>OW386548.1:34098802-35511302 GCA_936435175.1 Glyphotaelius pellucidus
GTAATATCAAATATCTATCAGTAATTAGGGCATGCATAGGTAAAGTTCTGCAATGCCCATAAAACGGAATTCGTTCATTAGGGACCGCGTATATCGGTTTATAATAGACCTTTGCCGGTCTAATTGGAGGTCGGATAAATACCTGGGCACCATGAGCACGTCATTAATATCTGTTTGAAACAGGGATCCTGCTACGAACATCTTGGATTTAATTATTAAATTTCTTAGGTGGAACTTGAACTCGATTTGGAATCGTAGGGACGCACGCATGTTTGTTTCTTTAATTTACTTCCTCACATAACATACACGTAAATGTACAGACTGTTTCAATAAGTGAATCATAATATGAGCCTGAGGTGTGTAAATATCCTCAAATCCTAAAAATTGAATGATGAATTTATATTTCGTGGATACAAAATATATCAACAAAATGGCAATCGGCAGATCTAAATGTTCATCAAAAGACACTAACCCTAGAGTGTTGACTACTGCGTAGGCGGCCCTTTAGATGTTTTCCAGTGCAAGTTAGATTCACACCCACAATTTAATGATGTTTTATGATAGACTATCAGGTTATCAGGTTGATCCGGAGAGAGTAAAATTCACAATGATTCGAAATTACAATGAATTAGCAGTTTGCATTTTTTCATGCTACAATAACATTTTGCATAATTCACATTTTGTATTTAAATGGATACTTTATCGCCATCTGTGGTCAATGGTGGTCCATTCGCAATTCAAACGGGCGCAATTTATTTTAGTATCCCTTAAAGCACATAGAGACCGCCAAACAACCATTTTATGACATTAATAGTTTTAATTTATAATAGAGCTAAAAAAACATATTTTGATGCCTACTAGGCATAACTTATGTTGAAAGAAGAGTTAATCGGTCATCCGCTGTGGGTATCGACTCAACCCGTTCAACTGCCAGTCTAGCTATTCCTACCCAACGGTTACTGTGGTGGGGCCCAAGCAAAGCTTATTATCATTTTTCATTTGCTCATTGTTAGTAGGTCCAAATAAATTCAGAGCTCGGTTAGATTAGTAGTTACGAACTTTTGTTACAGAAGAATAATATCAGTAAAAGCTTATGTGAAAGCATTTTGTCGTTTACTTATAAACATAATTTTATTACGATAGCAGTTGTTCATTATAGAAAAGTTTACAGAAAAAATAATCGACAATGCATTGCTTAAATACTCTAGCCAAAAATATCCACACATAGGACATAGTAATAGACATACACTGAGAAATCTAAAAGGAAATTAAGCAACAAAAAAGCAAATGGAGATGGAAAGATTCTGTTCTAGATAAAGTTGTTACAAATTTAAATTAATGACAAATAAACCTCAATAAAATACAAATACTAATGTTTAAAACACATTTGAGAGGTTCTGGCTATCGAGACCTGATCATTAAACGTTGCTGAAGCAATTAGTGTTTCATTTACAAACCTTCAACAAAGAAGAATACCACGAGTACAATAAGATCTTACAAAAATCAAAAATGGTTCTTAAAATCGTTCTGGGTATGTTTTTATTGTGTATGTTTACCATCTTATAAAAAATCCATTTTAAAAATTAAATAAATGTAGCTAACAAATTTTTTTCAATTTAAATTCCTCACGCATCAAAATTATCATTCATTCCGTGTAAATACACTGTGTTTTTACGCACAAGGTTGCATATTTTTTTCCAAACGGTCAACCTTTACTTCACGTGGATAGTGGCGTAAAAGCCTTTGAATTAAAAATACACGCTGTACGCTCTTCGACTGAACTGGGCGGCTGGACCCTCCAATCGACGCAACACAAAGTCCTAGGGGTGGGTGCTAGCCGCAACCTCCCACCACCCCCTCCTGCCGCCCGGGGAGGGTAGTTAAATTCTCGTTAGAAAGATCTGGACGTGCTAATAACCAATTATTAGGAGTGTTGTAATGAATGACCGCCAACTAAGAATAAATATACAAAATGGAATCGATTTTTCTTGTAATTTCTTCGCGTTTTTGTTTTAAGTATACAAATATTTACTTCCCAGGAAGTTGAACCACTGTGGTAAAAGTTATTTTTAATTTGAAAATGTAGCGCACATAAATTTTTCACAGTATTTTATGGCTGACTGCCGAAATGGATAAAAGCCTTCTAGTTATGGTGCTGGAAAAGAATGCTTAGGATACCATGGACAGTCAGGCGTACCGTTATATCTATTCTGGAAAAGTTGCTTGAAAAATAGGCTGTCAAGTATCTGCCTATAACATAACCTAAGATATTTTGGATCCGTTGCTCGCCAAACTTAGAAGTCGAACCTAGAGACGTTCATGCAATTTAGAAAATTGAAGGCAGGAGAAGCAGAGGAACTATGTCAGGCGTCTGGAACGTTGTTGTCTACAGCTCTCCGTGTAGCGTAAAACTGTAAGGCTAGGGACTCACGGAGCGATTTTTACCCGCGCCCGCCGTGGTTGCGGGCCCGCAGCCTTTGTAGAATGCAGATATTTATGTAAAAAATTAAAGCACATTTCACGAAGCGTTTTACGCCCGCGGCGTGTGCGATTGTTTGCGGGTCCCGCTGCACCGGCGGTCATCTTGTACCGGCGGGCGCGGGCGCGGTCCCGCAACCGCGGCGGGTTGTTCCCGCGCGCTCTGCGATCGGTTGGCGAGCGACCGCAGTGGGCAGCGGGGAGGGGTGTAGAGAAATCCCGACGCATTTTGCAGTGACCAGTGGCAGTGACTTGTTATTAGTCGTTGCGTGGTGACGCGTTTGTGCACGTTTATCAACAAAATGGATATTGATATTGAAGTCGATCTAACTGCCCGTCTTGCAACCGCCCGTCTTGCGGTAATCAACCGCCAAGATTGCGATCGATAACCGCAACCGCGGCGGCTGCGGGCCCGCAAAAAACTCCGGTCTCGTGAGTTTTGAAAATAAAACTCCATCCCGCAACCGCGGCGGGCGCGGGTAAAAATCGCTCCGTGAGTCCTTAGCCTAAGGATTGGTGAAGCCTGACTCTTTAGGGCTCAGAAGGTCAATAAACGAGTATCTGCAGCTATAATAATAATAAGCCTTTTATTTCTTGCAAATAGGTATGTTACAGAGTTATAAAAAAGTATAATTAATGGTATATACAATCTTGTTGAAAAATATAATATAGGTATACTAAATTATTCATAAGCAAGAACCCCTCTCTCAGGCAAAGGTGAAGGCCTCTTCTAAAGAAATCCAATTATCTCTCTCTTGAGCTATTTGCGGCCAGCAGGGGCCAGCTATTTTTGTTATTTCGTCTGCCCATCTTGTTTGAGGTCTGCAGCTATAGCTGTACAGAATGAAGAAGCCTGTGTCCACCAATATGCTGATATATGGAATTCATTGGGTTCAATTCATCAATTTCAACAGATGGCAATGGAATTTGGACAAAATTCTATGACACAAAACACTTCAGCGATAGTAGTGGGATGAGGGATTTTTGGAATGGCATAGAACAGTTGATCTTATTAGTCAATGAACGCACTCCACGTCGACATATTGTCATTATTTCTCTACGCCTCTAAAAGGCTGACGCGGTAGTCTGGCTACTGACTTCAGTATAATTCTTTAGCAACGTACCGAGCCACGACCATAGTCTGATTGTAGTGGGGGTATCCATTTGGGAGACTGGTATGGGTACCAGCGCCCCGGGAACCATTTTTTTGATAACCAACGTTCCTGCCACGTTTTCGTACTTAGCAGGGTACCCGGCTTCGTGGTGAGAGTTTAATGATGCTTTTGCCTCCTCACTGCGTGGCAGGCCGAAACATGAGAAACTGGTTAAGGAGATCTTTCGAATTCTCCAGATGGATTCTCTCGACCCATCGCCTTGCACCTTAGTGAGAGGGATAGATTCATGCATTCGTCACTCCTAAACACATTCACCCATAGATTCTTTCCCACCCCTCATACCTTTTTCCTTTCCAGAAATTCCTCTCCCTCCTTTCCATAAAAAGACCCTCAACACATCTACCCCAGAGATGTTGTAGGCCCTAAGGATTCTTTTATTTTTGTTGCCTTCTGTGTGGAGATAATGTAAAAAAAAACATCATCTGCAAAGAGACAACGAGTTAAAGACGAGGAGTGCCAAAAAGTACCCTTTTTAATCATGGTTCTCCGTTTGAGGAATGTGTGAAGGATGCAGGGAGCATAGGAAAGGAAAATATGAGCGAATAGTTGGAAAGTACCTAATCTTATAGATTTGGTCATTAAACACGTCAAGCAACGCTTCTATTTTGAAAGATTATGTCTTACGACGATATTAAGGATTGATGTCATCCCTGGAATCGATCCGGGAATTCCTTCCATCCAGGAATATTAAATTGCAACAAATTTGCAATTTAATATTCCGGCAGTGGTAGGGTTAATGGAAAATTAGATATACACAGATTCGTTTTGACGGCCCTTCGGTCTGGAGGCCTTGATTGCATATAGATTTCGGAATTCGCACTCCCGCAACTATACTGCTGTAAGTCAAAATATGCCAAACTGATATGATGGACGTTGAAATTTTGCATACTATATTTAAAGCGCCAATTTCGGTTGTGATTGTCTGTAACTTCGGTTCAACGAAATTTAGAACTTGGTTTGAATTGTGAGTGTCATTTCAAATTTGAAATTCGCATAATGGGTGCCTACACTGGCTAATGACTGCCCGCTGACAGCCGTCGTCGAGGAGACGGAAAAAGTGTTGTTCCAGTCTTCCCATCGTAACGCTTCTGTCAACATATTATCGTTTTTATCGTGAAACCAATCGAATCGAAAAGTAAAAATACCGCCGCCGTTATTCATCTAAATCGCTACAAAACTGGCTATGACTACCTCTGGTTCATTCAGACAATAGCCGAATCGACCACGAGGGATCACACTCCGGGCAAAATCGCCAACTCTCCGTAAGTACCCTTGTGAACTTACCTTTGCTATTTTGATTCAGAAAAACATACCAAATCGAGATCCACAGGCATAGCTCGCATAGAGTGGACATTCAGCTTCACTCTGACCCTTATAAGATGGTGCTATCTTTGCGCTCATATTCAATTTCTTTTATTTGAAATTTTAACACTAATTTACTAAAGGTGTGTTCATTCGAATGAAAAATTTCTGTTCGACCCTGTCCTAAAATTGACAATGTTTGTTTTTGAAAGGCAGTGATCTTGAGGCATTTTTTTTTAAATACTTTCAGCTTAACAAATCCTTTTCAAGGATCGGCGCTAGTGATATGGCACTTGGCACAAAGTGTCAGCATATACACATACTTATGCATTAAACGTTCTAATAAAGTCCCTAAAGAAATATGTGTGAAAAAATTATTAAATTTTTTAGAATAAAAAACATACACTTTACCTTAAACCAATTTGGTTGTGTGGCCTAATACTGAAAGCGTTTGAAAAAAATCAGCACAAAAATATACGTCTATGTACGTGTATTTTATTATTTTAATTTTCTGTTCGTTTTTTTAAAATAATTGGTCATCTGTTTTTCTGTACACGTGTGTTCATGGCAGTATTTCTGAGATTACTTTTTAATGTATACAATTCATGATAATACTTCCTCCCTAAATGTGAGTTATTCTCAATTAGGGAGATATTAATTAACATCAAGCGTAATATTATAATTTACTTAGTGGAGAAATTAATATTTTTATTATTTTTTTAATTTTTATTTAATTTTATTAGTTTAAAATTATAACAACATATTATATTAGGAATATTTTTTTATTATTTGTGTGTTACAATTTGAAAATATATATTTGAATTGTGTTTTCTGACGACCACTAAGCACATGTCCAAGCATTTAAGATTTTGACTGAGAAAACAGATTCGTGGGATAATTTTTATTCTACGCGTTATTTCATATGTTTTATTAAAAAAATAATAGTACAATGAGTTCATACCTACAATCGTGGTGTACTTGCGAAACGATACAACAGTGATAGAGGCTCTCGGTGTCACCCTAGTAAAAGATCACCATTACAGATCCATCACCTCTTTAGTCAAATATCTCACAGCTTCCCACTTGTTTTGGGCAGTTGGAACACTTTCGCTGTATTTAAATAATTTTGAATGTCTACGACAGATTAGCGAAGATCGAAAAACGACAAAATTACCTGTAAAAATACTGAATTCAGTTACTATTTTTGTTAACGATCTGAGTTTACTGGATGTTCTATCTATGAGTTAACTCAAAAATGTGATTTTTGTGACATATGACACTGTAGTTGCACCAGAGCGATCCAACCCACGCTTGTATTCGACAGAATCCAAACACTCCCCAAATCCACTAAACACTGGTGTATTATGATCGTCTGCCATTCAGGATCGCCTCTTAATCACCATCCCATTGTTCGGCCCTCATCATTGATGGATCTCCTCTGGACCGCCGCGGATGCTGAGGGCCTGATCTATAATTGAGTATCCACGTTATGTGTGCGCCGGGTCGGCACTAGCAGTGCTTGATACTGATCACTGATCACTTTTGACTGAAGAGAGATGTGCTCGTGACAGAAGCGATCGATAAGTAAATAATTTGCGTAAAGACTGTTAAACCATCGCTAAATTTAAGTTTGTAATTTATCTATTGGTTAAAATTTAATGACGGTCCCGAAAAACATTTTTACAGTAGTTTAAAGTTTTGTTTCTGCATTTGTACTAGTTTTGAGATCAAGAAATATAGTGTTGTTTTGATATTTTGCATTTCTTTCAAAGTTCCAAAATACAGAATTTTAAGTCATCAAAATAAGCCAATAAATAAGCCACCAAAACTATTTTCAATTTATAGCACTTGCGGCACTGATCTTCGAGACCACGATAAGATATATAAAATATATCAATATTACTATTAGAATGTATGAGATACTACAATTTTAAATGGTGACCTGACAGGACAGACCCCCTGAGATAATATTTAAATGGTGACCTGACAGGACAGACCCCCTGAGATAATATTTAAATGGTGACCTGACAGGACAGACCCCCTGAGATAATATTTACCATAAAATTATAATTTTTTGTGCATTATTTACTAATTTCAAACGTAAAATCGACTTTAAAAATACCATCTATAATCTACACTAACATTATAGATGCGAAACTGCGTGTGTTTGTTTGTTACGCTTTCACGCATAAACAAAGTAACCGATTTTAAAAATTCTTTCACCAATAGAAAGCTACATTATATGCGAGTAATATAGACTGTATACAGTGGTAAGCTATGGGGTTATGAAATTATAAATATTTTATTTATTATACGTTTTCTGTCGCTAACAAAAGCGAGTTATTGCTTACGTCAGAAAACAAATCGTTGCCGCGGAAACGATGTTGATATATTCTATATAAATAAAAATAAATCTCCGTAATGTTTTTACGCGCATAACTCCCGAACGACTGCATCAACGTGGACAATTCTTTTTTTACTACTGGTGAGTTCTGGCTTTATGAAATTTAAGAGGCACGCGAGCTGTTTGAAAACTTAAAATCATTAAAAAAAAAACCTGAACTCAGTAGTAATACTTCAAACATTCCAAAAAAACGGTTTTTAAGAAATAAAATATCTACACTGTATTTATAAACAAAAACAAATACGAACAATTCTATAATAACTTGAAAAATAATCACAAGTCGGTTTTTACATGAACCAAGACCAATTCGAAAGAAAACTGTGATCCCCAATTTACCTAAGATTATGAGGCCCCAGATTGGTCTATAATATTGATTAGTTTACCCAGAAAGAGTGTAGGTATTTGAATATGTTTGATTCATTTCAACAAAAGGAACACGGACACGTCCAAAAACGGTTATTTTGGTTTGTCTATTTAGTGTAATTACTCTTAAGTATCCCCAAAGGGATGTGTAGGGAGGATACTCCGCCGAATAACAAAGGTATAAAACATGTTTTCATTTGTATGCATCAAGGATAAAATTACTTGTTTATTTATTATACTCGTACATACAGTACAAAAAATCGACGTTGTAAATAATCGTATCCAAACCAACTTATTATTTTTGAAATCGATTTTGGGTTTAAAATTGTTAAATAATGCACAAGAAATTGGAAATTTTATAATAATTGTGTTTTTGGGGGTTGAAGGCAACGACCGGGAGATCAACTGTCACGTCATGACCACTGTTAGAAGTCAGCTGGAGTACAATTCTCCCTTCTGGAATCCACATTATAATACCCGTGTACAAGCTGTTGAAAGAACCAAAACAAATTCTTACGTTTTCTAAATTTTAACTTGGGTATTCCAGCAATTATGTTGAACTATAACACTCTGTTAAATGATATGAATTAGCTTAAATTGTCAGACAGAAGAATTTTCACTGACTTGGTATTTTTATATAAAATTCTAAATGATTTAGTTGATAGTCCGGTATTGCTTGAACTGATAAGCTTCCGGATGCCACAACGTAATACCAGAAGTCAGGATTTAATTCAGTGCAGAAATTCTGGGACTAACTACCATGTGTATACCTCTTTGCCCAGAATACTAATGGAGGGAAATAATTGTACCAAGTCAGTGGACATCTTTAATTTATCTTTAAACAAATATAAAATATTGTTACTGAAGCGATTCAAATATGTACAATAAATACTGTGTATTTCTTATTACACATGTTTAAAAGCCTCCAAAAAGGGGGTTAATAAATAAATAAATGGGAAATACATACCTTGAAAAGTTTGTTTGCGGCGTCGACAGTGTAAGTTGGCGTGTTTTTTTTTAGATTAGTCCCGTTTCAAAAAACAGTAACTTTTGCCTAAGTCATTCTTGTGATCATTGGCTCTAATATCACATACAAACATAAAAGGTGCACGGCGAAATTCTTCATTAAAAACTGATCTATTTGGCGACGTCGGCCGCCGCGAGTAGATTCGACTTTACGAGCCCTTATTCCTAACTATTCTTTTATAGGCTTCAATGAATGGTACAGTTATAAAACTGACACTAACCAGTGTGCTCTTTTATGAATAGTAATTCGTTTATTATTTCCTTTATTTGCCTTAAGTTAGCAACAGACATTCGCGTCTTGCGCACAAATACTAAATAAAAGGCAGATTAAGACAGACTTTTATGTCCGTAGGAAGATTTCCGGGCCAGAGGTGGGTGATCTTAGGTATGTGATACAATTTTTACAAAACATTCACTAATGTCAAAAGAAAGCATTTGTTTTCTGTGTCATCCTTACGATGTTGGTTTGGTTTGTTGTTTGGTTTGGTTTTACTACGTTCTTAAAAAATTTGGTACCTTTTGTTTTGGTCCAGACCGAAACCTTTTGATTTAATGTGATGGTGTATTTTCTGCGGGAATAAGGTAAGTGTAGTGTTTTGAAAAGACACACAGTTTTTGTCGATATCAATAGATGCCGTTAGAGCTTCTATGAGTTCCGACACATGTGTTTTGTTTTTATTTAGTATATTTTATTTAGTTATAAAATGTTTACATCTTATATCTAATATATTCTTTTCTGAAACTACTATAACATTATTTACTAACTACTTACTAAAATTTGGACTTCACAATATTCAGACATAATCCACGAAAAACTGCAAGACTATTATTAGCTGCCTTAACATTCACCGGGATTTCATTGAACGTTTTAAAACCTTTATGGTAAATATTTATGGTGTTCTCGATATAACTTCTTCTTCCTCTTCGTGTGCCCTATCGGGTCACCCAGACGTTGGCGATCACTCTGGAAAATGTCTCTCTACATTGTGCTGCCCGGAATAGCTCCTCCGCACTTCTAATGCCGGTCCACTCTCGTATATTTCGTAACCAAGACATTTGTCTCCTACCAGGCCCTCGGCGACCTTCTATTACGATAAGTTACGATATAACTTACTTGTTTATAAATACTAGAGTATTGAAGACTAATCGTTGCCACACACTAAAGATATTGAGTTGGCGTTGCATGGTTTTTATCCTAGTATATCTGCTACAGCACAATATAGACCGTTCTGAATTATTTCCATTCTTTTAACTTGTGTTTTATTGCTCAGAAAGATTACATTTGT
The DNA here is from genome assembly GCA_936435175.1 of Glyphotaelius pellucidus. Taxonomy (NCBI): domain Eukaryota; kingdom Metazoa; phylum Arthropoda; class Insecta; order Trichoptera; family Limnephilidae; genus Glyphotaelius; species Glyphotaelius pellucidus. The sequence goes on from OW386548.1 coordinate 34,108,837, forward strand.
GCAGTACTTTAGGTGGGAAGCTATAATGGTGTTGTAGACCAATTTCCTCGTTTTAATGTCAAACTTTCCCTTTACCCTACTTAAGAAATTAATCTTTTTCGCAATTTTTTTGATTAACATTTCAAAGTTAGTGTTAAGTTTTAACTCGTTATCGATAATGATTCCCAAGTATTTAATTTCTTCTACTTCTTCAATATTTTGATTGTCTATATGTAGGGTAATAATTTCGTTTATTTTCTTCTCTAATACTATGAATTTACTTTTAGTTACAGTTAATTTCAGTTAATTAACGTTTAACCATTTAGATATTTCATGAAATTCGCTTTGTATTTTTGACAGTGCATCTTCTATATTATTTGCTATAATATATAAAAGCGTGTCATCTGCAAAAAGTTTGATGGATAAGTGCTTTAGGCACTTCACTATGTCTTTGATATATATAATAAATAGGAGCGGTCCCAAAACAGATCGTGTCGTGTCGGTGACAGACAGTGTACGTGTCGAATTGCCAAAGACACGAACGCTGCCGAGGTTGCCCGAACGGCCACTGCTCGCCAGCTAGCAGCCAGCTCAGATACAATTCGTAGACAGTCGAGATCGGTCGTGTGACCCAGTAGTTTAATATATTGTAAACACGTAAATACAATAATAAATCAGTTTTTAACAAGAACCTATTTATTCTTTAACCCATATTTCGCTGACGTTGCGAAAACGCAACAGTTTGGTTGCTGGGTCATATTTTGAGAACTTGATGAGGAATCACCGTTATTCTTTAACGTACTTATAGAAAAGATTTGATTATATAATTAAACCTTAAAAAATAGAAAAATATTTGCTTCTGTTCCAAATTGTTCCCCCCCAAAGTCAGACAAAATACGACACTCAGGTAAACGATTTTTTAATAATTATTATCGTTAACGTATGACCAAAATTTTTATTTTATTTAAACCTTTTTTAATACATAATTGACCCGTATTCAATAATATATACACTTTAAAAAAATTAAAAACTCCAACGGTACTAATTTTACATAGTTTATTTAAGTGATGCGTTAACGCAACGTCAGCGAAATACGGGGGTAAAAACCTTTGCATTATTTTATTCACTATTACCATCACCAATCGATATTGACGCATTTTTTCTTCTGTATAGAATTAATCCAAAGGACTTTTTTTACCGCGTTTTTTACCTGGCTGCCGGCCTTATTGCAAAGAATTGGATGTCGACGATGAAGACGGCGAAGAAGGTTTTCCAGATGTGATTATTTTACCCTCTGAAGTCGCCGAAGTAGTAACTTCGGTGACTTCAGGGGGTCCAACATCGGTAGATGAAGAGAATTTTGAGGACAATGATTTACATGAAAACACTGCATTTAACCATATGTTCGGGGATACGGCAGGAACTTTGGAAGTCCACTCCAAGAGACTCGTAAGTGAACCTTCAACTACTCCAGCCCAATCATCAACATGTTTGTCGTCAGTGCCAAGGGAAATGCGTTGGAAGAAATCGAAACCTAGTTATTCGCGAGTGTAACGTATTATTTGCGTATTATTCATAATTATTCGCAAGTGAGTATAACGTATTTATTTTTTGTACTGGTATGATAAGAGAAATTCGACTACGGCAGGAACTTTGGAAGTACACTCTAAGAGGCTAATGAGTGAACCTTCGACAACTCCATCCCAACCTCAACCATCAACATATTAGTCGTCAGTGCCAAGGGAAATACGTTGGAAGAAATCAAAACTTTGTTATTCACGAGTGCCAAATAACGTATTTGTTTTTCGTACTAGTATGGTAAGAGAAAATCAACTAAAAAACATTGGTACATTAAAATCGAAAAAACGAATGAATAAATTGCAAAGAGGGGAACATGATTAGAGATTCGAAAAAAACAATGAGATACTGGTTTTTCGACGAAGAGATAGTGCTGTAGTTACAGTGACATCTAATTTTGATAACCTAGAGCCAATTAAAAACGTAACAAGGTATTTAAATAAAAAAAATCGATATATAAAAATCACTTAACCCAGTATGATCGTTTTACGGGAGGAGTTGATTTAGTGGATAATTTCTTTTCGAACTATAGAATAAGGGTTCGTGGTAAAAAGTGGTGGGCCATATTCTCCAACTTTCATGATGTGGCACTACGTAATGCATGAAAATTATATCAAATGGTTCATCCAGAAGAAAATGTGGGCCATTTGAAATTTAGAAGAAGTGTGGCCACCGCCCTTATGAAGTCGTCAAAAGTACATTCTTCTTCTATTAGCAGACCAAGTAGATTTGCGACAGCATCGAGGTCAACTATAAAGGAGAAAATAGAAAGAGATGTCGTATATGTGATTCACAAACATATTATATGTTGTGTCCAGTGTGTAATGTGGCATTGCACCATAAATGTAATGAAGTTGACCATACCGGAAAATAATGTTTATTGTAATATTTGTGTATGCTAATTTTTTTTTTTTTTTTTTACATGAGCTCCACACAGGAGGCCCTGAGGAAAATAATTCCCCTCAGGGCCTATGTCATCTTTGGGGATGCTGTGTGGAGGGTTTTTTAAAGGAAAGGAAGGGGAGGAGAGTTCTGGGAAGGAAAAGGGTTTAAGGGGTGGGTAGGAATCTGGGGTTCAGTGTGTCCTGGTCATCCACCTCCAAGACCTAGACAAACCTCACCCCATGAACCCGGGCACCCCTGCTAAATTGCTTATAATGTCTTTTGGAATGGTGCACTTTCCTACTTATTCATATAATATCTTTAATTTTAGTTAATGTCAATAGTATTATTTATAATAGAAATAAATCCACTTTCAAATAAACTTGTTTTGTTTCATACATTTACTCTTTACCCCCCTATTTCGCTGACGTTGCGAAAACGCAACACTTTGTATTTTTTGTAAGTATGAGTTTTTAATTTTTTTTATTTTTTATTTTCTTAATTGGGTGTTTATGTACAACATATCCAAATTTCATCAAAATCTGACCACGGGAAGTGATAACGGCGAAATATGGGTTAAAGCCCCAACACCACGACTAGTGTATACCTGTGGATAAGGCATATATTACAGTAAGCATATGTTTATAATGTACTCTTTCGTGGTTATAGAGATATATTTTGGTGGCTGTAATTTGTTGAAGACTTGATTATTATTAAGTAGTTCGATATCGTATCTATATGTGATTTGGTATATTATACATCATGTGGATTAATCTTAGAAAGTAGTGCATTTTCGAAAAGGTTTGTTGTCCCCTGTTCTAGGGAATGATTAAATAAAAAGCAATGAAACCCGCCTTTGTGAGAAAAGTAATCCTGAATTAAGAGTCGATAAAACTGATATATAGAGGCGTAAAGGGAGGCGATAAACGATTAATATGTACCTCGGCAGTTCTGCTTTAACTGGTCATCAAAAAGAGATGGCCTGTGTCACCTCGCGAGGAAGAATTGACTTACAAGACGTCTGCGTCTGCTCGCAAACAATGATGGCAAATCGAATAAAAGTTGGATTTATCTTGCCGTTATATCTCTGGAGGAGTCTATCGTTTTTACTGTTAGAGTTATTCATCTTATATTATTCCATACAATTTTTGTTATTGTTTTTGGGGTGTTATGCCGTGTTTCGCTACCTCCTTCTTTGGCTAAAGAAAGAGGTAGCGAAACACGGCATAACACCCCAAAAACAATAACAAAAATACTTTTTGGCCGTGAAAACCTAAAAACATATTCCATACAATGTTTGGTTGGATACATTATGTATTTGCCCGAGCTTTTTAATCTTCCTGTATTCAACATGGCAATCTACGTTACCAAGATACTTAAATCTTTAATATCTCCGTAAGTCCATGCAATACTATTATAAAACGGTGACCGGACAACTCACAATGAATTCAACTCAACACCTCCTTCGAAAAGTCATTAAAAGTGATGAAAAAATATTTTTTTAAATTAGTTAAATGGGTTACGTTAGATTAAGTTATAGGCTATTTTTCTTATTTTTTCAGAGCTTTTAATGACTTTTCGAAGTTTCGAAGTATTGAGTTGAGTTGAGTTGATTCTGAGTTGTCATGGAATCAGATATATATTGAAAAATTGAAAATGCAAGATAGTGTGTTGTCATGGAACCCGAAGTTTCGAAGTTTCAACGTGTTGAGTTGAGTTGAATTGATGCTGGGTTGTCATGGAACCAGAAATATATTTGCAAATTGAAATTGCAAGATTCTGAACCAGAACCATTCTGAAGTCACGGAACCAGAGGAGAGAACACCATAAAAATAGTTAATTTTATAATTTTTCAAAAAAAGTTGAATAGTATTTTTCAGGGAAAACACATTTAAAAATATATCAAGAGACATGTTGTGATAATAAAAATTATTTGTCTTATCTTATCAATTTGGGAGGCAGGTATGGGTACCGTCGCCCCGGGAACCATTTATTGGGTAACATGCCATATTTCATCCAAGAGGTTCACTACTTTTGGTGATATAACAGGGGTGACCTGGTTCATGGGGTGAGGTTTGTCTAGGTCTTGGCGACGAATGCGTTTGCCCATCTACTGCGTGGCGGCCCAGAACGGGAGAGACTGATTGAGGGAGATCTCTCCAGCCGGACTCTTTCTATCCATCGTCTTGCACCGCAGTGGGAGGGATTGACTCATACATCCGTCACTCCTGGACACATTGATACCCAGATTCCTACCCATCTCTCATACCCTTTTCCTTAAAAGAACTTAACTTAGAACTTAGCGAGAACTCCACACAGCATCCCCAAAGATGACATAGGACACGAGGAAACTTGTTTTCCTCAGAACCTCTTGTATGGAGCTATGCACGTCCCTCTCCGAACTCTACCGTGTGGGGGAGACTATACCTGTATATAATATTAATAATGTAGATCGTGAAACACTTATAAAGGTGCGGTCACACATGTATTATTGCATTTGGTACAATAAAATAACAGTAGCGATGAGATGTTGACATTTTACCTAATGTTTTTCTATATTAAAAGCAGTTAATCTTGAATAAAAAACGCCTCGACTTCTGACACCTCTATTGATTTTCCATACAAAATGACAACACCTGTTGAAGTTAGTTAGTTGAAGTTATCTTCAACAGGTGTTGTCATTTTGTATGGAAAATCAATCAACCAAAACTTTTGGTCATGATGACGTCACACGATTCACTTTAGGTACGGTGGTTTCCGGGAGATCTTAAAACTTTGATATTTATTTTGACCATTAAAACTAACTGTAAAAATAAATATGCAGTTATTCAAGTTAGAAGGTCATTATTCATTTAAAAAAAATTAAAAAATTGGACTGGAGTTCCTTATTACCTAACAACCCGGTTCCATGCCAACTGAGAATAAAATCAACTCAACACCTCCTTGAAAAGTCATTAAAGGCTATGAATAAAATAACTTAATCTATTTAACCAATTTTTTATGTGTATTTTTTTATCACTCTAAATGACTTTTCTGAGATGGTTCTGAGTTGGTTTCATTCCGAGTTGTCCGGTCACCTAACAACCCATATTAGACTCAATCCATATTATTTAAACACTGAACCAATACAACACCATTGACGTCTATATATATGTATATATCCATGTCGTCTACATTCTTTAACAGGCTCGCAGGTAGTCGACAATGTCGACAGCAACACGACACACAACACCCTACGCTGTTTGATGCGGCTGGAGAGATAAGGCTCTAGTTGTGGGTCCATCGCCAAGGGTTGCGATGGCAATGTACACATGATTGGCAGTGTTATCTTCCTCAGACAGGTGACACCAGACGCCATCGTCAGTCTGCCACTGACTCGTGTAGTCAGTTGGGATCGGTGGAAGGAGGGATGGGTCTTTGTGTTTTGTTATCTACCCCGAGCTAAACTGCATCCAATATAATCATAACCTCACATACCCTCAGAGCACGGTAAGTGATGTGAGAATATGGTAAAATAATTAGTTTTTTTTTTAATTCTTATAAAAGTTGCCTTTACTTGCACGAAAGTCTAGTAGGCTTCTTTCATTTTCTTGCCGATGCTAATTATGGCAGAATACCTCACCACAGTCTGCAGTTCCCAAGCTTGTAAGTGTGTGCGAATTGCAACACAAACCTAGAATGAAAACCTTGCGCATATATTTTTTTGTTTATATTAAAAACTGAGATCACCGGCCCAGTATCATATTAGTCACCTACCAGATCTAGAAAATTTCTTTGCTTAAAGTCCTAACTAAAAGGAGTAATTTATCGAAGAAATCAAGAAACACTTTGTGGAATGATTTTATACAGAATGAAAGTTCTTTGTTTAAAACCGCTCTATTTTAATTTATAATAATTATTTATTTTAATTTATAGAATAGGAATACGGCTTGATAATTTAGAGCATTAGAAATATCAAAATTAAAGAGAAATAATTGCCAAATTTTAAACAAACAGTTAAAATATTCTAACAGTCCGATTTTAAAGTTGTTCCCTTCTCCCTACGTAACCCCCACCCTTCATTTACTCCTCCTTCCACCCCTCCACCACCTTACCTCACAATCTTCCTCTGGACTATAATTTAGTTTATATGTTTATTGCCCTGAAGAAGGTTGAGATCAACCGAAACCCGTCGATTTAAAATAATCTGGTTTTAAATAAAGAACTTGTTTTAAACAAAGAACTTGTTTTAAACAAAGAACTTGGTTTTAAACTAAGAATTTGTTACTTAGAAAGTAGTAGTAAAAAATACTATGTGACAAGCAAATTATATCTGCATTATGTTTCTGTAATAATATTGACTACCTATTTATTTCGTGGTCAAATAACAATGCGTATATAATAGGTACTACAACAAAAATTATCAAAATTTGACAATTTATATCACCTCGTTTACAGATTAAATCACCCGGAAGGTGTTTTTCCCACTTATTTATGTATAACCGGGTAGGTTTCCTGAGATTACTGCACTCTTCCGACGGTGTCAATCAAATGATTTTTTTATGTTTAGGGAGCCTAAACATCGTCATCTCAATATAGTTTTTATTTTTTTTTATTTTAATCAATAGCAACAAGCATTCGGGGATTCTTCTCAAAACGGTTTTCACGTAAAAATATTCTCCTTGTGTAACATGCTTTCTATACATAGTAGGGTAGATTACCAATTAACGCTAGATGAATTCTGGAATACAGAATTCAAAAAAACCTGTAAATCACAACAACCCTACTAGGCAAAGAGAAGCACAAATGTTTATTTTTATATATCTCAAAATGTATATGGTGATAGAACAAAAAGGCATAAAATTCCGGAAATATTTAACGCATTACCTAAAAACATTAAAAATGAGACATCGTATTCAAAAAAATTAATTAGTATTTTAAAATTAAGTATTATACTATTAAGTCATTATTATGTATTACACACCAAAATATCAAGCATTTAATTATAATAGGAAAAATGAGAGATTTCTTGCAATCAAACTGATTGATCAGTTTTGTATGATATAAGTTAGGTAAAATATTGTACAGTTAAAAACTGATTAAAAATATATTTTTAAATATATATAAATATATTGTTAATTAGCTCAGAAATGCGTATTCGGCACAGTCGCTTTTCAGACTGTTTCTTTGAAGGGCTAAAATAATAATAATAATTCTTGCCGGCATCCCAATTGTGAACAGATGTTTGAATTTTTATTAATAAATTGCTAACGAGAAAAAATCCTCGAGTTTGATAATCTTTTCGAGTCGAGAAAAAAGGAATTCACATCCTTTGTGAAACACGCAATTTTCAGGTTTTCCAAATTCAATTTGTTTCAGTGACTTCTGATTTCAGAAAGAAGAAAACACGATTTGAAATATTCAAATACGAAATACACGTATTTGTAAAACAAATTTTGAAGTAAGTTAGTGCAAGATACATCTGCTCTTAATCCAGGACCAGAGTTATGATGCGTCACTTTATTGATGTTTTTAGTAATATCCAGTAAGGGAAACTTGAGAAGATTAGAAGAATGTTCTTCATTACAATTTTTAAATAAATAAATAAATTTTCTTCGATTGCTTGAGATCTCCAGGAGATCATTTTTTAAATTAAAAAAAATCGTATCTTTAAATTTTAACATAGACACATAAAAACTTATTAAAGTGCTATATAGCCATTGAATTAACCTGTATTTTACCGTTTATCTCATATTTGTAGAGTTTATAAAAAAAAAAATTGAAAAAATCGTTAAGTTTATAACCGCACGAAGTTCCAGTGATAGCTAGTCATCAGGATAAAGAAACCGAGACAGGCAATGACGTTATGTGTGATATACAGCGGCGTGATACTATTGTTCACAACTAAGTATTACGGTCAATCTTTCCTTATTGGGAGAGATACTCAAATTTACAAAATCGTAGTACTTATACCTAGGGGGGCACGCTCTCGTGCGAACTACTAACGGAAGTGGCGCCATCTTTGACGAATTCTTGAATTCGAAACCGAATTAAAACGGTAGCTTGATTGAAATTTCAAATATATATATAATGCGTATATATATATAATGCGCGTTTATAATACGCGGCGCGTACGGCGCGGCGTCAGACATGCGCTCGAAGCCGGGTTCTTAAATTTCAACTGCGCAGACGCAAGGCTATTAATACTGTTTGATTGGTTGGTTTACGTACTTAATATTGTATTAATTTCAGAACTGTTTTGCAAAAGTTTTTAATTACGAATTGATAATGACGTGACAATTATTTATTCAAACTTTTTTCAATAATTTATAGAAGATGCTATAAAATATAGGCACAGATAGTCACATAAGAATCTATGAAAAGTTTACTACTATAATTCGTTTTGTTCTTCTACGGGCGTCGAACTCGCAACCCAAGGTTTTACGTGTATATGCATCAGGAAACTGCATCTTATATGATATAGAATTAGCTTAGTGCTTACATGCAGGGGGTGTCGCATTCAATATTATGTTGGTGGTATCACACTAAATAGGTATTGTGGCCATGTAACGCACCTACTCGCGTGGTGTTGAACCTCAAACTGCACTTCACGCACGAACAGGTCGGTTGTCAAATATAATTGATCGGTTCAAAGGACACCACTGCAGCAGCCCTCCAACAATCCTCTCACTAAGGACAGTGGACAGTGGACAGTGGACAGTGGACAGTGGACAGTGGACAGTGGACAGTGGACAGTGGACAGTGGACAGTGGACAGTGGACAGTGGACAGTGGACAGTGGACAGTGTGGACATTGGACTTCCACCAAACTTATGTCATTTATCTAAGTAAATAATGTAGATAAGAGATTGACAAATAACAGACCAAGTATTAATGTTCACAGAAAGGTATTTAGAAACATAAAACTAACTGAATGTAAACTAGAATATTTCATGTCATCATGACACCTAGACACGATGGAATAACGACTTAAAGGAATTTCATTAAATCAAACAGGTTTACCTTAGTGATGCAGCAAAAATTACTGTCATTTACAATTCGGGTAGTTTTGAAATGTTAGGGTCTAAAGTCTAAAACGACAGTATTTAATCTTCTGTTAAATCGATCCCCGTCATTTTTTTAATGTGAATAATGCTCAAGAGTCCCAACTGTTCCCTCCTGTCTGTTTGAGGCTGAAAGAAGTGGGTATTCGTGTGGAAATTATTTTAAAGGATCAAAAAAATATTGGGTTCAAGTCACCCGTCATAATACTCAAGCCTCTCTCCTTTAAGAAATTATTCGGTGTTTTCTTTTATTGTTCTAATACATTTTTTTTATAAAATTCACATTTCATAATAAATGTTTAAATTTTGAAAACTTACTAAAACAATATATTACTCTACGTTTGTACTAAAATTTGGGGCGTGTTTTGATGCACTTTTATGGATTCGAAGGACCTTTATACGATACGAGTGATTGAAACACTGTGAAAGGAGAGGAGAGAATATATCACATGCGGGTAAGACTTGAGCCCTGATGATGGACACTGTAACGCTCTCCAAAACGATGGCCAAAGAAGGAGGTGGCGCAACACGGCATAACACCCCAAAAACAAATAACGAAAAAACAAAGTGGAAACAAGTTTTACATGCGTTTTATTAAATTATTTCATGAATAAATTTTAAACCATTATGCATGTTTTTATATTATTAGGTATAAGTATATCATCAGTTTCATATTTTTGATTTTTTTATTTATTAGTAACATTTATTTTAAAATATATTTTTGAATGTTAAAATGATTTCGCTTTCTTCTGAATGATGTAATGTTTTTGTTTACTTTTTTGCGAAAATTTATGTTCACTTTATCTTTTTTCATACCTGACAGTTTTTCCCACAAATCTGAACCTTTTTACAGCCTGACAGGTTCCGTTATCCGTAAGTATGTAAATACCATTTCTGTTTATTTAAAATACCCTGTTTTAATCTTTAGGTGAGTAGGGTAATTTAATTAAGATTTAGAGCTGCCTTGATGTGATGTTTTGCACAATAGAAATTAATTTATACTTGGGTGATTCTTAAATGGTTTTTAAATAATATTATGATATAATCTACAACGTGAGCAAAGATTTTTTTATGATTTGATGTTTTGACTAAGTTTGAAGTCCTAGTAACGTTGTATCTAATCATCAACCTTCATCGGTTCCTTAAATACTATGGCCTTAAGGCCTTCGAGTCATGTTGACCCGATTTCAGAAATATGAAGTAAGGGTTTTAAATTAAATACAAAATCTAATTATTTGTGGTACATGTTTATTAAATATATTGTTATGTTACAACATTACACAAACTAGAGATGACGCCACCAGTCCCATGTCCAAGCGTTCCACCGCGGGACCACCCTTTTTCATTGGATACAGTATGATTGCCCCTTGTTTCCCCCGGCCGAGCGTAAGGCACCTTCGCCGACCCTGACCCTGGAGAACAGAGTCACCTTTGCCTACCTACTGAGCTAACCACGGAAACAACTACGCTGGTAACCCAACCAAAACGTAGCAATATTATACATAATTATGTTATTTTCTGTTTCCAGCCTGTTTTAGTGTCACAGTATAATACGTAAGCATTGAAACATGAAATATCAATCATATTATGAAGTATGGCTATAGGCCACCTTTTTGTCATTCGTTTGCAACTACAGGCCGAAACCATGTTTTCTAGAAAATCTACAGCACCCTTTGTTGATTTGCCGATCTGATCACGTATTTCGATTTGTTGTGGTTTGTGCTCAACAAAATGATGTTTTTAGGTTTTTTTTGTATTTTTTCATACTTGTGTATTATTGACCCGAGGAATCTAAGATAGCAAAAACTAAATTTTCTTGATATAAGAGACTTATACATGATTTACAATACTGATAATAAGAATGTATAATGAATAATTGTAATGAAGTTTTGACGGCCGGCGACACTCTGTCCCGGTGACTAGCTGTCACTGGATCCAAGGAACCGGCTATTTTTGGAACCGGTTCCTGTCGATTTTATAAAATGGTCACTTACACTTAAACCGGGCGAAGATGAACCAAAGCCGCCCGCAGAGTCTATTAGCAAAAAATTGCGGAGCGGGTTTTTAACTGCTAGTAATAATTATTAGTTAAATTAGGGGTTTTATAGACAAGAGGTGTTTCAATACCTAGGGCCCTACCGTCCCTATCATTCACATTCATCACACAATGCCGGAAGAAGTCGGCACTTACGTTAACAGATCGCATGAGGAGCATCCCTGGCAGGCGTAAGTGCAGTTGGATTTGTAACTTCGTGAATCTATTTGGATATGGAAAGATTGACCATAATATGAATATAATTGTAACTGGCAGTAGTGAATAATAAAACCACGCGACTATATACATTATATGTGACGTCATTGCCTGTCGTGGTTTTCTCTGACCCGGTGAATAGCTGTCACTGGATCCGAGGAACCGGTTATTTTTGGAACCGGTTCCTACTGAATTTATAAAATGGTCACTCACACTTAAACCGGGTGAAGCCGAATCAAATCGGGATCTGTCACTGGATCCGAGGAGCCGGTTATTTTTGGAACCAGTTCCAATCAAATTTATAAAATGGTCACTCACACTTAAACCGGGTGAAGCCGAATCAATGCGGAGCGGGATTTTAACTGCTAGTTATAATTATTAGTTAAATTAGGTGTAACATAGGCAAGCGGTGTTTGAATGCCTACAGGGTCCTACCGTTCCTATCATTCACATTCATCATCCCCTAGAGCGGTAGGGCGATAGGGCGGTAGGGCGGTATCCAAGGTGTGAGGTGTTGGTAAGCAGATTGCACGTGATTACTGACACCAGTAAACCTGTACGGCCTCCCGACATGTTCGGATCATTTCACTTACAACACGTAACCCAACACCGCAGTCCTCAGTCACAGCTCACAGTTCCAGACTAGTGTTGTTTTTGTCAAGGGAAAATCAATAATGGAACTGTCAACAGATTACATACTCGTTACACGGGCTATTTGCACGTAATCCGCATGTCTAGGTTACTACTGTCAGCTTGCCGGAATGGACTAGGTACCTACTCTATTGCCGTTGTGTTTTCCGTGGTAAATAGTATTTAATATTATGATAACCTTAATCTATGAAGCAACCGCTGTATGATCGATAGTTTTGTTGAATATTTATTGAAGTTAATAATGTGTAAATAGGCGCATTCTCACAATGGGTGACCAGACAATTAATCCGCCGACAATTGGTTCCTCGAAATGATATTTATAAAATTATTCGTAGAACCAACATAGAAAGGTTTGTTTAACTTAACAAACATGAGTAAAAATTTGTTTTAATTAAAATTATCGTATTAAAATAACACTCCATGGTGATATTAAATTATGTTTCTTTTTCAATAACGAATAACGTAACTGCAACAAAAAGCGGTCTTACTTTTCAATATATTATTACGTCGTTGTGAGTTTTTCGGTGTAATATTGGTAAAAGTCATTTCATCCGGGGAATTATTGTAATACAATTTACAAACTTAAAACCCGGCTTCCCGCATTTCAATATATTACGTCGTTGTGAGTTCTTTCGGTGTAATATTGGTAAATATTCTACCGATGTATTACATATTTTCCTAAAACAAGCTCATAAAAAAATTTATGTTATTCTTGAAGATAATATCATTACATTTACGAACGTACATTCCCCACGCCGAAACGGCAATTATATGAAATTCCCCCAATAGAAAAAATTGCAAAGTGTGCTCCAAAAATTATTATAAACACGTTGTTTTCAGGTATTGTTTTAGGTTTTTCACGGCCAAACGGTCACGACACTGTAACGCTACAGTGTCCATCATCATCATCATCCTCATCTGCCCCGATGATGGATACTGTAACACTGTCCGAAACGTTGGCTAAAGAAGGAGGTAGCAAAACACGGCATAACACCTCAAAAATAAATAACAAAAAAAAAAAAACGTTGTTTTCAGTTATTTTGCAAATTATATTTATAAGTGTTTCTTTAAATGCTGTTTTAGACATTCCCCGAGAGATTTTTGCTCTATTTTAAGCGAGTCGTGTTTTATTACATTTTCACTTAAATATTATCGTTTTTAATATTAGCGCGCTCCCTCTAACGTTCGTATTTACGTATCTCTCCATTTTCTTCTTTTTGAGCGGGTATTACTGGACAATCATAATATTAGGACGATACATTTTTTGTAGATTTAAGTGAGTAGATGCACTTTTTCAGAACTGTTTATATTACATACATATATTGTTTTGTTTGTTTTTCTTTTCATTATGGTTTCAAATTTTTATGTCGTTATTTTATTGGTCAATGATATGACTATCTCTAACACTGTTATATATGAACTTGTAATGACTGTTTATAACGCTAACAAATAAAATAAAATAAAATGATTTTTATAGCGCCGTTTTTGTGAAAAATCACCTCAAGGGCACTGTACAAATTTATAGTATATTTCTACAATCATAGTTCTAACTACAGACTAGACAGACTATAATAATAACTTATTACTAAAAATTGCATCCACTGGTTCTTCGGTCGCTGGTAAACTATATGTAGTAAAAATGTATTATATTGTTTTATTTATACTCTGTCCAGGCAGAAACTATACGTGACAACAAAAAATCTACGCAGTATAAACACACATAAAATAATCTAATAATAAACATTATAGAAATAGGCTCTCAAGAAATTGATACATATGTGAGTAATGTATTTTCATGAAAGTTGTTATTGTGAAATTAATACTTTTTACCAATATTATCCGAGCCCTCGAGGTGATACTCAGAAAGGTGTTAGTCCTTATAACAAAGCTTATAAAAAAGATCGAATCGAATCGAAAGAAGTAATGACAGCGAGCTCACTTGCCTAGCCACATAAATTATTTTTTATAATGGTATCACTAAGTACATCGCAACGCCCGGCGACTTAGACGACCGGTATGAAAAATGATTCGCTTTCTCGTGTTTCGACGAGCTTGCATTCTAGTCATCCTTCTTTCCAAATTCCTTCTGATAATTCTTGTCGTGTCGCGTTCGAGTATTCAAATTGTAAATCTTTATTTAATAAACTGAGAGTGTGTGATCTTAACCTGTTTTTATTATATTACTAACCGACACAACTTTATCTCGCATTACCCATTGGTAATTATAATTAATAAGGCAAACTTGCCTAAATGCTAAAATCCTATTACAAATATATCTATCAGTGTATTTTTAGAGTATTTTCATTCTTTATCATACCCCTTTCGACAGTGAAAAAGAAACAGCTAATCAAGAAATAACTGAGTCTTTCCCTCGCTAACAAACTGGGGATGCTTTCGCAATCTTGAGCTTGAACTCCGACAGCTAGACAATGTAATCTAGTTTCTAATTAAATTTACCCGCACACGTGATGTGCTCCTGGCTGCTAGCTGCCTTTCTTATCCACGTGCACACGTGTTAAGGCAGCATTCAGCCTATCTGCCCAACAGAACTGTCAAAGTGGAAACACTGTTTATCTTGCACGGATTGAGAATTAGTGCTGTTCTAGTAAAGGGTGGCTTTAGCTTTAGGGGCAAAAAAACGCACCGTTGATGAACCTTTGAAGTAGAAAATTTGCTTGATTCTTAGAAATACGATAGGGAGGTATTTGTGGTTTTTATTAAATAATGTTTTTTCTGTGCTTTAATTTTTTTATGATAAAATAGGTCGAAATTAATATTCGTATCTATAATCAAAAAAGCAAAACGTACCAACACACATCAAAATCCGAAGAGGAAATTAAAGAATACGTTTGTACGGGTAAACCATGCCACCCGGTTTTCTCTTAACAGCTCGACTGTGGTCTAACAAACTGGCTTTCGTGTTTCCTCTTTCTTGCAACTTAGGTCTATTTCATCCAAGTGCACACCTTCCTTTACTTAAAAACCCACGCGCAGGAATCTAAAAGATGGAGGGCTTTAAGTGTGGAATTATTTGTTTTAATATAGACTGTAAATATAATAACAGGCCTAATTTTCACTTTAACTGAATAAATCCTCTTCCCCAGCTACTTGTTATTCAAACCAGATGATGATTTCAGTTAAATATTCACTTACGTCTTGATTGTGAAAAGTTACCTTCACCAAAATGAGCTTTTATAATTTCAATTTATTTCGACAGCATCCCGCTTTGCTTACATTTTGTCAAAATTACCACAATTTCCCTGTAACTTTTCATAATATCACTTTCCTGGTAAAGTTTCGCCAAAATAAAGTCAAACGCTCGCGAAGTTTGTGAAATCTTCCGCCATTCCGCTGATTATCCGATTTGCAAGAGTACCGGAACGTTACGGTAAAATTCGCAGTTCTCTTTTGCTAATCCGAATATATTGTGAATTATTTATGCTATGTTGTCTAGAGCAGTCGTTTTTGAGCGGAACTTTTTAACGTTACTGCCAATATCCAGACTTGTTTCTCACAGAAAACTTTCAGCCAACAAATGTGACATTTTACATAAATTTTTAATGGAAATTCTTGCTGCAAAGGCAGTCCCACCAAATATTCTGCTGGCATTACCTCCAGCATCCAAGTGCTCAGTGAATATGAAATTAAACTCAATGGACTATCATGTACGTATTACTTTCAACGTTAAACCAGAATAACTACAAAACACTCCTTAAACGAAACTTTCCTACACGTAAAATAATATATAAACTCCTTCATACGCGTGATAATTAAAAAATCATAAATTTTAAACATTTTTTTCACACCAAGCAGAGAAATGCAAAGTACAAACAATCATAAAACTCACATCTAAAAATTAATCTATATAATAGAACATTTACACTTGGCAACTTTATATGTATTCTGCCACCCACGTAATAATATCAAATTATTATCACAGCACGAAGTGCCACCTAACTTTGTGTGGGAGAATTTCTGTACGGTTTCGCTTGAAGTGATATTATTAGAACTTACATTCGAAATGAACATAACTACCACGTGCATATTTTTGGTCAATTCCTTCCGTTGTAAAGTGTTGCTTTCAGCAAAAAGGTGAACTTTTGAAGTGAAACTTTTATAGCACGGCTGTGATTTGGATTTCGCATGAAACGGACATGACGATTACTGCACCTGCGACGCATCAAGCCTGTGAGCTTATTAGCCGCCTTGATTATGTTATCATTTTGCAAGGGTAGGCAATTGGTTGAGATGTGAAGCGGAAATGACCCCACTTTTGCCCTATTGGTTGAGATTGTTTTGATAATGTTTCGCTTCTACCGCGTGTGAATTGGACACTCTTATTTTTTCATTTTCTTTGAATAATTACGAAATTAAAACATTATTTCGTATATTGGCTAAATAATTAGAAATCCAACCGTCAAAGACGACACAGCAACAACTATGGAAAATCCATATAAAGTGAATAAAATCCTTAAAGACTACCCCCTCCCTTTCCCCCATATTCTATGTACCAGTCTGAAGGTGGCTGTAACACGCTGAAACCAGTTACGGTCACAAACAAATTAAGTGGAAACAAGTTTTATGTGTGTTCCATTATATTAATGTTTTGTTATTGTTGTTTTTGTAAGTATGTTCAACAATTGAATTTGGGAGCCACATCTAGGCTAGAATCCCAAAATTTCTACCAGAAAAACCTACTTGATTTACTGCACTGTAGACATTCTGAGTATGTTTTACGGGTATTTCAATGTAGCCGGAGCATTGATGCCTTGTGCACCATTGCAGTTTGCAAAACTCGACAGACACAAGTGCAACACCCGTCCACAGTTAATGTCGGCATCATGAGAACGGGTCGTTTCTCTGACTCGTTATTGATTAAGTCGGTTTGCATGAGCTACCGGCTTCTGGTTTTCTTCCTTCGTCTAATCCGAACCTCTTCAAATCTGCATTAATAAAAACCTTCGTCCAGCCCCTGTTTTAACCCGCCTCACAATGCTGCCCCATTGGGTAGTGATGTGGTTCCCATATCTTTACAACTAATAAATGTTCGGACAGGGCGGTCTTTTAGTTGAAACAAAAAAAAAATATTAAAACTTGAGAGAGGTTTCTAAGTTAAAAGCGATCTTACAATTCTGTGCCCTGTCAGTGGATTTTGAGTTTGGTCAAAGCATGTAAAATAAAAATGGTAAAATCAACTATTTATTTTTTCACTGAACCCAGAAAAAAATAAATCAAATTACAATAGTGGCAAAATTAGGTTGGGTTAGGATATTTTTTCGTCCGCAGGCAGAAACATCCACAGTAACAATTCTGACTATTTTGCAGTTAAAATAAGAAAAAATACCATGTAAAATAGCGAAAAGTTCCAAAGTTAGAAATACCTTTCCGCCATATTGCCGTGACAAAATCCACGGTCGTAATTTTAAAAGTAATCTCGCACCTTCCTGGTAAATAAATAAATTAAATATTATGACTTGAAATAATGCCCGGGCGATGCCGGTATTGTTTGTAATTGGAAAAGCAGCAAACCAAATAAATTATTACGGCCACGTCATGTTTATGTGTTAAGCATTGCTGGGGCTTTGTTTCTTCCACTATATAACTGTAGAGAACGCTTCACTGTGATTTTTTTGTTTATTCATTTATTTAACGCCCAGAGGGCTTTTATATGATTTGTAGTGTAATTTTAATTTGACAGATACTTTGAAACTAAGGAAATAATAAAAATAAAACTACATTAGATAAAAGTCATACAACAAGTCATACAAACACATAAACAGAAAAATACAGCTGTTTTATAGGTTTACAAGATGTGTTTAGTAATCGTTTTGAAATAATTTTTATTAGATGATCCACAAAACTGGCCAAGTTGATATTGAAAATGTCAACATCACCTAAGTACTTATTTCCCATGGTGCGAAGTCGTTGTATCGGAGAGTGGGCAATGTAGTTACGCTTATGAGTGCTGCTATAGAATATTGTATTTTGTCGTGTTGTTACTGTGGGTGTTCGTAAGTTGATGAGTTGCAGGAGTTCACAACAGTCGAATTTAGAGGTATTTTGAATAAAAATGTTAAGTCGTTTATTTTACGGCTGTCTTCTAATGTATGTATTTTTAGAGTATTTCATAAGTAATCGTATTTTAAGTCTTCTACTGGGATATTTAATTTAAAATTGATAAAACGCAGAAATTTTTTTTGAATTCGCTCAAAATAATGCGAGATTTCAAGATGGCGGCATTACGCATTAGTACATCGGCCACAAATTTATGATGCTGAAGTAGATTGCACAGGAGCGTATATATTCTAAAGCGTAAAGACTTTTCTGTGAAAGAATTTATGATCAATGGTATTCATGTAAGCATGTTCGATGACCCGTCGAAATCAAATTTTACGTTATTTTACTATCTATGAGTATTTAAAATTCATTTATTTTCGTAAAAGGTAGCAAAAACACTGAACAAATTCTACAAGCCAAAAATTCAAACTATACTTATCTATTTTTTCGGTGACGAAACATATTATTGTTGTATCGGAATTTCATTATCTTACTGTTGCAGGCCTTATTATGGTACAAAATATTGATTCAGCATATATATGTCTCTGAATATAAAAGGAAAGTGGAACATGAATATAATACTAGGTTCACAAGGAATGCGTGTTCCAAAATATAACAACAGCTACGGACAGGGAATCCTGTAATATGACGTGTTGTTTTACAAATGTTTTATAACGTTTTACAAACTATCAATATATTTGGTGACATATATGTATCATGCACGTGAATTCATATAAATATTATTCTTGTAACATATCCTTTACATGATCATATTTTGGTACAGAGGATTCGATTTATTTATTATTTGTTTCCGGATTGGTAGAGCGGTACTTACTTCTGTGGTACAATGTAATTTTATTTCAAAAATGGAATCTTTATTTCCTTTGTTCCGCGGTTTAAAATAGAGTTGCAATATGTTTTATTGCCAGATGCAAGAGATATTCGATTGCATACAAATAAACCGAGAAATAATGAGGAACTTGGGAACTTGGACAGTTTTCAATTTTTGATACTTTGGTAAGGATAACTGAGTTTATATTAATATTAACAATTAATTTATGCGTATTGTTTGACGTACTAGTTACATAAAATAGTATATGATGACCCCATAAACATACTAGCATAGCTCTTTAAACACAGAACTCTGCATTTATTTCATATACAAACTTGGATACAATATTTATTTATTTATCTACTAGCTTTTTCCCGGCATGCGTTGCTATGCCATTAATTTTTTTTTTCCTTTCTTGTCCTTTCTCATTCTTCCCGTCCCCCCTTCCGCCTCCCCTTACTCTCCCGCGTCCCCTTCCCCTCTCGCGTTCCCTCTCCGTCTCCTCCACCTTCCCTCATCCCGCCAACCCCCCTTCCGAATTCCCTCCCTCCTGCCATGTTCCCCTCACCCCTCCCGGATTCCCCTTACCCCCCCTCCCCCCTCTCCTCCCGCGAACCCCCTACCCGCGTTCCTCACCCCTCCCGCATTCCATACATTAATTTCCTTTACATTCAGTTTTCAAACAGCTCGCGATCCACCCATTGCAATTTTCATAATGCCAGAGCTCACCAGTAGTTTTATACAAACCTTGTCTTGCCATTGACGAAATTAAAAAAATAATAATTATCCAATTTGGTGCAGTCGTTCGGAAGTTATGCGCGTACATATACATTTTCAAATTGATTACAATAAATTAAAGTGTAAAAAGATAAGTGCAGATGAATTATTTGTTAGAAAACAACACACACAATACAATAACAATATATATGTAATAAAATTTAGATCAGATTAGCAAATAACACTATGATTCAGTATGATATAAGCTTGAAATAGTATGTAAAAGAAAATCTGTCTCTAATGTGTCCCTATATAATACCATCGAATGTGATCATGTAGATATTTATGCAAACAGTCTTACATATTTTAAAAGGCAAATTAACAATCTTCTACCATGATATATCATGGAGAACAATTATGTGACTGCTCTATTATCTTTTTATTTTTATTATCTTTCTTTTCTTTCTCTGCATTTCTGTTTTATATTTGACATTACTATGTTTTATATTTTCTTTTGTACCTAGTAACAAGTAAACAATGATTATGCATGCTGTGAACATTTATAATTGGAGTGTTAATACCTATGTACTTCTCAATGGCAATTTTATAACTATAATAATTGTTAACATTCTGTAAATGTAAAAAGAAAAAAAAAATATATATAACATAAAAAAATAAACTTATTTATTTATTTATTTATTTATATACGCCTATTTAGGCTTTTACATATATATATATAACAATATTTATGAATTATACTTATAAATAGTGCAGGAAATAACTATTTAAGACAATTGCACAAAAATAATTATAAAGTAACAACATTATTGAATTAGATCCACACAGTATGTAGGTACCAAATATTTAGAAAAAATATTTAAAATATAAAAATCCAAAATAGCTTTTTTCTTTATGCAGACAAAATACAAATAAATAGCTTTTTCAAGGTATTCCCATACTTGATAAAAAAAACTTCAATAAAGTATGCTTATATATTGAAATTGATGTACTAAATATATCAACAACATCGGAGTATTTGTTTCCTAGCTGTTGAATCCGTCGCATAGGAGTGTAATATTGCGATGTTGAAGTAGAGTTGTCACAATAATAAGGTAGGTACTGTCTTGTAACTGACCTGCCTGGAGTGTGAAAAGAGATCACATACAATAAATCAGGGGTATCAAACATTGAATTTACGATTTTATATAAACAGGTTAAATCGGAAATGATTCTACGATCAGATAATTTTATTAAATTTAATGAACAAAGTACATTATCGTAATTTAGGCATTCTCTATACTCACGATATTAATTATATGCGTTACAAAACCAATCAAACAGAATAAATCAGAATATAATTAACTCGTTAGGTATAAAATATTATAGAAAAGATTTAAAAAAATAAATAGTTTGAGTTTTACCTACTTACAAAAAACTCATACAATTTGGCCAAAAAAAAAGTATTTATAATATGATCAATAATAATAAGACCTGAAATAAAACAAAATGTAACGTATAAGAGCTAATAAGCAGGTATCAGCATACAATCGTATGTGTATATTACTGCAAATATAACAAAAAATAAAGATTTATTTTACTGGTAAGGCTTTGGGTGAGAGAAGATTCAATGAAAATAAAAAAAAAAAATAATAAAAGTTAATTATTAGCAGATAAAATTGAATTTGGTTGCCTTTTGAAACTTGCAAAATTGTCAACACTAAATATATCAATTAATTCTCAATGTTTATTCGCAAGACCATGAATTCTAGGAATTGGTGAATAAATAGAATAATTAGTGTTGAAGTTATTGTTATTTAAAAGAATCTTTACTGCGAATTTGTCTAGCAAGTATTTTAACGCAAATTAGTTCCAATTAGGACTGTCAATTAAAGGCTTAATAATTTTGTACAAAAATAACAAATATCCAATCTTCTTTTTTTAATGTGAATACCGCACAAGAGACCCAACTACTACCAACCGCCTGAAGCCATTGAAACTGTGGCATCCCCAATTGGAGTATGTCGTGAGGCTGAAGGTAGTGGGGATGGGAAGGAGATGGAGGAGGAAGATGGATAAATACCTGACGATTCATATCTGGTCACCAAACATGGCTAAGCCATTTCAAGTGGAATAGTGATCTTACACCAGGGTAATACTGAGAGTATCTTCTACTCTGGAACGTGCCGATACCTTAAATTTTTTTTTTTATAAATTGTTTAAAAAACGATTCAATTAAATTAAATTTACTTGCGCATGTCTGGATTGGCGAAACTGTCGAAATTGACCACGGAGACCGTCTTGACTCTTTTGTTAAAACATTCCATTCAACAGATATGCAAGTATGTAGGTTCTAAAGAATTGCCCTGGTGGAAGGCCACCATTCAGAATCAAAACTTTGAGAAGGCAACAGTCATATTTAGTGTCCAGATCTGAAGTTCCAAGTTCTTTTCTACCTTCCTCGTCTCCATCAACTTCCCCTCAACCTATTGGGGATGTCATAGTCCCACAGTCTCCAGATAGTAGGGAGCAGTTTGAACTCTTTTGTGGTACTCCCCCTACCGCATTTCATACATTCATTCCCGGTACATTCAGTTTTCAAACAGCTCGCGTGCCACCTAAATTTCATAATGCCAGAGCTCATCAGTAGTAAAAAAGAATTATCCAATCTGTTGCAGTCGTTCGGAGGTTTTGCGCGTACAAACATTTCGTAGATTCAATACAGATAGATAGATATTACCTACGATTCCCAGCAAATATGTCAACATCGTTTCCTAATAACTCGCTTTTGTTAGCGACAGAAAATGTACAAAAATTTAATATATCTATTAATATTTATAATTTCATAACGCCAGCCATTATATACAGCTTATATTACTCACATATAATGTAGCTTTCTATTTTCGTTATTTGTTTTTGGAGTGTTATGCCGTGTTGCGCTACCTCATTCTTTAGCCAACGTTTCGGACAACGTTACAGTGTCCGAAACGTTGGCTAAAGAAGGAGGTAGCGCAACACGACATAACACCCCATGTCGCGGCCGATACCGCAACACGAGAATGTAAACTGTAAATCCTTTTTATGACGAATAGACCATGGATTGTGTTCTGAAGTATGATCGAAGGAAAATAGGTTTTGAGAGGAAGTCTCTTACCTTTTGACGGCTTCTTTTGGCGATTCAGGATCGATCCCGTCTTCCCAAATAGATTGGCACAACACCAGGTTCAAGCCACGACACTTTTATTTAATAAAAAACGAAATTTTCTATTATTTGCGATATTTCGAAAGAGCGAGTTGTGAGCCATGTCACTATCAAATTGCAACTGTTACAACTAGGTAATGCAAACTTGGGTGGCAATATTGTTCAAATTTTCCCCATGTAGGTAAGAACATCTTCTTCTTTTCCTGATAGAGACTTTGAGGAAAGGAGGTAGAGAAAGGAATACATGAAGGACTTGGGGAATATGGATTAAGTTTTTTTTTAAAACTGTTTCAGAACCAAACACCCCAAAACAAATAACGAAAATACTTTTGGCCGTGAAAATCTAAAAACTTATCTAGCTTTCTATTGGTCAAAGAATTTTTAAACTCGTGTTATTGTTTCATGCGTAAAAGCGTAACAAACAAACACACGCAGTTTCGCATTTATAATATTAGTATAGATTGTATAACATGTATTCAGGAACTCAGTTTTGTACCTCTAGTAAATGGCGCTCGGACTCGCATAGTAATATTAAAGCGAGGCATAAAAAATTTCTGAAATTTCCTTCCTAAAATATAATATGCGTCACGTACAAATAACTAACGTGCCTAAAAGAAATTGCTGTCAAAGTGAAGGCATCACGTTAAAACTCACGTCTTCGTATAAATTCACGTTAAAATTTCAACCCTTTCGTTGCCGAGGCTCCGACGGGAAGATGTCAAAGGTCCACGCCCAGGGGTGGATTCAAAACGCGTGAAAACGATCGGTAATGCAATTTGTGAGTTCGGGACTGCGCCCCTTAGAATGGGATATTCTTAAAGGGAGAATAAATTGACCAGAATTTCCAGCAAAAATAACCCCAAATTTCACCGAACATAACCACCACCCGACTATTACCGACTTTTACTTTGACCAGTTTTTTTTTTCAGATCTTACGGCTTCAAAGGTGGACGTGGAATTTGATGTAAAGAATTTTGCAGCGGGTTTAAAGGGGATTTTTGATTTCCACACTTAGGTACATTAAATTCCATTCGTGAAATATTTTCGTGATACTGTTTGGTCACGGAAAATATCCCTTTCAAATAATGTTCGATACCTACTCGTTTTTAATATGTAACTCGCTTCAAAGTAGAGTCGACATTGATTATAAAATGCAAAAATCTAGAAAATCTTTAAAAAAATTTATTACAAGAAGCCACACGAGAAAGTATATCATAGTCCCAGGGAGCGAAATGGCAAAATTTAAAAAGGCGTGTACATGTTTGGAATCGAAATTGTATAATAAAATCCCCCCAGAATTAAACATTAAGGGTCTACTATTCGTATTTCGACCGATTTCTTACATATCTCCCTTAAATATTTGAAGTTTTTAAGCTCTTAAAAAAATATATGTTATTTTTGAAGATAATATCGAGATACGTTCCACGCCGAAACGCAAATTATATGAAATTCCCTCGATAGAAGAAAATCGCAAAGTATGCTCCGAAAATTATTTTAAACACGTCTATTTAACACGTCTACACGTCTCGGGACGGCCTCCGTGGTCCCGAGGCAAGACTCTCGACTCACAATCCGAAGGTCGCGGGTTCGAACCCGGCGTGCGCAAATAAATTTTATTTGATTAATTTGTGTTATTTCACAATTTATTCATTTAAAATAATATATAGTATATTTGCGGCACGTTCCAGAGTGGAAGATACTATCAGTATCGCCCTGGTGTAAGACCACTATTCAGAATTGAAACGTTGCTTGAAATGGCTTTAGCCGTGTTTAGTGACCAGATCTGAATAGCCAGGTACTTCCCCACCTTCCTCTTCCCTATCTCCTTTCCCTCCCCACTACCTTCAGCCTCACAACATACCCCAATTGGGGATGCCATAGTCTCACTGGCTCCAGACGGGAGCAGTTGGGACTCTTGTGCGGTATTTCATATAAAAAAAAATTCTTTTATTTTACAAGTTATATTTGTGAAAAAATTCACAATGTTTCTTTAAATGGTACTTAAGATACGTTCCACGAGATTTTTGCTTTATTTTAAACGAGTCATGTTTTATTAAGCTTTTTCGCAATTTTCGCTGCTATTCTACGACTAAACATATAAGCGCCCTCTGTCCAACACTCGTAATTACATATCTCTCCATCTTCTTCTTTTTCAGCGCTGTGCGTTTCAAGAGTGCGGCCTTAAAACATTCAAAGTGTCCTACATCGGTCCAATAAGAACTAAATGGTTGTTTGGCTTAGGTAGGGAGGAGTCTTAAAAACTGTTAAATATTGCCACTCTAAATTATACATCGTTAGTTTAAACTTAGTAAATAGTTTCAAAAAATTTGAAAGCATAATTTCACGAGCTTTTGGTTCCTTATAACAGGCAACCTGCTTAGCTAGAAACTAGGAAACTGATCTTAAAATTAATAACCTTAAGTTTCCAAGATGCGTCCTTTTAAATAATTTCATTAACTGACTAATGATTACTTAAATTAAAAAATAAAACCATTCAAATTTTAGACAAAATTGTTTTTTTCTTATTAAGTATGGGTATTAATTTTCACATAACACGGCCTTGTTAAGGCGGCGCTTCTCGGCTGAAAGAGAAAAAGATGGAGAGATATGTAATTACGAATGTTGGACAGAGCGCGCTAATATTTTATGTGATAAAATCGCAGCGAAAAAAGCTTAATAAAACATGACTCGTTTAAAATAGAGCAAAAATCTCGGGGAACATATTTTAAGTATCATTTATAGAAACATTGTGATTTTTTTCACAATGTTTCTTTAAATGATACAATATATCACTTATAAAATAATAGAAATGGACTTGTTTTAAATAATTTTCGGAGCATACCTTGCGATTTTTTTCTATCGAGGGAATTTCATATAATTTGCGTTTCGGCGTGCAACGTATCTAGATATTATCTTCAAAAATAACATAATATGTTACATACATATTATATTTTTTAAGAGCTTAAAAAATTCAAATGTTTAAGGGAGATATGTAAGAAATCGGTCGAATTCGGATAGCGGCGGCTTAAGCACGTTGACATTGTGATTTTTCAATGTAGCTATATAAATTACTAATTTTATGGAGATATGAACGAATTTCAGCTTTTTAACGTTATAATCGTCATCTTGTTAAAAGCATGCTCGTTATTGCCGGGTTCCAACGTGGGCATGTTAGTCACTTCAATTTCTATATTGAAATCATTCCCGTAATAATTCAATATGGTTTATAAGATGGGGTGATACTTATAAAATACAATCCATTTACTTTGCACATAAACTCTTTTTTAAAAGCCATAACTAATATTTAGAAAATTTTAAGTCCGGCAATAAATTACTCTACTCCTATACCAAGCAATTAAACAAATATATAAAGAATACATTACATAATACATAAAACTGCATCATTCGGCCACATAAAAAATCTCAAGCTAAAATACATAATACTGATTACGATATCTTGGAATCTTTGGGTCAACAGAATTATAAATACCTAAGATTTTTTTTTCCATAATTAATTACCAGATTGAAGAAATTTAAAACACAAATAAAAAGTATTGGTACTGAAAACAAATAAAAAAAAATAAATTAATATAACAATAACGGTACAAAACTTCTTCATAACTAAATACACAATAGCTGCGCCCTCTTCCACGCAAGCACAGCTTTTTATGTGGATAGTAGATTTATGTATACAAGGTGTTAGGGGACATACTTGACTTACTTTAACCAGAGAAACCAGACAATAATTGGAGTAAAAAACATTATTAAAATTTTCGTCTTCGGTGACATTCCGATGTTTTTTTTTAGATCAATATCGTGATTTATTAATTATTTTTTAATTTTTTAATTTCATATTTTATTTTTTTTAGATATATTATTATCGTGATTTATTTTTGGGTAATTATGCCGTTTCGCGCTATCTTTTTTTACATTAACTCCACGCAGGAGGCCCTGAGGAAAATAATTTCCCTCAGGGCCTATGTCATCTGAGATGCTGTGTGGAGGGTTTTTTTGAGGATAGGAAGGAATGAACATTGGTCTTGAAGGGTCCCCGCCATGGGGGTGGATAGACCCGGTCCCTGCATCCAGTCAGGTGGCAGAATTCCAGTAGGGCCGTCCCACTAACGCCCGTGCCTCCCCCGGCGTCATAAGCGAGCCTGAGGAATGTTTGCGCGAGTCCGGTTCCCTTCCGTTCTGCCTCCGCTGATCCGAGGCTCACTTCATTCCCCAGGGTCTTTGGGAGTATCTCCCCTCTTTTCCACAAACACTTCTTCAGAGGTATTCTTGGGAAACCGGCTAAGGGACGCGGGTGTTTGGGCACGTTGCGGCCAGGCCACTTGCCCGCTCATTCTCGCCGGGACTGCCCCGCGATAGTGGGACAAACTGCCCTCGATATCTTTCTTTTTATATATTTTCTTTGGTTTTAATCTTACTTACACATGTAAATATTTTGTTTTTATTTCACTGTAACTAGATGCTGAACTAACAGGCGAACACATCTATGATGTGTCTTAATCTTGTTAATTACTGCAAATGTAAGTATGCATACATTTTCCTTCTTACTAACAATCATGCATGCAGGGACATTGGAGGGTCTAGATTCGTTTAAAAATAAATGTAGCTTCCTTTTTACAAAAAAATTAGAGTCCTGACGTGTGCGGCTAAGGAGGTTAAAAATCAGTTTCCTCACACAGCCGTTGGGAAAGTGGTGGGGTCCCCTCCAATGGTCTTGAAGAGACCCATGTTGTAGGAAGGAGGAAACACAGAGACTGGCAAATCACAGCCGAGCTGTTGAACACAAGAATGAGTCGAAGAAGCGACCCGTTCTCATGTGACAAATGTCAATCGTGTACATATGTTGGACACGTTTGGTGTGTCTCCCGACTATCCACCGGTGCCGAAGGGATCAATGACGCTAGTTCCTCAGAGATCTTCCATTGAAATACCGGTAGAACAGGGATAGCATTCCCACCCGACGCCTGTGCTCGAAAGATTGCAAACTATTCGTACCTCCTTTTTTAGCCAACGTTTCGGACAGATTACTATATCCATCAAGATGACATAAAATAACAATAATTGTCATCACACATTATATCCGAAAGTAACTTGATATTTCAAACTCACTTATAATACTAAATTGATGATGATGAAGTTACGAAAAATTACAAATCTCTGGCACATTTTATAAGTTTTGTAATGTTTCTAAGAGACCAAGTATTGGTCAGGTGGGTACAAAATAACTTTTTGGTTTCTGGAATAAATCCCAGCAAGGTGCTCACAATTCAGACGGTAATGCCGTTACCTCCAATCGTTACTATTTTATGGAGCCTTTAGAAATGTGCGTTACATTTTATTTTACACCTCGAACCGCCCTTGAATTACGTTTGTAGGGTCTAATGGCGGTGTTGGGAATATACAAGTTATTTTCTGGTATTTCTGATTGATTTCATGTGAACTGCGGTATATCTGGTTATTTGGTAGTCTAGGGCAGTGATCCTCAAATTCTGTGAAAAAAATAATATATTATTTATTTATTTTATTTATTTATTTATTTTGAGAAACATTACATATTACATTGTTATAATGAGCTTTGGCTGTCCAACTAGGCAATTTGCCCGTTTTAGAACAGTCAAAATGCACAGATATTTTACAAGTAAATAGTGTGTTGACTATAATATTGTCTTAAACTTAAATATAACATTTGATAAATAATATTATATATCGTGTGATATTAACTAAAACTGCATAGGTAGCTCCAAAATCAGCGTTTTTGAGTTATACACTAAACGCGTGACTACATTTCCTCGTTTATGAACGTCACAATTAGATAAGTTGTAATGCATTGGAATCATGTGGAACAGGTTCTTTATCCCGTTCAAGAAAAATCATGTAGGGGGTTTGCTTTAAAAACAAGTAGGGGGGGGGGGGTGTTTAAATACATAAAAAGGGTAATTTCTTACAAATGCGAATTAAAACATTACAAACAATGCATGTGACAGATTGAAGTGTGGCAGAACAATAACTTAAACGTGAGACTGCATCCGCTGATGGTATGGAAACCGCGGTCCCTAGCTTGGGAAGAACTGGTCTGGGGTTTATGTCCTTAGAGCCTCTGGCTACGTGGCTGAGAGCTCTCGGCCCTCGAGGGGTTGGGTTGAGCTAGCCTGGCCACTCACCTTAGCCACTCAGATTTCAATAACTTCCATCGATTAATAATACACATCGCGTTGATGCGCCGTCTCTCTCACACGTGTACGTGTTGTTCGACGCAGATTGACAACATCACTTTTCCCACAAGTAATTTCACACAGTTATCACAGTGACGATTTCGATTCCTGGAGTTCGCCAATAATAATTTGTACTGTATTTTTGGCACATTCCAAGGTATATTAAATTTGGGAATATCCTGAATCAGTGAGACTATGTGGGCCTCCGCTCATGGAGAAACTGAAAATAAACCAGTTCTCATCGCAGTTGCAATCAACCTCCTTAACAAAATCGATATTTTTCTGTCTGACATGTCAAAACTTGATAGTTCATGAGTCGCTACCATGGCAACCTGTCAACAATGCAACTGAAACTCTACTGCCTCGGCGACCAGCAGTGCTGGTTTTTCAGTTCCATTGTTTTCAGTTATACTGTTTTTAGTTGCATTGTTTTTAATTGCATTATTTTCAGTTGCATTGTTGACAGGACGCCATGGTAGCGGCTCACTAACTCTCAAGTTTTGACGTGTGAGTTCAGAAAAATATCGATTTTGTTAAGGAGGTTGATTGCAATTGCGTTTAGAACTGGTTTCTTTTCAGTTTCTCCATGAGCGGAGGCCCTGACACTACCAAATGGGGTAAATTTATTGTAAAGAAAGTGTACTGCTCTCATATTTCTTAAATAAAATTTTTAGAATTTAGAAATTAAAATATTTTTTATATTATTATCTTAAAGTCTTCCACTATTCTGAGAAGGTACTTCTCCATGGTCTTGATAACTTATACATACAATAACATGTTGTTTTAGATTTTCGATTTATTTATTTTTAAAATATGAGTTACTGTTCGGTATTCGAACCTACAAATAGTGTCTATATATTGGATAACATACCCGAGTTTTCTGCCTATTGCAAATATTTATTTGTTTATTTATTATACGTTATTATATTATAATAAAATATACGTTATCCTATGGATAAGCTATCAAAAGTATGGTGAAATACCATCTGAATCAAATTATCATTGAAAATTTTCCTATACAACACAGATGAATTCCCAGCGTGGATGAAAAAATATACAATTTCTGTAAATACACACTATTTTTAAATAAATAATAATAAACAATTTGGTTGTCTGTTAAGTCGGTTTACGGGCGATAATTTTACGTAATAACGTCATAAGAAAACTTTTACATAGAATTTTACAGTCACAAGCCGAACGCTTAGACCAAACGCATGTTCCGCGCTCTCGCTTGCACGCTCGGCTCAGGCGGAACGTGACAATGAGTCATGCTTTTTCGTGGGTGCAGTCGGCTTTCGTCGATTTATAAGACCTTATCACGTCAAAACACGATAATTCGACGTAAGTCTAAAAATAAGTAAATTGTCAACTTCCTATAACGCTGCTTATTTCAATCACTTCAAGGGCGCTCTTTACTTTAAAGTTATTATTTAGCCTTTTTAAATAAAGTATACAATATAATATAGTGGAAAACAGCTATGTAGCTGTTGTATTGTCATACCCTTTCTTTCTTTCTTTTTTCTCTTTCTATGCAGGTTATGTAGGTACTATATTTGACACTACTATGTTTTATATTTCATTTTGATTATCATTATTTCTGTAATCTCTACAAGCATTTATGTCTAGTAACAACAAAATAATGATTTTTCATGCCGTGAAAATTTCTAATTGGAGTGTTAATATCTATGTACATCCCAACGGCAATTCTATTACTGTAATAATTGTTAACACTCTGTTAATGTAACAATAAATAAATAAATAAATATTGTTGGCATCACGATGTCTGTCACTAATATATCTAATCCATCACATTTTTTAATCTTTAATTAAAAAATCAATTAGCCTGACTTTCTGTTTTAACCCATAAAATGCCTTCTGCAGCCCCCACACCTACCCCTGGTCCGTAGCCCGCTGCATTGTGTTGGAACATAAATTTCCCTGCAATCCGCTTTTTTCGCCTTCAGTGATAAACTCGGAATCCTTAGTAACCACACGTTTCCCACGGCTTAGCGAACTTTACGACTCTCGCAGTTAAACTATGGCTTGACTTTAAAACGCATCCATACATCATAAAACTCAAGGAAAGCAGTAGTGAGTTTTGGGACACCATGTAGAAATGTCCGTAATGATTTCCATATTTCTAAGGACATTATTAAACAGTAGTCTTATCCAGTTTTACAATATCGAAAACATGACTTAGTGTAAGACGACAATAAGTGCAACAATCATGATCATACATCTCCTTCACACGTGTAAAGAATATGAAACGCCACATTCTTTGCTGTAACTGAGCCGTAATAAGATATATGTGTTTCCTCCAAAGGAAAAAAGTGATGCTTCGGAGGAAACAGACAAACGTATTTTGTGTGTCTCATCGATTGTCTCACCGTCATTTAATATGTAAGAAAGAGCTGCAGCATTATAGCGATAAGGAACGTGTGTTTATTGCCTTTTTTGCAGTCACGGTACCGTAAACGTGGGTCGTCACGGTAATAATAAAAGGGCTCAATGGAATATTGAATCAATTTTTGATCTGTTAGTTTTTCCCAAAGGCGAACTACAATCGGGTTATTTTTTTAGAAATGAAAGTTCACACCATATTGAAATATAAGGAGATGGGCTATCGGCAGTTTATACTGGGAGGGTTTGTGCTTCCTGGTGTCGCCGACATTTTTAACCAATACTACTGCACACCTTAAAAAAATCAACTAAATGTACGAATTCTTTCCGTATTCAAACTAAATTGTTAACCGATACTACTGCACACCTTAAAAACACTAATAATAAAAATTAACTATATTCCGTATTCAAACTAGCACCATTAGATCGTAAACCGCCGACAGTCATAGCATATTTCCTTATTTTTCAATATCTTTAGTTCACACTTATTTTTGAATTTTAATTGTATTAGGTAATGCATTCCCAATTTCATTTTTGACACGTACTATTTAAAATTGCACAATTTTCAATGAAATTTAGTTGTATATATAAAGGGAAAAATTTATTGCTTTAAAGTGTCGGGGTCTTTTTCAAATCTGTTTTTTTTTTATCCAAGAGCAAACGCTTTTGTCATTGTACCACAAAATTTATAAAACTCCATTAAAATGCATTCTATTTTTTTGGATTTATACAATAAGCGAAAAAACAATTATTTGCGTTTAAATTAATTTTTAATTAGCAATTCATTAAAAAGTCATTTTATAAATATTTCAAACATAAAATCAAAAAAACCAAAAATTCCACAAAATATGGTTAGGTATGTAAAACGGTAACCCGACAGTTGATCCCCCGACAATCGATCCTCCGACAATTGATCATCCGACAATTGATCCCCCGATAATTGATCCCCCGACAATTGATCCCCCGAGAATTGATCCACCGAAGTTATATTATCTATAAAGTTATATATATTTTTGATACTATAAAATTATATATATTTTTTGATACTATAAAATTATATATTTTTATTAGATTTTTTTGTACATATGGTTCATACAGTAAATAGAGAAGCAGATTTTTCCTTGATGCATTTGAATGAAAATATGTTTATTATTTTGTTATTCGGCGGTAAATCCTCTCTGCATATCCCTACAGGGTCACTTTGTTATGTTTTGCGTAATTATGTAAAACGTATTTTCCCTAAAGCGACTGCACAATGTATATAAGTACGCCAGGGGACGAATTGTCATGGAACCATGTAAAACAATGACAGATGACATGTCAAATAATATCCGCCATCTCACACTGTACGAAAAGCGGTACCAAAATAGGACACGTCGAAAAAGACGATCCATGTGGAAACTGGATGAAAAAAAGCACCGCATAAAACGTCGATGAAACAAAGGGAAGAAGATGATAATATACATGTATGTATTCGTATTTAGGTGTACAAAATTTAATAACTCCTATAGTGTATATGAATTTGTATGCAGTTTCAAGGTTTTTCAACAGATGTCGTTAGTATATGAAGTTATACGTAGTTTTGAGGTGAACACTGTAAAATTGTATTACATGAGAGAGTCAACAGTCGCCCATCCGTGTCTAATTCCCGAACAGTTACGAAAATAACCGATTGACAGCTAGGCATCTTCTGTGTCCAGTTTTCTTTGCCTGAGATAAACACAGAGCATTCATTAGAACGGACGTTCAGTCCAGTTAAATATGCATTGTAAACAAGATGATAATAAATACGACTCGTAACGAGTCGAACCGAGTATCATTGAAACTCCTGATCATCCGAGAAGTATTGTTCATCAGAAGAAACAACCGAACACCACAACTCTTGAAATATAGAAATTTATTTATTTATTAACGCCCTTTTTGGGGGCTTTTACACGTGCATAATAAGAAATATACAGTACTTTTGTACATAATTGAATTGCCTCAGTAACAATATTTTATATTTGTTTAAATATAGATGAAAGATGTCCATTGATTTGGTACAATTATTTCCCACCATTAGTATTCTTGACAAAGAGGAATACATATGGTAGTCCCAGAATTTCTGCACTGAAATAAATCCTGACTTCTATTCCTGTTCCTGACGTTGTGGTATCCGGAAGCTTGTCAGTTCAAGCAATACCGGACTATCAACTAAATCATTTAGAATTTTATATAAAACCAAGTCAGCGAAAATTCTTCTGTCTGACTATTTGAGCATATTCATTTCATTTAACAGAGTGTTTGTTCAACATAATTGCTGGAATACCCATTTTAAATTTTAGTATTCTTTCAACAACTTGTACATGAGTATTATAATGTGGATTCCAGACGGGAGAATTGTACTCAAGCTGACTTCTAACATAAGCAAAATATAACAGTTTAATACACCTTCTATTGTTAAAATTTCTAGTTAGCCTAGTTATAAATCCCAATTATTAGTGAATCCCAGCTTTAAATGATAAAATAAATTAAGTAAAACAATCTTACTTTATTTTGGGTTTCAGGTCGGAATCAGAGTTGAAATGAAGAGTTTCATAGTTTAAATTTAAAAAAGTGTAGTTGACTAAGTGCCACGCTACTTGACGTCAAATTAGAAATTTGAAGAACGTGAGGTGAAGTAAAAAAGTTTTTACGAGCAGCGCTACATCGCAGAATCCCGTAGCTA
The DNA here is from genome assembly GCA_936435175.1 of Glyphotaelius pellucidus. Lineage (NCBI taxonomy): Eukaryota > Metazoa > Arthropoda > Insecta > Trichoptera > Limnephilidae > Glyphotaelius > Glyphotaelius pellucidus. Next base: position 34,143,359 of record OW386548.1, read on the forward strand.
TTAACCTTTAGTTAGTCAATATTTTTACTAGGTTTCTTGATAAAGAACCAGTTCTCGTTGTAAACCGTAAAAGAAAACTTGGTTTTGTTGTAATAAAGTATTCGATTAACAGCCGGGAGGTTTTTAAATTACCTTAAAGAAAGCAGGTTTAATGTGCTAATTAAAAAAATATATGTATTTTAAATAACACGATTCCACTACCATTAATTCCTCTTTTGTTTTTTTTTTATAAAAAGTAGCCTGTGTTGCTTTTAAATCTTCCAACTATCTCTAAATGAAATTGCAATTGCAAAAATGTAAAAAATAAATCATATGCCGATCGGATGCTCCGTTGCGACTTGAAAAAAGGGCAAATAAACACACTGAAGGCCCCGTAACCCCTCTCGAAAAGAAGAAGATGGAGAGATATGTAATTACGAATGTTGGAGAGAGCGCGCTAATATTTAAATCGATAAAATTGAAGCGAAAATTACGAAAAAGCTTAATAAAGCATGACTCAATTAAAATAGAGCAAAAATCTCGTGGAACGTATCTTGAGTATCATTAAAAGAAACATTGTGAATTTTTTCACAAATATAACTTGTAAAATAATAGAAATAGACTTGATTTAATTACTTTTCGGAGCAAACTTTGCGATTTTTTTCTATCGAGGGAATTTCATATAATTTGCGTTTCAGCGTAGAGCGTATCTAGGTATTATCTTCAAAAATAACATATATTTTTTTAAGAGCTTAAAAACTTCAAATGTTTAAGGGAGATATGTAAGAAATCGGTCGAAATTCGAATAGCGGCGGCTTAAGCATTTATTAATTGGAGTTATTTTGCTATGCAAATATATATTCGAGTATAATGGCCTAACAAAAAGATACGCTTAAAATACATATAAATATATTTATTTTTGAAGTGAAAGCTTCTTTGGCACCGTTGTAATTTGAAACTCGATAAAACTCGAAAAAGTGATAATCACATACATCTATAGGGTTTAGCCTGCGAGAGAATGAGATCGTATAATTGGTATCCTCTTTGTGCGGTGCTTCGTAGCCTATTGGTGTCCTTATTGTGAGGTGCTTTGTAGCTTCTCCATTTTTGTCTATTTTCGTTTTCTGAAGGTTTCATTCTACCGCTTGTAAGTTGCACGCTCTAATTTTGTTTTTTATTTTTTTATGGGTTTTTACAGATCCAGTTATAAAAACTCAGTTAATACACAAATATGTTAACAATTACATAAATCTAATTAGACAAATTATTATTTTAAATAAAATCTTGAAATTTTTTCTCAATAAAGATTAAATAACGGAACAATTAGGAACAGAAAATTGTAAAAATACAAAGTTCACTCAAATGACAAATAATACAAGGAGAGGCAGGAGACGCAAGATACAGAATTAGAGATACAAATGGTACATAATGTAATTAGCACAACATATTTTTTTACCAATCGCATAACATTTTTTCTGAATCCATATAGATTATTGACGAAAATATCTACTCCAACACACTCCATCTTTTTATATAGTCGACATACTTCGGTCAGGGGCTAACATAGGAGATATTACCAAAATAACCTAAATACCTAAAAAAATTCTCGACGAAATTATTGTATTTATATGTATTGAATTATGTGCATAATTACAATATACTAGCTTTTACCCGCGGCTTCGCTCGCATGGTATTAGGGGGAAATCACTATTGCGCTTGCACTGATCAATTATTCCCCCTCCCCCTCCCCCTCCCCCTCCCGCATTCCATTAATTCCCGGTATATTCAGTTTTTAAACAGCTCACATGCCACCTAAATTTCATAATGTCAGAGCTCACCAGTTGTAAAAAAAAGAATTATCAAATTTGGTGCAGTCGTTCCGAAGTTATGCGCGTACAAATATTTCTGAGATTCATTTTTATTTATATAGAAAGATATTAACTACAAAGCCTGAATGAAAATTTTCCAGCAAATATATCAACACCTTTTCCACAGCGATAACGATTTGCTTTCTGACTTTAGCAATAACCCGCTTTTGTTAGCGACAGAAAACGTATAATAAGTATATTATTTTAATATTTATAATTTCATGACGCCAGAGCATACCATCAAACACAATTTTTAAAATCGGTTTATTGGTTTATGCGTGAAAGCGTAACAAACAAATACACGCAGTTTCACATTTATAATATTAGTTTAGAAGTATTTTTTTTATTTTTTTTTTATTAGTATCTATAGATGTATGTTTTGAATTAAAGATATTCTTGTGTAATTGTGGCGTGTGGTTCATAAAGGCTGAAAAACTATGCCTAACCATTAAAGAAAAACAAATATTAAAATATTTGGATTCAAATATTTGTTCCACAAGTTTCTAAATATATTTTTTTGTCAATCGCAAAAAGGCTGATTGTTATTTATATAACAAACCTCCTCTTTTTATTAAGATAATAAAACTGACAATTTCAAACTTGAACTTGAAAAACTACACGCAATCTACCTTTGGTCATAGACCAATGCACGTCTCCGATGTGTGGAGTTCTATGTTTTTATTCAAGCTTAATGTTAAAAATGAACAAAATATAAAAATATTGTGCACCGGTGAAAAGTAAAATCAAGACAAAACCTAAAACACAATGCATATTTCGTAATAATGGCGTAATCTAAACAATATTAAACATAAATATTAATTTATTTATCCTAGCCCCATTAACCCTTCAAAACAATGCGTAAACGTGTAAAATTAGGGGATATCTACAACCCTCACTCACCTTTCACACTCCTGGGCATATAAATAAAATTTTCGAATTTTAATACTTTTTAATTATAATACATATTTTCAACCCTTTTCGCGGACACGAAAACGCATTCCGTTGCGGGGGAAAATTGCAAATATCCTCTCAGACAATGCGGACAAAGCCAATTGTCGAATATTCATAATTTCGTTGTCCCTAGAGGACATCAGCTGACCGGCCAGTGGCGTAAATTAAAAAAAATTAGACTACTAATGAATGAAAAATAATTATTTAGGTTGTGACTCGGTGTGTCTTTAACTTCGGTTCAATTAATTCTAGAGCTCCTTGCTTTGAATTTAAGTGTCATCATTTTCAAAATCTATACAGTCACACGTGGGGGGGGGGTATGATCCTGGCTGGGGGAAGGGAGAAAGGGGGGTTGAAAATTTTAATGGAAAGGCTTACTGGACCTCTACTTCTTATGAGAACTTATTGAAGTGAAAACGTATTTAGCACCGTTGTGATTTGAAACTCGATGAAACGAAATAGCGACACTAAAAAGAGACAACGAACACACACATCAATAGGATTTATCCTGCGAGACTAATCGGTCTCCTCTTTGTGCGGTGCTTCGTAGCCTCCCCACTCTTCTATAGTTTAGTTTTCTGAAGGTTTTTCTTACTGAGGCCGATAGGGAGAATTTTGAGCATCCTACCCCTTATAAGAGTTCTTGATTGTTAATTAATACAATATTGTATTTGTGTTCGTATCTTGAAACCTATTTATTCACTTTCCGTATGAACACCCGCCAACAAACAATTTATTCTTATTTTTTATGGATCTATTTAAGGTTTACTAGTATTTACATGTGTAGCAAGGTACTGGCCAGTCATTTGGTGAATTATTTAATGTTTTTTTACACTGGCAATATGGCGGTTGGCAACCCGAGCACAGCCGAACTCTGGTGACAAATATTTCTACAAATTATTCCGTTATGAACTTCCTGGCTGTCAGTTGTTTTGCTAATTTTCGCATTTTCTGAATATAATTTGTGTCATGTCATTGTGTTCTTCAAAATTTTAAAAGAAAGTAAATCTCTATAAATTATTAAATCATCTTCTCATTTAACTCCCGTGACACATAGAGAAGTGTAAATTTGGTAAGATTGACACGCATCTAACTATACCTGTGTCGAGACCGACATTCGTCTTTATATTTTAATGGGTATCGTAAAAAATATTTTAACAACCGCCATTATGAACGCGAGATGATAAATAGAGTTACGTTTGTCATGTTCTGCAGTAGAATAAGAGAAGAATAGATATGAGGCGATGTATGAATACGAATGGAGCAAGGAGGTGTGCCAAGACAGATTTGTGAAACGATTTCACCATTTCACAATGAATCCACGATACTTCCCTGAACGGGGTAGGTTTGATCACAGTGGGAGGTAGGGGCGGGTGGGGTCATTTTTCATGTTTTCCTAATCTCCTGCACCGACGCGTGGGGCACAAAGGTCGGGCTCCAAGGCCCGGGGCCGAGGCCACCGCGGCCCCAGTCCGCGGTGCACGTCTCCCGCCCATTATGTTATAAAATACATTAAAACATGGAAATAATTACGCCGAACTCTTAATGGCGCGTTTAATTTTCGCTCGTACGAAACGTGACTGCGGCGACCTGTGCCGAAGGATTGTAAAGGTGGGTTTCGTCATTTCATTATATATTTTTTTTAATTGATTTTTGGAAAATCGACAATTCAATTCAAAGATACGACCAATTGTGGATATCCTCCTTATGATAAGAAATTATAGAACATAATTTATTATATGGTGTTAAGAGGAAACCCGGTCGCCGAGAAATTAAAAAAAAAAACAGGTATTTTACTAAACTGTTGTTGTCACTGTCGCTCTTACTCCCCGAACACTCAGCGAAAGGGACAACTACACCAAAATCAAGGTTTCGTATTCCCCAATTTTCTCCTCCGAACCTACAATTATTTTTAATTTTACTAAGGGTGGGTTGATTCAAAAAAATTTTTAAGGTAATTTTTAATTATTTTATGATAATTTTTACACTATATGAAAGTTCTATTAAAGTGTGTGGAGCGTGCAGATCGATGAGATCCATACTAATATTATATATGCGAAACTGCTCGAGTTTGTTTATGACCTTTTCAGGCATTAACCAATAAAAAGACTTTAAAAATTCATTCACCAACAGAAAGCTTAATTATACGCGCTGACTATATGTTGTATATGATGGTAAGCTCTGGCGTTATGAAATTATAAATATTAATATATTTTATTTGTTATACGTTTTCTGTCGCTAACAAAAGCGAGTTTTTGCTAACGTCAGAAAAAAATCGTTTCCATGGAAACCATGTTGATATATTTGTGGGCTCTAAGCTGGTAGGTACTGAGCCCCCTGGTCAGCTACTGCTCCAGGAAATTCAAATATTAGAATATGTTTTGTTTTTTTTGGACAAGCTTCTGTTTTGGAACAAATGTCAGATAGAGTTCCTACATTAAAAATATAATTCGTAACGATTAGGTATAAAGACTGAATAATAAATTGTAATTGATTATAGAAGTGTAATTTTTTTATTATATCAACAAACTTCCAAATATTTAATTAAAAATAAACATCCGAAATGTTTGTAAGCGCATAAATTCCGAACAAATGAACAAAATTGGATAACTATTTTTTTCTTTGAGCTATAGCTTAATGAAATTTAGGTGGTAGGCGAGATGTTTGAAAACTGAATGTAAGAGAATGAATGTATGGAATGCTGGAGGGGGTGGGGGTGGGGAGGAGGGGGGATAATTGATAAGTTCAACCGCTACAGTAATTTCCCGTAATACCATGCGAGCGAAGCCGCGGGGAAAAGCTAGTATTTAATAATTACAAATAGAGTAATAGCCAATCAATCGTTTAATAATCATGTACAACCATAGTTTTAAAAAACCTTCATATTCTATTGACATTTTGACTTTTATTTCAATTGTGGATTGACAATTTTTTTATAATTCGTGCTCCTTCTTTTGTTATACATATTTACACACATTACACATAACTATTTAAATTATCCATCTTATTATTCTCTGCTACAACCTATTTCTGAGGTTTTTATAATCGAACATCTGTAAGAACCCAGTATAAATATATAAATACATTTTTAAAAATGTTTGCCATCGCGTGTCCTTGTGCTAGAAGGTGGGGTACCCTTGATCGAGAAAATTCCGCTGGGAGGACCATTTTACGAAAAAGGGTTGCTAATGAGAACAGTGCCATGTCATTATGTATTAGGAAGGGAAGGAAAAGCGTTGTTTTTAATTTTTTATAAGAAAAACTCTCTTTTTATAACTTTTGAAGGTTATTCCCATCAACGTAATATATCATTGAAGAAGAAGATAACACTTATAATCTAAATGAAAATATTAAAGAGAACAAGACACAGAAAAATATAAAAAGACAATGGTCGCAACTGGGACTCGAACCCAGACCTCTCGTCTAACCGGTACGTGCGCGTTATCCAATTTCGCTATTGCCACCTTCTGTCAAACCGTCATATTTGTCAACCTCATATTTCAAATATTTAGAATCAACAATATTATCTTCTACTAGTATACTCGGATACATTTATCCGAGACGCTATTCAGGTTACAAACCAATTCTTAGAATGATTGTTCCAATAAAAAGAGTAGTTGCCTATAATATGGAAAAAAGAACTAGTTGAAAATAGTATTGTTGATTCTAAATATTTGAAATATGAGATTGACAAATATGACGGTTTGACAGAAGGTGACAATAGCGAAATTGGATAACGCGCACGTCCCGGTTAGACGAGAGGTCAGGGTTCAAGTCCCAGTTGCGACCATTGTCTTTTTCTATTTTTCTGTGTCTTGTTCTCTTTCATATTTTCAAATAGATTATAAGTGTTATCTTCTTCTTCAATGTTATGTTTTTAATACTCACATGGTAAACATGTTGTCTGAAAAGCCAGACTACTTGTCAAAATATACGAGTGTGACGTAGATATGTGTAAGCAATACGCATTTATTTAAAAAAAACCTCTAAATGGCGAAAATTTAAAAGCGAGAATTTGTGTTTTTTACTATTGCAATATGTGTTAGCAGTTTGGGTTTCATAAAAAAATCAATTTTCATGTAGGTAATTAATGGCTTAGTTCTTTTACATTAGCTCCACAAAAGAAGCCCTAAGGGAAATAATTCCCCTCAAGGCCTTGTCATCTTTGGCGATGCTGTGTGGAAGGTTTTTTGAGGAAAGGAAGGCGATGAAGTTCTGAGAAGGAAAACGGTATTAGGGGTTGGCAGGAATCTGGAAGATGTGTGAATCCATCCATTTCACTGCCGTGCAAGGTGATGTTCCGAGAGAGTCCTGCTGAAGAGGTCAAAGGTCTCCATAAAACCAATTTCTCCCAATCCGGATGCCACGTAGTTTATGGGCAGACGCATCCGCAGCCAAGATCTGGACAAGCCTCAACCCTAATGAATCACCAAAAGTAGCAAACCACTTCGGTGACCCATGGCAGAGGTGTTGGTTATCCAATAAATGGTTCATGGAACGAAACGGCTTGGATTGAATTTTATATCTAGTGGATCATAATAGCTTTTTAATAATTGAAAAGAATATTTAACTCTTAGATGAAAATAAGCGACCCCCGGATAGCTAGTCGAGAGCCTTGCCCCTCGACCATGGAGGCCGTTTATTAATAACTTCTCAGCCAGCTTCGATAGGAGTTTTTTCCACCCGCTCAAAGCTCAATAAATTATTTGATAAAACGTTAATTAATAAAGAGCGCCACAAACATACGCGCACATAAATATCTTGCTGAGAACAAAGCTCGTGTAAATGACAAGCAAAACCTGCGCTGGGGTAGCCCTGAACAGCCAGGGCTGCGCCAGGGAACGAAAAAGTAAAAATTTGTTTAAAATTCACTTTGTAAAAGGTTTTTCTCTTCGTCCAAAATTAAAACTCCGACATACGAGTAAAAAAGTGGTCCATGTTTTTTATGCTTTTCGTAAATTTGACAACAAAGACCCATTAGAAATAATGCACCTTTTAACCGGCTGTCCGCCTGCATTAAAGTTTAAATCTTTTAGATTTCTTTTTTTTTTATTGTTCTAATAAAAAGAAAATTACATTTTCACTCATTTAACCAGAAAAAATTAAATACATTAAACCAAACTAAACACCATAATACATCGATACTCCATTTCATTACTCTGTTTATCAAGAATATTCATTAACAATTTTTTGTTTTATACAGTAACTTGCGAGTTTATCTACTCTTTCACAGATGGCGCAAGTATAAATATTTTAAGGAAAAACGCTTTTTTTCAAGTTTAAAATGCGTTGAGGCGTGGACCCGGCTCCAACAGTTTATTAACGTTAAAACTCGTTATATGCCGATGGCGTGCCGGCGCGATCGAAACAAAACTTTCGAAAAAAATATTTAGAATGCGATTTAAATCTTTATGAATGAAGAAAATGTATGAAGGACAAGGTCAGAATCGCTTGGGGCATTCTTGTTCTTCAGGTATAAAATACCGTGAACACAGCTGGCGAATCGGAATAATTTATATGGAATTGTTTATGCCATCCTGCTCAGATATTTCGCGGCATTTGAGCTGTCAAATTCGGTGGCGTCGTTCTCGTGAAAAAGATCGTAAAACATATAAATTCATCAAATAAACACAAGTAATTTGTTTTTAGGCATGGTTTGTTGTTCAAGGAATGTGTTTCGGTAAATATTAGGTATATACGATAGCATAAAATAAACCCACAAAATATTACGTCAAGGTCAAAACATCGCGAAATTTACGAGTTTCCTTCAGTGGCGTTTGACCAGTTAGTTTCCGAAAAAAAAAAATCATAAAACAAAATACTCAAATACGAAAACTATACTTTTTTGGGTTCTATATATTATGTAATGTAATTGTAAATCCGGTTCCATTTTGTACCAGTTGTTGTAGTTAAAAAAACATTACCTGCCGGTATTTTTTCTACTCTGTTCAGAACTTACGCTTCCTAACCTCGCTCTTTCCCATCTCCTTCTCATCACATCACAGATAATTTTTAACACACACAAACTAATATTTTCTTCGTCATTATTATGTAGGCTACTGCAATGCGAATACCAAAACCGTTCACGAAAAATACATTATTTTTATTCTATTTCATTCTGTAAAAAATTCGCTTTAAACGCATGCGAAGGGGAAAATTTAAATTTTCGCTTACGTGTTACATCTTGCGAAGCTGATTGTGGACCCTTTGTCCGTTCCTACCACGGACCCTACCAAAGAATCTGTCCTACCACGGTTCCTATGATTGCTGTCCACTTCCTTCCGGGCCCTTTTCCTTTCCCGTTGGTTGGGCGTTTGTGACGTCACCAGCAAAATAGATTCTTTATACCCCTTTTACATGTTATAATTATCAAAGAGAACGAATTAAATCATTTTTAACATTCAACGTTGTTTTTTTGTCGTATAATAGTCGTAGATTCTATTAATATTGCCTTGGTGAAAGACCACCATTTAAAATCTATATCAAATGACTTTGAGCTTTTGAAGCCGTTTTTCGTAACCAACTGTAAATAACCAGGAACTTTATTATCTTTTTGAAGTGAATTTTTTTAGCGCCGTTAGTGACTTGAAATTTGGGTGAAACGGAAATGCGTCACAATTCAATTCTACACAAATACTTGGTTCTAATATAATGCGGCAAATTCGCACCTCGGCGCGTGCCTTCCATAGCGTAGTGGGCAAGGTGCGTGACAAGTCTCAGCGGCCAGAGAGACAGGCGGTGCGAATCCTACGAAATTAAAAAAAAAAACATTTTTATTTTGTGAAATCAATATCCAATCTTCAAACCACTTTAAAAAAACAAGCAAAAGAAAAGAAAGCGACAACTAGCAACTTTCTAATTAACTTCTACCGCATGTGAATTACACACTCTCGCTTTTTTGTTATCTGTCTTCCCGATCTCCTTCCCTTACCAAATACCTTCAGCCTCACAACATACCCATAGCTTCACTAGATTTTTTTCCATTAGCTCTACGCAGAATAACATAATTTCTCTTAAAGGAATTTCCTTAATTGTCGTCTTAGGAGATGCTGTGTGGAGGGTTTTTTAAGGAAATGAAGAAGAGGAAGTTCTGGTAAGGAAATAGGTATGAGGGATGGGTAGGAATCTGAGGGTCAATGACCGACGTATGAATCCATCCCTTCAACTGCGGTACAAGGCGATGGGAGGAGGGATTCTGGCTAGAGAGGTCAAAAGACTCCTCAATCAGTCTTTCTCGATCCGGCCCGCCACGCAGCAGGTTGGCAGACACATCGGCCGCCAAGACCTAGACAAACTAACTAGATTTGAAAAGCCAGGTACTTTCCCACCTTCGTCTTCCCCATCACCTTCCCCTCTCCGCCACCTTCAGCCTCACAACATACCCCAATTGGAGAAGCCACAGTCTCACTGGCTCCAGTCGGTTGAAAACAGTTGGGACTGTTGTGCGGTACTCACGTAAAAATAAATTATGATAAAACAGTGTTCATCCCAAGATTATCAGTTGGGCGAACTCAAATTTTCTCCCCAGGATAAGACAACAACATTCGGTGACCGGATAACTCAGAATGAACTCCACTCAACACCTCCTTTGAAAAGTCATTAAAAGTGATAAAAAAATTGGTTTAAGAGGTTACTTTAGATTAGGTTAATTTGGACAATTTTTAAATTAATTTTTTTTTCATTGCTTATATTTAATGACTTCATGGAGGTGTGAGTAGAGTTGATTCTGAGTTGGCATGGACCCCAATATACATAAATTTTCAATTTTTTATGAGAAAAACTCTCTTTTTATAACTTTTTGAAGGTTATTCCCATCAACGTAATATATCATTGAAGAAGAAGATAACACTTATAATCTAAATGAAAATATGAAAGAAAACAAGACACAGAAAAACAGAAAAAAAACAATGGTCGCAACTGGGACTCGAACCCAGACCCTTCCTCTAACCGGGACGTGCGCGTTTTTCCAATTTCGCTATTGCCACGTCCCAGTTGCGACCATTGTTTTTTTTTCTGTTTTTCTGTGTCTTGTTTTCTTTCATATTTTCATTTAGATTATAAGTGTTATCTTCTTCTTCAATGATACATAAATTTATTCAAAAATAAAGAACTACCAAAAATTCTATCTAAATTTAATATCTGGATAAATACAAACCACAATAATGCCCATACTGACCACATTGCACTAACCAATACAATACACACATACATGATTATAATTTACACAATTCACCCTTATTATCCCTAACTGTTAAAAAATCACTGATAAATTTTGCCAATTTATTAAAAAGTCCATTACAATTTCTAGAAACTGGTTTCACGCGAACTAGCGGAGATTCAAACCTTTTAAATAATTGGGAGTTTTGCTTATTTGGTTGACCATGTGAATTTATGCTACATTACCGCCACCTAGCAGTGACATCCCGCAACACCCCCGCACGTGTATCCGGCCGCACAGGGTGCTCATAAATTACGCTTGGGGAGACTTTTGTACCCTTTTAAATAAAATACAGGCACCAGTATTGTTGGTATGTTATGGTTGTATTTTTCTTTAAAAATTTGTTTTGAAATTTTAATGTTTTAATTTATAGTTCTAAACAATGTTAATGTAAAAACGGTAAAATAATGCATACGGTACATACTTGCAAAAACAACAATGAAAGAAACAGTAAAAGAAAAACAACATATTATTAATATCAAAGCTTCTATAAAGCATACCCATTTTAAAATTAACATCACACCACGGTGAACACTGGCGTCATGAAATTTATACAGTTTTTCGTGAATTATGATTTTTATTTCGTACTAGCTGGTACTCGGCATGCGTTGCAATGCCATTCAATGAAATAAATTGATTCTCGCCGCATGGCCTTTCCCGTGCGTCCCCGTTCACCTCCCGATACCCCTTCCCCTCCCGCGTTCCCCTTTCACCTTCCCCGCTTTTCCCCTTCCTCGTCACCCCTCCCGCGAACCCCACCTCCCCCATTCCCCTCCCATTCCTGCATTTTCTCCCACCCGCTAAAATATATGAAATACACACTTTTTCATTTATACAAATTTCATAACGCTAAAGTTTACCATTGCCTATAGCCTTCGCGGGCGTGCGCACAACAAATCACCAAAGTTTCATCGCAATCGCATGAACGGTATGGCAGCGCATAAAATACGAACAAACAAACAAATATTGATTTTTATATATAAGATTGGTAAGGAGTTTGCCCAAACATTGTATTAAGCAGAGTCTCCTCCGACCGAAAACATGAACATTTGCTTAAACATTATATTAATGTTCATTATATTCATGTTTTTGGTCGGAGGAGGCCCTGCTTTACATACTCCTATGTTCGTAGTCACCGGCCGGCGTAATCCAGCGGTAAGGCTCTTGACTCCCATTCTGAAGGTGGCGGGATCGAATCCCGGCGTGGCAAATAAATTTTATTTGGTTAATTTGTGTCATTTCACAATTTATTAATTCAAAATAACGTATAGTATTTTTACGGCACGTTCCAGAATGGAAGATACTCTCAGTATCGCCCTGGTGTAAGACCACCGTTCAGAATTGAAACGTTGCTTAAAATGGCTTTAGCCATGTTAGGTGACCAGATCTGAATAGCCAGGTACATCCCACCTTCTCTTCTTCCTTCTCTCCTTTCCCTCCCCACTACCTTCAGCCTCACAACATACCCCAATTGGGGATGCCATAGTCTCACTGGCTGGAAAAACTGTAGACTTGGAAAAGTACAATACATTTATTTATTGTTTGAAACATTTACAGAGTGTTAACAATGATTATAGTTATAAAATTGCCATTGGGAAGTACATAGGTATTCACACTCCAATTATAAATGTTCACAGCATGCGTAATCAGTGTTTACTTGTTACTAGGTACAAAAGGAAATATAAAACATAGTAATGTCAAATATAAAACATAAATGCGGAGAAAGAAAAGAAAGATAATAAAAATAAAATGATTATAGAGCAGTCACATAATTGTTCTCCATGATATATCATGGTAGAAGATTGTTAATTTGCCTTTTGAAATATGTAAGACTGTTTGCAAAAATATCTACATGGTCACATTCGATGGTATTATATAGACGACACATTCGAGACAGTGGATTGAAGTATGCAATATTGTTATTAAATAATTCAAGATGGAATGTATTATGACTCCTTAATTTGCGTCTATTAGGAACTTTTATATTAATATTGCTCAGACAATGATTGGTTCGAAGCATATCATGAATAATTAATTATCATGTGAAATAAGTCGAGGCGGAGCTATGTAGTTGGTTCAATTAAATTTGTTGTCCTTCTTTCTGATATAAATTCTACTATGACTTGTAATAATAGTATATTTTTGATTGATTATTATCTATCTATTTAAATATAAAATTCGAGTTAACTTTTCTGTACTCGAACCTATGAATAATGGCTATATATTATTGTCACCTCAGTTGGACAAGGTTCTAACTGAATTTTTTCTCAAAAATGGCCTTTGAATGCAAAACCATTTCTTTTGCTTATTTCTATATCCATTGCCAAAATATTTGTATTTGTGATGTATTTCCTATAGAAACCTATGTATGAAGTTCTACATCAAATTTTTAAAAATTTCATTTATTTTAGAAGATTCTAACATCACTTTGAACCTTTTGCTATTACCGTTTTGTTTGTTGTGTCTGACAGATGTTTGTTTTTTACGAGGCGCAGTTATACATTATTTAACTGTTTTTGATTTTGAGATTCAATCTTGGGTAGGTACTTAAAGGATTTTAGTTTTAGTAACATATTTCTATCCGAATTTCTACCGATTTCTTACATACCTCCCTTAAACATTTGAAGTTTTTAAGCTCTTCAAAAATAAATGTTGGTTTTGAAGATAATATCTAGATACGTTCCACGCCGAAACGTAAATTATATGAAATTCCCTCGATAGAAAAAAATCGCAAAGTATGCTCCGAAAATTATTTAAAACAAGTCTATTTTTATTATTTTACAAGTTATATTTGTGAAAAAATTCACCATGTTTCTTTAAATGATACTTAAGATACGTTTCACGAGATTTTTGCTCTATTTTAAACGAGGCTTTTTCGCAATTTTCGCTGCAATTTTACCATTTAAATATTAGAACGCTCTGTCCAACATTCGTAATTACATATTATCTCTCCATCATCTTCTTTTTGAGCAGGGTAGCGGCGCCTTAAATAGAACGTAGCCATAATATCTTGGAAAGGCATACGGAAAATGAACCTTACGAATGAATTATTGTGTCCTGGTGTAATGTATGGTTTCCCTGCATAATAAGCTATGTTCTAAAATGGTAAGTACACGTCCTATTTATACATTTACCTTTGAAATAATATGCTAAACTAAAATACTTTATTCAAGATATCACTGCATTAACAAGTATGGCGATTGGCAGGTACTAGAATTATTGCTGTCAGCTAACCTACATAGATTTTTAAACAATAATTCCAATCATCACTTACAACCTGCAGAACACGCTTCCCAAGTGAAGTTAGCGAGGTTCCGAACCGTAAACAACGCCCACAATAATTATACCACTGCACCGACCGCCTCGGCGCAATTACTGGAATGTTTCATGTCACCTTCCATAGGAGGTGTATTTCGATGAGAATTAAGTTATCATGTATAATTTATAATAAAATATATTTTTAATTACCGTTTGATTACAAGGGGCAACATAAAAATTAGATATTGTCTTCGTACGATAATTTGATCGGCATTTTTCCAAAATTGTTTATCATCGTAGCCATGTATAACTATTTGCCATTTAATCATTTATTACAACAACAAAAAACTGAGTTGTGAAACCTTTGCCCACACATTTTCAACCAATAGGAGCCTTGAAAAATGAGGTCATAATCAAAGCGGCGAATAAGCACAGTTTGACGTTTCGTAGGTAGTGTAAAGCGTCATTTCCATTTCATATCTCAACTAATAGGAGCCTTGAAAAGTGAGGTCATAATCAAAGCAGCCAACGAGCGCAGTTTGACGCTTTACGGGTACTGTGTTGCGTCATTTCCGTTTAATATCTCAACCAATAGGAGCCTTGAAAAGTGAGGTCATAATCAGAAAGGCCAACGAAGGCAGTTTGGCGCTTCGTAGGTACTGTAATGCGTCATTTCCGTTAAATATCTCAACCAATAGGAGCCTTTGTAACTGTTGTTTTTGAATTATTTAGTAAAATAATTTCAATAAATAATTAGTGCCGCACATAGACTTTTCATTTGTCTATGGTACCGCATGAAGAACCATAAAAAGCTAACATTTATTAATTTTATTGTACGATAAAATATGAGATACAAAAACAGTCGGTCCTTCAGACCTAACATCAACAGATAAATTTCAGCAATAGAAATTTAAAAAAGGAACGTATTACAATTTGAAAGAGTAAATAATAATGTTATCTAGTGTTTATAGCTCTAAATAACTATAGTCTATCAAATAAGAGAAGAAAATATTAAAAATGGAACTTCAAAATTTGTAGGCTGGCAACACCAATTTACCTGTCAAATATTATTTTTAAGTGCAATGACGCTGAATGTATAGAACACAATAAACCAAATTTTGAAAACATCTTTTTTTTTTAAGAAAAAAAATTAAAATCGAAGAAGCACTGTTTTTAAGGTACCTACTTAATGACGTAAATTTGATTAAATGGTGTTTTACAAAATGATTTGCTTTTATTTAATTTAACATAAATTTGAATTTAACAGTAGATAGAAAGGAAGAATTACTATTGGTGAGTTTAGTTACACTACTTTTAGATCTGAAGGAGCTAAATATATCCAGATCTAAAGCCCCGGCAACGATAGGTACTAAATAAATGGGAGCAATTTCTAATCTGTGCTTTGTATTTTATTGCAATATCGTTATTCTTCGTTACACAGAAAATTGCAAAAGTATACTAATAATATACCTAAATACATGCAATTCTAATTTTGAGATCACTGGGTGTCTATATTGCAATGAAAAAATATTTTTTTCACTTTTATGCATTTTTAATTTTTTTTGTAAAAATGTAGGTTACACAGCTTTCATTTCCACCATAAATTATTTTTTTAGTATTGCCACTTGAATAACAGCGGCACCCTCCTATGTTTTCTACTCTTATTTGACAAGCTGTAGTTAGCTTTTTCGTTGGACATTTTTTGGTTCCATGCCAACTGAGAATAAAGTCAACTCAACACCTCCTTGAAAAGTCATTAAAAGCTATGAAAAAAAAAATTTTGCCGATAATCTTAACCTAACGTAACCTATTTAACCAATTTTTTATATATTTTTTTTTATCACTCTAAATGACTTATCTGAGATGGTTCTAAGTTTAATAGTTGTTCCGAGTTTTCCGTTCACCCATTTTTTCACTCTATACTATTTCACTCTATAGTGCCCCAATTTTTCGAATTCGTCTATTTGAATTTCGATTTTGATTTCTTGAATGAATGAATGAATTAATGAAAATCATCGAAGTGAAAACTAACCCACTTCTCGACTTCCGATCGTGCTGAAACTCAGCAGATATAACATCGTTGTCGATGACAATGCATTTTGCCAACTTTTGGTGGCATTCACGCACACATACTCATTTCTCTGAAATTAGCTATTAGTTGGCCCAACAGATGGCGCTACTAGTACCGTTCGATGAAACAATAACAATAGATAAAATTTATCATAGTAAAAAAAAATTGTTTGATTTTTATGAATCCCGCACAAGAGCTTCAACTGCTCTCGTCTGGAGCCAGTGAGACTATGGCATCCCCAATCGGGGTATGTTGTTAGGCTTAGGGAGTGAGGAGAGGAAGGAGACGGGGAAGAGGAAGGTTGTGAAGATCCTGGCTTATTAAATCTGGTCACCAAACAAGGCTAAAGCGTAAGGCATTTCAAGATGGTCTTACACCAGTGCGATACTGAGAGTATCATCCACTCTGGAACGAGCCACAAATGTAGGTACAATATATTATTTTTAATCAATTAATTGGGAAATAACACAAATTAATCTTTTTTTTGCGCACGCGGGTTCGATCCCGTGACCTCTGGATTGCGAGTCGAGAGTCTTACCCCTAAAAACGGTTTGCTTCACCTACATATCATGTTACACCAGATAATAAATAAAAAAATGTATATATCTTGTTAGTGGCTGCCTAATAAATTAATTTTGATAATAAGAATTTTAATAGGAGACATTGCCAACCTGGAAATAAGAAAACATAAATTCGTAAATAATTTTTCTTCTGAAAATAACCCAAAACGAAAAGTCTGGAACTTCTTTACGTGTAATAATATAAAAGAGTTCAAATTCATATATTTTACCCCATTATCAAAATCACATTATAATGTGGCAGCTTCTTTTTTTGCAAAACCACAAAATCGAAACATTGCAAAGGAGACGTTTCATTCATTACAATTCCTAACTTTTGTTACGACACAATACCCTAAAATATAGTCAGAATCTTAACGACGTAAGTAAAGAAGTCGTGTAAACAAATGTGGGACGCGCGACCCCGGTGTATTGGAAGGATCTACTGTCGAATTTGCCCGAGCAAACGCTCTAAAATAATGTGGAAATCTTAACGACGTATATGAAGGAAGCGTGTAAACAAATATAAACGCGCGGCCCGGCGTATTAGACGGACCTACGGTTGCATTCGTCCAAGCAGGCCTGAAAATTTTAAGCGATAAAATTGAAGCGAAAATTGTGAAAATGTTTAATAACGACTCTTTTAAAATAGAGCAAAAATCTAACATCTAAAATAGCATTTAAACAAACGCTGTGAATTTTTTCATACATATAATTATCTGAAATAAGTGTTTATAGTAATTTTAATCGAGGGAATTTCATATAAATTGTGTTTCGGAGTGGGGAATGTATAGATATTATCTTCAAAAATAACATATATTTTTTTAAGAGCTTAAAAACTCCAAATGTTAAAGGGAGATATGTAAGAAATCGGTAGAAATTCGGGATGCGGTGGCTTAAGCTATGTTGTTGCGCAATATTTGTTACATCTGAAATTATGATATTTTCTATATTACATAACATGTAAGTATATGTAAGGCATATGTTGTGGCAACACGTATTTTTTTTACGTGAGCTCTACACAGGAGGCCCTGAGGAAAATAATTTCCCTCAAGGCCTATATCATCTTTGGGGATCTGTGTGGAGGGTTTTTTAAAGCAATGAAGGAAAGGAAAGTTCTGGGAAGGAAAAGAAATAAGTATAAGGGATGGGTAGGAATCTGGGGTTCAGTGTGTCCTGGTCATCCACCTTTAAGACTTAGACAAACCTCACCCCATAAACCCGGGCACCCCTGCTAAATCACCAAACGTAGCGAACCACTTGGGGTGACCTACCTATTGGGGTGGTTATCCAATAAAGGTTTACGTATATTGTATGGCAGAAGGGAGTGGGTAAGGGAAGTAGTATCATTGAAGTCGTATTCATATCTGGCCACTAAACGCAGCTGTATATCCATCCATACTAATATTATAAATGCGAAACTGCTCGAGTTTGTTTATGACCTTTTCACGCATAACACAATATAAAGACTTTAATAATTCTTTCACCAATATAAAGCTAAATTATATGCGCAGACTACAGGTTGTATATGATGGTAAGCTCTGGCATTATGAAATTATAATTATTAATATATTATATGTGTTATACGTTTTCTGTCGCTAACAAAAGCGAGTTTTTGCTAACGTCAGAAAAAAATCTTTTCCATGGAAACAATGTTGATATATTTTTGGGCTCTATGCTGGTAGGTACTCAGTCTACTGGTCAGCTACTACTGCAGGAAATTCAAATATTAGAATTCGTTTTTTTTTTTGGACAAGCTTGGAATAAATGTCAGATTTGAGTTCCCATATTAAAAATATAATTCGTAACGATTATAAAGACTGAATGATAAATAAAGTTTTTTTTATTATGTTAACGAACTTCCAAATATTTAAATAAAAATAAACATCCGAAATGTTTGTAAGCGCATAAATTCCGAACGAATGAACAAAATTGGATAAGTAATTCTTTTTTGTTTGAGCTATAGCATTATGAAATTTAGGTGGTAGGCGAGATGTTTGAAAACTGAATGTAAGGGAATGAATATATGGAATGCGGGAGGGGATTGGGGTGGGTGGGGGGGAGATAATTGATAAGTGCAAGCGCTACAGTAATTTCCCGTAATACCATGCGAGCGAAGCCGCGGGGAAAAGCTAGTACAATATATGAAAGCAATTTGTTGTCTGGTCTGGTATTTTGCATGTGTTGAACTGAAGCCGGCCGTGAAAATTGTAGACACAAAACTCTGGCTTAAAAAAATATATTATATATATTTTTCAAATACCGATCGTACAGTTGATTAGTCAGACATCTACGAAAAATCTAAATTTGAATTGAGTATGCAGTTATACGTAAAAGTGTGCCCTCTATCTGGAACAATACTCAGATTACTCATAAACACCACCAAATCAATTATAATGCACAAAAATTTGTAAGGAGTGAAATAAACAAAAAAATGATGTTTTCTGGTTTACTAGTAGGAAATTTCAAAATGTCATACTAATGTATCGGAACGTTGTGCTGCCCTGTGTTATTTTATAGCATATTTAATGGCAGACACGTGTAAATAATATTTGATTTACGTTGAGCATTCGAATATTGCTGTCCTCATTAACTCAAAATTTGGAGATGTTAGACTAATCAACTGGACGATCAAAATGCCTCCTTGTTTTAGACGGTAATTATTACAATGGCACATTTTTTATATTATTTCAAAACGCGCCTAAACTCTAACCACTCCATGCGCCCTTTGTTTCTGGGCGGTAGAAAGTTAGTTTCATCATAGAGCTGAATCCCGCGAAATTCTGTAATCCCGCACCACAGGAAAGGTAATATTATAAATCACACATTACCTCTATGTAGCTCCACACTCGCAGCAGGTAATATACGGAAATACAATAAGCCATAATAATATATAGGCTCGTACATATTGTAACATAGAAACGAAAATAAGTGATGCAAGAAGGAAGACTGAAATTATTGTACATAAGAGAGTATTAATATAATAATTATATATAATTAATATAATAATAATATATAATAAGCGAGTTTCATTATTTATTATGAACCAGAAGAGATAATTTATTTATGTGTCTACCATTTATTCAGATTTAGATATTATTATTAACTAGATATATTATTATTAATTTATATATATAAGTAGATATTTTACCATTCTTTCGTTATTACCAGAAACAGATAGCGCAATTAGAGTTGACCCAAACAATATAAACTAAGAATTTTGTTATTGAAGCAAATGTAAACGTCACTGAGAAACAGCATTAGACTTGATTACATCATCGTATTGTTTTAATTATTTGCCTTTCAAAAACAAACGCTGTCAATTTTAGCGACGATCAGAAATTTCCCTTTCGAAAGAATACCGTTAATAAAGTTGAAAATTACAACTTCTTAAAAAAAAATTAATAAAAGAAATTAAATAACCCATTTATAATATAGAATTATTAATTAATTAATTAAAATAAAATTCATTTTGGTACCTACCTACTTTTTCGCTTATCTGAATTGTTGCCATAATCAGTTCCAATTTTTAAAATCAAAGTTCTAGAGAGGCCATTGAATTGGAGTTTCAGTCACAGAAACGCACAACCAAAATTGGTATTTTGTATTAGTCTAAAAAATCTTATTTTTAAGTGAACCGAAATTTTTTATTTTTATACTTTTTCTGTCCTATGAATAAACAATGTTGAAAAGTGCTTGTGAAAGTGAATTAAAAAAATAATAATAATATTGTTTAAAAAAGAATTTTATGTTGGCTCGCGAGGGATTCGAACCCCCAACCTCCAGTCTGAATTTCGAGTCTGGCGCTCTTACCTATTGAGCTAGCGAACCCGATGACGTGATCGAAAAATTACAGGTTTATAAAGCCAATACTATTCCGCGCCCACAACAATTCTTCGGTCAAGCGTGCAACTCGCAAAAAATCGACAACAGCGGATCAGACCGATGCAATTTTTTCTGTATAAGTTGCTACTTATAACGAGTTTGATTTATTTGTACCTAACCAATATTTCTGCAGCTGTATTTTTTAAATTTTGGTTGGAACTTTTTTAAGTAAATTTGAAACATACAGTGTTGACAATTGTTATAGTTATAAAATTGCCATTGGGGTGTAGGTACACAGGTTTTAACACTCCAATTATAAATGTTCACAGTAAGCGTAACCAATGTTTAGTTATTACTTATTACTACAAAATAAAATATAAAACATAGTAGTGTCAAATATAAAACATAACCTTCAGAAAAAGAAAAGAAAGAAAATAAAAATAAAATGATATAATATAATTTAACATAACAATGGAAGAACATTGACAGATAGAAGAAAAACTGTATGAAAAAACTGCAATGGCAGGCGTCTAGTTTTATTTGACAGGGCGCATGTCATTACGACAACTAAGTGACAGGAAAATGACACTACGATCTGAAAACAGTTGCTTTAACCTGATCACATTAGAAAAAATCTAACCCTGACAATAATTTAAGAGGAGAAAACTTCAATTTTTCAGACATCTCTCAAATACAAAAATATGTAGGAATGTCTTAAATTTTAAATTTATTGTACGAAAAACTAAGTATCATATTATTTCCTTCCAGATTGTTGTTATCTGAAGACGATCAGTACAATTTTCACCACACAATAAATAGCTCACAGTTCAAGACCTTATTCCAATTCATAGATGGAATTTTTAACGAAATACATCTAGTTAACATTAGACATCTAGTTACACGCTAATCTGGATTTATTTGTCAAAATAATAACATACCCATGCTAAAGTAATAATTCACAAAATGGTCTCATCCTGGCTTTGCGGTAAGTGGAAAGCTGTGACTTTGAAATTATAAATTCAAGGCAACGTGAGTTTGCCGAAAACATTTTTTCTCGTTACATCCTATAAACCATAATTTACTGCCGTTTACGGGACAAGAGATAATTTATCTCCGCATACAACCGCACTAACTTTGTATCTACAAGGTACACCTTCCCACATAAAAAGTTGTAATTGTCTCCAAAACACTGTGACATAAATCTCTGTGAATAATAAATTTAGAAGGACCTACCATATCTAGCCTCCACGTACTATAAAGTCAACGATGAAATATCTAAATAGCCTTCGCTGAATCGGTCAGAAGGGATTAATTTATTTGTTTTTATTTTGTTTTCAGATTGGCTCTAATTATTTTACGCCATGAATAGCAATGTTTAGCCATAAAAATAAAGTAGCAAAAATACTTAATGCGTTTTTCGTTATGAATATTTTGTTTATTTTATCATGGGGACCAGAAAATCCACCCAAAAAACGTCAGACGAACTAAAGGTTATTTTTTAATCATTTATTAATAAACAGTTATTAGAAATGAAAGTTTGACAGTTAATATCGACTTAAAAACTGCTATTTCTGCTATTAGAAATGAACGTTTGGCTGTTAATATCGACTAAAAAGCTACTATTTCTGCTATTAGAAATAAATGTTTCACAGTTAATAACGACTAAAAGGCTACTATTTCTGCTATTAGAAATGAATGTTTGACAGTTAATATCGACTAAAAAGCTGCTATTTCTGCTATTAGAAATGAATGTTTGACAGTTAATATCGACTACAAAGCTGCTATTAGAAGTGAACGTTTGACAGTTAATCTAGACTAAAAAGCTGCTAATTAATCGAGGCCGGACAACACAGAATGAACTCAACTCAACACCTCCTTTGAAAAGTCATTAAAAGTGATGAAAAAAATTGGTTACGTTAGGTTAGGTTATGGGCTATTTTTAATGACTTGAAAAGAAGCGTTGAGTTGAATTGAATCTGAGTTATCATGGAACCAATTTCAACACCCCTTTGAAAAGTCATTAAAAGTTATGAAAATGTTATAAAATATTAAAAAATAGTACGTAACCAAATTTTTATATTTTTTTCATTACTTAATTCAAAAATGCGTGATCAAACTTGCATGGTTCGGAATTTTCCGGTCACCAAATAAAACATACTAATTTCGGTTGTTCGTGCTTGGGTAAGTAAGTAATGTGAAATTTTCCAGCGTAATGCGTAACATTATTCATGATCAATGAATTTTTAACTTTGAGAATGAGAACTGCGTATTGCAACTGCTTATCATATCAAATAAGCGTATTAACTAATCCCAGCTAGAGATCGTACGTGAAGTAATCGTTCTAGTATCTTTATTTTTCGTTTTCAAAAAGGAAGAGGACGAACGTCGATATACGAATATATTTCGTACAAATACTTTCTTCACTTATCCTACAATTATAATATACCGTGATTTTTCACTAGCGTAATGATGCAATCAAGGTTAAAACATTTGAAAAGTTTCATCAGTAAGTAAGTTTCAAATCCATTAAAATCGAATCTGAACATGGAATTAGGTGCATATTTATTATTGGCAGCGGATTCATCGTTTTAACTTTTTTTATTGTGGTATATCTAAAAGCTTCCGAGGTTGACACATAGAGGGCAGTGCTAAGAGCTGTCCCGAAAGTCCGCTAGATGGCGGTTAGTTTAGTTCGGAGTTTGTGCGCCAGGGGAGTCAAGGGCCGGGGAGTGGTCTGCGGGAGATCTCATTTAGCCAGCTTCCAGTCAGGCCGACTATCGTAGTCATCGCTCGTAATACGCGAAGTATGAAATAAAGCCCAGATTAACATAAAATAATTCTATTCTTTCCCAAGAAGTAATCTCCTCCTAAGACGAGTTGTAGAACTGTTTGTGTGAACACAGCATTTATTTACACGTGAACGACTTTAGTTTGCATTTTTAAATCTTCCACACTTACATTATCTAAGTACTAAGCGCCTACTTACAAAGAAGCAAACTGCCAGGTTACACTTGTGTTTATTTTGACTTTTCAGACAATACCCACCCTATACCCAGACTTTCCGCTTCTCCAACCCCGCGAAGTTCCACGAAAATCCAGAGTTTTTTTAAAGGGTACATAGGTACCTGCCTAGTAATTCGCATGAAATTGGAACTTCACGCGTCAAAGGGTTCGAGGAGGGGGCAGACACTTCAATCAATTTGGGCACTGAAATTAAAAATAAATTATGAAATTTTTAAAGAAAACCATCGCTGGTAAAGTAAAGTACTGTGTAATGTTACTACCTACTTTCTTGTAGAAACTGTGTTGGTTTGACAGAGATTAATATATTTTCTAAAAGAGTGTTTACTATAAAAAGCGGTGTGGGTAATTTTTTGGTTGTATTTTTAAGATGTTTCGAAAACTTAATTGAATCTTGAAGCGTCAGCACTTTTTCTTGAAAATATTTTGATTACTAATTATTAGGTGGTGGGTGTTTAAGATTTAAGAGCTCTAGCAACGAGGTTTTTTAGGAAGAATTTGAAAATTATTTTAGGCACTATACAAAATCTGTGAAAATGTGAATATTAATTATCGTCGTGATTCTCAATTTTTAAATGACCGAAAATACCCGAAATACGGCTAGATGAAAACAATTTGGGAGGCGGGTATGGGTACCGCCGCCCTGAGAACCGTTTATTTATTTATTTATTAACGCCCTTTTTCGGGGCTTTTACATATGAATAGTAAGAAATATACTGTATTTATTGTACTAATTTAACTGCCTCAGTAACAATATTTTATATTTGTTTAAAGATAAATTGGAGATGTCTACTGACTTATTGGACAACCAACATCCCTCACTCCAAGTTGGGTCACCCTAGGTGGTTCGCTACGTTTGGTGACTTAGCATGGATGCCCGGGTTCATGGGGTCAGATTTGTCTAGTTCTCTGTGGCGAATGCGTTTGCCCACCTACTGTGTAGTGGGCCGGATCAGGAGAGACTGGTTCTGACTGATGAAGACATTTTACCTCTGCAGCCGGACTCTCTCGTTGCCCATTACCTTGTACCGCAGTGGGAGGGATGGATTCATAGTTTTGTCACTACTGGACACATTGACTCCCAGAATCCTACACACCCCTGATCATACTTTCCTTCCCAGAACTTCTTCTCCTTCTTTTCCCTAAAAACACTCCACATTGCATCCACAGAGATGACGTAGGCCATGAGAGGAATTATTTTCCTCCTGTGTGAATGTGAAATGAAATTAAATTTTAAGAGATTTAATACTTACAATATTGAAAATATGTAATGAATCGGAAGAAATGCGGGAAGTCGGGCCTTAAAAATGGTACCAAACATAACGAACGGATGATAAAACCGGCCCTTACCCATGCAACAAAAACCAAAATTAGTAAGTTTAATTTGCTGCCTAAGATGACAAAATATTTTAAATTTTTGCATTTATTTCCTGTTTCACAGTGGTAGTTTTTCAACATCACCAAGGACATCGAGCATCCGTTCTGTTCAGCTCAGTACAGCCCTAGTCGGTAGCGGGTGGCGGGCCCCATGCTCGGATTGCCCAGCCCTCTGCGGTCATCCCTCGGGAGAGGCTTTATAACTCAGGCTCCGTCCCCGCCCCAACCCCCCACCAGGATCACGGTGCGGGAGATAAATTTTACAACTATAAATATAAATATTTAACGTCGCAACAACTTGCTTGTTGCCTTGCCGCACTTTATCATTTAAGGGCAATTCTGATAACGCAAACTTTCCGGCCGGATTCTACCCAAAAACAAGCGTTCATCCTCAATATAAACCATATTAGTCATATTACTTATTAGATTCTTACGCACAAGTTAAGTGTTTTTTAAGTGTTAACTTCTTTAGCCCCGTTGTGATTTGAATCTCAATGAAACGGAAGCGAGCGACACTAAAAAGAGACAAAAACATATACCTATCTGTAGGATTTAGCCTGCAAGGGAATGCGATAACGATAAAATGTTTATTTATTTCACGGGTACTCGGTTCCAATATAATCCACGTCTCCTTTGGTCTAGTGGTATAAAGCACCTGACGAAGCTTGGCGGCCAGACATTAAGCGGACCGAGGATCGAATCCTAGAAATCCAAAAAATAATAAATATTCTTTTTTTGTAAAATCAATACCCAATCTTCAAACCGCTCCAAAATGAATAGGCAAAGAAAACACAAAAGAAAGTGACTCCGAAGAAGAAAACACAAATTCTAATAAGATGACCAAATGTATAGGAAAAGGTGCACTGGAATTCGACTACAAAATTATGGAAAAAATTATCCTTCACATTGATAAAAAAGTGCTTCGTAGTCTCCCCACTCTTGTCTACCTCAGTTTTCTGAAGGTTTCACTTATATCGCGTGTGAATTGCATACGCTGATTTTTTATTAAGTTTTTTTCTAGAAAAAGAAAATTACATTTTTACTTATTTAACTAGAAATCTGAACTACATACCTAAATTTTATATTACATTAACTTACAATATGTTACATAAAAACATTTGTAACAAGGAGTTGTACCCCTTCATACACGCCGTATTTATACTTTCGGTGTGTGACACCTCCAGTACTTGTGCATTGGTCATTGATAATTGGGCATTGGTCAGATTGCCAGCCCTGGAATATTTTGGAGTTGAACTGTTGTCAAACCTGCAGGCAGGATTCAAATCTGGAAAATTCAAAATGAAGCTTCTTCATTATTTGTGCGGCAGCCCAGAGCATTGGGCGATCCTCTGGACTGACATAAATATGACGAAAATACTTAAAATCGAAATGATTGTGATCGTGCATCTTGGAGGTAATTCTCGCCATCTTTGAAATTGATTGAAGGTCATCCTGGGAGGATGATTGACATCTGAAGACATCAGCCTATCCAGCTTCTGGAAGGCCCTTTTGGCTGGTAGCCAATATTCTGCAGACATTCCATTCTCACGATGTTAGATTCTTTCTGCATATTCATACAAGCACATAAATGCACAGAAAATAAAATAATACTTATATTAAAACATAACTCTTAAAAAATAATCCTAAACTCCTCATGATTTCTGAAGCTTTGAAATATACATTTAACTATCAAAGATTAGGATGGCACGCTAGTTCCAGAATATTTTACATGCACGTGAAAAAGGGAGTTGTAGGAAGCATTCGATAACCTTTTGAATTTTTCAACGGGGTCGTCATTAATACGACGGTGTCATATCTTCAGGGTTGTGAGGATCGTTCTTTTTATAAAGGTTTTATTATTTTAGTGTAGTTTCATGCTCGAGGAAATGGGGTTAGGAGGTTAAACGTACCAATTTGAAGGCTCTCCAGCGATTCCCAGTTCCAAATTTCCAATTTGTCCGATAGCGAATATCGGACGGTATCTGGGGAAGGGACTCGGCCTTGGCAATATAATGAACGTGATGTGAAAGTTCTACTAGAAATATATTGTCATCAGGCACATATCAATACATAGGTGTAGGTAAAACTTGTAGTGAATTAATACTTCAACATAAATACCACCAAATCAATTATAATGCAGAAAAACTTGCAATGAATTAAAACCACAAAATAAATACAATCAAATTAATTATAATGCAGAAAAACTTGTAGTGAATTAATACCACAAAATAAATACGACCAAATCAATTATAATGCAGAAAAACTTGTAGCGAATTAATACCACAAAATAAATACCACCAAATCAATTATAATGCAAAAAAACTTGTAGTGATTTAATACCACAAAATAAATACCTACCACCAAATCAATAATAATGCAGAAAAACTTGTAGTAATTTAATACCACAAAATAAATACCACCAAATTTCATACATGTAAAACACAGACGTCTAAATCTTATTAAGTAATCTCTCTTGAGTGGAACATCATAAAAAAATAACATAAAAACAAATCTAAAAATGCTTAAAAAATAGTTTTCATTCAAAACCACGCTTTTGCGAGAAATGTTTTTATCAAAGAACAAAAACATCAAAAGCAAAGATCAAACTGTCGATTAAACGAACAATCCTTTGAGAGAGAGAATTTAAAGGCTTTTTTATTTACTTTATACACTTTATTTTACACCTTGTGAATGTCAGAACCAAAACATGGCTCCCCTCGATACACAGAGATGTTTATTTTTACCTAATTTTAGACTGTTCTTGATGTCTAGGACGCGCTTTAGAACTTTAGAATTTTGAACCTATAAATAGCTAGCTTGTCTACTCGGCTTCGTCCAAGATTCAATACTATTTTATGATAGATCAATGAAAAATTGATAACAAACGATATTATGACAGTAAAGGCTATATTTAGAACTGAAAAAAAACGTGGCTGCGTTCAATTCTAGCAATTCAGTACACAAAATTATTACATTATAAATACTAAAAAATGTATCTTAGATTTTTTTTAATTGTTTAAATTATAACATTGTAACAGTAATAAACATAACTAGCAGTCAAAAACCCTCTCCACAGGTGTCTACTACTAGGCCTTGCGGGCAGCTTTTAGTTAGTGTTTGTGACCACTTTAAAAATCCAATAGGAACTGGTTCCAAAAATCGCCTGTTCCTCGGATCCGCTGTCATCCAGTGATAGTCACCGGGACAAAGTAACCGAGATAGGCAATGACGTCACGTGTAATATAAAACCGCTTGATACAACTGAGTATTACCGTCAATCTTTCCATATCCGTAGGGATACTGCAAGTTTAATAAATCTTAGTACTTATACTTGCCTGGGGCACGTCCACACCAACCTGCCGCAACGGAAGTGGCGACATTTGAGAATAAAGTCAACTCAACACCTCCTTAAAAAGTCATTAAAAGCTATGAAAAAAATAATTTTAAATTAGCCGGTAACCCTAACCTAACGTAACCTGTTTAACCACATTTTTTTGTGTTTTTTTATCACTCTAAATGACTTATCTGAGATAGTTCTGAGTTGGTTTCATTCCGACTTGTCCGGTCACCGAATGTAAGTTGTAACATTATTATTAATTGCATAATACATTCCAATCAGGTACAATGTGCGATTAATATTAGACGAGTATCTACTTATCTACTGACATATGTATATATGATAAATCACTTAAGAAATAATATCTATTAATATCGCCTTAATTTAGAGATTAGTACGTAGGTAGGAATTACACAAATCAGTAAAAAGATTTCGATAAGTCGTAGGTTATTATCTACCCCAGTAATCCAGTCGTTTGTTCAATTTCCTTTCAATTGTTGATAAATGTGTAAAGTAAAAATTGCGTACATAGGTACCTACTTCGTGTTTTATTTCGAGAAAAATCGGTGCTTTTCGCTTGAAAGGGATTTTTTTTTTACGTTAACTCCACACAGGAGGCTCTGAGGAAAATAATTTCCCTCAGGGCCTATGTCATCTTTGAAGATGCTGTGTGGAGGGTGTTTTTGAGAAGAGGAAGGAGTGAACATGGGTCTTGAAGAGACCCATGTTGTAGGTGGGAGGAAACACAGAGGCCGGCAAATCATACCACAGCCGAGCTATTGAACTCAAGAACGAGTCGTAGAAACGACCCGTTCTCATGTGACAAATGTCAACCGTGTACAAATGTTGAGCGCGCGTTTGGCGTGTTTCCCGATGCGCACCGGTGCCGAGGGGATCAATGACGCTAGTTCCTCGGAGCATCTTCCATTGTAATACCGGTAGAACAAGGACAGCATTCCCACCTGGCGCCTGTGCTCTAAAGATTGCAATCCGTTTGTTAGGTTAGGAGAGTCTATCAAACGGACCGCCCGTCTTTGCACAGAGTCAAGGGTTTTTTTCAGGTATTTTGGGGCTCCAGACCAGAGGTGGCTGCCAAATTCAACCGTGGGGCGCACTTGCGATTTGTACAGGGTTAGCAGTTGTGTACTATTAAAGTATCTGCGTGCCCTTGTAAGGGCACGTATGCCCAGTTTCTGAGAGGCTAACTTAACTCTGGCCTCCATAACCAGACAAAACCGGAAATATGTCATTTTTAAATCAACTTTTAGACGTATTGACTCTATTCCACAAAAAATTATAAATTGATTTCAAAAGACCGTTCTTTTATCTAGTAAAGCTATTTTTTAAATTTTGAGAAAATATGTTTATTTTTAGTAAAATAAGGTTTTATCACAGTAAAATAAATCAATTAATTATTTGAGAAACCTACAATTTTAATTTTAGTTCAAATAAAATCATAAAATAAGATCCGCGCCCTTATTTTGGAACGAAAATACTTCAGTTTGTCTATTTATTTACGGTCTTCCACACTGATATATTTAAAAAAATGTACATTCTTAATTTGCTTAGACATTATTGAAAAATTATAAATACTTATGATCAAAAAATAATTACGAAAAGTACATAATTTTAATTGTTATATCATCACGAGTTTGAGCATTTTTGAATGTGGGTATTTACCAAAGCAAATTTGGAATGAAATGAAATAGATATTTAATTATAATATTAAAATGCTGGTATGGAGAAAAATTAATCTTTCTCATCGGAACCGCCCTGTACCGTTGCAAGGGTACGATCGCAAGATCATCGTTGGACAAAATTTAAATTATCGGCCGCTGGTTAATGCTCTTAAGGGGAACGTATGCGCGGCCCATTTCGACCAGTTTCATAAAAATCTTAAATTTGGATTTGAGATCAAAATACACAACCAAACTGAAAAACTATTTTTATTATCAAAGGGTATATTAAATATCTAGTACGGATGTGAGCTCTTTATTTATGTTTGCTTTAAATTATAATATATAGGCCAATAAAGATTTTAGTGTTTCATAATTTTGGAGGCATCTTGGACAATTATTTGTGAGTAAATGAAAAACATTGAAAAAATATATATTGTTTATTGTTTATTGTTGTTGTTATACGCCCATATGGGCTTTTACATAGATTATACAATAATATTTAAGATATCGAGGATTATACATAAATAGAATTTAAATCAAAAGTTATAAAAATGAAAACATTTAAAAAATATAAAGGTAGTTTTTGAAGATTATAGCGTAAAACCGTGAAATATTTGAAACAATATAACATTTGACAATAACATAGAATAAAATACAATATAAAACATTACAATAACACATCAAATCGTTAAATATATTACACCCACGTTACAATAATTTGTAGGATTCCACAAAGTGTTGGTTTAAAATGCATTTTAGATTATAAAGGGAATCAGCGAATATATCTACAATATCACCAAACTTGTTGCCTAAATCATGCATCCTATTGGTAAGTGAGTGTGATTGATAGTTGGTTGTGTATGTGTTGCAAAAGAATGTAATATTTTGTCTAGTATTCCTTGTCGGTACATGGAGTTTAATGGTACTAACAATGGCAGGGCTGTCAATTAGGTTGTTCATGACTCTGTATAATAAAATAATAATATAATAATAATATGTATTAATAATAATATTAATATTCTACAAATACAATTAAAAATAAAATAAAGCATAGTTGAAAATGCATTTTTTTGGGTAATAATTTTAATGGATAAACGACAAATTTTTGTTCCGCCGTAAATAGGCAATTTGTATTCTAAATTTACACCTATTAAAATGAATTTTTTTATTTTATATTTCTTTATATTTTTATGATAAATATAGTAAAATTATTATTTTATTGTTTTTCATTTACTCACAAATAAATAATTGCCAAGTTGCCTCTAAAATCATGAAACACTAAAATGTTTAATGGCCTACATCTTATAATTTAAAGCAAAAATTAGAAAAGTAACTCACATCCGTACCAGATATTTAATATACCTTTTGATTACCAAAATAATTTTTCAGTTTGGTTCGGTATTTTGATCTCAAATCCAAATTTAAGGTTTGTATGAAACGGGCCGAAAGGGGCCGCGCAAACGTTCCACTTAACAGTTTTTACTAATTCACAGACAGATTTCTAGAAAAAAATTATATTACGAAATGCTGTAAAGGACAAAATATTAATTGTTCAGGAAAGCGGAAAGAAAGTTTTTTAATTTTTCAAAAAATCATACGGCCTATAATTACGATTTTTTTTATTATAAAATAACATTGAATAGATCCTTCAAAATACTTGACATTTTTTTTAAGGTTCATTAATAACATTATTATAATTTATTTTGAATTTTTCAGAAACAATCCTCAAATATACGTCGTAAAAGACGCACTTATTTTTATAATAATATTTTGACGATGCAAATTGAAAGAGAATAAAAATTATAGAAAAAGACATATTTAACTCATTTTGGATTGATTGTAGTTTATAGCATTTCAAATTTCTACTACTGGTATAATTTAGTTATAAAATATATTCCCAGGTATGCTTACCTACTTCTTGAATTGCGTACATAAAAACATATGTTTTTCAAACAACAAAATCAGATAAAATTAGACTCCATCAATCATGTCAATCTACTAATTCTCAAGGTAAAAACACATCTGATAAAAGCGATAAAACCGCTTAACCAGCTGACGATTCGATGTAAAAATAAAACATTATGTATTGAAAATGTTTGAAGGAATCTTAGCAATCGGTAACGGTAAGGAATCGAAAAAAGCTGAAGATCATGAGCAGAAAAGTTCCATAATCTTGTGGGAAATTGAGAGTAATACCAGATTCATTGAGACAGCGCAGCTAAGACACATTTTCATTTATGTAGCGATTCATAGCTTAAGCTAAGCAAGATCTAAATATTTCATTAATTTATTTATTAGTTATAAACGCCTTGATGGGCTTTCACATAATTTCATATTCTACATCACTTAAGAGAGTATATATATATAACCAGACACAACCGGAAAATACCATTTTTAAATAAAATAGACTTATCGACTCTTTTCTACAGAAAGATATAAATTGATTTCAAAATATTATTATTTTATCTAATAAAGTTTTGTTTTAAATTTTAAAAAAAATTGTTGATATTTATTTTAAGTAGGTTTTACCGTTGGTCGTTGGCAGATATATTGAATTTTTTACGATTTTTTTTTACTATACAACACACATCTCAAATAATACAATCATACAGGAAAATAAATCAATGAATTATCTAGGAAAACTTCTTTACAGAATTTTTATTTTTGTTCGAATGAAATCATAAAAAAATACAAGTACGTGTTTTCTGACGAAAATATTTCAGTTTGTCTTTTTATTAACTAATATATTTCAGATTTTTTTTTAAACTTAATTTGCTTAGACATTATTGAAAAATTATAAATATTTATGATCAAAAAATTATTACAACTGTAACTTGAATGTAGATATCTACATTATAAAGCAATTTTCATTCAAATGAAATCGTTATTGAGTTATTAGTTAAAAATGCTGGAATGGAGAATAATTGATCTTTCTCATGGGAACCGCCCTATAAAGTTGCAAGAGTACGATCACAAATTCAAAATTTGAATTCTCGGCCGCTGGTTAATGGGCCTGGATATGAAGATGGAAAAAGAAATTGATCGCTAATGGGGAGGGCCATAAGACTAACAACAACAAAATATAACAATGGTAATTGACAATGTAATATAAACATTTCTAGTACCCGGCTCAGCCCCGTTCAAAACAATTCAGTTTGGCCTTTTAATATTCTCCGGGGTCCTGTCGGGCGCCTTTCGCACCCGGCGGACTACGGGCCGGGTATAAATGCGAAAGGCGCCATTACGGTGTATTTGTGGCCGCTTTCAAAATGGGAACGTGTAACGTAATATCAGCTTTTACTTTTGTTCTGCCGGCGTAATGGCCGGCTTTCGTTTTACGCCTTCGCCGTAAAGAGATCTCTGCGGGGTCGTCTAGTTGTCGGGTCGTTCGTTGCCTCTTGTTGCCGCTTGTTGCTTGCGACTGGACGTTCGAATGCCAATTTAAACAGCGTATTAGTGGATGTAGCCTACGATAGGACGAGCCATACGGTAGGTCCTACGATGCAGTAGGTCTTACGAAACGGTAGGTCCTACGATATATGACCTACCAGCCATACGGTAGATCCTACGATGCAGTAGGTCTTACAAAATGGTAGGTCCTGCGATTTTATTAAGATTTGCTAAAATAGTTATAAATTTTGTCGTCTTTTTCTCACTTTGAAAACGATTTCGTCAAAAGTTTAGTTTGATAGTTTAAGCTTATATTTTTATAGCACAATTAACAATTCTACTCAACCGAGACTAAAGAAAAAGCTTCGATTGTTGCTGTGAAATTTACTGAAAGTTGCACGACACTAAATTTGTGCAAATTGTACAAATTTTTTGGTGACATACAATTATCCTTCGTGATGTAAATTTGGTTTAACTGTTTATTTTCCTTTGTATGATGAAGAAGAGTTGTTGGTGGAGATCAAAGTGGAATAGCGAGGTCATTCAGCAAGTTGATGTCATTAGGAGTTATTTGATTCAGCGCTGATGTGTCTCCGGGAAACTGGACGGGATATTGCATTATTATGTTTGTGTTTATTTATTTTTTATTTGTGCCCTTTTTAGGGGTTTTAAAATTACGCAGTATTTATTGTACTGGGTGATAGTGGATACGAGGAAAGGGCTAGTTTTGGAACCAGTTCCTAATGGATTTATAAAATGCCTAGCAGTAAAAACCTGTGGAAAACCTTTGAAACACCTGTGAAAAAAATGCTAATTATTAATTATTGTCTCAGAAAAACTCCGATTGGTCGTAAAAAATTTTCTGTGTCCACCAAAACATTTATTATCTTGATACTCGAAAGTGTAATTTTTGTAATGTGTCGATTTTCAAGGTCAATCGAATTCAAGTTCCGTATTAACTCGGAAAAACTGATTATCATGTCAGTTTGCAATAACAAGGTAATTTTTTATTATTTTATTTCATGTCATTTTACCGGTTTTTAGCTTTCCGCACTACTGACCTAATACTTGCAAAACTATTACTATACATATAATCGAAGATCTTAGTTTTAAATTCCATTGAACACCATAATTATAATGAACCAATATTCAGGAGGCTCTGAGGTACCCGAAAAACGTTCAATAAAAAGTATTTAGTAAAAATAATACTTAACTATAATACAAAATGTGATGTATTTATTTTAGGATAACAGCTGTATTTTATTTTTTGACGTGATAACGTCTTATAAATCGATGTACACCGGCTGCTCTCACGAAAAAGCATGACTCATTGTCACGTTCATCACCCATCTATCGCTCTTCCACTCCATCGTTATTATACGACGTTATCACGTAAAATGATTGTCCGTAAACTGACTTTACAGACAACCAATTTTTTTTTTTAATTATTGTATCTGAATTTGTGTGGCGGAAAAAGGTACTGCTGCTCCTGCTGTAGGTCATCTCAATTAGTTGGTTACATTTGGTGACTTAGCAGTAATGGAAGGGTTCATAGGAAGAGGTTTTGGATGCATGGCGCCCCGGATATGGGGAGGACGGTTGAGGAAGTCCCTTTAACGTATCCAACCGGACTCTCAATCCATCGCCTTATTTCGCGGTCTTTGGGATGGATTCATAGGTCCAACACTCTTGGAAATACTGACACTCAGACTCCTAACCGCCCCTTATACCTTTTTCATTCTAAATTCCAAATTATTTTCCTCAGGTCCTCCTGGGTGGAATAAAATTCCGATTGATCCAAAATTTCATAAAATACTCTTAAATGAATGTGGTCATTAACGATATTTTGCTATCAATAATCCACATCGCAAAACAAAAATTTCTTTTCGATACAATCGATATTGAGTTCTCTTTTAAAATTTAACAAAGGGAACAATATTGCGACAATAACTATTTACCACAATAATTTTGCTCTGATATTATCATGAATTATTAAAACATGACCTAAATAGAACAATGCCCTGTGGTTATATTATCTGAGATGATAGAGTATCATAATATTATTATGGACACGAAGAAGATAATACTGGATTTTATTATTTGGAAATAACATCTGTAACATTTCACATTTCCGCCAATGAAAGTGAACCCCAAATGATGACAGAGTCAGCACGCTTCCACCATTTACAAGGAATGGGTGGTGCAAATATGTTAACCGTAGTAGGTACTTTATCTATTATGTGTTCCTTACGACAACTGCTAAGTTATTGAAGTAAAACTTCTTCAGCGATTCGATTTTTAGTGATTCGTAATTTGGTGGAAACGGATATTACGCATTAGCACCTGCGAAGCATCATACTGCGCTCATTGGCCGATTTGATTATGATGTCACTTTTAAAGGCTCTTATTGGTTGAGACATAAAACGGAAATGACGCTAGGTCCTAGGTCTGCGCTCATTGGCTGCTTTGATTATGACCTCACTTTCCAAGGCTTGAGATTGTTTTGGTAAGTTTCGCTTCTACCGTGTGTGAACTGAACACTCGTATTTTTTTTCTTTTCTTTTTTTAATATAATAATATGATTTTTTACCTTAACGATACAATCATAATACTGTAATCTTAATATGTAAAAATTAATATTTCTTTGTTTGTCTCTTATGCGCTCCTAAACCGTTCATCCGATTGCGATGGAACTTTGGTGATTTGATGTGGGCGTGCCCACAATGGTTTCTGTACGTAATAGTGAGCTCTGGCGTTATGAAATTATTTCCTATGCTGTTCACCCGATTGTGATGACGCTTTGGCGAGTTGTTATGCGCGCGCCCGCGAAGGTTTCCATATGTACTGGTTGGCTCCGTGAAGCTCATGATTTTATATATAAGTGGTGAGAAATTTGTTTAAAAATTTTGCAATAGGTGGCGCGCGACTAGTTTAAAATATTAGCATATTTCATGTAGTTTAGCGGCAGGGAGGGAAGGCTGGAGGGGCGGAGAGGAACGAAGAAGGGGATAGAAGGAGGGGGGAAGGCGAGAAAGATGGAAAGAGAAGGTGGAAACTGAGCGCGGAAGAGGGGGGGGTGTTTCGCGGGACAGATGATAGCGGAAAAGGGGAGGGGGGAAGCCGGGGAAGGTGTAAGTGAGACGCGGGATGGGAAGGGGCCATGGGAGGGGGAAGAGGAGACGACAGGGGAACGGGGACGAATAGTAAAGGAAAACCGGGAACCTTAGTTACACCATAAACAAACATCACAGTGAATTTGTCAAAAATATTTTTTTTAATAATAAACGCCAAACTGTGTCACCCGATATTAAAGGAGTTTATAATACCGAACCCTCTTTTTTACGTTGTTACCTTGTCCTATCTTTATTTTCTTGAACGCCTAACTTTCATTGAAAATTCTGTTAGGCCCTTAAACATAGAATAAAGAAAAGCACTAGAAATGCCTTTCATATAGAGTTGGTATATTTTGGTTCTAGATTTGTACACTCACCCGTGACTGACATCGTATATCGCCACCCCATTTGGTCGGCATTAATAAATCATAATGACGATGAAACACAGTCATGTGTATTAAATTTAAGTAAAGAATGGTCGGACTTTTAGATCACGAAACTTGCCCAATACCCTATTCTTGTTAACCTATGAGATAAGGAAAATAATGTACACTGTATATGTATATATGGAGAGTAACGTAATATAGCGTACGTAGCGATGTGATACTTTCATTTTGTGCTAGATCTAAGTTACGTATAATAACGTCTTTTTTCCTTTTCATCGCACTCACAACAGTAAACAGTGACACGCACTGTACTTAACAATGAAACACATCCCTTGAGCAATGAAGTACAATGCGGTGAATGTTTTTATAGCATTTTTTTCAATTCGTTTTGAAGAGTTTTGCTTTCCGTGTACATTTATTACTTGAATTTTATTTTTTCTGCTACCAGTTTCTTTTTTTTCATTACTCTCACGTGTTGTTTTATGTTGACCATTCTGTCAAGGTCGGGGGCATGTTTGCGCCGATACAAGGTGACAACCCAGTGAATTATTTTTGTGTTTTGATAGGGAATTTTGATTTTTTTCATGGCGATGAATAGTTCTTCTCTCTCTCCTTTTGCCCTCCGCACTTCAGTTTGCAATCAACCGCAGTCAAATCGCATATAAAAACGCATCGCACGATTCCTTTGGAAACTATTTACAGAGAAGTCATATCATCTTTACCCATCGTAAGTATCATCCTTTCCAAATAAAGTTTATTGCCAATGTAAAACTAGGAACACAAAATAAATCTGGCGTTTAAACTCTTTCGCCGAAACATACGTATCTAATTATGATTTTTTTCTATAATTTATATTGCATGGTCGTGATACCTCAATATCAATCAATTAATATTAATGTCTTACTGATGAGGTGCTAAGATCTACGATGTCCTTAAAATTCTCCACATAATTTTTTAGAAAAATAAAAGTTATTGTCCAACCGAAAATTTCCGACAAAAACTTTCAAATGTTTTTTTCTTGACATTTTCCAACGTAAATAAATTCATAGCGGCACACCCGTATCCTGTTGCGTTTTAAATAATAAAGGTGATCTCGTCCCGCTTCTTCGCAATTTCTGTCAGCTTTCTGACTCAAAAAGGCTATACTCTAAAAGCTAAGAGTAACGGCTGCCTCGTAAAATCAACTCCCGAACGCAACGCGTCTTTTGTTGCTCGAGTACTGGCAGGGGTAGGGACCTATCTGGGAATAAAAAGTTTTTACGGTCCCGAATGAGGATGCCTTATTTATCGAGGCTTGATTACTTCTCATACATTGCGGGGCGTTTCTTTGTCAGTCTGTGACAGAACCTCATATTTTCGTAAGGAGACTTCTTGCTAACAGACTTTAAAATGAAAGTAGTTTCCGAAGCTTTTTTGGAGTAAAAATTTCGGAGTAGACTTTTTTCCAGCAAAAACATAAGAAACAAAAAAAAAATGCGTGCGAAATAAAAAAAAATTTGATCGTAAATACGCAACTAATCTTTAATTTATGTGAATGATACTTCCGCCATGGGTCGACCCACAGTGCCCTTCTTGACAATATCAAGGAGGATACGGTTTTTTTACTTATGTTGACAGAATAGCACTTAATCCCAAACATGGGAACACGTCAGCACAGGTTAGACACGTCACACTCGCCTAGTAAGGTGTTCACAAAATACTACTACTAAGGTACAGTTACGGATCATTAACATTTTTTTTCTTATTACTAAACTTATTATCTATGTAAACTAATGTAATAATTTGTAAAGTGTATGTTCAGGAAGAGAAATAAATAAAATAATTAAAAAATTAAAAAATAGGCCTTAAAACTCGCGCTGAATTAAAAATCATTGGAGACAGAATTGTGTTAAAGGTGTTAAACTAAAGACGTGTGGCGTTTCATCCTCTGTCTGCCTTCGAAAAGAAACCACGTAGGGAAAAGTGTTCTAGTTTTGCAATAATTCAGTTCATAATTTGTGAGAGACTTAAAAAATTGGTTCTCGTATTTGGCAGCTGGAAGTGGAATAAATTCGGTTTTATTATTATTTAAAATAATCTTGTACCGCCCCTTGCGAGATGTGGTTGGAAAATTAAAAAGGCCACGATTCTGCACTTAAATCTATAAAAGTTTACCAGCTTTTACAAAACATACCAAATATGCCGGAGTAAACTGCGAGGGCACTAGGAATGGTATCATTTCCTCGAGTTTTTCCCTTAAAATATCTATACCTACTCTTTGTTCCGCTCCAATGGCGTAATGAACCGTAAAGTTTGTGTTTATGAGGCCATTCTAGAATATAAAGTTTGAATGGGAAGTAGGCAAGTGGATCTCTATCTCTGTGTCTCTTTCTCTCTACCTCTCTGTGTGTCTCTGTGTCTCTCTGTCTTTCAGTATCTCTCTCTATATAAGTTATTGAGGCATCAGACAACTTAAAACTACTTTCCCGTGAGCAGACGTTTTTCTTCGATGAACGGCTGAGAGTACTAACGTACATTTGTAGTAAATTTTATAGATTATCTGAAAGTTTTTATATGAAACTTTACGCTTCATAAATAATGTAATGAAATGGTTATAACATTGAGACGCTACCAGCTACCACAGATATAAAGTCAGATATGAGAATTGGATTTGATCAATGGTGTTGTGACAGACTAATGCAAATATTTTTTAGGATAAAACGTGTTCATGTTTAAGGTGACATTTTACACAACAGCTCTAATACCGCCAATGCCTGCGGCAAAGTCATATGGAGGAATCAAATGACGGAGAGAGAGGAGGGGAAGCAGGAAAGTTTATGCAATACGTCACTATTTATATCTAATTACTTAATATTATTAATCGAGCAACATTTCATATATAAGTGACAGGGAAGGGCGCATTAGGGCGAGACCGGTATAAGAAAAACTATTCATTATTCTAATGAAGGTTCAGAATTCAAAATTCAACGTTCAGAATTGAAACGTTGCTTGAAATGGCTTTAGCCGTGTTTGGTGACCAAATCTGAATAGCCAGGTACTTCCCACCTTCCTCTTCCCCATCTCCTTCCCCTCCCTACTACCTTCAGCCTCTCAACATACCCCAATTGGGGATGCCATAGTCTCACTGGCTCCAGACTGGAGCAGTTGGGACTCTTGTGCGGTATGCATATAAAAAAGGTAAACGGTAAAAGGTAGATATGGCGGATAGATATCTGCCTGGGTATTAGCAAGAACAATAAATTTTGTTACGGAAAAGGTTTTTATCAACAATATTGGTAATTTCTCGACGCTTGCTAGCACCACCGCAAATCTCGTCCATGACATTTGACAATTGACGTCAACAATTGAATCGACTTGTTTGTTCCCAAGATAAAGTTGAGTACATATAATGGAAATCATAATTATTGTTTTTTCCCATGACTTTCGTAAAATAATCTATGTATTCAGCAAAAGCGCTAACGAAATCGATAAACCAATGTCGACAGCTTATTTTATCGATGCAGACATTCTAAGCCCACAAAAAAGAATGAAGACAAATAATAACAAACCAAAAATGTGTGAAGAAAATCTATTTAAAATATTTTTTCCCCAGATCTAAATGAAGTTAAATTATTTACTTGATGAATACAATACTAACGACTCTCAATTGAAAATTTGATACAAAAAAATCAGAAAAAGATACGGTCACATCTAGGAATCTAACCCAGGACCTTAGCCTTGCGGGAGAGGGGTTCTACCACTCAGCTGATGGGACCCTATACCCTTCGGTCATTAATCATACTTAGACTAAGAACAATCTTCACTTTTTAAGGCATATTATTATTGGATGCTACTTTATGTATGATTGCAAGATTCTTCTCGAACCAAACGCTACCTAGATAGCGTCTTGGATAAATTTTTCCATTTTTGTTTAATATGCGACATCCATCAACTTTTCTGCAAGTCTATGTATTTTTTATTTTAACTTAATGAGTGGAAGATACTCTCAGTATCTCCCTGGTGTAAGACCACCATTCAAAATTGAAACGTTGCTTGAAATGGCTTTAGCCATGCTTGGTGACCAGATCTCAATATCCAGGTACTTTCCCACCTTCCGCTTTACCATCTCCTTCCCCTCCCCACTACCTTCAGCTTCACAACATACCCTAATTGGGGATGCTATAATCTCACTGGCTCCAGACGGGAGCAGTTGGGACTCTTGTGCGGTATTCATATAAAAACAATGATTATGTAAAACCTCAAATTGTAATAATGTACATAAACATAGTACATAGTAATTTTCCATAAAGATAGCAGCCAGTGATAAAGCGTTAAAAAAACGAAGATAATCTTGGTAGTTACAGCTGGTAGTAAATATGATACAGTTAAACATTACCAAGGGGATATGATCCCATTGGGTCAGTGGTAGAGCACCGCCCCGGCAAGTCTAAGGTCCTGGATTTTATTCCCAGATGTGACCGTATCTTTTTCTGATTTTTCTGTTTCAAAGAATTGATATTCACTAATATTGTCTTCATTAATTAAAAATTGCAATAAGGAACTCCAGTCCAATTTTTTTTAATGAACCTTTTAACTTAAATAACTGCAGTTTTATTTGCATTCTCATAGTTAGTTTTAATAATTAAAATAAATATCAAAGTCTTAATTTTTCAAGATCCCCGAAAACTACCATCTAGTGTGAATCGTGTGACGTCATTACTCTCCAAAAGTTTTATTTATTTTCAACAGGTGTTGCCATTTGGTACGGAAAATCAATGGAAGAATGACTTCCGGTCAGAAGTCGAGGCGTTTTTAATTCAAGAATAACTGCTTTTAATATAGAAAAACATTAGGTAAAATGTCAACATCTTATCGCTACTGTTATTGTATTGTACCAAAGTTCAATAATATATCTGTGACTGCACTTAATACACAGTTTATTAGTGTTCCACGATCTGCATTATTAACATTATATGTAGGCAACTGAAAAGATACAGCGCCGAATCAGCTATTCGACGTCCGCCATTTTCGAGTTTGAAGTTCGGAGCTGAAGAACAGTAAGTGTTCTGAGAATTAAGGAGAGCAGTGACGTCAGCACTAAAAATACAATAACACCAACTTGACGGTGTGTTTTAATGACACAATTTAAAATGGACTTTTTAATCATTTTTTCAAAACTCTTATTATTTAATAAAACTTATATATTCAGAATCAGCGTTTATTGGTCTATATGAAAATATTTTTTTAAAGCCATAATATTTTTCACTGGAGTTCCTTACTTGAGGTTGTACTCATAAGTTGAATTATTTTAAAACCGAAAAGTTTCCTCGAGGCTTTGGAATTTGTCTCAACGCCACTGGTCAATAACACTCCCCTTCGCTGGTATATTATGCAAGTATATCACAATCATACCCGAAGCTAAAATCGTACGGTCAAACTTCCAAAACCCGGTGAACAAACTTTGAATAGTGTGAAACCTTTTAGATTTATGCAAATTCGTCGACCGCAACTTTCAAAGGACCCTTGTTTTAGTCCATAACTGAATCATTCCACATTCCTGAATACAGCGGGGTTGTAATGCACTGTACCAATATCGTGTTCAGGCCCGGATTAGGCCCTATTGAGGGCATGGAGGCCCCTATGGCCTAGGCAGACACAATTTTGGGCTTCACAAACTATCTCAAACACGTTTTGTCCTCTTTCAGTCCATTTTAAAGTTATGTTAAATTAGTAAATATTTTTGGCAATGATATTATATCATACGGTCATTAGTTGGCGCCAACGAAAACTGTCAAAAGAAGCGAAGCTTACCGTCCACAATGAAGTGCTGGTACCTACCCTGATGTATGGCAGTGAGACATGGAACTGGCAGAGGAAGGATGAAAGTAGACTGAATGCTGTAGAAATGAGATCCCTGATAAAACTATGTATGATCGTATGAGAAATGGAGATCCACAAAGAATGCCAGGCTGATGTAAGATTGATGAGTAAGATTAAGAAAGGGACGCTCAGATAGTTTGGGCATGTAGAGCGAATGAATGGGAAAGGAGTGTAAGGAGAATATATGACGCAAATGTGAATAGTAGATGAAATCGGGGACGCCCGAGGAAGGCATGTCATGACCAAGGGAATCAGATACTTGAGTCGGGTGATGTTAAGAGTCAGAATAATAGAAGAGCATGTATGAATTTGAACGAGGAAAGTTCACAGTTTACGGTCGCAGCTGGGAATTGAAGCAAGGATTTCTGTCTTACAGGGACAATGCCTTAAACCACTCGGTAATTGGAGCTTATTTAATTTGCGACATTTTTATTGATTTCATTTTTCAAAATCAGAATGAACAATAAAATAATTAACTATTTTTTTTTTTCAATTTTTGGCGGCTATATTTTTGAATGATTACTGATTGTTCGTATATTTTCAAAATTGTGGAACCTACCTGTCTTAAGAAAGTTTGAAAAAGAATTGATATTTAGATGTTTAAAAAATTATAGTTCCGTAATAATTTTAATTATGCAATTATTATTAATAATTTTATTTGTACAATTATTTATGTTCTCCAGAGTGACCTTGAAGAATTGCAATTATTAATGTTCTTCAAAATGACCTTGAAAGAATATAATGTTTTATTGCGACCTCTCGAAAGAAACCATTCCTTTGTTCTGAATGCAATTATTAATGGTCTCCAAAATGACCTTGAAAGAATCACATCCTTGTGATTTTTTCAATGACATAAAAAAATCATTCCTTCGTTCCCAATGCAATTATTAATGTTCTCAAAAATTGTCGTGGTAGAATCTCATTCTTGTGATATCTTGAATGAAACCATTCATTTGTTAAGAATATTATGAACTTAAAGTGCAATTTGGCCGTCTTGAAACGGGAAACCTTACCAGTTGGACAGACAAAGCATCATTTTGTAATGTATTGTATTGTAATATATATATATAAATGTATTGTAACATATAATTAGGCAAATTTTTAAAATAAAATGTATGTTTTATATTCAAGTACTTACCTACTTACAAATCTTAAGTTTTCAGAGAAAAAAAAAATTTTGATTTTATAAATAAGAGAAAATTAGGAACATACTTTTTTGGACGCGAGATCTCTTGTTCGCACAACTACTAGTAGATATATAATATAGTTTGGGGACCGCTGGGTGAGGATCATTGTTTGTGAATTGATCTATTTGTTTTACACTTGGAAATGTTTAAAGAAAACTTTATCACATTGTTATCCGCTTTCACGAGGCTCATTAAAGAAGCAGCCCGCAGGCTATCGTCTATTCAGCCTTACGGCTAATCCGGCACTGATGGTGTAGCTAAAATAATGCAAATGGAGTTACTGTCATTTCAGTGCCTGAAAGTAAACCTAAAAACCTGTCGTTAGCGGTGACTGGTGACGGTTGGTTAGTCTGCAGTTTCACTTTGACACCTCTGAAATATATTCAGGAAATGGGGCTTTGTCTTCTTTGTATGGGGTGATTGAGTTGGATTTGATTTCCATGTCATTTTGTTAGCCCTTTGAAGAAAAATATATCTACGTTATTTTGCATTTTCTGAGTGCAATAATATGCCGTACAAACGACAGGCGTAGATATGTATTTATCCACGCCTCATTTGGGCGATTGCACCGAATGCAGAGAGTGCGTAATACACATTACGAGACAAGAATACATCATGAACAAAACATCAATTCCAAAATTCCGAAATATCAAAAATAAAATATCAAGGATTATCAAGAATGGCTTATAATTTTTATAACATTATTTATGGAATTTCAATACCCTTGGTGAGAATATAGTGCTT
Organism: Glyphotaelius pellucidus; assembly: GCA_936435175.1. Taxonomy (NCBI): domain Eukaryota; kingdom Metazoa; phylum Arthropoda; class Insecta; order Trichoptera; family Limnephilidae; genus Glyphotaelius; species Glyphotaelius pellucidus. Next base: position 34,188,179 of record OW386548.1, read on the forward strand.
ATTTCCTGAGCAGTCAATTTATGGCGGAATTCAATTCTGCATTGGTCCCTAAATCATTAAAATCGTTACTGATAAATTTTTGGCGGTTTCATGACTTCAATTCTGACGGTTATTCAGGTAATTCTGACGGTTCCATGACACCTCAACAAAATGACATTTTTACACCCCTTTGAAAATTCATTGATGATTTTTTTTAAATATCCCATGACTTAATCCAACGTACAGTTTGTCAAATAAGAGTAGAAAACATAGGAAGGCGCTACTGTTGTTCAAATGGCAATACTAAAAATATAATCAGGGTGGTAATCTAAAACTGTGTAACCTACATTTTTTATTAAAAATTAAGAAGGCATAAAAGTGAAAAAAAATATTTTTTCATTCCAATATAGATACCCACTGATCTCAAAATTAGAATTGCATATAGATATATTATTATTATACCTTTGCAATTTTATGCTAACATAACGTAGAATAACGATATTGTAATAAAATATAAAGCACACTTAAGAAATTACTCACATTTATTTAATATTAGCTTAAGTATCTAGTATTGCTCGGGCTTTAGATCATGTCTCTAATTTTAGATATGAATATATTTAACTCATTCAGATCTAAAAGGAGTGTAACTAAACTCACCATTAATGATTCTTCCTTTCTACCTACTTTTAAATTCAAATTTATGTTAAATTAAATGAAAGCCAATCACTTTGTAAAACACAATTTAATCAAATTTATGTCATTAAATAGGTACCTTAACAAAGATTTTTTTAAAAAAAAACAAAAAATGATATTTAAATGTGTATTCAGTGTTCGTATTTTTAGTGTAAAATGACATTTGTACTGATAAAGAATATATATTTTTTTAATTTTTCAGATGACCAGAAGGGTACAAATTGTGACAAGATGAACATGCTGTTTTTTTCTATATATTGAAAATATTAATGATTTTTTTTTATCAACCGTCAAAAAACACCCGAGGCTTCTAGACTACCAATACCCCTTAATGTACGTATAAATTTTACAAAACTCGTTAGTAACTATTGGTATTTTTTAACCTCTCAGGCTAATATGTTCGGTTCTCGGAACAACTCGTGTAGGTCTCATAGAAAATATGGAGTCTCCCTTATTATCATGGTGAGAAATAAGATCTAAACGGTGTTAGAAGAAGAAAAAAATACGCTTTATATTAAAATCAAAAAATTAACCACAAAATAATAAAAAATGTAAATCTCTATGAAACCAAGGTTTTCGAACGGGAACTTTTTATTAATTATGTTTACATGAAACAATAAAAAAATGAGTTGACAGTAACGTTTAATAATACATATGCTTAATGAATTATGTCGTATTATATGTAGTGTTTTAATTTTTTTATTCGTAATTTTGGTTAGAAAAAAACGTAAAGTTAGCCATTTTAAATTTTCTTTATATTTGCAAGCAAAAATTTCATATTTCAAAAATTATGTGTTTATTTTGAATTATAAAATTTGAAAGCGTATTTTATCACCCTTCAAAAACTGTTTTTGGATTTCGGATGCGTTCAGAAATATTCAATTTATTTCAATTTTATTGCAAAGCGGAAATATTTCGATCTTTCGACAAAATAGGTCCGAGGCCTGAGGGTTTAAGATAAAGGGGTTATTGCTCTGCCACCGAGGTCATTAATAAAGTAGTGATTAAAAGAAAATATTGTGTAAATGACTCTGGTGTGATTTCTTTACTGAACTCGTCATAAATTGCTCACAAAATTATGTATACTACTAAGTCCTAACCTTTGATTGATGTCACGATTAAAATGAGATCATTTGGTTATTTATCAGTTAATACCATGATAAGATGAGATGAGGCAAATTTTTTAATTGTTGCTATGCGAATTTCTGCTATCAGTACAACGCGAGTGCACCGTTTGTATATTTTTTAGGATCTGTACTAACGGATGGGAAAGAGGAAGGTGTAGAACTACCTGGATATTCAGATCTGGCCACCAAATATGGCTTAAGCTATTTCAAGCAATTTTACAATTTGAGACGCTGGTATGGGTACCGCCGCCCCGGTAACCATTTATTGGATAACTAACATCTCTGCCGTTACGCCAAGCGGTTCGCTACGTTTGGTGGCTAAATATGGCGACACTTAGCAGACCAGGCCCCACATAGAACATATTCTTAATTTGTTTTAATGTATTTTTTTACATTAACTTTATACAGAAGGTCCATAGGAAAATAACTTCCCTCAAGGCTTAAACTTTGGGGATTTGCTGTGTGCCTGCCAGCAATGGTTTCTTTGTATACCTACTGATGAGCTCTGGCATTATGAAATTTGTATACAAAGCTGCAATGCGGGAGGGGGGAGGGGAACTCGGGAAGGGAAGTCGCGGGATGGGTGAAGGGAACTTGGGAGGGAGGAGGGGAATTCGGGAGAGGGGTTTGCGGGACGGGGGAAGAGGGGGAGGGGAGTGAGGAGAGGGAAGGCGGAGAGGGAGCGTGAGAGGGGAAGGGGGTGCGGGAGAGGCATGGGAGGCGGAAGAGGAACGGGACGAATGGGAAAGGACACGCAGGGAGAAACAATTTCTTTATTAAGTGGCAAAGCAACGCATGCCGGGAACTCGCTGGTTATTAATAAATCATTCGTAAGTACATTCAAATTTCATTGATGTCATTCGTTTCCAATCGCGTATTTTAATAACTATTATGAAGTCACCTGGTTAGCCTGATTTAAAATTGTGAGGAACTCGTTACACTTCGAAATGGGCGCTTTTATTCTTGCCGTGACGATCCACGTTTACGGTACCGTGACGGCAAAAAAGGCAATAAACATACGTTCATTATCGCTGTAATGCTGCAGCTCTTTCTTACACATTAAATAATAGTGAGACAAAAGATAAGACACAAAATACATGTGACTGTTTCCTTAAAAGTACTATTTTTTCCTTTGGTGGAAACATCTTATTACTTATTGCGGTTCAGCTGCGGCGACGGAAATTGGGTTTCGTTTTCTTTATACGTATGAGGGAGATGTATGACAATGATTGTATGTTTCCTTTGGGGGGAGGGGTGCAGACATACATTCACTGTTTGTCTCATTTTCGACTGTTGTTATTTAGTCTAAAAGAGAGCTGCAGCATTATATGTTTAAGAACAAAAGCAAAACCATCAGCGCATTGACATTTGACGTTTTTGAATTTTTGAAATTCACTCGCCCTTCAATATTATCCTTGAAACTATCTTAATATATACATTTCTTCTGTCCGTGTGTATGTCACTGAACTCCTCCTAAACGGCTGGACCGATTTTGATGAATTTTTTTGTGTGGGTTCAAGGGGATTCGAGAATGGTTTAGATCCACAATTTGGTCAACTGGAAAATGTTCTTTTAATTAATTCTTTATTTCTAAGGGGTTGTTGATTTTGGAACGTTTTACATTGGCTCCGGCAGACTGCGCTACCATCGCAGTATCGAATATTCAATATTATTATATTTTAATTTTAGTTTGTCCTGACAGTTGTGTACAGGACAACGTCTTTCGGGTCCGCTATAAATAAATGAAATAAATTGTGGAACATTCCAGAACACTCTCGAATGTTGTCCTGAGCGAAGCCGGGTAACCCAGCTAGTATTCCATTAAAAATTATCGTCACGGCCAGTAGTATTGTAGGGATCTACCGAGACGTCACGGTGCGGTGTGTTAGAGATGCAAGAATGAACCATCCTTCAATATAACTTCGATTATAAACTTGTAATTACCTTCCCCAGTAGACGAGTAAAATCCACAGATCCTCTGCATCCGTCCTGTCTGCAGATGGTGAATTATTTAGCAAAGCTCCGTGCTGTAGCTGGGATAAAACGACATGAAAGATTCCATTATGCCTTCTGTTTCCAGTGCCAGTGTCGCCAAGTCAGATCGGAGAACCTACCTATACCTTTCATGACGTCAATTTGTTTCACACGCCACACTTAGTGCCTGTACGTAACCCTGGCAAACAAGGGCTAACAATAAATCATTAATTAATAAAAGTGGTAAATATTAAGTATATTATTATCTACACCAGAAACTGCCCAATGAGAGAAGGAAATGCTCCTTCTATCAGTTATACAAATTAATTGTAATGTATCTTAACAGTCTATGATTTAATATGTATTTTACCTCTTTAAACAATAATACGATATCTAAATTAGTTTGATAAATGAACAAACAAATATAATTCGCTCACCACTCTTAAATATTGGATACCTTAAAACTACTTATCGAACAGTATTAATAGTCTTGCGCCTGCGCGGTTGAAGCCATACAATAAGAGACACAGAAAAAAACAGTTTTTGAACTGCAGATGTCATAATATGTATATAACACACAATAATAATGAGTGGGGTCTTAAAATATAATGCATATGAATATATGTATTATAGAAATAAAAAATTAAGAAGGATTTCTACAAATTAAACTTATTGACAATAGATTTATTGAAAATGCTTTGAAATTGGCACTCCCTGCCCCAGACATTCTAAATAGATAAAGAGTATGCGGTGTTAGGAATGCACTTAGCGGCTTCGGATGAGGCGGATGGTGGATGGAGTCGGGGGTAGATCGGCGGATTCTTCAGCCCTCTCCACCCCCTGCTACCTGCTGCCCGCTCATCGCTCATTGGCTCTTCCTCCGCCACCAAAACCGTTAACTAACCTTTTAGCCTGTCCAGATGGCGCGATTTGACTTGCGCGTTTACGAGGTACTAAGTATTATTGTTCAAATCTACATGCATCGTCATCACTTGCATTCAGTCGATTCCGGATATTATTTTTAATAACAATCAAAGCAGAAAATCTTTGTTCGTAAAATTTATAAATGTTTGAATCCCCAGTAAAATGAATAAATGTTTTGCGGACAACATTTTAGTTCTCGCGGACCACCTGTGGCATAAATAAACCACCCACGTCTATGGTCAACAGACCACCGATTGAGAATCGATTACTCGATACCAGCAAATTATGATTTGGAATTTATTTTGGAAATTATGTAATTAATTTAGTTAGCGTGAAAAATCACGATATAGTCCAAAGATATTGAAATATAAGGAGATGGTCTATTGGCAGTATTTACTGCCAATAGACCATAATATATATTTTTTTTACATTAACTCCACATAGGAGGCCCTGAGGAAAATAATTTCCCTCGGGGCCCGTCTCATCTTTGAAGATGCTGTGTGAAGGGTCTTTTTGAGGAGAGGAAGGAGTAACATGGGTCTTGAAGAGACCACAGAGGCCGACACAGAGGCCGACAAATCGTTCCACAGCTGAGCTGTTGAACTCAAGAACGACTCGTTCTCATGTGACTATTGTCACATAGTGTACAAATGTTGGGCGCGTGTTTGGCGTGTTTTCCGACTATGCGCCGGTGCTGAAGGGATCAATGACGCTAGTTCCTCGGAGCATCTTCCATTGTAATACCGTTAGAACAAGGACAGCATCAGACCAGGGGTGACTGCCAAATTCAACCGTGGGGCTCACTTGCGATTTGTACAGGGTTTGCAGTTGGGTATTATTAAAATATCTGCGGGCCCTGTGCAGTACGTCCAGTTTCTGAGAGGCTACTACTGCACACCTTCAAAAAATAACTAAATGAACGAATTTCTTTCTTTATGTTCTAATTAATATAACGATGCATTTCGATAAATTAGTACAATTTTGTAAATAAAAATAATTTTCTTCAAAAAATATTATATTATATCGATGGCGGAAATTTGAAATGCTGCAAAAATTCAAAAATGATTTAAATACGTAATTTTCTCAGCTTCTTTTTCTCTTTCCATCTGCGTTGTCGAAATATTTCTAGGAAAATAATTGTGTCCTTTACGACGTGAATTTTAAGAAGATTTTTTTTTAAATTTGAAATAATGAATTAAAATTCTGTTATTAAGTATTCTGAAAGATCAATGTAATTTTAAAATAAAAATGAACGAAAACAGAAGAAGATATGAATTTAAAAAAGGCTCTCTTTTTACTCTCTTGAACAATTAACATTTTGTCCTTTACAGCAATTCAATTTTATCGCTTCTCCAAACAAATCCACTTCTAATTTTGAAAACGATAACACAAATTCAAAGCAAAATATTTTTAATTGAACTCGAGTTACAGACAGACAACCGAAATTAGAATTTTTACGGTAATGACTAAACATTTAAAATAAATAGTAATCCGGGACAGTGAATTTCGAGATTGAACAATAGATTGTTGTCTTTTTAAATATGTAGTTTCTTTGTGCATAAACTGGATTTTTATATCAAACCTGCCTTAACGTAAGACCAGAAGTTGCCAAGTCTAGCTTGACTAATGCCCTGTGGCACAATACTAAATACCACGCTGTTAATAATGCATGACTTGCTTCTGGACCTGTTTAGGTAACAAAAATGCCTTCGATCTCAAGGGGCCCCACGAGAAGCGAACACCAAGACTTGGTATTAATAATTGTTCAAAGCTGTAGAAGACTGAACAATGTAGCAGAATATCTGGAGATTTAATTATTTAGATGGGATTTATCATAGATTAAAGAAAAGAAGGCACTAGAAGTGCCTTCCGTACAAATTTGAATGGAAACAAATGTGCCACTGACTTAGTACCTTTTTGTTCTAAACCATTTTACTACCTCTATTCTTGCCTGAAACTGTATATCGCCATCCCATTTGAATTTGAAATATTGGCCCAAATTAGGCCTATAATTGGATGGCGAACGCCCACAAGGCAGTTCTAGTGTTATTCTTTATTCTGCGAGATTTATCGAGTTCGATAAAAAGTTAAGATCTGTTTTTTTGTTGGTAGCGATCTTTTCATATCACTTCACTCGATAACCTAGTTTTCATGCTTAAGACGGTTCAAACAAAAGTTATGTGTATTTGTTAAAATGATTAACTTTGTAAAAACAAATGAAATTGTTATATACTACATTCATTTTATTTTATTCACACTACCAGTTTCGGAAGAATTTTTCCTTCACCAGGAGAATATTAAAACTAATCTACGATACAAAATATTGATAGATATACTTTTAAAAAATTAGGTGTTTGAGTGGCGAGTGAGCAAAGAGGAAAGGGTAATTACGGGATTTTCGGAACGAAGAACGAGGAGCGGTTTATTGGAAATTTATCTAGGATAAGACTAAAAGATAAATTACTCGTAATTTGATTATTTAGTACAATAGAGTTATTATTTAAAGATTTTCTAATTTCAAATGCTTCTAACTTATCTAATATTTGCTATAATTATTATTATGAAGAATTTTAATCCCTTTGTCATTATTAAAATTATGACGGAAGAAAATGAGATGATTGTCAAACTCTGAAAAATTATTGTGATTTAAACCTCTTAAATGTTAAATAACAATGATTTATATTTCTAGTTGCCTTACCTATGTAACAGGTGATCCGATGAAACCGTACGATTTTCAAAAAAATCAGAAAATATTCAAGAAATCAAATTTAATAAAAAATTTTGATCAAAACATAATCAGGTATCCCTAGGAAAGAAAACGCACACCGAAAACAACCCGGTTACTTTTGCTAAATGTAGTGGTTTTTCGTGTAATTCCTGTAGGCCAATCTGACCTGTCCAAGGATCCATGATAACTAACATCCTGCTCTCAAGATTTACAAAGTTGACGGCGCAAGTTTTTCTGTAGTAACATTTCTAAATCGTCCCGTTTCATTGGCTTACCTGTTAGACGATGGACAATCATTGGAAAGTAGTTTTTAAATGCATTTCCATCGTTGCGTACCTCCAGAGGGGTGAATTTAATAAAATATGTTTACTTCCAGAACACAAATATGGACTTAAATCAAAAACGTTGAGAAGAAAATGGCTAATACGTTAGCCAATGAAAGAGCCATGCTAGGGTACCTGCGAGACAGAAAGACGATCGAGTAGATAAGGTTGATGAGGAGCAAGTCTAAGGTGACCGACATCACCACTATAATCTCAGATGGAACTGTGGCAAGACCAACAGATGATCTTTGGAACCACAATATCATCGGATGACATCCATAATAGGTACCAGTTATAAACAAACAAAAATTTTTTACTATCCATTCCGAATTGCACATAAAATAAAGATGTCGACCTCTTTTCATTCTTGTTCATTTGGCATTATTTATCGTTATTTTTATTATCACTTCTTATCTTATAGATCAAAATCCATAATCCTTTGACTTAGTACATAATAAAAATTAATCCCTGAATATTTTTCGGTAGACGAACAAAATCAAAAACTCACGCAGATAAGGAATTGTTTGGAAAAACATACGTTCAAAATTTGTTAGCTCGGATTAATTTTTCAGATTGATAAAATCTGATTAAGTAATTAATCTCGTAATTTTTTGGGGATTTTAAGATAATTCAGAAGAGAAATAAGATAATGAGACCCAATATAAGGCCTTGCGGAACTCCGGAGATTCAGATATTCTTTCGCCATGAAGGTTGTATTGTTCCTCGCCCTCCTAGTGGCTGCGGCCTCCGCCCATGTGGACCGTTACATGGTCCCCACAGGCCTCAACAGGATCATGAACTTCATCCAGAAGGATCAGTACTTCAACAGGATCACCGGAGGATCAGAGGTCGTCCCTCACTCCAGGCCCTACCAGGTACGTTAACCTTTTTTAAATACTTCGAAATGACAGTTTTATTGTTTTCAGTTCGAATGTTCATCTTCCTAATAGAATAAAGAGTGCCGTAGAGAAGGAATCTAGTTAAGTGTCAAATGTCCCTGCTGTAGTATTCAAAACTTGGTACCGATTTCACCATGACACCAAACCACCTCGATTGCGAATTTTCTATCAAAAGTGGAAGGGGTTCGATGCCCATCTTGGCTCGTCGAGCTTTATAATTTATGACTTATCTTTTTTGTGTATCTCAGGTTGGACTCTTTCTGACTGTTCCCGGAGGCACCGCCTTCTGCGGAGGCTCCCTGGTCAGTACCAGCTTCGTCTTGACCGCCGCCCACTGCGTGTACGATGGCCAGAGCACCGTGTCCGCATTCGAGATCGTCCTCGGCGCACACACCATCAGGGACCCCGCTAACACCATCTACCAGAGCACCGTGGCCATCGTCCACCCCGGATGGAATCCTTCCCTGCTCCAAAACGATCTGGCCCTGATCAAGCTGCCCACCCCAGTTCCCATCACCAGTGAGTGCTATCAGCAATTAAAATATTGGATTCTGAAAGATGATATTAATTTTCTAGTCTGACCCCAAATTTGCACAATGGAGATAAATGCGTTTGAAAAATTGACTATTATTTCAGTTATGATAACATTGATGGCGTAGCCAAGATAGTGTATCTAGTGATTGCCAAGTTTTCGAATCATCCACGAATCAGTCTAAAGAAATGTGTTAACAATGAGCACATCCCTTTTGACCCGTAGATGATTCATACCGAGCTTGTCCAAGAGAAAGTCAGTAGGGTAGAGCCACAGGTAGTAGCCATACTCCCTCAGGTAAACAAATCGCACAAATTTCTTCTGAACCTTCTCCAACATGAAGGAGTACGTCACTTGGTGTGGGCTCCAAACCACTGATCCACTCTCAAGCCTACTCCTAACCAAAGCATTGTACTATAATACTGTGAGAACTCGAGTGTCTCTGAAATTTCTCGCAGTTCGTAGGACAAAACCCAGCATTCTCAGTGAAGTACTACACGTCATTACGACATGAGCATAAAAAGTTAACCTACTTTCAAACACAATACCAAGATCTACATAAAAGATAGTGTATGTTACCTGTAACAGGCGGGTTGGCAGCTCGGATTTGATTTGTATATAAATCTACAGTTTTATTTCGAAATTAATGAAATTTTTCACACTTGACCTTCAAAACAGGTGAAAGGTCACTCACTATCTTCAATAGATATAGAAAAACGGCGCGTAGAGCCTGGGCAACGCCAGGGACCTCAGCTAGTTCTCGATAAACAAAGTTAAACATTTGAATTCTTTGTGCAATTTTACTTGAATGAGTTGATATAATATAATATAAATATTATCTTTGAAATCGTGTGAGCTAAAGATGCCATATTATCACATCTACAAATTTGGGGTATCCTTAGTAGAATTGAACCATTGCCTTTATGTTCATATTTATTTATCATCCCAAGTATTTATTTAGCCCCAAATTGCAGGCGAGTTATTTGTCATTTTTATACCATGTATCAAATAAACATTTATTTTTCCAGACAACATCCAGCCTGTTAACCTGCCCGGATATGGAGTCAGCGGAGACAACTTCAGTGGCCTCGATGCCACCGCCTCCGGATGGGGCCTTGAGTCTGATGGTAAGGGCAATTCATTATTTAGCGGTTTTATATATTTATTTATTAATTAGGTCCTCACAGAAAAATTAAACAATATATTAGAAAAATACACAGAAAAGAAAAAGATATGGTTCAGATTCAGATCGAGATTCAACGATTGACATAATCTTATTCTTGCCAGAATCGACGCTCTTATTTGCAAATACTCGTGAATATAACACTAATAAATCTACGTTATATTTTACAAATAACAAACAACAGTTTTTTGAAAGATTTCATAAATTTGTTCAAATTCTTTCTTACAAAGAACTTACTTATAAACTTCCATAGTTTCATAATTGTGATAAGCATACCAATACAAAGTTATTGCGTTTTCAATGAGAATCTTAAATTGGGTATTTCATTTATTTCATCGACTATGAACCCTGTGGTAATTGGTTTAAATAGTATTTTAAAAATATTATGTGGAGACTTAATTTTTTCTTTCTTAAACGACAAAAACAAATGGCTGAATGTTTTATTGGGTTATTTAGCCAGCACTGCCATCGCCATCAACCTGAACTCCGTCACGACGAGCGTCATGACCAACACCAACTGCAACATCAGGTACCTGGGAGTCATCCAGTCCACACACATCTGCACATCTGGAGCCGACAGGAAGAGCACCTGCAGCGTGAGTACTCCTCGAACATTGATTCAAAAGTCCATTAGTAGCTAGTAACTACCTACTAGAGTCATATTTTCACTAAGTCAATCTGTCAGATTCTAAAGTTAAACATAACCTCACATTTGAATCTTCTATAATTTGTTATAATATCGGTGTTGCCGTAGTAAGGAAACAAATTCTTCCATCATTAAGCTTCTAGATTCTAAAGTTGTAAATGCATACTTCTGTAATAACGCAGTTCCATTGCTTGTTTTTGTATTTCTTAAGCATTGTATATCACATTTTCTAGACATTTTGTTTTGAAGCGTTTTATTTCACATTTACATTTTCCACTTAATTTTTATTTATCTGCTTGCAGATAATAACACTGAAAACAGTGAAATAAAACTCTTCAAACAGTTCTGTTGTTTCCCTTCGCTATTTATTATAAACATTAGCATATAACCATATACGAAGAAAAGGTTTATTCAAAACCCGGTCCAAGGTTAACTCGGTCCTCTAACCAAGAGACTCTTCGTCCAGAAATTCCTAGTGGCATGGACACTGAAAGAAATTTCAGAGTCTCCTAAAAGTGTGTATTTTTGATTTTTTTTTAATGTGACGTGGCAGAATTCTTTGAAATACATTATTAAAAAATTGCATCTATCATTTTCTGATTTCTTAGAAGCTTAAATCATCCCTCTTCTATTGAGCATATGCTCGTGATCATTTTGTACTCTTTATTCGAGTCCTGATTAGCGACACCCTCCATGCAAAGCTCTAGAAAAAGTGTAACATTCATTTGTAGTTCTGAATATGTTGATATCGTAGGAAAATATATTGGGGATTCCTGAGCAAAACAAGGAGCACCCAACCGTGCAACATTACAACACAAGATCATTTTTTGTATCGATTTTAATATCAATTTCTTTTTAGGGAGACTCCGGTGGCCCAGTGACCGTTGTCAAGAACGGAAGAACCATCCAGGTAAATATATATGGTTTAATGATTTTACACGCAGCGAACAATTCATTATCTTTCTCTGATTGTTAAATAATTATATTTTGATACGCATTGATCATCTTTAGATGAGGTTTACCTACTAAATTTTCTTCATAAAAGTTCACTTCTACTCAAAAGCTTTTGAATTATAAGTCTGCTTCTTGGCAATGACAATGGCAAAATACAAGGTTTGGATTATCGATAGATGGAATAACGGGATGCTAAAGAACTCACAACATTATGCCCGTGATATCTTTACGGCCTATTATTGCTCTTGATTAAAGCAATTCGGACCTATCCGCTACCAGACATGTCTTATCCTGGACCTGTCCACTACCGAACTTGTCCTATCGCGGACTTGTCCAATATCATCAGACTTGTCTTATCCTGGACTTGTTATAACCAGGACTTATCCATTACCGCATTTGTCCGACACCAGACCAGAAACATCACTGTGAACCTGAAAGGAACAAACTTAAATTAAATGTTATTTCTATTTGCAGGTCGGTATTGTGTCCTTCGGACTTGCCCTAGGATGCGAAGTCGGATGGCCAGCGGTCCACACCAGGGTCACCAGCTTCCTCGACTGGATCGCAGCCACCGCTGGAATCACCATCAGCCCTTAAGCAGTCCCAAGTCTAACCAACTTAACACCATCACTAACATTTACTCTACCTTTTACACCAGAACTGATTTTGTAAAACCTACAACCGGCAATAAACTATTATAACAAAACCAAAAAAAATATTTTATTATAGTTACTAAGATACCTGTAATAAATCAAGGGAAGACTTCAGATCACTTAGTGCCAGAATCAAGTAATTGAATTATTATTGCCCAAAGCCAGTAGAACTATAACAGCCTCATTCAAAGGGCGTTGTGAGGCTGAAGGGGGTGGGTTAATGGAAGGACAAGTAGAAGCAGAAGGTAAGGAAGAGCATAGCTGATCAGATCTGATCACTAAGCAGGAAAGACATTCGAGGCAACGTTCCAATAATAATTCGAAATGTTAGTTCAGATATTTTCTATTTGGGAGGCGGGTATGGGTACCGCCGTCCCAGGAACCATTTATTGGATAACCAACACCTCTGCCCTAGTTCGCCACAAGTAATTCGCTGCGTTTGGTGACTTAGCAGGGGTTCCCGGGTTGAAGAGATGAGGTTTGTCCGGGTCTTGGCGGCGGATGCGTCTGCCCACAAGTTGCATGGCAAGCCGGATCGGGAGAGAGTGGTTGAGGAAGTACCTTTGACTTCTCCAGCCGTAATCTCTCGGAACATCGCCTTGCGCCGCAGTGGGAGAGATTCATACCTCTCTCACTCTTGAACACACTGACACCCGGATTCCTACCCATCCCTCATACCCTTTTCCTTCCCAGAACCTCCTCTCCTTCCTTTCCTAAAAGGACCCTCCACACAGCATCCCCAAGATGATATAAGCCCTGAGGGGAATTATTTTCCTCAGGGCCTCCTGTGTGGAGCCAGTGTAAAAAAAAGATATCTTCCACTTCGAATTTTGTTAATGTAAATAAAAATAATTTTATCATTGAAGAAGAAGATAACACTTATAATCTAAATGAAAATATGAAAGAAAACAAGACACAGAAAAATATAAAAAGACAATGGTCGCACCTGAGACTTGAACCCAGACCTCTAAAGAACTAGTTGAAGATAATATTGTTGATTCTAAATATTTGAAATATGAGATTGGATAATACTGAACAATTTAACAAAGGAAATTTAATAAAGGAAAAAAAATAAAATTAAGCTGGTGCTGAACACTTAATGTCCCATAATGTACCTATGTTTTTTGCACGCTTTTTTTCGAGTAATCCGGAACAGTGAATTCCGAGATTGAATAATACTGAACAATTTAACTAGAGTCTTTTTAAATAAGTAGTTTCTTTGTACATAAACTGGATTTTTATATCAAACCTGCCTTAACGTAAGACCAGAAGTTGCTAAGTCTAGCTTGACTTTTTTTTTTTTTTTTAATATATGTTTATTCAGTTTTAATTTTACAATATTTTATTTTACAAATCTTACGAAACTGATCAATCAGTTTGATTGTAAGAAATCTCTCATTTTTTTCTAATTATTTAATACAGTATACTTTTCAGTTTTACATAGTAAATATAATAACTAAATATAATACTTAATTATTTCTTCAAAATAGGCAAATATTAAAATACTAATTATTACAACAAACTAATTATTATAATGTTTTAATGTTTATGAATTGTGTTGTAGTAAAAATATTTTACACAGTACAAACATACGGTGAGAAAATAAATAGATAGGAACTATTTTATTTGATTTCATGTTCTTCGGAGGTAGAAAGATTTAATTTTATGAAAAACAAATACCTTTGTATAACACCACTATTTTATTAACAATATCAACATGTTTCGAAAACTATGTTTTCTTCGTCAGGATAATAAGTCAATATTATCCTGACGAAGAAAACATAGTTTTCGAAACATGTTGATATTGTTAATAAAATAGTGGTGTTATACAAAGGTATTTGTTTTTCATAAAATTAATGATGACACCCCAAAGTAAATATGCCTATTTTGAAGAAATAAGAAAGATTTAAGTTTTGTTTTGATTTTTGAATAAGATGTCTCATTTTTGATATTTTCAGGTAATGCGTTAAATATTTCCGGAATTTTATGACTTTTTGTTCTATCTCCGTATACATTTTGAGATTTATCGACAATAAACATTTGTGCCTTCTCGGTGACCGGACAACTCGGAATGAAACCAACTCAGAACCATCTCAGATAAATCATTTAGAGTGATACAAAAATATGCATAAAAATTGGTTAAATAGGTTGCGTTAGGTTAGGGTTGTCCGCTAATTTAAAATGATTTTTTCATAGCTTTTAATGACTTTTCAAGGAGGTGTTGAGTTGGTTTTGTTCTCAGTTGGCATGGAACCGTGCTTCTCTATGCCTAGTAGGGTAGTTGTGGTTTACAGGTTTTTTGAATTCTGTATTCCAGAATTCATCTAGAGTTAATTGGTAATTTACCTTACTGTGTATAGAGAGGACATTACACAAGGAAAACATTTTTTTATAATCACCTTCACATAACTGGACCTTTTTTTTGCCTGATATCAATTTTAGGAAACGGATTTGTAATTGTTCTATTTTATTTAAGTATGTTTTGTACGTTAATCCGTAACTATTTATTCCGTATCCTATAATTGATTCTGCTAATGCGTTGTATATACAGTATAATATATTTTTATTAACAAAATTTTTTAGGTGGTAAAATTTTCCTAATATGGATCTTAATCTATTACATACATTTTCAATGTGATTTGACCAGTTAAAGTTGACATCTATTGTAAGACCAAGGTATGTATATTGGTACACTTTTTCTATATTCGGGCAATTACACTGCTGGAATTGGTTTTTTGTGTGCAAACAATCATATGAATGACTTTTCATATGTAATTCCTTTTCCTGACAATTTGCATATGGTGAGTGTATAAGCATATATTTGGTTTTTTTTGCGTTAATAATAATGCCATTGTCGTGGGACCATTTAATTATGTTATTTAGGTCTGTTTGTAAAATTTCCTCAATTTTTAGTGGATCTTTGTCAGCACATATAATGCAAGTATCTTCTGCAAACATGTAGCATTTACAACGTTTTATTACGTTTGGTAGACTGTTTACTTGCATTATATAACATGTAGGTCCCGATATCGACCCTGTTGCTACTCCGGTATTTGTTAACATTTCATCACTAAAAATTCCGTCAATTTTAACTTTAATTTTTCTATTTAATACATAATTTTTAATAATTTTTTTTAAAGGACCTCTAATACCACATTCCTCCATTGCCTTTAATAATGTTTCGTGGTCCAATGTGTCAAAGGCCTTTTTAATACTAATGCCCTGTGACACAATACTAAATACCACGCTGTTAATAATGCATGACTTGGTTCTGAACCTGTTTAGGTAACAAAAATGCCTTCGATCTCAAGGGGCCCCACGGGAAGCGAACACCAAGACTTGGTATTAATAATTGTTCAAAGCTGTAGAAGACTGAACAATGTAGCAGAATATCTGGAGATTTAATTATTTAGATGGGATTTATCATAGATTAACGAATAGAAATGCCTTCCGTACAAATTTGAATGGAAATAAATGTGCCACTCACTTAGTACCTTTTTGTTCTAAACCATTTGGTACTCGGTCTATCTCTCACACTTGCCTGAAATTGTATATCGCTATCACGTTTGAATTTGAAATATTGGCCGAAATTAGGCCTATAATTGGATCGCGATCGAGTTCGATAAAAAGTTAAGATCTGTTTTTATTTGTAGCGATCTTCTCATATCACCTCACTCAATACCTAGTTTTCTCCTAGATCCTAGATGGATCAAACAAAAGTTATGTGTATTTGTTAAAAGGATTAACTTTGTAAAAAAAAATTGAATTTGTTATGGCCCACATTAATTTTATTTTTATTCATTCTACCGGTTTCGGAAGAATTTTTCCTTCACCAGAAAAATATAAAAACTAATCTACGATATAAAATATTGACAGATATACTAACTTTAAAAAATTAGGTGTTTGAGTGGCAGGTGAACAAAGGGGAAAGGGTAATTACGGGACTTTCGGAGCGATAAATTACACGTAATTTGTTTGTTCAGTACAATAGAGTTTTTATATAAAGATTTTCTAACTTCAGGTGCTTTAATTATTACGATGAAGAATTTTAACCCCTCTGTCCTTATTAAAAGTATGACTGGAGGAAATGAGACGATTGGCAAACTCTGGAAAATTATTGTTATTTAAACCTCTTAACCTCTTAAATGCCAGGGAAGAAACTCGAAAATTTCGCGATGTTTTGACTTTGACGTAATATTTTGCGGATTTATTTTATGCTATCGTATATAATATTTACACGTTCCCTGAACAATAAACTATGCTTACAAATAATATTACTTGCGTTTATTTGACAAATTGATAGTTTTATCGATCTTTTCATGACATGCGACGCTCAAAGTTTGACAGCTCAAATCGCGGCAGAAATGTCATTTCGAAAGTCATAGATATGTGCAAAGATGATTATTTCAGAGGCTAGGTGTGTTCCTTATATCTGTTACGTCAAGAACAAGAATGCCCCAAGCGATTCTGACCTTGTCCTTCATACATTTTCTTTATACATAAGGTTTAAAATCGCATCTCAAAATTTTTTTTTTTTATGGCGCGTCCTGGGTGCGCAATCGGCAAACCAATGTTAAATAACAATTATTTATATTTCTAGTTGCCTTACCAATGTAACAACAGGTGAGCCGATGAAACCGGACGATTTGAAAAAATCTGAAAATATTCAATAAACCGTATTTTATAAATTTTTTGTGAAAACATAATCTACACGAGTGGATCTACACGAATCTTTCACTTTTTTTTAAAATTGCAGCCTCGTTGCAAAGCTGCCCGTAACATTGCGCAGTGTTTCTAGCGGTATTGCAGCCACTTCACGTCGAATCCTTTCTTTTATGCCTGGATAGTCCTTGGATGGTTATTTTGAAACCCTTTTGTTTTTAGGTACAAAGGACAATTCAGGAGAACGGCAAGAGAACGGTCAGGACAAGGCCAGGGAATATCGCCATTCTTGCTCATAAGGCGACCGGGGAACGCCTGTCTTAGTAAACCCACTCGTGCTGTGTGTATTGGTCGAATGCAGGGAGAAAAAAAAAGTTCAAGATATTGACCTAACGATCTTAGTTCACAGTTGCTGCGTTCCCAGATTTGTTCTCAAAAACATAAGGGTCGATTATCCCTAGCGAAGAAAACGCACACCGAAAACAACACGGTTACTTTATCTAAATGTAGGGGGTCTTTCGTGTAATTCCTGTAGGCTATTATCTGACCAATATCGGCAAATGCGCGTCGTTTACCTGACCAAGGAACCAAGATAGCTAATTTTCCGCTCTCTAGATTTACAAAGTTGACGGCGAACTTTTTCTTTAGTGACTTTCCCAAAATCGTCCCGTTTCGGCTTACCTGTTAGAAAGATGGACAATTATTAGAAAGCAGTTTTTAAATGCATGTCCTTCGTTGCATACCTCCAGATGAGTGAATTTAATATACGATGTTTACTTCCAGAATACAAATATGGACTTTGATCAAAAACGTTGAGAAGAAAATGGCCAACGAAAGAACCATGCTAGGGTACCTGCGAGACAGAAAGACGATCGAGTAGATAAGGTCGATGAGGAGCAAGTTTAAGGTGACCGACATCACCACCATAATCTTCAACCTCAGATGGAGTTGTTCTGGGCGTGTGGCAGGACCAACAGATGATCTTTGGAACCACAATATCATCGGATGGCATCCATAATAGGCTGCAGTTATAAATAAACAAAACAATTTACTATCCATACCGAATTGCACATAAAACCAAGATGTCGACTCCTTCTCATTCTTGTTCATTTACTCATTCTTGGCATTATTTATCGTGATTGTTATTATCACTTCTTATTTTATTCATTTATGTATATACGCCTTGAAGGCTTTTACAATATCATGTTATTAAAGATACATAGGTTGTTTAGGAGTTTAAGCATGTAGTGTGTAGCATAACAAACTGGACATTTGGGATAGGATACAAGCAGGTTAAATATATAGCTATGTAGTGACATTATAATGAAAAGTTGTACAAAGGAGTTAATTAGTTTAGTATAAAATGGTAAAGCAGAAAACTTAAGGTACTATGAAATTTGTTATAGAGGAATATAAATTTACAAAATTAATTTTGTTATGTTTAATGCATTAATGTTTAAGTTATTAAACATTAATGTTTTAAAGCAGATTTAGAGAACAATGGAAAATTAACAGAGCGATAAATAGTTCATATTTATGGAAAAATAAAAATACAGGAGTTGCATTATCGTAAAAAGTTATACAATTCGATAAATTTATTAAAAAATATATATAGTTCAAAAGAGAGAGAGAGTGCAGAAAAGTAAGTACTTTGATAATCTTTACATAAGTATTAAAATTTGTTATTATTGTATCGATCTTGAAGAAACCATCGAATATAATTTAATCAGTTATATATCATAATAGTAAGAATACCAAAATATAAGCAGGTAAATAGTCAATAATGTGAGATAGTTATTTTAATTATAGAGAAATACGAAAAGATTGTCATTATTTATGTTTATAATTAGCAACCTTTATTATACATATTTGGTACGTGTTTATCGAATCATAGCTACAATAACATTTCGATAAAGGTGCTATATAGTGCATGATATTTATAGCTCTATTTTAAATGTTCTAATATGCTGAGTTTAAATTTAGACATCGATTGATGATGATAAACGTCAATTGAGGTATATTTATTTCCGAGTATAAGAAGTCTTTGCGTAGGAGAGTTGACAAAATAATTGTTAGCAGAATTCGTAACAAGGTAAAGCGCGTTAGAACGAGTATCGCGCGTGGGTATTCTCAAATTAATTTTACTGGTTAAATCGAGGGCTTCCAGTCTGCCATTCGATAGATTGAAAAGACAAACTAAATCGCTCACTATGTGCCTTGACGTTAAATCGCGTATATTAAGCAATTCCACTAAATATACATAATTAAGATCTTCTACAGGTATACCGAGTTTATAATTAATAAATCTTAAGAACTTATGCTGTACTCTTTCAATTTTTTGTTGGTGTGTATTTTATAATGGAGCCCAGATGGTTGAATTGTATTCTAAATTAGTTCTCACCAGCCCAGTGTACAGCGATTTAAACGAATTTAGTGATTTAAATTATTTAACCGTCCTCAGAATGAACCCCAGACATTTCATGGCCTTGTAACTATATTACATTAATATGATGAACAAAAGTTAATTAACTATCAAAAATAATACCGAGGTCCTTGATTTGATCTACTCTTTTTAGGAAAATGCTGTTGATGCTATATTGATAATTAATGGGATTCTTGTTTCGCGCAAAAGTTATTGTTTGGCATTTTTCAATATTAAGGAACAGTTCATTAAGGGTGCACCATTCTTGTAACCTCACTAGATTTGATTGTGATATACAGCAGTCATTAAGATTAGACTCCATCAAAGATGGTAGTTATGTCATTAATAAATAAGGAAAATAACACTGGGCCTAGATGAGACCCCTGTGGAACTGGTGACCCCTGGTGAATATTTCAAACTGATGTGAAAAGTGTGAATTTAGTTTTACTGATATTTTTCTTTTGTGTTGATAACTTTCAAACCATCTCAAAATATGCCCCGTTATTCCTAGAGATCTTAATTTATGCATAAGAATTTTGTGCGAGACTTTGTCGAAAGCCTTACTAAAATCAGTGCATACTACGTCAGTTTGAAGACGATTGTGCATACTATTATCTTATGGAGCTAAATCCATAATCCTTTGACTTCGCACATTATAAAAATTAATCACCGAATACTTTTTCGGTAAGTGAACAAAATGGAAAACTCACGCGATAAGGAATTGTTTTGAAAAGTGCACATTCAATATTTATTAGCAAGGATTTATTTTTCAGATTGATAAAATCTGATTAAGTAATTAATCTCGTAAATTTTTGGGGATTTTAAGATAATTCAGAAGAGAAATGAGATAATGGGACCCAATATAAGGCCTTGCAGAACTCCGGAGATTCAGACATTCATTCGCCATGAAGGTTGTATTGTTCCTCGCCCTCCCTAGTGGCTGCGGCCTCCGCCCGTGTGGACCGTTACATGGTTCCCACAGGCATCAACAGGATCATGAACTTCATCCAGAAGGATCAGTACTTCAACTGGATCACCGGAGGATCAGAGGTCGTCCCTCACTCCAGGCCCTACCAGGTACGTTAACCTTTTTTAAATACTTCGAAATGACAGTTTTATTGTTTTCAGTTCGAATGTTCATCTTCCTAATGGAATAAAGAGTGCCGTAGAGAAGGAATCTAGTTAAGTGTCAAATGTCCCTGCTGTAGTATTCAAAACTTGGTACCGATTTCATTTGTTCATCGATACCTGATTTTATATTTTTTTCCGCGATACTCCGAGTGAACCTAAAGTACGCTATACAGCAACATTTTATTTATTATATGTGAATAAAAAATCGTTTTGCAAAATGGCATGTCTTCAAAATTTGCATCGAATCATTTTTCAAATCATCTACTTCTTGAATATAAATGATATGTTATATTCAATGGTTCTTGACCATAATAATAATTGATTTCTTTATACGTTGTTACCACCATCCATGTGATTTAAGGGTTTTTTGCACAAAAGTTCTCGAATTATAGGCAAAACTTTACGGTCTTATGCTAAAACAATATTCTGCCTTTCTGGTTGCTGCTTCTATTGGCAGCAACTTGAGTAACTTCGATTCTTTTCTATATGCTTTGCATTCTAACCACTCTACTGGTTTTACTACAACCGTGTTCGTCAACATTATCTTCTACTTGCTTCGAGAAGATACCTCCAGGCACCCCTACCCTGTGCTACTTGGTGGTCCCCATCCACAGCAGGCCCAAACTTTGGAGTTGCTTCTACCAAAATAATGAATGTCTTCCATAACAAATACCGCTCAGAATTTTCAAAAGAATTTGGCACGCTGAATATGATACCAAGCCACCTCAATTGCGAATTTTCTGTCAAAAGAGGAAAGGGTTCGATGCGCATCTTGGCTCGTCAAGCTTTATAATTTATGACTTAACTTTCTTTGTGTATCTCAGGTTGGACTCTTCCTGACTGTTCCCGGAGGCACCGCTTTCTGCGGAGGCTCCCTGATCAGTACCAGTTTCGTCTTGACCGCCGCCCACTGCGTGTACGATGGCCAGAGCACCGTTTCCTCATTCGAGATCGTCCTCGGCGCGCACACCATCAGGGACCCCACTAACACCATCTACCAGAGCACCGTGGCCATCGTCCACCCCGGATGGAACCCTTCCCTGCTCCAAAACGATTTGGCCCTGATCAAGCTGCCCAGCGCAGTTCCCATCAGCAGTGAGTGCTATCAGATATTAAAATATTGGATTCTGAAAGATGATATTAATTTTCTGGTCCAACCCCAAATTTACACAATGGAGATAAATGCGTGTGAAAAATTTACGATTATTTAGTTCTAGATAAACGAAGTTCAAAATTTGAATTCTTTGTGCAATTTTACTTGAATGAGTTCATGTAATATAATATAAATATTATCTTTGTAATCGTGTGAGCTAAAGATGCCATATTTATTACACCTACAAATTTGGGGTTTCTTAGTAGAGTAACTACTTCATAATTCATTTTCGCCAAAAAATAAACTATTGCGTTTACTTTCATATTCATCACAAGTATTTATTTAGCCAACTTGCAGGTGAGTTATTTGTCGAACCATGTAACAAAAAACATTTAATGTTCCAGACACCATCCAGCCCGTTAACCTGCCCGGATATGGAGTCAGCGGAGACAACTTCAGTGGCCTCGATGCCACCGCCTCCGGATGGGGCCTTGAGTCTGATGGTAAGGGCAATTCATTATTTAGCGTGTTTATATATTTATTTATTAATTAGGTACTCACAGAAAAATTAAACAATATATTAGAAAAATAAACAGAAAAGAAAAAGATATGGTTCAGATTCAGATCGAGATTCAACGATTGACATAATCTTATTCTTGCCAGAATCGACGCTCTTATTTGCAAATACTCACTAGTGAATATAACACTAATAAATCTACGTTATATTTTACAAATAACAAACAACAGTTTTTTGAAAGATTTCATAAAATTTGTTCAAATTCTTTCTTACAAAGAACTTACTTATAAACTATGAAATTGTGATAAGCATACCAATAAAAAGTTATTGCGTTTTCAATGAGAATCTTAAATTGGATATTTGATTTATTTCATCGACTATGAACCCTGTGGTAATTGGATTAAGTAGTATTTTAAAAATATTACTCGATTTGATTTACTTACTTAAGGTGTGATACTTAAGAATTCGTAATCCACTATTTCATAGAAAAACTCTTTTTACAAGTTATGCTTTAAAATATTGAGATGAATTAATCGTTTGAATATGAATAAATAGCTTTGTCCGTAAATAAACTTAAATCTACCAAGAAAGGCTAATAAATACTATTGGATTGCATCACTGATGCAATAATGTATTTGTTAGCCTTCCTTGAAAGATTTGAATTAGTTTATGGACCAAACTATTTATTTAATTAAATCAAAAATCTGGAAACAGAAAAATCAGAAAAAATTTATTGGCATCTCCGGGACTTGAACCTAGGACCTTCGTCTTTCCGGGCCAATACGCTAATCACTGCGCCAAGGTGTTGATATCCGATTCGGTCATTTTTGACTGTATCGTAATTTGACTAAGAACCGCCAAAATGATACGAATATGACGTTGATATATTTAAAAATATGAAGTTGATATAGTTAAAAATGACCAAATCAAATATCGACACCTTGGCGCAATGGTTAGCGCTGTGGCCCGGAAAGCCGAAGGTCCTGGGTTCGAGTCCCAGAGGTACCAATATCTTTTTTCTGATTTTTCTGTTTCCAGATTTTCGATTGAGTTTTGCTAATATTAGATCATGAAGAACAGATTATTAGAGTATGAATTATTTTAAGAATCAACTTTATTTTAAATTATTCGTGTTTCAAATTTACCTACATGGCTGTAGATATATTTTTTCATAGAATTAAATGCTTCGATTTCCAAGTATCAACTAATCTTGCTGCTTTGAAAAATAGACTTGCATATCGATCGTCCACTTGATTAGTCAGACATCTCCGGAAAATCGAAATTTTAATTGAGTATGCAGTTTTATGTAAAAATGTACCCTTTATCTGGTACAATACTCAGATTACTCATAAACACCACCAAAACAATTACAATAAAAATTTGCATTGAATTATTAAGGGTCTACTATTCGTATTTCGACTGATTTCTTACATATCTCCCTTAAACATTTGAAGTTTTTAAGCTCTTAAAAAAATATATGTTATTTTTGAAAATAATATCTAGATACTTTCCACGCCGAAACGCAAATTATATGAAATTCCCTCGGTAGAAAAAATCGCAAAGTATGCTCCGAAAATTATTTTAAGCAAGTCTATTTCTTTTATTTTACAAGTTATATTTGTGAAAAAATTCACAATGTTTCTTTGAACGATACTTAAGATACGTTCCACGAGATTTTTGCTCTATTTTAAACGAGTCATGTTTTATTAAGCTTTTTCGCAATTTTCGCTGCTATTCTACGACTAACCATATTAGCGCGCTCTGTCCAACACTCGTCATAACACATATCTCTCCATCTTCTTCTTTTTCAGCGCTATGTTCACGAATAGTAGACCCTTAAGTACATAATATTTGATTTATGGCGAGTATTTAAATATCGCTTTACTCACTATTGATTTGTATTTAGAGATGTCTGACTAATCAACTAGACGATCGACTTCTTTCTTAAACCGGCAAAAACAAAAGGCTGAATGTTTTATTGGGTTATTTAGCCAGCACTGCCATCGCCATCAACCTGAACTCCGTCACGACGAGCGTCATGACCAACACCAACTGCAACATCAGGTACCTGGGAGTCATCCAGTCCACACACATCTGCACATCTGGAGCCGACAAGAAGAGCACCTGCAGCGTGAGTACTCCTCGAACATTGATTCAAAAGTCCATTAGTAGCAGTAACTACCTTCTAAAGTCATATTTTCACTAAGTCAATCTGAGAGATTCTAAAGATTTTACCTCACATTTGAATCTACTATAATTTGTTCTCATATCGGTGTTGCCGTAGTAAGCAAACAAATTGTTCCATTTTATTAAGCTTCCAGATTCTAAAGTTGTAAATGCGTTCTGCATTTGCATTTGCTACTTAATTTGTATTTATCTGCTTGCAGATGAAATAAAGAAAGCAGTGAAATAAAACTCTTCAAAACAGTTCCGTTGTATCCTTTCGCTCTATATTATCATATAACCGTTTACCAAGAAAGGGTTTATTTAAAACCCAGGTTAACTCGTTCCTCTCACCAAAGAGACTCTTCGTTCAGCAATTCCTAGTGATGGCATGGACACTGAAAGAAATTGCAGAGTCTCCTAAGTGTGTATTATTGATTTTTTTAATGTGATTGACGTGGCAGAATTCTTCGTAATATATTATTAAAAAATTACATCTATTATTTTCTGATTTCTCATAAGCTTAAATCGTTCCTCTTCTATATGCTCGTGATCATTTTGTAAGCTTTATTCGAGCCCTGTTTGGCGATACCCTCCATACAAAGCTCTAGAAAAACTGTAACATTCATTTGTAGTCCTGAATATGTTGCTACTATAGGAAACTATTTCCTGAGCAAAACAAGGAGCAAAACCGTGTAACATTACAACACAAGATACATTATTTTAGCATTGTTATTTCAGATTTGTATTTCGTATCATTCTTTCGTATCGATTTTAATATCAATTTGTTTTATTTTTAGGGAGACTCCGGTGGCCCAGTGACCGTTGTCAAGAACGGAAGAACCATCCAGGTAAATATAATTGTTTAATGATTTTACAAGCAGCAAAAAACTCATTAGGTATCTTTCTCTGATTGTTAAATGATTATATTTTGATACGCATTGATCATCTTTAGATGTGGTTTACCTACTAAATTTTCTTCATAAAAGTTCACATCTTTTCAAAAGCTTTTGAATTATGTCTGCTTCTTGGCAATGACAATGACAAAATACAAGGTTTGGATTATTGATAGATGGAATAACGGGATGCTAAAGAACTCACAGCGTTATGCCCGTGATATCGTTACGGTCTATTATTGCTCATGATTAAAGCAATTCGGACCTATCCGCTACTAGACATGTCTTATCCTGGACCTGTCCACTACCTAACTTGTCCTACAGCGGACTTGTCCAATATCAGACTTGTCTTATCATAGACTTATCCGATAATCAACTTGTAACCAGGATTTATCCATTACCGCATTTGTCCGATACCAGACCAGAAACATCACTGTGAACCTGAAAGGAACAAACTTAAATTAAATGTTATTTCTATTTGCAGGTCGGTATTGTGTCCTTCGGACTTGCTCTGGGATGCGAAGTCGGATGGCCAGCGGTCCACACCAGGGTCACCAGCTTCCTCGACTGGATCGCAGCCACCGCTGGAATCACCATCAGCCCTTAAGCAGTCCCAAGTCTAACCAACTTAACACCATCACCAACATTTACTCTACCTTTTACACCAGAACTGATTTTGTAAAACCTACAACCGGCAATAAACTATTATAACAAAACCAAAAAAATATTTTATTATAGTTACTAAGATACCTGTGATAAATCAAGGGAAGACTTCAGATCACTTAGTCCCAGAATCAAGTAATTGAATTACTATTGCCCAAAGCCAGTAGAACTATAACAGCCTTATTCAAAGGGCGTTGTGAGGCTGAAGGGGGTGGGTTAATAGAAGGAGAAGTAGAAGCAGAAGGTAAGGAAGAGCATGGCTGATCAGATCTGATCACTAAGCAGAAAATACATTTGAGGCAACGTTCCAATAATAATTCGAAATGTTTGTTCAGATATTTTCTATTTGGGAGGCGGGTATGGGCACCGCCGTCCCGTAAACCATTTATTGGATAACCAACACCTCTATCATAGTTTACCCCCAAGTAGTTCGCTGTGTTTGGTGACTTAGCAGGGGTTCCCGGGTTTATGGGATGATGATGTTCATACGTCTGTCTCTCTTGGACACACTGACACCCGGATTCCAACCCATCCCTCATACCCTTTTCCTTCCCAGAACCTCCTCTCCTTCCTTTCCTAAAAAGACCCACAACACAACATCCCCAAGATGACATAGGCCCTGAGGGGAATTATTTTCCTCAGGGCCTCCTGTGTGGGGCTAATGTAAAAAAAATATCTTCCACTTTGAATCGTTAAAAATTACGGAATATTAATTTGTCACATAGTTTGACCCGGAGTGACGTGTATTTTGGTGCCCGCGCACCACTCAAGTTTGACACATAATGGACACGCTAACATTAATCGAAAACATTAAAAGAGATCTCAAAAACATTTGTAATTGATATAATAACTATAAAAAGAAACATTTTTTTAGGGAAAGAGCACAAAATCTAGGGAATCTTCACCATTTTAGTTTTATAGTCAAAATTCTCAAGCCAATCTGGGGAATTAAAATTACAAAATATTTGAAATTCTTTAATGTGCGCCTTTAAAATTTTTAATTTATTTAGTTTACGGAAGTTCTTTTCAGCAGGCGCCAAATGTGTGCCTTACAAATGAGATTCCGTAATTTACGTAGCATTGAAGTAGTGTTACTGGCGGATTCTCTTTTCCGTAGGCGTGAAAGAAGTGCCTACATGACAGAATAACTGATACAAAATGCACATAGTCTTTATGTGGACGGCACTAGGTTTAATTCTCAATTTCAAATTCGTTGAACGCCGCCCATTTTGATTCATGCCGAAAGAAACAATGCGAAATTGCATTGTTTTGTTTTATTTTGTGAAATTCAGGCACAAATATCAAAACGTTTTCCAATTATTTTCTAAAAAACTTAATCTGCCACATATAATAATTATATAATGAAACTTAATCCGAAAATGGAATTTTAGCACTTTAAAGTATTATTTATGGGCCTGATACTTTATTTTTTCCAGACTTACAAAAGGACTTTACTCAATTATTTCCAAGGCCAAGATGTGTTCTACCCGCAGTATTTAATTGAAGCATCTGTAATATTTCTAAGCGATCAAATTTTAAAAAAAAAAACCATGATTTTGTAAGATTTTGCATTATTTCGTATGGCTTCATATTAATCATATTTGGGGAGATGTCAATCACAGTAAGAAAATTTTTATTCACAGCATCAAATATGGATACCTACATAATAAATTATCTACGAAGCAATAAGGTGAAGGTTATATAAAACAACATTATAATTCTTAAGGCTGCATAATTTATTTTATGGTGATTCTAGCAGAAGAGGAAATACATGAGATACATCTAAACATAGATATATAAATATTGTCTACCAAATAAAAATACAGGGGTTTATACTTAAAAAATGACAATAATATACAGTTTTCATGGTGAGAATATTTGGAAAGGAAGAAGCCATTTTCGTTGTTGTTTAGTACAACGCAAAAAGGAATGCATTAATAATTTATTATTCATATGCGGTTGACGGTGGCGAAACAAAAATTCCAGAGCCGCTCATTATTAACTCATCATTTGCCGGTTGTGCGTCGGCGCACATGCCAAAATGTTAACAAAAAATTATTTTGGAATGCAATTTTAACCCTTATGTATAAAGAAAACGTATGAAGAACAAGGTCAGAATCACTTGGGGCATTCTTGTTCTTAAGGTATAAAATACTGTAAACACACCTAGGGAATCGGAATAATTTCTATGGAATACCCTACGCCCTCCGGCTGAGATTTTTCCCGGTATTTGAACAATTAAATTATAGTTATTTAACCGGTCAAGTTTGTTTTATATTATTTTCAGACTTAGCTTTAAAAGATAAAATATCATTAGGTTTTGACCTATTTCAGCATATCGCTCTCCATACGATTCCAATGTTTTTGCCACCGCCAGCCGCATAAATTTATTATATAATAATTACCTACTATATTATAGCCTTGAACACAAATTGGCAAATACAAATATTTAAGCCAACATTTATTTTATTTAACTCAATTTAATAAAAATATTACATAATATCCCATTTTAATTTATGTATTTACTTCATATTTCAAGTCCAGTTGATTAGACATCTCTGAAAAATCGAAATTTGAGATGAGTATGCAGTTATATGTGAAAGTGTACAAATCAATTTATAATGCAGAAAAAATTGTAGTGAAATGAACAAAAAAATTATATTATCCGGGTTACTATTGAGAAATTTCTAAATGTTATACTAATGTACTGGACCTTTATGTAATATTTGATTTATGGTGAGCATTTGAATATTCCTCGTTGTCTCAAATCTTAGTATTTGGAATGTCTGACTAATCAACTGAATGATTGACATACTAAATAAAAAATAAGAATATTAAGGATTATAAAAAAAATTCTCAATAAATTTGTTAGATAAAATGGGGCTTTAAATGAATTATCAGAGATTACTTTTTTTAATCTTATATACTTTTATCTTATTCACTCTTCTAAGGTACATAATATTTAGATAATTAGTAGATAAAACACAAATCCTCTGAAGGCTGTAGGAAACACCGGACTCGCTATTTTGACCCACTGGAAATTTAACTCAAAAGGCTTTTTTTCTGTCTTTTTAGGGGTTATATACGCAGTTAGAATTTTCAAAAAATTGTTTTTTTTGCGTTTCAGGAATATGTACTTAACTGATAATATTCCCTGAAAATTTCAAATTGATCCAATAAGCATTTTCCGAGATATACACATATTTGTAAAGATCTCTCGGACTGTTAGAAAGTAGGCGGAGTACAGACCGGAGTAGCAGCTGCTCTTTTCTTTCTTTGTATTCCTAGGTACAAATGACCTTATGAAAGGTTCATTTTATACCTGAAGACTATATCGAGTTATTTCTTGTACGAAATAAGTGAAAATCATTTCAAACAGTAATGTGTAAACTTCTTCCGAAACTATAAACGCGTTTTTCTGAAAACTATGTTTTCCAAGTCGGTGACCAAGATTCCTAAAAAACGGCTCAACCGATCGGTTTGAAATTTTAAAACAACGTTCTCACATATATTCTTCAGGTATTAATTGAAGGACTAAGATTTTGAATAATTATTTCAATTTTTTTTTTTTAATTTTACGTGGCAATTTTGGTCGAAAATTCGATTTTTTTTTACAAAGCCGCCATTTTGTCAAAAATCAAAATTTCGATTATTTCTTCTGTCATTACCTCGTTCACTTCACTTCAGGAGATCGTCTGCAGGAGCACACCGGATCAATTTTTACAAATCATTAGTGCCATTATAAACTTAGATGTTGCCACTAAATGTATCAATACTTTTGGTTTTTGTAAAATAAAATACCTTTTCACAAAAAATTTTGGTTTTTGTAAAATAAAATACCTTTTCACAAAAAATTTACAACAAACGTCTTTTTTCATCCTTCTAACTGCATATAACCCCTTAAGGATATAAGTACTTAAAATAATTCATAATCTGCTCTTTCATAGATGGCACCAATTTAATTATTTTAGGAAAAAAACACTTCTTGTAAGTTACACTTTAAAATATTAAGATGAATTATTTGTTTGAACAAAACTTGTCCATGTAAAAACTCAATGTTTTCAAGAATAATATTGGTTTGAATCATAGATACAATATTGTATTTGTAAGCCTTTCTTGAAAGAATTAAGTTTGTATACGGGTAGCAAATGTAAAATCATGCAATGTCCACTGTTTTAAATTTGATGTCCTCAGTAAAATCATGCAATGTCCAGTGTTTTAAATATAATGTCCTCCGTAAAATCATGCAATGTCCAGTGTTTTAAATATAATGTCCTCCTTAAAATCATGGAACGTCCAATGTTTTAAATATAATGTCCTCCGTAAAATCATGCAATGTCCAGTGTTTTAAATATAATGTCCTCCTTAAAATCATGGAACGTCCAATGTTTTAAATATAATGTCCTCCGTAAAATCATGCAATGTCCAGTGTTTTAAATATAATGTCCTCCTTAAAATCATGGAACGTCCAATGTTTTAGATATAATGTCCTCCGTAAAATCATGCAATGTCCAGTGTTTTAAATATAATTGGTGTCGCGAAACTGCGACTCCACTGTTACTTGGCGGTAAATGCTGCAAAGAAAAGCCTATGCAGCCCTCGAAGGACCAGTCCCGATACTACGTGAAATCGCTAAGTTATACGGGACGATTAGATAGCATACACTCGCAAAACCCGATGGATAGTCAGTCGATAGTTCAGATCTGGGCTTTTGGAAAATTAGATAAGCCCAGATTGGAATAAGGAAAATAGGACTCACCGTTGCAGATGGGGCCTCGCTGATCTCCAGTTTTGGTGTACACTTCTCACTGTTTAAAAATTTGCAATAATCTTATAACAAGAGGTTACAATACATGCGCCCTGTCTGAGATGTTATTTTGTACTGAGCAGCAAATCACACTGTCACCTCTCCAAAGTTTGGTACTTTTTGCAACAATTTTTATGGTGACATTTAGGAGGGAAAGATTAGGTAGGTGGGATAAATTCAGGATTTTGACATATCTACCCATCAAGTCCGCGAATGCAATACCCAACCAATCCCATATAAAATTGCTCGAACATTCTCCCGGCCTTGGAAGTACCTACCGAAACTGAAGGTACTTTCAAAATAAAGTAAAGAATTATAGTGAAAAATAAAAATGTTAAATTTAAATATATATATAAGCGATTGATATTAGATAGTTAAGAAAAAATAAAAATAAAAGAAATAAATAGAGATAAAGAAAAATAATTATTATTGTGTAGGCAGGGGACACAATTTCACGACTGGTCGTTTAAAGTTCCCAGAAGGGGTTCTTACGAGTGCCACCCGAACCACTCCGTCTTTACCCGGAAATATTTCCTCAACAACCCCCACCGGCCAATAAAGTGGAGACGCATCTTCTTGATGCACTAATACTACAGTACCTACAAGAATGTTATTGACGGGACTATTCCATTTTTGTCTCATCTGCAGAGAGTGAAGATACTCTATATGCCACTTCTTCCAATAAGATTGAACGAGGTGGTCCAAAAGCTCTTTCCTTTTCAGCAGACTAATGCGTTCCTTAGTCATATCATAAGCGGGCAAATGCTGAATCGGAGAAGACATTAGAAAATGAGCCGGAGTAAGAGCTTCTGGATAATGACAACTGCTTAATAAACATAACGGCCGTGAATTAAGTAAAGCCTCTATTTGCGTCAGAACTGTGAGAAGCTCTTCATAACATAAAAGTTGAGTACCCACAACCCTATACAGATGCGATTTAATGGATTTAATATTTGATTCCCATAATCCTCCAAAGTGAGGAGCGCGAGGTGGAATCGTCTTCCACTCAATTCTCCGAATGTTAAATTCATTGCGAAGGACTTCATTAGTTGAATTTGCCTCCAAAAATTTATATAAGTCATCAAGACAATTCTTCGCGCCTATGAAGTTTGTCGCATTGTCACTGTACATACACGAAACGGGTCCGCGTCTGGATAGAAAACGTTTAAATGCGTTTAAAAAATTGTCCGTACTTAGATCTGATACCAATTCTATATGTATAGCCTTCGTCGTTAAACAAATAAATAGACATATATATGCCTTTTGACTTTTTACTCCACGACGCCTAGAAAGGGTTATCTTTATCGGTCCGGCAAAATCTACACCAGTATATGTAAATGCTTTTGCTTCTTGAACTCTAGCTGTAGGTAAATCAGCCATTGGCGGTATAATATTAGAAGGTGCAGTTTTAAAACAGAAATTACATGCATGTACTCGTTTGCGTATTAAGTTTCTTCCCGATAAGATCCAATAACGCTGTCTAATTATAGACATAAGGAGATGAGCACCAGTGTGACAATTCACACGATGGTAAAAATCTATAATTATATCGACAATATGATCCTGTCTTGGCAGAAGTACTGGATGTTTGTTTTCATAAGGTATATTCGCGTTTGTTAATCTACCACCTATGCGTAACAATCCATTATGATCGACGAACGGGTTTAATTTTCGAATCGAAGATGAACATAATTTTTTCCTCTGTATTAATTGTATATCGGCATAAAAATACTTTTTCTGTAGAGCTTTTAATACATTTATTTCAGCAATATTTAATTCCGTGGAATTTATAACTGTTGAACACGATAACTTCCGCGTAAATCGTAAAATATATACGACAATTCTTAGCAGTTTTGGCCATGAAGAAATTTTTAAAGCAAGATTATATATTGGAGAATTATTCTCTATTGACGTTATCGTGAACGTATGCGACTTTTTCAATTCCAAAGTATTCTCCTCCTGCGCTGAGGGGGAAAAGCTTTTGACAGGCCACTCGGACACTGGGTTCGCAGCCCAGGGTGGACCGTGCCACCAAAGAGGATGATCAATTAGCTGAGCGGGCAATAGTCCACGTGATAAACAATCACTAGGATTGGTAACTCCATCTATATGATAAAAATGTTTCGCAGGTAAATTTTCCTGAATTTCACTAACTCGATTAGCTACAAAAGTTTGCCATCTGTGCGGGGATGAGTGAATCCAAGAAAGTGCTATTTTTGAATCTGAAAAAGCAAATATATCGTTTATAAAAACGCGATTTTTATAAGTATCTATAATAGATTTAACAAGTCTAGATAAAATAAGCGCAGCACATAATTCCAATCGAGCGAGCGAAACTATTTTTAAAGGGGCTACCTTGGATTTCGAACATATCAAATTCATAGTAGCGTTGCCACTCTTATCTGTGACATGAAGATATACTACGCACCCGTATGCTTTCGTACTCGCGTCTGCAAAAGCGATAATATTTATCGTGCAGTCCTCTTTTACTCCCAAATATCGAGGTAAATTTAAATTAGAAAGCATCGGTAATTCTTCCTTGAATTTGACATATCGTTTGACAATACTTTGGGGTAGTTCTTCATCCCATCCTACTTTCTCTAACCACAGCTCTTGTAAAAGTAATTTGGCATATAAAATTACCGGAGCAACCAAACCTAATACATCAAATAAACGTGCTATTGTGGAAAGAATTGATCTTTTACATATAGTTTTCTCCTCCGTGGGACATATCATAAAATGAAAACAATCAGATATCGGATCCCATTTTAGTCCTAAAATGCTACAATTATCCGAGAAATCCATCGTTGCACGGTGCGACTCTGGTAATTGAGCGAGCAAATGAGCAGAATTACTCGACCATTTAACTAATTCAAATCCTCCAGACTTGAACATCGCCATTAATTCTGTAGACAAAGTGACGGCTTCACTTATAGTATTTACAGAATATACAAAATCGTCCATATATAAATCATTAATTGCAACTTCTGCGGCTTTCGGGTGACGATTTCTTTCATCGCTCGCTAGCTTTCTTAAAGTTCGCATCGCAAGGAACGGTGAACAATTTAACCCAAAAGCTAGCGAATTAAATTGATAAACTCCAATTTCTTCATCTTCGTGAAATCTATAAAGAATTTTTTGATATTTACGATGGCTTTCCGTTACCATTATACGTAAATACATTTGTTTAACATCTGCGGTCAATGCTATAGCGAATAAGCGAAATTTAATTAAAAGTGTAAATAAATTAGATTGCAAGTTTGGACCAGTATACAAAATATCATTAAGTGACAACCCTGAACTGGTCTTTGTACTGGCGTCCAATACAACACGAGTTTTAGTTGTTGCTTTATCTTTACGAATAACTGCATGGTGAGGAATGAAATATCCCTCATCAATATTAGATGAAGACGGAACTTCATACCTTATATATCCCTTTTCCAGATATTCAGAAATTACTTCATTATAACTCCGATGCAATTCTGGTGACGTATTAAATTTCCGTTCTAAATATTTATATCTGCGTTGCGCGACACTGAGCGAATTTCCTAAATTATTAGGATCTATCTTAAAAGGTAAAGACACAATATACCTTCCCGAGTCATCCCGTTGGACGGACTCGACGTACATTTTCTCACATTCCGCGTCTTCAGCACTCATCAATGACTTAATAGGCATGTCTTCCATTGTCCAAAATTTGGTTAACGCATTGCATAAATCCACGTTGGTTATGGGGCCGAATGTCCACGAAACGTCCGGCGTACACTTAGGTATTTCACCCATTACAATATATCCGAATACCGTTTGTATAGCGGGTGGTGCATTCGTATTATGTTTAGATAAAACCTTATTTCCTAGCATAATATATGGAAATAACTGAGCACCTAATAAAATATCGACATCGGATGGAACGTTCCAATTTTCATCGGCTAGATTTAAACCAAGTAAATGCTCACATGACTTTGTGTCAACATACTGTGTAGGGAGCTTGTCCGTGATTTTTTCGACCACTAATAGGCTTATTTTATATTTATCTTCTGAAACACGGGATTTAATTGTTAATGCAACATGCCCCAAAATTGGTGTCTCCACTGAACCAACACTTTTAATAACTGAATTATTTAAAGGAATTATTTTAAGATTCAATTCATTACAAGTATTTAAACTAATCAAATTTTGTTGCGAGGCGCAATCAATTAAACACCTGACGGTTACTTGATTATTTTTAATGTCGTAAGCGAATAACTGCGCGGTTGACAATAGTACATTCGTAGCTAAATTACCCGCCGTAAAATCATTATGATGTTTATTCCTTGTTATTAATGTGACAGCTTCGTTTTTCGAATGACTTTCGTTGTTCACCGTACCCTCAAAATGCAAAGCAGTATGGTGACGTTTTTTACAAATTCTACAATCCGATTTAGATGAACATTTTACCGTCTTGTGTTTATCGCTTAAACAGTTTACACATAAGTTATTTAATTTTACAAACTGAAAGCGAGCCTTTGGCCTCAACTCATTAAATTGTTCACATTTAAACAATTCAACATGATCGCTTCGATTGCATTTCCGGCATTTATTATTATTACTACGATTATTATCAAACGACTTCGGTTCAACCACAGCGAAAGAATGCGAAACCTTATTTTTATTATTATTAACTTTACTTTCTGCTCCGGTTCGTTCAAGAATTTTAACATGCGAACGAATATATTCTATTAAATCGGTATATGTAGGTATATCTTTCTCCCGTATGGACATTTCGAAATTTTGCACCAATTGCATATCTAATTTTTTCAGTGCAATATGTAAAATTATAAAGTCGGTTAGGTCATCAATACCTAATTCTTTGAGCGCAGACATGGAAGACGCAAACCGTTCAATAAAATTATTTAACTCATTTGAGTTAGAAGGTGCCAATAATTTTAAATTCAAAATATTGTTCAGATAAAAGGTGCCTAGCACGCGCTTGTCTTGATATTTCTTTTCGAGAGCATTCCAGATTACAAAATAATTTTTTTCATTCGGCAGTACTCCGGCAAACACCGATAATGCCTTTCCTTGAAGTTTTCCTATCAAATATTGCATCTTTTGCGACGTATTCAAATTTTCATTAGAGTGGATGTTTAATTTAAATGCTTCATAAAATACCGACCAATTCTCTTGATTTCCATCGAACGATGGCATATCAATCGCTGGAAGCTTAATAAATTGGGACTTATTTAATTTCTGCGTACCACCTAAATCTTGCTTCGCCACAATACTTTCGCGTATACTAACTACAAAGCAGTACTTATTTTCGAATTTATTCCATAAATCTAAATTTATATTATAGTTTGGATCCTTTTTCAATTGAAGTAAAAGAAATTCATCACAATACGTGTTAAATTGTGAATAATATGTAGCCAAATTAACCGTTTGTCTAACGAACTCCTCCGAACTCCTTGTCTCCCTATCTGCAATAATTTTCGCTTTCTCATATAAATCATTGAGACGATTATGCATCAAATTAATCTTAGATTCTAGTAATTTGATTTTAACTAGATCCTGAGCCTGAGTACCATCACTCGTCGACATGATTAATTCTATGTAGGAATTTTAATGCAACAATAATTACAAAAGTATGTCAGTACAAATGACTTAACAAAGTATGAAAAGCAAATAATAATTATTTGCAGGTTAAATATATTAATTTTAAATACCCCGTTGGTAATCCGACTCGAAAGAACCAAAAATGGTGTCGCGAAACTGCGACTCCACTGTTACTTGGCGGTAAATGCTGCAAAGAAAAGCCTATGCAGCCCTCGAAGGACCAGTCCCGATACTACGTGAAATCGCTAAGTTATACGGGACGATTAGATAGCATACACTCGCAAAACCCGATGGATAGTCAGTCGATAGTTCAGATCTGGGCTTTTGGAAAATTAGATAAGCCCAGATTGGAATAAGGAAAATAGGACTCACCGTTGCAGATGGGGCCTCGCTGATCTCCAGTTTTGGTGTACACTTCTCACTGTTTAAAAATTTGCAATAATCTTATAACAAGAGGTTACAATACATGCGCCCTGTCTGAGATGTTATTTTGTACTGAGCAGCAAATCACACTGTCACCTCTCCAAAGTTTGGTACTTTTTGCAACAATTTTTATGGTGACATTTAGGAGGGAAAGATTAGGTAGGTGGGATAAATTCAGGATTTTGACATATCTACCCATCAAGTCCGCGAATGCAATACCCAACCAATCCCATATAAAATTGCTCGAACAATAATGTCCTCCTTAAAATCATGGAACGTCCAATGTTTTAAATATAATGTCCTCCGTAAAATCATGCAATGTCCAGTGTTTTAAATATAATGTCCTCCTTAAAATCATGGAACGTCCAATGTTTTAAATTTAATGTCCTCCGTAAAATCATGCAATGTCCAGTGTTTTTAACATAATATCCTCCGTAAAATCATGCAATGTCCAGTGTTTTTAACATAATATCCTCCGTAAAATCATGCAATGTCCAGTGTTTTAAATATAATGTCCTTAAAATCATGCAATTTCCAGTATTTTAAATAAATACCCTCCGCATGCAAAGTTGTATCTTCTACAAACTTTCTAATTAAAGTGTGTTGATTGGAAGTGATCTACCAGGCAAGTATGTTGTCTGTATCTATTTGTAAAAATTAAATTAGATAGAGCCTAAGAATGCATAATAAATTGTACGGTGCCCTTGAGGTGATTTTTCACAAAAACGGCGCTCTACAAATTATCCAATTATTATTATTATGCTGCGTTTATGTGGCATTTTTAAGCGCAACTTGCAAAAAGTGTTTTTTTTCCTAGAATAATTAAATTAGCGCCATCTATGAAAGAGCAGATTATGAATTCTTTTAAGTATTACCTTAATCCAGATCTTTGATAACATCTAAGCAAAAAGACCTTCCGGTGGATTGATCCGTATAGCCACTTTTATAATTCCCACAGTTACAATACGGCAGGGTAAGACGTATGTTCTTTCACAACAATGTGCTGCAGCTCTTATACATTAAATAATAGTGAGCCAAACGATGTACATATTTCTGCTTCCTCCACAGGAAAAAAGTAATCATTTTCTTGCATCTCCCTCACTCACATTAAAAAAATGAGATGCCGTGGGAATAACAAAAGCAGCCAATCTAGCAAAGTACTTAATATTTCATAGTTTCATCCGGTGTTGTCCGAAGTAATTAATGTTTACACTTATATATTTTTAAGGATTCTTATTTATACAACATCTTCCAAATAACTTATATTGATGTAGGTTCTTATATAATATTATATTATTATAAAGATCATTGCCTTTCATACAAAACTATTTCTAAAATCATTGAAACTCAAACTTTCCGCCACATCATTTATTTCTTCTAAAATTCTTCAGCAACTTTGGCAAACTAAAAAATATATATGTGACACCTGCTCTTTACTCCCAGATTAACATAAGTTTGGTCAAAATGACAATAACTCTGCATTTTTTTAATCAATTTACGTTGATAATTCAAAAATTATTATGTTCTTTGCAAGTTTTATAATATTTTGTTAAATTTGACACAGAGCGAATTATCGTTAAATTAAAATTGGATGTTTTATATTAGTATTCGGAAAATTTTGCTAAAATTTACATACGTATTTAGAAGAGAAGAATTAGAGGTTTATTTAAGTAGCAAATCTTTTTTTTCGAGAGTTTCAAAAATGAATGAGGTTTTCTCCTATTTTATTTTTTTTTTTATTTTGTTGAAAATTTATTATATTATAAAGAATTAATAAAGATAATTAATTTAATTTTTTGATATTTCCAAAAATGAAAAAGTTATGAGCAAACATTGAAAAATGTATGCAATTGTCTCGTGATGTCACACGCAGTACAATTCATAATTTAAATGGCAATGCTGTAGTACCGCCGCACTATACCGTGATGTCACACACTTTTTGGCTGGTCGCAAATACAAACACTTTGATGGCTTGTATCTTCAGTATTTTAAAAAAATTCTAAAGTTCTGTCCTCAGATTGCTCTTGTTTTGATATCGTAAATAACATGAAATTTCATTGTAGGAGATAACCTCATTCCGCAAGTCAAAACTTTAACTTTAGGGTGCAAAGTTTATAGCCCTGTGCAAGCAGGTTCCTTCCAGGGCATCAGAACATTCCAGTAATGCCCTTTGTCCACAGGGATAAACAAGTACTCCATACTTCACGATTGAAGTATCTTGGTAACTATCGCCTTGCATCTACGCAGAGGTTCGAACACACGCACACATTGCCAATTTTTGTAATTAAAGCAGGAAGCGATACCAATCTCCCCCAAACAGCCAGAAGAAGACGTCGCCACTCGCATCATCGAGACTTTGAAGATAGCATCACTTGTGTTAGACAATTGTATCAATGCTTGGAACAAAACAGTCAACAAAGAACGACAGGACATAAAAATGACGCTAATTTAGCTATTACATCTAAACGATTGTGAGTGATATTAAGACATTCTAGTTTTGACGTATCGAGAATTCATCAATGATTGGTGGCAATGCGGGTCAAGTTGTTTGCGACGTAAAGTACGCAAGATAAATATCAATTACTTGTACATCCATGCAGACGAAAGGCGTTAAAACGTTCATCTTTTGACTGATAAGGGATCTACATTTCTAGACATACGTAATACATTATATAATTCTTGAAACTTCTCACCATACACCATGCTAACTTATTATTTGTTGGTAAATTATAGAAAATATTAATTTGAAAGCCCTGCAGAGCTTTCTAGATAATGTTATGGTATGATAGATAGTCAGAAAAAAGCAACTTGTGGTGTTTATCTCTTTTCTGAGTCATGTCAGTTTCTAACGAAGAATGCATGTAAGTTTCCTGTTTTTATTCTGAATGGTGTTAAGCTGTTTGTGAACTCGTAAGGAAGTGGGTATGTGGGTGAGGTAGTGTCATCAAATAAAACAAAAGTATAAGCAAATGTGTTGTATTTTTAATTACATTTCAACTTACAAGACTCCAAAGGAGAACTCCTGAAGAGCCAAAAATAATAGCTTGAATAAAAAAAGTATGAAAATGATGACTTACTAACAATATTAAATGCTCTGTTTATGAAGAGTGCGAAGAGTTTGTATTCAATATGCGCAAATTTAACATTGAACATAAAGAATTTGGAAAAATGATTACTTTAAACGAAGCCAAGAATTACTTAAATCGAGGGTCTGGTTCTTTCTGCCGCCCCCAGTACCGAGAGACCACGGTACGGCTCCAAGGTCCGGAGACCAGGAATCCTTACATCTCTTTAAATCGATCGATTACAAGTCTACAAAATAAAAAGGTTTCAAAAGGTGAAAGAACCGCAGGGCTATCAAAAAAAAAAACAGAATTTGTGCAGAATATAAAATGGCCTTGTCCACATGTTTATTTGTACAGGACAAGTTAGTATAGTTAGTCGTCATAACTAGCTTTGTGAAATGTTCTTCTATACACGGATTGTGACAATTCAGCACAGCTTAAAATCTAAAATGAATGTAGTAGACAGTGATAAAATTACACATTTGAAAACATAAAAACAATAATAATAATAATAATATAATTATCCATATATATCTTTTTATTATATTTCCATTTTATAAACAAACTAATTAAAATATGTGGTAATGAAAAGATTGATTTGATCGCTGATAATCAAGCGAGCAAAGGTTGACGACAAACATCCACACAAGCGTTTAAGAGTTATTTTTATCTCTACAAGAATAAATATCCTTTAATTAATCAACACAATTAATTCCTTTCACAATAATATATTTCTAACACATTTATTATTTTGGCGCTTAATTATCGGGGCAAAGAAATCAATCCTATCATAAATTATAGTAAAAATAGTTATACCAAAAAAATACATTCATAATATTGTGGCAGTA
This sequence comes from Glyphotaelius pellucidus, assembly GCA_936435175.1. NCBI lineage: Eukaryota > Metazoa > Arthropoda > Insecta > Trichoptera > Limnephilidae > Glyphotaelius > Glyphotaelius pellucidus. The sequence goes on from OW386548.1 coordinate 34,229,076, forward strand.
GAAATTACAATAATGTAAGCTAATTTATTAAATTACTGAATTAAATATGGTCATTAGTCGTTTTTCAATGTTCATATCGAGAGTGTTCATATTGAGAGTGTTCATATCGAAGACAATAAGGGAAATCCCGGGCAGGATCGGTGTTGGGATATAGAATATATGCTAGCTTGTGGGAAAAGTTTCATAATTTACGACTTTATAATTTTTATAGATATTCTTTCTATAATATATACTTTCTTCCAATTTGGAGATATAATCGTTAATATTAATAATAGTGATTGCGAATCATTTCACACCGATTTGGGATTAGTTTCAATATATCTTTCTAGTCAAGGTGATAAAAACAAGGAATCAGAGGCTAGTTTACAATAAACATCCACTTACATTGTAAGAATAAATACAAATGGGTCTAATCAAGGTTCAAAGTACGTCAAAACATTTATAAGCCATCTCTTTAGCAGACGGCGTTAAATGTAGTTCAGCAATCGGCGGTAGAACAGGCGCGCAACCGATACGCTACCGAAATATTGGTCCGACGACATCTCAATCTTATTTCAACAAACATTCGTAGGCGTTATTACTTCTAGTATCAAAGATCAATATTTAAAACTGAAATTAGATGAGAAATCTTTATGACACGGCGTGATGATCTCCGCAAAGACTTATTATTAAGGTACATTTGAGATGTTGAATGATATAAATATTGCTGGTAATGAATCTTGAACACATCCAAACAGCTCAAGCAAGTCACACTTTGCAAGTTGCGGTTGCAGGTCGCTCTCGAATCCTATCAATCCATCCATTCGTCCTTTGTCGGGAGGCTTTAACTGAAACAAATAAGCAAATAACAAACATTATAATATGACCTCCCTACAAGAAGTACTTATTTTAAATAGTATTCAATACATGGCTTCAACGATAATAGGAAAAACATTAACCGGTGGCCTGCCGATGGCGCGCCCGGGACGCGCCATCGGCAGGCCACCTCCAAATCTGATTTTGAACCTATAAAGAAAATGTATGAAGGGCAAGGTCAGAATCGCTTGGGGCATTCTTGTTCTTGACGCAACAGATACAAGAAACACATCTAGCCACTGAAATAATTATCTTTACACATTTCTAAGGCTTCGCAAATGTCATTTCTCCCGCAATTTGGGCTGTCAAACTTTGAGCGTCGAGTGTCATGAAAAGATCGATAAACCTATCAATTTGTCAAATAAACGCAAGTAATGTTGTTATTAGGGGTAGTTTATTGTTCAAGGAACGTGTTTCGGTAAATATTATATACAATAGCATAAAATAAATCCACAAAAAATATTTTGTGGATTTATTATTACGTCATAGTCAAAACATCGCGAAATTTACCCATTTGCTCCGTGGCATTCAAGGGGTGAAAGATATTAATTATCATTACATTAACAATAACAACAGGCCTACGGTGCAGGTCTATGTAAGGATGGAGAGATTATTACTATTGTAGGTCTTAAAGAGACCCATGTCGTAGGAGGAAGGAAACACAAAAATAGACAAGTCATTTACAGCTTTATTATTGATAAGAATGAATTGTTAAAATGAACCATTCTCTTTCCACAAATGCCAAACTTTTCAAGAGCTTTGGCTTTGCCAAACTTAATTCAATTCTGAGCAGTTCAAAAACAGAGGGTGAAAGTTGTTCGTTATTGTGTGTTTTGAATTATTAATGAATTGAGGGTAGAAGTTACTTTTTCTTGAGGGTGAAGAAGGAACGCCTCTTCTGGTCTTCCCGCTGCGGGGGAGGGAGTGTCTGTGCACGACTGGAGGCTCCTCCGGCCGCCGCTGCCTGCCCCCCGAGGGCCTGCAGCCACGAGGTGACTCCCGCATCATCGTTGGCCTGCAGCAGGAACTCTCCGCCTGACGCCAGCCTGAAAAGATGAATGGTTTATTAGAATTGTGCACAATAAGACAGACTTTTCATTGAAGCATTTTTGGTGATCGGAGAACTCAACAACTTGCAACTTCATCACTTCCTTTGAAAAGTCATTAAAAGTGATGAAAAAAAAAATTGTTAAATAGGTTACGTTATGTTAGGTTGAGGGCAAATTTTGAAATTCCATTCTGTTGAGTTGTCGTGGAACTGTATTTTCAACAGTAGTAAGAATAAGGCACTTCCAACATTACTCTTCTATCGAACATATAAATTTATATATCATGTATAAGTCATAATATCAAATAATACAAAGCCTCAATTGATGGCATACATCAAACCACCCATCTCTCATTTGATTGAATCTAATAAAAAAAGAGTCAAACATGATACATTTAAGCAAGTATGTTATATTTAGCGTCCTTGAGGTGATTTTTGACAAAAATGGTGCTCTACAAATCATCCAATTATCATTATTATTATTTAAATTACTAACAATTCAATCAATTAACAAAGACAAACATGTATCACTGCAGATCAAAATCAAAAAAAGTCCAACATCGTAGAAAAGATGCTAAATTTGAGGTCAACCAGCGGATGAAAAGTGTCTTCGAGTAGAGACCTAGAACAGGACTTAAAAACCCGGGTAGACTGAAAACCCACTGTTCTGAAGACAAGAAGCCGTTACGGGGATTGAGACTGCTATTGAAACCAACCACAGTGAAACCAAAAGCAGCTGACAAATCAAAAAATACAACGCTGCTGTAAAAAGACACACAATTTATATTTTTATTTCAATTTACAGACAGCATCAGATAACATAATACTTATTGGAAAACTTACTTGATTCTGAACACATATTTCTTCTTGGTGTAGTCTGAAGCAACCTCCACGATGGATCCGGTGAGGTCTAGCGGGGGTTCCCCTCGGAAGGTCTGGTCAGGGGAGGACTTGTAGGACTTGGAGTCCTTGTAGAACCAGATCTTGTTCTCCTTGGCCACCGTGTACACCTTGTCCCACGATCTGCACAATACGACACACAACAGTCAATTATTTTGGACAGTTTTACAAGCTTCTTTACTTGGTAAAAAAAACTATTAAGATAATTAGAGAAGACCGGAGCAAATAAGAAGGAGGAACATAAATATATTTTAATTATTCTTTTCATGGGGCATTCACAGCTTTACAGACCTATGGCCTGTATACCGCTGCTAAACTGGTCCCAGCAAGAGCTCATACGGACATCACCGAAATTCATCCTCTTCCTTCTCACATGTCTTGTTTGAAAACGAAAAAGACAGAAGACACTAGAACGATGATGTCGCGTTTGGTCTATCGCTGTGAATTTTAACAATTCATCAAATATCAAGGTTAATATTCACGTTCTTGAATTTTAACTTAAAAATTTTATTAACCGTTCAAATTCTGTGAAACAACCCGACCTAAGCTTTTAAACTTTTTAGTAATTAATTAAATCAATTTTAATAAAAATCTAGACTTTTTTTAAATCCTAATTTCTTAAAAAGCTAAAAATGCAGTGTTAAAGACAAGTTTTATTAAATTTAAATTTCTCAAATTTAATACTTCAAAATGCTAAATTTGTTATAATATCATGTATTTTCAGGCAAAAAAATACTGATTTAAATAATTTATCACAGACGTGTTCATTTACCTACAAGAGAAGTGGATTTTGCCAAACTAAATTTTCCAATCTTTTAAATTCACAGAACCCTCAATATGAGGGTTGTCCTAGAATTAATGATCTTTAGTCGTTTTCGGCGACGCGGACATTATGTCTAAAAATATAGAGGCACTAGCATATAGCTCAGATTTTCCCCAAAAAAACTAGCGGTGATCCGGCTTGGTAGCTGCTTCAGTGCGATCTTTGCGTCCGTTTGAAATGGAGGCTCCACTGTCGAATCCCGCCACCTGCAAGGTGCGCTCATTTATTCGCTTCCTCAACTAAGAGGGAGTCCGTCCTGTTAAAGATCGTAAGCATCCAATTTTGATCCCATGTCCAGTAAATCTACCACACAAACGATTTTGAGGGAAAAATGGCTTATGCAAAGTAAAGTGGTTCCGAAAATGCTGAAGAGCAAAATCACGTGGAAAGCGCTTGGGTCTCTTTGAACCATTTTTCCAACCAAAGCGAGGCTTTTTTGGGTTATAACATGGGTTCACCAGCTAAACCCGGAATCAAAAGGCTTCACCTGAAGCAAGAGGTGAAGGCATTTTTGGCAGCAGATTTCTATGACAAGGAATCAAAGACCTTGAGAAAAATTCCAAAAATTACAGAAAGTGCATTAGGGTTAGGTATAAAATCTATTAGAGTTAGGTATAAAAATATGACTGACCTGTTGGTGGCTCTCTTCACGTTTGATTCCCATTCGTGTTTCCTCACTAGCGTGCCCTCAATAACGTCATCATCTGATCCCGGACTCTGTCCCTCTACAACACCACGACAAACTCATTAATACACCGCATACAACGACGCAGACTTTCAAATATTACAATTCATTATACATAATAACATATTGTGATGATTTGGTTTCAACTTGGCAAATTCTGTTACAGTTCCATACATTGATATGTATTTTTGAATAATTGTTTATCGCACACATAAATAACACTTTTATTATTTGAAAAATTATCATCATCAAACAATAACAAGTCAAAAATAATACAAATTGGTGGTTAAGACAGGTACTTACAAATAATATAGAAAACACAGTGACATCATTATATGGCTTAATTAATGATTAATTCACTGTATTTTACATTACATTTTTATCACAAATGATTAGTAAAGCATGCATCAACATCAAAAGCAAGATGAATTAATCAATCCAAAATCACATATATTAATATATATTTTTTTTTGTATTTCTTGGGCATCAACTATGTAACAATTTCTAGACATTTTGTTTTAAAGAGTTTTACTTAGCACGTTTGTTACTTAATTTTTTATTTATCTGCTACCGGTTTCGACACATCTGTGCCATTCACTGGCAAACTTAAAATTTATGTAAGTACAGAAATGATTAGATTTTATTAAGTGGAGGTAGTGGGAGGGGGACAACTTGGGAACATTGTCAATAAGGGGCCATCCATAAGGGGGTCACACCTTAACCGGTTGAACGCCTCGGTGTTTACGGATGAAACTCGAAAATTTTGCAATGTTTTGACTTTTGACGTAAATTTTGTGGGTTAATTTTATGCTCTGGTATGTAATATTTACCGAAATACGTTCCTTGAACAACAAACTACACCTACAAACAACTTTACTTGCGTTTATTTGACAAATTGATAGGTTTATCGATCTTTTTATTACCCGCGGCGCACCCAGTTTGACAGTTGAAAATCGCGGGAGAAGTGACATTTAGAAAGTCAGAGAAACCTAAAATTCTAAATAATAATTCGAGAGGCTAGGTGTGTTTCTTATATCTGTTACGTCAAGAGCAAGAATGCCCCAAGCGATTCTGACCTTGTTCTTCATACGTTTTCTTTTTACGTAGGGTTTAAAATCGCATATCAAAAAGTTTTTTTTTTATTTTTTTTATTCGGCTATATTTCGCACCGGCGCGCCAACGGCACGCGACCTGTTAAGGGGGAGGGAGGGGAATAGAGAAGTGTGACATTGTATGACAAGGGGTATGGGAGAGTCATCAGCTCTGTGACGTCACATATGTAAAAATTTAAATATTTTTAATAAAAATAAAATTTAAATATTGCTTTGATTATTTTTAGATGTAAAATTACAAAATATGTGACCTCACACTAAGGGGGAGGGGGTCTTATAAAAATGACAATGTGTGACAGGGATGGGGGGGGTCAAAAAATCATGAAATTCGTGTGAAATAATGTATGGATGGCCCCTAAGAGTGATTTACAGGGTGATATTATTTTGTTAAAAATAAACAAAAAAATTAAATGAAAAGTTAATTTAGTTAACAAAATAATAGCACCCTGTAAATCACCCAACAATGTTTCCATGTTTGTCGACTCCTCTCACTATTCTCTTCCTCCCCCAAAATCAGTCCTCCCTTTACCCTCACCTAATAAAATCTAATCATTTCTGTGAATGTTTAAATTTTAATGATGCGGGTGTGTCGAAACCGGTAGCAGATAAATTAAAATTTAAGTAATACATGTATACGGAAAGTAAAACTCCTCAAAATAAAATAATATAAAGTTTGTCTATTTTAATTTATGTGCTTTTTCTGATTTTAAATGGATAAAAATATTACAGGACAGCTTGTGAGAATGATAGCAGAACATGCAACAAGAACAAATAAAAATGATTTTACGCACTAATTATCAAAAATTAGAAGACAATCTGAAAAAGAAAGGTTAATCAGAGATCAAGTTAAGAAGAAAATTTTGATATAGAGGGAGAAATAATAAAAGGATAATAATACAAATTAAAAGAATTAACTCTGGAACTTTCTATCAGGTGTGGAGGGTAAATATTTTACTTGCAGGTTATACAAAATATTTGTACAGTGGAAAACGTTCTGATTGCTACAGTGAATTAATTATTAACTCACGCACAGTGAACTTTAAAACCTGCGTAGCGTGAAAAGGTTTGGTTTTTCCAAAAAAACATTCAAAGTAGATAATTTCGAATTGAATGATTTTTTTTTAATTTTAACTAACTAACCATCACACCCTTTCTCCACAGAGGTAGGCAAAAAGGATGGACCACCTAACAACTCTGTCTTGGCACACACATCTTCATTCATATGCATGTGTTATTTCATACATCATTTGTCATTCAATTCTATTTTAAAAACATTACAAAATTAATATTTATAATCGTTTTCGGAGATAGATAAACAATAGATAGCCTTACAGATAAATGCGCTACATAACCCTACATCTAAGTAACCATTAAGCGCTCATCAGTCGTGCAAAATCCAAAACACACCGATCAGCAAGGAATAAACGTATATCAGCAGATACTAAGCTCGCCGTCTAAATTCTGCTTCATTGATGTTAAACATATCAATATTTGATTATATTTAACAAGATCACTCACTGGCATGACCATTGGCAAGTTAGTTCTGCAAGCCAGCAGATAAAACAGCCTATGCTGTCGGTGACGGAGATAACCATCGGAAACATAGAAAATAATGCTCTCCATGATAATCGAGTTTTCGAATCGTCCACAAATCAGTTTGAAGAAATATGATACAATGTGCACATCCCTTTTGACAATAATAATTTTTAGATCATTTCCATAGCGCCATTTTTGTGAGAAAATCACCTCAAGGGCGCTTTATAAATTCATATATACATTTAACCTATTTATCTTACAAGTGTCTTATAACTAAGATTGATAACTAACCATAGATGCACGCATGTTCTTCTGTTATTCTGACTTTTGACATGACTTGACTCAAGTATTGACTTAAGTATTTACCTGATTGTGCCATATCTTCTTCGGGCTTCACTGACTTCTTTTACCATTCAAATTCGCATTGTACATTCTCCTTACACTCCTTTCTAATGTTTAAATAAATGGGAATAACAGAAAAACATATTTCTACTTTCAAGTTTGCATGAAAACGATTTCCAATGTACAATATTTAAACAGGTTAGGTTTATTGTTAAGTTTTAGGAGGTAACAGCTATCAAAGTAGTAATTTCAATAAAAAAATCTTTTTTTTTCTGACCTTTTTTGCAAGCTAAAATAAAAATAAAATCACCATGAGCAGCGTTATAAAAATGACTAGAAACCATACATTTTGAAGAACTTAATTTAATGATTTTTCCACAAGTTTAGTATTAGTCCAAATATTATTTCTTAATTTTATGAAGTCATTAGTGACTCACTCATTTAAATCAAATGGGAATCAAACCCTGATCAAAAAAATGTGTCGAAAGTGCAAATTCAATCAATCAAAAAAAATTGCTGGTAAGTGTTGTAAGTATAGACACGAAAGAAGAGAGAAGAATGGCATAGTTAAAGTGAAGAGAGGAGTGTGCTATAAGTATGTTGATTGGTTTGTAGTCCATGTGGTGCCACCAGAAGAGTGAAGTGGTAAGCCGCAACCCTTGATTAGTTTCCTCAGCCGCAGGTGTTGACCACAAGCCAGTGGACCACTGGTTTGCCGTGTTTACCGGTTTCCTTTAATGGATCCATGTGAAAATATCAAACTAATAAAAAAATCTGCATCATAATATGAATTTGGGGTGTATATATAACCCCAAAACTCTCTGGAGCATAATACCCCTAAAAATTATTTTGATTGTTGAATCTACTCGCAGACAGATTTCAACAAAAATGGCTATTAGCAAAATCTAATGTGCACATCAGAAGACACCAACATTGTAAAGTAAACTTCTCTGCATAAGTGGCCTTTTAGATGTTTCCAGTCAAGTTTTGATTTGTCACGGACACATTAATATTTTAAGATTGATTAGGTTATGTTGCTCATCCGGAGAAAGTTAAATTCACAATGAGGCAGATCCCAGATGAATTTTATGTCATGTATCAATAACAAATTTGAAAATTCAATTAAATTGAATTTTTCGGTCCAAAAGGACACATGAGTGACATCTATGGCCCAGTTGTCATCATTACGCAGCTTACAATACAAATTAGTATCTCCAGTAGCCCACACATATCGCCATAATATCATTTTTGCGACATAATCTAATTTTTATTTGATAATCGAGATCAAAGAAAAACACTAAAACATATTATGATGCTTAACCAAAATCAGTGTTCTGTTTGCAAAATACATATTTTATCAATTTCAAAAATAAAATTGAATATTATGTATGGTCATTTTAACAGTTATACCTTCTCCGACACACGATACAAGTGAGTATAACAACATGACCGTTACGCTGAGAATCGGCGTTTAACGATGACCATTCAAAAAGTCAAAATTTAAGATAGCGCTGATTGTCGATTTTATTGTCATGTGACGGAGTTTAAAACTCTTCAAAAAAAGATATTGGATTTGGGTGTAAAGAAGAATGAGGTGAATTTAGAATCGTTTGTAATGATAAATATTGGATATTTTCACATGAATTGGACATCAAATGAAGCCGGGTAACCACTGAAATGTTTGTTTGGCGGCTGGTCTACCTGACGTATCATCATCGCTATGGCTACCCTCGGCAGTGGCGGCCTTCTTGCTCCTCCAGCGGAAGCTCCTGAACGGAGACTTACTCCGGGAGCGGTTCTTGATCTTGCTGCCTGAGGAGGTGGGGGTGGTGGACATGGCGGGCTCTCGGCGCGGCGGCGTGGTGCCTTCAGACAAGGCTGACGAGACAACAATACCATAAGACAACACAACAAACACTAAGCTACATCACCACACACAAAGCAACATGAACAGAAGAGCTAAGATAATCTTTGATAATGGAAACAAAATTATGAATCCACTCACACAATGAAAAAATAAATAAATAAAAGTTACTTATCACGGAAAAAATATTGCAATACAACTCATCTGTGGTTCTAATTTTTTTTTTTAGTTAGTTAGCTATTCTGGAAAAACTTCTTACGATATTATCATGTAATATACATGAATAATAAGATATATTATCTGGTAAACGGAAAACAATCGCCAAAAAAACAATCTCTTTGTTTTTATATCGATATTTGATCTGAAGGGCTATCCCCTAAAATTTGTGAGAACGAGATCGTTCTCCCGCGAGATGTCCTGTCAGATTTGTGTGATTGGAAAATTTTCAATCGAGCTGGCCACGCTAATATTTTTTAGATAAAACCTTTAGATTCGCCTTAACCTCTTAAATGCCAGGGAAGAAACTCGAAAATTTCGCGATGTTTTGACTTTGACGTAATATTTTGCGGATTTATTTTATGCTATTATTTACGGATATAATATTTACCGAAACACGTTCCCTGAACAATAAACTATGCTTACAAATAATATTACTTGCGTTTATTTGACAAATTGATAGTTTTATCGATCTTTTCATGACATGCGATGCTCAAAGTTTGACAGCTCAAATCGCAGCAGAAATGTCATTTCGAAAGTCATAGATATGTGCAAAGATGATTATTTGAGAGGCTAGGTGTGTTCCTTACATCTGTTACGCCAAGAACAAGAATGCCCCAAGCGATTCTGACCTTGTCCTTCATACATTTTCTTTATACATAAGGTTTAAAATCGCATCTCAAAAAAATTTTTTTTTTTTTATGGCGCGTCCTGGGCGCGCAATCGGCAAACCAGAGGTTAAAAGGCAACTTTTTCCATTCGGGACGATGGAAAACATTCCACTTAAAATTTCAATTGCGTAAAGTGAAAATTTACTTCGCGTACCGAATTTGCGCGGCCATTCTGTCATTTTTTCTGTTGGTATTCCTGATACCTTACGCAAGTAGTTCAAATGCGTTAGTAGCCGACTTCATACATATACATGAGATGTGGGTAATTATAAAGACAAACGTAATTAATAATATTTAAATGCAGAATAGGTTTTAAAGCAAGATTTTTTTTAAGTAAAAATAATCTTGCTTAAACTTTTAAGTAATAATAATAATTAAAAAAATCAGTTTATATGTCTCCATATCAAAATTCGGATGTATGATTTTTTTTAACGAGGATTGGAATTTTCCAAATCAAAATTGCTCAGAAATCCAGGACACATATTATTACAGATAAAAAACGTGAACGCTCAAGTGATTATTCTAACACTTAATTTAGATTATCACAGCTCTTCTGGCAGTAAATAAAACAACATGCAGTAACATCAATAGTATACTGTTGAATTGTTTTGATATTTGAAATTGTAAGTGCTCATTTTGCAATCAAATCATAAAAGCAGCAATAGCTGTTATTTCTTTCTGAAACATATAACGAACAAGTTACAAAACATGCTAAAATCAAATCATATAATCTAACAAAAATTCAGGAAATAAATACCTCGTTTACCGTCCAAAAACCACAAGAGACCTCCGGCCCGAATAAATCAATAAATTTTGTTCCCAACTACTACATCAAATTAATTTTCAATTTACCAAATTTTGACTAAATCCAAAACCACTCCCAACAATAATTTTTGACACACGAACCAATAACCAAACATAAATTCATTTTTATGACAAACGAAATATTAGTCATAAAGACCAAAACCATTATTTATTTTTTTATATAGGTACCTGACATTCAGGGGGTTGCATTTTAAAAATGACATGACTTTGATTATTGCAAAACTATTTTCAAGAAAGTAATACTATAAAAATAATTTTGTTAGATTTAGGACCAGTTGTTTCACAAGTTCTGTAAAGGTTTTATTATTTAGCTCTGTTATTATATCATCATTGGTCGGTTGTTTCACAAAACTTAGGCAGTTTTCTAGTCTAGAAAAAAAAAAAAAAATTTTTCTCCATATTTCCAAAGTTTTAAATATTCAAAAATATCTCCCTAAAAAGATTTTTCGAAATTCGCATTATTTTAAAAGTTATAACCATTTTAAGTCACGGTTCAGACAGAATCTAAATAGAACAAAATTTTAAACTCATTTTTCTGAAAACTTTTTTCGAGACGGTTGACACGATATCTTAAGTTCTACTGAACCAATTTTAAAAAAATTTTGAATGTCAAAAAAACTGGTAAAAAAATGTCTTTTTTATTTCAGACAGCCGCCATTTTGCGAAAAGAATTTTTTTTTACTTTTCCTTAGTTCCGGCCACAGCCGCATTTGTTTGGATTATGAATTAGTTTTTTTTTTTAGATTACTAGGAGGGTTGCAACCGTGTCAACCAGGGCGCGCCATTTTTTTGAGACGCCCCACTTCAACACCCTGTAACTTTTTGAATTTTTAATTTTTTTGTTTGATTTTTTTTAATGTATTCTTTATGTTTAATAAATATTTTGTAAAGTAATGGCTGCTAAAAATATTATTGTAAACACCTACAATTCATGCTTCTAGACTAGAATACCCCCTTAAATAATAACAAAACTTGAATATAAGCACCTTTCACATACCTTGAAAAGTAACTTAGAATTTTACGAATTGTTCAAATTCTGGAAAAAAATTGGCTCTTATTGTAAAAATCTATACATATTTTACTCTTATATTTTTCAAGAATTTTTTTTTTAACTAAAATAAAACACAGTAAGTACCGTTTTTTAACATCACTATTTATCAACATCTTTAAGCCTTTTGGCTCTTGCTTTGATGTGAGCTTCATCATGGCTTATTATTAACTGTTAATTTCAGTTAATTGTAAGCTTTTATGAACTAAAATCAAATCAAAACCTAGTAGGCTAAAATATTACTCAACAAAATTACCATGTTTTATTATAGAGTGAATATTTTGCTATCAAATAAAAAATAATATAAACATTCATAGAATTTTTTTCAGGAAGTTTTGATTATCAAATGGAAAAAGCACATTTAGTGTATGGGTGACATCACAATTTCCATTCACCACAAATTGAACATGACAATTTGAATTATTTAATAATACAAATTAGAAAGTTTAAATTGAAGTTGTCATCTTGTTGGTTGGTTGTTTATACTCACTGGATGCCCTGGACTGTCCCTGCGGCCTGGGTACGGGCTCACTCAGCCTCTTGGGGCCGCTGGAGGACTGGGGCTGGCTAGCCGGGCGCGCTCCCTCAACCAAAACTGCGCATGCACATTGTTAAACATTCAGCGGCGTGCAGAGGGGCACATCGTAAACACAAGTGTTCAAAAACCCACCATTCATTATTTGACAATGTTAACAATTCTTGTAATCAATTAAAAATTTACTTTAATTTTTTGTAGGACATGCGCAAGAGTTCCAACTTTCTCAAAGGAATGAAACTATGGTAACCTCATTTTAAATTAATTTTGTGAAGATCAGGAAGGGGTGAGAAGTGGGGGAGGATGTTCAATCTGGTTACTAAACGCAGCTAAAGCCATTTCAAGCAACATTTGAGTGCTCCCACCGTAGAACGAGGTGCAAAAATACTACATTTAAATTCAATGTGGATATATTACTTCCAATATTTATGAAAATATTTGAAAAATTAAAATATATATAGAATAAATACTTCCTAAATTGAACATGAATATTTTAAAGCGAGATGCTGATATATTAATCGTTTTCATTGTCAATGAATGGTTGATTTTGTGACTTGTCGAACACAGCTCTTGTCCAAAGTATAGCATGCATTACAAAAAAGGTTGTTCATTATTGATTTTTTATTTGCCTTCATAAATACACCGGAATATCACAGCATAATAAGATTCCAACAATATTCTCTCATGTCAAATACATTTTATATTTTTAAGAAATGCAAAAGAGATTTATGTAATCAAAACAAAAGAATGCTTGAATTGCATCAAAATCGAAATGTGTTGAAATTTTGATAACAACTATAGATTGGTAAATTATAATAAATTAATTTAACGTAGGTGCTTTTTTTATATTCATTACAAAACTTCACTAGCTTCATGTTATTTCAAAAGTTAAAAAAATAATAAAAACAAGTCTTCTAAGGTTTGATCAATCCATTTTGTAATAATATAATTTTCAGATAGGTTTTTCTATTCAACTTTACCGACTGCAAAGTTATGTATGTAAATCAGTAATTAGTGGTATTTAATTAAGTTTATATTCAAAGTGCAATCAATGGACAAAAGTGTATACAAAAAAAAAACATAGTCATTCCAAATAAAATAATTAATAAAGACAAAAACTATAAACAAGAGATGCACATGAATTCATCAGGATTATGTTATGTTGCTTTTCATGTTCTACCAAATTAAATAAGAAATGTAGCAGTACTCTATTGGTTTTATGTAAAATGTACTGTGTAATGTGCAAAATCCCAGCAAGAAAACCGTGTTAGAACATTCACAAAAAGGAACAAAGCTTACCTTAGAACAACTGCAATGTGAACCAACCCGTTTTCTGTACATTGAATAATCCACACAACCAGAAAAAATAAGCCGTTACATAGAAAGATTTGGGTTAGAGAACACGGTGAAACTTAAGTAACGTTAAATGTTTGACAAAAAAAAGAAAAAATATAGACAAAGAAGAAAGGAGTTGCTATCGGCAAAAATGTTTTACCAAGATGGTTCAAATGAAAAGGATTGTAACTTTTACAAAGCCTCCAATTCAAAGGATCCAGGTGCATATTTTTCACATTGTTTATTCATTCAGTTAGTGGTGTTTTCTAAAAGAAAATGATTCTACATCATTAACCACTCCGGTATTTTGCAATTATGCAAGTTTTTTGTCATAAACGAACTGTCAGATTTATAAAAACTTTGTGTTATTTCCGCTTCGCAATTAAAACTCTATAAATGAAACATTTCTGAACGTAGGTGAATACTAAAAACTGTTTTTGAGAGGTTATGAAATAAGCTTTCAAATTTTTATATTACAAATAAATTTTAACATTTGTAAATATTAAAATTTAGAATGCAAACATAAAAAAAATGTAAAAATGACTTTTGATGTTTTTATGTAAAAAAGGTACTAAAATCAAGGATTATGTAAAGACAAACACTTATTCTATTGTATAAATGTATTGTCAACAATTTCGTAACCTCACTTCTTTACCATTTCATATAAGAATATTTAATAAAAAATTAACAATGTATAACGGCGCGTAGGCGATTTGGCGGGTGAAAACTGTTTCTACAAAATAAGTACTTTTATGTACTTCTATGGACAATTTTGAATAGAAATGTTAAGCTTGATTCAATATAGATCTACTACTTTTTGTTTTAGGGTTGTCACTAGAACGATAACAGAGTTATAACAATTTCTTTGGGAACACCCGCGTTGACGTGAAAACACGCTTATTGTACTTGACTTCTGTTGTTATATTGCCGTGTAAACACGCTTACGGGTCGGAGTGGTTAATATTATATTCTAAGATAATTCAATATTGTAATTTATTTTTTTAACAATTAGTACATAAGAGTATGTAAGCGAGATGATAGCATGGAAATTTGTTGTTTTTTTGTATTTTTGAATTCTATTTAAAAGAAGCCATTTGTTAGATGTTAAACCATAAATTTAAAAAAAAAATTGTAAAAGAAATGGAATTTTAACATAATGAGAAATGTAGAAGTGGATTATGTATTAATAAATATAACACTGGAAATAAAATAAATCTCATTTTACTTTACAAACTTCCACAAATGTAAAAATAAAATTAAAGACAGTATGTAAAATATAATCTTCGGTCTTTTAGCACTAACCAATGTATCATTTATTTCCGGTGTTAAATTATTTCAATACATCAATGCATATAAAAGCTAGCACACAGTTAGAGATATATAACTCTAAAGTTTAACAGAATCATATTTACACAATACATAACTGAAAGAAGATTTAGTATTCACTGAAAAGGGAAATTATTAGGTAGAACATACAGTATATACAGACACAAATAACCAATAGTTAAAGATACAAGATATAATGTAGTAACACAATGCAGAGATATAGTATAAAGCAAAATTCATTAACAAAGGAAAGACAGGGGTTGTTTTTTACAAATTGGAACCAAGTTAAACCAAACCATCACCATATTTTATTATTTTACACTTATAGGGGCAATACACCAATGGGACATTTTAAATTATGATTTACAAATTAAAATAAGGCATCTAATGGAAGTCTAAAATACTTTATATTGCAATATTTATTACTGGATATAATATGTAATGGGTGACTATGAATTTTAAACTGTTTCATAATAAAAATAAGTGCTAAACAAAACAATTCTACAAATTTTGAATTTAACCCTTTTGTATGTAAAAAGATTTAATTATTATAAATCGTACATATTCAAAGGGTTAAGGTTTACGATAAAAAAATACTTTTGTTTATTTTTTAATATTGTCTAAACAAAGCATGATAGGAGCTACCTCTATTCTGATGGAAATCAAAATAAAAATTGTGTTGAAGGATGATTCGATTGAAAATATAGTGTGCGTATAACATTGAGTAGTGTGAAATGAATAATGTGCGTCACATTTAGCGTGCCTTGCAAGACTCATCCTTTGGGGGCGATTTACGAACGTTGCAAACACAATCACCACAAATGTAACCGATGAACTGTGCCAATGTTGAATTGGAACACAAATTTAAAAAGTTTCTTGTCTTTGAACTCACGGAACAAAAAGATTATTATTTTTGAACTCACGGAACAATTTAACTTTGAAAAGATTCTTGTTTTTAAACTCGTGGAACAATTTAAATTTGAAAATATTCTTGTTTTTGACATCATGGAACAATTTAAATTTGAAAAGATTCTCGTTTTTGAAATCATGGAACAATTTAAATTTGAAAAGATTCTTGTTTTTGAACTCATGGATATGTGTGTTCTGATCAATATTGCCAAGTAATATTGGTTGCATTGATTGATGTTGTGATTGCAAGGTGTGGTAGGGTAGGGCCCTTTACCTGGCTGAGAGTGCGGACGTTCCTGAGACTTCTCAGTGGTTTTAGTTGAACTCCTTCGTATAACTACTTTATTTGGATATGTTATTAATATTATCGGAGAGAGAGAGAGAGAGTTATGTATTGTCATCCACAGATTAGCATTGAGAGGTAGATAGCAGCGTGAAACAGACAAAACAAAACAGACCCAGTGTAATTCATATTGCGTACTGACTAACTAGGTTATATATTATGTTGTACATGTTATATGCCACAAGTATTCCCACCATTGCAAGCTGTAGTATTGATAGGCAAACTATGTCCTGCCAACAAAGTCTTCCATATAAATCATCACAAACAAAAGACAAAATAGCATAAGGTAAGGCAATAGAATCTGTGGAATAATTTTTCTTGAATTGAGTTTAGGCGCAGTCCTCTGTTTTTAAAGTGAATACTGCACAAACGTCCCAATTTGCCAGTGGGACTATGGCATCCCCTATTGGGGCGTTGTGAGACTGAAGGGAGTGGGTACGGAAAGTAGGTGTGAAATAAGAAGTTTGGGAAGTACCTGGCTATTCAGATCTGGTCACTAAACACGGCTAAAGCCTTTTCAAGCGACATTTCGATTCTGAATGGTGGTCTTTCACCAGGGCACTGAAATACTGAGAAATCCAACCACTCTTGAAGAATTAATTTTGCGAAATTTTTGTGAAATAAAGATAATTTAAATTCTGTGAAATCCAAGATTATCTTGAATAAAATGTTGAAAAAAAAATTAAAAGTTGATAAATTTAATCATTTTTAACACAAAAAATCTTTATTTGGATTAAATGTGTTTTCAGTTTTATTTTTGTGGCTTTCGCATATCCAATTCCCTCAGACAATTGCCGTTTTACAGCTCTTTCTTGTATAAAGATGCCATCATTGAATTTTTTGTGATGAGTCACATATATCTCCGGTTGGCAAGACTAAAAGCGTACACAGTAGATCATCACCAGTAAAAACAATACAATATATTTATTGTCGTATATTGCAAAAGTATTTGCAGCAGTGGGCACAAGGATGGGGTGGTGTGCTGCTCAGAGTGAACACCCCAGCATTATTATGTGTGGTGGAATTCAAAAGCAAAGCTTGTTTTGTGTATGTTTCAGTGTACTATAAGTTTTCTGTTCGATCAGACCAATCGAAAAAATGTAATCAATATGATATAAATCCATGAATTTGTGGTAATTTACCACAAAAGAATGCAAATTGATCAAAATTGTCAAAGATTAATTTTATAGAATGTGTTATGCATTTCATCAAAATCAAAACACCTAAATGAGTCTGATAGTTTTCGAGAAGTTAAACCATGATTCAAGACATGATTTTGACCATTCCCACTCGGTGATTATAAAATATAATTTTTGTAAATATCAAATTATCAAGATGTCGATAGCAATATGGGTAGGAGGCTTAGCTACCTGTTAAACGGACCGAGATTGATACCCACATCGCATACAGACATGACATTTTCAACATGAGTTATGCTTAGAGAAAAGATCTGTATTACATATCTCAGAATTTACAGCTTTTTAAAATAAAAGTCTCAAGACACAAAATAGCATTTGAACCACCATATCTTAAAACACCGGGCGTAATACAAAATGTAGTAAGTTGAACCACGTATGTGTTTGTTGTGCATGTGCATACCTTGTGCGTCGGGGGCGTCTGTGGTGTCAGCCTTCTCGGCCTGTGCTTCCCCGCGCCTCCTTTCCTCCTCTTGCCGCTCCCTCTCGGCGGCCTCCGCTAACTCGGCCAGGCGAGACCTCTCCGCTTCTTCAGCGGCCTCCTGCCGCCGCTTCATCTCCTTCAGCTCAAACTACAGACACCAAAATCAACATATTAGAATACAAATAATGAGTACTCAATACGTAAAATACAATCAAAGCTATAGATTTAAATAGTCAAACAACAACATTGAGTTAATACTGATAGAAAATTTAATTTAACATGAGTAATAAAATTAAAAGTTTTTCTAAAATTTTGATTAACCACTGGAGCGACAGCCGAAATTGAAACTTTTTTCTCGGATTGCTCGAAATATTTTGGTGACCGACCGTTTTGATTAATTTCCGCCCACCTTAAAAAAAAATCATATCTCTGAATTTTAATATGGAGACATGCAAACTGATTATAGTTCTATATAGCCAATGAATTCACCTATTTTTTGTCGATTTAAAAAATATATATATTATAAAATTGTAAACATTTGAAACAGAAATTTTCTCACAATTTTTTACCTATAAACTCTCGTGGGAAGTTCAATTTTGGGTTCACATTAAATATTTTCTATGAAGTTTCTTTTAACCTCTTAAATGCCACGGGAGGAAACTCGAAAATTTCGCGATGTTTTGACTTTGACGTAATATTTTGCGGATTTATTTTATGCTATCATGTATAATATTTACCGAAACACGTTCCCTGAACAATAAACTATGCTTACAAACAATATTACTTGCGTTTATTTGACAAATTGATATTTTTATCGATCTTTTCATGACATGCGACGCTCAAAGTTTGACAGCTCAAATCGCGGCAGAAATGTCATTTCGAAAGTCATAGATATGTGCAAAGATGATTATTTGAGAGGCTAGGTGTGTTCCTTATATCCGTTATGTCAAGAACAAGAATGCCCCAAGCGATTCTGACCTCAACCTTCATACATTTTCTTTAAACATAAGGTTTAAAATCGCATCTCAAATTTTTTTTTTTTTATGGCGCATCCCGGGCGCGCAATCGGCAAACCAGAGGTTAAATGGCCTATTTGATTATCACAATAAACAAATATATATAACAAAACCGAATTTTGATAAGTTGTGAAGTGTTTAATGTTCCCTTTGAACAAACTTTTGACAGAAATTATGGTCGAGAAATGGCGACACTTTAAAATGGACTAAAATGGAATTTATAAGATACTTTATAAGATACCAGATTTGTTATATTCTAATCCAGTATGAGTCCATAACCGAGTATGTTAGGGAAGAAGAACAAAATATTGTTGCAGAATTCTTGAATTCTTCTTTAGACCAAAGACATCAGACAAAAGACATTTTATTGCATCAACCTATAAAACTACTGTTTATTCACTCTAAATTTTCACAACATATTTTTAACATTTTAAGTTAGAAGTAAAAAAAAAATAAAATTACAAGTCAATACAGAAATCAAAAAATAGTACATTTTGTAACCAACCAGAAACCACAAAAATAAAACTAAAAAGCATGCAAATATGTAACCTTACCTGAGAATCGCCAAGTGCCAATGTGTCCAGGGATACAGAACCAAAGGAAGAAGGAGTGTTGGAATCGGAATTAGAATGGGGTTCATCACTACCAAACACCAAAGCACTGAAATACTTATTAGACTTTACCAGTGAAGAATCACAATCCGGACCGATATCCTCACTGGAAGCAAAACGATGAGACTCTGATTCAAGTGTGGATTCTCTAGATTTCACCCATTTTTTCTTCGATTTCAAGTGAATATCAGTTTCGCTTTGCGTTACCTGAACACTGTCGGAACCGATCGACGGAGATTTTTTCGGAAATGATTTACAAGGCATTTGATACCAGCACTTCTCCCAATGGATGAATTTCGAACATGCAAGTTTATCGTCCAACGGAATATCAAATTCCAGCTGACAAACTTCGGGACAGACTACATACATGCTATCCGTTAAAACTCTCTCTTGATTATTTGACAAGAGGAGATTGGCAAATGATATATCGTTGCTCACATTTTCCGAGCTGTGGAAGACCACATCCTGATCCAAATCAGGATTTCCATTCAAATCCGTTTTCATTTGATTATAGTATTTACTATTTTCAGTACACATTTCTTTACTTTGATCAATAGGAGAAACTTCATTGAATTCTGGCACAGATTGAGCGATACTGTGTATTCGAGGAGATTCGATAATTTGATTATCAGTACTAGTTTGGAAGTCTTCAATATTGTCTGCCTCTCCGGATGAGAGTAAAGAATTCCAAAGGAATGATTTGTTTCTCTTTTTACCTTTGACCGGGGAAGATTCTTCGTCAAATTGTTCAGGATAACCGGGATAAACAATTCTGGTACCGTGGGAAGTATATTGCTTTCGTTTGAAGGGTTGAGGGGAATAGAAGCGATCACTTGTTAGAATGATATCTCTAACGACTTCACCGATAGGTCGTGCCTTGTATGAGAGACATCTTTTGAAAATGGCCGGTGATTTGGTTTTTGCGGGAATTTTGGGTGGGTCGAGGAGTTCGGCGTAGATGGGGAGGGTTTTGGTGATGTGCGTGTGATCTGGCAGAGGTTCCAGTGGAGTCAACAGTGGTGCAGTTTTATTCTGTTCTACTTGTTCAAGCTACGAATACATTCACAAGAATTATTAGACAGAAAGCATGCACAAAGACCACAAAAGCATAAGAAGAATAGTTACTAAAAGAAAAATATTAGAGAAAGATTGAAAATTGTTATAAAAGGATTTCAAAATGAAGTAGATACCACTTGATTTAAGGGTTAGATTAGGTAAGTAATTAATGGAGTCGAACATTAACCGGTTGAATGCCTCGGGGTTTTACGGATGAAACTCGAAAATTTCGCGATGTTTTGACTTTTGACATAAATTTTGTTGGTTAATTTTATGCTATGGTATATAATATTTACCGAAATACGTTCCTTGAACAACGAACTACACCCACAAACACTTTTACTTGCGTTCATTTGACAAATTGATAGGTTTATCGATCTTTTTATGACACGCGACGCTCAAAGTTTGACAGTTCGAATCGTGGTAGAAATGCTCATTTCCAAAGTCATTGAAATGTCCAAAGACAATTATTTGAGGGGCTAGAAGTGTTCCTTATATCTGTTACGTCAAGAACAAGAATGCCCCAAGCGATTCTGACCTCAACCTTCATACATTTTCTTTATACATAAGGTTTAAAATTGCATATCAAAAAATAATTTTTTTATTTTTTATTCGGCTATAGGGCGCGCACCGGCGCGCCAACGGCACGCGACCTGTTAAAGGTTTAAAATAATTATCACATTGTATGAAATTAAATTGTAGGTATGCATATCAGGGCATAAAATAAGATTATTAAAAAAAAAATGTAAAATCACAATAAATGTAAAATGAATGCAGAAGAATAACTGACAGTGATAATAAGAAAATATAGTTTTAGGAAGTATTATTTTCAATGACTAATGCAGTCAAACTTTAAAAGAGTTAATCATGCGGTAATCAAAATAACCAAGACTATGTTTCAAACTACCAAGGTTAAATAAACTAAGACTACAAATAAACTTAATAACCCAATAACACCACCAAAACTAAAATTAATATATCCAACACCACAAAATAAATTTAACATGTCCAACACCACAAAGACTACAATTAAATTAACAAGACCAAAAGCACAGGAAATACAACAAAACTCACCGTGGTCAAGCGGTGCAGCGCCCCAAAGCGTTCTTCCTGAGCGGCAGCTGACTTCTCAAAGGCCTCATGCTTCTTAATGAGGTTCTCAACGTCGTCGATAGTGTGACCGAGTTCTGAGGACATGAGGTAGGGCTCCTGCGCAATCAACCAGGCCTCCGCCACGGCCGCATCGCGGGCAAACTGGTACACCTCCAGGACTGGAAGAGACAAGGGAATATTGATTCATTTAATCCAAGCTACTTCCAATGTTTAGCCACGCTGACTGACACATTTTTGATTTAACGATTTTATACATCAAATAATCCCCACTGATAATCGGAACTGAAGAAGTTTGGGAGAGTCCTGAATTTGGCAACTGGAATCCTTTAACATTTTTAAGCATCATCACAGTTCATCTAACGTAGTAGTGTGGGATACTCACTAAGCTGCAGGTTCTCCCAGCGCTCTTCCCACCTCCTGAGCAGGGAATGGCGCTGGTTGTTGAGGGCAAGCAGACGCTCCTTGATGTCGGCCGACGCGTAGTGCTGACGCGCCATCAGGCCCTTGCCAAGTGACACGCACGCCGCCAGGTTGTCCTCACGGGCGTCCACTTCGGCCTTCAGAGACTGGTGGTTGTTCATCAGCAGCTCAACGCCGGATACGTCCCTGCAATTCCAAAGGTTATTGATTAAAAAAATGATTTAATGTCCATAAACTATGCCACAACACAACTAGCATCATTTCACCAGCTGCGGAGAACTTTCCTAAACCATGCAGGCATCTCAATCGTTTACAAATTTACTTAGAATACTTACCTCAGTTTAAAGGACCGGCTGCGGAACTCCACTTTTGGATGAATTTTTTATTTTCTTAAAATTTCAAATTACATGAGAGTTCGTTAATTCAAAATTTTGTTTTCGAGGTCCCATGGATTTTTAAATGGAATTCTACTGTACTAGTTTATTAACCCCTCAGGCTAATTTGTTCACTTTGTGGAACAACTCATATAGGTCTCATAGAAATCGTTACTGTCATGGTGAGAAATATGAAATGAACAGTGTTAGAAAGAGAAAACACCACGCTTTATATTGAAATCTAAGAGTTAACCACAAAAGAAATAAAATGTAAACCTTTATGAAACCAAATTTTCCGATCGAAATTTGAAAAAATTTTATGAAACTGGAAATTTTTTATTAATTATTTTTACAAGGAATGACAAAAAAGCAAGGTGAAAATAACTTTTATAATACATTTGACTAATGAAATACACATGTTTTTTTTTTCATTACTGAAAAAATGTAAGGTGAGCCATTTTTAAAACTTTTTTATGCTCGCATGCAAAATTTTTATACTTCATAATATATGTTTGTTTCACCGTTATCATATTTCAAAAACAGTTTTTAATTTCCAGATGTGTTCAGAAATATTCCATTTATTTGGAATTTATTGCAAAGCGGAAATATTTTGACTCTTGACAAAACACGATCGAAACCTACGGAATAAACTAGCTAGTTTTATAAATATAACGTACCTTGGCTTTTCACTGGTGTTCATCTGTCTGAGGACATCATCCATCCAGAGCATGAGTGTGCGCACCATGTTGAAGAACTTGAAGAGATCTCCGGTGTCGGCCAGCTTGAGTCTCCTGGCGTCGCAGTCTGACTGCAGGGCGGCCCAGGCGGCCAGCACTTCTCCTTCGCGGTTGGTGATCTCCTTAGCCTTGTCTCCGGCGTATGAGGCCTGGAGCTTGGCTGATTCTTCTTGGATCTGTTGCACCTGGAGAATAATATGTCAGTCAGTTTGATTGTTGAAACCAAATTCAAGGGAAAATAAAATACTTAGAAAGTTGATTGTGATGTGATTGAGAGATGGGTGATAGGGGAGAGATTGAAGATAGCTGTAACCATGTGATGAGTTTTAATAATTCATAATGTAATGTAGGGAGTTTAGGCCCAGTTGTTTAGCAGAAGTTTACATGTGACAAAGTCATCAAATGATCGTTCCAGTCCATTTTGTTGGAAGGTTCCCATTAAATGTCGATTCCAAGTCCGTTTCAGCTTTTGAACAAATTGTGATCAGCAGAAGAGGACAACTATCATCTCGTTAAGCTTGTCAGCCTATACAATTTGATAGAGCTGAAATGCATTCTAGAATCGGCTTATAACGGGAACCTCTCAACTGTCAAATGAATTGTATAGTTTCTATCTGCGATAAGTCCACATGGTTGGAATGTTGACCAACCATTTGTTTTTCCAACTGTTAAAATTAAATTAAGTTTCTTTTAATTGATGAAACACCAAGTGAAGTGAAATGTATACCACATCAATCAAGTCTAGATTTTTCAATTTTAATTTTCTGCTGTGCTTCTTCGGCTTGTGGTGGTATTGGATTCGGCTTAAGGTTAACATACCTGTGATTGCAGAGTCATCAAGTCTTGCAGGAAGTTCTGGTGTTTGCGTTGCAGTGCTGATACACTGGCAGCATCCCTGCCAAGCTCGTCGGAGACTCCTCGCTGGCGTTCAACAATACGGCTGAGGGTGTCCTTGCAGTCGTGGAAGAACTTGTGCAGCTCTCGGGAGGCCGCCAACATCTGTGTCCTGGTCTGGATAAGCTCCAGAAGGTCTTGCCATGCGTCGTTGAGGTCATCCTTCCATTGTGCGATGGTTGCATTGTCTGAGTGTCCCATTCCGATCATCTGGTCGGCGATCCTGTTGGCTGTGCCGACTCTTTCGGAGCCGATCGCTTCTGTATCGCGAGCGAACTCTTTGAACCTCTCCCACAAGAGTGTGACGTGATCGTAGTCTTGGCCAAGTTCTTGGGATCCGGCAACCAGTTCCCTTTCGGCGATCCATTGTTCCAAATCGTCCACTTCTCTGTTAAGTTGGAACAGTCTGAGAGCTTCATCCAGCTTGGCTCTCCTCTCTCCTGCGAGATCCTTGAGTCCAGCATACAGCTTGTCGACTTGGGATTGCTTGACAGAGATCTGTTCACTCTGTGGGTGTTCTTCTGTCGTCAATTGGCGGACTGTTTCTCCGAGTTGTCTGATGGTTTCGGCGTAATCCTCAACAGCTTGTTCCAAAATGTCGTGCTTCTTAATCAGGTTTTGGGCTGAAATTTCATCCTTTCCTCTGTCTTCCACCATCATGTAAAGTTCCTGCTCACTCATCCATGATTCAGCCTCGTTAGCATCGAAGAAGTATTGCTGTGCCTTTTCTGATTGCAACAGGCCACTGTTTCTATCGTTAATGGCATCTGAAAAACAAACGATTACAAATATAAAATACCTTCACAAGAATAATTATGGTATACACAAATATAGAAGTAAGAGTTCAAAATTACCTTTAAGCTCTTGCCAATGTTGTGTCAATTCCTGGATCAATTCTTGGAATTCAGGGGCAGATTCATGGCCTTCATCAATCAGTTTCTGACCATTGCCAACAACTGTGATAATTCTAGCCTCGTGGTTGTCAATCTCGGTCTTCAGTGACTGGTTCTTCTTCTTCAGCATGTGAACGTTGAAGAGGGAGTTACCGTATTCCTTGCTGGTGGCCTGTGGCATCTTCTCACCTATCCACAACTTCTCGTCTTCCACATCTCTGCAGAACTGGAATGCTTCTTTCTTCTTCTCCAACTGCCTCTGTCTCTCCACAAGGGGAGCCTTGAGCTGTTCAAATCTTTCTTCGACAGCGACCTTCTTGACCTTGATGTCATCCATCTTTTCTGGCACAGTCCTCTGTAAGTACTGGGCTTGAGTCTCCAGTTCTGTGACTTGACGGGCCTTGACGGCCATCTGAGTCTCGATCATTTGTTGCTTCTGCATCAAGATATTGACAGAAGCGAGATCAGAGCCAGTATCGGTGTTTTCAATCTGCTTCTCAAGTTCGTTCATCCAGGAATCAATATCGTCGCAGGTCTGGTGAAGAAGTACTTCCCTGTTAGCGTCGAACAGTTTCTCACCCTTGTCCTTGGTGCTGACCTCCA
Organism: Glyphotaelius pellucidus; assembly: GCA_936435175.1. Classification (NCBI taxonomy): domain Eukaryota; kingdom Metazoa; phylum Arthropoda; class Insecta; order Trichoptera; family Limnephilidae; genus Glyphotaelius; species Glyphotaelius pellucidus. The sequence goes on from OW386548.1 coordinate 34,254,786, forward strand.
GGTTGACAAACTGGTCACTGAGATCAGACATCTTGGGGGAGATGACCTGGGCAAACTCTGGCTTCTGCTTAATCAATTCCTCGGCAGCGTTTTGAACAGCCACGAGCCGTTCCTTGTTGGCGCCAATTTCAGCCTCGAAAGCTTGATGGCGGGTCCACTTGGAATGGATAGTCTTTGCCGACCTGTATGTGTCATCTTGGGCGGTGAGGTTCTTTTCCTGCACCCATTCTCCCAACTCGTCGCAATCTTGTAGGAACTGGTGAAGCTGCAGTTGGTCTTGCAGTTTCTCCAGTTGTGCGAGGGCTTTCTCTCTGTTGATATTTCTGCGAGAATCAATGTTCTCTGCCTTCTTTTGTACTTTATCAGCATCGAAGTGTCCTTCTTCAGTAAGACGGCTGGCAAATTGGACGACAGAGTTGATCTTGTCATCGTTGGCTTCCATGGTGGTGAGGAAAGCCTCATGTTCCTTAATCATATGGTCGGCTTGGTCCAAAGTGGAAGGCTGCTCAGCCTTGGCGAGACGGTGCTCCTGCTGTGCGAGGAGGACCTCGGCCTGGCGAGCGTCTCTCTGCAGCAGTTGCAGGTCCAGACTCTGGGACAGTAGCTGTTGGCGGTTCTCCCACATCTGTTGAAGCTCTGCCCAGCCATCACGGAGAGCCTTCAAACGTTCCCTCAAGAACATGTATTGAGGATCATTTTGGGTAGATGGGTCCTGGAAATTTAAGAAAATAACATCATTTTTGGCCATTTATTTTAGGAGCCTGATAAAATTGGAACAAAGGAAAAGTAATCATTATTGCTATAATAATTCTGACAAAAATCAACAAAATAATGAAAATATAACTCACGGCGGTGATCTTCTCTCCATACTCCATCATCTTGCTATAATCATCTGTGTAATTATCGATCTCCTCTCTGATGGTCTGGTGCTGGGACAGAAGCCTCTCAGCGTCAGCAAGAGAAGCCGGGATGTCCTCGGAAGCCACGTCGGTCTGTGTCTTGGTCAGCCAGGACTGGAAGTGGTCCACGGAGCGGAGGAAGCGGTGAAGGTCACCGGCCTCTTCCAACTTGGCGTCGCGCTCCTTGAGCTGGTGGGAAATTAAAACATTAGTGTTAAGATTTTAGACGCTTAAATGAGTTTTAAAATTTGCTATATAATGTTATGAAGCATGCTTATACTACATAATATCAAACACAATAACACCGTCGGGTATTATCAATCAGTTTCCATAAAAAGACATAAGCATAAAGTAGTTACCATCTGTGTCAGCTGCTCCCAGATGAGTTGAATCTGCGCAATCCTCTCTCGGATGAGCTCCGCCTCCTCAGGATGCTCCTCCTCGATGGCGTCGGCCTCCCTTGTCAGGGAGCGAATCCTCGCCTCAATGGCGGCAAGATCACGCTCCATTCCGGACACGCGTCGCTGCAGGGTCATGACACCTGGGGAAAACATTATAATCAGTGAAAAAGATTCATAATAACAAAAAATGAACAAGAATCATTAGTATCAGGCGGGTAACGGATAAGGAAGATCTATAAGTTGCCCAGTAATAATTAAAACTAACAAGAATGAATTTCAGTTTGGGACAGTAAATCGGCAATCCAATATACTATGATAATTTACTTGAAAGAGATTAATAATTAACTGAAAGAGCTTCTATCGGAAGCCGACAGATGTCAGTAGGGAAAGAGCTTCTACGAGTTGCCGACAGATGACAGCAGGGATGCCCGAGTAGGCAGTGGCTGTCGAGAGCAGGCTTTCGCCAGCCTACTGATTAGATTCAATTAGTAGCCAGTAAAGACAGGTCGTGTGACCAGTAGTATAATTATTGTGAATTGGACGTAAACTCATAATAAACTAGTTTGCATCAAGGATCTTATTATTATTAAGAAGTACCCCCCACAGAACAAACACCGCCTTACTCTCATAATCGCAGAATAAGATAATACCACAATATGTAATACAAACGGGTTAGGTGAAATTTGTACGACAATTTCCCCTAACCCGTTTGTATAAACGTGGTATTATCTTATTCTGCGATTATGAGTAAGGCAGACAGTGTTTGATTGTAAATAACAAACATCACAATAACCAATGTTCTGGAACATATTAGATTTTATGTCCCTGATAACTTCACCAGAGCTAGGCAGCACAGGCTTTTAATTTTCTCAGGGCCAACCTACGGATGATTGTACCTTTGGGGAGAATGATTACACTCCTAAATAACCTTTCTTCTGAGATAGACATTTTTCAGTTAAACCCCAGTGATTTCAAGATAGCAATAAATATTTTTTAAATACAATGCCGAGTTTCAACTGATGTAATAAATGTAATGTTAATTGTAAATTTTGTGAAATGTAATTGGATTCACTTTTCACAATAGATAAACAAAAAATAAATAATTCCCATCAAATGACTTTTGGGCACGGATGATACCATTTTGCGGGATGATTTTTGCGGGGTGACATTTCAAGGTTATAATAATTCATAATTTTGGGAAGGAAGTTTCACATCTTGAATTTAGCTGAATTTTTAAAAGTGACACCAAGTATAAAATCAAAAATCGAAATCAGTATTTATTGATAGTAAAGGCCATTCCCAGTACTAGCCTCAAAGTAGCCGATTTGTGGTGAAGATGATTCGGTAAGAAAGTCAATGCATGTAAAGCTCACCAGTAAGATCCATCTCCAGGTTGTCGGTGGCCTGCAGAATTCGCTTCTTGTCTTCGATCCAGGATACGGTCTCACGGCATTCAATGTGGAATGTCTGGACACCCTGGGCGGACTTCAGCTCCTCCCTCTTAGCTTCGGCCTGGTAAGAACATCAAACAGATTAATACATAATATTTCTACTGGACGTAAATAACAGATGAGTTTTTTTTTAGATTGCATTTGGTAACAACTTCAAGATAAAGACGGAACAACATCGAAGCCAGAGTTAAATTAGTCTATCAAAAACCGGGCACACTTTACAGGGCCCAGAGAAACTTTAACAGTATACAACTGCTAACCCTGTACAAATCGCAAGTGCGCCCCATGGTTGAATTTGGCAGCCACCTCTGGAGCTCCAAAATACATGAAAATATCCTCGACCCTGTGCAGAAATGGGCAATCCGTTTGATAGATTCTCCTATCTTAACAAATGGATTGCAATCTTTAGAGCACAGGCGTCGGGTGGAAATGCTATCCTTGTTCTACCGATATTTCAATGGAAGATGCTCTGAGGAACTAGCTTTATTGATCCCCTCGGCACCAGTGCATACTCGGGACACAAGCCAAATGCGCGCCCAACATATATACACGGTTGACATCTGTCACACGAGAATGGGTATCTTCTTCGACTCGGCTGTGGAACAATTTGCCGGCCTCTGTGTTTCCTCCTCCATGGAGTGAACATTGGTCTCTTCAAGACTAATTTTCACTCCATCCTTTCCTCAAAAAGACCCTTAACACAGCATCATAGTTAACATAGGCTCCTCTTGTGTGGAGTTAATGTAAAAAAAAATGTCTGATTCGATCAGAACATTAAGGATACCACTACAAGTAAATTGAGTATCCCAAAGACATTTCTTGGTCCTTTGTGGAATTTCTTCCCTTCATAAACAGGATTTTTGAGGGTCTCGATGCACTGTTGAGAATTCCTTATCCTTGTCTGTTAGACATGAACTATAAGTACTGACTGAATGACTGAAATGAATCAATTCACTCCCGTGATGCATTTCAATTGAATGTCTGACCTTTTCCCTGAGCTGTCCCCACAGCTGGTTGAGGGCCTGCTGCTTGTTGGTGATGAGGGGGGAGTCGGGGTGCTCCACGTGCAGCAACTGCCGGGCCAGCTGGTTCACCACGGCCACTCGGGAAGCGTTTGCGTTCATCTCCTTGTCGAAGCCGTCATACCTGGACAAAACAAATTTAAATGTTATTTAACCCATCAGGCTAATTTGTTCGCTTTTCGTAACAACTCATAAAGGTCTCATAGAAATCTTTGTGTTTCCCTTACCATCATAGTGATAAATACGATATAAACGGCGTTAGAAACCATGCTTTATATTCAAATACAAGATTAAACCACAAAATAAGTCAAATGTCCACCTTTACGAAACCAAAATTTCAGATCAGAAAAAATATGAAACTTTGTGAATTTTTTATTAATTATTTTTACATGGAATAACAAAAAAGTCTAATAAAATATATGTGTTTTTATTTTTTTATTATCAGTAATTTTGATTAGAAAAAATGTAAGGTGAGCCATTTTTGGAACTGTTTTTTTATGTTTGCATGCAAAATTTTTATATTTCAAAAATTAAATGTCTATTTCGATTTATAAAATTTGAAAGCGTATTTCATCATCTTTCAAAACAGTTTTTAGTTTTTGGATGCATTCATAAAAAATTTTTTTCAGATTTTATTATAAAGTGGAAATGACAGAATGGTAAATAAAAATATGGTCAAGGCCTGAAGGGTAAATATGTTAAAATTCTTTTCGTGCACGATGCAGTCATAATATAACTTGTGTCACTTTTCTAGCAAGGAATCTTTCACGCATTCAGTGACATGTATAATATAACGCATTGATAATGGGCCAAGACTAATTACCTGTGCTTCATGATCTCGACATCCTCAATATCCCTGGCGGGCACCATGGTGGACAGCATCCTGTCCTTATCGGCGATCCATTGTTCTGCGTCGTGAGCCTCCGAGAGAAGCTTGCACAGAGACAGGGCATCGAGGAGACGCTGGCGACGGAGTCTAGCCAGCTCAGACAGCTCTCCATGACGAGAGTCGATGGAGGCCAGGCGCTCGATGACTTCCGGAGACTGGGCGTCTTCGGGAGCCAGCTGCGAGGCCTGAGTCTTGAGCTGTTGGATGACAGTGGCGTAGTTCTTAAGCTCGTCCGTCACGTCCTTGTGTTTCTTCAGGAGACTCTGCACCTGGGCCTCGTCGCGGCCAACATCTTCCGATGATACCAATCTGGATGAGGAGAAGACATTATTATTATTTATGGAACAATAAATTTAAAAAAGAAAGAGAAAAGAAAAGACGTCAATTAGTTAGTTTAATTTTTCAAATTATTGTTCAATAAGTTGGGTAGTAGGTGTAGCTTCATATTACGAGGACAGAAAACTGATTAAACAAGACTTATTAATTTTATTGTGTTTGGATCTATGTACCTTGCCTAGAGCTGTGATAAAAAATTTTATATTAATCTTTGTTTCTGCCACTGAGTAAAATCCAACGATATGAAGTTACAAAATCAACAATAAACTAGTTCATTCCCTTACCTAAGGGTGTCAAGCATCCAGATATCAACATCATCCGCATCAGCAAACAGTTGATGGTAACGAACGGCAGAGTCCAGACGGTCCCGGCGAAGGGACACCACATCCAGAAGGTGGCTCCAGGCCGATAGGATCTCACGGAGACGATCCTGCAAGGAAAATAAACGATTAGTTGAATACAATCGACGACCTCCGTGGAGTCAGGAGAAGCTGATGAAGATTACCGAGGCATCCGAAAGGTCGGTGTCTGCTGTTCTCCAAGCGGTGCAGGAATATAGAAGCGGAGGAGTCTGGTTCATAAGGACAATTGGAGAGTGGGTCATGATTATCAGCATTGTGGTAATGAAGAATAGAGAATCACTGCATTAATATGCGTACCTGAATCCTGTCAGAGCCAAAGTGTCCGTCCTTGATGAGCTCATCTCCGACGCCAGCCACAGCCATAAGCTGTGGCTCGTGCGCCTTGACCTCTCCCTGCAGAGCGTTGTGCTTGCCCACCAGCAGGTAGACCGTGGTCAGGTCGTGGCCCACGTCTTCAGCAGAGGCGATCTGCTCCTTCTCCTTGATCCAGTTCTCCTCATCAGCTGTGTCCCAGTAGAACTGCCAGAGCTTGCGGCTGTCTTCAAGACGCTTTCTGTAAAGAAAAGTAAATAAAATTGTGATATTATTTACAAAAGTGGTACTTTATTGGTCATATTAAATAAAAGGTTAAATTTGTGTAAAGCCTCGATTACATTGAGAGATTACAAGCTACTAGCCGGCGAATTCACTGAGCGAGCTAGTAAGCTCGCTCAGTTTAATCGTATTACTAGCTAACTAGCAGATTGTGAACAATCTACAAAAAAGTTGAAAGGGGGTCAACTTTGCTCGCTTCTCGCTAGCATGTACCGCGGATGGCAAGATGGCGGCCCGCGAACAGCTGATTTTGTTACTGTCAACTACTGCTTGATCTGGGTTATTCGTTTTACAATCTATTAGCAGGCAAATAGCTACTAGAGGTGAGCTAGCTGCGAATATCTCAGTTTTCTACAAAATGTCGATAGAATTAGTTCATGCTGGAGTCATTATTTTAGCTAAGCTTTTCGCTAGCTAGTTCACTACTGAGCGAGTGGAACGTTTTATGTGTCATCATCACAATCGCACTCGCCGATTTGCCCGCTTTTAAATTTGCCGACTAGTAGCTTGTAAACTCGCTCAATGTAATCGAGGCTTACGGTGACTAGCCCTACTATCCGACACTTGGCCAGTGGAAAAAAGCCACATGAAAAACACATCACAGAATTAATAATATAACAGCTTCGCTCGCCAACTCCATTCTCAGCTCGTCTTTGTGACACCTCACAAGAGCGCCCCTGTTTATAGTGTAAAGACAGGGGAACTATGTCGCCACCTGGTTGGACAGTGTTGTGAGGAAGGTTAAGGTAGGGGCTGTAGGAAGGGATTTATTAATGTGGGTCTTGAAGAGGCCCCAATTACATGGAAGAGGAAAAACTGATGCCCTAGCAACAATGTTAATGTTAAATTAACAAGAATTTTATCTTCATTAAACAATAATTATTGTTGTAAGACAAAATAATATTTGTAACTTCCTGTAATCAACTCGTTAATACTTATTATTTAAGATGAAAATATATGAAGAAGTGCATACCTGCGCTCAATGGCCAGTCGCACCAGCTCTCCGTAGGCGTCTTCCAGTTGCTGGATCCTCTCGATGGTGATGGCGGGATCGCACGGCCTGTAGCCCTCTTCTTGCTCCAAGAAACGCTGAGACTGGGTGACCACACTCTGCAACAAATGGACAATATAAGTTAGCATGTTTTAAATGACAATATATAAATTAACCTCTTAAATGCCACGGGAGGAAACTCGAAAATTTCGCGATGTTTTGACTTTGACGTAATATTTTGCGGATTTATTTTATGCTATCATGTATAATATTTACCGAAACACGTTCCCTGAACAATAAACTATGCTTACAAACAATATTACTTGCGTTTATTTGACAAATTGATAGTTTTATCGATCTTTTCATGACATGCGACGCTCAAAGTTTGACAGCTCAAATCGCGGCAGATATGTCATTTCGAAAGTCATAGATATGTGCAAAGATGATTATTTGAGAGGCTAGGTGTGTTCCTTATATCCGTTACGTCAAGAACAAGAATGCCCCAAGCGATTCTGACCTTGTCCTTCATACATTTTCTTTATACATAAGGTTTAAAATCGCATCTCAAAAAATTTATTTTTTATTTTTTTATGGCGCGTCCCGGGCGCGCAATCGGCAAACCAGAGGTTAACAGAAATAGCATTGTATTCTTCCCTAACTTGTACCGTGAACGGGAAGTGTTGTTTATGGTAGGACTCGGTGGTTATGGCTAGCATGGGATTGAACTTGTAATGCCTGACTTGAAACTAACTGTAATATATCCATTGAAGAAGATAACACTAAAAATCTAAACGAAAATATGAAAGAGAACAAGAACCCAGAACCTCTCTTCTTACTGGGACAAACGCCTTTCCAATTCCGCCTACTGCCACCTCTTATTTAACCGGTCCCTAGCTGATTACGTCCCGCTCCAAATGCAAGCCAAATTAAACTCTAAAAAATAATTTTTGAAATGCGATTTTAAACCTTAATTATAAAGAAAACGTATGAACGATAAGGTCAGAATCGCTTGGGGCATTTTTGTTCATATGGTATAAGATACCGTGTACCCATCTAGCACAGCGGAATAATTTCTGTGTAATTTATGATCTCCGGCCAAGAATTTTTCCCGCCTTTGAACTGTCAGATTGGCTTGCGTCACTCTTGCGCCGTTGTCGTGAAAAAGATCATAAAACGTATAAATTCATCGAATAAACGCAAGTAATGTTGTTTTTAGACATAGTTTATTGTTCAAGGAATGTGTTTCTGTAAATATTACATAAGATAGCTTAAAATAAACCCACAAAATATTACGTAAAAATATCACAAAATTTACCCGTTTGCTCCAAGGCACGTCACGAGTTAAACGTCATATTTGTCAATACCATATTTTAAATTTTAGAACTAACAATCTTATCTTCAACTAATTTTTTTTTCCATATTATTGTCAACTACCTTTTTCATTGGAAACAAGTTTTCTAAGATTTGGTTTGTAACCTAGATAGTGTCTCGGATAAATATATCTGATTTTATTCATATGGAATACCTATTAATCTTTTGTAATCTAAACGAAAATATGAAAGAGGACAAGACATAGAAAATAAAAAGATAACAGTCACAACTGGGACAAAGCATTACATGAATTTTATTTCTAGCTGTGGTATTTATTAGTAGTACACCGATACCCACTTTTTTGTTTTCTCAAAGGCAGTAATGTTCTTGTAGTAAGCAGATATGCATATGTAAATCATTTTACAGATCACACACTTGAATGTATTTGTGTGCACCGATAGTATTCAAAATGTATTTAAAAATGATTTACACCAGTTTGCCCACGGTGTAATCCTTCGATACAGTAAACCACTACACAAGCAAGAATCTCTTTAAATTGATTTGACCGTACATTTATAATGGTAACTACAAATCGACATGTTTAACTTTGCAGTTGATGAAGTTAAACAAATTGCACAAGAGTCCCAACAGCTCGGAGCCGGGGTAACCATAGCCTAACCATTTGGGGAATGTTGTGAGGTTGAAGGAAGCAAGAGGTAGTGGTAGGAGAGACGCAACAAAAATAATATGTATTATGTTACGTAACTAAAGAATTCAGGGGATAGCACCCCTGAAATAAGAAGCAGAAGAGTTATCTTACCTTGACTCGCTCTCCGAGCACATTAATGTCAGCTTCCACCAGGGAATGCTTTTGAAGCAGGTCCTCCACACCCATCAGATGTTTGCCGTAGTCGTCTGTCAACAGACGCATCTTGATCTCTTCCATGGAGTCCAGGATGTACAGCATTTCCTAGGAATTTCAATAAGAGTTATAACAAACACAAAATATATATAATCACAAAACATCTAATAAAGTAAACCCAAAAGAATTGATTTTACTATTGCACGGTAAGAACTTTTGGTTTCATAAAGGTGTACATTTTAATTCTCCTATAGTTAACTTCTAGATTTGAATATTATGTGTGGTGTTTTCTCTTTCTAACACCGTTTATATTATATTTCTCAACACAACAGTAAGGGAGACACAACGATTTCTGTGAGACCATATGAACTGTTCCCAAAAGCAAACAAATTGATTCTAGGGATAATATATCATTGAAGAAGAAGATAACACTTATAATCTAAATGGAAATATAACTATATCATTGAAGAAGAAGATAACACTTTTAAATCTAAATGAAAATATGAAAGAAAACAAGACACAGAAAAACAGAAAAAGACAATGGTCGCAACTGGGACTCGAACCCAGACCTCTCGTCTAACCGGGACGGCGCGTTTTCCAATTTCGCTATTGCCACCTTCTGTCAAACCGTCATATTTGTCAATCTCATATTTCAAATATTTAGAATCATTAATATTATCTTCAACTAGTTCTTTTTCCATATTATAGGCAACTACTCTTTTTATTGGAAACAATCATTCAAAGAATTGGTTTGTAACCTGAATAGCGTCTCGGATAAATGTATCCGAATTTATTCATATGGAACTATTGACTTTATGAAAGTCTAAATGAATATTCAATTTTTTACGAGAAAAACTCTCTTTTTATAACTTTTGAAGGTTATTCCCATCAACGTAATATATCATTGAAGAAGAAGATAACACTTTTAAATCTAAATGAAAATATGAAAGAAAACAAGACACAGAAAAACAGAAAAAGACAATGGTCGCAACTGGAAAACTGTTGCCTATAATATGGAAAAAGAACTAGTTGAAGATAATATTAATGATTCTAAATATTTGAAATATGAGATTGACAAATATGACGGTTTGACAGAAGGTGGCAATAGCGAAATTGGAAAACGCGCCGTCCCGGTTAGACGAGAGGTCTGGGTTCGAGTCCCAGTTGCGACCATTGTCTTTTTCTGTTTTTCTGTGTCTTGTTTTCTTTCATATTTTCATTTAGATTTAAAAGTGTTATCTTCTTCTTCAATGATATATTACGTTGATGGGAATAACCTTCAAAAGTTATAAAAAGAGAGTTTTTCTCGTAAAAAATGGAAATATAACTATCCAATTTCGGGATAATAGCTGTTTGTTTGCAAAACCGAACAAATTAGCCTGAGGGGTTAATAGTTAATGAACAAAGTTTGATAAGTTTTGTATAAATAACTAGATATACAAATTTCACAATAAAAACTGGATTTTTTGTATGTATACACTATAATCAAATGCTTTGATTAGTTTTTGTGATGGCGATTAGTGAGAGTGCACAGTTTTCTCATGCAATTGTGACTTCCTAACGCAGCAATTCTTTCTTCATCAAACCATAAGCTCTAAGCACCCCTTTTTAAAACACACTCGTCAATATCAGTTTTCGTTCTTTCAGATCTTCAAGTGCAGTTCATGGTATAAGCTTTGTCTCATTTCCTGAATTCATTTTATTTTAGACCTTTCTCTGCTGATTCCGTAGTTGGTATGAATAGTCCACAGTGGACAGCAAGACTTCAGTTTAAATAAAATGTTAATTATTTGGACGCACCTGGAAGTTTTGCTGCAGCTGCAGGGAGAGTTCAAGGCGACCTCGCCTTGCCTTGAGCAGCTCTATCAAGTAGGCCCACAGGCGGATTACATTGTCCCTGCGTGCGCTAATACGTTCAACATCATGGTACCTGAGCGACAAAGAAGCATCATTAATAAAAGTCTATGTATATTATAATAAGATCAGATTTTAAAATAAAATAAACACAGTGAAATAGAGCGAAAGAAACAAAACATGAAGTAATTGACCATTTAGTGACAGAGTGGTAAAAAGCATTGGGTTCTCGCCCAGGTGTTTCGGTTAAATCCTTTGCTAGAGAACTTCCACATTTCACAATTTTAATGATGAAGGAAGAAGGGAAATTTAAAAATTGTGAGGTTATTCATAACTCTAATTTTCAGCAAACTAATTTTGTCTTTTGGAAATCTTCAATTTTCTTACAATTTTACAAAAATGTGGTCGCTGGTGTGGAGGGCTACAACAAATATTTGCAGGCAGTTAAAGATTGTCAGTACCACATCTTGTAACATAAGTTCTATAATACACAATTTTAATAAATAAATATCGAAAACCGGTTGCGAGAAGAAATTCAGAGGATATGCGAGGAGAGGCTGAGCCTATTAAGACAGAAGTGCGGAGGCGAATTGTTGAGGTGATGGGTCTCCCCGACCCGGTTACAATACAAGTGATAGTGTTAATTAATTAAAAATTAACTTTCTTTGAATTTACAACTTCTGAATACTTTTTATATTTCAAAATAATAAAAAAGAAGTAAGTAAGAATCTAAAATTTGTAAATTAAATACATAATAATATTTCGTAATTTGATATCCATAGTGTCTACTTTCCTGTTCCAAGTTTTTAGTTTTCAAATTATTTCCATGGAAAAACAAACAAGATAAAATAAAAATTTCCGGTAAGGATTGAACCTATACATCTCTAAATAGAACAAGGGTGAGAAGATGATTGAGTCAATAAACAGAAATAAATTATACTTTTCCATGATATATAATTAGTTGAGAAATAATTTAACTTACCTCTCAGCCTGCAATTCAGAGCAGACGGCAACCACGGCCTGAACTCTCTCCTCGTAGGCCAGGATGTCTGTTTCAATGGCCTCGTGCTTCTTGGCGGCAGCCTCCACCGCGGCTAAGTCGAAGCCAAAGTTGTCTTGGCTGACTAGACGCTGATTCTCCGACAGCCAGGTCTCGCGCATGGAGGCCTTGCGGTTGAATCTGAAAAAGAAGTAAATATTACAAACTTGTTGTGAATTGCATTTGAGAAGAATTTGACAGTGAATGTCTACGTCTACAATCCGTTCATTTTAAAATGGATATTTCTTGTAAAATCTAGTTGATAATCAAAGTGAGTAATTTCCATCAAAGTTTAAATTTTGTGTGGTCACCTATCGAGAAAGTATTAAAGGAAAGGATGATTCAAATATCACAGATCTGTGATAAGATCAAGATGAATGCGCAAATAAATGGCACAGGCAAACACACACAACTTGGAAATTGCAGATTCGACTAGTTACACATCAAATTAACCGGTGGATTGCCGATTGCGCGCCCGGGACGCGCCATAAAAAAAAAAAAACTTTTTGATATGCGATTTTAAACCTTATGTATAAAGAAAATGTATGAAGGACAAGGTCAGAATCGCTTGGGGCATTCTTGTTATTGACGTAACAGATATAAGGAACACACCTAGCCCCTCAAATAATCATCTTTGCACATATCTATGACATCGAAATGACATTTCTCCCGCGATTCGAGCTGTCAAACTTTGAGCGTCGCGTCATGAAAAGATCGATAAACCTATCAATTTGTCAAATAAACGCAAGTAATATTGTTTGTAAGCATAGTTTATTGTTCAGGAAATGTGTTTCGGTAAATATTATATACGATAGCATAAAATAAATCCGCAAAATATTACGTCAAAGTCAAAACATCGCGAAATTTTCGAGTTGCCTCCAGAGGCATTTAACAGGTTAAACCTTTAGAAATCTACAGGTCTATTATATTGTTTGAGTTTACGAGCTAGAGATGAGAACCCTGTGACTTGTAGCAAAGGTGATTTTGCCAGAGTACCTTCAAAAGAATCTCTTCTGGTTGAAGAATGGATTTTTTCATTCAAATTAATACATTGCATTTTTGGCCAAAATGATTTAAAAAGCTAGTTTCCAATCTAAATCCAGTTTGACTTATCCAAATGTCACAAATCAGTTTACGAGCTAGAGAATTAGGAACCCTAAGACTTAGGCTAGGTTTACACTCGTAAGTTTTTTCCCGTAATTCACTTGTGTAAGCGATTTATGGCCAAATTACCAATGTAAACGTCACCAAAAGTCACTTAACGTAATTTTATGCAAATTATAGAACTTCTTCTTTCGGAAGTTTTTTGACAGGTCTAATCGCGTCCGCGCGAAATTCCAGCCTTCTTACAGCTCATAAAATCAGTTTGATAAGCTGAGGGACTTTCTGTAAGAAATAGTACCAAAATGCACCGTTGCGAAACGTCAAAAATCAAAAGACAATCGTTTTTATTGGATTTTTTCCTATAAAACTAGTATTTATTTCCACTTATTTGAGTTTTCTGAAAATGAGCATCCTTCTATTCAATTATCGGTCCAATCCTTTATAATCTCAATGTTTCTGCTTTTAAAATTACGTGTTTGAATACGAAGTCGGTTGCTGTCAGCAGCCGTCAGGTAGGTAGCTGTCATCGGATAAAATGAAAGAAATCCATTAATTTTCGCCTTTGACGGCACAAAAATGCGTGGAAAATTGTTTAATTAAAGCCAAATTCTATTTCAGCACGATATTTGGGCCTTTTCGTCTTTCTTTATTGACAAAATCGCATAAATTTGACAGTAGCAGGTCGATGTTGAAAGGAAGCCATCTTACCGCAAATGAATTTACAGATGTAAATGGTCACACGAGCAGTTACACAGGTCGAACTTCCGAAAAACTTCCGTGATCATTAATTACCACAAGTCAGATGCATATGTAAATGCTCCTGTGAGTAACCTGTCAAAATCTTACATAATCCGTAAATTTTAATTACGAGTGTAAAGCTAGCCTTATACCTGTGATAGTAACACATTTACAAGAATGAGGAACAGGTTTTATCATCTGTATTCGACCAGGAATGATTCTAAAATCTGCGAGTTTACCTGGCGGCTAGCTGCTCCAGCTTCTCCTGGCGGATCAGCTCCTCCCTGAGGGCCAGCTCTCTCTCGTGCTCGGCCTTCTCCAGCCTCTCCCAGGCGCGGTTGATGTCGGAGATCATGGCGCCCTCCTTGGGCGTGTACGGGCGCTGGTTGTTGGCCCTCATCTTTGACTGCAGGGTGAACAGCAGCACTTCCAGGTTGCCCTTCTCCACGAACCTAGAAAAATAACATGTTGTAGTGACGATAACAACAAACAAGTGTAAAGTGAAACCCTCTTAACCGCTCCCTTGCCGTTCGTCCGCCGGCATACCATTGGCGCAGGCCAAAATAATCACTAAAAAAATAATTTTGTTATGCGATTTTAACCCTTATGTATAAAGAAAACGTATGAAGAAGAAGGTCAGATTCGCTTGGGGCACTCTTGTTCATAAGGTATAAGATACCGTGAACCCACCTAGCGCAGCGATATTTTTTCTTTGAAATTGTTTATGACACGGGCCTGGAACTTTTTCCCGCCTCTCGGCTGTTAGTTGGCGTCAGTCAAGTCTCGCACCGCGGTCGATGAAATGATCGTAAAACGTATAAATTCATCAAATAAACGCAAGTAATGTTACTTTTATGCATAGTTTAGTATTCAAGGAATGTGTTTCAGTAAATATTACATAAGATAGCATAAAATTAACCTGCAAAATATTACGTAAAAGTCAAAACATCGCGAAATTTTCTCGTTTGTTCCCGTGGCATTTGACGAGCTAAACATAATCCTTCTTCACAACACTTTTCAGGAAACAAAAATCCCTTTCTAAATAAGTTATAACAAAATTATTCCAATTTTTTAATTGTATTTTTTAATGACTTCTAAAGTAGTGATAGTAGTCTAGTGGTGATTGGCTGTTTTGCTGCAATTATAATTATTGTAAATCAATTCGAAGGAAGAACGGTTTCATGTATTCGGAGGGCGTTGGAGATAACTATACTTGTAAAGAGAGAGATGTTTTTTTTTTAAGGCATTGACTTGAACTTTGAGGAATTAAAAATTATTAACATTGATGACTCTTTATTCTGCAAACATTGTTGGGTGCACTTACTTCGGAGGCTTCTCGACAGTTCTGTAGTTAGCGAACTGTCCCAGCTGCTGCTGGACTCCGACCAGGGAATTGGCGAAGGTCCTGTCTCCGAGGGCCTCGATGGTGGACTCGATCCACTGCAGCAGGTCACTAGAACAAACACAATCAAATTAGAAACAAACAAAGTGATGTACACAAAGTAATAAAATCACTGCAGAAAGTCAATGAATCAAAACAATCAGGTTGGATTCAGTTTAGAAAATAAGCAAACAAGTGGTTCCATGACGAAGCAGAATGAAAAGTGAATAAAAAAAAATAAAAATAAAAATTTATTTTATTCGGTTACCACACAAAATAAATATATTTCAATTATTGTAAAAATAGATCAGGATGCCATGCAAAGGATTTTATAGTGAAGGGAAGAGTTAATCAGGATATTAAAGAGATACAGTGTAAACAATAGAGCCGGAAGCATCAAAATCCAAAATAAAAAAAAATTGTCAAGAAAAGTAAAGATATACAGTAATCACTCGCCATCGAGGGGGTTAGTTTCCTGTAATGTGGGGCAGATATGAAACAAGAAGTCGATATAAAATCATGGATTCCATAACATTCGAATACAAAATTGAAGATATCCAGTTAAAAAAAAAACTACATACAAAAAACCAATGTTGAGGTAGGGTTAAGTTGCCTTAATGACCATGTTAGAGAGTGTTTTTTTACTCTATTTAGGCTTTAATTATTCTGGCAATAAGCTGGGCGAGATTTTATAGCCTAAATTATGTACATAGTATTAATATCTGCGGATAATTATAAATTATGGTTGATAACTTGGCTTAATTGGTACAATTTATTACTTCGCTCGATTCGTTATTCTTATATTTTGCCAGAACCCGCTATACCGAGCAACACAAGAAATAATGTGAAAATAGCAACGAAATAAACTAATGTTTGTTTGGGTCCGCATTAAATTTATCTGGAACAGAGAAATACGCAATCTTTACCTTGTGAGTGATTCGTATTCCTTGATCATGCGATCATTCTCCATGGCAATGCCGACTACCTTGCCGATACGCTTGCCCTGCACTGTCTCTTGCTTCATCTTGCTGAAGTAATGGTAGTACGTAACGACGTACGTTATGATGGACTTCTCATCGGGATGCTCAACAAAGATATCTGAAAAGGTAACGCACGAAATCAGTCAAAAACATCCGATAAGATCAAATGGGTATAAAAGTACAGCACTATTAATTAAGACGACAAAAAATGAGAAATGGGAATCAGTGTCCAGGAGTGACAGACGTGTGAATCCATCCCTCCAAATGCGGTGCAAGGCGATGGGTTGAAAGCCGGCTGGAGAAGTTAAAAGGCTTCCGTCAACCATCTTACGCCCATCATGCCTGGTGGGCAGACGCATCTACCGTTCAGACCTGGATAAACCTCACCCCATGAACCTGGGCACCCCTGCTAAGTCACCAAACGTAGCGAACCACTTGGGGTAACCTATGGCAGAGGTGTTGGTTATACAATAAATGGTTCCTATAAGTACTAGAAACATTAACATACTGTAATGTTTGGTATTATTTACATTCAAACACTATTATTTCTGAGGGGGTGCTTCTCAATAACAATAGGTCCTTGAAAACAAACTGGTTTATTATGAGTTTACGTATTTACAAAAATTAAGCTACACGACCTGTCTGTACTAGCGGCTAATTGAATCTGAGAGGGGTAGGCTGGCCCGAACCACTCTCGACGGCCACTGCCTACTTGGGCGCCCCTGTCAGCAATCAAAAGAAGCACTTTCCTGCGACATCTGTCAGCACCATCATTCAATACATTAAACATACCTTCAGCATTCGGCGGCTTTGTGCACCCCAGCGTATCCTCGGTATTAAAGGCATTGTTCGTTATAGATGGGGTTAGAATTGGAAATCATCAAACTGGATCAAATCATAGGATAAGGTGGAGGGAATTGAGAAGCACTAAAAAATATCATAACATACCTTCGGCATCCAGCAGTTTTGTGAGTCCCAGCTTATCCTCGGCCGTATTGAAGGCATTGTTCAAGTTATAAATGGGGTTGGACTTAGACAGCTTGTCGAAATGGATGAGGTCAGCACGGTGCTTGTGGATGATGGCGTTGAAGGCCAGCCCGTCCCTCCAGGAAGTGGTGAAGTTACGCACATTCACGTTGTGGTATCCAGCCGTCTTCATCTGGCACCAGAGCAGCAGGGCGTCCTTGGCGGACTTGGTTTCCTTGTTGTCAGACTCTTCAATAGTGATATCTTGGATCTGGAAGAAATGGAAGTATTGAAATAATGCATTTTTGAATTTTTAACCTGATCTACATGGTTATCACATATTATGTGATTCATCTGCGGCTATCCCCGTACACAGATGTCCCGTATGTGATTCATGAAGTTTCATTTAAACACATACATTGTGTCAAAACGTGCCGCATGACCAGGAGCAGCTCAGTGAGCTAGTTTAGGTAAGATTTAAAAATTCAATTTTCTAGATTGTATTGTTGCTTGTATTATTGTTTTCCAAAATTTAAATTTTCGTAAGAAATTTTGCACCCCTCCTAACTGAAAGAATTCTTCACACAAAAAAATTAATTAAAAAAATTTTTTAAAAAATTCTGCTACAATAACATCTATAGAAGTCGAATTTTTAAACCTTACCACTCTAGCCGACTGAAAGTGACGAGCCGCCACTAAGCGTTAGTATTTCCCCATTTGTTTGAAACCTATTATTATTAACTTTAGCACAGCGAGATTATTTACCTAGCAAAACTTTTAAATAATCTCTTCAGATTCATTGGTTTATAAACATTTTAAACCTTAGAAACCCCCAATAGCTGGACTCAAAAATATACAGCAATGGAAACAGAATTTACAATTTGATATGAATATATTATGGACTTCTGTAATACCTACTTTTCAAGTGTCATCATTCATAAAGAAAAACATTACAATAAAAATTATCTAAATATTAGGATTAAAATAAGACTTTTGTTTATCTTGTAAAAATGACTTAAGTCATACAGAGTGTTAGGGGATGTACTTGACTTACTTGAAACCAGTGCTTCCTGACATTATTTGGAGTAAAAAATATAAATGAAATTTAGGTCTCCGGTGACATTTTTGATGTTTTTTTTTACAAAAAAATTTAAAATAGTAGGTATTGGACAGTTGGGGGTGGGATAAGAGGTTGGGTGATTACTCGGCTAAGTGACCAGTGACGACAGGCAAATGAATTTTTTTTGTTAGATTTTGAGAAAAAAATTTTGAAAAAAAAAAAGTCAACGGAGACCAAAATTTCATTTATATTGTTTACTCCAAATAATGTCAGGAATCACTGGTTAAAGTAAATCAAGTACCCAGTATTAATTCAGTACATCGATCATCCAGTTGATTAGTCAGACATCTCCGATAAATCGAAATTTGAGTTGAGTATGCAGTTATAGGTAAAAGGGTATCCTCTATCTGGAACAATATGTGCTCAGTTTACTCAACACCACGGTGAGCATTCGAATATTGCTTTCCTCGTCATCTCAAATCTTTGTATTTGGAGATGTCTGACTAATCAACTATACATACTGATTCAAGATTTATTATGTGTTTCCATATTATTCAGTTTACACAGAAATAATATATTCTAGGAAAATATATATATATATAGCTCAAATGTTGGCACGAGTATTTTACGAGTCACATTGTTCTAGTTAAAAATGATCAATGTTTTTATAAATAGTAGATCTGTTGAAGGAACAGATTGGTTGCTTCAAGCCGATTGGCAAAAGTCAAAAGCTTCTAACATCTAGTACAAATCAGTATAAATTTATGTTTAGACCACCCGGTTTTGCCCAATTAAAAATTATGAAAAAAAAGAATACGATTATTTTATGATAGTTAAAATAATATTTTAAAGTGCCGTCAGGTCATGATAGAAATCAAATTCAGCTGAAAATAGTTGCCTGGACCTAATAATTACTAGACAGAAAATATTGTGAAAATTTAATACCGTTTGCGAGATTATAGATTAACAGATTTTCATAGTCAACGTTAAAGAGGTTTTAAATTTGTTCAAGTTGTTTTATGGAACTAAATAATATTTGGATAATTTAGTGCTGTTTTTCTGTAATATCACCTCAAGGGTGCTTAAAAACTTAATTTATCTAATCTACGACTTATAACTAGCAACTTGCATACATAGGCCCTATCTTATTACTAACTATTGAGAACCTATTTCAACAACATACTTATAACTCAAGGCTAGTAAATTGTGGCCACCAACCCATCGATTCAACAACAAAAGTTATTTGATTGATAAAATAGTATTGTGAGGTAATTTACTACAAGTTACTAGGTAACTCCAAAAACAATTTCTAGTTTATTTATTTAATATCAATGGTATAAATATACCATAAGCACACATGTCACAAAATCATAGGAAACATATTAGAAACAGTAAATAAATAGTATAACAGATAATTGTGGCGTTTGAAAGAGAAATGACACCAAAGATGCAATTACATACAAAAATCTATAGTACAAATAAAATTAATATTGATTGAAAAGATTTGATAGTATAGTCCTCTTGTACCTACCTTCCGTGCGGTTACATAGATCTGCCACATCTGCATATCTAACCATATTAGTAACTTCATGTAATCTAGGTACAAGCGAGTGTTTCGTATACTCAGTCCGGTTATTGCAGCATTTAAGGATTTTAGAATGAGTGGCTCTCGTGGGTATATGAAATTCAATGAGCTTAGTTAAAGCAGGACTCTCTATTCTACCATTTACAATTTTGAACATAAATATTAATATAATTCTTCGATCTGAGAGTCTTAACAAATTTAATTCTTAGTTGCTACAAAAACCGCACCATTTTTTCCCCACCCTTAAATGCCATAAACTCATATCTAATAAACACATGAGAATTAAAGATATGGTTTTAGATATATGGCCATAATACTAAATGTTTTCTTTTAAAAGTTAAGATTATGTATTTTTAGTGTCTAATTTGATGGATTTGTTACCTGGAACCTCAGGATGATGGTCCAGATGAGACCAAGATTAAGGCGGGGGTTTCCGTCCACAATGTCGTGGGAGCCCATGTTCTCCAGGTGGACTCTCTGCTCCTTCAGGAACTGAAGGGCTTTGTCTACGTTCTCCAGGCAATGGATACGCATCTTTCCTTTCGTTGGGCGGGGCTGCAAATAAAAGGAATCAATTATTCAATGTGAGTTTAAATGAAAAAAAATTATTCATAGATAGATTGCTTTAGAAGAAAATATGTTTTGAGGTAAGCTGGTGAGCAGGATGCTATTTTAAGAATGGTTGGAGGTAAGTTTTAGGGGAAAATGGAAAGAAAGTTAGTGGGTAAATCGGGGGAAATGTTAGTGGGTAATTAATGTTGGAGGGGTAAGTAGGAGGTTAAGTTGGAGATTGAGTGGTAAGTTAAGTCGAAGGAAGTTGGAGGGGAAGTCAGAGGTTTAGTTGGAAGATATCTTGATGGCTATCGTGTTCTTTGTTGAATTTGGAGGGTAAGTTGGAGAATAAGTAGGAGGGAAAGTTGGAGGGTAAGTTATAGGGGAAAATGGAGATACAGTTAGTGGGTAAATTGGAGCGAAAGTTAGTGGGTAATGTTTGAGAGGTAAGTTGGAGGTTAAACTGGAGATTAAGTGTTAAGTTAAGTTGAAAGAAGTTGAAGGGGAAGTCAGAGATTTAGTTAGATAATATCATGTTTTTTCGTTGAATTTGGAGAGTACGTTGGAGGGTCAGTTGGGGAAAACTTGGAGGGTAAGTTATAGGGGAAAATGGAGAGAAAGTTAGTGGGTAAATTGGAGGGAAAGTTAATGGATAATGTTTGAGGGTAAACTGGAGGGTTGGAGATTAATTTGGAATTAAAGTTTAAGCGGAAATTGGAGGTATAGTTGTATGATATCTTGATGGCTATCATATGCTTTTGTTGAATTTAGAGGGAAAGTTGAAGGAAAAGTTGGAGGGTAAGTTCAAGGGTTACTAGGAGGGTTGGTTGGATGGTAAATGGGAGAGTAATTAGTGGAGAAAGTGGGGTAAGTTGTGGGCCGTGCCGTGCAGAAAGTGGTGCAATAAGTCGAAGGTTTCTATATCAAAAGATAAACAAAACTGAGGGAACAATGTGAGGCTATTCAGATCCAGTAATTAAACAATGCTAAAGCCATTTTGAGCAACTTTTTGCTTCTGAATGGTGGATTTTGACAGGGGCTCAACTCAGAGGACATTCCAGCATGAGATATCATAGTTTTTTTTCTCAATAGATAGTACATTTGGTAATATTCTATGAGAAGGTGACTTACCAGGCGCTCTCCTGACAGCACCTCCAACAGCTTGATCAGGTTCTTGCCATCGCGCATGTCCACGTACAGGTCGCCGATACGGCAGCCCACACGCACCAGGTGGGAGTTCACCCATTTCTGGAATGTCTTCTTCTGGACACCCTCTCGTTCGTCTGGAAATTAAAAACAAATACTTGTATCATGAAACGGAAAATACAAAATAATTTTAAATGAGTCAAATTTTATTTTTCTGAAATGGGGCAGTCAGCGAAGAAGTGGCGTAACCCACAAAATCTCGAAATGAGATAAACGCATTTAAATATAAATATTTAGATAAAATAAAAATGGTTTTAAAACAAGTTGACAATTTTTTAGTGTAATACAAATTTTGTTATTTTATTTATTATAATTACGCCAAACAATGATTTTGCTATTATCCAAGAAATAAAAATATTTCTTGAATTTGCAGTGATTTTTTTTATTGATATTGAAAAAAAAAATTATGAAACGTAACCAGGCCCCTCCCACTGCTAACTTAATTTAGGGATTTGTGTGGTTTATGCCTAACCGCTAACCGTCTCTACTTTCTAATCACCTGAAGACCCTCTTTATAAGGCATAAAGGTATTCCCTATCCCCATTCAAAATGTCAGCCTCCAAGCAATCAAAAATATGACAAATCAGACCCAAAATTATGTTCACAACTTGAGTAAAAGAACACACATCAGCGCGAACATACAACATAAAAAAAAAACATTTAAAAATAAATTTAAAAAAATTTAAATTTAAATTTTTTTTTAAATGCTTTAAAAAAACTGTTTAAAAAAAATAAAAAAAAATAGAAGGTTTGATGTGTTGACAAACTATTCTCTTTTGTCAATTTTTGTAAAAACTTCTTCCAAGAATAAGGGGCCATCCATAAATTACGTCAAACGGGGGGGCGGGGGGTAGAGAAGTGTGACATTGTGTGACAAGGGGTATAGGAGGGTCAAGAGCTCTGTGACGTCACATGTAAAAAAAAATTTAACTACTATTTTTATATGTAAAATTGCAAAATATGTGACGTCACACTAGAGGGGAGGGGTCTCACAAAATCATGAAATTCGTGTGACGTAATTTATGGATGGCCCCCTAGGGGGGAGGGGTCTCACAAATGTGACAGGGAAGGGGGGGGGGTCAAAAAATCATGAAATTCGTGTGACGTAATTTATGGATGGCTCCTAATAAGATTTTTTTTCTGTGTGGAAAACTCTTTTCTGAAAGAGTAATAATTTCTTCAGTCAGAATTTTTATACTAGCAAAAATATGAAAAACAAAAAAAATTTGTAAGTAAAAAATTACCAAAATTATTTCGGTCAGGAAAATCGCTAAAAACAAAGAAAAACGTCATGGAACGCCACTATAGGGGACCAGTTGCTGTTTTCACTCCAACACAAGCATTATGTACGTATATTATGTATAAACAACATGCCTACATAATTTATGGAAAATGTGAAAACCCAACACGATTATGGAGGCACTTTACACGCGTGCAGCCAGGCGGGCGGCGGCTCGGAACGGTAAAGTACCTGCCCGGTTGATCTACCAACACGCATTTCTTCCACTACTAGTGACACCTTCCAAATACCTAGCCGTGTACTATCACCTGTGGAATTACCGACACTTCAATCATCAATCGTACGACGTATATATGATACTTTCTAATTTGAGATGCGGGTATGGGTACCGCCGTTTAGACCATTTATTGGATTACCAACACCTACGTTATCCACTCAAGCGCGATTTAAAACTTTTTCCTTCGATTGCTCGTGATTTTATGGAGATCATTTTGAATATTTGCCGCCAAATTAAAAAAATAATACCTCCGAATTTTAATACGGAGACCTACAAACTGATTATAGTTCTATATAGCCAATGAATTCACCTCTCTTTTGTCGATTATCACATATAAGTAGGATTTATATAAAAATATTATAAAATCGTAGACTTTAAAACTGTAAAAATCGTAAAAAATATGTGGTCCAATTTTGAACGCTGTCAATTGCAGAAAAATAAAATTTGTCCATATTTTGACCTTAATCGCTCCAGTGGCTACAGGTCACCCCATTTCGCCATGTTTTGTGACTTAGCAGGGGTGCCCGTTTACATGCGGTGAGGTTTGTCCGATCTTGGTGGCGGATGGAAGAGGTTGGTTGACCGAGACCTTCTGACCTCTCCATCATATCTCTCTCGGAACATCGCCTTGCCATGCAGTGGAAGCGATAGATCTATACATGCGTCACTGCTGGACACACTGACCCCCAGATTCCTACGCGCACTGATATATTTTTCCTTCCAAGAACTTTCTATCCTTCCTTTCCTCCACACAGCATCCCCAAAGGTGACATAGACCCTGAGGGGAATTATTTTCCTCAAGGCCTCCTGTGGATTTATTATTATTGAGGATTCGTCACCCCATTTGGTAGAATTCGTCATCTAAATGATGTAAATTGAAATTAATTAACATAATAAATTAATTACCTACCTAAGTATCATATTACAAATATGCAAATAAAATGCTAAGAATAATTAGAACGAATCGGAAGGCCCGAATCGGAAGGAATGGAAATCGAAAAATCGAGAACAAACGGCCGTGCGTTTTCTACTTTAAATTTTCCATCGTTAAATCATCAAATAAGAAAGAAAGTCAGCGGAGAAAGTCCATAAAAAGACACCGCCAATTTACATTAAAGACGCCCTAAACACAGTCCGCTTAAAAAGAGAACAAATTGAAAAAGAATCATAAAAATATTTCTGTAGGTTATAGTACCCACATGGCCCACCTACCCTACCCACAGGCGGGAAATTCGATATTGCGTGTGAAAAAATGGCGACGCGAAGTGACGTGAAAAACTAAAAATATTTTCAACGATCGCATTCATATTCCAAAAGTGAGCGAAATAAATAAACTACCAAAGTCAAAAAATAAAATTAACTTTTGAATAGTAGATTTGAAAACAACGAAATTTATAATTAAAGTTTTATTTTCCTATTCGCATACGGATATCCTCGGCGGATCTGTCCAATGAATCTGTCCTTCGCAGGAATACACGAGCCGATCTGTCCGCCGAGCATTTGCCCTATATTCCTGCGAATGACAGATCCAACAGACAGACCCACCCGTGAACTCGACTCTAGACGGATAGATCTGTCCGTCTGTCCGTCAAAAGCCGATCCGTGTGTGAATGTACGCAACGGATCGGCTCGCCGAGCATGATCCCTTTCGCAATCGGTTGTCCTGCAGAGTGGTTGTGTTTAAAAAAGGTTTTTCACTAGATTGCAGATCAAATTTCCCAAATCAAAGTTTCCAGAAATTACCCGCAGAATGTTTTGAAAATTTCCAAACAAAAAGTTAGGTTGAGAATTTAGATTTAGACCATAAAACTAAAATTTCTCCAGATTTTGTGTATTTTCCCTTTTCTCTGAAATAGTTTTTTTCACTGCATGTTGGGACATTTCCCTAGACATACCATCACTAATTTGGGAGGCGGGTATGGGTACCGCCGCCCCGGAAACCTTTACTGGATAACCAACACCTCTGCCATAGGTCACCCCAAGTGGTTCGCTACGTTTGGTGATTTAGCAGGGGTGCCCGGGTTCATGGGGGGAGGTTTGTCTAGGCAGATGACAAGGACATACTGAGCCACAGATTCCTACCCACCCCTTAAACCCTTTTCCTTCCCAGAACTCTCCCTCCCCTTCCTTTCCTAAAAAAACCCTCCACACAGCATCCCCAAAGGTGACATAGGCCCTGAGGGAAATTATTTTTCTCAGGGCCTCCTGTGTGGAGCTCATGTAAAAAAAAAAATCACTACAATGCGCAATTTTGTGAAAAATCACTTCAAGGGCGTTCGAAAAAGAATTACGATATTTGAAAATGTTATGAGATCCTCGCGAACAGTTCCGACGAGCAGATCCATAAGTGAATTTTGCCCTTTACAGTTAGGTTAGTGTTCGTAGTTCCGTAGGCGAAAAATCCGGCAGAGATCGTTGTTGGATTTATCATTAATAGATCGAGAACACTTTATGAATTATTATAACATGAATAATTGTAATAATATATCGTTCACCAAAGAAACAAAAATATTGCAATTATCAATTTCAGGATTCTAAACGAAAAAAGTTACATACATAAACATGTAGGTTTTAGGTGAATTAAATGAAAAAAAAAATAGAACAAGAGCTTTAACGGGGGAAAGAGCGCTTTTATCAACAAAAAAGACATTAAATTTTAGGGCACACAACTTATAATTTAATAAAAGAGAAAGGATTTATCAAAGTTACAACAGTTAACTAATAAAATACGTCAAATACCTTCCGTGCAAAAGGTAAAACTTTCCACTTAAAAATAGCCTAGAAATGCACCAATTTTACACATAACCAATTCCCAATTATGTGAATTAAAGAAGACAAAAAAATACAGTTTGCGAAGCAATTTTATCCGAAAGTACAGTTTGTCTGCTATGCTTGCCTATATTTAAATAGCAAAGAAAGATATAGGTCATATTATAGGACTTTCTGAGTTTAATAACGAGTCCCTTAATCTCGAAGAAAACTGTCAACAGTCATTATGGACGGGTCAAAGGGCAGTCAAATGGTCAGGGAAAACAAATTTCACATTTACTTGGCGTTATTTTCTTGACACTTTCTTTATAAAAGCGCGCCGGGGTGAGTAAACACGAAGGGTCTCAGAAAAGGTTAAGACTTTTCAGTAATCCAGTTTCAAAATGATGAATTTGAAGTAAGGGTAACAAATAAAAACGAAAATTAATCAAGTAGACTGAGGCTAGCTTTACACTCGTAATTAAAAATTACGGATTACGTAAGATTTTGACAGGTCACTCCCAGGAGCGTTTACATATGCATCTGACTTGTGGTAATTAATGATCACGGAAGTGTTTCGGAAGTTCGACCTGTGTAACTGCTCATGCGACAGTTTACATCTGTAAATTTATTTGCGGTAAGATGGCTTCCTTTCAACAACGACCTGCTACTGTCAAATTTACGCGATTTTGTCAATAAAGTCGAAAAGGACCAAATAAAGTGCTGAAATAGAATTTGGCTTTAATTAAACAATTCTCCACGCACTTTTTTGCCGTCAAAGGTGAAAATTAATGGATTTCTTTCATTTTATTCGAATGACAGCTACCTGACAGCTGCCGACAGCAACCGACTTCGTATTCAAATACGTAATTTTAAAAACAGAAATAATGAGATTATAAAGGTTTGGACCGATAATTGAATAGAAGGATGCTCATTTTCAGAAAACTCAAATAAGTGGAAATAAATACTAGTTTTATAGGAAAATAATCCAATAAAAACAAATGTCTTTTGATTTTTGACATTTCGCAACGGCGCATTTTGGTACTATTTCTTACAAAAAGTCCCTCAGCTTATCAAACTGATTTTATAAGCTGTGAGAAGGCTGTAATTTCGCGCGGACGCGATTAGACCTGTCAAAAAACTTCCGGAAGAAGAAGTTCTGTAACATGCTTTAAATTACGTTAAGTGACTTTTGGTGTCGTTTACATTGGTAATTTGGCCATAATTCGCTTACACGAGCGAATTACGGGAAAAAACTTACGAATGTAAAGCCAGCCTTAAGATTAGGCTATAATATCCACGTTATGAACTCTCGTCACATGTTCGACTTTGTACCTAATACCAACAAAACAAGATAGGAAAAAGAGTTGAGTTAGTTAGCACCTTCTGATACAAAATGTTAAAATAGCACTTATTTATCGAACACTCTTATGGCGGTGTATAAATTAAGTATGTCTGTATTGATGGTGAAAGAAGTATGGTAAGAAACACTCAGAATAGCCAAAACTCGTAATGAAATTAATGGGATTCGATTCAGGTATTACTCCACACATGAACGATATATTTAGAACCAAAATAATTGTACAGCATGGTGTATTTATTTTCACGAATCTCGAATAATTTAATCCTCCAAATTGATGTTTTGAGAATTGTTCTTAGCTTCAGAGGAAAGATGAAAGTAGGCTGAATGCTGTTGAAATGAGATCCCTGAGGCGTGGGGGTGGTAAAACCACCGTACGCGCGCGTGAGAAACATGGAGATCCGCAAAGAATGCAAGGCTGATGTAAGTGTAATGAGCAAGATTAATAAAGGGACGCTCAGATGGTTTGGGCATGTACAGTGAATGAACGAGGAAAAGAGTGTAAGGAGAATGACGCAAATGTTAATGGCAGAAGAAGTCGGTGACGCCCAAGGAAGATATGGCACGACCAAATGAATCAGATGTTTGAGTCGGGCCATGTCAAGAGTCAGAGTATGAATGTGAACGAGGCAAGTAGTGTGTGCCAAGACCGAGTTGTTTGGCGGTCCATCCTCTCTGCCTACCCCTGTGGGGAAACGGAGTGATAGCTAGTTAGTTTTTAGCTTCAGGATTATTTATTTGGCGCAATTCGCCAGATAACAATATAAATACCGCCATTTTAACAAGAAATTATTCAGAGTGCGAAAAATACTCTAGTAAGTTTTTAGTGGCTAGGGTGATATGTCTTTGTAAACGAATTAATATTAAATAAAAACAATAGATAACACGCCGGGTCATTTTTGGTACACGAAGTTCAATCTAGAATCTCTTCTACATCTATTGGTAGAGGTTATAAAAGTTCGAGTTCATGCAATAATACAGTAGGTCGCGATGGCGCCAAAAAATTAGTTTAATTAATATTATTTATATGAATTATTATTATGTGGTACAGAATGTAGTCACAAAGAATCGTTTGTTTTTACTTGGTTGGGAATTCGGGTGGAACTGGTATTGTTCGGGGTAATTGGGAAGCCAACTATAAATTAATTATATTACAGAATTATAAGGGTGGTTCGTGTCGATGATATTTCGAAGGACGCTTATTGATTTATCAAATTTTATAACCAGAGGAAAAATAGTTTTAATCGTAAGTACCGGAAAAAAGCTGGTATTAACAATGGTGAAATTGTATGGATTTCGAGAGAATTTCAAATGTATCACAACAGTTGAAAACAACGAATAAATAAACTTTTTTCGATGAATTAATTAATTCTGCATTTGAAATATGAGACCGACAAAAATGACTTAAAAATAAGATATCACAATGGCCGAGTAATTATTGGCCGTATTTGTCCCGGTAAGATCTTGTGTTAGAGTCGCAGTTGCGACCGTTACCTTTTTATTTTTCTGTGTCTTGTTCTTTTTCATATTTTCGTTCAGATTTATTATTATTATCTTCTTCTACGATCATATATTACATTGATGGGTATAACCTTAAAAAATTATTACAATAAAATTCCAATAAAAATTGAAGCTTTTTTTAGTTCACTTCATCAAAATAATTCAAGTGCTGTCAAAACCAGAAATTTTATAGAAAGTAGGGGAATCGATTCCAACATTATTAATACGGTAACGTCTGCGTGGTTGAATTTCATAACCTAATTTCGAGTGTATGTAGACGCCACGCCGTATGGTCGCGCCACAAATAACATCTGTGTACGTGAAATTTCAAACAAAGCTACCATTGTAATTCGGTTTTGAACTCAAGAATTCGTCACAAGATGTCGCCACTTTCGTCAACAGGTCGGATGGGACCCTGTCCCCCCTAGGTATAACTGCCACGAATTTGTTAAAACGTAGAATCTCTCCGAATATGGAAAGATTGATGGTAATACATAGTTGTATCAAGCAAATATTACATATGACGTCATTGCCTGTCTTGGTTACTTTGTACCGGTGACTATCACTCGATGACAGTGGATCAAAAAAACAGGCTATTTTTGATACCAGTTCCTATTGGATTTATAAAAAGGTCAAACACTAACTGGGCTAAGCCGAAACAAAAGCCGCCCGCAAGGCCTGTCAACAAAAACCTGCAGAGCGGTTTTTAACTGCCAGTTAATTATTATTATTTGTTAGCTAAGAGACAAAAACCGTAAAATCCTTTAGGTTATGCAAACATGTATAATAGCAATATTTCCCAGTAGGGCGATAAATAATGTTTGTTGTAAGGAAAATTCCTTTCTCCCCTGTAGACAGGTTCCTTTCTAAAGTAAGGCAAGTATAATTAACAAGTGACCCATCACTAAAGATCTAATTAAGAGCCCCAAACTTTGTACAACTCCAAAGAACAACTGAAGTTTGTTAGGTTTACGCCCATGCCTGGTTTTCCCCTTTATTGGGTGCGAAATATATACCTACAATCTACAATAGATTAACAGTGCTGCAGTGCACGCACACTTGGTTTTAGGTAAAATATATGTTTTATAGATTAATTCACTACTTTACAGGTGGGCAGTAATTTAATCATATAATCGGTATTGCCTTTAAAATATGCAAATAAAAAATAATAATTACTCAGTGAATAAAAATATATTTTGAGCAGTAGCAACAATTTACGACGTTTTTTAGTCAATTTGCATGAAACTGAAATGTTTATTTAGCAACTAAAAAATATTTTATTTTTATGTAATATAATATTATTCATATTGACAATTAAAACGAAAACAAATTAAAATAAAACGTTGCAATTTTTAATAAATTTATTGCACTTATACACCACATCTCCTGTAATTGTAGATCTATAATTATTATTTTTTATTATAAAATAACATTAAATAGATCTTTCAGAATATGTACTTAACATTTTTTGTAAATTTATTCAATAACAATATTTAATTTATTCTTTATTTTTTCAAAAAAAAATCCTCGAAATATTTCGACGACGCAGATCGAAAGAGAAAAAAAACTGAGAAAAACAACGCATTTAACAGCAGTCACTTACAGCATTTCAAATTTCAGCTATCGATATCCAAATGGCATAATTTTTAGGTTAGGTTAGGTTAGTGTAGTTAGCTTGGTATGTAGGTTACTCCAAAAAGGTACCTGGGGTAATTTTAATATTTTCGCAAGAATAATAATTTATATTTACGAAGAAGAGGACTACAAAATATCTATCACCTTTTAACACAATACATTTTTTATGTTTACATGTTTGAATTTGGAATTTAGAAACGTCTTGAACAAGCAAAGATAAATTCGAAATCATGGAACTGAAATTAAGTTATGTTTAAATGACGTTTAAGAACAGACCTTGTCTAAAATAAACAAATGAAAAATAATGTAAAAGGTCATCAAAACAGTTATATTACGACACCAGGAATGATTGCATTAGCATGAATAAATTTACCTACCCACCTTATCAAAAAAAACTAATCTCAAGTTTACGCAAAATAGCGTACAATTGCTTCAATGCATTTAGTCATAGCTATTTTCGGCATCACATTTTACACGCACGAAAATAATTAAACAAACGACACAATTTAATTCAGGCAAAACTAGATCTTATTACCTCTCAGCTCAAGGACTACTTTGTCGTAATACACGTCCAGCCCGGCACACTCAGTCTTGATGCCCATCCTTATCAAATCGTATCCTTCGGAAGCCGACATTTTCAGTATTCAATACAGACGTAACCACAAATTTAAAACTTTAAAATCACAAATTTACAATATTCGCATCTTAACGATGGACCATTGCATCACCAGATTAAAACTTTCACTCGTTAAACTATTAAATACTTTTCACTGGAAATATTAAAAATTTGAATTCAATTCATATAAAATCAACCAATTATTGACTGATTCCAATCGAATTGACACTTGAGCACGATGGGTTAATTTAAAAAATACACTTAATCACACAATCAAACGTTTAAATGAACACAAATCAATTTACTTGGTTAAAAAAAACACTTGACACGCCCTCAACGATACGATTATTTGCAGAACTTTAACAAGACTAACGTACCTACTGCAATGGTTTGTCACTTATTTGAGCTTGTCACCAAGAGAGTTGAAAAGGATATGCAAAACCACAGGAATGCAAAAAATAATCACGGTTAAAAAAATTAGTAATAAGGCAACGATTTTTTAACGCGTTTATGTACGTATATTAATTTATTGCTAATTTTAAATCACAATTCACATCTAAATTTAAAAAAAAAAACACACAAACTTTTCAAAAAATTCACATTAAGTTTTATAAAACTATTACACTAAGATCACAGTTAATTTATCACCAAGTGTGGAAGCGATTATCAAATTTTGAGAATTATCTATTGAACCTGTTAGGTTATGTGCCTACATATTTATTTTTCAAAATCAAAACTGTGCGCGACGGTTAGACAGAGAGCGAACGAGATGTCAAAGCCGATGTCTCCACGGAGAATGATACTAATCATTAAGTCTGTCGACAGTTGAAGCGATAGTGCTATAATCCGACGAATGGGGGAAAAGGAGTGCAGATACTCAAGCAAAACAAGCCACGAATTAAAAAGTGACAGAATATTCATCAGTTTCGGAATACACTCAAAATTAATGAATCCACTTTTCAACAAAGGGCGCCACGCTTCAAATGAAAAGGGGACAAAACACTTTCTAGGTTTCTGGTTTTGGCCAGCGGTGATAATTTAATTTTTTGATGAAGAGCGTTACTTTTAAGAGTTTTACTAATAAATTTAGACTACAGGAAGTACAAAGTGGATGCGGTAAAGATAGTGGTCGCAAATTATTGTTGATAACGAACAGAATGGTAAAAACCCGATTTAAAAAATATATTATAAAAATATTAATAACGGTAAAGATTGCAGCATAATTTAAAACATTATTTTAGCTAATATATGTATGAGGAAATTATTATTGATTTTCTGAATGCATAATTAAAATACATATTGTAAATAAAGTAAATTTTTGTTTAATATTTTCGAGAACCGAACTTCACAGATTAACACGCGGACACTAGTAGCATTATCGTAAGTTTAAAAACAAAAAAAGATTAAATTATTATTATAGCGTTATCAGTCAGTGGTATTCAAGCGCGAGCAAAAAATGACTCAATAAATAAAGCAAATAATATGATTGATACTTACTGCCACTAATTTAGTAATGGTACTAACCGCTTGATTACAATTGTGCGAGAAAAATATAAATATTACCTTCTGTATTTACGTAAGAAAGTTGAGCAAATTAAAAAACTTTAAAATTCGGAAACCTTTGAAATGTTTAACTGAATCATTTAGTTTCCGCCAAAATGTCGTCTGAAAATTCAATTTTAATTATTCAACTTAGGTCCAGCGCGAAGGATGAAGAGGAACGTTGGAAAACACTTGTTTATTTCGGACTGGTTACTAAGGGCCGTCTGTTTCAACGGTTGCTAGAGTAATAGCAAGAGTAAAAGAAATTACTACTGTTAAATATCACAAAAATGATTTTTTCAATCAATTTAACTGCACGTTTTGCGTCACTTTTAACTTTTGCGTTTACTTTCCGAAAACCGTTAGTTACTCTAGAGTTACTCCGCCATTGTGATATATTTGACAGTTATGTTGGAGGTATTATGGTACGAAATTGCGCGCTTCAACATTGATTAGTATTAATCATGATTAATGCAATAGAAGAAGATGATAATGACGATAAATTCATCATCCAATATGTCCTGCAGCGAAAACAAAAAACATTTCGACCCCGTGTTAATAAAATAGTTATTTGGGACGCTCTCGAATTTTTGGCGCGGTATGGCACGTCGAAATTATTACAACTACTGGAAAGTCAATAATGTATATTGTTTTCCGTGTATTATCGTGAATGTTATATATTAGGTAGTAATTTATTTTTAAATATTCTTTCAAATATTTACATAGCCTCAAAGCTGTCAGATCCTTCGACGCGAAACAAAGTATAACCGGACACTTTGACAGTTGTTCTGGTTTTCAAATTAATTTATGGTGTGGCCACACCAAAAAAATATGCGGTTCGTTTTTTCACTTGTCACATAATTTCGAGGAATTTTCTGCTTTTTAGACTGGCCACATTAACAATAACTACTTTTGCAAAATTACGCTTGAAACAGCGCGCGGTCCTATTTGACATCCTTGTTACTTTAATTGACGGTTAGAATATAAATTTAGTTCACGATTTAGCTATCTGTTGAAACAGACGGCCAAAAACAAAAAGCTTAAGCCATTTTAACAACATTTCTTTGTGACAGAGGTCTCCCACGTGGACCGTAATGAGAGTATCCTCCACTTTTATGTCTCACACATCTATAGATACAAAAAATCAAAATGTTTGTTTTTGGGTTTGTTTGTGAGATGCCTATGCGTTACTAAACCATTCATCCGATTGCGATGAAACTTTGATAATTTGATGTGTACATGCCCGCGATGGTTTCTATATATAAAAGTGAGTTCTGGCATCGTGAAATTATGCGTTGCTAACCGTTCATCCGATTGCGATGAAACTTTGGGGATGAATGAATGAGTGGTGAGTGAGTGAGTGAGTGAGTGAGTGAGTGAGTGAGTGAGTGAGTGAGTGAGTGAGTGAGTGAGTGAGTGAGTGAGTGAGTGAGTGAGTGAGTGAGTGAGTGAGTGAGTGATTGAGTGAATGAATGAGTGAAACCCTTTTCCTTCCCAGAACCCTTCTCCTTCCCTCTCCTCTCCTTCTTCCCTCTCCTCTCCTTCTTCCCTCTCCTCTCCTTCCTTTAAAAAAAAAACTTCCACACAGCATCTCCAAAGATGACCTCCTCCATTTTCCTCAGGGTCTCCTGTGTGGAGTTCATGTAAAAATAAAAATAAATGAATGAATGAGTGAGTGAGTGAGTGAATCAGTGGTATTTCCACCTAATACCATGCGAGCGGAGCCGCGGGAAAAAGCTAGTATTTTATAAAACTGTGACTTTCATCGACAACAAGAGGATAAATTTAAACGCATTCTGAATTCGTGTTTAGCAAAGGTGTTTTAAGAAAGTTCACGAGATCTATTCTCAATTTATGTTTTACGATTTTTTAAGTGCGCGGAAGTACTAAATTAAATTATTGCGACAGTTTAGTGGCGCGATATTTAAATTGCTAGTGCACGAACTGCCTTATAACCACAAAATTTCATTATTTATGCTTCGCTCTAGAT
Organism: Glyphotaelius pellucidus; assembly: GCA_936435175.1. Classification (NCBI taxonomy): domain Eukaryota; kingdom Metazoa; phylum Arthropoda; class Insecta; order Trichoptera; family Limnephilidae; genus Glyphotaelius; species Glyphotaelius pellucidus. Next base: position 34,289,277 of record OW386548.1, read on the forward strand.
AAAATTAGCCAATTTTTAACCCCCCAGGCCTCGGGCCAATTCGGCCGGAAGGAAGGTCAAAATATTTTGCTTTGCAATAAAATCCAAATAAATGGAATATTTCTGAACGTTTCCAAAACTAAAAAAATGGTTTTGAAAGGTGATGAGTGATGAAAAACACTTCCAAATTTTATAATTCGAAATAAACACATAATTTTTTAAATAATTTTTTTTAAAGCAAACAAAAAAAGGTATTTTAAAATGGGTCACCTTACGTTTTTCTAACTAAAATTAACGAGAAAAACACACACGTATTCTATTAGGCCAATGTATCATAAACTTATCGTCAACTCATTTTTTGGTTTAAAGTAAAGATAATTTATAAAAAATTCCCATAGTTTAATTTTTTTTTTTTCAAATTGCGGTCGCAAACTTTGGTTTCATAAAGGTGTACATTAGAATTATGTTGTGGTTAAATTTTACATTTGATTATAAAGCGTGGTGTTTTTGTTCTTTCTAACGCCGTTCAGATCATATTTCTAGCCATGATATTAAGGTTTCTAAGAGACCTATATGAGTTGTTCCGAAAAGCGAACAAATAAGCCTGAGGGGTTAAATAAACATATTTATTTAAATCGATCGAAAGTGTTGCGAACGTCTGGCTAAGGAACAATTACACATACTCTAGCAAAACGCCGAAATCCGATAAGATTCACACGAAGTTATATTATCAGTATTATCTTCCATCATTGTAGATACAACTTCTTGCGTCACGGTAGTAAAAATATATTATAATAAAGTACTACGACCGCTGTTACTGCACACGCAATCAAAAATCATGTCTACATTCGTTTATAAAGAGCGTGAACGTCACAAGAAAACATATATTAAAGATAGGCCCGGTATATCAGCCATCCTTGCTATGTATGTCATTCCTCGCTCCAATTTAAGCGGGCTAAATCTACCGCTAAGCTTTGATGAGCCGCAAAATAGTTCCTATTTCAGACGACGAGGCGCTCGCTAACACTTACATGCCGAATCTGACATTTACATAAATAAAATTTGAATACTTCCCACCGAATTTACGTAAATTGCCTAATTTTACAAGTATGGACTATTATATTGACGGCCGGCGTAGTCCAGCGGTAAGGCTCTTGACTCGCAATCCGAAGGTCGCGGGATTGAATCCCGGCTTGAAAAATAAATTTTATATTAATTTGTGTTATTTCAAAATTTATTCATTTAAAATAATATATAGTATATTTGCGGCACGTTCCAGAGTGGAAGATACTCTTAGTATCGCCCTGGTGTACGACGACCATTCAGAATTGAAACGTCGCTTGAAATGGCTTTAGCTGTGTTTGGTGACCAGATCTGAATAGCCAGGTACTTCCCCACCGTCCTTTTCCCTATCTCCTTCCCCTCCCCACTACCTTCAGCCTCACAACATACCCCAATTAGGAATGCCATAGTCTCACTGGCTCCAGACGGGAGTATTCATATAAAAATGTGTGCGGTATTCATATAAAAAATATATATATACTCATCGAGCGATGAGTGATGACGATGTTATTAATTGATAATCAGTCAAAAATAGTCTGAAAATGAATTTTAAAGGTTTCAACAAAAGGTCAGTGACTCTAGCAAAACAAATACTAATTAAAAATTAGTTTGCTCGCACACAGCACATATCCCTAAAAATAAAATGGCGTCGTTTTTGAAAGATAATTTCGCGATTTCCCTATGCTTAGAGATGTCCCGATGAAGATGACAGAAGAGAGCATAGATGTACCACACATGTCGAGAGTAGATTTGTTTTTCAAAGAAAAAAGAAACATATTCCTCTATTAAATTCATAGACAATACAGGTAATATTGGTGACATCTACTAGACTTTCGACCTATAAACGAATAACGTTCCAAGTTGTGCTAAGCTCGACATTCCAACCAAGCCGAGCTTATAACCAACTGATATACCGGCCATACTCAGAAAAAGGCAGAGTAATATCGTGATCTGTCATCAGGTGATCACTAACGACAATGATCAAATTCGAATATTGAAGTCATGGAGATTGCCAATAGCCATTCAACCAAAATCTAGCCCTAAAAATCGATGAGTTAAGGGGTTACATGGGTTTAATCGGGGTAAAATCGGCCTATTTTAAAAAAAAAAATTTCCATACAAAAAATAAAATATTTTATTTAAACTTTTTATTTTCTTGAACATACACATTCGACAAATAATTTTTGAAATTTTCGAAGGAAAATACTTAAAACTCTGCCATTGCGACGTCATTTCCGGTGACCCTTCGGAAAAAAGGTGCGTCCGCGTTGACAGCAGAACTCACGACAGGATCATTTGAAGTAAAAAAAAAATACGTATTTTAGTTAAGACCATAAACCAGAACTTGGACGAAGGGTAAAAAAAAAAGTGAAAATTGGATTTTTGGTAAGCCTTTTTACAAAAAAACGTAAATTTCGGTGAAATTTGCTCTACATTTTTATTTTTTTAAATAGTTGTAATCGTAAGAAAAATCAATCCTTCGTCCAAGTTCTTAAAAATTGTATTTCAAAGACGTATGTAAAATTTCTTCAAAATCGGTTGAATAGTTCTCGAGAAATCTTGAATCTTGAGAACCGACTTTGAAAACACAGTTTCGAGAAAATGTGTTTAAAGTTTTGAGTGACAATAAAACTGGAAATTTTAAATTTATTTTCAACTTACAATGAATCGTCGATTCCAGGGTCATAAAGTTGATGAAACTAATGTTCCTTCATTAAAAGTGCAAGCAGAAACTAATGCAGCAATATCAACGACCTTTGAACCAGCAGGAAGTATTTTTGGAGTAACTTTCCAGATTAACGGTTCAAGCTCTCATTATAATTTAGCCTTGAGCGCGCAACTTCCTAAGGCTGTATCTCCGAAACTGTTTCTTGGATCGTCTTGAAAATTTAGGACAATATTCTAAAGATGTTGTAGAACCTAATAAGACAATAATAAAAAAAATGATTTTTTGAAACCGTGAAACCCATGTTACCCCTTAAATTGAAGCACCTAAGTGCATAAATTTTAAAAACGGTAATGCGTGATGTTTTGAATAAAAGACAATACGAACTCAGGTTATACCGAGACACCCTGTATGGGACGTATTTGACATACTTTAAACAGTGGTTGATTCCTGACATTATTTGGAGTAAAAAATGTAAATAAAATTTTGGTATCGGGTGACTTTTTCGATGTCTTTTTTTCTTCATTAAAAATAATATTCCACTGTGTCATGTTGTTACTGAGCCGAGTAACTCAGCCGAGTAACAGCCTAACCCCTCACCCCGCCCATAACTGTCCAACACCTACAGATTTTTTTATGTTTTTAGTTGGAAAAAAAAAATCACAAATGTTACCGAAGACCAAATTTTCATTTACATTTTTACTCCAAATAGTGTTAGGAATCACTGGTTAAAGTAAATCAAGTGCGTCCCTTAACACTGTATCGAGTTCGGAGTTTCGGTTGGAGAAAGTGCTAAGTTCATAAAGAAAGAAACCATAACGTTTTGCTTGATTATTTAAAAATATGCTTTCGGCTATCATTTTTTATGCGAATATCGAACATGAGTCCCAACTGCTCCCAAAACAAAAAAGGAAGCCAGTGAGAATATGGCATTCCTAATTGGGCTGTGAGACTGAAAAGCCAATTAAAGCAACTTTTCAAAACTGCCAAATTTCTGTATCTATCCAACGGGAATCATTTCTACCCCTTCGTCGATGGCTTCTACAGACCTTAAATATCATAAACTGATCGATGTTCCTCGTTAACGAAAGTCTCCAACGCCCTTTAGAACGTCTACTCCTTACAAGACTATACCAATGGGTTGCTCCATGCCGCTTTAGCAATTTACACCTTCATGTTTTCGAAGTTCCTTAGTTCAGCCTCTGTCTCCTGGGAAGATTCGGATATCACTTTCTTTTAGTCCGCTGGGTAATTTGATTTTTTTTACATTAGCTCTTCACAGGAGGCCATGAGGAAAAATAATTTCTCTTAGGACCTACGCTATCTTTGGGGATTACTGTGTGGAGGGTCATTTTAGACAAGAAAGGGGAGAAGTTCTGGGAAGGAAAAAGTTGAGTGGTTTGGAAAGTGGGAGGGTCGGATTCAAACCAAATTGAGACAAGACGATGTTCCGAGAGTCCTGCTGGAGAGATCAAAAGGTCTCCCTCAACCAGCCTCTCCCTCCATCAACAAGCATCGGCCCGCCACGCGGTTGGTGGGCAGACCCATCAGCCGCCAAGACCTGGTCAAATCTCACCCCATGAACCCGGGCATTCCCGCTAAGTCATCAAACGTGGCGAACCACTTAGGGTGACCTGTGGCGGTGGTGTTGGTTATTTAATGAAATGCCAATATTGCAAATGTATGGTACAAAATGTTAAGCTTACCGGCCAAAGCCTTGATGCGGGACCTTTCGAAGAGCCTTGACGAGGAGTTACCGCCGTCGTACTCGTAGTCATCTATCAACTCCTGTCCGGGCGCTTGGGACGGGTCCCAGCGCACCATGGAGATGTCCGTCGTCATGCCGTGACCGCGGCACGCTCACTGCAACAATACAAACAACAAACATCCCATTAGTCAAAACTCATTAGACATTTAGTGAAGCCGCCGTTACCAATCTCGGACACACGCTTAAAATAAGAAGATACGTCAGCACCTACGAACACGTGCCTTGAAGAATGGTTAAAACTAGAGACATTTCAGGGAGGCCTAGAGCTGGACGACAAAAGGTTTATGGAGAAGAAAAATCAATGCAGCGATCTCGAGTGAACAGCAAATGCTGTTTTTGCATAGATGCATTTTTTTATACAAATGTTAACATTGGCCTCACTGTGTGGCTTACCCATGCTGAGGACCCCAATAATAATTAAAAAAATAAATAAGATGATAATTTTTAATAAATTAATAAGATGAAGTACATGACACATTTTGATAAAATATATAAAATTGGTAATGGAAAAAAAATCGGCATATATTATGAGTGAATGATGTGTGTTTTATAGAGGTTTTTTGTGTTGTGTATATGTTTTATTATTTTATGCTTTAAAATTAGATAATATTGTTTTTTTGTTGATTTTTAATCCGTCTTTTAATTTTGTACCTGAATTTATTTTTGTTTTACTCAATTTTTGTATCAAGTTAAAAACTTTGAATGCTTTTATAGCATGGTAATTATGGTGTCTTTGTCCAAAGCTTGTGTTTACTGTCGGAGTTTTAATGTTTTATTTGTACGCTTGTCGAATTGGTCTGTTGGTGATATTGTGAGTTTGTTGAAATTTGTTTTTTTTTTTTCAAAAATGTAGTTTAGTAGTTTTTTAACGTTTAATTGGCGTATATCTAGTACGTCAAAACTGTTGAATATTTGGTCTGAATCAGTCAATCTATGTTTTTTAAGTATTACCTTAAATATGGTTTTCTATGAAATTTCTATATGATCGATAGCTGAGTTTGTTGCTCCTCCCCAAGCAATTATACCATATTCTGATAAATTGAACATAAGAGGCAGACAAGACAATAGTCGTATGTAGGGCAAAGGAATAACCTTGAGTGGAACAGAGGCCGTATCATGGGATCATCTTAAGAAAATAAAATCCATATACGAGTATAGATGTAGTAAATATAATTTCGCAGCAGCAAAAAAAAAACAGTAGAAGAACACAACACAAAATAAAATTTGGAAAGTGCAATATGGCTCGATACCCTAAAAGAATAAACAACTTAAAAATACTAGGCGATGAGAATTTAAAATAGATAAAGATAAAAATGAGAATACTACCCATAAAAACAAGAGAATTCTATTAGATAAAATGTGTTGACTAACGCACGTAAACTTAACGTCCATAATCGCATCAGTAGTAGATAACTTAGTTTATTTGACTATTTTGATCATTGAAAAAAAGCATGAAGCAAAAAGAGTCAGCTGCGTTCTTCAAGATGTCATCATTGGAAAGTCGAAGAAATTCGGCAGACGTACTATTTTTTTCAAAACATAGCTACCTCTAAGATAGATTGCCCGGAATTACTAGAAAGGATTCAATTAAGAGTGCCCATCAGACAAACCAGACAAAACCACGCATTAAATATTCCTCAATGCAACACTAACTCTAAACAAAATACATTCAACGAAGAAGAAGATAACACTTATAATCTAAATGAAAATATGAAAGAAAACAAGACAGAAAAATAGAATGTATATTAATATAATATAATGTGTCTTGTTTTCTTTCATATTTTCATTTATATTATAAGGGTTATCTTCTTCTTCAATGATATATTACGTTGATGGGAATAACCTTCAAAAGTTATAAAAAAGAGAGTTTTTCTTATAAAAAATTGAAAATACATTCATTCACCGCGCTTCACATACCTTTAACAATTTATACAGTGAATTTGACATATTTAACACAGTATCTAACATTTTCAAACCCAAAATGAATAAATAACATTTACACACTACTTTTTACACAGAATAGATCCATCCCTTTCCCCTCCCTCCCACCATCCCATCCGCATAGCTTTTTAAACTGTTTCTCCATTATATTCACTAAATAATTTATTAAACGTCAGTGAAAACCTATTATTGGTTAAAAATTAACACTTATTTTGTCATACATTATAAACAATTATAAAACTGTTTGTTTTCCTAATAAAATAAAATAAAAAATAATAAACCATTTTTGATGCATGAATTTCTTGTCCAGAGCTATAAATAAAAATTGTCGCAAAGATATTTCCTAATTACTACAAAGCTGCGAATAGTTGTATATTCAGTTACAAGCCTGCAGTTCCCAGATGTATGCGTTTCAACTGCATCCGAGGAAGTAAACAGACCGAAAAGCATTGCAGATAAGGCCTGCAACAACTTCGCATGCAATCGATACTCGGTCTTGGCAACAGTCTGCCAGCTAAATTGCCTGCCTAGCGACGTGATCCAATGTTTGTTTTCACTGCCATCACAAAATGGGTTCACGTTACTAAATCAAATAAGCTCTCTCCGTTCCACAACATGACTAATGCACGCGTTTATAAATAGAGGCAAAGATTCCAAACTTTGTAGGGAATCGTTCCGATACAATGACTCGTGTGCCTGCTGTGAGAAATTTCACGAGGCGAGGGAGCCTCATGGGAATTCAAAACTGACCTTTGATACAAAAGCCAAAATATCAAGCGCTGATGAGGCAACGCAAGATATAAGTAGGCTTAATAGTACACAACTGCTAACCCTGTACAAATCGCAAGTGCGCCCCACGATTGAATTTGGCAGCCACCTCCGGTCTAGAGCTCCAAAATACTTGAAAAATACCCTCGACTCTGTGCAGAAACGCGCGGTCCGTTTGATAGATTCTCCCACCTTAACGAACGGATTGCAATCTTTAGAGCACAGGCGTCGGGTGGGAACGCTATCCATGTTCTTCCGGTATTTCAATGGAAGATGCTCTGAGGAACTAGCGTCATTGATCCCTTCGGCACCGGTGCATAGTCGGGAGACACGCCAAACGCGCGCCCAACGTATGCACAAGGTTGACATTTGTCACATGAGAACGGGTCATTTTTCGACTCGTTCTTCAGTTCAACAGCTCGGCTGTGGAATGATTGGCCGGCCTCTGTGTTTCCTCCCTCCTACAACATGGGTCTCTTAAGACCAATTTTCATTCCTTCCTCTCCTCAAAAAGACCCTCCACACAGCATCCCAGATGACATGAGGGAAATTATTTTATTCAGGGCCTCCTACGTGGAGTTAACGTAAAAAAAAGGAAGCGTGTCTGCAACACTCTCGTGCATTAGCCCGAAAGCAGGGATTAGTCATGACACGTGACCAACAAATAAACACGCGAAGAACACTAACCACAAAGAAAGAGAAAACAACTTTCATAAAAGAAACATAGATGTCGTAAATAACGCGAACTATCAAACGCATGTGAGCACTTCGTAGGAAACCATGCGTTCTACATAGTACATAACCAAGCTTTAAATTATTTGAAAAGTGAAACTTTTTGCACGAATTTTACGGGTTTTCATGTGTGGTATAAATAATTCTATAAAGGTCGTTGATATTGTAAATACAGAACTCTTTTGAATTTCGTAAAGCATCATCGGAGATATCTTTATAGAGCCACGAGGAAAAACTACGTTAGTAATACGCGTTTCCTGCCAGATATAATCAAAATTCTCTGTCAGTATTCCGCACACTGACCGACATATTAGCAGCGTATACAAATCGAATCGCATTAGGAAGAATCATTGATGCGCGCCTCCAGCAGCCGTCAGCCATGGTCAGTCTGGTGAGAAAACGGACGAAAGCGAAAATAGCCGTAGTGGTCCAGTACGGATATAGAAGCGGCCGAGCGGGAAACTCCGGCATTCCTACTCACGCACTGAAATAATTATACATATTCTAAAACTCTAACAAGAAACGAACGGTGCGTAATATTATTGTGATGGATCATCGATTAATTGGTCCGTTCTGCTAACAGTTTGTGCATATAGAAGAACCATTAATAGCTTTGTTGTAACCTCAAAAGACGCAGATTTTATCGGAAAAAACACACGAATCATCGATGGAATGGCTTGTTAATTGTAAGTAAGATAAAGACAAAATATGCATTGAAAGAAAACATCGAAAAACAAAAAACCGTTAAGAGCCATTAACCGGCGGCAGAGAATTTAAATTTCGTCGAACGATGATCTTGCGATTGTACCCTTGCAATTTATAACAGCATTTTAACATAATGACTCAATATCTATTTTATTTCATTCAAATTTGCTTTAATAAATACCCACATTAAAAAATGCTTAAACTCGTGATGATAAAACAATTAAAATTATGTACTTTATGTAATTATTTTTTATCATAAGTATTTATAATTTTTCAATAATATATAAGCAAAATAAGAATGTATTTTTTTAAATATATTAGTTTGTAAGACCGTATATAAATAGACAAACTGAAGTATTTTTGTCACAAAACAAAGGCGCGGATCTTTTTTTAAATGATTTTATTTGAACTAAAATTAAAATACTGAAAAGTAGGTTTCCCAAATACGTATTGATTTATTTTACTGCATGATTATATTATGATTTGAAATGTATGTTGTATAATACAAAATTTTGTTTGAAATTGTAACAAATCTTCCAACGACCTACGGTAAAACCTTATTGTACTAAAAATAAACATCTTTTCTCAAAATTTAAAAAATATCTTCACTATATAAAAGAACTCTTTCGAAATCAATTTAAAAATTTGATTTAAAAATGACATATTTCCGGTTTTGTCTGGTTATTCCCTCTTAATCTAATGTTGAAAACATCCAAAACCATGATGGCATCAAAGCAGATAAGTGATTTGAAACTTTCTTCTATTGCAGATTGCCCTAATCCTCGCTAAATAAAAATTGAACTACGTTAGCTAGTTGTAGTAGCAAAGGGATTAGGTGGATCGTTTATCTAACTCGGTCAAAATAGAATACTATTCAGAAAACCATTTTGTTTGATGGATCTTTTATCTACCATCGACAAAATAACTCAACAAACTGATGATTAAATGCGATTAAACTGTTGATAGAAGGAATTTTGGTAAACGTATCGGTTTGTGGATGTGGGAAAGAGAGGGAACTAATCAATATTGATTCAGTATAAGTAAAGAAAGATAAAAGTGTCAACATTATATATAAATATGAAAATAGCATGTACTTCCTTGATCCAACGGTAAAAAACAGAGAGTCTACAATATCAGAATAATTTTACAAGTTAATTTTAGCTTGCGGAAACGAATATTCGTCAAGTTCGCGTAATTGCGTAATCGCGTAATAAACAAGCTTTTAATATTTGTAGAAACTGCTTCAATATTTAACCGGGGAAGATTGGAAGTTTCCATTCCAAGTAGAATCACAGAACAGCCAAACTCAACGTAATAAATGTAAAATTATCAGGGAAAATCGGGAGAATAAATTGTTCTTGTGCTAAAGACGTCACACTTTTTGCCATTCGGATTCAATGAAATAATAAAGAATGAACCAAAGTATTTCAGTTACTTTTTAAGAGAAATATAAAAGAAATGTTTCGATTCTCATGCCTTCAAAATTTAAAATCGAGCGCATTTATTTGCACGAGGCAAGTAAGCGAAAAAGTGTTTTTTATTTATTTTGTGCATAATTTTATAAGAATGAAAAAAGTTAGAACATACAAAACCTCAAAAATAGTCTAAGCCGTAAAGGGGGATTTTTTAAAAATTGTTTCTTATTACTTCATAGTTAAGTCGTGCAAAAACATTTTTTTGTGGTATACGCTCATATTTTTTGTTAAGTAATTAATAATTTTATTGTAATTCCAATACATAGAAAAGCTAGTAAAAGCTTCAATTTATCCGTAGCTTATTTTTTGCTGTTCATAATATAAACCGATTCGTCGTAAATATTAATCTAAATAGGATTTAGATATTTCATCTTAAGCTCGGCTTGAGAGATATTTATGTTTAATTTGCTCTCTGGTAGGAACTCTGACAACCTAATCGGGTCGATAACATTTTTGAGTGTACTGAAATACAGGCCTTAAGTAGGAAAAAATATCTCTCGGGCGTGGCTGATAAGAGTGTCGCGAGTTGTGACTGTCACGCGATTAAAGGTCACGGATGTCGTAAAAGCAACAGAGATGGGTTTATTATTTCTAACAACATTACACTCGACTAGACAAATGATGGCAGCTGTGTGAAATTCTTATAATTTTTCAGCACGTTGGCGACTCGCGTCTTGTTATGTAGACATAAGAGAAATGTGTGCAGTTCCAATTACAAGCACTTGAATTACAAGAAAATGTCTACACTGCTTAACACCTTGAGATGTGTAAAAACATTGTTGACTTATAATACTTGCGCAAATTTGCAGCATCAAATGCGTAAAATTATTTAAAGTTAGATAATATCATTGTGAGCTATAAAATGTAATCTTAAATTAAAGATTGCTTGTAAATCTTTAATGAATACCTTAAGAAAATATATCGCTTAGAAATTAGACCCTTTAATTAAACATTGCGACTATTGATATGACTGCGAATAATATTATTTGCTTTTGAAACAATTGATTATATTTTTGGTTCCTTTTTTATAAGCTAAGAAAAAAGTTAAGTATCAGAACTACAAAAACTGCTTTAAAGTTCAAAATCTCCTATTTAAGAACCGCTTTTCGGTTACGGTTTTATTGTATAATGTGGAAAATTCAATTCTTTAGATTTAGACAATGATTGTTTTTTCGTGAATAAATCAATAATAATTGGATAATTTGGAGAGCGTCGTTTTCATGAAAAATTACATCAAGGGCGTTGATCGTCAAATAAAACAGGCGGCTGGTGGTAAACGGGTATTTACACCTTATCGCTATTTATATAGGGAGTGTTATTGTTAGCAGCCTGATCCCGAATTTTACCCGACATCGTGGTGCATCACCTTAATGTCGCAAATAAAATAGGTATGGACCTGTTGGAAGGTGTTTCAACTGAAATATCATTACAAAGTTGCATTGCACTCAGCATCCTCACATCACGACATAGGCCCTGAGGGAAATCATATCCAGTATTGCCAACTCGATTATTAAAATAAAGCCAGACGACTCCCTAAAAGGAGCTAAAAAAGAGCTAAAATCTTGTACTCGTATAGTTGTATCTAAGTAATCTTATATCTAAATTGTAATGTATGTAATTTTATATCTGAGTTGGGACCAATTAATTAACCAAATTCACCATTCTGGGAGGGGTTGCCAGAGAAATAAGAGGAAATAAACCGGTTCCTTTGAATTCATCCCGGGTTTTGTGTATCCCGGGGGGCAGGGAAACAGAGAATTTATTCTAGGTACAAACAAGTTTTCAATACGAAAATAACCGATTACTAAATAAATAACTCCTAAATTGTCTTTTTCGTTCGTGAGTTTTGTATAAAAAGAGGAGGTAGATTGTGTGAAAAACGAGCTAAGAAGCTAAACGGATTGTTCTTCTTTAAACCTACATAAAATTTACCACTGTCACATCTCCACCACTCTGTCACATTTTGTTTTTACTATAAATAAATTCTCTCTGGATCTCAGAGGGGAAATTGTAACAAGGGGAGAAGGAGGCCTAAAATGCCTGTTGGGGGGTGACAAGCACGAGCTGCGTGTATACCTATTTCGAATGACAACCCACGTGACAGAATTAACGTACGACATAAAAGTTGTAGGAGACAAGTTTTTGAGATTTTTAAAAATATTTTATTAAACATCTTTAAAAGTAATAATCGCTGTTACTTGATAGGTTATACATTTTTGAGTTTAAAAATTGTTTTATATTTTATGTCGTCATATCATTTTTTTGTAACATTATAAAATATATGCAAGTCGAGGTGGCAGAAGACAACTGTGATTTGCATGAAATACACTTCTCTCACGAGGAGTTACAACTCTGTAACGTAATTTTTACTACAAAACAGTAGATTTTAAGATAATAATATTGGTAATTCTGTTGAATTTTTCTCCACTAACTGGTGGAGTCACCTTTATGTAGGTTAAAAAGAAGAACGACCCAAACAATTTTTTTGGAGCTGACGGCCTCATTTTGGAGCTAAATCGAGCTCTAAAGGAGCTGAGTTGGCAATACTGATCATATCCCTCAGTTCCTACCCGGAAACAACGGAAAATATTATGTAAGTGTTTTATGGAGGCATTAAATTTTCCTTGTAGGTAAATAGTAATCAGCATTTTGCATTTTTCCCATAGAAATTTTATAGTCGAAATAAAATGTTGTTTTGCCAGTTTAAAATTTTAAGTGCTAATGCACCACCGATTTAATAGTATATAACGCACATAATTTGGATAAATTAATAATAATATTATTATTATTCAATGACACAACAATTTGCTTAGGTGTGATGCGCTATTACTTCAGGCCCATCTGTGGCAAGCCGATTGAAATTCCAATAAGCCGCTTAAGTATGTTCAATGCCAAACAGCAGCTATACTTTTAATAGGTACTGGGCTATAACGGGACTCGTTGCCTTTTATTGAATCACCGGCGAAAATGTATAATATGGCTGCGTCAATAATTATTTATATAACACCCAATTTGATGTGCCTTCTACATATAAGAAGGCATAAAACTCTAAGTTTTCAGGATTATTTAACCTACAATTCATGCTTCTAGACTAGAATCCCCCTTAATTCAACCTTGTAAATGTACTGCAAATTGTCGTACAATGTCTCGCAGAATTAATCTTAATATATATATTTCTTCTGTCCGTGTGTATGTCACTGAACTCCTCCTAAACGGCTGGACCGATTTTGATGAATTTTTTTGTGTGGGTTCAAGGGGAATCGAGAATGGTTTAGATTCACAATTTGGTCCACTGGAAAATGTTCTTTTAAATATTTTTTTTTATTTCTAAGGAGTTGTTGATTTTGGAATGTTTTACATTGGATCCGGCAGACTGCGCTACCATCGCAGTATCGAATATTCAATATTATTCAATTTTAATTTTAGTTTGTCCCGGCAGTTGTGTACAGGGCAACGTCTGTCGGGTCCGGTATAAATAAATAAAATAAATTGTGGAACATTCCAGAACACTCTCGAATGTTGTCCTGAGCGAAGCAGGGTAACCCAGCTAGTATAGATATATAAGTGTACAGTGGTGTTATATAAATTACATATCGGTATAGAAATTATTTAAAATTGCAATCTCACCAAAGAAGAAGCTAGTTCTTGTGCTTGATGGGCGAGTTACACTAATTATAACAGAAATAGAATAACATTATGCAATAGGTAAGTATATAATAGGAACAGTTGAAACTTCTGGATCATCTATATGTGAAGGTGTACATACATAGGATACGATATTTAATTATTTTGTATTACTCTTTGTAAATGTATCAATAACGAATGTCTAAACAAAAATGAGTAATTGTTTGCCCACTTTACGTTACGTTTACTTTATTAATCTTTGACCTTTTTTTAACTCAAATCTATTGGGGGAATTCGGTCCTCACATTTTGCGTACTCAACTACCTCTAGCGCCTGCACTTATACTTAGACTAAGAACTACCAACATTATCATCATTTTCTTAACGCATATTTTTATTGGCTGCTATATTTATGAATGATTGCAAGATTCCAACCCAAACTAAATGCTATCTAATTAGAAAGTGTCTTCGATAAATTTAATCCATTTTTATTTTTAATATGCGACATCTGTTGACTTTTCTGCAAGTCCAGGATGAATTAGCTACAAAAAAGGTTAAAAGTCATCAGATTTAATCGCAGTTGGGGCTAAATTTCACTTAAACGTGCTAATTAAATTATTTTTAATATAATTACAAATTACAATCCACGTAAACTTTACTTAAAAAAAGGTGTGTGACAATATTATTACTGTGTCGACAATTTATGTCGTACGAAATAATATCAAATACGTTGTTGACAATCAATTTTATAAAGTATAGGCATTTCACTCAGAAAGGTAAACGCAGCCCGTTTAGCAGATGTATTCCATAAAGGCTCGGCCCGTGCAGAGTTTACACTATCGAATGAACGAGGTGCGGCCGCCGTTGCACTGATAATGGTATCTCGCTAAGATAAACAGGCCGTAAACGCTCGCCCTATGATGGCTTGCAGGTGAATTGGGACGGCGAGTGCACTCATAAAACATGATTTTACCTGAGGCAGGATCGTTACTTTTTAACGATGTTTTGTCGAAGTAATATATCTGCGAAAGAATGTTCTAGCGATATGGGTTTCTGTTGTGTTGTTATTTTATAGGTTGACGCATAATATATTTTCAGCTAAAATGTTGTTACCATCCATTGTTAACCCCCTGGGCTCGACCATATTTTGCGCTTGGCAATAAAATTGAAATAAATGGAATATTTTTGAACGCGTCCGAAAACTGAAAACTGTTTCTGAAAGGGGATAAAACACGCTATCAAATTTTATGAATCGAAATAAACATGTGATTGTTGAAATATAAAATATCTCTAATAAAGGTATAAAAATGTTGTTAGGCTAACTAAAAAATTTAAGGATATAAAGTGTATTTAACTGTTATATTTTGCCTATGTTAGAAGTCAGCTTGAGTACAATTCTCCCGTCTGGAACCCACATTATAATATTCATGTACAAGCTGTTGAAAGAATACAAAACAAATTCTTACGTTTTCTAAATTTTAAAATGGATATTCCAGTAATTATATTGAACTACAACACTATCGTAAACGATATGAACATGCTCAAATTGTCGGACAGAAGAATTTTCACTGACTTGGTATTTCTATATAAAATTCTAAATGATTTAGTTGATAGTCCGGTATTGTTTGAATCGTTAAGATTCCGGATTCCACTACGTAATACTATAAGTCAGGATTTATTTCAGTGCAGAAATTTTGGAACTAACTACCATAAATATTCCTTTTTTTATATTTAATTAAAATTAAAATTGATAGTTTTATCATCAAGTTCTGCAAGTATTTTAGTATGTATTTTTGTTACTAAAATACTTGCAGAACTTGATAATAAAACTATCAAATTTAATTTTAATTAAATATAAAAAAATTTAATGGAGTTCTACGAATTAAACACAAAAACAATTAATATGTATTCCTATTTGCCCAGAATACTAATGGAGAGAAACAATTGTACCAAATCAGTGGTCATCTTAAATTTATCTTAAAACAAATATAAAATATTGTTATTGAGGCAGTTCAGTTATGTACAATAAATACTGTATATTTCTAACTATGCTATGTATGTAAAAAGCCCTGAAAGGGGGCGTTTATTAATAAACAAATATGCGACAAAATACAATGTAAAACTGCATCTGAAAAGGGGTTCATTAAGTACGAGATTTTCACACTTCAAAGCATTTACTTTATTTTTCCAGGCATTAAAAAAGCTCGAAGAAAAACACAGTACTTTGAATTCTTCGTATTGCATTGCCTTAACGGTAAGTTTTGGGAAGTTAGTTGGCTGCAACGCGACCCGATTTCCATCACCAGTCACGACTTCCGAGGAAGACAAATGGATGACTTGTTGTCTGGCTTTGTACTCGAGTCACTCGCCTGAATTTACTGTCGACGGTGCCAACTGGGCCGGCAGTGTTCTCAGTGTTACCGCTCGGGGCTTGGGACTTGGATAACACCAGTTACGAGTTCATGAACCTTTTATGGTCTTCTATAATTAAGTATAAGGAGTTAACTTTTATGAATTATTTTGTAATTCTTTACTCTAGTCTATACTGGGTATCTGAGGCTTAATACTTATTATACAATCATGTTTCTGCCGACGAAAGCTCCGTTGTAATCTCTTGTCCTATTAATACCCCTTTCCTTCCCAGAACTTCCTCTCCTTCCTTTCCTAAAAAGACCCTCCACACAGTATCCTAGAAGATGACATAGGCCTTGAGAGGTATTATTTTCCTCAGTGGAGCTAATGCAAAAAACAATTGACAACACATGAAAATCTCCTACTGTCACCAGGGTAAGCGGAAAATATTGCCAGCCGAGGAATTGAACACACGACGCCTGAGTGGGACCCAAACTCAGCCACTGACCGGTCTGGTCTGGTCTAGCTGGCTAACTAACATTTAAGAGCAATGGCACTACCTCACGTGGATTTTATTTAATTAACTGCTTTTGAAGCACAGTATGAGTCTCTAGGAGAAAAAACTTAACTGCATTAAAAAACAAATTACGGCATTATTCAATGATGCTGCACTTGATAGGGGTTTATGATAATGTTTTTTTTTTATAAAACAGGATGGGAAAAATTTTGCAAAAATTTTGCAAATTCTCATGATGACATTGTGTTTGTGTTTATAGAGCATGAAAAATGCTCTATCAATTTATTAGAAACTAGCTTTTACCCGCAGCTTCGCTCGCATGGGATTAGGGCGAAATTACTGTAGCGCTTGCACTTATCAATTATCCTCCCTCCCCACTCCCTTTCCAACCTCTCCCTTCCACCCCCTCTCCCCTCCACCCTCCCGCATTCCATACATTAATTCCCGGTACATTCAGTTTTTAAATAGCTCGCGTGCCACCTAAACTTCATAATGCCAGAGCTCACCAATAGTAAAAATAAAGAATTATCCAATTTGGTGCAGTCAATCGAAAGTTATGCGCGTACAAACATTTCGGAGATTCATTTTTATTTATATCTATAGATAGATAGATATTAACTACGCCTTAAATAAAATTATATTAATATTAACTAAGCCTTAAATAAAATTATAACGACTAAAGACGCCTTAAATAAAATTATATTAATATTAACTAAGCCTTAAATAAAATTATAACGACTAAAGACGCCTTAAATAAAATTTCAATTAGCAATAACTCGCTTTTGTTAGCGACAGAAAACGTATAATACATATAATTTATTAATATTTATAATTTCATAACGCCAGAACTTACCGTTATATACAGTCTATAGTCCTTGCTTATAATGTAGCTTTCTATTGGTGAAAAAAATTAAAAAATCTTTTTATTAGTTAATGCGTGAAAGCGTAACAAACAAACTCGAGCAGTTTCGCATTTATAATATTAGTATAGAAGATATCGACGGATATTGAACCCGTAACATTCAGGTACAAAGCAAAGTTCAATTGAAAAAATGATTTTAAAAGTCAAAAAGAAAACTCTATTTACCAAAACATAAACGCTGGCATAGACCGAAGCGGTGATCAAATATTTGGCATAGAAAAATATATCCATTTAATTCGGCGCGAGCTTTCCGTCGGTTTTCACTCATTTTACGGACCTATAGATAGTTTTATTACTGCGGAACTGAGAAACGAGACGCAGTGGGCGCTCGGTTTATACCCAAACATCTACAATAGCGGAAATTCCGTTTTCGTAGCAATGAACTGTAAATAATTTCAGTGGTACATTTCTGACAGCTGTCAACGAAAAGACAAACGTGTTATTTGCTGGTAGAATTGATTGTAAGGCAAGACTAATAGATCTTATTTCATTTGTTAGAATATTGGCCCTGGTTTTTATTTTCTTTTCCGAACCTTCAGACCGTGAAAAATCGAACTCTGAACCCAAAAAAGTTTGCCGATCGTTTGCAGTAAAGTAGGGGTACAGTGGAAGAAGGGGTGTAGTTCGTTATTTAAAAAAAAAACATATTGTTTACAATGGTATTAGTTAAGTATTGGTATTTCAATCATTTTTACTTTATGTTTAAACAACACGTGAAATGAATTGCTTCAACACTTCTAAATTCTTTTTTTTGTAACAAAGATGAAAAATATGAAGAAAACAAAAATGGTGCTTTAAAAAAAACTGAGTGTGCAATTCACACGCGGTCGATGTGAAACCTTCAGAAAAATAAAGTAGACTAGAGTGAGAAGGCTACGGAGCACCGCAAAAATAAAAATTAAAAAATCGAGTGCAGTTTACACGCGGTAGAAGCCCACACAATCTCAACCAATAGGAGCCTTGAAAAGTGCGCTCATAATCAAATCGGCCAATACGGTAAAGTATCATTCTATTTCATAGATGTATGTGCTTGCCTCTTTTTATTGTCGTTTCCGTTTCATCGAGTTTTCAAATCACAACGTTGCTAAAGAAGTTTCATTTGAAAAATTGAATGCAGTTCACACACGGTAGAGTGAAACTTCACCCACCCTATCTCAACCAATAGGAGCCATGAAAAGTGAGCTCATAATCAAAGCGGCCAATGCGGTAAGATCTCATTCTCTCGCAGGCTAAATCCTGTAGATGTATGTGTTTGTCCCTTTTTGTGTCATTTTCGTTTCCCCGAGTTTAAAAACGCAACGGTGCTAATGAAGTTTCACTTCAAAAACAGCATAATGAATATTTTGAAGGAACGGGGAGTTCTGAACGTATTATGATAGAAGTTACGTTGTGTTTGCAAAAAAGTAATACATAGAAAAAAATTATCTTAAATAGGAAAGATGTAAATATTACGAGACGCATTATGTACGGTAGGAATATTACTACGGCATGGGTTTTGGTTAAACCGGGTTAAGGACGGCTTCACTACACAAACGCTAAACCGACGCGTAAAAATCTAATAAGTAAGATGGTTACGAAATAGTGACGATTCCCTTTTTTCTCCTGTGCCCAGAAATGTTATTTTTTCCAGTACGAATTCATGATTCACCATTCGCTTCGTCCCGTCACGCGAGTTTGGACCGCGCTTAGGGCCATCACGCCTAAAATAAAATACATGCCGTCCTCAAGATTGCTGTTTGCGTGTTTGAAGAATTTCTCGTTTACGCGTATGAGACTGCGAATATTACTACCCAGAACACGGCGAGCTCTGTGACAGGGTGGTAAGAGTATTAGCACGGAACCGAAGTCTCAAGTTCACAACCAAAGTAGTGAAATTTATAATCGACCCTAATGATAGAAAGATTTTCGTAAATGATTTTATCTATGTTTAGAAAAAGATTCGAAAAGCTAGGTAGCCCTTTCCCCTTCCCTCATTTACTCCTACTTTCCGATATTACCTAACACGATGATTGCCACCGAAAGCGGACATGTTATGTTTATATAAAACTAGCCACACGTTGCTGTGGCCAACGAAACACAACGCCATTACTCAACCTTTATAACCAACACCATCTGTTAATTTGCAAACATATCAAATCCTGAAAAAAACCCTTGACTCTGTGCAGAAACGGGCGGTCCGTTTGATAGATTCTCCTAATTTAACAAACGGATTGCAATCTTTAGAGCACAGGCGCCAGGTGGGAATGCTGTCCTTGTTCTACCGGTATTACAATGGAAGATGCTCCGAGGAACCAGCGTCATTGATCCCCTCGGCACCGGTGCATAGTCGGGAAACACGCCAAACGCGCGCTCAACATTTGTACACGGTTGATATTAGCCACATGAGAATGGGTCGTTTCTACGATTCGTTCTTGAGTTCAACAGCTCGGCTGTGGAACGATTTTCCGGCCTCTGTGTTTCCTCCCTCCTACAACACGGGTCTCTTCAAGACCCATGTTCACTCCTTCCTCTCCTCAAAAACACCCTCCACACAGCATCCTCAAAGATGACATAGGCCCTGAGGGAAATTATTTTCCTCAGGGCCTCCTGTGTGGAGTTAATGTAAAAAAAAAATCCATACCGCCCGCTTGCCAGCCCGCTGCCTGAATTGAATCTTTGAATTTTTCGGCTTTTCTCTACTATATTATGCATGTATTATATATATACATATAAAAACCTTCCTCTTGAATCACTCTTATCTATTGGTGAAAACCGCATGAAAATCCGTTGCGTAGTTTAAAAGATCTAAGCATACAGACAGCGGGAGCGTGTTCAATTTATACTATATAAAGTTAATATTCCCTACCAGTACTAGGATATAAAAAGATTTCCTAGCAGAACGTAAAAAAACTACTACACAATTATTTCTTTCCTGTGTGTGTATTTTGATTTTTTTTTATAGTTAATACCGCACAAGAGTCCCAACTGTTCCCGCCTGGAGCCAGTGAGACTATGGCATCCCCAATCGGGGTATGTTGCGAGGCTGAAGATAGTGGGGAGGGGAAGGAGATAGGGAAGAGGAAGGTGGGGAAGTACCTGGCTATTCAGATCTGGTCACTAAACACGGCTAAAGCCGTTTCAAGCAACGTTTCAATTCTGAATGTTCCGTTTCAATTACTCAATAGGTACAATTTAAAAAGAATCTGAGAGATTTTCCGTGTACGTCGTCGACTATAAAGTCGCCGGGCAACTTTTTTACTCCCCTGTGAATGCGGCTTAATCTCTAGTAATCCCTGTGATATTAAATAATGAGAAAGTTAGTAGCGAATAAATACGCAGAAATCACGCCATTTTCTCTTTAAAAAAACTTTGCAACTGTAAACTTTTTGGTACAATCAAAAAACGCGTAGGTACCTTCCACGACGTAAAATATCTAACGTGAGAAACGTTCCCACGTTGTGAATTCCGGGTTCTTTATAAGTTCGGTTTTATCAATTGATGAAATAGAGTAAACTAAGTAGTCTGTGATTGATTAATCAGTCTTTACGATTAATATCATCAAAATAATTTGAGTGTCTCAAAGAATTGAAGCGTCTCTTTATTTACACATATCGGGTAACGGAAAATTGAAAAGGACACAATTTTAATTGTTCGGGATTTTTCAAAAAATCAGATATTCTGTTTTTGTAGACTAATGATAATGAATTTTTATTATAAAATTAACAATGAATAGATCTTTCAGAATACTTCACAATTTTTGTAAATTCTTTAATGGCAGAATTTAATTTCTTTTTAATTTTCGGACAAAAAATCCTCTTAAAATAAATGTACGTCGTGAAGGACACACTTATTTTCCTAGAAATATTTCGAAGACGCAGATCGAAAGAGAAAAATTGTATATTTAACTGATTTTGGATTTTTTTTCCTTTACAACATTTCAAATTTCGGCTATCGAAATTATTGTAGAATTTATTATGAAGAACGTTTGTTTATGAAATTGATCAAACTTTTTCAAATTCCTAAATAACCGATTCCATTGGCCAGTCTGCAGCCAACGAGTCGAATGGTTTTATGTCAATTTGATACAATGGTTTTCTTTTAGATCGCTTTAGATCTTCTAGACTTCTTGGTATTTTCTGTTCGGGGTTTAGTACACATCTATCTCGGGTACCCATCAAATTTTCACTGCATTCGATCTTACGTATCTTCTACCAGTTCCGTGCCTTACTGCCATGCATCAGGATTGGTATCGGCACTGCATTGTGGACTGCTAGCAAATTGAACACAAATAAGCAACAATTCAATAACCAGACTTTTCGATATGGTCATAAATTTTGGTCTCTTTTGGCATCATTTAAATTTTGATTATTCTAAGTCCTGTTTTGAGTCGAGACTCAACCACTTTGCATTTCGCCTGTCTGTAAATTTGAGTGTGTTCCGTGTCCGATCAATCCTTTCAAGATGGTAGCCGTGTTTGATAGTACCTTTTTTTCCGCCGGAGCGCATGAGCGTTGCGACAAGTCGGAATAAACAAAGCGTGAAGTCGTACTGTTCACGGAACTACCAGTTTAATCCTTTACCATACTCGGGCAATAATTCCACGAAGGATAATACCCTCGTGGAATATTCAAGGCTTGTTTTATAGCGGTGGATAGCGGGACTCGGTGTAGGCTGTACCGAGTATCCACTGGCCGGTTGAGGTGAGAATGGAGGTGGATGGAAGTACCTTAATGTTCACACGTCACGCAAACAACAATGGAAATACATGCCTCAAAGAAGGAAATAACGGTATGCTATAATAAATACATGCTTAATCAAAACAAAAAAGCGTAAAATCTGAGTGGTTGGAGGAAAATATTAACTGCAAGTGGATGGAATGAACCCTTTGAATGGGAGGAGACCATATTTGTCCCAGCTCACGTGCATCTCCATTACTATCAGAGTGAGAATTATATACTAAACAGTGTTAAAAAGTCAAAACACCACGCTTTACAGTCTAATCAAAAAAATAACGACGAAAAAAGTAAAATGTTACATCTTTATGAAATCAAAGATTTGAAACGCAATTTGAAAAAAAAATTAAAAAAGATTGCATTTAGTTCTGGTTTGAATCTTGCACTCATACGTAAAGGTGACTTATGTATGGCTGAGCGCTCCACGTTCTTCGCGCTCTATCTTAGAAATGGTTAAACGTATAAAAAATTATTAATTTTTTATTTTAACTTTTTATGAGTAAAACCTCAAATCGTAATATTTAATTAAATGAAGACATTATGAGCGAAACTCAATCGAAAATATGGAAACAGAAAAATCAGAAAAAGAAGTTCGAGTTGAATCTTGCAATTATACGTAAAGGTGGCAGCCAATAAAAATATGCGTTAAGAAAATGAAGATAATATGGGTGGTTCTTAGTCGAAGTATGGTACAGTTCAAAATGACCGAATTGGATATCGACACCTTAGCTCAGTGGTCAAGAGCACTCGCCAGGAAAGAGATAGGTCCTGGATTCGAGTCTCAGAGGTGCCAATATATTTTTCTGATTTTTCTGTTTCCAAATTTTCGATTGAGTTTCGCTCATAGGGTCTCTTCATTTAATTAAAAAAAATTGAAACTTTGAGAACTTTTTATTAATTATTTTTTTATTTGAAAAGACAAAAAAGCGAGGTGACATTAACGTTTAAAATACAGTTGTCTAATAAGATATATATGTGTATTTATTTTTTTCGTTATTAGTAATTTTAGTTAGAAAACGCGTGAGGTGAGTCATTTTTAAAACTTTTTATGTTTGCATGCAAAATTTTTATATTTCAAAAATGTTATGTTTATTTTTAACTATAAAATTTGAAAGCGTATTTCATCACCTTTCAAAAACAGTTTTTAGTTGTGGGATATATTCAGAAATATTGCATTTATTTGCATTTTATTGTAAAGCGGAAATATTTTGACCATCTGAAAAATACGCCAAAATTCTGGTTTAATAAGTTGGATACGCCCCAGGAAAACATGGGACGATCGAGGAAATCAAATACGGTTAGGTTTTGTCACCAATGCACAAGCATACATGTACGAGAAGATGTAGTAATAGTGTGAAGTAGAAGGTACGTTAAGATCAACAGATTTGTATAGCGTTCCATTCTTTCGCCTACCCGCGAAACGCAGTGAAATTTTATCACCTTTTTTCTGTCTGGAATTTGTAGGTCAACTATTTTAAGCCCGCAACGAGATTTCCATCGTGAGCTTTAAAAAATACATCATACATGAAAAATACAACAACAAATTATTTATAACGTAACAGGTGGGATTATTATACATACAAATAAAGATCACTTAAAAAGCCATTAAAAAAATTATACTAATTTCATGATTTGAAATTATATTCCCGCGCAATGGGTACAATTATTCAAGTTCAATGAAATTTTAATTTTCAAAATTGGAACTAATAAGTAGAAACCATATATTTATCAGCAGACGGAATCAAAATTATTTTATCAATTAAAATTTTTTAATTTGAAATGTTCAAATTTTTGACAGATTTATCTAGTAGGTCAATTCAGACTATTTTTTTAAAGATAGAAAAACATTGCAGAGATATGAATAGCCTGACAAAATTTGAAAACTTCGACCACCACCATAGAAAGCGGAAAACGTTGCTCGTGTCGTGGTGGAGGATTTCGCCAGCCGAGGAATCGAATCTGGGTGGGACACAAACGCGATGCCAAATCAGCCGCCGACCGGTCAGATAAACGCACCTTTATTAGAAAAGTTACTTATTATTGAAGTGTAAACTTCTTTAGCACCGTTGTGATTTGAAACTCGATGAAACGAAAAATAGCGACACTAAAAAGAGACAAACACATACATCTATAGGATAGAGAAAATGAGATAGTACAATCGGTCTCCTCTTTATGCGGTGCTTCGTAGCCCCCCCACTGTTGTATACTTTAGTTTTCTGAAGGTTTCAATTCTATCACGTGTGATTTGCGCACTCTGTTTTTTTTTAATATTACTACATTTATTTGATATCTCTAAATTGTAAACATTTATTGTTGTAAGGCACTGAGATACATAAATCCTACAATTACAATATCCCGTGATTTTCCTCGGGTCTGCGCTAGCAATGTATATTATTATAATTCATGTTTGATAGTTAACGTTAGGAATAAGCTTGCAAATTTTCCTCAAATAACTTACAGAATGCCTCCTAAAATACACCCCGTTAAATTGCTCAGCAGAGTAACAAGTCCATTATGTTTACAAAGGAAAATTCATTTTAGTGTGTTATGTAACGACACATATCAAAACACGATGAAATGCTAATAATAATTTCAAAGGTGATTCGATATCGCAACAAGTCGAAACGTAATGTCAAATTATTGCTCTTTGAAGAAAACATGTAATGAAAATGGCTATTCCGGCAAATTTTAATCATTTACAAGCTGGTACCCGGCATGCGTTGTAATAGAAAGAAATAAATTGTTTCTACCCGCATTTCCTTTCCCATGCGTCCCTGTTTCCCTCCCACGTCCCCTTCCCCCCGCGTTCCCCTTCCGCCTTCCACGCCGTCCCCTCCCTCTAACCCCACCTCCTTCATTACCCTTCCCCTCATGCCTTCCCTCGCTGCCGCTAAAATATATAAAATACACTCATTTTCATTTATACAAATTTCATAACGCCAGAGCTTACGATTATATATAGCCTATAACCGTCGCGGGCGTGCGCACAACAAATCACCAACGTTTCATCACAATCGGATTAACAGTACGGCAGCGCATAACATACGAACGAACAAACAAAAACAAACTAACTAAAAATTGATTTTTATATATAAGAAGATTTATGGATTGTTGAAGCGAAAACTTCTTTAGCACCGTTGTGATTTGAAACTCGATGAAACGGAAACGAGCGACACTAAAAAGAGTCATACACATACATCTATAGGATTTAGCCTGCGAGAGAAAAAGATAGAATAATCGGTCTCCTTTTTGTGCGGTGCTTCGTAGCCTCCCCACTCTTGTCTACTTTAGTTTTCCGAAGGTTTCACTTACCG
The DNA here is from genome assembly GCA_936435175.1 of Glyphotaelius pellucidus. Classification (NCBI taxonomy): domain Eukaryota; kingdom Metazoa; phylum Arthropoda; class Insecta; order Trichoptera; family Limnephilidae; genus Glyphotaelius; species Glyphotaelius pellucidus. The sequence goes on from OW386548.1 coordinate 34,314,813, forward strand.
CGTACGAATTGCACACTCAGTTTGATCATTTTTATGTTTTTGTCCAGTTTTTGATTGTAGGTTTAAAATGTTTACAATGAAACATTGCGTTTATTACCTTATTTATACGAACATTCAAACCGGTTTCGGCACAACTGTGGTTTCGTCAGGTAGATAATTATATTATAAATCTACTTTTTTTTACAACAGAAAAGAATATGTCCTTACTGGGGTACCCCGTTCTAAGGTTTCATTGAACACGGTTAGTAACCATGAACAATGAATTTTGAAGTCAGTTTTTTTTTTTATTGACCGGTCAGTGGTTGAGTGGACATCGCGTTTGGATCCCATCCGAGCGTCCCGTGTTCGATTCCTCGGCTGGCTAAGTCCTCCATCACAACACAAGCAACATTTTCGGCTTTCTGTGGAGGTAGTAGGAGATTTTCAAACATTGTTGGGTTATTTGTAACCCAACAATTTTTATTATTTATTATTTTGACTTTGTGAGTAAAACCTCAAACTGTAATATTTAATTAAATGAAGACATTATGAGCGAAACTCAATCGAAAATCTGGAAACAGAAAAATCAGAAAAAGATATTGGCACCTCTGGGACTCGAACCCAGGACCTCCCTACTTTCCGGGTTGGGCGCTCTTATCCACTGAGCTAAGGTGTCGATATCCAATTCGGTCACTTTTAACTGTACCATACTTCGACTAAGAACCACCCATATTATCTTCATTTTTCTTAACGCACATTTTTATTGGCTGCCATCTTTATGAATGATTGCAAGATTCAACTCGAACTAAATGCAATCTAGATGGTGTCTGGATAAATTATTATCAATTTTATTTAATGTGCGACATCTATTGACTCTTCTGCAAGTCTGGGATGAATATTATTATTTATTATTTTGACTTTATGAGTAAAACCTCAAACTGTAATATTTAATTAAATTAATCGAGTCCCAGAGGTGCCCAATATCTTTTTTCTGATTTTTCTGTTTCCAGATTTTCGATTGAGTTTCGCTCATAATGTCTTCATTTAATTAAACCAACAATTTTTTTTAATGTGTAAAAATTATATACAATGGGAATTTGTACCCGCTAAGCTATTGCAAGTAGCTTGTCAGCAGGAGATTTATTCCACGAGAAAGAATGTTACAACAACAATAAATGAAAAAATCATAAACGCATTAGCGTAGCAATAACATATATGTAACAACATATAAGATACCTAACAACATAGTGATTTTATTAATGGTTTTAATTGCAAGAGGGATTATATTAAATAGTTTTATAGATAAATATTGCATATTTCTTTGTCCAAAAGTCGTTTTAGTTGAAGGTTGGTGGAATATGTATGTTGTAATGTGGATCTTGTGAATCGGCCCGAGTTACTTACGGTTACATCTGCCCTGAAAAGGGCATGGTTACCGAAACCGGTTGGCTTGTTCGTATTAATAAAGTGCTGTGCCGTCATAAACAAATCATTCGCAAGACCTTTATTTTATCATAAAAAATAATTACCATCATACAGAATATAGATGTTACTAACGAAAGCATTTAAGCCAATTGAAATACAAAACTACCAACGAACAGGTAAGTAAGTAGCAACGCTTGATTAAAATCAAGGTAGAATGACAGATTCAAATGCCGGTGCTATAAATGTAGATGAATTACAAAAAATAACAATAGACAATAAGTAAAGTTATACCTACAACCTACAGCACAACATAGACCGAACGTTCTAAGGTCAATGTCCTTTTAGCCGACAAGTGTAGTGGTGGTAGGTACCCAACTTTGACCGGGCGTCGAACCAGCGAGCTAGCAAAACTACTGTCACTCCCCTCCCACTAATGGGTTCTGTCTGGCAGCCCCCGGGCACACACCTGTTGTGGTCTCCCTCTATCACAGGGAAAGAATGAAAATAAAACGATATGTTTGATAATATGTAATACGTAAACATAATAATATATAAGGTGTACCTGTCTACGTAGGAACTAGCTACAATACATCGCATTCCCGTAACTGTGCCGTAAGTCGAAAACCAGGTGTTTCGAGGGTTAAGTACTTTGATAGTATACATTTCGCACTATGAGTACTTTAGTGTGGATGGGGACGATAGGGACATATGTAAATATGAATGTTAGAGGAGGCGCGCTAATATTAAAAACGATAATATTTAAGCGAAAATTAATAAAACACGACCCATTTAAAAGAGAACAATAATCTCGTAGGAATTGTCTTGAATAGCATTTAAAGTTAAAAATTAATATTAAAAGGCAAGATAGAGGGGTCGCCGAGGGCCTGGTAGGAGACAAATGTCTTGGCTGCGAAATGTACGAGAGTGGACCGGTATTAGAAGTGTGGGGGAGCTATTCAGGGCAGTGCAAGATAGAGATACATTTTCCACTGTGATTGCCAACGTCGGGGGGACCTGATAGGGCACACGAAGAAGAAGCATTAAAGCAATACTGTGAATTTTGTTCATACATATAACTTGTAAGTAACAGAAAAAAAGTGTTTATAATAAATTTCAGAGCTTACTTTGCTATTTTTTTTCTATGGGGGAATTTCAATTACAATTAACGGTTCGGCGTGGGTTCAGAAATTCCTAACTTCAAACGATGACATCTCTAAACTATACTTTTTGACTTAATACACAAAAGCAATCATGATGGTTTTGAAAGAACACTTAGTAAAAATGCCACAACTCAAACTTTTTTCAATTTAGTAACTATATATTATTTTTTTAACATTTTTATTTTATATAAATATATATAAGAGCGTGTTCACACACAGCTATAAAAGATGTAGCTTGGCCTATTTCAACATATCGCTCGCCATGCATTGCCAATGGGAATATACGGCGAGTGATATGTTGAAATAGCATGCATTGCCAGTGGGAATATACGGCGAGTGATATGCTGAAATAGGTCAAACTACATCTTTGATAGCTGTATGTGAACACGCTTTAATAGAAATTATATTCGTAGTCCTCCTCACTAGGAGATCCTGTGCTGAGAGGGACTATATTTTGGATAATTTTTCAGATACTTTATGGTTTAACTTCATGGTTTGGGTTAGGCTTTCCATAAACTTCTACGACGATGTTTTCAGTATATTAGTAAGTTCATTTTCCGAAAGTTCCTTAAGCCAACATTTAATTTCCTTAAATGTAACTATTTTTGCTTTATTTTTTTTGATACTAGGTGGGAGTTTGTTATAGAGCTTTAAAAAGCTGCTAAAAAATTCAGAGCTTCTTTGTCCAAGCGTAGAGTTACACTTAGGTATATTTAGTACCTATGTCTGTTTGTATGGCTCTGGTTTTATGAGTGTGTGAGGTGTCTACCTTTGAATCATTTTTGAGGTGATATACCAGAATGTTTTTGGCATAGATGTTCTGTATATTTGGTACATCAAACTATTTAAAAATTTCTGTTGTTGACGTCCTTATGCGGACCTTTAGTATGATCTTCATGATGCAATTCTGAGCTACCTTCAGTTGTTTTACGTGTTTTGATGCTGATGAGCCCCATCCTGTTACTCCATATTCCAATCGAGAGTGGCATAAAGCATAATATAAACTGACATACTTACTAGGATAAACTAACAGGATTACTTACTAGGATAAACTAACAGTCTATAACAGTTATAATCATACTTATTTTATTGTTGTGTATTGGTTTATTATTTGTTGAATTTGGATTTGTATTATTATTATTTTTTTAAATTGCTGCTTAGTTCTGTTTTTTTTTCATTTTTCTTGAATATTTTAGTTTACATTCAGTTAGTCTTTATAAATACCTATCTGTGAACATTAATAATTGGTCTGTTTTTTATTATTCTCTTATGTATATTATATTACTAAGACTGTTTATGTTCCTTAAATAAATAAACAAATAAACAAACAAATTACTATAATAAACAAACTTAAGTCTTTTAAGGCTAACTATTTTATTTTGCGGTTTTAATTGTGTTACATACGTAATTGGATCTAAATAATCAAAATATAGCATTTAAATGTATGCATAACTTCAAATTATAGTACCACACACAAATAATTGCCCAAGTTGCCTCTTAAATCATGAAACACTAAAATCTTTAATGGCCTATATCTTATAATTTAAAGCAAAAATAAATAGAGTAGCTCACATCCGTACTAGATATTTGATATACCTTTTGATGACAAAAATAATTTTTCAGTTTGGTTGGGTATTTTGATCTCAAATCCAAATTTAAGATTTGTATAAAACTGGCCGAAATGGGCCGCGCAAACGTTCCACTTAACAGACTGAAACCGGTTACGGTAAAAAATGCATTTAGTGGAAATATATGTTTTATTATATTATTAAAATGATTTATACTACAAGGATATATCGGGGTTCAACTGCATTAGGTCAATAAGGTGCACATTACGAATTTATATGAAATTTCCCCGTTGCAGTCAGTCTGGACGAGTAATGTCTTGAATACGTAATGAAGTCTGCAGTTTTGTAAAAGAGTAGGTAAAACCACGAGTATTTGTGGCGACAGTGTAAACAGAACGAAAAAATGGGCATGGTTGTGGACGGAATATATTTCTGGGCGTTGTACACAACTACAAAACGTCGTTCAAAAGAAAATAAATTAAATCGTCATTATTACAACAGCCGTTCAGATAGATTAAAAAACGAAAAGTGGTATTAAAATATTTACAGATGAAAATGTTCAGAATTGCAGGAAAAACTGTTAAGAAGAATATAAACGCTAGAAATATTTCGATTCTCATGCCTTCAAAATAAAGGGCGAGCGTCCTATTTGCATGAGGCAAGTAAGCGAAAAAGCGATTTTTATTTATTGTGTGAATAATTTTATAAGAATGAAAAAAGTTAAAACATACAAAACCTCAAAAATAGTCTTAGCTCTAAAGGGATATTTTTAAAAATTGTTTCTTATAATAACTTCATAGTTAAGTCCTGAAAAAACATTTTTTTCTAGTGGTTTACGCTTATATTTTTTGTAAGGTAAATAATAATTTTATTGAATATTTTTTGATGATAATGCTGTAAACCGATTCGTCGTAAAGATTAATCTAAATAGGATTTCACGTATAACTTCATCTTAAGAATTAAATCACGGCATTCCGAATTTCTACCGTTTTATAACATATTTCTCTTGAACACTTTATGTTTTTAAGTTTCTAAAAAAATATATGTAATATTTGAAAATAATAATATCTGTAGGTACATGTGCCAAAGCAAAACGGTAATTATATGAAATTGCCTCGATAGAAAAAAAATTGCTAAGCATGCTCCCAAAATTAAACACTTTATCTGTTATTTTACAAGTTAGCGCCCTTGAGGTGATTTTTCACAAAAAAACAGCGCTGTACAAATCATCAAAATATTATTATTATATGTATGAAAACATTCTTATTCAGACATTTCTAAAGAAATTTTTGATGAATTTTAAGAGTCGTGTTTTATTAAACGTTTTCACAATTTTCGCTCCCTCTTGCATCCGTATTTAAATATTTCCCCTTCTTATTCTTTTTAGGCGCTTGCTACCGGACTTCACAAAAAAATCTTAGTTTGTTTAATAGTGCTAAAATAATGATTAAAATACATTATAGAATGTAGATAGGTATGTACTACAGGCGTTAGGGTTGAAATAAGGAATTAAAATCTAACATTTATACAGGGATCATTTTATTTGTGGCTTTTTTTTTTAAATAAGTATGTAATTACCTTTGTTGGAATACAATCCTTACAGTATGTTGTTTTAATAGTGTAGGTGTGTACAATGTACATAATATTATTTTTGCTGTTGTGGAGTGAGAATAGATTTCTGACTCTGAATACTTCACGTTGAAATTTCTTTTTTTTTAATAATTATTATATTTTTGTTAAGTTTTTACGGGTACAGGACCCTTACTTTTTTGTTTTACTTTTTAATTATAATTTTAATTATGTGAAAATCTGTTATTGGATATTATGTATATTATTATTGTTATTATTATAAGTGTAAAATATCTGTTGATTTCCCAAAATAAATAAAATAAAATAAAATAAAATATAGGGAATATAACAAATATAGGGAATGATCAAAACAAAAAGTGAAAAAAAATCTAATGCATTGCATACCTTCTTCGTCAAATATTTCAAAAATTATATTAGGTATCATTATACAAATTGCTATCATCGAGATAATCTTGTTTAACTTAAATACCGATTATAATAATATTTAAGAACCTAAACATATAAATTCCTTCCCACAGTTTTGTGAAAGTTCGGCGACACAGGTGTCCTCCGCTGAACACAAAATCAATAGAAGAGTGATCTATGCCGATTTGAAAGAAGACTGGTGTCATTATATAAATAAAATAAAATAAACACCGTTCGACTCCTAGACTTCTCAAATGAAATTGATCTGTTCAAGAAGCTATTTCAAAATTTGAAAATGTTTGATCAATTTCCGGGAAGTGAGGAAAAAATGGGCTCACTTCGGTAATACAGTCGGAAAATATTTGATCTATTTCCCAACGGTAAAGAAAAAATGGGCTTACTACTGTAACATAGTCTGAAAATGGTGACCCCGACAGTTGATCCGCCGACAGTTGAATTGAGATTTACTATAAAATTATATTTATTTATAACCAATTCCTAGATTTCCAAATAAATGTGAATGTATGAATAGGTATACTTGACTGCTCGATTCTTCGATTCTACTTGCTAACAAGTCACCTTTACTTACATATTTTTATTCGGCGTAACGATAATGTTTTGTTATTTTAACATGTTCTATTCTCTTCCTTAAGTTTTCACATTATTTTTTTTTGGTTGTAACACATAATTGTATCACATACCTATTTACTAGCCTTTATCACACATACATCATATTGTTTTACATCAGTTCTTATAAAAACCTAGTATGCATATTATTTAAATATTGTATAACTATTATATTTTCGTTATTATTAAAATACTGTTACCCCCTGTGTACCACTGTATCACTGTATCACTTGAATGTAAAAGCCTTTTTATGGCGTTTAAATAAATAAATAATTTTCTCTGCATTATTTGCCAATTTCAAACGTAAAACCAACTTGAAAAATACCCTTAATTATAAGTTGTTATGAATATCAAACGGATTTATACACAGTGTCGATTTTTTTGTACTTATTATGCACTGATAAACACGGTATAACTAACTAACCATCACGCCGTTTCCCCGCAGGGATAGGCAGAGAGGACGGACCGCCAAACAACTCGGTCCTGGCACACACTCTTTGCTTCACTCACATTCATACATCGTCTCATACATACTCTTCTATTATTCTGGCTTTTGACATGGCCCGACTCAAGTATCTGATTCACTTGATCGTGCCATGTCTTCCTCGGGCGTCCCCGACTTCTTCTACCATTCACATTTGCGTCATATATTCTTCTTACACTACTTTCTTCGTTCATTCGCTCTACATGCCCAAACCATCTGAGGGTCCCTTTCTTAATCTTACTCATTATGCTTACATCAGCCTTACATTCTTTGCGGATCTCCACATTTCTCACACGATCATACATGGTTTTACCACACATACGCCTCAGGGATCTCATTTCTACAGCATTCAGTTTACTTTCATCCTTCCTCTTCCAGTTCCGTGCCTCACTGCCATACATCAGGGTAGGTACCAGGACTCCATTGTGGACTGCTAGTTTCGCTCCTTTTGACAGTTTTTTATTAGCGCCAACGGCATTCAGTCCTCCATTAACGGAGTTACCGGCATTTACCCTTCTTTCGATATCTCTATCAGCCTTCCCATCTCTCGTAAACATACTACCGAGATACACAAACTCATCCACCTGCTCCAAGTATTCATCGTTCACAACTATATCACGCACTGTTCTCGTACTTTCTCTTTCAAACACCATGACTTTAGACTTACTTACATTCATCATTAACTCATTCTTCATACATACTTCGTTCATCCTAGACACTATAGACCGTAAATCTTCCATAGTGTTAGAAATCAGCACCGCATCATCAGCGTACAACAGACAACATACTTTCAGATTACTCAATTTCGCACCCAATCCCAAATCTTTCAATTCTTGCATACAATTATCCATGTATAGATTGAATAACCATGGTGACATTACGCAGCCTTGCTTAACACCTTTTGTGATGTCAAACCACCCCGTAAAACCACCGTTCACCCCAACACACGCAACGCTTCCCTCGTACAGAGATGCAATTGCCTGTATGAGATTTGTATTCACTCCATACTTGGACAGTACCTTCCATAGCTTTTTCCTGTCGACTCGGCCGTATACTTTTTGTAGATCTATAATACAGAGAAGCAAATTTTTCCTTGATGCATTTGAATGAAAATATGTTTTATACTTTTGTTATTCGGCGGTACATCCTTTCTGCACATCCCTTCGTGGTCACTTAGTTATATTTTGTGTAATTAGATATACCGTAATTTCTCTAAAACAACTGCATATTGTTTATAAGTACGCCGGGGGCCAGTTGTCGGCGGATCAACTGTCATGGAACCTCTGAAAATATTTGATCCATCTCCCAGAAGTAAGGATAAAATGGACTTACTTCGATAATGCAGACACGCTCAAAAAACACTTATAACGGTTGATTTCTTCAGTTTGTTCAGTGAAGTACTCAATTAGAGAATCTGTAAACCTTAAGGCTTCAAACCATCCGTGTCGTTGAGCAATTCGTCACATGCATTAAAATTAAAATGATTAAAGTGTGCCCAATAGCTGGAGGTAATTACGTGTAATGGCTTAAGCCTAGCCCGTGACACCTGGCCATTACCAATGAAGAATCGGCGTTGCCTAAAGCGGTGAAATCCATCTCGCCAGTCGCTACCACAATATGTTGGCTGCGAAAAAAAGCTGTACATGAGGCTAGGAGTTATGGCTATTGGCAATTATTATTATTACGAACACAGCTTTCGTAATAGACAACTTGCAAAAAAAACTATCGCTTGCAAAAGTCGTTTTCGTAGTTTGATAGTTTCACGTAGACAAAATGCAAAAATCTGCATATGACCTCTCGTTCTATATTATTAATTTATAAATCAACTAGCAAGTACCCGGCATGAGTTGCAATGCCACTCAAAGAAAGAAAGCGTTTGTGTTATAATTCTGTTTATGTAAGTGCTTTTGGATACACAATTTTTTCAGTCTGGTGCGTACACGAATAAATCAAAAGGTTTTCCGGCGCGTGAGCAGGTCACGTGCAGCTGCTGTGTGAGAAAATCGGATTTTCTGAATTTACCCCAGCTATCCCCTACCGCTACTATCTTTCTTTTGCAATCCCTATTCTGCTTATCCCTCGACCCCCGTCCCGTCATCCCTCCCTTGCGTGTCCTTTCCCAAGCGTCCCGTTCTCGCCCCGTTCCCCTCCCGCGTCCCCTTCCCTCCAGCATTCCCCTCCCACCACCTTCCCTCACCAATATATGTGAACGAAAACTCGCGCAAATACTGTAAATTTCATAACTCCAGAGCTCACCTTTATATACAGAAACTTCGTTGGTGTGCGCACAATAACCCGCCAAAGTTTCTTCGCAATCGGATGAATGGTCGAGGAAACAATTTCATAACGCCAGAGCTCACCATTATACGCGAGCATGCGCGTAAAGTAACAAATCACCAAAGTTTCATCGCAATCGGATGAATGGTTTAGGAACGCTTAAGGGACAAACAAAGAAGCATTCATTTTTATATATTGAAATAATTTTTAGAGCTACAGAAAGTTTTCATAAGGGATTCGTTCAGATGACGTAGTAATAGGTACCTATTTCTCGATATTGCATTCCTTGACATTGTATTTGACAAAAAAACCTCACGGTTGCCAGGCTGTTTTCCGCATGAAAATTGTTATTGTGGAAATTGGCATGCGCGGAAAGTAATCCCCGTATTTGTTTTTCCATCCTAAACAATACTGTCAACACGTATCGGATTGGATTCGATCCAAAAACAAACATAACAAATATGAACACATATGTAACGTCAACTCATAAATTTGCACCAAAACATTGTGTTTCACGATTGAAAATTATACTGTGGAAATCCGTTAATTTTTTAGATTGCATTGCAATATAAGTTTTAATTTATTTCGTAGTATTTTTAATTGAATACATTATAGCGGCCACTTAAAACGATCGGTACAAACAGTTATCGGAATGATCGTAATCATGCAATTTCCAACAGCAAGCCGAATTGAATATCTTGCGTCATGTACGAAATAAAATATATGATTCTCGTTACTCTGTAAGATAAGCCTTCAAGCAGGTGTCATGAACACAAAAATAACACTCAAATAACAACTGTTTATAAAACACGCGAAGAAGACTATCAACATTAACTAGCATGAACAAAGGGAAGCTAGAGTCGGGTTAACAATACAAAGAGTTCTTGAGAATACAAATTAAAATCTGGGAACTAAAATAATGACTACGTTTTTTCTAGCCACCACATTTTTATTCGCTTCCTTCACCAGTCCGGTCAATTTAGGGTTTCACCTCGGAATGAAACGGAATAAGCTGAAAATTTGTATAGACCTTTATTTTGAAATTCTAAATGTTGTCTCAAAAGTCTCACAAGGTCACGTGTGAGCGTCCTTAGATATTCAAGGTCAAAGGTCGCGAAAATCAGTTTTTGGAAATATCTCGCTTCCTTTGCCGTTGTAGAGTATGAAATTCTCTACAAATTTTGTCTGAAATAAATGTTTATACGCTTAACCGTTTTTAAGATAGAGCGCGAAGAATGCGGAGCGCTCAGCCATACTTAAGTCAATCGCGAATCCCAGTTACTGACCTTGCGCTTCCAAAATGAAGGTTTATACAAATTTTCAACTTTTTCCGTTTCATTCAGAGGTTGACCCCTTTTTTAGCTTAAGTGACTGGACTATGAAGGCGTTATCAAAAAGTAGCCTGGAAACAATACGTCATAAATGTAAATAATTGTACCAAAATAAATAAATTATTACTGTGTTTATTTAAGTAAGGTATTGGTGTTTTCCTGCCGTGAAGTTATTCTGGTTTCTTTTCACAGATTTTTTTTTTTTTTTTTTTTTTTTTTTTTTTTTTTTTTTTTTTTTTTTTTTTTTTTTTTTTTAATTGTACAACAGATAAATAATCCAATTACCGTACAATTTTCTCATTTAGACAAGCTTAACACCTAAGAAGATGATCATTATACAAAAAAATCTTAAGGCTATCTAAAGAAGAGTTGTATACATCTAGTGTTTTTGATATTTCGTTCAACAGTACCATTCCTCTTGTTATGCTATGCTGTGCTAGAACATCTGTTCTGCCGTATGGTATTTTGAATAAGTCGTGTCGACGACTACGACTGAAGTTTTCAGGCACGTATAAACCGTAGCATTCCAAGAGGAATGGGCTGTCAATATAGTTATGGATTATATTAAAACTAAGAATTGCAAGATTTGCATAACGTCTAGTTTCCAAACTAAATCTATTTGTTGCCTCAAGTAACTCCATATGGTGCATGAACCTCGGATAAGTTCCGTGCATTCGCATATAGACGTACCTAAGGAATTTTTTCTGGATTTGTTCCAGCATATTAATATATTTAGTCTGGTGCGGAATTTTTATCATTTTCCAGGTGGAAATTTTTTTTTTTTAATATGAACGCTTGTAAAAAATGTACATCCCTATACCATTCATCCGATTGCGACGAAATTTAGTAATTTGAATTAACTTATCACTATCAAAACCATAAGCAGACAGTTACGCACCTTGGGGAGAGTTGGTATTTTTTTAAAGTCAGTCAATAAACCATGTAGGAAGTAGGAACTATCCAAGCGACTTGAATCCGGGATTAAGAGATGAATACATACCTGAAACAAAGTAAAATAAATTATTAGTTTATTATTATATAACTATATGAGAATTCTTGGGGAAATATGGAAAAGGACTTTATTTTATTTTTTATTTTTTTATTTTTTATTTTTTTATTATTAAGTTAAAACAAATATAATATTTCGCTTTCTTAACTTAAATACAGAGCATATATAGTATAGTAGTTTTAGACTTCGTTTTCTTGTTTAAGAGACTTCCGGCGTTCAGCTTTGATCATAAGCCTTCCTCAAAAATATTTCCAGACGTGCCGATTCTGGAAAAATACCAGTTCCCAAAAAATTCTAGTCTCCCGAAGAAATGCAGCATTCACGTAGACGCAGACAATTTAAAGCTGGTTCACATTACGCTATAAATCTGCGAGCAGATATCTGTTGATTCGCGAGCGCTTATCTTTTGTCCTTTCACACGAGGCTATCAAATATTTCTTCCTGTGGTAGGAGAGGGGGTCAGTCGAATTAGGGAGCGGCAACCGAACGCATATTTTTTGTACTGAAATCTGTCAACTTGACATCTGTCACCCACGGGTCTAGGCAGCTCCGTAATTACAATGACCCCCTCTCATGTTTTAGTCGGAGAAGGGGAGAGTTATCTTCTGGGATATCGCGTCTGGAGCGGTTACGTCTGAGATGTGTATTGTCTATGATTGATCTGGGCTTAAAAACGCTTAGGTGCGAACGGTCTGAAGAGATTTTATGGAGAGCGTTATTTGGCGTGCTATGATCTTTTATAGTTGATAGCGTAATGTGAACCAGCTTTTACAGAGGATGAACACGAGTCAAAAATAAGACATTTTGGTCTTGCAAAACATTTTGTCATCTTAATAATATAAAAATGAATGTTTCTTTGTTTGTCCCTAATGCGTTCCTAAACCATTCATCCGATTGCGATGAAACTTTGGTGAGTTGATGTCCGCATGCCCGCGATGGTTTCATATATAATAGTGAGCTCTGGCGTTATGAAGTTATTTCCTGAAATATTCATCCGATTGCGATGAAACTTTGGTGATTTGATGTCCGCATGCCCGCGATGGTTTCATATATAATAGTGAGCTCTGGCGTTATGAAATTATTTCCTATATTCTTCATCCGATTGCGATTAAACTTTGGTGAGTTATTGTGCGCACGCTCACGAAGGTTTTTTTTTATATATACTGGTGAATTCTGGCGTTAAGAAATTTGTACAGAAAATTTATTTCATATAGTTTAGCGACAGGGAGGGAAGGCGAATAAGGGAGATGGCGGTGGGGGAGAGGGGTAATGGAGGAGGAAAGTGGAGGGGTAACGTAGGAGGTGGAGGGGACGAATGGAAAAGGACACGCAGGGAAGAACTTGTTTTTTTAGGTGGCATTGCAACGCATGCCGGGAACTCGCTAGTATTATATAAATATAAAACAACGGATTTTTATGCGAAATCGATGCATGTTTTCTGATCACGACTAACACAACATCATTACGCTAGAAGTCTAGACATCTGTAGGATGGATATCATTAATCTATCTCCACACCGGAGACTGCGATACGAAAAAAGAAATCGACTTAGAATTTCAGCTGTGAAAATTTTACGATCACGTTCGTAAATGCTAAGTTTTTTTTTTAAATTTACTCGTGAGCAGACGTCAGTTGCGGGTTGAGTTGTTTAGTTGGGAGTTATACTCCACCACCGAAATGTTGCTCTGCGCTTTGGCATCGCGATGGCCTTGTAACGGATGACACAATGGCGCTCGCCGTAATAACGGCGGCTTTATTAGCGGCCGTTCGTTAAACGGATTGGAACAACAGAGCTAACGTTCTAACGTCGTGCAACGGTCGTTAGCGAAGGAATAGCCGAATAAGTAAACATACGCCCTATCCGAATGTGGTAAATAAAAAAAAAAATATATTGATATTCCAGATTTCGAGAAGAGTAGTGGCAATCCCGAGAGGTCCGGATAATATACGTTTAATCTAAGCAGAAATATTAAAAGGTGAAATACAAAAGACATCATATTGCGAGCCGGTTGGTACTTTTCTAACAGAATATGTAAATTATTTTATGCCCTAGCTTTCAAATCCGTCGAGCTATTACGATACAAAAATTCTGAAATCTTTGAAAGTGAAAAAATTTTACACAACTATTGATAAATTTGTATTTAAATCTAAGTAGAAATTTTAAGTTTTTATCCACTCATAAAGCATTTTGACAGCGCATTTTAAAACTTTTTCTCCGTTTGCTCGAGATTTTCAGAAGAACAGTTTTTAAATTTTTCGCCAACATTAAAAAAATCATACCTTTGAATTTTAACTTAGAGACATTAAAACTTATTATAGTGCTGTTTAGCCAATGAATTAACCTGTATTTTACTATTTATCTCATATTTGTAGGTTTATAAAAAAAATATTAAAAAATCGTTAAGTTTATAACCGCGCGAATCCTGCGTGTTTGTTACTTTGAAACTGCCGTGAGAGGTACTTATTCGAGTCAATATAAAATATTTTTGATTTCTGTGGTATACTTGATAATGAAAGGTGCAATCTATGGAGAAATGACCTAATTTTAACCGTAAACAGCTGATCAGAAATTCTGCGCGAAAAAAATATTTTAAAAATAAAATATTTTAAAAAATTTGCCGAATCAAGGAGATAATAGCCTTTTTTATCCGAAAAGCAATCGGAAACATTTAAAATGGCGCTAATATATGATAAAAAATCTCTCCAGTGGTTAAGATTATTTTAAAACCAAATTTTCCAGTTCTAAAGTACAGATGAACAAAAAATATATAATTATCTCTTCCTTTGCAACTAATGTAATATCAATATAAATGATATATCAATCAATAGACGGAGTAATTGTAAAATTGAACAATTTACAATGTTTTTAATATAGTGTCATCTGCGTGCAAAATCGTGTCTTCCCCAGGCTTGAACTTTCTAATAAAACTGTGTTTATCTGAAGTGACCTGCCACGTAAGTATGTTTTCCGTAACTGTATGAACATAATTAGATAGAGCCTAGGAAGTTATGTACAGCGCCCTAGAGGTGATTTTTTTATGAAAACTGTGCTATACAAATCGTCCAATTATTATCAGTATATTAACACGTGAAGCAAAAACTTTGTACCCTTTTTTACGAAAATTGCGCGGACGGAGGAGTATGAAATTTCGCACACTTACAGTTTATATAGAGAAGGAGTGCAGAATGCTAATATTTTTTTAAATTATGCATAAAAAGTACCTTAAATCAAAAAAAAAAACATTACAATTATTATGGTCGAATTTCGACCATTGGGCGACCACTAGTTATTATTAATATAAGAACATCTGAATAGCTCTAGCAGTCTGTTTTTTCGTAAACAATAATGCTCGAAAGTTTCTCACCGAGTTCAATTTATCAAGGGTAAATGTCATTAGGTTTGTATAGCCATTGAATATAAACATTCTAAATTCAGATAAAAATATCCAATCCAAAATATCCATCCATATGCCATAAACAATATTTCAAAAATAAGCGAAAGTTTGTTTACGTAAGACATACATAATCCGGTAAATTTCCGGAAACCCAATGAACGACAGCACTGGTGCCAGGTTCATTAGTTGGCAGAAAACGAGGACATGACGTCAACATAAAAGAACATAAATGCACTCGGGGAGACAACAAACGATTTCGTCAACCGATTTTTCGATACAGGTATCGATACATACGAAAATATCTCCAACAATCAAAATAAATAACATTGTACCGGCATTAATAGTAAATCTTTTGTTGCCATCAATTGCTTATTAAAAGCATTTTAGAGATAAATAATTGAATATTATTTAAAAAAAGAAATTCAAAATACGAATAGGTATTACAGCAATATACTGTGAATTTTCTGAGAATTTGTTGTATAAGTGTATTATTATTGAATCAGTGTACCGGAATAATAATATGTTCCAGAAAGGTCTCCGGCAGACCGAAAAAAGTCCACATGGTCCAAAAATGTTTGGATCGTTTCCAATATTCCCATCGCGATTTCATTCGGCAAATCGGTAGGGAAACCATCATGGCCATCTTTGTTTTCTTATCACTTCAATTTGTGAAGGAAAATGAGAATAAAATAAAGGAATCTTGGAAAGAAAATACATAACTTTTAAGAATTATTGCCAGACAGGAACCCGCAGGGACTTGAAGGTAAGCAAAACCTTATAATATTTAACTTCTAATGTATTACCTTTTTTTTGAGCAATTGATAAAGGAGCGACCAATAATTTTTTACAACGGAAATTATGTTGGGAGCTGAATATACTTGCGTGGGTCTTGAATTTTAAATAGAAAAATCTGGGCAAATTTCGAGATGCCAGAGCTGGACGCGTTGCTGTGGAATATACAAACAAATTATATATAATTTTTTTCGGAATATTATTTATTTTATTTTACGCCCAGCCCTTTCACGTTGATTACGCTTAAGATGAACAAAAGCACTAATATTGGATTCTTCCTAAAAATGTTCGTTCGAAAACTTGGATTTTTTCCGAATAAAATGAGATATGTACAATTAAAAAATCTGGAACATAACAATTTAGCACATTAGATGATAACATCTAAAAGCTTTTACTTTTTAAAAAAAGCACGAGCCACAATGAAGTAATTTCATTATTATAAATATTAATATTAAAGGATTAAACTTTTCAGACAACGAGCCTAATTGTTTAAGAAAAGCAGAGTTAAATCATCCAGAACCATAAAATAATATCCGTACAATTTATTCTTAAATATCTGACTGTTTTGCGTTAGAACTGACTTGCTTAATTCCAAAAGCTCTTTAAATTGTGTATTCTAATTCTCAAGCGAATACACATTACATTTAAATATCGGAATTTTAATTTAACACTTCTGGGTTACTCTCTCGTCGATTAGGCGGATATTGATTTATATTATTTGGGCTTAGATATGTCCTATGTTCATGATTAAACAAATATTTACAAGAGGTGTGTTCTACACATGTTCAATCACGCTACATATTTCCACTAACATTATACATTGGCTTCATTCTTCGAAATTCCCGAGGTTTTAGGAATATTTCAACACTAAAAATTTTGTATACATCCTTGGTACACAGTCAAGTCGAATATAACTCTTCGATCTGGTCCCCAAATTTTAAAATACATTCAGATTCAATCGCAAAAATTCAACATAAATTTCTAAGACACATTAATTTTAAACTCGGTATTCCCATTGAAAACATAAACAATTATTAATTACTTGATGAAAGAATTAAATTTATCAAGACTCTCAGATCGAAGAATTATATCAGACATAATATTTATGTTCAAAATTGTAAACGGTAGAATAGACAGTCCTGATTTAACTAACCTCATTGAATTTCATATACCCACGAGAGCCACTCGTTCTAAAATCCTGTTTAAATGCAACAATGACAGGACTGAGTGTAACGAAACACTCGCTTGTACCTAGGTTACATGAAGTTACCAATAGATATGCAGATGTGGCAGATCTATTTAACTGCACGGAAGGTGGGTACAAGAGGGCTTTACTATCAAATATTTTCAATCAATATTAATTTTATTTGTACTATAGATTTTTGTTTGTAATTGCACCTCTGGTGTCATTTCTCATTCAAATGCCACATTCATCTGTTATACTCTTTTTTACTACTTCTAATATGTTTCCTATGATTTTGTGACATGTGTGCTGATGGTATATTTGTACCGTTGATATTAAATAAATAAATAAAATTATAAGTGGAAAACACCAATGACTATTCTTGTGAACTATGAAATGTGAAAGCAAGCGGTGACTACGTGAACCTTGCCTTGACATTAAAGCAATTTTTTTTGTCAAAATTGCATCTTCCGAGTGGGGGCATTGGCCATTTCAACATTTTGCCCAGACAAGACCGAGAAGTAAATATTTATCTAACGGAATTCTGAGTTGGTTTTTTCTCGAGGTTGTCTATAAAAGTTTGTGCTTAACTTAGGAGTTACCGAGAACTCATTTGAATTGACGAAGATCTCACAAGAAAAACACAAAAGATTGTCTGCAAGTTTTGCTAAAAATCGTGGAAATTTCACAGCAAATCAATCAATCGTGAATTTCTCGCTCAAAATTATTAAAAAAATCGCTTATTTTTTTAGATTTAATCACACAATGATCAAACAAAAACATGAACCGAAATTTCAACATAAATCATGAAGATTTTCCGAATCTCAATGAAAGCCACGAAATCACGAAGATATCAAAATAGGCCACGAGATATTTCTATTTTTGATCCTGACAATTGTGGTGAAACCTTTTGACCTTATCTATCTATATTTTTAATTTATCTTCAGAGTGGTTCAAATAATTTGTAATCTACATTTTATAAACACAATTTTATATACCTGTGTGGAGTTGATGTAAAAAAAAAAAAAATACCCCTCCCCCATGTGTTTTACAACACATGGGTGAGGGGTACTCTACAAAGAATTTCTTCAATTTGTATGGCTTTTTTTCCATATTTGTTGCCACGTCGACTTTGACGATTGGATTTTTAGTTATATGGCAGAAGACGTAATTTTCTCGGGTTTCAAAATTTTTTTGTGGAAATATGCTTTATAATATATGTGGGTCGTTCTTTTCGACCTACATAATTTTACCACTGTCACATTTTGTTTTTACTATAAATAAATCTCTCTGGATTTCAGAGGGGAAATTGTAGCAAGGGGGAAAGAGGCCTAAAATGCCTATTGGGGGTGAGAAACACGAGCTGCGTGTATACCTATTTCAAATGACAACCCCGTGACAGAATTGTCGCACGACATAAAAATTGTAGGAGACAAATTTTTGAGATTTTTTTAAATATTTTATTAAACATCATTAAAAATAATAATCGCTGATACTTGATAGGTTATATATACCTTTGAGTTTAAAAACGGTTTTATATTTTATGTCATCATATCATTTTTTTGTAACATTATGCCACCACGCAAGTCGTGGTGGCAGAAGACAACTGTGATTTGTATGAAATACACTTCCACCACGAGGAGTTACAACTCTGTCACGTAATTTTTACTTCAAAAATATAAACAAATATTTTTTTTAAAACGCACACAGTAGTTACGTCTTTAGTACAGTAGATTTTACAGTAATTATAAAATAATAATATTGGTAATTCTGTTGAATTTTTCTCAACTAACTGGTGGAGAGAACTTTATGTAGGTTAGTTAAAAAGAAGAACAACCCTTGTGTCTTTATTAGGCCATTATTTTATTATTAGGCCATGAGATAATTGCATATAATTTGAGAATCTTAAAATTCGAGCATATTCGGGATAGGAAAAATAATAAAGTTGATTCCACGATTTGATCAATGGAGTCTAGTGGGATTCTATGGCGGTCGAAAGTACACAGCAACCACATGATCTATAAGTACTATATATGGTACTCTGTATCCAAGCAGACACTGTTACATCACGATGATCTCACTACCGGCCGCTGACCAATCTGACCATCACAAAGTATGCAACCAGTCTGTAGTCTGCATAGGCGAATTTATTAATATTGTATTCAATTTAAAAGCAATTTCAAAACACCATAAATCACGATGATTCGGTTATTTTAAAGATAGATACTAATTAATACGAAAGTTAAATAGAAACATGAATACATACAGAGATTGAGTAAAGAAATTTCAAATCGATAACATAAAAAGCAGTTTAGATAAAAGTGTTTTTAATGCTTCGAAGATTGGCCTTTACGTTTCCATCATGTTAATCAATAAATAAATAACAAAACAGGCGCTAAACCACCCGCGTTGCGTGTCATGAAATTTTTTCTCCGTTTTATGATGACATCAATGTTATATGAGAAAAAAATCACTGAGATGATACAGTTGGTACAGTTGGTAAAATTTTGTAATACAAATTTTTATATAATCAGTTTTAAAAAAGTAGAGAATAACATACATAGATTAGCAGATTAACCAAAAAAATCCCACATGGGCATCGCCAGTTCGTGGGTATACTCGAGTGTTTTTAAGACAGATAATTACTCATAAACATACAATATCATGTAGAAGTTTAAAAAAATAAAAATAAATTAAATTAAATACATGAAAAATAGATTCAGTGTTTACTGAAATACATATTCAAAAACATGTTCATAAAGATTAATAAAAATTTTGTTAAGTTACAGCAGGTCAGATGTTACAGCAAGTAAATGTTTGTGTCGACGGTATTTATCCAAGACTTTAATACATTTTTATACTTGCCGTAGGTGGATATATTTTTACAATGATATATTTTGATGGGCACATTTATCACTCAATTTCTGTAATAGCGGTTTCCAACAACAACAAAAACCTTCAGTACACACTGAAATTAATGGTATCCAGAATTTTACATCAGGCTCCTTATTGGCTTAAATTAATCATAAATGAATGTACGTACATAACATTCCATACTGTGAAGTAACGTGTTGCTGAAGCTGCAGTTAGACTTGTGCAAATAAATGGGAATGAAGTGGGAAAAAAATTGTAAATTTGTGCAATTTGAAGACGTCGCGTCGACAAACTAAAACGTCTTTAAAAAAATGGAACAAATATGGTATTTTTGATTGTTTAGAAATGAAAATTATCACATGTTGTTTCTGAGGAAGTAAACAAAGCAGTGATCACCCGAGACTAATCACAATCAGTCAGATCCATTATCACATCTTAAGAGGATACAAATTAGCTACGCATTTAATTATTTTATGGTTTTGTGCATTTTAGAAATTGCCTGTAGCCATAACAACCTGGCAACAAATGTTTACCCTTTATAAAGAATATAGACAAATGAATATTTTAGTAATTTAGGACTCATGAAACTTCATTTTTTTATTTATTTATTATTTTTTATTTGTGTGAATATCGCACAAAAGTACCAACTGCTTCCAACGTTACTAGGGCGTCCCCAATCTTGGTATGTAGTAAAGCATAAGGTAGTAGGGAGGGGAAGAAGGGAAAAAGAAAGGAGCTGGGGAAGAGGACGTTCAGATCTGGTCGGTCACCCAACACGACTAAAGCCATTCCACGCAATATTTCAGTTCCTAATAGTGGTCGTTCACAAGGACGATATAGAAAGTATCTTCAACTCTGGTACTTGCACAAATGTACTATATATTATTTAATAAAAATAAAATGTGAAGTAAACACCAATAAAATAAAATTTACTTACGCACGCAGGGATTTGAACTGGCGACATCCGGATTGCTAGAGCCTTACCTCTCGATCACATTGTTGGCAAGTGAAATTTAATTCGAGAAGACATTTGACAATAGGCTAATCTGAAAGTATTTCCGATTGCCTGCTGAATGAACATATAAAAACCTACGAAAGATAGAATCAGATAGATGGTTTGAAAAACAAACGTATTTTTGTGTATTTTAAAGTGCATCAAAACGCCGTATCGAAATTCCTCCCAAAAATACTCTCGGGTGAAAAATGATAATAAACAGTGCGCCCTCGAATTTGTTGTAGCGTCTACCCGGCCTCTGCGTTCACGTATAAATAAATGGAGGAGATCAGGCCATCTCTCTGGCTGCTCTCATGTGCCCCTGATTGACACCAGCCATCTGCCGTAGATCATCCGATGGCAGCCATAAATCTAGTCGACGTCGGTTTAATTGGCCGTAAGATGGAATTAGTTGACCGGTTCTAGGAAGGCGGGTTCAATAATCGGTAGAGCGTTTCTAAAATCATTGTTCAATGAAAGTTTAACTAAAGCTAAAAGCTCATCGTATAAAAATCAGGCTTTTTTTACATTAGCTCCATACAGGAGGCTTTGAGGAAAATAATTTCCCTCATGTCATCTTAAATTAAAATATAAATTACGTCACACCTTAAGGGGGGAGGGGGGGTGTAGAGAAGTGCGACATTGTGTGACAAGGGATATGGGGGAGTCATCAGCTCTGTGACGTCACATGTAAAAATCTAAATTATTAAAACGCAAAACTTAAATGTAAATGAAAAAATGTAAAATTGCAAAATATGTGACGTCACACTAGGGGAAAGGGTCTTACAAATGTGACAATGTGTGACAGGGACGGGGGGGGGTCAAAAAATCATGAAATTCGTGTGACGTAATTTATGGATGGCCCCTTAGGGGATACTGTGAGGAGGGTCTTTTTAAGGAAGGGAAGAAAAAAGTTATGAGGAGTGGGTAGGAATCTGGGGTTCAGGGACTCCAGGAGGGACGGTTGTATAAATCCATCCCTCCCACTGGGGTGCAAGGCGATGGGTTGAGAGAGTCCGACTGGAGAGGTCTAAAGGTATCTATCAACCAGTCTCTGCAGTAAAAATGCATCTCGCCTCATGAACCCTTGCTAAGCCTGTGGTAGCGAACCATTTGGGGTGACCTATAAATGGTTATCCTACAAATGGTTCTCGGGGCGGCGGTACCCATACCCGCCTCCCAAATTGAGGGTTATTTTTACAATAACTAATTTTTTCTACCCGGCAAATGTGGTCCGAAAATTCAGCACTCGCTTTCTCACCGAAAAAATTAAGGAAAAAAACAATGTCTCTGTGTTTGACATTTCAAAGCTTCGTTTTCGTGACCTAGAAATTTCAGACGAGTTCAAATTCCGGCGTGGGCAAGATTCGATTTATTTGTATTGTGTTTTTTCACCAAATCAAAAAATATAAGTTATATTTGAGGCACGTTCCAGAGTAGAAGATACTTTCAGTCGTGTTTAGTGACGACCAGGTCTGAATAGCCGGGTACTTCCCTAACTTCCTCTTCCTTATCTCCTTCCCCTTCCCCTTCCCACTATCTTCAGCCTCACAACATACCCCGATTGAGGATGCCATAGTCTCACTGGCGCCAGATGGGAGCAGTTGGACTCTTGTAAAAAAATATATAAAAAATATATAAAAATTCATATATAAAAATTTAAAAAAAAAAGAGTAAGAAGTACACTTATAAAAACGGAGAACATTTCAATTAAACAGAATTGGAGTTATCTTTTTTATATACAGTTGTATTATGGTAACATTTAATAGCCAGCCATTTAATATAACCCAAGACCAGTTACAAGTCGCCCCACGAACAAATTTTCTACCTTTCCGAAGCGTGCAAGTGTCCGATGATGCTGTACCAATACAGGAGGAGGGGACTAAAAGAATCATGGCTCTAAATAATGCGCGAGTCAAAACAAAACAATAAAACCGCCGGCCGGACCGAGCAGAAGAAGAGAGAAAGCCCATCCAGCGAGGTTATTTCTGCCTCTAACAAACATTCACTAAATACTACAGACGGTTCTTTACGCCGGCATTGCTGGCGTATACTGAATAGTATAATACTATTATTTAGGCACGGTATATCAGCCAGTCCGTATCCTTGCTATTTAAGATATTCCTCGCTCCAATTTGAGCGGGCTTAATCTACCGCTCAAGCTTTGCTAAGCCGCAGAATAGTTCCAATTTTAGGGTTTCATACCAACTGAGAATCAAGTTAACTCAACACCTCATTGACAAGTCATTAAAAGCTCCGAACAAATAATTAAACATAGCCCTAACCTAACCCTTTTTAACCAATTTTTAAATATTTTTTTCACACTTTCCAAAGGTGTTGAATTAAAAATAGCCAATAACCTAACCTAACCCCATTTAACCAATTTTAAAAATATTTATTTCGTCGCTTTTCAAAGGTGTTGAGTTGATTTCATTTTGAGTTGTCCGGTCACCCTATTTTAGATGCCGAGGCGCTAGAAATCGTATTACGCAAGATCTGACATTAACATATTTGTATACTTCCCATAGAAATTTATGTAAATTGCCTAATTTTACAAGTGTGCTATTATATTCGTCGAGCCATGAGGAATGACGATGTTATTAATTGATAATCAATCAAAAATAGTCTGATATGGGATTTTAAGAGTTTCAACGGCAGGACAGTTTGTTTTCAGCGGTTAATTTCATTAATAGTGCACTGACTCGAGCAAAACAAATACTAATTAAAATTAGTGTACTCGCATAATATGATGATTGAAGTGGGGAACTACATAAAAAATTAAATAAACCCGCCTAAAAACTGACGTCGTTTTTGAAAGATCGCGATCACA
This sequence comes from Glyphotaelius pellucidus, assembly GCA_936435175.1. Lineage (NCBI taxonomy): Eukaryota > Metazoa > Arthropoda > Insecta > Trichoptera > Limnephilidae > Glyphotaelius > Glyphotaelius pellucidus. The sequence goes on from OW386548.1 coordinate 34,338,736, forward strand.
ATATCGCGATTTCGATACAGTCAATAGAGAGTATAGATATTCCATTCATGTAGACGGTAGATTTATTTTTCACAGAAAAAATAAACACATTCCTCAATACACTGTAATATTAGTGACATCTAGGCTTTCGACCTATATACGGATTATGTTCCAAGCTGTGCTAAGCTCGACGTTCCAACCAAGCCGAGCTTATAATCAACTGATATACCGGGCCTTAGTCTTTGGTCTTTACGGCAGCCGCGGAGAGTCATGGTTCGCTACCCGTCCGCACGCACTGAAATTTCTAGTGGTTTCTTTTTAATTTATTTTTATGGGCTTGTGGCATTCGGGACTGTTTGATGCCCGTTGCGTCTGATCTTCTACTTGCATAAAAGGTCTTATAGGATACAAATGATTCCTGATCGACGGACTGGTTGGATAAAATGGCTACTTGGCTAAGTCAGCCTTAACACAAAATAAATAATTTAATTATATATTTAATATTCTCCATATTTTTAAGTGTTATAGAAAACAACGAAATGAAATCTTTCAATGACCCTAAGGCCGATTGACCAGCCAATTTCGTCGAAAGATGGTCTTCCGATTGAAACCTTGCAACTGTACAGGGCGGTTCCGATGAGGAAGATAAATTATTCTCCGTACCAGCAATAACTCAATATCGATTTCATTGTATTCAAAATTTGCTTTAAGATATACCTGTATTCACGTTTGCGATAAAAATACTTGTGTGATGATAATTTGTTTAAAACTATGTACTTTTCGTAATTTTTTTATCAATGTATTTGTAATCTAAGCAAAATAAGCGTGAAAAGAATCGTGAATAAAATATATTAGTTTGTAAGACCGTATATAATTAGACAAATTGAAGTATTTTCGTCACAAAACACGAACTCGGATTTTTTTAACGATTTTATTTGAATAGCAATTAAAATTCTGAAGCAGCCTACTCAGATAATTTATTGAATTATTTTACTGAATGAGATTAGGGGCCATCGATAAATTACGTCACACCTTAAGGGGGGGGGGAGTAGAGAAGTGTGACAAGGGGTAAGGGGGGATCATCAGCTCTGTGACGTCACATGTAAAAATCTAAATTATTAAAACGCAACAAATTTTTGGATGTAAAATTGCAAAATATGTGATGTCACACTAGGGGGGAGGGGTCTCACAAATGTGACGATGTGTGACAGGGACGGGGGGGGGGTCAAAAAATCATGAAATTCATGTGACGTAATTTATGGATGGCCCCTTATATGAGTTGAAATATGTGTTGCATAATACAACATTTCGTTTGAAAATTTAACAAATGGTATAAAAATTTAAAAATATATATATATATATATATATATAATCTTATTATAATAAAAATAAAAATAAAATTTTCAAAATTTAAAACATAACTTTACTAGATAAAATAACAATCTTTCGAAATCAATTTAAATTTTTTTTTGTAGAAAATAGTCGATACGTCAAGAATTTGATTTAAAAGTGGCATATTTCCGGTTGTGTCTTGGAACATCTTTGAAAACTAAACCATAAATCAAAATATGACAGCACTCCACCGCGGAGGCCGAGTCTCCTTCGATCAATCTACTAAACAGGAGCTAAACCATTAAATAATTTGTATTAATTTAAATTCTCCTGTGAAGTTTTCCGTAAGCCCTTTTGAGATGAAACGGATTTCGGCTGAAGTATGGTGTTTGACATCGTCAGTCCACTCTTCAACACCGGACGAAGGCCACTCAGTTGAAGTTTTTAATTAACATTGGTATAGAGGAAATAGAATAAAAAGAGTCAATTCTGGCACGAGCCATTACTTTTCTCGCACGGCTTACAGAATATAAAAACAAACCTAGAATAACTTTTGAAATGGTTCATTGTTATCTTTTCTGGACACAAAAACAAACATTGACACAAAATACAGAAGAAGCCTTTGAAATGTGGATATAATTTAGGCACAACCTCAAAATACACCGGGCAGCAGAATACAGAGTGTTAAGGATTTGACTTACTTAACCAGTGATTCCTCACATTATTGGGAGTAAAAAATGTTAATGAAATTTTAGTCTCCGGTGACTTTTGCAATGACTATTTTTTTTTTTTTTTTTTTTTCTTCAAAATCAAACACTTTTTTTTATTCCGCTTGTTGTCGCTGGTAACTCAGCCGAGTAACAGCCCAACCCCTAATCCCGCCTCCAATTGTCTAAATATCTTAGACCTACTATTTTTTATGTTTTTGTAGAAAAACAAAAAAAAATCAACGATGTCACCGGAGACCAAAATTTTATTTATATTTTTTTTTACTCCAAGTAACGTCAGGAATCACTGGTTAAAGTAAGTCAAGTACGTCCCTTAAAATCATGTATAAAGCAGCAATATACCCTATTTCGGCATTCCCAATCAGGGTATGTTGTGAAGGTGAAAGGAGTGAAGAAGGAAAAGAGGCAGGGAAGAAGAAGATGCAGCATGTCCTTTGCTGTTTTTGGTCTTGGGAAATCTTTGATGATCTCCACTTTATCAGAAAGTGGAGTCATTGCCTCACTTGAAATTTGGTAAGTAGCTGGCTTTTCAGATCTTGTCAATAAACACGGCTAAATCAATTTCAAGTAACACGCAACGTTTCGATTCTGAACGTTAGTCTTTCACCAGGGAATTTCAATTTGGGAGGCGGGAATGGGTACCGCCGCCCCGGGAACCTTTATTGGATAACCAACACCTCTGCCATGCGTCACCCCAAGCGGTTCGCTACGTTTGGTGGTTTAGCAGGGGTGCCCGGGTTCATGGGGTGAGGTTTGTCTAGGTCTTGGAGGTGGATGACCAGGACACGCTGAACCCCGAATTCCTACCCACCCCTTAAACTATTTTCCTTCCCATAACTCTCCTTCCTTTGCTTAAAAAAATCCTCCACACAGCATCCCCAAGGATGACATAGGCCCTGAAAGAAATTATTTTCCTCAGGGCCTCCTGTGTGGAGTTCACGTAAAAAAAGGGTGATACTGAGAGTATTTACCAATCTGAAATGGCTGGAGTACTTATCTACCATACTGTTACACTATATCGGATGCATGTTGAAGGACTATTTAAACAAACGGTATTATTTCCGTAGGGTTATCAACACTGCTTGATTGATAAACACAGAACCAAGCGTTTTCAGGTAGGTTGGTACCCCCTATCGGTGGTATTACGTAACGTATGTCGAAGGGAATTCTTGGGTAGTCTGCATGCGACGGAACAAGTCCTAGATGGCGTGACCACAGGCCGTGGTGCATATCGAACTAACAATCGGTATAAATACGTGTATAAACAGCCCCCACATTCCACGAACCGGAGAACACAGCAGGTAAATAATTATAATTTGGTCTTTTGACATGTGTTTTTTCTTGACGTTTTTACAGGTGAAGTAATCCGCAAAACATAACATAATTTACTAATAATAATAATAAATTAAATTAAAAACGTTTCCTACCAAAAATTGAAAAAAGATTAAATATTACATATTCAAAGAAAATGTAATCAAAAAATTTTAACTTAACTCATCATTAAGGCATAAATGCAACATCCAAATTCCTTTATTTTCAAAACAACAAATGCACAATAATTATATTTACAAAGGCATAAAATATTTTAATAGTCTTCCCGAAGAAGTAAAAAAATAACAGATTTCGTATCATTCAAGAATAAGGTCAAATTAATCGTTAAAAAAAATTAACAACCATAACATCACCAATCAGAATGTTATAACTTCATTTCATGCCATATTAAAAAATAGCGTCACAACAACCTAGTACTTAAGTTTATATTAGTACTCTATGTAAAATTATGTTATAATAATTATGAAATAACTCCTACGCCAAGCTCAAGAGCTAGCACTCTTAATTGGCGTAGAAAATCATTGAATTGTGCATTTCACTATTTTGTTTTGCCTACTATTATGTTCAATGCTGAAACAATGTTATAAATTAAACAAAAAAAATAATAATAATAAGAAATCTTAGGAATAACTTAGGATAATAACTTTCGATGAATGAATTTTAAAAGTTACAAATATATTTATATCGAGGTAGTCAAATTGTAAAGAGCAAAATGCAATCAATATGACTGAATTCTAACAATTGTAAAGAAACGCCAGAAAAAGTTATAGCTTTTTCAGACTGCGTAACTACACAACACGAACCTAGCAGAGAATTAAGAATTCGGTACAAACTACAAGTGGTATAAAGATGGAGCTGTCAGCGGTCATAGCGGTGGTTCAATTAACAGTTAATCCAGTTATCAGCAGAAAGGGCGCGTGCTACGGATATGGATGTGATGATAAATTCATCAGGCCAAGCCCTAAGTGCCCGCATTAAGGTCAACCCACAACTCACGTCCGTCGCGTGGGGCTTTCGGCATTCAGTAGTAAACTATGGCAGACTTTACAGGATACAGTCACAGACTAGGACGAAGGACGGAGCCACAATACGGCTATGACGGAACGGAAAGCAGTTAGGACGGAACTGCCAACAGCTAGCCGACCACAAAACACCTAGAACGGAACTGACAACAGCCAGTCAGATCGTATCAGATTTGACACATAACAAATTTTCTAAAGTGTATGATAATTCCAGGTATACAAGACCAGTTCAAGTTTTTGACTTTTACATTCACAAAAAACTGATTGTGAGGTATAAAGTTAGTTCAAAAGATCCTATTTAACGTATGTGAAAAACAGATTTCAATTTTTCACAGATTTTCAAGGAAAAAATATTATCGTAAAACATGGGATTCTTGCAAAGAAGAATCTATGGATTTATAGAACGCGATCTAATTCACAGACTTAAAGAGTACTGAACGTTCGGGATGAATTATTAGAAATGAACGTCTATTAAAATAATAAATAAGGACATCCATGTGATTTTTGACTTAACTAACAACCCTCCCTTCTAATGGTGAAAGCTTTTTACAAAAGCAAAAGCAAATTGAAATAGCGCGAGATTCTGCCAATATAAAGAGGTGAAATGTGAGTCAGAAATAGTCAGAGTAAGAGTGATGTGATAAAATAAGTAGAAGACTAAAACGATAATTCAGAGACATCAATTTTGGAAACAAGGTAGGAATAGCTGCATGCAAATGATGAGATTCAGTAGACAAACCAAAAGATCGACAATAAATGCCATGTCAAACAACCAAACTGTGAAATCAATACAGCAAAGGTGACAATCCAGATCTCAGGTTGTGTACAACACATGTCAACGACTTCCTACATTATTTATTGATAGAGATATAACAAGACATGTGGTTAGACACCGCCTTACAGTATTGTTTGACACAACAAACCGCAAATATTTGTCTGGGAACTTGACACATGCGTACCACGCATACGTTAAACTTGTGACAACTTGGTTCTTCCCACAAGATAGGCAAGAGTTAGTAGAATGTACGAGTAGCAACCACTTGCTCGGTGTTCCATCTCCCTCTGTGGGTTGTGGACCCATCTCATCGCGGATGGGTAAATGTAAATAGAGCCGATGATGATGAAAGCACACACTGTATAAAAAGGAGCATCCGGTTGGATTGCACCAACATGTTGTACGAGTTCTGCCAAAGAACCCACGCAAGTCTTATTCACTGCCAAAACCCATTATTTTTATTGTTTCTTTATCTCAATCGACACTCCAATTGCACTCACGAGAAAATAGCTTAACCGTGACATAAAATTAGGTTCAGGTGAACGCACGCGAAAATGAAGGGTTTCTCACAATTTTGATGTGAAATATGACATCAAAAACCTTTGAAACAACCTCGACATTTGCGGCAAGGAATACGACCCACATAGAACAGTATTTATTATGAAAACAAGAGTACTGTTTCTGAGCTAATATTAATCGTCATAACTCGACACATTTACATAGGCCCCGAGGGAAACGGTTTTCCTCAGGGCCTTCTATGTGGAGCCAACGTAAAAAAAAAACATATACAAAGTGAGAAAGACCATTTTACTTACTTTCAAAAACTCGAATTGTGTTAAAGCGATATTTAATATTAAACCAAAACGTAATGAAATCATAGGATCACCGAATGATTCTTTTTTTTTTTTTAAGTGGATTGATTTTCTTACAAACTTGAATGGCAGCTTTTTAATTATTTAAGTCTTCCGTTCGAGCAATCATTAGATGCATCATCTTAAATTATGTATGGAGAAATAACGTCCGCCGATGATCATAGCATCTACCAATGACTAGAGCATCTACTCAAGACTTTTAAATCATTCAAGTATTCACAATGAAAACAATTTATTCCAGGTCTTTTCGGTTATCTTTGGTAGATTATATAAATGTGTATATACACATGCACTGTTTCCAAACGTTGAGACCAATCTGTCATAATATTCTCCGTTATCATAATATCAATTTAAAACGGAGGTATCTTTCGCAATGCATCAATGTCGCAATTAACTCACGTCTGGTACTATACAATTACGTAGAGTAAACCATGCAATTAAATGCTAAAAGGTTCAAGATGATTTTAATCGCTTTAGTGATCGTTTTGTACATGGACGGAGATAATCTCGTTACAGTTGTTTTAATAATAAGGAAAAACATGAAATACACGTAAGAAGTTTCCTTTTCATGTTTGTCAATCATTCCAAGAATAGGGACTACATTAGTAATTACCAATTTACGAAATGTGCACTAAATTTCGTACGGCATAACGATGAAACGAACTATTTATATCTGTGAATGTACCTGTATGAAATAATTGGAACTTCTTTTGTAAATACAGACATGATTTCGCTATAGGCATACTCGTTATAAATTTCGACTGTAGTTTATTTCTCATGTGGAAATAGATGTTTTTCAAAGATATTATAAGTAGCGTTTTTGTCTTTACAAGGTTATGGGAAAAAACTCATAATATAATGGACAAAAAAAACAATGAAGCCAGCGGGAAAGTTAACAAAATAAATAATAATATAGCCGTTACTTTAGGTTCAGTTAGTTAAACATATAACGCGGAGCTTTTTGTTTTGTTTAGTTACATGTAAAGTAAAGGTTGCACATGGCCTCCGTACTCGTATTGCATTCAACATTCCCACACCGTGAGAATAAGCTGTCAACTCTTCTGGTGCACGAAGCGTGCTACAAGTGTTAATTTCATTACAGCATTACTCATGGGGCCTGCTGTATAAAATATGGGCTGAATATTAATGAGTATCATGATGCCGACAAGTCGTTGTAGTTATTAAATATTATGCAAAGGTATATAGGAATGAAACAAGATGAACAGACTAAAAAGTTAAGACACAATGACCCGCACCCAAAGATTCCGGGGACCCACAAGGAACGTAATATAGTCCCCTTTTAAAATAAGAGTTATCTTAAGCCAAGTAAGTCTTAGTCATAATCTAGTATTAAATAAATAACGACGAAATTCAAAAAAAAAATCAATTAATTAAGTATATGTGAAATCTAGTGATTTGAATGGATCTCCTGTAATTTACTAATTAAAAAAGTGAGTATTAAACACAATGACCCACAGCCAAAGATTCCAGGGACCCACAAGGATTATAATATAGTCCTCTATTAAAATAACAGTTGCATTTAAGCCAGTAAGCCTTAGCCATAATCTGGCATTAAATAAATAACGACAAAATTCAAACAAATCAATGAATTAATTACGAATATCTGAAAATCTAGTGATATTAATGGCTCTCCTGTGAATTTCGATTAAAGGTATCATATTATGCCCAAACAACATCGATGAATACATATAATCGAATCAATTTATAAATGTAAATATATCTAAAAAAAAGAGCTAAAAAGGTTTATTATACATTACCCTTAAAAAAATAAAGCACCGGTTATACGACATTAAGAAAAATGCGAGTCCATAATCTATTTAAAGACAACCAAAAAGTCGCACGACATTTCGAGTTTTCTTGCAAAATGCTCAATTATACTTCAATCAAGTCTGAGTAACATTGTATGTGAAATAAAATCGTTGTTTATTATTTACAGTACAATGCCACAAAGTATAAATAAATACATTTATCCACAACGAAGGAATTATCAGAAACAATGAATGGAAATTTTTCTTATCATTTCAAAGCAAGGACGTAAAATTTACGGTGCGCTGCCGCAAACTATAAAATCTGACCTATATTCCAGATATTTATGCGTAGGTACTCGCAGATTGTGTATGGATAAATATTATCATAATATTTTAAGTGCACAACTGTTAACAAATTGCAAGCTAAAGAGCCTTCGCAATTTTCCAGCCTCTCTTGTTTTAACGATCTCCAAGAGATAATGTTCAGCCACGTCTGTCAAAGGGTTCTAAAAATATCTCTATTATCACAAGACATTGTGAAATTAATATTGCTGAACACACAATATATTCAATTTCAGAGTTCACGTAGTACAGCAAACGAGTGTCCTTTCATAGATTAAAATTCCACGCAATTTTTTTTTTAGATGGTCAGAGTTCAAATAAAATGCGCCAGTGATACAGTTCACTGAATAAATTGCATATAGCATTTATAAGAAAACAACTTTATTGCATTACCCCCCAAAAACATTCAATTAAACGGAGGTAATAAATCAGATAACCCACCCCCTTCAACCCGAAATATACGCAGATGTTCCTTTGCCCACCCCACAAATTATTACAATAAAATGGCACTGAATCCTAAGAGCGTTGTTTGCGAAGGATTCGCTATTGTGGAAGGATGTTATACCATAGCAACATTACCAACACCGGATGCATACGTAACTGCGTTAAATTATTATTCAACGGACAAGTTCCTGTTCAGATGCTGTAGATTTAGATGATATGTACACTGTGAATATGTACGAATTGTGGGTAATTGTATTTTGGCACGCAGAGCTTTGCCAGACTTGACTGTAGGTGCTGTAGAAAGCTTTCCGGAAATTATCAAAAACATTGCAAGAGATACTGTTGAACGAGCGACACAACAACAAAGTGCTGAGTGATTTAAAAAAAACACATGACAGTTAAAATTCACATCTGCTTTTGCCAAACACAAATCAATAGTTGTATCAGAATCACGCATTATGCTTCTAATTACAGAGTACCCTCTGCGAATTTTCAGAAGAGTCCATCCAGCGGCTAATCAATAAGATGTTGCAGCGTTGTTTCAGGCCTGATCAATAATCTTCCGCGATGACAGTTGATCTGTTGATCAAGGTGAAAAATATTGCGTAGGTAACCCCCTTCTCTCCGCAGAGTGCGGAGGGTATAAAATACATCTTGAACATCAGCTAATCGAGCGTGAAAGCTTCTCAACTAGAATGGAATCAGGGAAGCGTACATAAATTAAGGTCAAGTTATAATACCTTTCGATAAGCAAGGTTATTTCGGGAAGACCATAAACTCAGGTCTAACAGCAGTATCCACCTTCTCCCAGCAGAACATTCACTAAATCAATGTTTTAAAACGACACTAATTCAACTTCACTTAAAAACAGTTTTCAGTAAACACAGTAGTAGAGTTTCGTCTCACTGGCGAAAGCTCAGAAAGCGCCACTAACATGCACGCTACGTTCAGCGCGGAAAAGCTCGCGGATTTTCTCTCCAGGCGGAACTGGGTCACAAACTCACAAATCTCTGAGGATCAGGCAGCCGACTCAGGTCGGTTTGATTCAAAGTCAGAAAATGGAAACAAGGCGCTGATGAAGCTTCTTGATTGTGTTGGGTGTGCTAGGCCGGCGGGTCGCGGGCGTGCGTCCCGTGCGAGGACCGGCGGCGGACTGCGGAGCGGGCGCGGGTCGGGGGGAGGGCCGGAGGGCCGGAGGACCGCATGCGCGGGAGGCGGCTCGTCGGGCATTGCGGATAATAAAGCCCCAACAACTTGTGCCCGAAAAAAAGGCCAAACGAAATCAAATTTCGGAGCACAAAGGTAAGTGGAAGGTATTGTGATGGCACGAAGAATGCCGGCGGTACAGCGACAGAGCGAGCCGGCAGCCAGAGGAGCAGCGCTAACGGAATTATTTCTACCGGAGAGTTAATGGTGTACAGATATTGACCACTCGATGGATCGACTGTTTTTTGCCATCGCCGGAGATACGCTCTGGCAACAAGTGAAATTTATGGAGCACGTTAATCATTTCAACAATTGAAGAAGTAACAACGGAAAGGCGGCTGGAAACTTACCTTCGTTTCCATTGCCGACCTTCGATAAAACAATCATAGAAGATTATTATCAAAAAATGCGTACTATAAAATACAAAAATGTTGTATTTAAGTTATAGTTAGACGAAACCATAACATTGTTATTGTTCGCATAAAATAAATTCAAAAAAAATTGTGTGCACGAGCGGTAGAAGTGAAATTTTCAGAAAACTAACGTTGACAAGATTGGGGAAGGGGAAAAACACCGCATAAAGAGGCGACCGACAGGCTACGAAGCACCACACAAAGAGACCGATTAATCTATCATTCTCTCGCAGACTAAATCATGTATATGTATGTGTTTGTCTCTTTTTAGTGTCGCTTTTTCAAGGGCCAAAGAGGAAACCACGTAAATTTCGCAAAATTTTAACTTTGACATAATATTTTGTGGATTTATTTTGTGCTATCTTATATTATATTTACCGAAACACATTCCTTGAACAATAAACTATGCATAAAAACAACATTACTTACGTTTATTTGATAAATTGATAGGTTTTTCGATGTTTTTCACGACCTACCATCACGCTCGGAGTTTGACAGTTCGCGGCAAAAACGCGGCAAAAATGATGGTCCGATGCCATATATAAATTTAATACAAATTATTCCGAATGGCTAGGCGTATTTCGGGTACCTCTTACGTCAAGAACGAGAATGGCCCAAACGATTCTGACCTTGTCCTTCATACAATTTCTTTATACATAAGGGTTAAAATCGCATATAAAAAATAAATAAAAAATTTTTGCTTAGGCGCCGATGCACACCCGGCCATTTACAGAATCATGTTTCAAAACACAACGGTGCCAAAGAATTTTTCACTTCAATAAATCGTGAAGAAGCACTGATTATTTAGATTCGACAACAATTCTTGGGAAATGTCATTGCATTGATTTCATGACGAATATATCTAATAGCGTCTTCAACATTGAGCCACTGTGAACCAATTATTCACGATTTCTCTCATAACTTTATTCAACCGATACTTTTCCATAATCAAGTACAAATTCGAACAAAAAAACTGCAAAGCGTATTTCAGCAACTAAAAATATCATTTGAATTATTGTAAGAGTGACTTATCTGGTGATTACTATCAGCATGAAAGAAAACGTCGTAAGTCTCGGATAAAATATTACAGACCGTTAATAATCGAGCTCTAGATTGCTGCGTGAAAGCACAGCTCTGTATCCCATACTACAGAGTGCAGAAAGAGAGAAGAGAGGCTATAGAAGAAGAGAAAGGAACCCACAAAGAGCAGTTTAGCAATGAAAGGGTATCTGTTGGGTCTGCCAGACGGATAAACATAAATATATAACTGTATTGAGTAGGCATTATAGACTTAACTTTCGCGATTCCTTCCTTTGAATGCACCACTGACGTGCAATCTTAGCTTGGTACTCCTTGATTTTCTTGTACGGTTTACGATGAAAGAGGTTGTAACATATATACACATTGTTTCAGATACCAGAAACGTACAGTATTTGTGCAAATTAATGGAAAAATGTGGCAGTGAGCAGAGTCCTATTGAAGAATTGCTCCTCCTTGGGTTTTTCAAGTTCTTTGTTCAAATGCTATTTCATCATCGATTTTTTTGGCTGTTCATCATGCCTTCGTTTGGCGCCAAAGATCCAACCCCTATGTATGAAAAACACCACCAAAACCACCGATTTATTTGTTGAAACATTTGGCTGTTTTTCAGTTTGGTCAGTATGCCACAAGTCGAAGGAAATTATGAAATATTTCCAGGATAAGGAGATAACTGTTTTAGATTGGCCCGGAAATACACTAGAATTCAACCTCAATTGAGAATTTATGAGCCATTTGCAAAGCTAGTGTATGCAAAATAGACTGTACTACAAGAACAAAGATGGCAGAAATGCTCTTTCAGGTTTAATTTCGGGATGAGAGGATCTCTGAAAATTGTCAAAAACTAGCGGAGTCCATGCCAAAACGAGTGAAAGCATTTATTGAAGCCATAAGGGGAGATATTTCCTATTTATTTGCATAATGATTGTTGTACAATTAGGTAAAAATATTATTTTACAAGCAATGGTTTTACCAAAATAATTGACAATTATTCCATTAATTTGCACAATACTGTAGCTTTAAACGGCTTTAGCTGTGTTTAATCCCTCAGGCTAATTTGTTCGGTTTTCGGAACAACTCATATAGGTTTCATAGTGTCTCCTCTTACCGCAATGGTAAGAAATATGATCTAAACGGTGGTAGAAAGAAAAAACACCAACCTTTATTTTTTAAATCTAAAAATTAAATACAAAATAATTAAAAATGTACATCTTTACGAGAGCTTCTTCTTCTTTTCCCAGAGCTTCCTGTCGCAATTGGAAAAAAAAAGTGGATCTTTTGGAATTTTTAACTAATTATTTTTACATGAAACGACAAAAAGTGAGTTAACTATAACGTTTATAATACATTTTCATATATTTTTTAATTTTTTTTTTCATTATCAGTGATATCAGTTAGTCAGAAAAAACGTAAGGTGAGCCATTTTTCAAATACATTTAAGTGTGCAAACAAATTTTTTAAATTTAAAAAATTGCATGTTTATTTTAATCATAAAATATCAAAGCATTTCATCATCCTTCAAAAACCGTTTTTAGTTGGATGCGTTCGGAAATAATCCATTTATTTGGATTTTATTGCAAAGCCGAAATATTTTGACCTTTAGAAAAAATAGGCTCGAGGCCTGAGTGGTTTATTAGGGCTGAAATAGCACCTACCTTCATAATTATAACTGACACAAATTAAAATTGTTTTAAAGGGACATTACAAAGATTATACGACACGATACGAATGATCCACCCCAGCCAGGAGTACTTCTGTGTAAGGTCTTGGAAGAGATGATCTGACGATAAGGAGGTTAAAGTTTAATTAGCCAGTATAAATTTCAACCTAGAGCATACACAGGAATGTAGGGCAGAGACGGGTAAACGAACGGAAAATAATTGTTTTTCTTTTCTTGTCTTATGTCTTGTGTTTCTGGATTATTACAACCACATGACAACTCATCTGAAAAGTTATTTTAATCATTACAAAAATTATTAGTTATTTAAATCTATCAAAAATGTCACAATTTGAGAATGACATTTTGCAAACCATCGACTAATAATCAAAATTCAATTTTCGAATAAATTCTTTAAATTAATGAATTTACTTGAAGTACTAAAAAAGTAAGAATTATATGGTTTTTAAATAGGTGCCTGTGTTAGGTAACAAATTTGAATGATTCGTTATTATAATATACAAAAATGGATGTTTGTAATATTTGAAAAATGAAAAAATTGTAATAGGTGGCATGAGAGTTGTTTGAAAATTGAATGTACTGGGACTGAATATTTGGTACGCGGGAGGGGGGTTGGCGGAACGGGGAGCGGTAGAGGGAAGGCGGGGAAGGTGGAGGGGTACGCGTGAAGGGAAGAGGACGTGAGAGTGGAAGGGGCGGCGGAACGGGACGAATGGAAAAAGACACGAAGGGAGAAACAATTTCTTTATTAACCCTTTGAATGGCAGGAGACCAGATTTGTCCCAGCTCACATGCGTCTCGTATAAATCGCTGTAACTCCATTACTATCAGAGTGAGAATTATATTTTAAAGTGTTAAAAAGGCAAAACATTTCGCTTTTTAGTCTAATCTAAAAAATAACGTCAAAAAAAGAAAAATGTATACCTTTATGAAACCAAAGTTTTGAATCGCAATTTAAAAAAAAAAATTGAAACTTTGAGAATTTTTAATTAATTGTTTTGAGTTATGAGCACTTCGCATCCAGAGTCAATATTCCGAGTCGTCAGCAATATCGAGGGAAATGAAAACCGTCGACCGGCATTGGTATACTACCAACTACCAACTGCCACTTGACACGCCTTTGCACTTACAAGTTAAGTATGTATTATGCAGAGGCGAAATTGAATTAAACGTTTTCAAGGAAATCAAAAGAGTGGATGTTCAATACATATGTTTTCCATTCAAATCTATGCAAATACAAGTCAACAATCGCACGAAATTTCACGATCAATACATCGTCATTTGCATTTTTGGTTTTTTTTTTATGTTATGTGTCTATAGATGAATTCTCAGGCAATGGCCGGCCTTTAAACAGAGAAATTACAGTAATTTTCCGGTTATTTCGTAAGGAAAACGTCAAGTGTGCAAAATTTCATCAACAAATATCAAAAGTCTGCTTTAAAGTGTAGGAATAGTGGATGGGGATGGTTTTTCGAAATTGCCTCAAGCGGAAATATTTTCACCTTCTGAATGTGCTAGAGGCCTGTGATCATTGACCTAGTATACCCTAGACAAGCCGTCTCATAGTAAAAATCAGAAAAAAATAACCCCAAGTATCAGTAATTTCGCAATACAACTCTTCTTCGAATTCCGCCGTCTTGCATGCGAATTCTCGGCAATATAAAGCTGAGCACCGTCTAATTCCATTGTGTGATTTGTCGAACTAACACTTCAAAAGGTGAACACGTGTTGCATGCGTGATGTTTCGACAAGCTGTGTTGTATATAAATGGTTTTCAAAGAGGGGATCGCGAGACATTCATAAATTTAATTAGACAAAAATATTTTTTTACTTTATTATGACAAGCGATTCAATTTCGGAGGCGAGTATGGGTACCGCCGCCTCGGGAACCATTTATTGGATAACCAACGCCTCTGCCATAGGTCACCCCAAGTGGTTCGCTACGTTTGGTGACTATGCAGGGGTGCCCGGGTTCATGGATTGAGGTTTGTCCGGGTCTTGGCGGCGGATGCGTCTGATAATTTTTTAATTTTATTTTTCTGATGAACCGTATGGCTCGTTGTCAACCACCAAGCAGCAATTTCGTCGAAGTGTCCTGTTGAAAGCGGTGTACACTGCAAACCATACTTTAGATTCGTGTACAAAAACTTGTACACAGTCCCGTATATGTATATATTGATCATGAGTTTCAAAATAAAAAAAATCCATTCATCGTTTGCTTGAAAATAATTACGAAAAATTGACCCTTTTACCGCCCACGCACCGTGGGCTGCCCAGGTTGGTCGCTTATCATTAACACAGTGATGAGCAACCAGCAGCCCGCAAGCCCTTTTACTACTTTCCGGACTTTTGACTACAAAAAATTTCAAAAAAAATGCGCTAAAAAATATTCAAAGGCTTCTGTTCTGTTTTGCGAAATGTCTTAGCCGAAAACTATAATCTTTTTTAAAAGTTTTGAATCAGCTGCTCAATCATTAAGTTTTTTTTGTGTATAGGTAATAATTAAAAAATGGCAGAAATTCGTAGTTAATTAAAGCCCGTTAGTAAGCGCTCAAAAAAAAGAGGAAGGTGAGATATGTAAATACGAATGTTAGAGGGAGCGCGAAAACGATAATATTTAAGCGAAAATTGTGAAAGTGTTTAATAAAACATGACTCGTTTAAACTATTTTAAAATAGAACCAAAATCTCGCGGGAAATGTCTTAGCTTTAAAGAAAAAAATGAATTATGATTTTTTTCATACATATAACTTGTAATGTAACAAAAATAAAGTGCTTATAATAATTTTCGAAATATACGATTTTCTTCTATCGGAATAATTTCATTCAATTACCGTTTCGGCGTGGCAAATGAATAGATATTATCGTCAAAAACAACATATATTTTTTTAGAAACTTAAAAACTTAAAGTGTTTTAGAGAAATATGTTGTAAAACGGTAGAAATTCGGAATGCTATGGCTTAAGATAGGTTAACTTTCGACCTTAATTGAAGAATAGTGCAGCGGTTTTTTGTTAAGATCTGCGTTTAATGTATTTTAAAGTTTTCCGTTTTATACAAACCGGGTCGCGTTTTTAAAAAGTTTAAAAACCACTGCCATTTCGTGATGCCAGCCTTTGGTTTATGTGTTAGTATCGGTGTGTGGTGACGTCACAAGCATTTGGGTGATTAAGTGACGTCAGAAACTTTGCTTGCCAAAAAAATAATACGTCAATATTATTACATTTATTAAAACGCTGCCTTAAAGCTATCGGTAAGGCATAATTTTTTTAATGTATTTAGATAGCTGGTTACATTATCGACAATAAAGTCTGGTGTCGCGAAACTGCGACTCCACTGTTACTTGGCGGTAAATGCTGCAAAGAAAAGCCTATGCAGCCCTCGAAGGACCAGTCCCGAAACTACGTGAAATCGCTAAGTTATACGGGACGATTAGATAGCATACACTCGCAAAACTCGATGGATAGTCAGTCGATAGTTCAGATCTGGGCTTTTGGAAAATTAGATAAGCCCAGATTGGAATAAGGAAAATAGGACTCACCGTTGCAGATGGGGCCTCGCTGATCTCCAGTTTTGGTGTACACTTCTCACTGTTTAAAATTCGCAATATTCTTATAACAATACATGCGCCCTGTCTGAGATGTTATTTTGTACTGAGCAGCAAATCACACTGTCACCTCTCCAAAGTTTGGTACTTTTTGCAACAATTTTTATGGTGACATTTAGGAGGGAAAGATTAGGTAGGTGGGATAAATTCAGGATTTTGACATATCTACCCATCAAGTCCGCGAATGCAATACCCAACCAATCCCATATAAAATTGCGCGAACATTCTCCCGGCCTTGGAAGTACCTACCGAAACTGAAGGTACTTTCAAAATAAAGTAAAGAATTATAGTGAAAAATAAAAATGTTAAATTTAAATATATATATAAGCGATTGATATTAGATAGTTAAGAAAAAATAAAAATAAAAGAAATAAATAGAGATAAAGAAAAATAATTATTATTGTGTAGGCAGGGGACACAATTTCACGACTGGTCGTTTAAAGTTCCCAGAAGGGGTTCTTACGATTGCCACCCGAACCACTCCGTCTTTACCCGGAAATATTTCCTCAACAACCCCCACCGGCCAATAAAGTGGAGACGCATCTTCTTGATGCACCAATACTACAGTACCTACAAGAATGTTATTGACGGGACTATTCCATTTTTGTCTCATCTGCAGAGAGTGAAGATACTCTATATGCCACTTCTTCCAATAAGATTGAACGAGGTGGTCCAAAAGCTCTTTCCTTTTCAGCAGACTAATGCGTTCCTTAGTCATATCATAAGCGGGCAAATGCTGAATCGGAGAAGACATTAGAAAATGAGCCGGAGTAAGAGCTTCTGGATAATGACAACTGCTTAATAAACATAACGGCCGTGAATTAAGTAAAGCCTCTATTTGCGTCAGAACTGTGAGAAGCTCTTCATAACATAAAAGTTGAGTACCCACAACCCTATACAGATGCGATTTAATGGATTTAATATTTGATTCCCATAATCCTCCAAAGTGAGGAGCGCGAGGTGGAATCGTCTTCCACTCAATTCTCCGAATGTTAAATTCATTGCGAAGGACTTCATTAGTTGAATTTGCCTCCAAAAATTTATATAAGTCATCAAGACAATTCTTCGCGCCTATGAAGTTTGTCGCATTGTCACTGTACATACACGAAACGGGTCCGCGTCTGGATAGAAAACGTTTAAATGCGTTTAAAAAATTGTCCGTACTTAGATCTGATACCAATTCTATATGTATAGCCTTCGTCGTTAAACAAATAAATAGACATATATATGCCTTTTGACTTTTTACTCCACGACGCCTAGAAAGGGTTATCTTTATCGGTCCGGCAAAATCTACACCAGTATGTGTAAATGCTTTTGCTTCTTGAACTCTAGCTGTAGGTAAATCAGCCATTGGCGGTATAATATTAGAAGGTGCGGTTTTAAAACAGAAATTACATGCATGTACTCGTTTGCGTATTAAGTTTCTTCCCGATAAGATCCAATAACGCTGTCTAATTATAGACATAAGGAGATGAGCACCAGTGTGACAATTCACACGATGGTAAAAATCTATAATTATATCGACAATATGATCCTGTCTTGGCAGAAGTACTGGATGTTTGTTTTCATAAGGTATATTCGCGTTTGTTAATCTACCACCTATGCGTAACAATCCATTATGATCGACGAACGGGTTTAATTTTCGAATCGAAGATGAACATAATTTTTTCCTCTGTATTAATTGTATATCGGCATAAAAATACTTTTTCTGTAGAGCTTTTAATACATTTATTTCAGCAATATTTAATTCCGTGGAACTTATAACTGTTGAACACGATAACTTCCGCGTAAATCGTAAAATATATACGACAATTCTTAGCAGTTTTGGCCATGAAGAAATTTTTAAAGCAAGATTATATATTGGAGAATTATTCTCTATTGACGTTATCGTGAACGTATGCGACTTTTTCAATTCCAAAGTATTCTCCTCCTGCGCTGAGGGGGAAAAGCTTTTGACAGGCCACTCGGACACTGGGTTCGCAGCCCAGGGTGGACCGTGCCACCAAAGAGGATGATCAATTAGCTGAGCGGGCAATAGTCCACGTGATAAACAATCACTAGGATTGGTAACTCCATCTATATGATAAAAATGTTTCGCAGGTAAATTTTCCTGAATTTCACTAACTCGATTAGCTACAAAAGTTTGCCATCTGTGCGGGGATGAGTGAATCCAAGAAAGTGCTATTTTTGAATCTGAAAAAGCAAATATATCGTTTATAAAAACGCGATTTTTATAAGTATCTATAATAGATTTAACAAGTCTAGATAAAATAAGCGCAGCACATAATTCCAATCGAGCGAGCGAAACTATTTTTAAAGGGGCTACCTTGGATTTCGAACATATCAAATTCATAGTAGCGTTGCCACTCTTATCTGTGACATGAAGATATACTACGCACCCGTATGCTTTCGTACTCGCGTCTGCAAAAGCGATAATATTTATCGTGCAGTCCTCTTTTACTCCCAAATATCGAGGTAAATTTAAATTAGAAAGCATCGGTAATTCTTCCTTGAATTTGACATATCGTTTGACAATACTTTGGGGTAGTTCTTCATCCCATCCTACTTTCTCTAACCACAGCTCTTGTAAAAGTAATTTGGCATATAAAATTACCGGAGCAACCAAACCTAATACATCAAATAAACGTGCTATTGTGGAAAGAATTGATCTTTTACATATAGTTTTCTCCTCCGTGGGACATATCATAAAATGAAAACAATCAGATATCGGATCCCATTTTAGTCCTAAAATGCTACAATTATCCGAGAAATCCATCGTTGCACGGTGCGACTCTGGTAATTGAGCGAGCAAACGAGCAGAATTACTCGACCATTTAACTAATTCAAATCCTCCAGACTTGAACATCGCCATTAATTCTGTAGACAAAGTGACGGCTTCACTTATAGTATTTACAGAATATACAAAATCGTCCATATATAAATCATTAATTGCAACTTCTGCGGCTTTCGGGTGACGATTTCTTTCATCGCTCGCTAGCTTTCTTAAAGTTCGCATCGCAAGGAACGGTGAACAATTTAACCCAAAAGCTAGCGAATTAAATTGATAAACTCCAATTTCTTCATCTTCGTGAAATCTATAAAGAATTTTTTGATATTTACGATGGCTTTCCGTTACCATTATACGTAAATACATTTGTTTAACATCTGCGGTCAATGCTATAGCGAATAAGCGAAATTTAATTAAAAGTGTAAATAAATTAGATTGCAAGTTTGGACCAGTATACAAAATATCATTAAGTGACAACCCTGAACTGGTCTTTGTACTGGCGTCCAATACAACACGAGTTTTAGTTGTTGCTTTATCTTTACGAATAACTGCATGGTGAGGAATGAAATATCCCTCATCAATATTAGATGAAGACGGAACTTCATACCTTATATATCCCTTTTCCAGATATTCAGAAATTACTTCATTATAACTCCGATGCAATTCTGGTGACGTATTAAATTTCCGTTCTAAATATTTATATCTGCGTTGCGCGACACTGAGCGAATTTCCTAAATTATTAGGATCTATCTTAAAAGGTAAAGACACAATATACCTTCCCGAGTCATCCCGTTGGACGGACTCGACGTACATTTTCTCACATTCCGCGTCTTCAGCACTCATCAATGACTTAATAGGCATGTCTTCCATTGTCCAAAATTTGGTTAACGCATTGCATAAATCCACGTTGGTTATGGGGCCGAATGTCCACGAAACGTCCGGCATACACTTAGGTATTTCACCCATTACAATATATCCGAATACCGTTTGTATAGCGGGTGGTGCATTCGTATTATGTTTAGATAAAACCTTATTTCCTAGCATAATATATGGAAATAACTGAGCACCTAATAAAATATCGACATCGGATGGAACGTTCCAATTTTCATCGGCTAGATTTAAACCAAGTAAATGCTCACATGACTTTGTGTCAACATACTTTGTAGGGAGCTTGTCCGTGATTTTTTCGACCACTAATAGGCTTATTTTATATTTATCTTCTGAAACACGGGATTTAATTGTTAATGCAACATGCCCCAAAATTGGTGTCTCCACTGAACCAACACTTTTAATAACTGAATTATTTAAAGGAATTATTTTAAGATTCAATTCATTACAAGTATTTAAACTAATCAAATTTTGTTGCGAGGCGCAATCAATTAAACACCTGACGGTTACTTGATTATTTTTAATGTCGTAAGCGAATAACTGCGCGGTTGACAATAGTACATTCGTAGCTAAATTACCCGCCGTAAAATCATTATGATGTTTATTCCTTGTTATTAATGTGACAGCTTCGTTTTTCGAATGACTTTCGTTGTTCACCGTACCCTCAAAATGCAAAGCAGTATGGTGACGTTTTTTACAAATTCTACAATCCGATTTAGATGAACATTTTACCGTCTTGTGTTTATCGCTTAAACAGTTTACACATAAGTTATTTAATTTTACAAACTGAAAGCGAGCCTTTGGCCTCAACTCATTAAATTGTTCACATTTAAACAATTCAACATGATCGCTTCGATTGCATTTCCGGCATTTATTATTATTACTACGATTATTATCAAACGACTTCGGTTCAACCACAGCGAAAGAATGCGAAACCTTATTTTTATTATTATTAACTTTACTTTCTGCTCCGGTTCGTTCAAGAATTTTAACATGCGAACGAATATATTCTATTAAATCGGTATATGTAGGTATATCTTTCTCCCGTATGGACATTTCGAAATTTTGCACCAATTGCATATCTAATTTTTTCAGTGCAATATGTAAAATTATAAAGTCGGTTAGGTCATCAATACCTAATTCTTTGAGCGCAGACATGGAAGACGCAAACCGTTCAATAAAATTATTTAACTCATTTGAGTTAGAAGGTGCCAATAATTTTAAATTCAAAATATTGTTCAGATAAAAGGTGCCTAGCACGCGCTTGTCTTGATATTTCTTTTCGAGAGCATTCCAGATTACAAAATAATTTTTTTCATTCGGCAGTACTCCGGCAAACACCGATAATGCCTTTCCTTGAAGTTTTCCTATCAAATATTGCATCTTTTGCGACGTATTCAAATTTTCATTAGAGTGGATGTTTAATTTAAATGCTTCATAAAATACCGACCAATTCTCTTGATTTCCATCGAACGATGGCATATCAATCGCTGGAAGCTTAATAAATTGGGACTTATTTAATTTCTGCGTACCACCTAAATCTTGCTTCGCCACAATACTTTCGCGTATACTAACTACAAAGCAGTACTTATTTTCGAATTTATTCCATAAATCTAAATTTATATTATAGTTTGGATCCTTTTTCAATTGAAGTAAAAGAAATTCATCACAATACGTGTTAAATTGTGAATAATATGTAGCCAAATTAACCGTTTGTCTAACGAACTCCTCCGAACTCCTTGTCTCCCTATCTGCAATAATTTTCGCTTTCTCATATAAATCATTGAGACGATTATGCATCAAATTAATCTTAGATTCTAGTAATTTGATTTTAACTAGATCCTGAGCCTGAGTACCATCACTCGTCGACATGATTAATTCTATGTAGGAATTTTAATGCAACAATAATTACAAAAGTATGTCAGTACAAATGACTTAACAAAGTATGAAAAGCAAATAATAATTATTTGCAGGTTAAATATATTAATTTTAAATACCCCGTTGGTAATCCGACTCGAAAGAACCAAAAATGGTGTCGCGAAACTGCGACTCCACTGTTACTTGGCGGTAAATGCTGCAAAGAAAAGCCTATGCAGCCCTCGAAGGACCAGTCCCGAAACTACGTGAAATCGCTAAGTTATACGGGACGATTAGATAGCATACACTCGCAAAACTCGATGGATAGTCAGTCGATAGTTCAGATCTGGGCTTTTGGAAAATTAGATAAGCCCAGATTGGAATAAGGAAAATAGGACTCACCGTTGCAGATGGGGCCTCGCTGATCTCCAGTTTTGGTGTACACTTCTCACTGTTTAAAATTCGCAATATTCTTATAACAATACATGCGCCCTGTCTGAGATGTTATTTTGTACTGAGCAGCAAATCACACTGTCACCTCTCCAAAGTTTGGTACTTTTTGCAACAATTTTTATGGTGACATTTAGGAGGGAAAGATTAGGTAGGTGGGATAAATTCAGGATTTTGACATATCTACCCATCAAGTCCGCGAATGCAATACCCAACCAATCCCATATAAAATTGCGCGAACAAAGTCCGCGGTCTGTACCTTGCACAATATTCGGAAGTAGGATATTTTTGTGTTTGAAAAAATTAATTCCGTCAGGACGGCTGGGACAGCAATTAGTTTCAGTGTGGACCGATAAAAGGTAAAACACAAAGCACTATGCGATCCAAATAGTACGAAACAATGCTCGCACTTTTTCATAAATGGGCCTTGAGCCAGTTTCATTTGGTTTCTGGCGTCATTTTTAATTTCACAGGGCCTGTCTTGATATACTTGGTCGAAGCCTGTGATTGATGTTTTTCCATGTATTGTTAATTTACCTATTGATATATTTTGCTCATTTCAAATTTGTGCATGTAAATGCCTTATAGTTGAACATATTATGTACTAGCTGGTACAATGCCATTTTTTTATTTTTATTTTTATTTTATTAATCTATAAACATAGGGTTTTACATAGGGTTTAATTGATGCCTGTCTCACTAGGATTTACCTGTGTTGAGACATGCTTAGAGGTACATATTCAAAGATATAAATTGATTCTCCCTGCATGTCCTTTCCCGTGCGTCCCCGTACTCTTCCACCTTCCCCGCCTTCCCCCACCCTTGTATCTTCCCTCTCCGCGAACCCCACCTTCCCCCTGCCTTTCCTCTCTGCCGCTAAAATATATGAAATTCACACATTTTCATTTATACAAATTTCATAACGCCAGAACTTACCATTATATACAGCCTATGTTACTCGCTGATAATGTAGCTTTCTATTGGTGAAACAATTTTTAAAATCGGTGTAGTGGTTTAAGCGTGAAGGGGTAACAAACAAACACACTCATTTTCGCATTTATAATATTAGTATAGATACTTACCTTACAAATCATATTAATTTAAAGTTTTTAGCCGTTAATAGAAATAAATATACCTATTCAATACTCCAACAGTTTTCCGTTTGCATTTTAAATTAGTTTGATTCATATGTAACAATTGAAATAAAATTGAATTCAATAGATAAATCGATGTCGAACATTGTATTAAATGGGCAACGGGCATTCACGCAGCAAACCAAATGCTTTCAGATTCCGAAATATTAGGGTAATTAAATTCATACAAATTTTTATTTCATGAATTAAGAATAAACAATTAATTTACAGCTCTGTTTAAGCACTGTTTAAATCGATCTAGATTACAGTCCGGCTCGCATAATCAAAGGGGAAAATAAAATAAATAAACAAATGTCGCTATTTATAGTCACGCCTGGTTGCTGATGTAATAACAGATAAAAATATTACTGCCACAGAACACACTAGATTAGCGGTGTACGCTGGAACTGATCGTAAGTTGACCCAAACCAATTATTTTATGACACCTGATTAAAGAAAAGTAAAATGAATTGTTTAAGCGGCGGATTATGTAATAATGTAATCAAAGGTGAGTCCGGACGCGCCAGTGGATGAAGAGAAGTAGATGAAGTAAGTAGAGGACGCCTCAGGAAGAGAGGGTATGAATGAGCAAGTGAATCAAATATCAAACCGTCATTTGGGAGGCGGGTATGGGTAAATGCCGCCCCAGAAATCATTTATTGGATATCAAACATCTCTGTCATAACCCCAAGTGTTTCGCTACGTTTGATGACTTAGCAGGGGTGCCCGGGCTCATGGAGTGAGGTGTGTCCGGATCTTGGCGGCGAATGCGTCTGCCGAAAAACTGCGTGGCAGGCCGGAATGGGGGAGAGTGGTTGAAGGAGACATGGTGCGATTTGCATGACCCTGTCGGAACATCGCGTTGCACCGCAGTGGGAGGGTTAGATTCATACGTCCTCCACTCCTTGACCCCTAGCACGGTCGATTGATAAGAATTGATGGGAAAACTTTCGGTAACTTCTCATCATTCCCTAGCATAACTGCAGATCGCCAAAGAATAAGTAACAGTTCACAATTACTGAATGGTCTTAATATATTCGACGTCAACTGTTGCTTGTAGATCTGCAGTTGTCCTAGGGTACGATGAGAAGTTACCGAAAGTTATCCTATCAATCCTTATCGATGGACCGTGCCTGGACACACTGACCCCCAGATTCCTACCCATCTGTCATACTTCCTCTCCTTTTTTTTTCCTAAAAAAGACCCTCCACACAGCATTCCCAAAGACGAAATAGGCCCTGAGGCGAATTATTTTCCTCAGGGCCTATTTGAGTAGGAGCTATAATAATGTAAAAAAAAACTTCTTGTCATGAGCAGTGTCGTTTATCAAACAGGTAAAATTTCTAATTAGCATATTTATCGAACTTTGAAAGGAGTAATTCACCGATATCGTTTAAATAATTGGAAAATTGTTGCTTTTTGTGTTGTAGCAAATAATATACACAGATACAGTCGTGAGCAAAGCAGCCGGTCACCCAACTGTGAGAGTAGAAATTAAGAGATAAGAGCAGAAAATGTTCAATCTATTTTACAATACGGTATTATAGGCTGGGGAAGAACATATGATGTTATTTTAAAACCACTCCAAATAGTTCAAAGATTGATAATTAAGTTTATCTTGAAAAAAGCATTTACATTTTCAACTTAAACTTTTTTTTTCAATATTTAATGTACCTATAACAGACAAAATATACAAAAAATATTCAATACTACAAACTTTCAAAGAAATACAGCTAAATAACTTACAATTAAATATATCAGCATAATATCAAAATAATATTAAAATCCTAACATTTAATACCAAGCACATTCAAAATATCTATCTCTATCTAGGTTTAACTTATTTTAACAGCCTACCGTTACATCTAAAAATTATCGAAAATAATCATGAATTCCAGCTTAAATTGAAAAATTACTTGAAACTACTTTAAGAGTTCATATCTATTATTATTATTTTTTTTTTTCACATGTAGCAAACACATTGTGGGAATACATAATTATAATAAACACGATGGTATAACTTTGTTTAATTCCACTTTTTATTTTCTTATCCAACTAGTTTCGGTTCAACCTGAACCTTCTTCAGGGAAGAATAAAAATATACTAAAAATAATACAGATATTAAATGTTAATTAGAAGAGGGAGAAAGAACATCAACTTAAGTGGCGGCGAGGAGGGGAGGTGGCTACGAGGGAGGGGTGGAAGTGGGCGGGGCTAGTGGAAATATTTAAAAAATGGGGCTGTTGGACAAATCTAATTGTTTATTGAGTAAATTAGTTTTATTTATTTTTAATGACTTTTTTTATTTCAAGGGCTTCAAGATTATTAAGGCGTAGACCTATCCCATTTCTGTGTAATTATTATTTCTTTTAAATCTTGAAATCTATTATTGATAAATCTCGAGTTTTTTGTTAAATATTTAAAAATATATACCTATACTAATGGTAAAAAAAACATAAAAATATAAAATAAATAAAATAAAAACTTGTCAATTTTATACCAATGGAGTAACACAGCATTTGAATTGATTATGTAGCGCGTAGCATAGAGTCATTGATAATATGACATCACACTAGGTACATGTCTGATTACATAGGCATGGGGGTGTTTTAACGAACCAAGCCAATTAACAGGAAGAAGCGGAGAACGACTTGGTACTGTATCCAAAATTGAGGCAGCGAGAACCGAAAAGGTAGGTAGGAGCTGTGATGCATTCGTTTGCATTAGTTAGTCAACAATGAACTCCCAAACGAGATCATCGGATGAGCAGGTGAATACTAATCGGATTTGCCTTTTGTTTGTACGACCAATCAATGATTTTTTACGGAGGATGGTGAACTCATAGATGCATATCAAAAATGTTTCACACCTGAACAAGGCAAACTGACGTCCACAATAATTATTCATTGTCTTTCGTGGGGCCTGCTAAGGATGAGTGGAAAACCATGGCCTAAGGTTCCTTCAGCGGTGAGGGAAAGCGTTTCTATTACTCACAGTGATTTTGGTGTTCATTTGAGGTGTAAGAAGGCTCGAAGTATATATCATCATCGTCAGTCCCAATAGGCACTTTATTTCTAATTTTACGAAACGGCTACGGTACAAGGCAATATTGTTGTTTTTTGTGTTATTGCAAATAATATACACAGATACAGTCGTGAGCAAAGCAGCCGATCGCCCAATTATGAGAGTAGAAATTAAGAGATAAGAACAGAAAATGTTCAATCTATTTTACAATACGGTATTATAGGCTGGGGAAGAACATATGATGTTATTTTAAAACCACTCAAAATAGTTCAAAGATTGATAATTAAGTTTATCTTGAAAAAAACATTTAGGTACATTTTCTCCTTAAATCTTTTCAATAATTAATGTACCCATAACAGACAAAATATACAAAAAATATTCAATACCACGAACTTTCAAAGAAATACAGCTAAATAACTTACAATTCAATATATCAGCAGATATCAGAATAAAATCCCCTTCAAGTTCCTTATTACAATAATACTGCAGCTCTTTCTTAAACTAATAAATAATCTACAACGGTGAGCCAAAAGATGGGAAACACGGTCTGTTTCTTCCAAAGAACTTATTTTTTTCCTTTGTAGGAAGGAAGCAGTCATACATGCATTGCGTGTCTCATCATTATTTAATGTGTAAGAAAGAGCTGCAGCATTATTGTGATAAGCATTATGTTTATTGCCTTTTATTGTATCGTCGCCGTTCCGTAAACTTATTATTTTAACCCCTTTTTTTTGGATCCAGAGTTGGACGAATGATCTCTCTTTAATTCGCTACTCCTTTCTAATCTGTCAGCGGTTGTCTTGTTCTACATTGTACCAGCTGTTTGTTGGATGTTGTCCAACTAATTGTTTGATCTACCCTAGATTCTGCAGTCTGTTCTAGGTTTTCACTGTTCGCGAAAAGTGCCAAGTCGAGGACCAAAACGACAATTTTCGTAGGATATTGAGCTTTTACAAGATTTTTACGTATCAATTTTATTTATTTTTATTTGTTAAACTGTATTATTGCATTATGTGCTTCGTGTTACATTATTGTGTAGATATCGCGTTACTCTATATTTTCTTACTAGATATGTCTTACTATTTCCGAGAGAAATCCTGAATGTATAGCTGAGCAGTGACCAATTTGACAATCAATGTTATAAAAATATGATAGATGTAAAAATCTTTTGACAAATAAATGTTTTTATTATTATATAAAAAAAAATATTTTGCATACAATCTAAATAAAGTTCAAAAGTGGACGTCCGTTTCGCCATAAACGACAAGTTTAATAGTTTAATTTAAGTGGTTCGCCACGATTGGTGATTTAGCAAGGGTGCCCGGGTTCATGGGGTGAGGTTTGTCTAGGTCTTGGAGGCGCATGACCAGGACACGCTGAACCCCAGATTCCTACCACCCCATAAACCCTTTTCCTTTCGAGAACTCTCCTCTCCTTCCTTTCCTTAAAAAAACCCTCCACACAGCATCCCCAAAGTTGAGAGGCCCTGAGGGAATTTTTTTCCTCAGAGCCTCCTGTGTGGAGTTCATGTAAAAAAAAATGACATTGGCTGAACTTGCCAGCCCAAATTAAGGAATATTGGCGGTAACGACAACGATTTTGGCTGCTTCACGCAGATTTTCTTATTTATGGTCAAGAAAATGCTGTGTAAAAATGTCTTCAAAAAATTTGGTTGTCTGTAAAGTCAGTTTACGGACGATAATTGTACGTGATAACGTCATATAGTAATGATGGAGTGGACGAGAGATAGATGCGTCATAAGCTGAACGCTAAGGCCGAACGCTTGTTACGCGTTCTCGCTTGTACGCTCGGGTTAGGCGGAACGTGACAATGAGTCATGCTTTTTCGTGCATGCAGCTGGCGTTCATCGATTTATAAGACGTTATCACGTCAAAAACGTGCCTACGCCATACGTTAGAGTTTGGTGTAAGACGCAGATCCAAATAAACGAAAGGTGACAAATTTAGTTATCCTAGGAGATCACGCTTCTGGCTGGCATAAAAAGGTTGGTTGGAAGTAATAAGAGTGGTAGTAGTGACGGTTAACAGAGTAACAGACAGGTGTTAGTTGCTTGCGGTGGCCATGCACCGAATTGACTGTTTCCTCATTCAGCTAATGGCTTATCTCAACGAGTTGCGATACATATTCATCTGGAGTGCGCGATTACACCGTGCCCTGCGCTAATTTATCTAAAAACATGCATTACATTAAATGGACAAGGAAATTTCACAGGAAAACCGTAAGTGTCGTGGAACAATAATGTATCAAACTGGACAGATCGAGTATATAGAAAAATTACATTTATTATATCATCCTCTCCGTCCATCAAACCAAAAAGTTCATACCATTTATTGCTAGTGACCATAGACATATAAATATACCCAGACAAGATCAGACAGGTGAGGGGGACAAACCAAATACAGCAGGACGCGAAGGGGGAAAGATGACCGTGAGATATTTGATTCGTCAATAAATCAATCTGACAGTATATAGGCCTCTCGCATTACAATATCACCTTTAGTTCTTAAAAGTAAAAATCTGCTTTTGAATGTATAGACCTTTTTACATGGGAGCGCGAATTGCTCGCCACGTTATTAACAAATTTGCGAAGTCCAAATACGGCAAAGTAAAGTTCACTTGTTTTCAGAGTCGAATATTTTGTTGCCGTGTTTAGTTAAGACACTTTTACAAATTTTTTATAATTTACTTACCGCAGTAAACAGCGACGAGCACATTTGAGAAACGCGTACATTTGTTATGGTGGATAGATGGTCATTAAAACGGATCATATTATACGATCTGAATAAGCTTAAAATAAAGTAAAATAATGCTTTCCTATAGAATGTAATATGACAATTGGGTTTATTCTCGTTTTCATTACCATTTTTACACGTTTTCATAGAACAAGCCACCATTTTTGCCGTGTTATTTCGTTAAATGTTCCGATGTAAGCTCGACGCTGGTTCGCGGAAGAATGAAGACATCACATTTTTTTAGATTCGCTCGAAGCCATTCGTGAGCCCAGCCGGTTCCAAATTCCAAATGGAACCGGTATGGGGAGGGGGAAATAATACGCTTTTTATCACTTAGGGCAGGTCTATATATTTATTCATATGTCTATGCTAGTGACACATTTAGCGTTAAAAGAGCAAGGGTTGTTTGGCTTGGCCCACATTGGGAATGTATGGCGAGTGATAAGCTGAAATCCAAGCCAAATAACGCTGGTGTTAACAAATCTAATTATTTTCGAGCGTATATTGAGAGTTATCTCGAATACCTTTTCATTCTGGCATCGCTTCGTCCCTTGCTAATAAGGTGCGTGAGATGCTGTCGGTTAGAATCTCGCTGCTCGGATGTCACAACTGGGATGACCGATGTAAGGTCATGTGGTAACATAAAAAGTTAAGTTGCCTCCCGGTTCTACCCGCGCACCTTCAAGGAAAAATCTCTGATTACGAATGTAACCCTTTTGTTGAAAGGTCTAACGAGCGGTTTAGGGAAAAATTAAGTTTCCTTTGGGTAATTGGGCTATTTATTGTTAAGTACCCATAATTTTCTATGCTTATAGTATTGAGATGGTATCGTTTTGGATATAATATACTGAATGAATGTTTTCTTGGTATTGTGAAGCATATTATGCTGTTTATGGTTATGCTGTGCTTATGGTTAAGTGATTACGATCCTTAGCAACGAATTCGGACATCGCGGGTTAAAATCCCAACGTGCCCACATAAATTTAATTCGAGTAATTTGCGTTATTTCACACTACTTAGATACTTTTAGCATTGCTCTGGTGAATACCAAATATTGCTTGAAATGGCTTTGGCGACTTGGTGAGGTACTTTCCCACCTTCATTTTCATTTTCATCTTCATCCCCTCTACCTACAGCCTCATAACATACCCCAATTGGGAACGCCATAGTATCATTGGCTCCAGACGGTTGGCTAAAGATGGAAGAAGAAAAAGAAAAGAAGGAAGGCGCAGCGTCTCGTAATTAGGCCGATAGGCCCGCAGTTGAGTATTACGCAGATGATACAAAATCTTGATCTACAAATTAAACAGAAATATGTAGTTGTATTTTTAAGAGTGGAAGATACTAATAGTATCGCCCTGGTGTAAGACCACCATTCAGAATTGAAACGTTGCTTGAAATGGCTTTAGCCGTGTTTAGTGACCAGATCTGAATAGCCAGGTACTTCCCCACCTACCTCTTCCCTATCTCCTTCCTTACTACCTTCAGCCTCACAACATACCCCAATTGGGGATGCCATAGTCTCACTGGCTCCAGACGGGAGCAGTTGGGACTCTTGTGCGGTATTTCATGTAAAAAAAAAAAAAAAAAAGTGGTAGTGTCACCAAGTGGGTGGTGCATCAATGGGTTGAGTCATTTACAATTCGCCATCAATATGCCACTTCCACCGATCACTAAACTTGTAGTTAAGCCTCGATTACATTGAGCGAGTTTACAAGCTACTAGCCGGTAAGTTTAAAAGCGGGTAAATTGGCGAGTGAGTTTGTCGTGATGACACACAAAACTGCCTACTAGCCCAGAAGCGACAGTAGCAGCTAAAATAACGACAGATAACTTTGTACACATCACTTTATTTGATACACATTCTACGTGTTTTATGAACAATGTTCACCTCATCTGGAGTTAAAGTATACTGATGAGGTGAACACTGTTCATGAAACATGTAGAGTGTGTATCAAATAAAGTGATACGCGCGAACCAATCGACATTTAGTAAAAAAACTTGAGCTAGCGCCACACGCTAGTCAATAACGGCTCCCGCCCGAACTAATTCTGACAGACGAAATCAGCTGTTGGTGGCCGCCATCTTTAGGCAAACACTAGCGAGTAAAGTTGACAACTTTTCAACTTTTTTCGTAGATTGTCCACAATCTGCTAGTTAGCAAGTAATACGATGACACTGAGCGAGTTTACTAACAGAGAATTTCCCAGATAGTAGCTTGTAAACTCGCTCAATGTCATCGAGGCTTTAGGAATTACACATCTCACGCCTATCCAATGATCAGGCGTTGTCCCACCGGGTACCGGGAAGTTACATCACGGCCGTGTTTGGGAAGGCGAACAGCAAGCCAGCAAGCGGCGTGTGATGTAGGAGCCCACGCCTTATTAAGCACGCGGACAGATGACCGCATCTATGACAGCTCTCATTCAAACATGCTCTACTTACTAAATGGCCGAAAGTGGAATAAAGTAGTGAGCAAACATGGCTGAAGTGGCTACGGGTAATATGCCAGTTAGGCATTATATATAAGTTGGTCAAGATTTTATATTGCATGGACCCGGTGTATCAATTGATTTAAAGCTCGGCTCGGTTGGAATGTCGAGCTTAGCACGGTTTGGAACATAATCCGTATATAATTCGAAAGTTTAGATGTCACTTTTTTTCTGAAAAATTAAAAACAAATAAAGTACTGTTATCAAAGAAATTTACGAATGTTGGTCAAAAACTGGTCTTCAGACCAGTCTGAAGATGGCTCTAGCGAGCTGAAACCGGTTACGGTCATTACACTTAAAGTGGAAAAAAAAATTATATTTGTTTTTATTATAATATATTATAATGGAATTCCACCATGAATTATCAGTTTCAAAAATAGAAATATTAAAAATGAATGTATTTTTGTTGCGTTCCTAAACCATTCGACCGATGAAACTTTGGTGATTTGTTGACGCATGCCCGCGAAGGTTTCTGTATATAACGGTGAGCTCTGGCGTTAAAAAAATATTTCCTATACCGTTCACAGAAACAAAGAAACATTTTTTTCTCATATAGCAGCCGGGTAATTATTAGTTTTATGATAAAAATATATATATTTTTTTTTTATTAGCAACTATATTAAATAATTGTACATACATAATTATTGTACATACATAATTGTACGTACATACATAATTATTGTACACACAAAATAATTGTACATCTTAGTTATAGGTTTACAAAAACAGGAGAGAGGTTTGTTCTTTGGGGTCGTCCATTAATCACGTGATGTTTCCCCCCCCCCCCTTGATGATATGTGGTAAAGTTTTGAAGTACCCCCCCCTCCCCATACCCAAAAATCACGTGTATTTTTTAGTATAAAGTATATTGAAATTTTCAAAATATTGTTTAAAGGCAAAACATTCGCGGCAACGATTTACGCATGTATTCGGCGTCAAAATCACAGACTTACTGGCGACTGGTGAACCGAGCGGTTGTCGCAACTCGCGGGGAAATCGTTGCCTGGCAACGGTGTGTCAAGGCCACGCGCCGCTGTTTGGTTTAGAAATCGTGCGTTCAACGAAAAATAAATACACGTGATATCTCATTATATCCCCCCCCCCCTCCTTGTGATATTTTGATATTTCATGTTTTTCCGAACCCCCCCCCTCCTATTTCGAGCCTCACGTGATTAATAGACGACTCCTTTACGACATTTCAAAATTCCGTGATCGACATAAATTATATAAAAGTTTCCTTATTGTTAGGTTTGCAACCCATTCGCCCAATGACCTCGTAAGTCAAGTCCCCTACCATAGTGACTCTTTTACACTATAATAATTGTAATTTTTATTTTTAATTAATCATACTATTGCAGATAATATTAAGTGAGTAAACGCTGCGTGTGAACCAAAGGAAAATTAATTTCTAAAAATATATTGTTAAAATAATGAAGTCAGAACAAAATCCACTATTATGATTTCATATAACGCAAAGCGGTAACAGTTATCAGTAGTTATCACACTCGTTATCGTATTTTAAAAATAAAAAACCGCTGTTGTAAATAAAATTAACAATATGAATAAAAATTATTATTACTCAGCCGAGTCAATAAAGCAAAACGCGTGTATTGAAAAGAACAATTATTATTAAAATTATCGTTTTGTTCACTTAAGTTGGGAGGCGGGTATGGGTACCGCCGCCCCGAGAACCATTTATTGGATAACCAACACCTCTACCACAGGTCACCCCAAATGGTTCGCTATGTTTGGTGATTTAGCAGCGGTACCCGGGTTCGTGGGGTGGGGCTTGTCCGGGTCTTGGCGGCGGATGCATCTGCCTAACAGCTGCATGGCAGGCCACATCGTGAGAGAATGGTTGAGTGAGTCCCATTGATTTCTCCAGCCGTACTCTCTCGGAACATCGCCTTGTACCGCTTTGGAAAGGATGGATTCATCTTTCCGTCACTCCTGGATCGTCACACTGACCCCCAGATTCCTACGCATCCCTAAGACCCTTTTCCTTCTCA
This sequence comes from Glyphotaelius pellucidus, assembly GCA_936435175.1. Taxonomy (NCBI): domain Eukaryota; kingdom Metazoa; phylum Arthropoda; class Insecta; order Trichoptera; family Limnephilidae; genus Glyphotaelius; species Glyphotaelius pellucidus. The sequence continues at coordinate 34,372,664 of OW386548.1, forward strand.
GAATTTCATCTATTTCCTTTCCTAAAAAGACCCTTCGCATAGCATCCCCGAAGATGACATAGGCCCCGAGGGGAATTATTTTCCCCAGGGTCTCCTGCGTGGAGCTTTCACATGAATAGTAATATAGTAATATTTTTTTATTATAGATAAAAAAATATACATAGTTTTACACACAAGTATCAATATTTTGAATTTGTTTAGTGATTAATTGAAAATATCCACTGACTTGATATATATAATTTTTTTTTACATGAGCCCCACACAGGAGGCCCTGAGGAAAATAATTTCCCTCAGGGCCTATATCATCTTTGGGGATGCTGTGTGGAGGGTTTTTTTCAAGGAAAGGAAGGAGGGGAGAGTTCTGGGAAGGAAAAGGGTTTAGGGGTGTGTAGGAATCTGGGGTTCAGTGTGTCCTGGTCATCCACCTCCAAGACCAAGACAAACCTCACCCCATATAATTATTTCCCACCATTAGTATTTTGGGCAGATAGGATACATACGGTAGTTATTCCATGAGTTTCGGCACTGAAATAAATTATTTTTTAACCTTTATTTAGTATTTAAAAGTCGACGGAGGTAGTATCAACCATACTCCTACCTATCTACCACTTATCAGTTACTGATAAACGGAACTCGATGGTAGACGGTTTAATTTCAATTATACAACCCGAAACCATATAGATGTATGTTCAGTAGATACATCGATAAATCAGGCGGCTATTAAACCGGAGGCAATAAATCTACAATCAATGACTCAATCAGTCTCCGATGTGAAAAGAGATCCGAATTTATTTCGATTGGAGCACCCTACGGTCACTTACATTTTATAGCAATTACCGAAAAAGTGTAGCCCATAAATAAAAGGAGTTAAATGTAATAGAAGGATAGATTGTTGAATGGAATTACTAACGTTGCCCAAATTCAAATTTGAATTTTTAATTTATGAAGACAATAATAGCGAAACTCAATCGAAAATCTGAAAACAGAAAAAGATACGGTCACGTCTGAGACTCGAACCCGAGCTGTTCCTATCCGATTCGGTCATATTTAACTGTATCATACTTCGACAAAGAATTACTAACATTTTCTTAACGCATATTTTTATCGGCTGCTATCTATGATTGCAAGATTCAAACCAGAACTAAATGCTGTCTAGATAGTGTCTTAGATAAATATTTATCCATTTTTATTTTTAATATGCGACATCTGTTGACTTTTCTGCAAGTCTAGGATGAATACTTATTTAACCAAATTTGGTTTACAAAATAAATCAAATTTGAATTCGTACTAGTCAAAATAAATTGAGGCAGTATCATTACGAACTAAATTAGGTCTTTCTCCAGGCAAAATTCGAACATATTGTATGTACTCAATTTTTTATAAGAACAACTTTCTTTTTATAACTTTTGAAGGTTATTCCCATCAATGTAATAATCATTGAAGAAGAAGATAATACATAAAGAGAACAAGACACAGAAAAATAGAAAAAGATAAATGATTGGAAAAATTAGTCGAATATAATATTGTTAATTGTAAAATTTGAAAATATTGACGGTTTGATGGAAGGTGGCAATGGCTGAATTGGTAAACGCGCACGTCCCGGATAGACGAGAGGTTCTGGGTTCGAGAACCAGTTGCGACCATTATCTTTTTCTATTTTTCTGTATCTTGTTCTCTTTCATATTTTCATTAAGATTATTAGTGTTTTCTTCTTCGATGATATATTGTATATACATTTCACATAAATTAAATAAATACAACACGACGACTTGGTGAAAAGTCCCTCTACAGTTTCATATCTACACCAAAAGTCAAGGTCAAAATTTCGGAGATAGTTGCCAGAGTTCCGACACTAATTTGTAAAAGGTAGCAACGTTAGTGGATGCTGAGTCAATTTTCCGCTTCATATTTAAGACAAAAGCGTGTAAAAAGTTCGGACGTGGTGTTGTCGGGTAGGTAAAAATACTTAAATGAAATAAAGACAGCTTTATCATGTGATTAGTCCATTTTCAGCTTCATATTCACGTCAAAAGTCAAGTACAAAGGTTCAGAAGGTGTAGCCATATAGTAAAAAAAACACTTAATTAAAATCAGAATCACCATTGAATGCCTAGGTTCATTTTTCGGATTCATATTTATGCCAAAAGTCCGGACTAATTTGCAATATCCGGAAAATTCAGACTCTGGGTTCAAACAAGTTTTAATATCCATAACCACTCAGAATCACGCAATTTCAACACCCCTTTGAAAAGTCATGGAAAAATTAAAAATAGCCCGTAACCTAACCTATTTTACCAATTTTTTTCGCTTTTAATGACTTTCAAATAAGGTGTTGAAATTGCATGATTCTGAGTTGTTTGATCACCCTGTATCACCAAATTGTCTTTGAGAAAAATACATTACTAGAGAATTACCCAGGGTAGCAATTTTTTTATATAAGAATCATCTTTGAATGCCTAGGTCCATTTTCGGATTCATATTCACGCCAAAAATCCGGACTAATTTGCAATATCCGGAAAAATTCAGACTAAATCTGTATTCAAACATCTTCTTATGTCACCCAATTGTGTTCGATAAAGTAACGCTCATTAAAAATAACTTTACTAGAGCTATTAGTAGGTCCATTTTCGGATTCGATTTTTTAAAATCCGGACTAATTTGCAATATCCTGAAAAGTTTGACTAAATCTGGATTTAAACGAGTTCTAATATTACCCAATTGTCTTCGATAATGTAAAACTCATTAAAAATACATTAATAGAGAATTAATAGGGTAACTATTTTTGCGAGATTTCTACGAGAGGTTCATGACCATAGATGTAACGTTTCAAAATAATATCTCGGAGGTTTTATAATGGCCTGTTAGGATCGTTTATCAACGGCAACCAACGCAAATCAACAACTCCATAACGAGCCAGAAGGCATATGGATAAAATTAATGGCAAAATAACAACCCCGTGAAAACTTCTAGCAGTTAATAGCTAATAACTAACTTGCAATTTTTTTGCACTCGTTAGTTACTAACGTTTGGTAGCTGTTATGGTATGATTTCGCCTGAATTCGCGTAAAATGTGCCCAACAAGTCAATATAATAATAATAACAAAGCAGAACATTCATAAGGAACTTATACTTGCATATACCTGGATCTCCTCACTTAGAGCCACTTTGTAATTATTGAATCATTCACCTACTGAATTAAAAAAAAAAAAATTGTTTAAATTTCTAGATTAATGCAAATGTAATTTTTATCATAAGAAAAATGCTGAAATACCCGAAATAAGATGCTATATTTGTACCATATATTATCAATTGTTAAAGAAAATACCATACCGTACATATACATACATATAATTTGTACCATATATTATCAATTGTTTGTCTGGTCAGTGGTTGAGTGGGCATCGCGTTTGGGTTCCACCCGGGCGTCCCGTGTTCGATTCCTCGACTGGCTAAGTCCTCTATCACAACACAAGCAACATTTTCGGCTTTCTGCTGTGGTAGTAGCAGATTTTCAAACATTGTTGGGTTATTCGTAACCCGGGAATGTTTGTCTTTCTTTAAAAAAAAAAAGTAGAAAATTGAGTCGAAGTAACTGACAAAAATAATTATTATTTTAAATGCATCCATTCATTCGGGTCGCACTGTACAAAGACAATGTTGTATCCAGATTCCTAGCACACGACCCCGAGTGTATGAGGTCACTTGACTCTTGATGACCCCGGAGTCACAGATAATTAGGGAAGCATTCCTCGCATCATGAGGGAACCATGATTGACGCTTGGAGGAATTGATGGGCGTGGCGACAGAAATGAGAAATAACGGAACAACATGAATACGTGGAAGATATAAATTATAATATTTCAACAATAACAAAAAATATTTACGTTTTGTCACCATCTGTAATCTAATTGCCAAGACACATTCGTTAAATTGTTATTTGATTAGCTTATCTCAACAAATTGATAGGCAAACAGTTACGCACCTTCGGAAGAGTTGGTATTTTTTGAGACAGTCAATTATCCATGTAGGAACTATCCAAGCGACTTGAATCCAGGATAAAGAGATGAGTACATACCTGAAACAAAATAGAAGAAATTATTGGTTTATTATTAGATAACAATATGGGAATTCTTGGAAAATATGGAAAAGGACTTCGTCTTCTTCTTCAAGAGACCTCCGGAGTTCAGCTTTGAATATAAAAGCCTTCCTCAAATATTTTCAGATTGTGGAAAAATGATGGTAAAAAAACATTCTGAAAAGATGCAGCATTCTCGTCGACGCAGACCAATTTGTAGAGCATGAATACAAATCAAAATAAGGTATTTTGGTAACATGGTTCTTAATATACAAAAATGAATGTTTCTTTGTTTGTCCCAAACGTTCTTAAATCATTTATCCGTTTGCGATGAAACTTTGGTGATTTGATGTCTACATGCCTATAAATAATGGTGAGCTTTGGCGTTATGAAATTATTTCCTATACATTCATCCGATTGCGATGAAAATTTGGCGAGTTGTTGTGCGCACGCCCGCGAAGGTTTCTATATAGAGACGGTGAGCTCTGGCGTTCTGAAATTTGTATAAAAATTGTAAGAGGTGGAGCACGAGTTTTTTGAAAAATGAGTAAATAGTTAAGCGGCAGGGAGGGAAGATGGGAGAGTGGAAGGCAGGGAAGGTGGAAGGGGAAGGGGAACGGGGACGAATGGGAAAAAGGACAAGCAGGAAGAAAATATTTTTTTTATTTAAGTGGCATAGCAAAACATGCCAGGAACTCGCTAGTTACCAATAAAAAACAGTAAGATAAGATTATTCCACACTCGAAAAGTAAGTTATTTAATGCATATTATTCTGTATGGGTGCGCCGTTACAGAGAGCTAATCAAAACAAATGACTAACAATATTTATATATAGATAAAAGAGTACGCAATCCACTTAGTAATTGATAGCAGGTGAGCACACTTCAAGATAGTGCAAAAACTGCAGCTTGGATAAACTTTAAAACGTCATGAAATTTTATTCGCAAACTTATAATCTTGGAAATGAGCGACAATTAAAAACCTCACCAAAACAAAATTTACAAGTAAATAAAAATATTATATTAATAAATCTTAATTTTGGATTTGAGCTCAAAAAACCCAACCAAAGTATTTTTTTTGTGATCAAAAGGTATATTAAATATCTAGTACGGATACGAGCTTCACTATTTATTTTGCTTTATTATAAGTAGAGGCAACTTGGGCAATCAATTGTGAGTAAATGAAAAAAAAGCGTTTAAAAATAATTTTATACAACAATATAGTGAAATATAAAATAAAATATTGCTGAAAATGCGTTTTTCGTGAGTAATTTTAATAGGTAAATTTTTATTTAAAAAGTTAATTTGTTATTTAAATTTACACCCATCAAAATGATTTCTATTATTAATTTTTGTATTATTTTTCAACATATTTTTATAATAAATATGGTAAAATTATTTTTTAAATGTTTTTACTCACAAGTTGAATTTAATATCATGAAACATTAAAATCTTTAATGGCCTATATCTTATAATTTAAAGCAAAAACAAATAAAGTAGCTCATCCATATTAGATATTTAATATAACTTTTGATCACAAAAATAGTTTTTCAGTTTGGTATGGTATTTTTAACTCAATTCAAAATTAAGGTTTGTATGAAACTGGCCGAAACGGTTCGCGCAAACGTTCCTCTTAATTAGCCAAGAAAAGATTTTGCAAAATCATAAAATATGTTTCGCGATTTAAAAAGAGTTCTAATTTTATTTATTGTTTAAACAAGATAGATGTCTTGAAGATGACCAAACCAAGCTTTCTAATTGCGTTAAAAAAAAAAATATTAAAAATCAATTAGCAATGTTAATCTTCTTTAACAATGTATTAGTAGGTCGCGAAATAAAGTTCATTGTTTGCGAGAAAACGATTTGAAAGTCGGTGTATGGGTGTAACTACCTGTATAATGGAAAGGCACATTTTTTGTTCGAGGGTAAAAAATAAAATAAAGAAAAAATTTGTAGATATAATCGTGAAACAAAATATTTAATCTGAAAACGAGAAAGCCGGGATCAACGGAGCAAAACACGGCATGTCCCAACGTTTTTGATCTTATAGTAAAGGTCAGCAAAAAACAACGAACTTGTAAAATAAAGCAGGTGATTTCAAGTGACTTAAACCTAGACAAGAAACGAGAAATGAACGAGAAAATTCTATAAGTGAACAACGCTAGCAATAATTGCTTCGATCCTTTCCCGTAATTTGTGTTTAATGCTCAACGCAGCATCTTTACAACATTTCATGGTGGAAGATGCGGAGTATCGCTCTGGTGGACGAATACCGTTCAGAATTGAAACTTTTGATATCACATAATAATTAAAACCAGCCGAGAGGGAATAAGATGATTGACAAGTAATTATCTGGCTATTCAGATGTGGTTGCTAAATATGGCAACATTTCAATTTTTTATTATAAATAACCCGAATAAAAATATAAAGAGCAAAATTTCAATTCGCATTTCACCAGGATGTTACTTAGAGGCATATAAACGCTAGAAATATTTCGATTCTCGTGCATGCAAAATTTTAAATCGCGCGTCGTATTTGCACGAGGCAATTAAGCGAAAAAGTGGTTTTTATTTATTTTGTGCATAATTTTATAAGAATGAAAAAAAGTTGGAAAATACAAAACCTCAAAAATAGTCTTAGCCATAAAGGGGGTATTTAAAAAAATGTTTTTTATATTACTTCATGTCATGAAAAAACATTTTTTAGTGGTTTAGGCTTATATTTTTTGTTATGTAAATAATAATTTTATTGTAATTGCTATACATAGAAAAGCTAGTAAAAGCTTCAATTTATCCGTAGCATATTTTCTATGTTCATACAGTAAACCGATTCGTCGTAAAGATGAATCTAAATAGTATTTCACGTATAGCTTCATCCTGAGAGTTGTTTCACAGAACTCGACCAATTCAACAAATTTCTCAACAAGTCAATGTTCAAGTTCAGTAATCATTCCATTACGGGCCATTTGTTTCACCGAATTTGAATATTAACTTTGAAATTTGACGATACAGGGTGCGGCAGAGAGGACGGACAGTTTTAAAAAAATCGTAAAATAGTTAATTTTTACTCGAAAACAAATTTATTGACGGAATCAGGTTCGCAAGGAAATAGCATTTGAGACAGTCAAGTGTGGAAAATCACATCAGGCATTTGTTTCACCGAATTTGAATATTAACTTTGAAATTTGACGATACAGGGTGCGGCAGAGAGGACGGACAGTTTTAAAAAAATCGTAAAATAGTTAATTTTTCCTCGAAAACAAATTTATTGACGGAATCAGGTTCGCAAGGAAATAGCATTTGAGACAGTCAAGTGTGGAAAATCACATCAGGCATATATAAGAATGATCACCAACTTCTTTTTCCCTGAATTACGACGGCGACGTGTTCCAATCCGACGTGTGTGGTTCCAGCAGGATGGGGCGACCGCCCACACAGCCAGAGCATCAATGGACGTTATTCGCCCCCTCTTCCCTGGTCGCCTTATTTCCAGGTTTGGCGATGTTCATTGGCCTCCTCGGTCCCCAGATTTATCCATATGCGAATTTTTCTTATGGGGACACCTCAAGGCTAGAGTATACGAGAACAAGCCCCGAACTTTGGACGAATTGAAGGACGCAATTCGCGTGGAAGTCGCCCAAGATTGCGATTTTACCCTTGCAACTGTACAGGGCGGTTCCGATGAGAAAGATTAATTATTCTTCATACCAGCATTTTGACATCGTGACTCAATATCGATTTTATTTCATTCCAAATTTGCTTTGATAAAAACCCACATTCAAAAATACTCAAACTCGTGATGATAAAACAATTAAAATTATGTACTTTATGTAATTATTGTTTGATCATAAGTATTTTTAATTTTTCAATAATGTCTAAACAAAATAAGAATGTTTTTTTTTAAATATATTAGTTTGTAAGACCGTAAATAAATAGACAAACTGAAGAGTATTTTTGTCACTAAACAAGGGCGTGAATCTTTTTTTTTTATTTTATTTGAACTAAAATTAAAATTCTGATAAGTAGGTTTCGCAAATAATTTATTGATTTGTTTTACTATTTGATTATATGATTTGAAATGTATGTTGTATAATACAAAATTTTGTTTGAAAATTCAACGAATCTGCCAACGACTTATTGTACTAAAAATAAACATATTTTCTCAAAATTTAAAAAATAGCTTTATTAGATAAAAGAACAATCTTTTGAAATCAATTTATAATTTTTAGTGGAAAAGGGTTAATACGGCTAAAACTTGATTTAAAAATCCCAAATTTCCGGTTTTGTCTGGTTACTCCCTCTAAATTAACAGTTCTACCACGAAGCACAATTATTTAACGTGCGTGAAACGTTCATTAAGGCCCGAATTCCTAAATGAAGATCATTTGACCCAAACACTATAATAGGAAGGGGCTTGCTCTTGTTAAACTGGCAGTGACTTAGCGCTACGTAACACGTTTAATTTTTTAGCTCTCCGCGTAATTAAACATTGTGCCCGGAGCATTTGGGTCAGTCGCTTCGCCAGGGGAGAAAGGAAACAGGGTGTGCCACAGTTTGCTCTTTTCTGGCCTAGATGGGTCCCGGACACCGAATAGATCATCTCTAGAAGTGTGATATATGCCTACAGATCTGAAAAAATTTATGTCCTTTTAACTGCTTATGGCAGGCAAAATAAATTGATTATCTGATCAAAAAAACAAGAGTGGTAGATAATAAACATATTTTTTTTACATTAGCTCCAAGCAGGAGGCCTGAGAAAAATAATTTCCCTCAGGTCTATGTCATCTTTTGGGATGCTATGTGGAGGGTCTTTTTGAGGAAAGAAAGGAGGTGAAGTTCTGGGAAGGAAGAAGGTAAGAGGGGTGCGTAGGAATTTAGGATTCAGCGTATCCAGTTCATCCGCCGCCAGATGCAGACAAACCTCACACCATGAACCCGGGGCACCCCCGCTAAGTCACCAAACGTAGAGAACCACTTGGGGTGACCTATGGCAGAGGTGTTTTCCCAAATTGGAAAGTATATTATGTACACATGTGTGAAATATCAACATTAATCAAAACATTGTTTGAAATGGAAAGACCCATGTTTAGAGACCAGATCTGAGAAACTAGGTACTTCCTAATCTTCATCTTCCCCATTTCCTTCTCTTTTACCCACGTCAATCTTACAAAATACCATAATTGTTGGCGATTCCATAATCCCACTAGCTACAGTCAGTCTGCAGCAGTTGGGACAAAGAGATTTGAAAACGTTGCTGCTACCACAAAAGAGGCGAACCGATTTACATATATTCCGACTCCAGGGGCTATGGAGAGGTCATTAAAATAGATTATCTGATCAAGAAAGAATTTTGATACCTTTAATATTTGATCATTTTGGATCAATTTCACCAAAAGAAAAGAAGAATTTATTTCGGGCACACGGACATGCCCACAACACGCGCCTTTCTGATTTTACTTCAGTGGTTCCGGAGCTATGACGCCATAACTGGGGTTTATGGACCCCCGTTGAGATAGATACCAACTACACGCCCTAGGGTCGACGCTTCCCAAAATTATCGATTAAACTCGGTGACCAGACAATTCAGAATGAAATCAACTCAGAACCACCTCAGAAAAGTCATTAAGAGTGATGAAAAAAAATAAAATTAAAAATTGATTAAATAGGTTACGTTAGGTTAGGTTATGTTAGGGTTACGGGCGATTTTAAAGCTTTTAATTACTTTTCAACGAGGTGTTGAGTTGACTTTATTCTCAGTTGGCATGAAAACACACATGTTTAGAGAATAAAAGGTAATTATCATACCATACGCAACCAAAATATTAGAATAGAAAATCATATCGAAATTAAGCTTATGGAAAAGTACAAAAGTAGGTATATTGTTAAAATAAAATATTTGTAAACTAACCTGTCTCGACCCGGGATATTCTTAGTGAGACAGGCACAGTAAATAATGGTTCCATGCCGACTCAGAATCAACCCAACTCAACAACCTCTTTGAAAAGTCATTAAAAGAGCTATGAAAGAAAAAATTGAAAAATAGCACATTACCTGATCTAATATACTTAACCATTTTTTTTTCATCTGACTTTTCAGAGATGTTGACTTGATTTTATTCTGAGTTGTCCGGTAACCGTAAAAAATATGTGTTAACCTTTCTTATACATGCCTATAGATACACCTAATAATAATAACAAAACATACCACAGTTAAGAGGAATATAAACGCTAGCAATATTTCGATTCTCATGCCTTAAAAATTTTAAATCGAGCGTCTTATTTGCACGAGGCAAGTAAGCGAAAAAGTAGTGTTTATTTATTTTTTGTATAATTTTACAAGAATGAAAAAAAGTTAGATCATACAAAACCTCAAAAATAGTCTTAGCCATAAAGGGGTATTTTTTAAAAATTGTAATAAAAACTTCAATTTATCCATAGCATATTTTTTGATGTTCTTAATATAAACCAATTCGTCGTAAAGATTAATCTAAATAGTTTCTACATAGGATTTCACGTATAGCTTAATCTTAAGATAGATACGCTTAAGTTAACTTACGTTTAAGTTAAGTTCCGTTTAAGTAAGTTAAAATACTTTAGGTTTAGTTAAGCATAAGTTGAGTTACGTTTAAATTAAATACGTTTAAGTTAAGTTTTGTTTAAGTTAAATTACATTTAATACATTTTTAAAAAACCTATAACGAATAAGAAAATTGATTGATAGGGGAAGGCAATTAATGTTCAAAGCGCGATCGACTAAAACCTCCCCTGCAAAGTGGCGTATTCAAGTGGGTGTATTGCAATTACATATATCTACACTTGCAGGTACTTAGCTGCATGAAATTACGAGATTAAATTACTAGACGGAAAGGGGACAGAATGCACGGATTGAATGCAACGAAAAAGGAAAGATCCGAATATAATTTTTTTTTTTTTTTGACTGAAATATTATATTTTTTTATTTATCAAAAGTATACAATACAGAATATAGTAAATTATATAAAGCATTGTACTCCCAGGAGTTAATAAACTCATTGCGGGAATGATACGCATTACATGAAACATATAGCTGTATGTATTAAATGGACATATGATGGGGACATACACAACATTATTATTTCAGATAGTCATTAATAAGATGAAGTTTGAGCATGTTAGTTTGGGTCTTTTTACATTGACTTGCACGTTTGATCTCGTTGGGTAGTTGATTATATTTTGTGTGAGCTATGTATTCTAGGGATCTTAGTCCATATTTTGTTGATTTGATTTTTGATATAAGAAGTTTGTTGTGATTTCTTGTGTTGTGTTGGTGTACGTCGCAATTGTAATAGAGTGTAGTGTTGGAATGTGCCGAGTGTTGAATTACTTGTAATATAGTTTTAGTTATTTCAAAAGTGGGAATGGTATTAAAAGGAAGTATTTGTACTTTTCTCCTGATTCGTAAAATAGTATTTATGAAAACCTTTCGGTTACGTAGTGAATAAGGGTTAATTTTTATTTATATTTATTTATCATTCAAATCACTGCCTTACTGATATTACGAATAATTTCTAAAATATTATGTACATATATTTACTACAAAGCAAATAAAAATAATAAATAACCTAGTAGCATATTTCTACGAAGCTTAAAAAGGGATCTAGTCTCGATTACATAGAGCGAGTTTACAAGCTACTAGCCGGTAAGTTTAAAAGCGGATGAATCGGGAGTGAGATTGTCATGATGACACAAAAAACAGTCTACTCGCTCAGTAGCGACAGTAGCAGCTAAAATAACGACTCTCGCGTGAACAAATTCGGTCGACATTTTGCAAAAAAAACTTGAGCTCGCAGCTAGCGCTACACGCTAGCCAGTAGCGAGAATTACGGCTACCGTGCGAACTAATTCTGACAGTTACGAAATCAGCTTTTGGTAGGCCGCCATCTTGAGCGAGTAGCGAGTAAAGTTGACCACGTTTTTTTCGTAGATTGTCCACAATCTGCTAGCTAGTAAGTAATACGATGACACTGAGCGCGTTTACTAACAGACAGTGAATTTCCCAGATAATAGCTTGTAAACTCGCTCAATGTCATCGAGACTTAAGCGATTAACTCAAAATTGTAAGATAGCTTGGATAGTTATTATAAAACGACACAAAACGTTGATTTTACTATCGAGATTTGTTATGCTCCAGATAAAAACGAAATCTATCAAGTGGTTTGAAAAAAAAATGTGTACTAAATTATTGCAGAAATAAACTAGGAACAAAAACACATAAATAAATATTCGAAGAACACTTAATATTTTTCGGATTGTTTTTTTCAATGCGATTGTTGCCCGTAATGTCAATGCTCCCCGCCACGAAGTCGGATAATCGGGAGTGTACCGTGCACATAAACGCATAATAAACCCACTAAGGCCGTATCGATCGTACGTACGCGCCCCGACGGCGACGCCTATGGCGCCCCCACCCGTCGCAGCTAGGCGAGATTTTCCGTCCCACCCTTCCTCCCCCTGACGGGAAACACCGCTCCCCGGCGGCCCGTCAACCAACCGACATACCTACCTACCAGCAAACCAACCTACCAATAATCCCCTCTTACCGCAGGTACCTACCGACGCGGACTGAATACGCTCAGGGGATGACATTATTATACATTATTTGGGGGGTTTTCGTAAGTGACATAATGCGTCTCCATCAGCGTTTGTTTTCATTTTGCATAAAAAAACGTTATTGCCTTTTTAAAACAAGACTAGAAGTACGGATGTAATAATACCATAGATACATTCTGCAATAGCTACGCATCCACAGGCTAACAATCGTAGGTGGGTATAGGTACCGCCGCCGCGGGAACCATTTATTGTATTTTTTTTTTTTTTTTTTTTATATGAATACCGCACAAGAGTCCCAACTGCTCCCGTCTGGAGCCAGTGAGACTATGGCATCCCCAATTGGGGTATGTTGTGAGGCTGAAGGTAGTGGGGAGGGGAAGGAGATAGGGAAGAGGAAGGTGGGGAAGTACCTGGCTATTCAGATCTGGTCACTAAACACGGCTAAAGCCATTTCAAGCAACGTTTCAATTCTGAATGGTGGTCTTGCACCAGGGCGATACTGATAGTATCTTCCACTCTGTATAACCAAAACCTTTGCCGTAGGTCACCCAAAGTGTCCGGGTTCATGGGGCGAGGTTCATCCGTGGTAGATCGGATCGGGAGAGACTGGTTGAGGGATACATTTTGACCTCTCCAACAATGAACTCACGAACAAACTCGGAGAGATAGATTCATATGTCCATCACTCTTAGACACACTGACACATAGATTCAAGATCACTATAATAATGCTAGATGATAGGAGGCGGAAAACCATAAACACATAGTTAGCGAAGAAGAGGTAGTACAAAACTAGAAAATTTCTTTAAAAGCCCGACAACATTATCTTCAAATAGTTTTAGTTCTCACATATATTACTAACGAAAACTATTTTTATTGGAGTGACGCAATGTTGGAAACATTGTTTATTTTTATTATGCATAAAATAAATAACATTACTGCCCTTTTCATAAGCCATTAATAATGATACTTGGCTTATTTTTATAGCGCCATTTTTATGACACACCACCTCAAGGGCGCCGCACAAGCGATAAAAGACAAGAAACCTACAATAGCGTAGTGACTACCTAAGTATGTCCAAGTTTATAAAATTGAAAATATGGAACAAATAATAATTACACAAAGCAGAAAACCTATAAATAATTGTTATTGAATTTCTCCTACTCCCTGGGTGAGCGAGAAGATGTTGGTTATGCAATGATGAAGGATAAAGGAAAAAAAAACGAATAGGAAACAATGATGAAGGATAAACGAAAAATACGAATAGGAATCAATGATGAGGATAAAGGAAAAATACGAATAGGAATCAATGATGAAGGATAAAGGAAAAATACGAATAGGAATCAATGACGAAGGATACAAGAAAAACAACTAATAGGAATTACTTTGGACTACTCGACTACTACAAAGATTGCAAGCTGAAATTAGCTGTGATGGCCTACAAAGTCCAGACAGAACCGTGTAAATTTCATAACGCCAGAGTTCACCGTTCACGAGATTTAATTAATAAAACAAACAGAGGTTTCTAGCGACTAGTAAAAATGCTATTCATAATATAGAAACCGACGAAATCTGATATCAGAAGATTCTAGCAGTTTTACATGTTCATCTTTATAGCTACCAGAATATCTTCGTGAGAAATCATACTGCAAAATAAGAAACCATACAATGCATTTATTCGAATAATTAAGTACGAATTTTTCCAATCCATAGTCCATCTTAAAATGAGTAAAATTTCGGCAAAAACCTGGAGCCCTTTCATTGAATTCAGAAAATGGAATCCTTTCATGGAAGACTCGCAAAAACACTATGTAATTGTATTGGAATAATAACGAAAAGCATCAAAGAAATACATAAATACGCGTGGCAAAAGGGTCAACACAGTTGTCGTAGTCAGGCGCCCTATTTTCAAACTTCGTCATCCCTCTTCTCGTCTCCCTTTGTATTATTTTGGGCGCTCGGGTGAAAAGGGCGGAGGGATAATAATATTACGTCATTATTAAAGTGACGTAGGAGAAGCTATGAATGGAAACGAGGCTGTGAGATTATATATTTATATAAATTCAAGGACGAACACAGTATCTAATCATTGTTAGGATAAAATAATTAAAAGTTGGTGGATAATTAAACAGGGAAGGGATTTTCATTTTCAGAGAATCTGCTACATCAATTTTTTTTGCGTAAGTTAAGGATAATTAAGTTACGATTTTTTTACTACAAAATTTAATTAGGCGAATTTAAAAATATCACCGACAGTTTAAGTATATAGTAATATAGTCCATATAAGGAAAATGTTGTGAATAACATGATTTATAAAACTGGAAAGACTTCGCTGTGTAGGAAATGAAGCAAGAAAAAATCGATCAAGGAGGTTTCTCTATAATAAACCTGCAGGACTCTGGTATGTTGGGAGGCCTAAACTTGATGGCTGTATCGTTATGCCTGGATCATTAAAAAAAACAATACTTTGAGAGGAAACTGGGCGGCAAATTGTCCATTCAAAGATTTTCACAAACTTCCTCTCTGGATTTTGACACTATAGTCCAGTCACTTGCTAAAAAAAGGAGTCAACCTTAGAATGAACTGGAATAAGCTGAAACCTTTATTTTGGCATACTTAATGTTGTCTCAAAAGTCTCATAAGGTCACGTGTGAGCGTCCTTAGACATTCAAGGTCAAAGTTCACGAAAGTCAGTTTTTGAAAATATCTCACTTTTTTTCCTCGAATCATATTTGCACTCATTATAAAAGTTGTAGAGTATAAAATTCTTCACAAATTTTGTCTGGAATATATTTTTAAATGCTTAACCGTTTTTAAGATAGAGCGCGAAGAGTGCTGAGAGCTCTACCATACATACCGCAAGGTCAATCTCGAATCCCAATGATTAACCTTGCGCTATATATGGCAAAGCGCTCCGCACTCTTCGCGCTCTACCTTAAAAACGGTTAAGTGTATAAAAAATCATTCAAGACAAAATTTGTACAGAATTTTATACTCTACAACTTTTGACCTTGAATATCTAAGGACGCTCGCACGTGACCTTACTAGACTTTTGAGACAACATTTAGAATGCCAAAATGAAGGTTTATACAAATTTTCAGCTTATTTTGTTTCATTCCGAGGTGAAACCCTAAATTGACTGGACTACTACGGCAAATATATTTTAATATAATGTAGATATCGACATAATACGAGTCGGCACGTTTTGCTTTTTACTTATAGGAGTTAAGACCCTCCGAAAATCGTCAAAATTGCCTGGTTTGAACGTCATCAACAGACGTTCAGTATACAAACTATACAATGTATTTTTTTGAAAAAGCAAAACGTATAGACATGGTATATTTACTTCTAACAGTTAGTAAAAAAAATAAGAATTGGTCCAATTTTGGAGGAGAAAAATGGGGAATACAAAACCACGATTTTGAAGATTTTATTTTGGGATTATCAGCCTGAGGTGCAGTTGTCCCTTTCGCTCAGTATTCGGAGGACAAAGAGCGACAGTGACAGCAACAGTTTGGTAAAATACCTATTGTTCAAATTTCTCGGCGTCCGGATTCCTTCCTCT
The DNA here is from genome assembly GCA_936435175.1 of Glyphotaelius pellucidus. Classification (NCBI taxonomy): domain Eukaryota; kingdom Metazoa; phylum Arthropoda; class Insecta; order Trichoptera; family Limnephilidae; genus Glyphotaelius; species Glyphotaelius pellucidus. Next base: position 34,388,889 of record OW386548.1, read on the forward strand.
CAAATGTGTTAAGAAGTTAGATTAAGTTTTTAGATTATCTTATGTGATCTTTTGTGAAAATTCATACAAAATCAAAACAAAGGCGCATTCAGTGACGGATAACGTGTGTATTTAACATTTTAGAAAGTTTAATACATACGAAAACCATTCATCCAAGAAATGGGAGAACTTGTTAACGGTAATACTATATTAAGCATAGGTACGTAACGTACGTAGTTACTGTGCAGGCCTCAACCATACGTACTGTCAGTAGGTCAGAATATTTCCGCTTTGCAATAAAATCCAAATAAATGGAATATTTCTGAACGCATCCGAAAACTAAAAACTGTTTTTTAAAAGGTGATGAAATACGCTTTCAAATTTTATAATTAGAAATAAACATGTAATTTTTTTTAATATAAATTTTTTTAATGCAAACTTTAATAAGTTTAAAAATGGCTCACCTTACATTTTTACTAACTAAATAACTGGTAACGAAAAAATTAAAACATATTTCAAAAGGCAAACATATTATAAACGTTAACGTCAAATACATTTTTCAAGTAAAAATAATTTATTAAAAAGTTCCCAAAATTTCATTTTTTTTTTCAAATTTCAACTGGAAACTTTGGGTTCATAAAGCTGTACATTTTAATATTTCTATTTTTGAAACAATTCATGGTGGAATTCTATTATAATATCTTCATATATAAAAATCTCGGGTCACGATGTTTGTTCGAGATAAACTCCGAAACTACTTAACCGATATTGATGAAATTTGGCTTACTGAGTGTAATTTGGTGCAACTTATAGGATAGGATAGTTTTTATCTCGATTATTGATCTCAATATTTATTATTGCATATTAAAATGTTCATTTAAAGCGGTGCCACATACAGCTATAAAAGATGTGGCTTGGCGTATTTCAGCATTTCGCTCGTAATATATTCCAATGGGACATCTTTTATACCTGTATGTGGCGCAGGTCTAAATGTTTGTTATGGGACAATGCTTTGTAATTATTTGTAAGTTCCATAAGATTCTAACGACGGTGTGAGTTAATTTATCGACACAACACTTGGTTATGTAGTTGGGTAACCATCCAGTAGATGGCGTTGTGTTTCGATATCACGTCACAGCAACGCGTCGCAAGATCAGCTAGTATTATAATAAAATAAATATGAAATATTTAAATGTTTATTTTATTTTGATAAAATGTACATTTTAATTATTTTGTGGTTTATTTATAGATTTGGATTTTTTTTCTCTTTCTAACACCGTTTAGATCATATTTCTTATCATTGTAGTAAGAGAGACAACTTTTTAAGGGAAACAACAAAGATTTCTATGAGACATATATAGAGAATACAATCCAGAGCATGTTTTTAAATCTCAGGATTACGGGATTTTCGCTGCGTAATCCCGGGATCCCGGTACTATCCAGGGATTAGAAAAAGTGGTTTATAATTGGGATAAAATAAAATAAAAGCACAGATAGTATGTTCTTAAACTCCTTACATTCAGCGCCCTTGAGGTGTTTTCACAAAAACGGCGCTATATAAATCATCCAAATATTATTATTATTTATTAATATTGTTTGTTATACAAGACAACTTATCTTTACTATCTATACTGATAATATAAACGTGACACTGCGTGTCTTTTGTTTGTTACGCTTTCACGCCTAAGCCACTAAATCGATTTCAATAATTCTTTCACCAATAGAAAGCAACATTACACGCGAGTAATATAGGCTGTATATAATGGTAAGCTCGGGCGTTAAGAAATTATAAATATTAATAAATTATATTTATTGTGCGTTTATTGTCCCTTACAAAAGTGAGTTATTGATAACGTCAGACGAAAAGCAAAACATCGTTGTCTTGGTAACTATGTTGATATATTTGCGGGAAATTTTGTTTCAGGCGTCGTAGTTAATATCTATCTATATAAATAAAAATGAATCTTCGAAATGTTTGTACGCGCACAACTTCCGAACAAGTCAAGGCGCAACGGATTACGGAATGCAAACTAGACCTGATTGTGGCAATCCCGGAAATCCCGAGATTAGCCAAAGTGCAGTCCCGGTATTTTCGGGATCGAAAATGTGCCGGGATCCCGAGACACCGGGATTCGGGATTGTATTCTCTAGACATATCCCGGGATTGTATTATCTAGTTGTTCCGAAAACCGAACAAATTAGCCCGAGGGGTTAATAAAATTATAGACATGTCACCGAAAGGTCAGGCCTGTATAATTTATATCGAACGAACGAGGCACGCAAACAGCGGACGCCTAAAATTAAAGATTGTAAGAGAGCCAACGAAAGTGCGATAAAGTATTTTTTATTTTTTTATTTATTGTATGAATTTTAATCAGCCTTTGTTATATTTTTACCTCCGTACATGTTGACATTTCCCAAAACAAAGGCTACACTGTTATCCCTCTTCTTCGCACTGGCCCTTGTATGGTCTGGTCTATTCACACTGCAGACACAGTCCCTAGAATCTAGCTCAACAAGTCCGTTGTAACATCTTTTCATAAAGTCTCCTCGAGGCATGTTGGGAATAATATGCCAGTGTCGGAATCAATGTATCATGGCAAAGAAAGAGAGGAATGAAGAAGAAAGAGATTAAGTCCTCAAATAGTGGAATAAATAAAAAAAAGATAATTAAGTCTTAAACCCCTCCGAAAAATAAAAACTGTTTTGAAAGGAGAAGAAATACACTATCAAATTTTATTACTTAGAAATAAGCATGCAATTTTCTAAATGTATTTTTTTTTTAAATTTTAAAATGAGTCACCTTACGTTTTTTTCTAACTAAAATTACTGATTACGAAAAAAAATTAAAAACATACACTTTTTTAATATAAATTGTTTATGTGCTTAATTCGTAGAACTCCATTTAATTTTTTTAATATTTAATTAAAAGTAAATTTGATAGTTATAGTTCTGCAAGTATTTTAGTATGTATTTTTGTTACAGCTGTTTTGGTTTGCAAGACCAGGTTCTGTAAGTATTTTAGTATGTATTTTTGTTACAGCTGTTTCAGTTTACAAGACCATTTTCAAACTGTGGTAAAATCCACTATTATGCGACTTATTTATAGGATTTAAAATTTCAATTTTCGACTTGACAAATGCATTAAAAAGATTATTGTCACCTCACTTTTTTGTCGTTACAAGTAAAAATATATTTTTTTTTAAATCCCAAAGTTTCATAAATTTTATTTTCAAATTGCGTTCCGAAACTTTAGTTTCATAAAGATGCACATTTTACTTATTTTGTGGTAAATTTATAGATTTGAATATAAAGTGTGGTGTTTTCTCTTTATAAAACCGTTTAGTTCGTATTTTTAACAATGATAGTAAGGGAGACAACGATTTCAACGAAAGGCAAACAAATCAGCCTGAGGGCTCAAATAACGGTTTCAATGGTGTCAGGCATCAGATCTAATATGAATGAATGAGCATTAATATTCTAACGGGATATTTATTAGGTAGCTAGATATCTAGTCGGTACAAATAATAATACATAAGCATTGGCCATGTTACGTAATTCTACGAAGATATCAACAACATTGTGTACATTACGTAACACATCAAGCGAATAGATAGCGATGAAGTCGTTAACGCATCATTTGCAAAGTTGACATGTTGAATCAACTTGGATATCGCCTGGCATTGACAAGGAATGGCACATATTGTAATAAAATACTTACAAATTATTATTGGCAACTGGTTTTGAGAGTTTTTGGTGTACAATTCCTTTGCAGTTAAAATATATCAATAAGCAGGAATAAGTTTATGGGAGACATTTATTACAGTCAATTTATATTTCTAAGTAAGTCTTTAACCTTCTTCAAAAACGAATTCTACGAAGAAAATCCAATCACGAATTATTTCAATGGAGATGATATCTTCCGGGAAAAGTATATAGAAGAAAAAACTCCTTTCCCGAATCGATTCGAGAACAAATTGATATTACTTCGAAATTGTATTATAATCATGATGAAAATAAGCTAAAAATAGTCGCGTTGCGAAACTTGAAACAGACTAAAGATGTACAATTTTAAAACGCCAGAGTTCAATGTTTGATGATTTTAAACGTTTCGTACAGATTTGCAGCTTTATAGTTGTTAATTTTAACAATATAAAGTGTACAAAACTTATATTTTGCTTAAGTTAGAAGTCAGCTGGAGTACAATTCTCCCGTCTGGTATCCACATTATAATACTCATGTACGAGCTGTTGAAAGAATACAAAACAAATTCTTACGTTTTCTAAATTTTAAAATGGGTATTCCAGCAATTATGTTGAACTATAACACTATGTTAAATGATATTTTTTTTACATGAACTCCACACAGGAGGCCCTGAGGAAAATAATTTCCCTCAGGGCCTATGTCATTTTTGGGAATGCTGTGTGGAGGGTGTTTTGTAAGGAAAGGAAGGAGAGGAGAGTTCTGGGAAGGAAAAGGGTTTAAGGGGTGGGTAGGAATCTGGGGTTCAGTGTGTGCTGGTCGTCCACCTCTAAGACCTAGACAAACCTCACCCTATGAACCCGGGCACCCCTGCTAAATCACCAAACGTAGCGAACCACTTGGGGTGCCCTATGGCAGAGGTGTTGGTTATCCAATAAAGGTTCCCGGGGCGGCGGTACCCATTCCCGCCTCCCAAATTGAAATATGCTCAAATTGTCAGACCGAAAAATTCTCACTGACTTTGTATTTTTATATAAAATTCGCGTTAATAAATAAATAAATAAATTATTACGTATAATTTCCATGTTTTTCTGTTTATTCTAGTAGAAATTTCAATGATCACTTAAAAAAACATAATCACAAGTCGCAAAAAATAGAGAGGGAAATTTAACACGTGATTAATTTAAAATACCAACAACTTTCATAAAGGTTTTGTCGGAAGATTACGTACAGGATGTATTCAAACCGAACATCATTATTTAATTCCACTACCTCCAAGTTAACAAAGCGAGGTATCGCCCTTTGCGAGTCGATACCCTTCGCAAAGGTCACTGGGTCACCATAAGGCCAACGCCGAACGCGTGGTGGTGTTGGCCGGAGAGTCGGGGTGGTAGAGGCTGTGAGATCGATACGGGAGGATAGCTCTTCTCTGGGGCACATAGGCAGGATTGCTAGCACCTAGCCTAACCTAGATAATAGATGTACGGAGTAATTGACGTGATTGGGGTAAACGTGGGTAATCGTGTTAATGTGACGCTGACTGAATAAAGAATGAGAAGATTCAGGAAGATACCTTGCAATATCGAGGAAAATAGCTCTTCTCTGAGGTAAAGAGACAATGGTGTTAGCACATAGCCTAACCCAGATAATTAATGCCTTAATAGGTGTAGGGAGTAATTGGCTTGATTGGCGTGGTTGGCGTAAATGTGGGTAAAACCGTGTAGGTATACGAGTGTGTGTGTAATCGAATGATGCCTGATGAGATCTAAAAACAATGCAAAGCCGACTAAGAAAGCAAATCATAAGATTAAGAAAGAGATTAGGAAAAAATGCCAGAAAAAGAAAAGGTGGCGAGCGAAAAGGTGGAAGATCGGGGCGACGCATCCCAAGACGAAATGATAGGATCAAGTGAACAAGTGATCATTGAGCCGGGTCATGTCGAGTATCGGAACAATAAGTTCCAAGTTAGGGTGTGATCAAGTGGTAGACGTCCGACGTAAGCGTAATGAATAAGATAAAGGAAGGGACATTTATATACTTTTGACACGCTCAGCAAATGTACCAAGTAAAGAGTGCCAGCACAATGTATAGAGCGCAAAAGTATGAAGTCAGAGGCGTCCAAAATATGTAACTCCACCAAGAAACCAAACATTTAAGTGAGAATCATTTGTAAGAGTTTGTAAGAATGTGGGATACGTGCTAGAAAGGGATGTATAGAGGCGTTAACATCATCTCGAAAATTGTTGTTTTCTCGGAGAATAAAATATTATTTTTTCATACTAATTATTCAGACCAATGGAAAGTTAGAGCCTCTAGGTTGCAACTTATCGTTTATTTTCTATAACAAATACTAATGGCTCAACCCTCATAACCGTGATGCGATTAGTTTTGCGAATAAAAGGGTTGTTATTACAGTAATGAGTAACGAATAATAGTAATAACGAGAACGATGCCGTTCAGTAAGTACCAAATTAATGATAACTGCGATACAAATAAGTGCTTGTAGAGTAAATAGTGTGTAATTAAACAGAATTATCAAGAAAATCATCAAAATATTATTAATTCCTTATTCGTTACCTAACAACCGTGTCTAATACAAACATTATATTTAATATTGTTCTCTGGGGAGTTTTCAAAACTCTTCTTAAGCAGCGGCATTCTGCCATTTTATAACATTTTTCTCTTGAACACTTCAAGTTTCTAAAAAAATATTAAATTTTTTAAGATAATATCTTTTCATTTGCCACGCCGAAGCGGTAATTATATGAAATTCCCCCGATAGAAAAAACATCGCGAAGAATGCTTCAAAAATCATTTTTACAAGTTGAAAAATTGCTGTGTTTCTTTAAATGCTATTTAAGACATTTCCCTTGAGATTTTAGCTACATTTTATATTTGTGTTTTATTCAATATTTTCACAATTTTCGCTGAAATATTATCATTTTTAATATTAGCGCGCTCCTTCTAACATTCGCATTTACATATCTCACGTTATTCTTCTTTTTGAGCGCTTACTACCGTAAAAACGTTAAATATACCTAGCCGAAAATAAAATTTAAAACTCCAAAAAGTAAGCGTTTCCTATATGTTTTATAACTACTGTAGAACGCTTCACACGTGCTTTACAGCAAAACAAAAGAACCGGTATGGAAATGGGGAAATAATACGCTTTTAACACTTAGGGCAGGTCTACTAATATTCATATGTCTATGGAGAATTCTATTATCATTGGATTAAAATATTCTTTATGATTAGGAGAATCTAGTAAACAAAACAACAAAAATCGAGATTACCACAAAAAATTTCCTACAGTTAACATAATCACAAAATTTTAAAACTGATGTCATTAAATTTTTAAACCTTATATATTTTTTTTAAGTAGGAGCGCTGTACGGAGTATACAGTAAACATAATCACCAAATTTTTAAACCTAATATCACCAATTTTTTAAACCTAAATCACCAAATTTTTAAAACTAATATATCACCAAATTTTTAAGCCTAATATAATTTATTTTTTGAGAGTAGGAGTGCTGTAAGGAGTTTCCTCGATCTCCCATACGTTTCTGTTAAAAATTGGTTATTCCCATAAGCCATTTTAGTCGGCACAATATATGTGTATTTGAATTTCCTTTCAGCACGTCCACAGGAAATGTTTTCCTAGCCGGGCATGCCAGGGTCTCTATCCACCGGCCTTACGGGAAAATACATAAATTCCTCGCGTATTGTGGGCAGGAAATAGGCTGCGGAACTTTTCCGGTCCCACTGGACAGGAAGGATGTTCGTTCACACAATAATGTTGGTGGCAACGATTAGCATCACGTACAACTAGAGAACGGTCAATATAGATGTCAGGGCGAATGGGTTGGATTAGATTATCTATGGTTTCTATGGGTATAAAACTTTCACCGGATAAAATAGATTGAAGTCTTTTTAACGAGGAAATTGTTAAAAAAAATCTACACCTAAACGAAGATCGAGGTCGAAGGTTCCTATCTTTATATATAAAAATGTCGCGTCACGATGTTTGTTAGAGATAAACTCTGAAACTACTTAACCGATGTTGATGAAATTTGACTTACTGTGTGTAATTTGATCCAACTTAAAATATAGTAGTTTTAATCTGCGAATTAAATGTTCGTTATAGAACAATTGCTTTCGGATTATTTGTAAGTTCCATAAATTTCTAACAGATGGCGGTGTGAGTTAATTTATCGACACAACACTTGGTTATCTAGGTTGGGTAACCATCCAGTAGATGACGTTGAGTTTCACAGCAACACGTGGCCGGGTCAGCTAGTTCCTATATATTTTTTTAAACCAATTCCATCCAATCAAGAATATCTGCATATCAATAAATTTCATTTTGAAGCAATATGGATTCATGCATTACGATCGTTAATAAATGAAATCCATGATGACGAAAACGAATTTATTGTATACTTGCGAGTACCCGTCATATTTGCAAAGCCAAATAAATAAAGAAATTGTTTCTCACTGCGTCTCCTTTCCCATGACCATTTTCCTCCCGCGTTCCCCTTCAACCTTCTCCGCCTTCCCCCTCCCACGAACATCTCCTCCTTTGTTCTCCACCCCCTCCGTGCCGCTAAACTATATGAAATATACACATTTTTCAAACAACTCACGCGCTATCTATAACAATTTTTTTAATTCTAATTTCATAACGCCAGAGCTCACCAGTATATACAGAAACCTTCGCGAGCTTGGCACAACAACTCACTAAAGTTTCATCGCAATCGGATGAACGGTTTAGCAAATAATTTCACACCTCAGAGCTCACCATTATATATAGAAACCTCCGCGGGCATGCCTACAACAAATCACCAAAGTTTCATCGCAATCGGTTGAATGGTATCAGGAACAAACAAACATTCATTTTTATATATTTAGTTTATCTGTAAAGCGTGTGTTTTCATTCAGACAATTTTTGAAGCTTATCCAAAAGAGAGGAAAATTCTAAAATAATAAAATTAACGGCAAGGAGGTTTTACTTTAAATTTGAGTACTGAATTCGATATGAATCATTACTTTACAAACATGAGTAGTAAAACCGGTTCCATGTCAACTCAGAATAAAGTCAACTCAACAATTCTTTGAAAAGTCATTAAAAGCTATGAAAAAAAATTTAAATAGCCGTTAACCCTGACGTAACCTATTTAACAATTTTTTTATCATCACTCTTTATGATCTTTCTGAGGTGGTTATGAGTTGGTTTCTGTAGTGTTCTGTTATTGTGGACACACTAACAGATTCTCCAACACACTTGGATGGAGACAACTTCTTGGAATAATAGACTCTGGTTCGTTATCTGGATTTATTTATACTTCGAGTATACAATTGGGACTACGGTCATCAACCTAACTAGGAGCTAGCTATAATGGTTCTGGCGAGTGAACATTAAAAACACAGCCTCTGAGCTGTCCTGACCCCCTGCCGGAGAACTTAAGCACTACGGCTTGCCATCTAGCGGATTCTACCGATAGCTGATGTCGCCGCCATCTGTCTCTACAAGGCGGAAGCTTTTACGATACACCACAGTTTCATTCTGAGTTGGCCGGTCACCAGTGAAAACGTAGGTAATTTAAAAAAAAAAACAACACGAAAATTTTATTAGATAAAAACTAATCTGCATACCAAAACAAACATTACAGTACGGAAAGAACTGAAAACCGAATCAGTTCAACGTAACTTAATATGGCTAACGCCTCAAATACAAAGCGCAGATACCAGATCGTAATGTAATAAGAATGAGCAGTTGTGTTGAGCGGTGTGGTCCTACCAACAAGATATGGTTATGGCCGAACTGAACTACGAAACAAATGTCTTTTGTGGTACATTTTGCTGTGAAGTTGTCGTTGGTAGAAGTTAACATGGTTCGTGGTTCGCTAGCTCTCCCGCGGAGACAACTTCGCGGTTCGAATGCCAAACCAAACCGAAAAAAAAAACACAATGGCAACGGTAAACGGCCGGGAGCTGGCCGCCATACGATTATCTGATGGTCTGGATTGTATAATATATATAAGAATTATAAGGATGCAGAAAAACGATGGCAGTTGGTACAGCGCGTGTACCATATATGAGGTGTGTAACAGCAAAGGCAGCAATCTCCAAAATATCGGAAAAAAGTTGTAACTGCAGTTTCATAGTGATTCGAATTGAGAACCTTAATTCAATTTGCAAATCTGGTTAGTTACAAACTCAGCTTCCTCCCGTCAAAATCAGAGTTTGAAAATATGTATCAAAGGCAAAGATATCAATGTGTTTTTTGCCTTTTTTGTGTGGAGACTGCTACCTTTGCTTCTACACACCTCATATTATATAATGCATGACAAATTTTCGTTCGGTACTTCTTTACACGGACATACTATTGCAGGGTTCCATGCCAACTGAGAATAAAGTCAGTCAACTCAATACCTCTGAAAAGTCATTAAAAGCTATGAAAAAAATAATTTTAAAATAGCCAATAACCCCAACCTAACGTAACCTATTTAACAATTTTTTTATAATTTTTTTTTCATAACTTTTAATGACTTTTCTGAGTTGGTTTCATTCTGACTTGTCCGGTCACCCTATTGCAGATGGTTTTGGAGAAAACAAAGAGCAGTTTGTTCGACTTCAACTCTTTTCGCACAACTCCTTTTCAGAACTTCCTTTCTTTCCTTTCCCTCGAAAAGACCCTCCACTCAGCATCTTCAAAGATGACATAGACACTGAAGGATTTTTTTTCCTCAGGACTTCCTCTGTGGAGCTAATGATAAAAAAACCGTGAAACTCTTATGAAGGTACTTATGTTTAAAAAAATCAGTTGTGTGAATTCTGGACCGGAGAACTTGAGAAGGGTGAATGGTGAGATGGCGTATGACACAATTTGTAAGAAAAAACGACATTTTTTTTCTATATGACTACCGCACAGGCGTTCCAACTGCTCCCGTCTGGAGCCAGTGAGACTATGGCATCCCCAATTGGAGTATGTTGTGAGGCTGAAGATAGTGGGGAGGGGAAGGAGATGAGGTAGAGGAAGGTGAGAAGTACCTGGCTATTCAGATCTGGTCACCAAACACGGCTAAAGCCATTTTAAGCAACGTTTCAATACTAAACGGTGGTCTTACACCAGAGCGATACTGAGAGTATCTTCCACGCTGGAACGTGCCGCAAATATACTATATATTATTTTAAATGAATAAATTGTAAAATAACACAAATTAATCAAATAAAATGTATTTGCCACGCCGGGATTCGATTCCGCGACCTTCGGAATGCGAGTCAAGAGCCTTAACGCTGGACTGCGCCGGCCGTCAGCCGCATTGATGGCAAGATTTAATTACTCGAAATAGGCGGCATAAGTTGCACATAATTTTATATATCATGATACAGTTCTTCTAATAGCCAGTTAGTCTCTTCTCCACTATCCCACCATCTTCATAGGGGTCACGTCTGGCCACTGTGCTGCCAGGGACGGTGTGAAGGGTTTGAAGGGCCAACTTTCCTTCCACTGCTCACTGTCTATCCTCAGGACTGCCTGTGGCTTGCCAGAAGCTCTAGATGCTGCTCTTGTGTTGTGGCTGCCGTGGGAACATGTTTCAATTGCTTTTTCTTTCTAATTTATATTCCTCTTTAAATGCTGTCTCTCCGCTAGCTTCAAGAACGAGAACAAACTGCCTCGGATGAGAACACTTAAAAAAAATTTTGGTATGTATAATTGTATGTTGTGCCGTGTAGGGACAGTCGGGGGCTTTTAGAATCATTTCAAAGTAGCTTCGTTTAAAAAATAAATGTAGAGTCTTGATGTGAGAACCGATAGAGGGACCAATCTGGTCCTTAAAACGGTTCGGGAAAGTGGTGGGTGCCCCCGACTGGCCGTTTAAAAAAAAAAAGTTCTTCTAATAGCCAATGAACGCAACCTCTTTAGTTACGCCATCAACAAGTAGTGTAGTAGTGTAGCGACGATAGAAGTGTCAGTATTAGTGTTACGGGTCGTGGAAGTGTTGGTGGTAAACGTCAAGAGTATGCAGCATCATCATCAGCCCTGAAACAAAGTGACGGAAGCGACAGAGGCGGCCGTCGCGCTCCGTCGCCCCCGAACAACGGGGCGCCGGTGCGTGCTCCATCATTTCGCGGAGATCGTCAAACCCTGATGGCTGGTGACTGCTGACTGGTGACTGCGCTGTGTGTGCCGGTTGCCGGCATGATAACTGCTAAGGTCATTTTACTGCTAGGTACAAGGGGGAGATACTCGCTACAAGAACTCTATTAGAAATATTGTCATTTGAATGAGTTGTATGGAGGGGAGACCGGTGACAGAGGCGCGCATTTTCAGACGGCAGATCGAAGATGGCCGAGAGATTAAAAGCTCGTTCAAACACCGCTATAAATCTGCGAGCTGATCCGCGAGCGCTTATCTTTTGTACTTTCACACAACGGTATCAAATATTTCTTCCTGTGGTAGAAGAGGGGGTCAGTTGAATTAGGGAGCGGCAACGGATTGCACATTTTTTATACTGAAATCTGTCAACTTGACATCTGTCATCCACCGGTCATCCAGCTCCGTAATTACAATGACCCCCTTCTCCTGTTTTCGTCGTAGAGGGGGAGGCTTATCTTTTGGTATACCGCCTCTGGAGCGGTTCCGTCGTAAGATGTGTATTGTCTATGATCTGCGCTTAAAACCACTAGGTGTGAACGGTCTGAAGGGATTGTATGGAGAGCGTTATTTGGCATGCTGCTATGATCTTTTGTATTTGATAGCTGGGTGTGAACCAGCTCTAAGGCCGTTCGTACATGGAGATACTTGTAAACCACGTGACAGTGACGCAACCACAAGTAGCCTACAGATATTCTACTCTTTAATATACTGAACTTGATCATTTTTCACATGGAATTAACACGATGTCAAGTAACTAGCGACGAAGACAATGATCTCGTTTAACTTTATTAGATGAAAAAACGATTTAATAGATGATTTTGGGTTCACCCATAAATCGAAAGAAATATAGGGCTTTCTTTGCCGCCAGGAACTGCATGAGAATGATGACAATAAATTTCTTTCTTTCTACTGAGTGTCAAAGAATTCTTATTTACATTCGACGCAGTTATCAACTCCTAGTATTCATAATAAAAACACTTTTTTCCAACATCAATCCATGCCTTCTCCACTAAATCGTTTCTTATATTCTGGTAACGTATAGTCATATAGACACGCATTTTTTCCACTTCCAGAACAAATTTAACATTCCATTAAAGTTCAGTCGCCATTTCTGTCAAACGAGTAGTAGTAATTACGAATGCAACTCGCGTAGCGTGCTACCAGCACTACCAGTACCAGTCGGTAGTGTGCAACCGACGTCAAACCCTTAGTCGACACGTAGCATCGTGTACGAACTCTATCAACCTGTATGGCGGGTACTCACGAGCGGCGCGTTTGCTACTACAGCTCAAAGCTGTACAGCACCGTGTACGAACGGCTTAATAGGTCCTGGAATCGTCAGAGTATTTATTAAAAGGAGTTTACATAAACATCAGCGTTTTTATTGGTGAAGAAACGCATGACATAACTAACAATAAATGGGCGTATCCGACCAGTGTCGCTTCGTGTAAATAACTAATAATACATTAATTGCACGAAGGTACATTAGCGAATCACGCACTATTATTTATATTCCTTACAGTCCGAGCTACGACAAGAAATAACTTTTTCTCCTCAATTCATTTCGATTCAACTTACATATGGTTTCTACCATTTTATTAATCGTGACTCTCTTTTATTTAAATAAAACTCATTCGATAAACTCGATAGATCTTAATTTTCAATTAAAAAACAACGTTTGACAATCACCAACATTTCATTGTGCTCTTCACAATCTCCAACGCAAAAAGTTCCACACGACAATAAAAAGAGTATAGACACAACTGTATTGTTAATTGCTAGGGAGATTCTATTAGTTCAAGTTACCTTTCTTTGTCAAACTACCAACGGCCATATAAATAGTTCGTCTTTCAACTAACTTTTTGCTATCGTTGAAAGACAAGAAACTTTCTGATTAAAAAACGGTTGGTGAAACTGGCCTAACCTGCGCTACTGTCTTTCGAATCAATATCAATCAACACTTGCCTAACGTGCCGCGACCGTGCCGGTGCGCGCGGAACAAAATTTTCAATTTTTTTTTTTAGAATGCGATTTTCATCCTTAGATATGTATAAAGAAAATGTATGAAAGACAAGGTCAGAATCGCTTGGGGCATTTTTGTTCTTGACGTAAGAGGTATCCTAAATACACCTAGCCACTAGGAATAAATTTTATTAAATTTATCCATGACATCGACCCTTCATTTTTCCAGCGATTTGAGTTGTCAAACTGCGAGCGTCGTAGGTCACGAAAAAGATCGAAAAACCTATCAATTTGTCAAATAAACGCAAGTAATTTTCTTTTTATGCATAGTTTATTGTCCAAGGAATGTGTTTCGGTAAATACGATAGCACAAAATAAACCCACAAAATATTACGTCAAAGCCAAAACTTTGCGAAATTTACGGGTTTCCACACTTGGCATTTGACCGAAAAAATTATTAGATATAATACCATTTCTCGAAACTCACAAGTCTACCTTTATATTTTTTTCTGTTGTAGATCAGTGTTTACATTGGCGCACGATCGGGGTGTCCAATAGAAATTAATTATTGTAAGTTGTAATACCTCCTTAAAGCAAGTAAAGAGGCAACAGCAAATCGGGTCCCTTTTAAGGAGTTGAGCAAGCGAAAGAAGTTAAGAGATGCGAAGATATTACTAATCAAAGAAGGAGAAATTCCTCGTGTTTTCAAGTTATGCAATGTAATTGAGAGTCGTTCGGCAGAATCAATCCAGCCAACACAAAATCTACATTTTTTATCATTTTGTTCGCAGGCTTCTTTCTGCAGAACGACGTTGAATAATGTAACAACTTGTGTCAGTTATTGACACAGGTTGTAATCGAGAGTGATTAAAGAAAGAAGAGTTGTTTATCTTCACAAGGTAACAAATATAATAACTTCTATGCACGCTAGGCAAAATCACGCTGCTAAATAAAGCAGTGGCAGTTGCTACTGAAGAAGTCATTATCATAATTTAATTGTTACGGAAGAGAATAAAGTACTACTTTGCTGCTGAAATTATGTAAAAAATAATAATATACCAAGTATAAATTAATCCTTAAGGCCTCGTTTCCGATCACGAAAAGAAGAAGATGGAGAGATATGTAATTAGGAATGTTGGAGAGAGCGCGCTAATATTACAAACGATAAAAGTGAAGCGAAAATTGTGAAAATGATTAATAAAACACGGCTCGTTTAGAATAGAACAAAAATCTGGTGGGGTTGTCTAAAACAACATAAAAAATGTGATTTTTTTTCATACATATAACTCGTTAAATAATAGAAACAGACTTGAAAATAAAAATTTTCAGAGCATACTTCGCGATTTTTTCTATCAAGGGAATTTCATATAATTTGCGTTTCGGCGTGGGTATTGTATAGATATTATCTTAAAAAATAACATATATCTTTTTAAGAGCTTAAAAACTTCAAATGTTCAAGGGAGATATGCAAGAAATCGGTAGAAATAAGAATAGCGGCGGCTTAAACACAGCATATTGTATTTATCTTCGTAAACATCAAATCATTTCATTTAAATCTAACAAGTTTCGGACCCAGCTCTATTAATAATGAAAATGATAATATGTTCGATGGCCAAGAATATGCCCGTTACAAAAAGGGTTTATTAGTTAAGTTACAAAAATAAAGCTAATATCAAAAGACTGTTCAATCAATGTTTCTCCGCTGTTCCAGATGTTGTTATGCAAATCATAATATAAATTTAAATGTATCACTATAAAGATACACGTAATAGGCTGAAACTGGTTCGATTCAAAATCAGTATTGCGAAGGAAAATTCTGAAAATTTAGAATTCCAATATTACCACGGAATTTTAACATAACAAAAAATGATAGTATACCTATTGAGCGCTTTTATTATTAGCGTGACGATCCACGCTTACGGTACAATGCCGGCATAATAAAAGACCAATAAACATACGTCCCTTATCAAAATAATGCTGCAGCTCTTTCAAAAGATGAGATACACAATGTACGTAGGTCTGTTTCCTCCAAAGAAAAGGTGATCATTTTCTTGCATGTCTCTCACACACCGCGTGACGTATCCGTAGACCCTTACAATACTATCAGCAGTAACAATACTATCTGTGAACATTAATAATTGGTCTGTTTTTTATTATTCTCTTATGTATATTATATTACTAAGACTGTTTATGTTCCTTAAATAAATAAATAAATAAATAAATAAGCGGTGACGATAATTTTGAAAGTATGGAATATAGTTATAATAATAATATTGGATTCCGTAAAATGTCAAATAACGTTAAATGTCAATGCGCTGATGGTTTTGCTTTTGTTCTTAAACGTATAATTCTGCAGTTCTTTCTTACACACTAAATAACAACAATCGAAAATTGTGAACCTACATCTACACAATAAATATACAACCATTATCATACATCTCCCTCACACATATAAAGAAAATAAAACGCGAAGAAAAAGTAGTACTTTGGAGGAAACAGTCACACGTATTTGGTTTGCCTCATTTTTAGTCTTACCATTATTTAATGTGTAAGAAAGAGCTGCAGCATTACAGCGATAAGGAACGTTTGTTTATTGCGTTTTTTGCCGTCACGGTACCGTAACCGTGAATCATCACGGTAATTATAAAAGCGCTAATTAACGATTAAGTAGCTGTTAATAGATTTTTATGAACCGTTTTACGTAGTTAATGCACCATTTCTCAGCTCTCAGGTAGCACTGATAACCTATAATAATATATATTATTATGACTCAGGTGGCCTGCGTAGCTGCTCGGCCAATATTTGTCTTGGATAACAATCCCAGGAATCTTCCGCAGCGACAGATAAGAAAAAAAAATCGATAAGATTGTGCAACAAGTGTCAAATACACTCACTGCTTGTACTAATATCTTTTAATTTTATATTGAACGAGTGAACATCTAGTTACCTGAGAAGCGGGCGTACAATTCATATTACGTAAGATATTTCTATTAATAGCGGAGGTGTATAATTTATACGTGTATTAAAGCCTCGCCGAGGCGACATTTGTTATTAAAATTATAAAATATTACGTTATGTCGCGCAAATAGAAATGATTCATAAAACTAGGATATCTCCGCTGTGCAGGACGTGAAGAGGAATGGAAGATAATCATAAAGTTATGTTTTTTTTAAGACTTGCAGGACGGAGAAGTGGTGGGAGATTTAAGATGAAGCCATAGTAAATAATGCAAAATCACACAAAATCATGTGTTTTTGTTTTGAAAATTTGATCGCTTAGAAATATTATCAATGCTTCAATTAAATACTGCGGGTAGAACATATCTTGGCCCTTAAAAATATCGGTCATTTTTTTTATAAGTCTTTTAATAAGCCTAGAAAAAAATAAAGTAATAGGTCTATAAAAAAACACTTTAAAGTGCAAA
This sequence comes from Glyphotaelius pellucidus, assembly GCA_936435175.1. NCBI lineage: Eukaryota > Metazoa > Arthropoda > Insecta > Trichoptera > Limnephilidae > Glyphotaelius > Glyphotaelius pellucidus. Next base: position 34,406,119 of record OW386548.1, read on the forward strand.
CTCTCCTACTTGTGAACATCTTTTTGGATATGGTTTTATTGTTTATTGTAGCAAATTTAGTTTCTTTTATGATAATCGCAAAAAAAAATTGATATTTACGCCCGATATTCACAAAATAAAATAAAATATGCATTTTTGCGTTGTTATTTCACAATACGGCTGGCAGCCGACGAGTGTGGATATTCAAAGTGACCCTTATGTCGTTCACCGAAGGTCTACTGGCTTGCCACACCCCACTTCCTTTCATAACTGCCCTGGCCGGAGCAGGGAACAGACGTGAGGCTCCACGTCGCTCGGTTCCGTGAAATCAATTTTAAATTTCCTTGTTATTACAATAAACAATGTCTAAAAAAGGAGTTAATGTTTTTTTGGGCCTTAACGAAATCAACCTGTAAAAAAAAAATCTCAAATAACTTTTTTCTACCGTTCCAAAAGCTTTATCTCAAATATTTTTAAACTCCTCCCACAAAGGACGTGAATTCCGATTTCGATTTTTCCCTGGACTATTGGATCCCCTTAAGGTAAGAACATACTGGATCGTCACACGCTACGTAAGCGACACGCTATGATGTCTGGATGTTACAATCCATACACTTTCTGTGGAAATAGGTGCTTCAAAATCACACCAGCCACATGCATCGTAACTTGTGGCCAGTGTGATTCTGAGATGTGACATCTATTTCCATTGAAAATGTTAGGATTGTAATATCCAGATATCGTAGTGTGTCGCTTATGTAGCGTATGTCGACCCAGGATGTTCTTACCATTAAACTTACAATTCGCTGTATTATCTGTTAAAAATTGAAAATCGTTCCGTTGGCTTACTTTGTTGATTTAAAAGTCTGCATTTTCGAAATTTTTAATACTAACTTTAAAAATCCATTGGTTACGAGGGGGGCAACTTATATAATTGCCTCCCAAACGACATTAAAAATTAAAAAAGGTGGGTAAATTTAAAAAAAAATTGTTAATATATATTCTTGATAAACAGAGTAATGAAATGGAGTAGCGATGTATTATAGTGTTCAGTTTGATTTAATGTATTTAATAATTTCTGGTTAAATTTAATTATCTTTTTACTAGAATAAAAACAAAAACAATGAAAAGCCAAATATCAAAACAACACTTTCTTTCTTGATATCAAAAACAGTAAAAATAAAGAAAGGAAACTTTAAATAGCTCTACTGCAAAACAAAAAAATCGTACATCCGACATTGTTCTTCGAGACCATCGATATGTGGTTGGACCATGTGAAAGCGAAAACTGCATCTTGGACATGAGGATTGGGGGGAGATAACCGGAGACCGGTATGGTTGGAGGTGTCTCAAAGGGGTAGTGTATTAACTATGGTCGTAGCGCCAATGAATATGATAAAATAATTTTATTTCCAAATATATAACAGAACTGTAAGAGTAGGATAAATTGAGGCTGTACCTATTTTAGATGGAAGCTGTCCTATAACAAAATAATAATTATTTATTCCAGGATGTGAGTATGTACTTGCCCACCGTACGATGTTTTCCTGCTGGGAGTGCCATCGGGATAGTGTGTTGATATACATGGTAGGTATATTTCTAGCTTCAACTTCTCCCATAAGGTTTTATGACGGACCCTGTCGAACGCTTTACTCAGATCTAGGAAGCATCCGTATACAGTAGTTTTCGTTTTTAGTAAAATTCTATTATTTGCTTTGCCATATTAGTGGATAATCTATACTTAAAACCCATCTGATTATCTTTAGAGACGAGTTTACCTTCTATTTCATTTAGAATTACCCTTTCAAATAGTCTTGCAATTATAGTTGCTAAGGATTGATGAAAGTAAGATGGATTCGAAAAAATCTTAGAAGTTAATTCCTCTTCTTATGTTCCTCTATCAATTTTGTGAACAGTAAGTAGACTTGGCTTAATGTTGATTATTCTGATTAGACGGCTTGAGCGCCAAAGCGCATGAGCACTCTGGTAGAACAAAAAGGTACTATCATACATACACGGCTACCATCTTGATAGGGTTGACCAGACCCGAAATACAAATTTACAGAAAGACGAAATGCAAAGCGGTCGAGTTGAAACAGAGGACAGTACAGTCTTAGTATCAGTCAAAAATGATAATAATGAGGATGTTTTCAAACAATTTTTAACAAACCTACTCGTATTTCTCGTGATTCAAAAATAAACCAAATAAATTATCAAAATTAAAATCGTAAATCTAGGTATTCGTTCTGATTGATACGAAGTGATAAGAGTTCAAAGAATTAAAAGGTTGACAAAAGAAATTATAAGAAGAAGGAAGAAATCATGACTATTCAAAATACCATTGTAATAATAACAATGACAATATGAATGAAAATGGAGACACAAGCTATTCCAACTCTATTGGCTTGGTGACATTACTTTTTACTTGGTTAAAAAAGACGACAAATATTTACGATGACAAGACAAAGTCATTAACACAACTCCATTATCTAACTTTGCAACACAAATAGAGCACTAATGCACGTCTCATTCGGGGACACAGTCAAGTTGTTATGGTTTACGTAACTCAACTCTTACAATGGGTACGAGCAAATCTTTGAATTTTTAGATACATAAAATAATCAGTTAGCAGGTAATTTTAGACAGTAACACTTCGTCCACGAGAGAATCTGTGTTTAAAAAATACATGTTTATATGATACGACATACGAAACAGTTAAAAAATATTATAATAATAAAAAGCCTTTTTATTCTGAACTTTTGTTAGGTATGAATCTTGACATGTTCTTATTTTTTTTATAATATATCCCGAAGCTCTTTGCCTATTGGCATAGGCCTCCTCTAACATTTTCCGCTGGGACCTGTCACTCGCTAATGATTCTCCAATGATGTCTCCAATTCGGCTGGTCCCCGCGGGAGTTATAGACCACCACCCCCTAACAACAAGAAGAAATAAAACACTCAATATTGCAACTTTAAATACTAGAACCCTTAGAACCGAAGAAAGCCTACATGAGCTAGAAAAAGCTTTCGAAGAAATAACTCACGGCTGGACATCATTGGAGAAGTTAAAAAATATACGGTCACTCAATTATTTATAAATCATTATCGAACTAAAGACGTGAATTATAATAGGAAAAAGAAAGGGAGGGTAATGCAAACGAAAAACGATCTATGTACACAGAAAATAGTCCACTCCTCTTAGCTAATTCCGACAATTCCAGATGCATTTATTACATTGACTCGAGGATCGGTACCAAATAGAAAATATCAGTATAAGCGATAAATTAATGTTATGATTCGAACTTAAACATAATAAATGCCAGTGCATAAAGTGAATACACATATTACACAATAACCCCGACAGCTTAAAAATTGCGACCAAAATAAAATCATGGCAAAAAACAATTACAATCTCTTTTGCATAAACCACACCTGCACACATTCGATTACCTGTTAACAATTGCTTTAAGAAAGCCGATTTAACACAGTAAAGAATCCGCAGGAGGTTTTTTCGTCAGGTGCAATACCAGTAACCGCCTGGATGACATTCCGGGAAGTAACGATTGCTTCGTATAGGCTCCCTTGTAATTACCTCCTCGATCAGGTCCGATAATGCCAAGTTTCCTGTTTGTGTTGTGAATTTCACTGCCTTCAGTATCCATCACTATATTCTTCTGGAATGTTATGCGACCCTTGTAGATAAAGATGCGTAAACAATGATGGAACATTGTCAAAGGTAGCAAGGAAAGCAGTCTACAAGAGTAATGATACCAACCCTGATATTTATGACGTGAATTTCCAAAGAAACGACGGTTTCTACTGTACTAAACTAAATGCAGTCCAGATGAGATCTTGAAGCATTTATACTTGGCAAATCATGTTGATCATTAACGGGTTGTTTCACAGAATTTTTGAAGTGAAACTTCTATAGCCCCGTTGTGATTTGGAATTCGGATGAAACGGAAATAGCGCACACAGCACCTGCGAAGCATCAAACTTCTATCAAGGCTCCTATTGGTTGAGATATAATACGGAAATGAAGCTGTCTGCGCTCATTGGCCGCTTTGATTATGACCTCACTTTTCAAGGCTCCTTGGTTTTTCATTGGTTGAGATTGTTTTGGTAAAGTTTCGCTTCTTCTGCGTGTTAACTGCACTCGATTTTTTTTTTTAGATTAAATCCACACAGGATTTAAAAAAAATTATTTCCCTCAGGGCCTATGTGAGATGCTGCGTGGAGGCTCTTTTTGTGGAGAGGAAGGAATGAACATTGGTCTTGAAGATACCCATGTTTTAGGAAGGAGGAAACACTGAGGTCGGCAAAACGTTCCACGGCCGAGCTGTTGAACTCAAGAACGAGTCGAACCCCGCTAAACCACCAAACATAGCGAACCACTTGGGGTGACCTGAGGTGTTGGTTACCCAACAAATGGTTCCCGGGCGGCGGTGCCCATTATAAATAGCCTGCACGTCAGCAGTGTAGATATCCAATCTCACTGTCTACCCCGCGGAGAACAGCACGATGATTTCTAGTAACAATGGTAATAAAAAATAATGTTTTGCCACACCGAAATCTCGATGGTACAACCCATGGAACTATGATTTAAATACAACCTAATATACGAGTACAATATAAGTAGATACTATCGTTAGAATCTTAGTACACAATTAGAAATTTAGGGACTTGAGGCACGGCCATGATATGAATCATAAATAAAATTAACCTACTACTCAAAACATTATTGTGTTCGATAATTTTATTATTAAACATCGATTTTGTATTTACAAAAACTTACAGTGATTAGGGTAAGTGTGTTTTTCTTCACAAGCGCGTACACGATGGCAGGACCCATAGAATGCAACGAACGTGTATCAAGACCGGTATCAAATAAGTTAAAATGAAGCCATTCGAAAAAATGCATAATTATGTGTTTTCGGTTTGAAAATTTGAACGCTTAGATATATTATTGATAATTCAATTAAATACTGCTAGTAGAACACATCTTGGCCTTGGAAATAATCGAGTACTTTTGATTTAAGTCTTTTTTGTAAGTCTGGAAAAAATAAAATATCAGGCCTATAAAAAATACTTTCAAGTGCAAAATCTCCTACTAATGATCCCCTTTTCGGATAAAGTTAAATTGCATAATGTGGCAAATTAAGTTCTTAAGAAAATGATCGGAAAGCATTTTAATATTTGTGTCAGAATTTCACAAAATAAAACAAAACATTGCAATTTCGCGTTTTTTTTGGCATGAATCGAAATGATCGGCGTGAAACGAATTTCGAATGGAGAATTAAATCTTATGGGGTCCGGCACAAAACGTTCTGCATTTTACCATTTCGATGGCGAACGGACGTTCCTAGACTCTAGGTTTGGCTTAGTTCTGTGAAGTCGATTTTAAATTTCCCTGTTATTATAATAAACAATGAATAAGAAGTTAATGTTTTTTTACAGGCCTTTACGAAATCAACCTACAAAAAACAACTCTCAAATACCTTCTCCAACCTTTCCAAAAAAATCTTCAAGTATTTTTAAATCCTTCCCATAAAGAGGCGGGGATTCCGATTTCAAATTTTTCAAGGACTAGTGGATCACCGTAATATTATTACATGAAACAGTGCAAATTTAAACAGTGCAATTTTTAAATTAATCCTTTCGTAGAGTTCTTACTTACCTCACAGCTTTTAGAATAGAGAACTTTCAACGGTTCATCAGGTTGGTAGATACTACCAGTAATGCCCCGGTGGACGAGCACGATTCAAGATCATAACGTTACGTTGTTAAAAATGAATTTAGGTATGTTTGAAGGCTAGAACCAAATAGCCAGGTAATTTCTAAATATTATTTTTCTCAATATTCTTCTCCTCTCACTTCCTTATTTCCCCAATATGAAAATATAATCGCGTCAAAAGCGGAATCGTGCTTCGGAAGGGTTTATATTCCAAAACCCAGTTTTCAAACTAAATTCGAAGATAGTACTTTCGAGAATTAGCTCTCTACTATACGAAAACTTCCAACAGAATTTAGAGCGAAAAGCTCATCTTTCCAGATATTATATCCAAAATTTAGAGTGCTTTTGCCCTCAGCAGAAATCGTTAAAACCGTTTCGGAAAATTAAAAGAAGTTCAAGAATCAAAGAGAAGGTTTTCTTTACACATTTTATTTATTAAATTCAATATGATTAATCTTGCAAGCAGACCTAATTTAATACATATTATCAAAAAAAATAATTTAATAAACTTTGAGCAAGTGTTTAATTTAGGATAAGAAACGTTTTTGCGGGTTCCAAATTTCAGATTTGCAACGAAAAGCAATTCAAAAAGTGGTTTAAAACAATAAACTATTGGGAGTACCTACTACCTCGTAGGTGGTTCCATGCCAACTGAGAATAAAGTCAACTCAACACCTCCTTGAAAAGTCATTAAAGCTATGAAAAACATAATTTTAAATTAGCCGATAACCCTAACCTAACGTTACCTATTTAACCAATTTAAAAAAAAAAATTTATCACTCTAAATGATTTATCTGATATGGTTCTGAGTTGGTTTCATTCCGAGTTGTCCTGTCGCCCTCGTAGGTATGTATAATGGTAGTGCTGTTAGTCGCTACTACACTATAAAATTTAACAAAAATGATGTTTTAATAGAATTATTATTGTACATAGTACAGTATGCGCCAAACATTAAGACCGGCTTGACGTTGGTAAAAAATTGTCGCAATAAACGAGTTCCGGGATAGAAAATGCATGCCCCCACGCCTTTTTCTGTCGCACGTATGTTTTTACGCATCTTTCGCTAACGTCAATACCTGCGCGAGACTGGAATGTGCCATGTTCAGGCCGATCTAAAAGATTGGCGTGAATTATATTAATATATAATATCATTGAAGTACTATATTAATATATGTATAATATCATTGAAGTTCAAATCGCCCGCGGGCTAGACGTGTTCAAATACAACTAAATATTGTCAGCTAGGTAGGTACGACAGGGTGGTATGGGGGGAGGCGTGACTGCAGCAGGGGAGGGGACGGGGAGCGAGGGGTCAACAGTCGGGGGCTTCCTCGGTGATTGACCCCAAAAGCAACCATAATTGAATATAGGTAAATAGTGACTAGGTAGGAGCGGCATGCAGTGACTTCATTCTACTTTTCACGATTTTCCTGAACAAAAACTAAAGATTATTTTTTTTCACTGAAAAGAGTGAAAATCTGCAAAAAATGGCGATTAGTGTAAAATAATAAAAAATAACGCGTGACATAATATTTTTCAATTCAAACCTCCGCCGGTGAAGCCGGGTAGTAAAGCTAGTAATTTGTGGTAGGTACATGAATATTTAAACTCTCAGGCCTCAAGCATATTTTGTCAGACGGTCAGAGTATTTCCGCTTTGCAATAAAATTCAAATAATAGAATATTTACGAAAGTAGACGAAAACTAAATTCTGTTTTTGAAAGGTGACGAAAAGGCTTTCAAATTTTATTATTACAATAAATGTATAATTTTAGAAATATTAAAATTTGAATGCAAATATAAAAAAGTTTTTACCTTACGTTTTTTCTAACTAAAAAAAAAACACAAACATTTTATTAGAAAAATAATTAATAAAAAAAATCAAAAAAATTAATAATTTTTTTCTCAAATTGCATGGTGTTTCCTCTTTCTAACAGCGTTTAGGTCGTACCTCTCACCAAGGCAGTAAGGGAGACACGATTGCTTTAAGCCCTGTATAAGCTGTTCCCAAAAGCGAACAAATTAGCCTGAGGGGTTAAAAAAACAAGATAGCAAAACACGATAGTAGAGTTGTAACATAAAACGTCCCACAAAGGCAAAGCCTAAGCGTGAGTTTAGTGATTATTATGACATCATCAAACGATGTGTATGTTCAATTATCAATTCGAACTGTTCAAAACAAATTCACAATTAATATTTCTATTTTTGAAACTGATAATTCATGGTGGAATTCCATTATAATATATTATAATAAAAACAAATATAAAACTTTTTTCCACTTTAAGTTTAATGACCGTAACCGGTTTCAGCTCGCTAGAGCCATCTTCAGACTGGTACAAAATATTCTTAATCTACGGTTTATATACATAACATTTGAGGGAGGGGAAGCGGGGTGGTCTTAAGGGTTTTAATCAATTATACTAATTACATTTGTTACTAAGTAGTTTTAGACTGTTGAATTTCTAAATATTTTGGTTATTCCAGTGAGTTAATTACCTTGGGTTTGTAGCTCACTTCAATATTGTTTAGGAAAAACCTTACAAGTGGTATGAATTATTAAAGACCTAATTTTATTGTCAAATCGTTATTACATTTATGATGCATGGGATTTTTTAATAGCTTTTTGAAGGGATACATGTTTACATTGGAGTAGGAATGGTCATTTTATTAGCTAAATACATATTTTAATTTCGAAATTATTATGAAAATTACAATGGATACAAAAGTGGAGACTTAGCAAATGACTCTAATTGTTTATTCATTACAAATTTATGGTCTATTTTTTTAGTTAAGCGGGAAATTTCTAAAGATTCTAGTCTATCTAGCTTATGGCCTTTATTACAAGTGTGGAGGACTTTAATATCTCTGTCTTTATCAAAGTCCTCCACACTTGTAATAAAGGCCATAAGCTAGATAGACTAGAATCTTTAGAAATTTCCCGCTTAACTAAAAAAATAGACCATAAATTTGTAATGAATAAACAATTAGAGTCATTTGCTAAGTCTCCACTTTTGTATCCATTGTAATTTTCATAATAATTTCGAAATTAAAATATGCATTTAGCTAATAAAATGACCATTCCTACTCCAATGTAAACATGTATCCCTTCAAAAAGCTATTAAAAAATCCCATGCATCATAAATGTAATAACGATTTGACAATAAAATTAGGTCTTTAATAATTCATACCACTTGTAAGGTTTTTCCTAAACAATATTGAAGTGAGCTACAAACCCAAGGTAATTAACTCACTGGAATAACCAAAATATTTAGAAATTCAACAGTCTAAAACTACTTAGTAACAAATGTAATTAGTATAATTGATTAAAACCCTTAAGACCACCCCGCTTCCCCTCCCTCAAATGTTATGTATATAAACCGTAGATTAAGAATATTTTGTACCAGTCTGAAGATGGCTCTAGCGAGCTGAAACCGGTTACGGTCATTAAACTTAAAGTGGAAAAAAGTTTTATATTTGTTTTTATTATAATAAATTCACAATTGTTATCTCAGAGTCGAAAGTTTACTAAGAAACCAGGAAGATGATGTCGTAACAAGTCCGAAATGACAAATATTATTTTATTAATCACACACAGGCCGACACCGGTGACTGCCCATACGGAAATAAACATAGAATAGATTCAAATTTAGAACAATACCATAATGTGTAGTTTTAAAGTATAGACAATAAAAATAATAATGTCCTTCCTGCGTTCGTAGAGCAAAATGACCATACAGGGATCCGTTGTTATAACACCCCCCTAACAAATAAATCAAGCCTTTTATTTATGAATTCGTGATTATAACAATGACAAAATAATGCAGTCATAAAACGTAGGTAAAACCTGCAGGAAATTGAAAGTTTATTATAGTAGTATTTTATATTCGTATGTTTAAATACTTTTGGGATATATTTTTTTTTTCTTCTTTTAATATTATGAGATAATTAGTTGTAATTTTTTATTAAACATATAGTACTTTTTTGTTGGTGGAGGAGAGTTCTTAATAATTCGTAAAAACTGTACCACAAAGGGACTCTCAGATGGTTTGGGCATGATCGAATGGAAGAAGAAAGGAGTGTAAGGAGAATATATGACGCAAGTGTGAATGGTGGAAGAAGGATGCCAGAGGAAGATATGGCACGATCAAGTAAATCAGATACTTGAGTCGGGCCGCGTCAAGAGTCACAATAATAGAAAAGTGTGTATGAGACGATGTATGAATGTGTATGCCAAGTTGTTTGGCGGTACGTCTTTTCTGCCTACCCGTGGGGAGAAACGGCTTGATGGTTAGTTAGTTAGTTAGTCTGTACCAGAAAAGTAGTATAATTCAACGAATTGTAATGCATGAAAGTGAGTGTAGTGAATGAAACTTATGTGACAAATTTGAAAGTTATGATAATATTCAAATCTCTTTGACAATGCACTGCGTGCACAGTTGAAAAAATGCAGGTTTGTGCAAATTAAGATACGGGTGGATATTATGATTAAATAAATAAAAAGGAAACACTTTGTTTTACGGCACTTTATTGATATTTTTTCCGTCTACCGGTTTCGGTACCTCCGTACCATCATCAGCTGATGATGGTACGGAGGTACCGAAACCGGTAGACGGAAAAAATATCAATAAAGTGACGTAAAACAAAGTGTTTCCTTTTTATTTATTTAAAATGTCAAGTCACAATGTGTTTGCTTCTTTTGAAAAATTATTATGATTAATTTCATAATAACCCACAGTGAACATTTAGGAAAACTATTACAGCCGCTTTCACCGATAAACTACCATTTTTCCTTTTTCATGAAACATTTGTAAATGAAATCTTGATGCTTGGAAGGTCCACACTACACATCACCCCCAAAGATGACACAGGCTCTGGGGGAAATAATGCTTCTCGGGGCCTCCTGTGTGGAGTTAGTCCAAAAAAAAGTTCGTTCGACCAGTCGTATTGTTTTAGTTATTTTATTGAGATACTCATTTCATTGCACGTATTTTGAAATGTATTTTATATAAAATTTGAATGTGTTCTTAAAAACAGCGATAAAATTTAAATGGACATCAGATGTCATGCTACAATTCAGTCAACACTAATAAAGCAAACATCGACTAATAAGCAACCGTTGCTTACAAACCATCGATATAATGTAAGTACTTATATTATATCTATTTTAAAAACGCATTATAAACAATTTGCCGTATCTATGCAGTGTGTAAAAGATATTATAGATGAAATTTTGGTTTCCGGAGACTTCTTTGATGTCTTTTATATATTTTTTTTATTTTCTTTTAAATCAATCAAAACAAAATTTCTTCATTTGTAGTCACCCAGTCGAGTAATCGCCAAATCCTCACCTCGCCCCTAACTGAACTAACCTACTGATTTTTTAATGATTTTAGTTTAACTTGTTATTTTAAAATTGTTATTTTGTTTTTCTATATTTCTGTAAAATTTTTATTTTATAAAATTGTAAAAATGTAACTATTAATCAACTCACTTTAATAAGATTTTTAAAAGAACCCGTAAAGAACTGCTTAAAAGCAGTTTATCGGGACTTTTTGTCGTATATTTGTAAAATGTTTAAAAAATTAAAAAATTTATAAAAAAAAAAAAAAATAAAAAGAACAAAAAAAAACATTAAAAAGTCGCCGGAAACTAAAATTTAACATTTTTTTCACCTTATAAAATCAGGAATCACTGGTTAAAGAAAGACAAGTACCTACGAATCACCGGTAGACTATTCAACCAAGAGCCAAGTCTTGTGCCCTATCTGAAGATAGCCCCTCAATACTGATTAAGTTAATTTAATTAAGCCGTAGAATTTAATTTGAAGCACTTCTCCTCTAAATCAAGCTCATGCGCCTCCGCACCGGATAATGGATCGGGTCACGAAAAGCCCATCGCGTGACACAGCTAAAGCCAGACAGAAAAAATGCCGAACTAAGCGAAAATTCGCCGAAATTCAGATAAATGAAACGCACGTTAGTGGAATGACGGGATCTTAGATTCAAGACCTGTGGAGGATAACCCACAGAAATAGAAAAAGTTGTGTTAGTTGCGTCATGTAATTATGTAAATGTTAAGTTACGTTATGTAAGACTTAAAAAAACTAAGAAATTCTGAAAGCACCCACAAATATGATTTTTTAATAGTACGAAACAAAACGAGATTCTTATAACAAATACTGAATAGAAAACACGTTCGCCTAAATATTCTAATCGAGCAACATTGAACATAATATCTTAAGACGGGATAAAACCCAAATAATACTAATAAGATCAAGGCTCACATTTTAATTAATTCCGACGAATTCGTAACTATTATAACTTTTTTTTAAAACCGTTCCCGGGGATATAAGTTATTTAAATTTAAGATTAATAAAAACAATACCTTACCTTAAATATATTTTACGTAAAGCGGTTTGAAAATTTTATAACCCGTTTTTTTCAATTATAAATTTAGCGGTAAGCACCAGATTTTATTTTTCTAGACGATGGCTGTGGCGAAGGCCCGTCAGGCCAAATTCAACCGTAAGCCCGCCCAATAACGCCGGGCCGCGCGCGTACATTTGTGTACATGCTTTCTTCATTTACGTCGTTAAGATTCCCAAATTATTTTAGAGTGTTTGTTAGGACAAATTCGACAGTAGGTCCATCTATCACCGGGGTCGCGCGTCGCGTTTTGTATACGCCCCTTCTTTACTTACGTCGCTAAGATTCTGACTATATTTTAGGTTGTTGTGTAAAGTCTAGAAAAACAGGTCTTTAAAAACGCAACTCTAAAAATATCTAATTACTACGCGCTTGAAATTCTGATATCAAAATATTTTGAAGTTTGGGTCCTAAAATGTGTCTTTGGACGTTTATTCTGGTACCTAATTCGGGACAGGCGGTCGGTGTGACAAGGCAATTTCAATCTTATCGCTGCTACGCATTTAAGGAGTGCGTGGCCACTCCCTAAATTCAAGGTCATGTAAAACAATATCTTGTTGTCCGAAGGAATCTATTAGGAAGAGAAGTGACGAGACAAGTGGCAAAATGACAATCCCTTGATTTTTTTGTTATTGTTTACAGAATCCAATGTAACAGAACCGACATCTTTTATCATTCACAACGTCTGGATTGGCGTTTGTTTGAAAGAAACCGAAAGTGGAGCGGGGACCGGCCAATTAGAGTCGTCCAATTCGAGTTAATTGGTGATTCCGCACATGCATGCGGTAATATTACCACTACCACCTACATACTAGCCGCTGACCCGGTGTTAGCAAACGTTCGCAAATGTTCGCAACTTCTCGCTGCTTGGCTAAATGCAGGTTTTATTACAGCCGGTAGGAATTATTACAAGAGGATGTTTAAGCGTACATAATGTGTGAACTTTTATTGCTGGTTTTACATGCGAAACGGTTAAAGCAAACAGCGATTCAGAAAAAACAAGCGAGATTACAAGCTCGGTAGTTCTACAACACAGCATACATACTTAATTAAAAATTCATATGTATTTTTTTTTACATTAACTCCGCACAGGAGGCCCTGGGGAAAATAATTTCCCTCAGGGCCTATGTTATCTGGAATGCTATGTGGAGGTTCGTTTTGAGAAGAGGAAGGAATGAACATTGGTCTTGAAGAGACCCATGTTGTAGGAAGGAGGAAACACAGAGGCCGGCAAATCGTTTCATAGTCGAACTGTTGAACTCAAGAACGAGTCGAAAAAACGACCCGTTCTCATTTGACAAATGTCAACCGTGTCCATATGTTGGGCGCGCGTTTGGCGTGTTTCCCGACTACGCACCGGTGCCGAAGGGATCAATGACGCTAGTTACTCAGAGCATCTTCCATTACCGGTAGAACAGGGATAGCATTCCCACCCGACGCCTGTGCTCTAAAGACTGCAATCTGTTCGTTAAGGTGGGAGAATCTATCAAACGGACCGCCCGTTTCTGCAGAGTCGAGGGTATTTTTCAAGTATTTCCGAGCTCCAGACGATAGATAGGTGGCTGCCAAATTCAACCGTGGGGCGCACTTGCGATTTGTGCAGGGTTAGCAGTTGTGAACTATTAAAGTATCTGCGGGCCCTGTACCCTACACCTAGTTTATACTGCTTACTAACACTGTATGCAGGGACATTGGAGGTCTAGATTCGTTCAAAACTAAATGTAGCTTCATTCTTTAGCTTTGTAGCGAGTCCTTGCGAGAGCCTTGAAGGAGTAACCATCAGTTACTTATACCAAGGCGGGTAAGTGGTGGATAACCTCCAATACACCTAGTTTTTGAGAAACTAATTTAACTCCGGCTTCAATGGAGCCCCCGTACCTGAACTGGTCACTTATAGTTACACCAAGCATATCAATGGTTGGTATATTCGGAAGATTGCTTCCGTTGAAGGAGACTAGATTTTCATTTCGATCCCTTTTAGACGTAATCAGACATGATTGGGTCTTTGAAACATTGAATTCGACGAATGGAATTATGCAATAATATATTTATGATTATAATTTTATTAGTGCAATTAAGTGGCATTTCATTTAAAGTGCCATCTATTTTAAATCTGCATACATACGTATTCAGGCGTGCTCTTCTTGCTCAGAAAATACTCCCACGGTGAAATTGATACAGTTATAAATTTCCTTTTCATATCCTTTTCAGTTATAAATATGGTAGAGGAGAGTTTGTGGAGGTCATAGTGGGACTCAAAGGTTATTCAGCCAGTTGTTTAGTCACTTGGTTCAGCACAGATGTGCCTCCGGGAAAAAGATGAAAAGGACATTCAACAATGATATTTATAACTTCCAACTACCTCTAAGTTATTAATATTGACATTTAGTCAAGCTACGCTACATTCATTTAAGATTTTGGTTAGATTATATTTGGCGTTTAATACTAGAAGTGCCTTTATCAGTTTAGATAATTTGATGTAGGAACCAGAAAGTACATTAAACATCCCCTCAGAAATCGGGCTTATTTTTAAGGTCAAAAAATTTTCGTTTTACAATAAAATCCAAATATGGTATATTTTTCTGAACAAATCCGAAAACGAAAAACTGTTTTTAAAAAGTAGTGAAATACGTTTACAAATGCCATTATTAGGTACAATTTTTTTTTATTAACGGAAAAAAGAAAAACACACATTTTATGAGACACATGTATTGATATTGTCACCTTAATTTTTGTCAGCGTGAAGTTTGTTCTTTCTAACACCGATTCGTTTTAACATATTTCTCATCATGACAGTAAGGAAGGTAATATGATTTATAGCGTTGTGAAATGGGACAAATTTGGTCTGCTGTGATTAAACGGGTTAAGTGTCAAGAATACCTATGTGAGGTGCTCTAGATTTATGAAATTGTGGCAAAAATATAATGTAGAAGTCAAAATTTTAATTCGTTTTTTATGCCAAGAAATCGATAATCAATCTTCATCCTTGGGCGATTCATAAATTTGACATAGGCACTTCTAGCATAAGCCCCAGATATTTACCTACACAAAGGTAGTTAAAATTTAAATGGATACAACAGTAAATATTATTAAAAAAAAAAAAAAAACAATAAGAAAACAAATTAACAGAAATTTGCATTAAAATTTTTTTTTAAACTGGTATGTTTAAAAGGATCTTTGTAGATGAGTTAAAAGGCGGCATGTCAAGGATAAGGTATCGAATACATCAAGTCACGATCCATAAGTAGAATGTTACAAGTCCAAAATAAAGCTTTCCTTCCAAACACCGAGGTGACCTACTATTTTTGCAAAAAGGCCAGTCTACGCAACACAGCGATATAAGATTCACTAGATAAACCACCTCCGAGATGCTGTTAAGAAGTAATAAAAAACAGGTTTTTAGAGATTCCCAAAAAAATAGGTTTATTCGAGTGTCCGAAGTGAGCTTAATTATTCTTCACTTTTGGTGAAATAGAATCGTTTTCAAATATAAGAGTTCCAACAGCTGTACCGGAGACAGTGGGACAATGGCAAACCCAATTGGGTGGTTCGAGAAAAGTTGTGAGGCTGAAGGGAGTGGGGATGGAGGAGAGGAAGGTTGGGAAGAACCTGGCTATTCAGATTAGGTCACCAAACACGGCAAAAACCATTTCAAGTAACGTTTCGATTCTGAATGGCGGCCTTTCACCAAAGCGATTTTTTTTTAATTCGTGTAAAAATTATGTTTTTTTTTCAATGTTACATAATTACATTAAAATCCGGTTAATCTGCTAGACAGCAGTTTACCAACGGGTTTTTAAAAACATTGTTTATATTGTCAAAAATTTACGATCGATACATTATATTGTATGTTACATATAATTATTATATTAATCGTAGACATAAAATAGGCATAAAAGCAAAGAACAAAAGAAAAAGAATATATTCAAAGAATCAGAAAAAAGTTTATAATACGTAGAAAAAATACAGAAAAAATCAGTAAAAAAAAATTGTACCTACTAACAAAAAAACTTTTTTGAGGAATCACTTCTCAGTTGCATACCGAAAAGGTGATTTCAGTGGTTTCCTGAAAATTAGACATTTTTAATGTTTTTTTTATTCAACAAAACTTAAAAAAACAATAGGTATTGGATAGTTAGGGTCGGGGTGAGGGGATCGGGCGGTTACTCGTCTGAGTGACCATTAATGAAATGTGAAAGAAAAAAAAATAAACAATTTTTTTTTAAAAAACATCAAAAAAGTCACCGCAGACCAAAATTTCATTTACATTTTTTACTCCAAAGAATATCAAGAATCATTGGTTAAAGTAAGTCACGTACGTCCCTTAACCGGTATTTTACTCAGATGTGTGCTGATAAGTGAGAGATGTGTGTAATGTATTATAGTGAGAGTACGACTCTCAGCAGAGCATATTTAATATACATACATATATTATAATGCATTCAATTTTAGTGGCATACTTGGGGTCTAGCTAGAACTCAAAAGATCCTCTGCAAATGGCAAAATTGATATTTTAAATCTGTATAGATCACAGTGCTTTGGATTTACTATTCAGCGTTCAGAATCGACATTCGTTGTGCTGAATACATATTTTTTTAAACTATTAATGTTTTTTCAGTGGAGTAGGTTAGGTACCTTATTCAGAATGCTCTAACCTAATCGATTATAAAATCACATGGAGACCAAATAAATTCGCTTCGGCACCATGTAATTACGCGCGACGGCCGACCTTGGCTGAATTCGCACACCACTCGGTAACGTGTAATAATATTTACGTATAATGTATTGCACCTCGATGAACATCCATTCAAACGGCGATAACTCAACGTTTCTGTCGCAAACGCGCTGGGTAAATCGCCTTGGAAACTCGCCGATTGAATCAGTATTTAAAATAGACCGTCTTAATTTATCTACCAAGTTAATTGCTGAGAAAAAAATATGAAAAACTACTGACACATTGGTGTGGATCATCAATGTACCGAGATATTTTCTGAGTCATCATTTAAGGGTTTAAAAAATGTGTTTGAATATATAGATAATAGCCTTTTATTGACAGAGCGTAGCGAAGAACAGTTTAAATCGACTGTTCGGCGTTTCATCTGTCTGTAAATTTGTTTGTGTGTTCCGTTTCCGGTTCAAGGTGGTGGCATGTTCAAGGTGGTGGCACTAGCTGTCAAATCGGAAATATAATTAATGTTACGTTACCTACCCATCTGCCTGAAAAAAATTTGAAAAAATAAAATTTGTCATAAAATATTTACAATTAAATAGTAATTTAAGTACATACGATTAATCTTACGATTTCAGAGGAAATTTCGGTTTTGTTTTATTACATAAGAGAATATTAGAAACGCACTTTTTGGAAGCGAGTTCTACTTTTCACATACACTAACTACTACCTAGTAAATTTGTTCTAATTTACTAAAAAAATTAAGGAACCAGGGTAAAATGAGTAAGTCGGTGATACTAAGATTTGCAATTTAATTTAGTTACAATGGTAATTAACGAGTAAATGTTTATGGGAAATAATTAACTAGGAACTAAGGATTTAACATATTTGTATAAGATTAACGATATAATGTAAGTTTAAAATGTCACGGAGTAACTTAGTTAGTATCACGGAATAACTTAGTATCACGGAATAACTTTGTATCACGGAATAACTTAATATCACGGAGTAACTTTGTATCACGGAATAACTTAATATCACGGAGCAACTTAGTATCACGGAATAACTTAGTATCACGGGGTAACTTAGTATCAAGGAGCAACTTAGTAATAAGGAGCAACTTAGTATCACAGAATAACTTAGTATCACGGAGTAACTTAGTATCACGGAATAACTTAGTATCACGGAATAACTTAGTATCACGGAGTAACTTTGTATCACAGAGTAACTTAGTATCACGAAGTAGTTTAGTATCACGGAGTAACTTAGTATCACGGACTTTTAACCCAACACAGTTTTACTATAATGCATTTTAGGTACCTACGTATGTGCTGGTAGTGGAGAATATTAAATGTAATGTAAATGTAGCTTATTCCCAAAATCATTATGGAACCTTGCAAGCTGAAAACAGTTTCGATCTGTTCAGTCTGTTCAAAGTCTGTACAGAATTTTATGGCGTCCGAGATCACAGTTAAAGAGTTTTCCGTTATATCGTCAAGACAGTGATGAGTAATTCGGATTCAGTGGCAACGAATCCACAACGACGAATAAATGAATAAATGGCAATATCGTAAAAGTGTATTTTTGCTGACCTCTTTATTTTGGGCCGGTCCCGCCCAACTTATTACTAGACAGCGT
Organism: Glyphotaelius pellucidus; assembly: GCA_936435175.1. Classification (NCBI taxonomy): domain Eukaryota; kingdom Metazoa; phylum Arthropoda; class Insecta; order Trichoptera; family Limnephilidae; genus Glyphotaelius; species Glyphotaelius pellucidus. Next base: position 34,424,561 of record OW386548.1, read on the forward strand.
AGGTCAACGAACGACTCCGCTAACTGGGCCGCTAAAAGTACCTACAAAGCTAAATTTCTTAAAAAACATTCAAATAAACGTCACGAACAGTAGGCCACAAATGGCTGAATTTCTAAAAAAGAATATAGAATAAGCATCAATGAAAATTATGGTGGCTGTGTTGGAATCACGTTTGGGTTCCACTTGGGCGTCGCGTGTTCGATTCCTCGGCTGGCTATTACGTATATGGCTATAGTCCTCCATCACGACACAAACAACATTTTCCGCTTACTGTGGTGGTAGTAGGAGATTTTCAAATATTGTCGGGATATTATACGCAACCCGCAAATTATGTCTTTCTTTTTAAAAAATAAAAAAGAGTACATACAGACGGCTAAATCTCTAAAAAAAACATACGAACAAACATCATGAAAAGTAATATTTAATTAAATGAAGACATTATGAGCGAAACTCAATCGAAAATCTGGAAACAGAAAAATCAGAAAAAGATATTGGCACCTCTGGGACTCGAACCCAGGACCTCCCTACTTTCCGGGTTGGGCGCTCTTATCCACTGAGCTAAGGTGTCGATATCCAATTCGGTCACTTTTAACTATACCATACTTCGACTAAGAACCACCCATATTATCTTCATTTTTCTTAACGCATATTTTTATTGGCAGCCATCTTTATGAATGATTGCAAGATTCAACTCGAACTAAATGCAATCTAGATGGTGTCATGAAAAAATCATGAAAAGTACCTAGGCAAAATTTCTGAAAAAAATATATGAAAAATTTGTGTGCAGTTCACACGCGGTAGAAGTGATACGTTCGGAAAACTAAAGTAGACAAATGCTGGGAGGCTACAAAGCACCGCACAAAGAGGACACCTATTATTCTATCTCATTCTCTCGCAGATTAACTCCTGTATGTATGTGTTTGTTTCTTTAAGTGTCGCTTTCTCGTTTCATTTGATGAAACGAGAAAGAAATTTCAAATGACAGCGGTGCTAAAGAAGTTTTCACTTCAATAAACATCTATGCATACGGATAATTTCTATAAAATATACGAATAAAAATCATCAAATGAACTGTTCTTGTGAATAAGAATCATCAAATGTACTGTTCTTATGAATAAAAATCATCAAATGTACTGTTTTTATGAATAAAAATCATCAAATGTACTGTTCTTATGAATAAAAATCATCAAATGTACTGTTCTTATGAATAAAAATCATCAAATGTACTGTTCTTATGAATAAAAATCATCAAATGTACTGTTCTTATGAATAAAAATCATCAAATGTACTGTTCTTATGAATAAAAATCATCAAATTTACTGTTCTTATGAATAAAAATCATAAAATGTGCTGTTCTTATGAATAAAAATCATCAACTGTACTGTTCTTATGAATAAAAACCATCGAATGTACTGTACTGCTCTTATGAATTCAAATCATCAAATGTACTGCTCTTATGAATACAAATCATCAAATGTAGTGCTCTTATGAATAAAAATCACCTGGATTTCAAAATTCGAACAAAATATATTCTGAGCAACTTGTTAATCTGATATACAGACTGAATAGGTATACCGAGAATAGAATATTATAAAATCTCCCAGCCTGAAGGACTAACTTGCCGCTGGTCACGCCGGCGGAGAAGCAGAATCAATTTTGATATCGACACATTTAGCATCAATGAAGATGTATTTAAAAGGCAAGCATTATTCGTGGTAGTTAACATACCTACTGTTTATTTTTACGTAATTCTCTTTTACAAACGTATTTAAAAACGCACCAAAAATCAACAATTATGTAATGTTTTTAAAACAATAAATTTAATTGAATTATTGGAGATCTTTGAAGGCGGTCATAAAAGGGACCAAAGACGCCATGTTTTTTGTTATTCGGCTGTCAAATTAGCTTCAATTGGGTTCTTCGTCAAACAATGTTTTGATATTGCTATATTATGATATTGCTATATTATGATTTAACTAGTTATGATATAAAGCGGTACAAATAACCAATGAAAATTGATGCATGAAAACGTTATTTATTCTTTTATTTTCGACATCATAGCCCGCCCATACTGCGACCACGCTCCCGGGCAAAATACGATGCTCCCAAAACCACCTCAAGCCAGGCCAGGACACTGAATCAAATGTCCCAAGTATACAAACACTTAAGGGTCTACTATTCGTATTTCGACCGATTTCTTACATATCTCCCTTAAACATTTGAAGTTTTTAAGCTCTTAAAAAAATATATGTTATTTTTTAAGATAATATCTAGATACGTTCCACGCCGAAACGCAAATTATATGAAATTCCCTCGATAGAAAAAAATCGCAAAGTATGCTCCGAAAATTATTTTAAACAAGTCTATTTCTTTTCTTTTACAAGTTATATTTGTGAAAAAATTCACAATGTTTCTTTGAATGATACTTAAGATACGTTCCACGAGATTTTTGCTCTATTTTAAACGAGTCATGTTTTATTAAGCTTTTTCGCAATTTTCGCTGCTATTCTACGACTAAACATATTAGCGCGCTCTGTCCCAACACTCGTAATTACATATCTCTCCATCTTGCTTCTTTTTCAGCGCTGTGCGTTTCAAGAGTGCGGCCTTAACACGATAACACACATTTAAACATTCTACATCATACGTACTAACTATGGTAAGCAATCCATTGGTTACGAGGGAGGCAACTAATATAATTGCCTTCCAAACGATATTAAAAATGAAAAATGGGTAAATTAATTTAAAAAAAATTTAAAGTGAATTTTATTTAGTTATATAAAATTCTCGTGTCACGGTGTTAGTTATCAAACTCCTCCGAAACGGCTGGACCGATTTTGATGAAATTTTGTGTGCTTATCGGGTAGGTCTGAGAATCGGCCAACATCTATTTTTCATACCCCTAAAAGTTAAGGGTGGTCCACCCCGAATTTTTATTTTTTGGACAATTTTTTTATTTTTTTATGGTGAGGCATTAAAAAATACATACAGCCCTAAATTTTCACCCTTCCACCATCAACTCCTATTTTACCTTACATAACTACTAGCGATATTAGTAATTCAATCATTTTCAACCCCGGAACTAAAAAAATATTTCCTAGAAAAAATGTATATGGCCAAACGTTTGCCGGGTCAGCTAGTTTAGTTGTAAAATTTAACATCTTATATGAAATATTTTCAAAATTACGTTTGTTTAAAATATCAAATTTAATAAAATTAATTTTTATTCTTAATAAACAAAATAATGAAACATAATAACACGATACTGTAATGTATTGTTAAAATTGAAAACGGTTTATTTTGCAATAATCCAGTCTATGCTTTCTTATAATATAGTGTGCTGGGGATCCTGCCAAAAGACCTACTTAGAACCACTTAATATTGCCCAAAAATTGATTCTTAAAGTTATGTTCAAGAAAAAATTTAGATATCCAACTCATTTACTTTACAAGGAATGCAATGTCATGAATGTAAAACAGTTATATATTACACAAACGCTTTGTAGATTTTTTAACAATATTAATATGGCAGAAAGAACACAGCAAATTCGTACTACTAGAATTGGCTCTGGTCTGAACTTTGTTGCAATTCAAACTAAAACTTCTTTTGGCCAAAGAAATTATTTTTATCAGGCTCCGCTCATTTTTAACAGCCTTCCAGAAAATATCAAGTCAGCTAATTCCTTGAGCACTTTTAAAAAGATTGTTAAATTATTTATGTTAGCCGAGGATTGCCAATTGATTTTTTCAACTTTGTTCTTTCTAAATTATTTTAGCTAAATGATTATGTTTATAGTAATAATAAGCCAAATTAGTATTAGCATTCTCCTGCCAAATTTAAAGCATATTATATTATATACATATATTTATTATTTACAACTTAATCGTTAAAACAAAAAAAAACTTTTATTTTTTACTTTAAATCAGTCCTCAAAACAATGGTCACCCTACAAAAGTCTACATGTTTACATGAATGTACTACCTAGCGCCAGTAGTTTAGTAATAATCTCAACCTGTAAGAAATGCAACAATATTGTTCTTTCAATATCTGTATAATTTTGTGTTATTTTGTTAATTGTAGAATTGTTAACCTCAACACAGGCTTGTCCTAGTGAAGTTGCAAATTGTTTTGTAAACATTTTTACCTGCAATGTAAAGATACAATAAATAAATAAATAAAATAAATAAATGTAAAATGTATTTAGTTTAACTTAAAAAAATATATAAATAAAAAAACGTCTATTCATCGAAAGGATTTTTTACAGTTTTATACATTTTGATTTTTTTATCATTGAGTATATTGATGAAAAGGTCTCTGCTCAGCTATTCAGGATATCTCCTGGAATAATACAAGATTCTCTCACATTGAATTTATTTATTGATTTAAACGTTTTAAAATGTTTCAGATGCATTCGTGTAATGTAGAATTGCTTATATACTAATTACATAGGTAGTATCTTACAGAAGAGACTAAGATTGATTGATTGAGACATTGATTCGGTGTTATGGCTTGGCTTGATGTGGTTTTGGTGCGCCCCTGCGTGGGCTGCTGTGAGTTTTGCGAACGGGAAGAGGTCAATTTAGTATTCAGAGGGTAATTTTATTTTACATAACTACTTCAATAAAACATTTAAGTTGGGGGGTGGGTATGGGTATCGAAACATTTATTGGATAACCAACACCTCTGCCAAGGTCACCTTAAGCGGTACGCTACGTTTGGGGAGGTTTAACCAGATCTTGGCGGCGGATGCGTCTGCCCACTTACTGCGAGGCTGGCCGGATCGGGAGAGACTGGTTGAATGGGACCAGTTGGCCTCTCTAGTAGAACTCTCTCGACACATCGCCTTGCACCGCTGGGAGAGGGATGAATTCATATATTCCGTCACTCTTGGACCCACTGACGTCCAGACTCCCACCCATCCCTCAAACATTTTATTTCCTTTAAAATACTCTTCACACAGCATCCACAAAGATGACATTAGCCTCGATGGAAATTATTTTCTTCTGGGCCTCCTGTGTGGAGCTATTGTAATGGGTACCGCCACCCCGGGAACCTTTATTGGATAAACAACACCTCTGCTATAGGTCACCCCAAGTGGCTCGCTACGTTTGGTGATTTAGCAGGGGTGCCCGGGTTCATGGGGTGAGATTTGTCTAGATCTTGAAGGTGGATGACCAGGACACACTGAACCCCAGATTCCTACCCACCCCTTATACCCGTTTCCTTCCCAGAACCCTCCTCTCCTTCCTTTCCTTAAAAAAACCCCCCACACAGCATCCCCAAAGATGACATAAATTGAGAAATTATTTTCCCCAGGGCCTCCTGTGTGGAGCTCATGTAAAAAAAAAATTAAAAAATGGGTGGATTTTATTAGACAGGCCGATTGATTCGGTGTCCTGGCCTGAATTGAGGTGGTTCTGGTGTGCCCCTCGCCGCGTATCCTGCGTGCGCCGCTGTGTGTTTTGCGAACGGAAGAGGTCAATTAAGAATTCAGTGAGGGTCCCCCCAGACTGGGGGACAGAGGGCCCCTCCCGGCCCCTGAATGGTGTCTGTCCCATTAGCGGAGGTCATGAATATTCCTTCAGAGCCTCCTACGGTCCTTTCATTTACTGACTGAAGGAGGAACCGGCCAATGGAACTCCGCAATTGCCCAATGATTGTCTTTCAAGGTGAACGAAAATACTGAAATCATCGCCTCAAGGTGTTAAATAGAGAATCTTTAAATGTTTTAATGTTTGTCCCTTTCCACTTAGCCATCTTATTTTAAGTATTTGTTAAAAAAAAAAATCAAGGCGGGTATGGGTACCGCCGCACCGGAAACCTTTTGTTGGATGCCACAAGTCACCCCAAGTGGTTCGCTACATTTAGTGACTTAGCAAGGGTGTCCGGATTCATAGGGTGGGTTTGTCTGGATCTTGGCGGCGAATGCATCTGCACACCAATTGCAAGCCGGATCGAGGACCGGTTGAGGGAGGCCTTTTCGGAACATCGCACTATACCCCGATGGGAGAGTTGGATTCATGCGTTCGTTACTCATGGACACACTGACCGCCAGATTCCTACCCACCACTCATACTTTTTTCCTTCCCAGAACTTCATATCCTTACTTTTCTGAAAAGACCTTCCACACAGCATCCCCAAAGATGACGTAGGCCCTGAGGAGAATCATTTTCCTCAGAGCCTCCTGTGCGGAGCTAATGTAAAAAAAATAAAAATGAGAAGAAGAAATCTGTTTGTCAGAAGCAGAAAAAAACTGAAAGTAGTGTATCGTGTGCTTGTGTGATGTGCCCGAAGTAAGGTCAATTTTACCTAACTTCTGGTGAAATTGATCAAACACTCAAATAACGAGATTCTTTTTGAACAGATAATCGACTTCGACGTGTGATCGATGTATAACTATAAAAGGAAAATCTGACTGTCCGAAACAAGAAAAAACCTCAAACAGTGAACTCTGACGTCATTAAATTTCACAAGTCTGTCTTGAATTTCCAGAACAACCTTACTTATTTTCAGCCCGCAACGTCATTTCCACCAAGCCTACGTAACTGTGAAATACGTACAAAAATTATTTTAAAAAAATTTCAAGACAAAACATTTATTATTTTATATTTATGAAAAAAATATGTCTTCCATATTCATTGTATTTATAAGTTCACTTAAAAAAGCATAATATGAATTATTATTCTCATCATTAAAAAAAAAGAAATTATATTGAATTGTACAAACCTACAGTTCCAGATAAATGATAAGCGAATAAAATTAACCAAGTTATCTAGAAATTCATTATCTGCAGATAACATTAATGCAATATAATATTTTTGTCTTTTAAAACAATTTTATCAATCACGAAGATCGTTATATTTGGTATAACAGATAACAACTCTTGAAAAGATTTATTTATTATATTTTGGTCATTACACTCATTACATCATCTTGTATTTTAAAATAAGTTGTCGGTTGGTACAGAAATTGAGTCACAGATGTCTCTGATACACCCTCTCCCCTTTTGCCATATACAATTCTTACAGAAAGGGGTTACAGGTTACAACAAAATTATGGGATGGCATAATAAGAAACTGTGAGAGAAGAGAAGATATATACAGGAAAGACAAATGAAAAAGTTCATCATCAGAAATTCATATCTACAAGTAAACAATAAAATTGAAAAAAATATATCAGGGCTAGTCCGTAATATCTGAATTATTTTCTATAATATTCAATTTTAGCACCATTATTCAAATTTGGTCTCTAACTTTGCTTTCCTAACGCATTTGACATCTGTAAATACCAATTTTAATTAATTTCACAAGGTCTTCTTTAGTCACAGTATAATAGCTAGGTAAATACTTTTAAGTTTATAACTAGAGTTTTAAGATAATTTCTAGTTTACAGCTTGTAAAGCATCCTTCTAGGTGAAATTTCATCTAAAGACACTAGAAAAATAATCTATAGTATTATTATATGAAAATATATTAAAACAATATATTATAGTCTCCTGGGATGAGATAAATAGAATTGTGAGAAATTGTTTGAATGATAAACACATAAGTATAGGTAAGTACTTAACTCATGACTGAAACGAGTATAGATAAATAAATACATCAATAAATCAATGTTATTTAAAGACACATTTAATTCATCAGAAATATTAATTAAACAACAACATTGGTAGAGCTTGTTAGTCCTATATATTAGATTATGTAGACAGCATATTGTGGAATTTTGAAGATTTTCAGGAAAGTATTTAGGATGGTGGTGACTGATCCATAAAAGGTGTCAGTACCCCGCCTTGTTGGGAAGAAGCTCAGGATCTAGGGAGCACGTTGCTGTGGAACCAGAAGACTTTGCCGAACACCAAATGACAACCCTGCAGAACTTTATTGTAGTGAATGGGCTACTGTCAAAGGAATAACGTGAACCATGGAAGATAGGACAATGGGCCTACGTGCTTACGGAAGCTATGCAGACTGTTTATGAATCGATAATAATAATCCTGAATGGAATACATGATTAGGAAGGAAGTGTTACTTTGAAAGCACTAAGAAATGAAACCACTTCTCACAATCTAGAAGAGAAAAACTGCACACATTGGTTACAAACACAAAAATTATAATACAATTTTAAACATTGTCTCTCTCGATGAATTATGAAAGGAAATATTGAGGAATTGGATTAGGAGTACATGCTCTTACTCATCTTCACGCTGCAGAATTCCATGATACTTTGATTTTAGCCAGGTGCCAACCTCTTTTGGCCCATCAATAATAATTCAGAAGATGATTTGCTTTCAAACTAAGCCATCATTAAAAAATCTCCATCATCAAGACTGGTTGTAAGTAAGCATCAGATAATATTAACTTATCAATTACCATCAAAGGGTGTAGAATGCTTCTGGAGAATGCAAGAAAAATTGCAAGCATTTATCTCTCATTTTTAACTCATCGAAGACTCCAAAATCTTTATTTGTAAAACAGATAAGATTACAGACCTGATAATGCCAAGTAAAGAATGATGTCAGCAATTTTTACTTTGAGTTTTATCATATAAAATAAAGATTTTGATTCGGTGGGCTTTTGGATGTGATTTCAAGTTAGAAGTCACTGTTTCGTTGTTCAGTTACCAAATATTACAGCTTGTTCACTTAAATTATGTATGAAAAACAAAATTCGACATGCTAAAATGGTATATGACATAACTTGCATTTAAATTATACGATAAAACATGTTATCATTGAGACCTGGTTTGGGATTCAATAAAGTCAATATGAACACTATCTATGAACAGGCTAGTATGACTAAAATCGTCCAAAGGTACAATGTACAACGCCCATTTTTTAAATGATTCACAGAGATCTAAATAAAAACATGTCTAATTCAATATGAACCACGTTTTTATTTTGTTTGTTCATGTTTTGGCAGATGGTAGAAATGGAAAGGATTATGTACAGCAAGTGACATTCAAATTTCGGTCGCCTGACGCCTTCCTCGTATATCTTCCAAAACGTTTGAAGTTTTTTAACATTTTTGGACGTGCTTTTCTGTAAGATGTGCTTAGGTCATAAGGGTGAGTAAGTAAGGCGAGTGTTCATAATTTAGGTTCAGTCTGGAAATTACGTTAAAAATTATTTTTGTATATCTATTCAAGTACAAAACGATAAATGACATCACTGACACTCGTGAGAAAAATAGTCGCCTGTTTGACATTTAGAAAATCAAAATCAAAATATATTTATTATTTTGACATGAAGAAATCGCCACTTTTTCAAAAATCATTGAATAATAGCGAAACCCACGTAATACAACTTTGATCAATGGGAATATGTCATAATAATACGCGAAAACTATATTTGCCGCTAGGTAGTAAAACGGCCATATTCAATTGAAGACTACGGTTATTTTAGCCGCTAAACAAATGTTTGCAATAGAGATGTATTGGGATAAACTTACCGCTTGGTCGAAGTGAAGATATTCCAATTTCCGGCAACAACCACACAAACTTATTCACATTTAACTAGTCACACACTTCGAAAAAACTCCCCGTCGTCGAATCAGTAACGTATCCACTCGTTTCAAGTCACCAAAACCAATACAACTCAGCTAACTCGGCTTGTCATGCGCACTGTTAAGAAAATAGTCCGCAGATTATTATTTAATCACAAATATCAAGCATTTCACTAATGTATTCCCAGTTCAAAAGTCTTATTTTTACCACTTGTCGTCGTTATTCTAGTTTCTCAGTTGTATTAGGTAATTTCACGTATGTACTCTTGCGCCTCTGCGGAGTAGTAAACTAAAATGGCGGGGTGATGTCATCGTCCGCTTATAAAAAAAGATGATAGGGGGTGGGCGTTGTCGCTTCCCTTGAACCATCCTCAAAATTATTCATTCGTTGATTATTGTTTTACAGCTTTAGGAATTAAGGATTCTTTCGACTTTTACACATCGAAATTATAACATTAAACTAATAAATGAATAGATATTTTAGCGGGCACAATATATGCATTTTCTGTATAATCGGAGATTCTTACGTTCTATTACCGCCATCTATGATTATAATTGTTACTAGAAAATTTTATTTCAAAATGCATTTAATAATAATTTTGGTATTAGCCAAAAGAGGACAGGGAAATACGTTGCAAATGATTATTACATATTTTAAAAATTTATTATAACTTCACTATTACCGTCCTGTTGATAATTTACCATAGGTTAATGAATATTTATATAAATAAATGAACACTCTAGAAAACCGATAATATGGAGTAGAAAACAGATAATATTATGGAGTAGTATGGTGCTTTAGCCATTTTTCCATTCCAGTGTCGATATGTAGACACTATTCACAGGTTTGAGTACTGAATATGTAGTTTTCTTTTTTTACATTTTAGCTCCACACAAGAGGCCCTGAGAAAAAAGTCTATCAGGGCCTATGGCAGTTTGGGGGATGCTGGATTTGAAGGGTCTTTTTAGGGAAAGGAAGTTCAGGGAAGGAAAAAGATATGATGAGCGGGTAGGAATCTGGGCGTCAATGTAGTCTAGGAGTGACGGACGTATGAATCCATCTCTCCCACTGCAGTGCAATGCGCTAGGTCGAGAGAGACTTGCCCTCAACCAATCTCTCCTGGTCATTGGCAGTCAAGATCTAGACAAACCTCACCCCATGAACATGGGCACCTCTGCTAAGTCACCAACTTATTAACTGTTAACCAAATTGTTGAACCAAATGAACTGGGCACCTCTGCTAAATAGCGAATCACTTTGGGTGACATGGCAGGGGTGAATATGGTTATTCGATAAATGTTTCCCGGGGCGGCGGGACCCATACCCGCCTCCCAAATTGAAAACTCGGGCTTTATCAATAAATAAATCTTAAATCACAAATATTTATGTTATCCTATGGATAAACTATCAAAAGGATGGAAACAATGTCCCTTAGGGCCTACTTTTATTTTAGGAAGGAAATGTCAATTGGTAAATCATTCCGCAGGCGAGCTGTGGAACACAAAAAGTAACCTATCCTCAAGGAACAAAATCTTGAAAATTCTTGAAGTGATTTAGAGATTTTTCCTTACATAAGCTCTACACAGAAAACCCTAAAGAAAATAATTCCATTCAGGGCCTATGTCATCTTTGGGGATGCTGTGTGGAAGGTTTTTTTAGGAGAAGGACGTTCTGGGAAGGAAAAAGGTATGAGGTGGGTAGGAATCTGGGGGTCTATGTGTCAGGGTTGAATCCATCCTTTCCACTGCGGTGCAAGGCAAGGCAATGTTCCGAGAGAATCCTGCTGGAGAGGTCAAAAGATCTCCCTCAACCAGTCTTTCCCGATCCGGCCGGCATGGAAGGCAGACACATCTATGATCCTGGGCACTCTGAACCTCACCAAATGCAGCGAACCACTTGGGAAGACCTACGGCAGAGGTGTTGGTTATCCAATAAATGGTTCCCGGGGCAGCGGTACCAATATCCGCCTCCCAAATTAAAAGCATTCATTCAAAAATAAAACTGCTTTCTATAAGGCTACAGAAATTGATTGTTAAAATATATCCACCTACAGCAAGTATAAAAATTAAATAAAGTCTTGGATAAATACCATTGACACAAACATTTACTTGCTGTAACATCTGACCTGCTGTAACTTAACAACATTTTTATTAATCTTTATGAACATGTCTTTTGAATATGTAATTCAGTAAACACTGAATCTATTTTTTATGTATTTAATTTTTATTTTTTTATTTTTTCAAACTTCTACAAGATATTGTATGTTTATAAGTAATTTTCTGTCTTAAAAATACTCAAGTATACCCACGAAGTATAGGCGATGCCTATGTGGGATTTTTTTGGTTAATCTGCTAATCTATTTATATTATTCTCTACTTTTTTAAAACTGTTTATATAAAAAGTTTGTATTACAAAATTTTACCAACCGTACCAAAAAAATTGTTAATAAATAAAAAAATAAATAAACAATACCACATAAAATCAATGTTTAAATATGAATTTATATTTCCCAGCTTAAAAATATTTTGATTACATATCATAGTATAAACAGAAGAAAAAATATATGTTATAATAGTTCCATGCCAACTCAGAATCAAGCCAACTCGACACCTCTTTGAAAAGTCATTAACCACTTGGACCCATTAGCTTGAAAACAAGCTACCTCCAACATGGCCAGACATACGTAATGACGTATGAGGCATATCTGAATAATTAAAAATAGCCCATAGCCCTAACCTAACTAACCTATTTAACCAATTTTTTATATATTTTTTAGACATGATAACGTCTTATAAATCGATGAACGCCGGCAGCACTCACGAAAAAGTATGACTCACGTTCCGCCTGAGCCGAGCGTGCAAGCCAGAGCGCGGAACAAGCGTTCGGCTTGTGACGCATCTATCTCTCTTCCACTCTATCGTTATTTTATGACGTTATCCCGACTTTGCAGACAACCAAATTTTTTTTTCATCATTTTTAATGACTTTTCAAAGGAGGTTCTGAGTTGATTTCATTCTGAGTTGTCCGGTCACCGTTGTAATAGTACTTATGAGTTTACATTAATTTAGAAGGTTATGAAATATGTATTACAGATGACTAAACAACATTAAGCAGTGGTTGCTTTCTTGTCGTGACAGGAGTAGTGGACAATTTCCCCATTGGGATATCTGACAAAGGCGCTCTGGTTTCCAAAGCGCTTCTTGCAGACGGGGCAGACATTGTAATCTGCGATGGTAACGCTCTGGGCTTCGTGGATCATTTTTAACTCCTGCACCTGAAAACACAAATTAGAAACGAACTTTTATCTTTTTTTCATGTCAGCCAATGGGAATCCTCAAAAAATATGTTGTGAGGCTTAACCTGTCAAATGCCAGGCGTATTTCGAAAAACCGCGCGGATTTTACCTTGTTGCTTTCTGGTCAAATATCCAAATAAAAACAAAAGAATTGTTTTTTTGTGATTTTTTTCTGTTTACCAGATAATGTATCTTATTTTTCATATATATTACATGATAATATCATTACAAGTTTTCCCAGAATAGCTAACTTTAACAAAAAAAAAAAATCCCATTCAGCAAACAAATGTCAAAAAAATATATTCATACAAAAACGAACTGATTTTATTATTTCTACACAAACCTCCACCAATATGAAAAAAAATAATTCAAAGGAGTTTGCAAATAAATAAAGACATATTATAAGCATTTAAAAACGCAACACGGAGAATTTTCGACTTTGACAATTGCATAATCCGACCTACCAAGCATAGATAATTAATATAAAAATATTCTAGTGTTGCTAGATGAATGAAACCTTTGGTTACGTCAACAGGACTCTTCACATGTTTAGAAGGAATCTAACTAAAATCTAAGTAGAGCAAAACTTTAAATGGGCGTTTCTCTCAAAACTACTTTTTTCGAGACGGTTGACACGATATCTCAAGTTCTACTGAACCAATTTACTTGAAATTTGGTGTGAACTTTCTCTATACATTACTCTATCGCGTTTACTAAAACTATAGCAAATTTTCAATTTTTACTATTTTTAAAAAATTTGGAAAGTCCAAAAAACTGGTAAAAAAATGTCTTTTTTTATTTCGAAATTTTCATTTTGCGAAAAAAAAGTTTTTTGACTTTTCCTTAGTTTGGGCCTTAGCCGCATTTGTTTGGATTAAGAATTAATTTGATTTTTTTATTTTTAGATTACTAGGAGGGTTGCAATTGTGTCAACCAGGGAGCGCCTTTTTTTGAGACCCCCCCCCTCACTTCAAAACCCTATAACTTTTTGAATTTGAATTTTTTTCTTTTATTCTTTAAGGTTTAATCAATATTTCGTAAAATAATGGCTTCTAAATATATTATTGGTTTTTTTTATTGCACCTGAAAAAATATCTACAATAATTCATGCTTCTTGAGTAGAATACCTCCATGAAGTTAACATATAAATTCGCCTTCTCTCTATCAATAATTTGAAATGTCGGCCTAGAACACCCTTGAAGGGTGAAAGTCAGAAACATTGAAAAAAGAGCAGGTAATGTAGGTATTAGAAAATAATATGTTTATCTATAAAAATTTGGAAAAAATTGAAATATACCTGAAGATGTTCAGCATACAACAACCCCTTCAAGACTTGAACTCTGCGTCTGTTGTTCAGTAGGCTGTGGAATGCACCTTCCAGAAACTTCTGTATGCGGGATATTGGCACGTTATCTGGTAACACTGCCAGAACCTGCAAACATACAATAATGTAGTTAAATCGATGGGTGTCCTCTGAAGGCTCTCTCTTGAAGAATTGCGGGAACCTACTTTTAATATTTTATTCATAGTTTACTGTAATACATACTAATATTATAAATGCGAAACTACTTGAGTTTGTTTGTGACGCTTTCAGGCGTAAAATAATATTACGATTTTAAAAATTCTTTCACCAATAGAAAGCTAAATTATATGTGAGGACAATAGTACAGGACTGTATATAATGGTAAGCTCTGGCTTATGAAATTATAAATATTAATATATTATATTTGTTATACGTTTTCTGTCGCTAACAAAAGCGAGTTATTGCTAATGTCAGAAAACAAATCGTTGCCATGGAAACGATGTTGATATATTTGGATAATTCTTTTTTTCTTTGAGCTCTAGCATTATGAAATTTAGGTGGCACGCGAGCTGTTTGAAAACTGAATGAACCGGGAATGAATGTATGGAATTTTGGAGGGGGGGGGGGGGGGGGGGGGGGGGGAGGGGGGATAATTGGTAAGTGCAAGCGCTACAGTAATTTCTCCTAATACCGTGCGAGCGAAGCCGCGGGGAAAAGCTAGAAATAGTATATTTTTTTGAAATTCAAATTACTCTTTTTCATAAATATACAGAATTCAAAATTCTTGGAAATTGCAAACTTGCCTTGTAAGGCAATAGGTTTAATGATATAATTTAAAAAATTGCTCCTATTGCACATTTTGACAGATAAAATAAACATATTTGAAGTTACGAAATGACAAGTTAGAGTGATATTAAGATACATTAACATACATTTCCTTGCCAAGCGAATAAAATGTATTATAGATACATTATTAAAATGTATTTTATTCGCTTGGCGAGGATAGGATCTCTAGTATATGATTCGCTTCAACGATTAAATAATTACCTTCAATGGCTCTATAATATCTGCATGCTTCTCCAAAATTGTGAGAGCAGTATTTATGTCGGGCTGTGCCGTTACTGGACTCCTTGGAACGTGGCTGAGAGGACCACTGGACACCTCCTGTGCCGGGTTGACCAGCATCCGTATCAGGATGACGTAGACATCCTGAACCTTGTGCGACTCTCGAGATTTAGCACTCACCATGTCGCAGTATTTTATAGCGCGTTGGACGTCTCCTGAAATATTACAATCAAAAAGATATCAATCTTTTTTTTTTCCCTCATTTATTTTTGGAGTGTTTATGTTTGCCGTGTTGCGCTGCCTCCTTCTTTAGCCAACGTTTTGGACAGCATTACAATGTCCATCATCAAGGCTGACGTGTGGTGATGATCAACACTTTAACGCTGTCCGAAAAGTTGGCTGCAGAAGGAGCAGCGCAACACAGAATATCCCTTAAAAATACTTTTGACCGTTAAAATCTAAAATCATACGTCAATCTTTGTCTAATAGTTAAAACTCGTTAATATATTTTTTCACTGGACTCATCAAAACCTAACTTTTAGCTGTTTATCGTTTTCGAATTCATGTGTGAATTTTGTTTCATACATAAAACTATAAAATCACAAAGTGAATAGATGTACAATAGGCCACTTGCATGGATTTCATAATGACTTGGAAAAAATCGTGTGGATAGATTTTTCTACTAAGATTACGAAAATGTAAAATTTTAAGAAATTTATAGTTTTTTAATTTTTAATTAAATAAATCTGTTTTCTGGGCTCGCGATGTCACTAAATGAAAAGCTCCGTCTCCGATAATATTCAATTAATTTTGTAAAATTCCACACTGATTTTTTTTTATAAATTTTTGATAACACTTTGACTTCTGGCGAATTTTTTAATTTGACACTAATGGTACGGCCACACTGGGGCCAACTTCCAACTGCAAACGTTTGGACGATTTGGCCCAACACATCAGTCTGCGCAATATTATTACGGGAGAGTGGTAAAAAATATTATTGCACAGATAAAAATTAAAATTTTTTTAACTTTACAAATCGAAATCAATATTATGGAAACCAAAGCATCGCCTCCACAATTGTAGGCAACTGATAAGATACAGCGTCGAATCAGCTGTTCGATGTCTGCCATTTTGGAGTTCGAAGTTCAGAGTTGAAAGGTTGGTTTTGGTTGTGGAAGTAGGATAAAATTCACTTGCTTTATTGCCTGCAAATTTCGTTACCAGTACTTTATAAATTATGTCGCGTCTTTCCGGTTTATAAAAAATGATCCGATTTTTCAAATTGAAATTTTCAAAAAATCGCCAGGGTTTCAAAAAACAATTAAAAAAAAGAAGATACAAATTCTACAAAGTCTTAGAATATATGCCTAAACCGGAGTTTTTTTTTAAATGTGATGCAAGTGGCCTATTATGGATTTTCTTATTCGACAGCTATGTTGTTGTTACTAGGTTATTAGGTAAAGAAATAAACATTCATCATGAATGATAAATAGAAAGAAGATATTCAAGACACTCCTGATTCTACAAGGTGTCTTCTCAGCAGGGTTGGTCCTACGCAGGCGCAATTGGAGCAGTACTGATAATACCTAATACATCGCCCTTGAGGTTTTTACTAGCACTAGGTGCCATCTGGCTCAGAACCAGCCAAGCTCCTCAAGTACCTGAGCCCTGTAACCACAAGGGCAGGACATTGGCACCAAAGGTGAATTGGAGTCTTACATCTTCTTCGCCTTTCTTACATCTATTGGTGTTTTCCACTCCCAACAACTGTTGTTGTCTCCTGAGATAGAAGTGTCTCGTAATCCTACCAGTTCCCTCAGTGAGTTTCTGTCCATGGTGGCTGTTGGTGCAACATATTTTTTTAATATGATAATACACATTTATACACATATATACAACATACCTAAAATATTAACATAAATGTTGAGAGCCTGTTCATGAGAGTCTAGTTTTCCAAGTACTACCGCCCGCTCCTCAAACAGAGAATCACTGGGGAAATGAATCAGCACAGTCTCCGGAGTGTAATAGTTGGACTTCTCCAAGAAAGCCAAGAGTTTAGCCTTCAAATGCTGTAGCTGCCCATCCGTGTACGTCCCCTTCTTGTCCATCACTTTCTCCCTGAGCATCCTCACCAGGGCGTTGTGGAAGAAGGGATTGTTGTCTTCCCAGGTGTGGAT
This sequence comes from Glyphotaelius pellucidus, assembly GCA_936435175.1. NCBI lineage: Eukaryota > Metazoa > Arthropoda > Insecta > Trichoptera > Limnephilidae > Glyphotaelius > Glyphotaelius pellucidus. The sequence goes on from OW386548.1 coordinate 34,441,901, forward strand.
CACATGCTCGAGGTAGGGGATGACCAGGGGTTCGTGCTCCCGGAGTAGGAAGTCTAGAACTTTGGCTCTCGGGAGGTTCTCTACTTCTAGAACATCCTCGGTGAAGATTTTAAGACCTTCCTCCGGCTGTTCCGTGAGCACCCAGTTGGAGAATTGGAAAATTAAATTTATATGTTCAGCGCCTGTAAAAAAACAATCAATTTTAATGCAGCATTTACATATACCTTTAAGATTTCCTTACAGCCCATAATTATAATACAAAGAATAATTATTAAAATCATCCTTAGGAAACCTTACGACTTCCCTACTTTAGAGATATTTCGGGAATTTAATGTGCCAACTATCACAGAATTGTATAAGAGAAATGCATTATATCAAATCTACAAATATTTCATCCAAAAAATTCATCCCTCAGATAGCATAAGCAATAGATTCAAAACTAATGGCTTAATAGCCATTCCTATGCTTAGAACGACCACGGCTCAACACCACTATTTATATTTAGGTGTGAGATGGTACAATATATTATTACCCAAAAACAAAATAAATGTAACAGAAACAATGAAATATGAACAATTTAAAAATCAAATTAAGTCCCTGAAATTGGATAATGATATATTGTACCCTTAACTAATTAACATCTAATAAAAAAAAATTATTATTGTTATTGTTTTTTTTTATATCTATGTCAAAAAGTATTTGAATATCTATTTCATTCAAGACATTTAAGTCTTTGATCATTGTATTAACACTTTTTAGTACATTATGTTTTTTTATGCATGTAAATACTCCTCCCATAAACACGAGCTCCTAGAGCTCAATTTATGGAGTAGTAGAACCATAAAATTAATTCTTATGTACACCTAGGTAATAATATTATAAATGTAATTATTATTAAAAAAAAAATAAATAAATAAATAAAAAAATAAAATTAAAAAAAAATATTTTGAACCTCTCTATTTAACTTTCAATTCAACACTATTTAACATTAACTTTAATTGACAGTTAAAATTTAAATTAACTTTCTGTTGAAACACAGAGCCCTAAATATTTGCCATTTTTTACATTTAATTTTTACATTTGTTCGTACATCGCTCCTGGACACACTGACCCCCAGATTCCTACACACCCCTCATACCTTTTTCCTTCCCAAAACTTCCTACTCTTCCCTTCCTTAAAAAAACTCACCACACAGCATCCCCAAAGATGACATGGGCCCTGTGGGAAACTGTTTTCCTCAGGGTCTCCTGTGTGGAGCTAATGTAAAAAAAAAACATTTGCACTGGTATTTATTGCAAATGAAAATGTTGTATGTAGTATATAATATTCCCATTGCAAGAATATCAATTTTGTTTTTAAATTTTCACATTTAGCAAACACTTTGTGGGAATACATAATTATAATAAACACATTGATATTACTTTGTTTTATTCCACTTTATTATTTTCTTCTCCAACCGGTTTCGGTTCGACCTGGGCCTGAAGAAGAAAATAATAAAGTGGAATAAAACAAAGTAATATCATTGTGTTTATTATAATTTTGTTTTTGTTTTAGCTTTACCTAAATGCTGCAAATAACTTTTGGTTTTATGGTGTCCTTTCAGACTGGAGTCTGGTTGTTTGGCTTGGTCCTTCAGCAGCTGCAGTGCCTTTGTGTGCTGCCCTTTAGTTTGGTACAGGATTATCAGTTCACTGTACTTTCCGTGCTGCAGTAAAACCATTTCAGCTTCCTCCAATTTGCAATTATTGAGACGTAAAAGTGGGGCTACAAAGGCGTCATTCGTCTGAAAACAGAATAAATATTGAATGACTTGAAATATTAATGAAATGAAATATTTAATTAAATGAAATGAAAAATTGCGTGCAATGAAATATTGTATGAAATGAAATATTAAATTAAATGAAATATTGAATGAAATTAAATATTGTATGAAATGAAATATTGAATGAAATGAAACATTGTATGAAATGAAACATTGTATGAAATGAAACATTGTATGAAATGAAATATTGCATGAAATGAAATATTGTATGAAATGAAATATTGTATGAAATGAAATATTGCATGAAATGAAATACAGTAGAATCCGTTTATTATGACTCTGTCTATATTGACCAACCGCTTAATATGACATAATTACACAGCGAAGTTTGGTTTTCATATAAAATTCTTTATAACAAAGTCGGATACAATGACTTCGCTTATTGTGACATGTCGCTTATTATGACCCATTTTTAATAAATTATGTCCTAATTTCACGGAAAACTATGTCGTTTATAGTGACCGATATGATTCCTAACACCTTTGGCAGTGTTCGGGGAGGTCATGTGACGCCCGATGACGTTAATATGTGTTTCTCTCGTCACGATTCTTAATATGCTCTTTTCTCACGTCGCGAGTCTTAATAAAATGCTGTGTTTCTCTCTATTAAAATAAATACATGCATTTATACATAACAAAAACAGGAGGTTGTTTATTTTCTACAAAATGCTTTTGTATGACGTGTTTGTCATTTCCCTTCGATGTCATTATAAACGGATTCCACTGTATTGTATGAAATGAAATATTGTATGAAATGAAATATTGAATTAAATGAAATATTGTAGGTGGGCAAACTCATTTGCCACCAAATCCTGTAAAAACCTCACCCCCATGAACCCAGGCTCCCTGGCTAAGTTACCAAACATAGCGAACCACTTGGGGTGACCTACAGCAGGGGTGTTGGTTATCCAATAAATGATTCCCGGGACCCATATCCGTATAAATTGAGATAAACACTATAAACAGTTCACAAATTATAACACTTTTGTACCTGTAGATAACACTTCAATAGTGTTGTGTCAATGGTTTCTAGCATTGTGCGTTTGATTTTTTCATCTATTTCATTCTCGCTTTCAGTGGTTTTGCCATTTGTCCAATTATTCTCTTGAACTTTCAGTCGGACTTCCGTCAGGTACGCTATCAGAGCCAACAGACCGCTATCGTCCTGTTGAGACTTGGGCAGGGAAGGTTCATTGTTAGGTTTGTTTGGACTGGAAGAGAGCTCCGGGAATAGTTTGATGACTTCTGAAGGATCCGTGTCCAGCTGGAGGAATATTTTCATGGAATCTGCGAACTTCTTACTGTCGAAGAGGTCAAAGGCATAAAGCATTTGAATTGAGTTGATCTTTTGCTTCTTTTCATCGTCAGACTCGTCTGATATATTCTGAAACATTACAGAAAACATTACATTATATTATACTAGCAAAAAAGTTTACTTTGTAGGTTACAAGATTTAGATTTAGATTTAATTTACAAGAACCCCTCAGGCCTCAACGATATTTTGTCAGGGGGTTGAAATATATCCGTTTTACAATAAAATCCACATAAATGGAATATTTCTGAATGTATCTGAAAACTAAAAACTATTTTGATAGGTGGTAAAAAAGGCTTTCAAATTTTATAAATCGAAAAACATATATAATTTTTTAAATATAAAAATTTTGCATGCAAACATAAAAAAGTTTTAAGAATTGGTTCACCTTACATTTTTTCTAACTAAAATTACTGATAAGAAAAAAAACCACTTACACATTTTATTAGACATAAATAATGTACTACAAATGTTATTGTCATCTCACTTTTTGTCGTTTCAGATAATAAATAAAAATTTCCCGAAGTTTCGTAAATTTATTGTAAATTGCAATTCGAAACTTTGGTTTCATAAAGGTCTACATTTTACTTGTGGTTAATTTTTATATTTGAATTTAAAGTGTGGTATTTTCTCTTTCTAACTCCATTCAAATCATATTCCTTACTATGATACTAAGGGAGACACAATGATTTTAATGAGACATATATAGAGTTGTCCGAAAACCGAACAAACAGACTTTTGACAGATATATGTACATATATCTTTATTTTTCACAAATTTAATAACTTTGTTCAATCGAAAAGTAAATTTCTGAAGTCTCTCTAGTTTGTCAACAAAAAAATATTTATTTTTTAAATTCTGCAATTTATACACCTATACAAATTCTACAATTTATCTATCTGGTTATTTTTCGTGCAAATTGTCTGCACTACTCTACAATAATTTATTAATTTAACAAATATAACTATTTACCGTTAAGTTAAGCGCAAGTTGAAAGTATTTATCTTTGAGCAACATTTGGCGTTGTTTCGTAATATCCACTGCATCAATTCTCCAAACTTGGCTGATGGAAGCCACATATATAAGGCCTCTACGACATCTACAAAAGAAAAAAACCATTTTAATAAATGGGGGCATCAGCATGGGTAAGCTCCAGTGTTGCCCACATTACCAAATAATGTTTTCATTAAAAAATATACTGTTAATGTACCAATAATATATTTTTTTAAATAAATATTGTAAATTTATTACATATTTGTAGAGTACTTTCACCATTATTAGATCCTTTACTAATACTTTTACGGAGGCCGTGTCTTAAACTCACGTAAGTGTGTGAGTATCCGTTCGAAGCATTTCATTGGCTGGACGATAGTGGGCAGCGGTGCATATGTTCGAATTCACAAAACTACAGAAAGTTTGCAAAGCTATATTTTTTCATTTGTTATCATGGCAAAACTTGGACGTGATGTTTCTTTGCATATTTATAATAACCAAAGAAGTTATTATTAATGTGAAGCAAAATTTCAAAAACTTATACCCAATAATTTTTTTTATTTAAAAGTAGCTGGTACCCGGCATGCGTTGCAATGCAAAGAAATAAATTGTTTCTCCCTGCATTTCCTTTCCCATGCATCCCGCGTCCCCTTCCCCCGCTTTCCCCTTCCACCTTCCACGCCTTCCCCTCCCTCGTCATCCCTCGCGTTAACCCCACCTTCTTCATTACCCTTCCCCTCATGCCTTCCCTCCCTGCCATTAAAATATTTAAAAGACAGTCATTTTCATTAACACAAATTTCATAACGCCAGAACTTATATTATATATAGCCTATAACCTTCACGGGCATGCATATAACAAATCACTAAAGTTTCATCGCAATCGGATGAACAGTATGGCAGCGCATAACATAGGAACAAACAAACAAACAAAAATTGATTTTTGTATATAAGATTAAATTTCTGTTTGAACAAAAGTGATCGGACAAATTTATTTAATAATTCGTTCAACTTTGTGATACTGAAAAGTATTCTAACAACTTTTAATCACGAGGGCGGCTATTTCGCATTAACACAGACACGGATATGGCCTTAACTAAGTAAATTTATGTATTTTTAAGTATGGTTAATATGAACCATCTTATACCCGAGGATCTTATTATGGTGAAACTACTCTAACTTTGTTTAAATAGTGTAAGAAAAGTAATCAATCTAATAAAGTACATACCTGCATAATAATCTTGCTTTATTCAGTTCTGAGAGGGTTTGTATGAACATATTAGGTTCAATTGTTTGTACAATAATTTGATCAGAGAGTAATCCTAGAATGTAGGGGCTGTCCCATACTAAAACAAATATAAAATACACCATTAAAAACATTAATTTCAGAGGTCGTAGGCGTGAAGCATGGAACGGCAATCAATACTTCACCTGATAAGTTAAATATGATAAAGGTGTTGGCCCGATGGGTGCTGCGATTGCATACAGTGGACAACAAGCATATAACGCACCGGCACATTTATCCGGAATCGTCATCAACAAATTACATGAATTGCGCTACAAATTGCTGCCGCACCCACCGTACTCGCCCGACCTGCCTCCCTGTGACTTTTTTTTTTCCCGAACATGAAAACATGGCTCGGAGGAAAAAAATTCAGCTCAAACGAGGAGATTATCGTTAAAACAGATGTGCATTTTGAAGAGTTAAAGCTATGGCAGAAATTTATTTTATTTATTTATTTTTTTTATTTATTGAAACAAAATACATATACATTATAAAAAAAATACTTTTGACTGTCCAACTAAGATTTCCCGTTTTAGGACAGTCAAATTTCCTGGTTTAGTTCACATTAGGTAGTTGTTGTTTTTTGTAAAACATAATATTGTATCTAATAATTACAAATGTAAACATCATTTCAAGTACAATGTTATAAAGGCCGTAAAGCAGTTAAATATAGTGATAGTTGTAAAAGTTAGTGAGAAAAGTTACAAAGTTTAAATAAATAAAATGATAATATATTAAAACTATAAAGAAAACCAAAATATAAACTCATTGTTTTGTGAACAGAAAATAAAAAGTAAATCTTAAAAATAAAAGCTTAATCTTAAAAATAAAAACTAAATCTTTCATCGATATATTTCCTATCCGAATGTTCAAACAGGAAATATATCGAAGTTATTTTTTTTTTTTTTTTTAAATTGTTTTTAAGAAAATATACGATAGGTTTGAGTAGAGGCAATCTCATTATTTTTATGTATTAATAATTTCATGATCTATCTTATATTTTAATAAAAAAATATATAAATATATATATATAATAATAAAAATAATTTAAACAGTAAAGTGAATGAGAGATATCGAAGAGTTCTTCTCCGTAACTGAAAATTGAGAAAGATTATAAGTCTGATAGTACTAGTAATATAATTCTGATAGGAATAAATAGTTCTATAATTCTCACAGTGTTTATTACATTGGAATCTCAATCAAAGCTATATCATGTAAAAAAAAGAAGGCAGGAATCGTTATCATTTGAAAAAAAAAAAAAAAAAAATCATAGAAATGACCAGACATATTTGCATAATGCTTTCGTACACAATAGCAAAAAAAGAATAAATAAAAATATAAATATATATTCCAGTTATTTTAATCTGTTTGTTGTTTAATTGATAATTTTGTTTATGTTGCCATCTGTTAAATTATTAAAAATTATATTACACACAGTCTTGTTAAATTTCAATATATTATCAATGATACAAATAGTAACTTTAATCTAATTATACACATTTATATAAAAAAAAATACATTCATTAGCTAATTGAATGGTTGCTGTGTGGTAAGTTTCCTAAACAAGGTGAACAGAGTAATCCAGAATCCAGGTATATGCTAACATCAGGGAACAATTACCTTCAGCTTTACAATATGAGATATATAAATGAGGTACGGGTCACAAATTCGCTGTTTCTATGTGAATAATTTGTGTACAAATTTATTTTTTAGAGAGTTATTTTGATTTATTTGAGACGTGTTCATAATATATATTATGTAAATTTTTCAGAAGTGAGATACTAATTTATTGACTAACTGACAGTAATAATAAATAATTGCGTGAGCGTACATAACATTTTTCTTTATCTGTTCGTAAGCATAGATTCGCATTCGGCTCTTCCTAAGCTCAGAAGCCAGTCATTAACCAATTTACGCAGAATGCGTACACCTTTCGATTTCCAAGAATCGGGTACGAGGTTGAGCATTTTCGGGCCTAAGTAATAGAATTGCCTTTGAGCGAGGGATGTCATAGTTGTAGGTGGAACTACTGGATTTCTTCTTGAATGTCGAGTGTCATGATAATGTTCGATGGAGGGGTAGTGTTGACGTTGTTTTTGTGTGTGTAATATAATTTTTCTTATGTATAGTTGTCGAACATCTAGGACACGGAACTCCTCGAATAATGCATCACTGGGGTACCTAAAAGGTTTTTTAAGGATGACCCTTAGAAGAGATTTTTGTGCTTTTGCTAAAGGATCCAGTATTGTTTTAGTACATCCGCCCCATCCTAGGGATGCATATTCAAGAATTGAGTTACACATGGCGTAGTATATTCGTTTCAGTTCATTTAGGCAGAGAATATTTCTAATAGACAGGAAAAGATAGGTAAGTTTTCTGACCTTTATGGAAATTGAGTCTATATGTACGTCCCATCTCAGAAATCTATCTACGATAATACCTAGATATTTTATATTGTCCACACATTCTAAGGTAAGTTTTCTGACCTTTATGGAAATTGAGTCTATATGTACGTCCCATCTCAGAAATCTATCTACGATAATACCTAGATATTTTATATTGTCCACACAGTTACATGTAATTGTGTCATTGCAATGGTGTATAATAATTTTTTGTATTTCTTTGGGTTGTCCTGCTAGAGTTGCACTGAAGCAAATGAATTTTGTTTTTTCTGTGTTGAGGGTGAGTAGGTTATTGTCTAGCCACTTTTTAACCTTGTTTATACCAACTTCTGCTTTGCTATGCACTTGATTCCAGTTTTTGCCTTCGAATAACAAGACTGTGTCATCTGCAAACGTAATAATGTGGTCGGCGTAGGAACTGTTGCACAGCTCATTAATATAAATGTTAAACAAAAGAGGTCCTAGAGTACTTCCCTGCGGTACGCCATAATTAATATTGGATGGATCGCTTAGAGTATCATTAATATCCACTCTTTGGCTCCTGTTCTCTAAATAGCTGCCCAACCACTTGAATAGCTGACCCTGTACACCAATGTTCTGAAGTTTTTTCAATAGAATTTTGTGCGAGATGGTGTCGAACGCCTTAGCTAAATCCAGGAAGAGCGCAATGCATTTATTTCCTCTATCGATATTATCAGAGATGAATTTCGTCAAGTTAGCAATGGCCGTTTCCGTACCTAAACCTGGTCTAAAGCCGTATTGTCTATTAGAAAGGAGTTTATTATTTTCAAGATAAAAGCTTAGCCGGTTTTTGACGATTTTCTCTATAATTTTCGAGACAGAATTGAGCAAAGAAACTGGTCGGTAATTGTGTATAAGCGATTTATCCCCATTTTTGTGAAGCAATATAACTATTGAGTGTTTTAAATGATTCGGGAATATACCTGTTTTAAAGCTTAGATTGGAAATGTACGCGATCGGTGTTGCTACTGAGAATTTAATAATTTTTAGCAGGTTAGATGAGACCTTATCAGGACCACAAGCATTCGATGCCTTAAGGTCGTCAATTGTTTTCAGGACTTCGTTAGTTGTTGTTTGGATGTTGTCTATTTTACGGCCGAAATTAGAGACAGTTAAATTAGCGAGATCAGTTTCAGTTGTGTTACGATTATCAAGAATTTTTTTCGCAAGAGTGTCGCCAACAGACGTGAAATAATTATTAGCAAAGTTTGCCATTTTTTTTGGGTTTGAAGAGTTTGTGTTATTAATTAACAATGATTTTATTTCGGTAGATTTATTGATTTTTGTTTTAGTTATATTACGAAAAGCTTCCCACAGTCGTTTTGGCGTGCAGTTATTTTCGTAAATTAATTTTTTGTAATAATTTTCTTTGGTTGACTTGATTAAATTTTTGCTTAAGTTCCTATACTTTTTGTAATGAACTTGAACTAAAATATTTTCTGGGCACCTTTTCGCCCTTTCGTGTAAACGATTCCTTCTATGAATAGATTTAACAAGCCCTGGAGAGATCCATGGCGCAAGTTTTACTTGATTATTTGATATGAGTTTGTCGCTGGTATGTTTAGATATATATGAATGTAATTTGGTGATAAATTCGTTCATTGCTAAGTCGATATCGATTTGATCTAATACATTTTGCCAGTTTTCCGTGAGCAAGTCCTCGAGTAAGTTATTATAATTAGTACGAGGTACAGATTTAATTTTTGCTGCTACAGGAGGCTTATTTTTGAGGCAGAGAGCTGTACTATAATGGTCTGAGATTGTAGTGTGAAAAACAAAAGAGTCGAAATGGTTAATTTTTTTAACAATGATGTGGTCTAGGCAGGATTTGCCCGTGCCCTGTTCTCGAGTAGGACTGTTGATTGTGTGAATGAAACCATTTTCTGTAAGAAGACATAAATGTTGGGCGGAAACGTGTATCGACCTAAAAGAAGATAACTTTGAAAAGAAAATTTTGTTAAAAATTTTCATCTTGATTCCTAACTTATCGATTGACCCTTGACAAGTAGATGCAACTGCAATCGATGCACCAAGAATAGAAAAGAAAATAACAATAAGCAAATTAATATTTACCTGCTCCAGCCAGAGGTTCATTCCACTTGAGCACAGTCTTAGTAAGCAGCGATGGCTGCGTTTCGTCTACAATGAAGGATGTTTGGTCCCGTCCCAGCATGAAGGAGGTGTCAGAAATTTTGGTGATGCACGGCTCGAGGGAGCGAGAGCTGCTGGTCAAGAACTGCTCTTTGGCCACACCGGTGAGCTACACATAGTACCATATATTGTAAAAAGTTGAAGGCATACAATCTTACCATGTATCAATTATGTTTACTTTTAAGCCAAATAAATGCCGCCACCAGAAGGGTGATGATTCTGTATTTTTATGACAGCGTAATGCGTGTTAAATTGGCCATATATGACACATTTTGACAGTTTTCTTGAAAGCGGTATCGCGCTAACGAGCTAAATACTTCGCTCGTGTTAAGACACCAACTCTTAAAAGTAATTACCCTAATGCCAGAGATGACGGCGTGTTTTCCGAAAAATCCCCATTGAAAGATGTCAGTGGCAGAAAAATTTGCAAATCAAATGTCTTCATCAATGAACATCAAAATAATACGACAAACAGATAATACATATTAGGCTTATATGTAAGTAGTTTAAATAAATAGTAATCCGCGTTTTTAAGTGGGTAATTAATCTACTCAACACGTGACAGGCATAGAGAGGCCATTGAAAGCCATAGAAAATCACAGAAATTTGAGTGTCAATAATGCACGACGGACACCTTCCGACATCCGACACATTTTGTCTTTCTGTAGTGATTGTCTTATAATGCTGTCTTAACACAAAAAATAACACAAAAGACATAGAAACACCCTTCAGGTAGCTAATTCAAAACAGTCAAATGGTTGAAGGGTACAGGGAGAGTATCGGCCACTTTAAAATATGCTGCAAGTCCATGTAAACTACATAAAATATTATTTGATATGAATTAAATGTGAAATAAACCAATTTAATTGAATAAAATTTACTTGCGGACGCTGGATTGGTTGTAGTCGAGTTCTTTACCCCTAGACAACAAAAGTGATTTTTGGAACCGCCCATGGCGCTATGGAAGTAAGAAACAGCGGAGGAATACTCACATCATACAGTGAGTACTCTTCCTTGAAGCCAACGCAGAGCATGCTCTCTCCCCACATGATGACTTTGGGAATGTCTCCGATGGTGATGTCGTCCACCAACTTCTTGAACTCTCCATGCTTCCAGTAATACAGCTGTAGTTTTCGCTTGACGGCAACACATAATCTTATCACAGAAGTCTCTCCCGATAGTGAAATTGTACTCTGAAAATATGAAAAGATAGAAAGAAGTACAATTATCATTATAAGCAATACAATTTTGGTTGTGTGTACATAGCAATAATATTTCTTTTTTTTTTTTTTTTTTTTTTTTTTTTTTAAAGAATTAAAACACTTTGTATTTAAACCACGAATTTATTATTTTGTATATCTACCGGTTTCGCTTCGACCAAGCTTCATCAGGATATAATATAATAATAACTAACTACTAAGGCAGAGATATCGGTTATATATAAGTGGAATGACAGAGGGAGAAAGAAAATCACAAAAGAAAATAATTAGACAGAGACAAAATTAATATGCAAGGGATACAAAGGGTAAACAATTAGTGGGAGGGAGACAACAATGTACATTATACAGAAAAAGATAAATTATAATACAAAAGAACATAATTAGACGGGAGCAAATTAATTTAACAGAGGTACGATGAATATCAATTAGGGGGAAGGAGACAACAGTGTATATATGAGCATAAGTAAATGGGCAACAGTATTCAATAATATAATAAAAAGTCTGATGCATCTTACATTTTAACATAAAGAACAATATTTAGATATGGATGAAATAAATAATTAAGGGACTCAGAATAACAATATAACACAAACATAATATCATGGGGTGGGATGGATGGCCGGAAACAAGTTAAAGATAGGACTATAGGGTGTATTTTTTTGATTTGATAGATTAACTTGGTTATTGAGTAGGAATTCTGACTTATTTGTATTTAACGTTTTTCTAATCTCTAGAGCTTCTAAATTGTCTAATTTAAGACCTATACTGTTTTTATGTAGCATTCGAGTTCCTGATATTTTATTAAAATTATGGTCTGTTGCGATTAAATGGTTTGCAAGTTCAGAGAAACCTTTACCGTTTAGACAGCGTAGATGTTCTTTGACTCTAATATTGACGTTTCGTGCTGTTTTTCCTATATAGAATGCAGGACAATCACTGCAGGTAAGTTGATATATGCCCGAGTGACTTAACTTATCATCTTTATCTTTAGTATTGATTAAGAATTTGCCAAGATTGTTATTTGTGTAGAAGGCCGGTTTAATTTCTAGAGGAAGGTTTCTAACACTTAGGTTAGAAAAATTATTTATAAATAGAATCCTACGCCAATTGTATTTTTCGATTGACAATTGTATTGATCGACAATTAAATTCCTTTCTCCAACTTCTAAACTCTTTTCACACTCAAATACAATTCACCTTAGAAGTAGGTATTAATGCTTCCTTAAATTTCCTAGATCTTACACTTTCTTTGTTAAATAATAGAATTGAGTTCAACGTATACCGTAAACCAACCTACATAGACATAACTATACACAATACATCTAATCACCCAATCTCACATAAACACTCGGCTTTTCACTCAATGGTACATAGATTAGTTTCCGTGCCCCTGTCTAACACTAATTATTCAAAAGAATTATCGACTATTAAACAAATAGCGTCGAATAATGGCTTCGATCCTGACTTAGTTAATAAAATACTCAATAAAAAACTAAAACAAATATCTACAAATAAATTCCTTTACAAAAGTGCGCCGATAACAAATAACAATACTCAAAAATACAATTGGCGTAGGATTCTATTTATAAATAATTTTTCTAACCTAAGTGTTAGAAACCTTCCTCTAGAAATTAAACCGGCCTTCTACACAAATAACAATCTTGGCAAATTCTTAATCAATACTAAAGATAAAGATGATAAGTTAAGTCACTCGGGCATATATCAACTTAGCTGCAGTGATTGTCCTGCATTCTATATAGGAAAAACAGCACGAAACGTCAATATTAGAGTCAAAGAACATCTACGCTGTCTAAACGGTAAAGGTTTCTCTGAACTTGCAAACCATTTAATCGCAACAGACCATAATTTTAATAAAATATCAGGAACTCGAATGCTACATAAAAACAGTATAGGTCTTAAATTAGACAATTTAGAAGCTCTAGAGATTAGAAAAACGTTAAATACAAATAAGTCAGAATTCCTACTCAATAACCAAGTTAATCTATCAAATCAAAAAAATACACCCTATAGTCCTATCTTTAACTTGTTTCCGGCCATCCATCCCACCCCATGATATTATGTTTGTGTTATATTGTTATTCTGAGTCCCTTAATTATTTATTTCATCCATATCTAAATATTGTTCTTTATGTTAAAATGTAAGATGCATCAGACTTTTTATTATATTATTGAATACTGTTGCCCATTTACTTATGCTCATATATACACTGTTGTCTCCTTCCCCCTAATTGATATTCATCGTACCTCTGTTAAATTAATTTGCTCCCGTCTAATTATGTTCTTTTGTATTATAATTTATCTTTTTCTGTATAATGTACATTGTTGTCTCCCTCCCACTAATTGTTTACCCTTTGTATCCCTTGCATATTAATTTTGTCTCTGTCTAATTATTTTCTTTTGTGATTTTCTTTCTCCCTCTGTCATTCCACTTATATATAACCGATATCTCTGCCTTAGTAGTTAGTTATTATTATATTATATCCTGATGAAGCTTGGTCGAAGCGAAACCGGTAGATATACAAAATAATAAATTCGTGGTTTAAATACAAAGTGTTTTAATTCTTTTAAATATAATGTCTAACCACAAAGTAATTGCTTCTTACGAAAAAATTATATCAGCAAGTACAGCTAATAAAGCAATAATGTATAAAAACTATACAATTAAGTGCAGAGTTACGTCCATCAATATATTCTTCTATAAACAATGTTTAAAATTAAAAGTGTTTCCTAGTTATTTAAATGGTTTCTTCAACCGGGTTAATAACAAATCTATTTCTAGTTCTTCAGTGTTTCAAGCCAAAATTGCATGGCTTAAAGATGATCTCAAAAGTGCCTACAAAAAACGCAATAACATTAAACTTAAATTACATATATTACACACTGAATTAGTGCACATACTTCACCCATTAGAATGGGATGTGTTTGACGATAAAGTTAGACACTTTGCTTCAATAAAAGTTTTCAAAAAACGTGAAGTTATAATTAAAAAACTAAAAAACTTGTGCCTTACGGCTGATCTTAACAAAAACATTCCTGACAAAACAAATCACCAGTTCTTCGATCGAGTGCAGAACCTTTCTTCTACGCAATTTCTTCCCGAAGAATTGGCCCTATTATCAAAAGGCCTTAAATATAATCTAAATTATACCAAAACCAGTATTAAGGATGCAGTTGAAAATGTTGCTGTTGACATAGAGACCGCTCTACATGGCTGCCCAAATCCTTTCTTCTATAAAAGTGCTGAATTATTAAAAAATCTAATACCAAAATGTAAATCCTTACCTAACCCAGAAACTCGCCATATGTTGAACATTCGTAATAAATTAGAGACCGACCAATTAATTTTAACTAAAGCCGATAAAGGCAATACTGTCATTATTATGCGTAAATGTGATTATCATTCAAAAATGAATGATTTCATTAATAATGATAATTTTAAGATCTTACCCCATGATCCGACTACTAAATATCTCGATAGTGTAAAAAGTGCTCTAAAATCATGCAAAACCTCAATTTTTATAGATGATTCATATAATAAAGTAAAATTTCTGTCAAAAAACCCGAAAATCCCCAAATTATATGGAGTTCTCAAAATCCATAAACCTGATACCCCCATTAGACCAGTCGTTTCATGTTGTGAGTCACCAAATTTCAAATTAGCATCCTTTGTCACCAATATCTTTAGTAATTGTAAAGTGTTTTCCCCCAAACACACCATTAGAAACTCATTAGACCTAATTAACGACTTGAAAGACCTTGTAGTTCCCACTAACAGTAAATTAATTTCATTTGACGTTGTCAATTTGTTCCCGAATATCCCGATAAATGAAAGCAAAACCCTGATTGATAATATACTAAACAATTCTAAATTGCCAAGAGATTTTTGCAATGACCTCACTCGTTTGTTTAATGTATGCTTAAATCAAAATTACTTTAAATTCAACAACATCATTTATGAACAAAATATGGGCTTGCCCATGGGGGCCCCAACGTCACCGTTGGTCGCTGATATATTTATGGATAACTTAGAAAATAACATATTCTCTTGTAAATCTCCTCTCTTAAAAAACGTGCTCATATGGAAAAGATACGTCGATGATATATTTTGCATTTGGTCAGGTACGGATCGACAATTAAATTCCTTTCTCCAACTTCTAAACTCTTTTCACACTCAAATACAATTCACCTTAGAAGTAGGTATTAATGCTTCCTTAAATTTCCTAGATCTTACACTTTCTTTGTTAAATAATAGAATTGAGTTCAACGTATACCGTAAACCAACCTACACAGACATAACTATACACAATACATCTAATCACCCAATCTCACATAAACACTCGGCTTTTCACTCAATGGTACATAGATTAGTTTCCGTGCCCCTGTCTAACACTAATTATTCAAAAGAATTATCGACTATTAAACAAATAGCGTCGAATAATGGCTTCGATCCTGACTTAGTTAATAAAATACTCAATAAAAAACTAAAACAAATATCTACAAATAAATTCCTTTACAAAAGTGCGCCGATAACAAATAACAATACTCAAAAATACAATTGGCGTAGGATTCTATTTATAAATAATTTTTCTAACCTAAGTGTTAGAAACCTTCCTCTAGAAATTAAACCGGCCTTCTACACAAATAACAATCTTGGCAAATTCTTAATCAATACTAAAGATAAAGATGATAAGTTAAGTCACTCGGGCATATATCAACTTAGCTGCAGTGATTGTCCTGCATTCTATATAGGAAAAACAGCACGAAACGTCAATATTAGAGTCAAAGAACATCTACGCTGTCTAAACGGTAAAGGTTTCTCTGAACTTGCAAACCATTTAATCGCAACAGACCATAATTTTAATAAAATATCAGGAACTCGAATGCTACATTTTTTTTTTTTTTTTTTTTTTTTTTTTTTTTTTTTCATGTTTACATTATACCTGCAAAGCTACTGCAAGTAGCTTGTCGGCAGGAACAGTGTGGACAGAAACATAGTACAGTTAAGTATAATACAATACAGGAAAAAAATATTTCAATTTAATAAAATACATAATAAAAACAAAAATAAGTATAAAAATAATAATAATAATAAGAATATGTCTAAAAA
The DNA here is from genome assembly GCA_936435175.1 of Glyphotaelius pellucidus. NCBI lineage: Eukaryota > Metazoa > Arthropoda > Insecta > Trichoptera > Limnephilidae > Glyphotaelius > Glyphotaelius pellucidus. The sequence goes on from OW386548.1 coordinate 34,458,231, forward strand.
AAAAAAAAATTTTTTTTTTTTTTTTAAAGTGCACTAGGAGTCAGTCAATAAAGAAAATCTGATTCCAATAGCCATTTTTTTAACAATAGGGCAAATTTAGGTGTCGAGCAATATTTTTTCAAATCGTATGGCAGCATATTAAATATAAGCGGTACAATGTATTCAAGAGTTCGCTGGCCATGTTTATTAGAAAATCTAGGTACAATCATCCCTTCATTTTGTGTGAGCCTAGTATTGTACATGTGATCCACCTTTGTTTTGTATGGGCTATCTAGTATATGTTATAAAAACAGTATAGGTCTTAAATTAGACAATTTAGAAGCTCTAGAGATTAGAAAAACGTTAAATACAAATAAGTCAGAATTCCTACTCAATAACCAAGTTAATCTATCAAATCAAAAAAATACACCCTATAGTCCTATCTTTAACTTGTTTCCGGCCATCCATCCCACCCCATGATATTATGTTTGTGTTATATTGTTATTTTGAGTCCCTTAATTATTTATTTCATCCATATCTAAATATTGTTCTTTATGTTAAAATGTAAGATGCATCAGACTTTTTATTATATTATTGAATACTGTTGCCCATTTACTTATGCTCATATATACACTGTTGTCTCCTTCCCCCTAATTGATATTCATCGTACCTCTGTTAAATTAATTTGCTCCCGTCTAATTATGTTCTTTTGTATTATAATTTATCTTTTTCTGTATAATGTACATTGTTGTCTCCCTCCCACTAATTGTTTACCCTTTGTATCCCTTGCATATTAATTTTGTCTCTGTCTAATTATTTTCTTTTGTGATTTTCTTTCTCCCTCTGTCATTCCACTTATATATAACCGATATCTCTGCCTTAGTAGTTAGTTATTATTATATTATATCCTGATGAAGCTTGGTCGAAGCGAAACCGGTAGATATACAAAATAATAAATTCGTGGTTTAAATACAAAGTGTTTTAATTCTTTTAAATATAATGTCTAACCACAAAGTAATTGCTTCTTACGAAAAAAAAAAAAAAAAAAAAAAAAATAATATTTCAGTTGTGTGTGGGCATTTTTGCCAAAGTTTGTTTGTATATCTGATCTTTTTTATCATTTTTATGCATTCCATTACTGTTTCTTTTACATTTCACTTATAAGTTACCACCGATATCAGATTACTACAAATCAGGATATTTTTAGGGCAGAAATTCTAGAACTAAGTACCATAATACGCACTCATTTCCCGGAATACTAACAGAGGGTAATAATTATGCTGAGTCAGTGGACATCTTTCATTTATCACAATAAAAAGAAAAATATTGTTGCTAGGGCAGTTTAGTTAGGAAATGTTTTTATTTTTTATTTATAATAATAAAAGAATTATATATTATTTTATAAGCTATTCCTATGTAAAAGCCCTGAAAAAGGGTTTTAATAAATAAATATGGTCATGGAATGGAAGTATGTAACGGATTCTATATCAGAAATGTCAAACGCGATTTTTATCAATGTTCGTCGAAATTTACGTAAAAACTTAATATTTTCCAGAAATATATAATGGCTATTTAAGACATTACAAATTTAATCTTGCAAAACTAAAAATAATTATGAAATCAGAGTAATTGAATTGACGTGGTAAAAACGGTAACCGGACAACTCAACAATGTGCTACTTCATCACTCCTTTGAAAAGTCATTAAAAATGATGAAAAAAATGGTTTTGGTCAAATAGGTTGCATTAGGTTAGGTTGTGGGCTATTTTTTTTTATCATCACATGACTTTTCAAAGGGCTGTAGAAATGCCACTTTATGAGTTGTCATAGAATCGGTAAAAACACACTATCTTTTAACCTAAATAATAGATTAAAAATATATACAGATTCGACAGTTGTGTTAAATTGACCAAATAAAATCTTAAAATCTTATATATAAAAATCAGTATTTGTTGTATTTTATGCGCTGCCATACCGTTCATCCGATTGCGATGAAACTTTGGTGATGTGTTGTGCGGACGCTTGCGAAGGTTATAGGCTATATATAATGGTAAGCTCTGGCGTTATGAAATTTGTATGATTGAAAATGTGTGTGTTTCATATATTTTAGCGGCAGGGAGGAAAAGCAGGAGGGGGGGGAACGGGAGAGGCGGAGTTAGCGGGATGGGTGACGAGAGAGGGGGAAGGCCTGGAAGGTGGGGGGAAGGAGACTCGGGAACATGCAGGGAGAATCAATTAATTTCTTTACATGGCATTGTAACGCATGCCGGATACCAGCTAGTAAATTTGTCTGTTAAAAATATATAATTTTCCAATGTTCTATAATAGGTAACTATGAAAAAACCAATCAAAACCAGGAGATCACAGAAACACAATATACAAACTTTGGTAAAAATGACCGTGCATGTAAAAAATAAATAATTCTTACTAACTCTTTCTACATGATAATGAATTTATCATGAAATTCGTTCTTATAATAGAGGTTTAGTGGTCAACATAGTTGTTCTCCAAGCAGTTGATTGGGGTTTGATTCTCGTAATAATATAATGTGCTGTGTAAAATTAATACTTATCTCTCAGATTTGATTCAAACCAGAAACAGAAATATGTATATTATTGATGATTACCTTAGTATCTAAAGCGAACAGAGTAGCCCCCTTGGTCTGCGGTAATGTTTGCACTATGGGGAAGTTGATAATGTTGATATCATGGACAACCAAAGTGTTATCAGAAAGGCAGAGAAGTAAATGGTGTTCTGTAAACATAAATCAAACAATTTAAAAACAGGTATGTTTTTAGGTTTTCACGGCCAAAAGTTGGGGTGTTATGCCGTGTTTCGCTACCTCCTTCTTTAGCCAAAGTTTCGGACAGCGTTACAGTGTCCATCATCAGGGCCTTTTTATGCGGATGTGTACTGGTACAATCGATTCCTACTTACATCTCTTGAGGAAAGCCAGGTAGCCCAATAAACGGTTCCTTCGCTTCCTCAGATTCTCCAACCATAAATCCATAAAAACCCCATGAAATCCATAAAAACCCCATAAACATTAATAGAGACGACGGAGCTAAGCTCAATAGTTCTTGGTATTCAGTAATTGACGGCAACACCAAAGCTAAACGCAAAAAACCATGCTGATTTTTCTCTAACACCAGCTCGTAGAGAAATGGAGCTGGCAGCATGGTATCGCTTCGACATACATAAGCAAACACTTTCACCAATATCATTTGCTCATCTGCCCTGATGATGGACACTGTAACGCTGTCCGAAACGTTGGATATAGAAGGAGGTAGCGAAACACGGCATAACACCCCAAAAATAAATAACAAAAATTTAAAACAGTTTGGAGAACATCTTAACACATTGTAATCGGATCACGTATTGATACGTTTTTAGCAAATTAATGCTAGAGAGCGGATCACGTATTTATACGTTTTTGATAGATTGTTAGTGGAGCGCGGGTCACGTTAAAATACGGGTTCCAATATACTTGAGTTTTCGCTATATAGCGTCTGTAGGGTTGTAGCTATGCAGGTAAAAACCTTTTGAGAACAATAGATGGGGTGTACGGTAGGTACCGAGGTAGTGTAAATATAAATTTTTTCATAACTTTCCTGCTTTATGTGAAATTCTGCACTAGTTTAACGATAAAGAATACATTTCTAAATATAATAAAATAAAATGAATTAAAATAAATAATTTGCAAAAAGAATTATTGAAATCAAACAAATATTTTTGAAGTTATCGCAATTTTTCTAGAGGTCTACGTTAGCGCGAAATTACGCGAAAAATCACCCGTTCGCAGCACTAGTACGCGGCCGAAAACTGCCCGATCACATTGTGTTAATGAAATGCATGGACCTAATTGCTTAACTACAATTTGGAAAAATCTCCTATTTTGTTCATTTTATTGACATACACAGTAGATAAATAGATATGTGAAGAGATTTGAAATTCATCGGAGTGGAAGATACACAATATCGCCCTGGCAAAGACCACCATTCAGAATAGAAACACTGCTTGAAATGGCTTTAGCTGTTTTTTATTTATTTATTGTTTTGAAACAATTACGAATGATTTATAGTTTTAAAATCAGATTGGTAAATGATGTGTTAATAATCCAGTTTAAAAAAATTCACACAATGCATCATAGTTTATGGTTTATCATTCACTGTGTAGAAATACAGATGTTAAATAACAATTAGAAATAATTAAATATAAATAATAATATAATATTAAAAAAAATCAACTCCTTAACTCGTCTCATGCCGTTCGATCACCGGTGATCAATCGACGCAAACCAAAATAATCACTAAAAAATAATTTTGTTATGCGATTTTAACCCTTATGTATAAAGAAAACGTGTGAAGAAGAAGGTCAGAATCGCTTGGGGCATTCTTGTTCATAAGGTATAAGATACCATGAACCCACCTAGAGCAGCGATATAATTTCTTTGAGATTGTTTATGACACGGCCTGCGAGGCTGCGCGTCGCCCGGCTGGACAAAATGGCGGCTGTGAAGTCTCGCGTCGCGGGCGACGAAATGATCGTAAAACGTATAAATTCATCGAATAAACGCAAGTAATATTGTTCTTATGTATAGTTTAGTATTCAAGGAATGTGTTTCAGTAAAAATTACATTAGATGGCATAAAATTAACCTGCAAAATAATACGTTAAAGTTGACGTTTTTTCGTTTTTTCCTGGCTCGTCAGGGGTTAAATCAAGTTTTTTTACCACCATACTAATGTTATAAACGGGAAAGTTTGTATGGATGTATGTGTGACGGCCTCCGTGGTCACGAGGCAAGACTCTCGACTCACAATCCGAAGGTCGCGGGTTCGAACCCGGCGTGCGCAAATAAATTTTATTTGATTAATTTGTGTTATTTCACAATTTATTCATTTAAAATAATATATAGTATATTTGCGGCACATTCCAGAGTGGAAGATACTATCAGTATCGCCCTGGTGTAAGACCACCATTCAGAATTGAAACGTTGCTTGAAATGGCTTTAGCCGTGTTTAGTGACCAGATCTGAATAGCCAGGTACTTCCCAACCTTCCCCTTCCCTATCTCCTTCCCCTCCCCACTACCTTCAGCCTCACAACATACCCCGATTGGGGATGCCATAGTCTCACTGGCTCCAGACGGGAGCAGTTGGGACTCTTGTGCGGTATTAACTGTAAAAAAAAAAAAAAAATGTGTGTTTGCTACTCTTTCACGCAAAAACTACTGGATGGATTTTAATGAAACCCTACAATAATATAGCTCATACATCAGAATAATATATAGGCTGTATATAATGGTAAATTTGTACAAATGATGTGTGTATTTCATATATTTTAGCGGCAGGGAGGAAAGGCATTGGTAGGGGAACGGGGGAGTTGGGGTTCGCGGAGAGGGAAGAGACGAGGGAGGGGGAAGGCGGGGAAGGTGGAAGGGAACGGGGACGCACGGGAAAGGACATGCAGGGAGAATCAATTTATTTATTTGAATTGCATTGCAACGCATGCCGGGGACCAGCTAGTAATACATCTATTTTCAGAAGTATTTTAAAACTTTTTTTGTTGACTGAGGATTCAATCGCACTACCAACTAGGCCATTTCCCGAGGCGATAAGACCGACATTTATTTCGTACATTAAATGTTGTAATGTCATTGAATTTCAGAAAAATGTGTATGTCCACATGTGTGTGCGTGATTGCCATCAAAAGTTGATAGAATCCATTGTCATCGACAACAAGTCTAACTGCCGAGTTTCAGCTCTATTGGATGTTGGGAAGCGGGTTAATGCACCCATGCATTTCTCTGATATGAAAATAGATGTACTATAGTAAAAAAAAAACTTTGATTTTATATTGGGTTGATTTTTTTTTTAAATGGCTAACTAAATATTTCAGATACCTGGAATAACATCTATTTGTTGAATTGGTTTCTTGCTGAAATTCTTGTGGAATCTCAACACTTGGACTTTATATTTGGGAACATCATTACTGTGCGTGACAAGGTACATCAGCAGATGTCCTTGCCTCGTCCCGACCAAAAGGTGTTCATCTGAAACACACATTATATACACACATATTATAAAGAAACATGCTATGATATGTAAGTTTTAAATGTATATAATTTGGACATAGAAAAGATTAGGAGATATGCGAAAAGCTGGAAAGAAGCATAAATAATCATCTTTTATGGATATAATCTAAAACCCTTCAGCATTTCTAACATATATCTAAAGTATCAACATATTAGTCACCGTAAGCAGCTATTGATTCGATCTGTTCGGTGAGTTTGAGCAAAGGAGCTATTTCGTATGCCTCGTGCATGGTTGTATAAAAATCTGCGATTTATTTAAAATCACAATGATATCATTAAAACTTTAAAACACGGTATAATGTGCATTGCGCAAAACATCTATTATCAAAATACTACACCCACTGTAGTTCCTGTCATTCCAAATTCTGACAGATGATTTAGTTTTGTTTATGGTCAAAGTTTTGTTATTGTCTATTATTTTTTTATTTACGCTGTAATCAGAGAATATTATGTAGCCAGTTCCATTAATTTGCGTAGGTACCAAAAAGTTTCATTGTTTTCCGAGAGATGTCACTACCAACCAAAATTTGAGCGCGAATTTTGATTCTCTACAAAAGTAATAAATTCAAAATATATACACGAAAAGACTGCACCACGAAAAGATTTTTAAGTGATAGTTATTTTGTTGAAATAAAATATAAATTGTGTTACCCTTTCATTATTTTTTTTTATGTTAGCGAATACCGCACATAAATCCCAACTTCCCAAATGCTCCCAACGGTCTAGAGCCAGAGAGAAAAATATAGGGGAGAGGAAGTAGGTACCAGGCTAATGAGATCTGGTCACCAAACACGGCTAATGCCATTTCAAGTAACGTTTCGATTCTGAACGGTCGTCTTTCACCGGGGCGATACGAAGTATGTAATAATATATACTTCGTATCGCCCCGGTGAAAGACTAATAATCATATAAATGATTAATTTTTTTCAACTTTATGTCGGGGTTAAATCTTCCCTACAGAAAAAACTAAACCCTTCCGCACACTTTTCCACAAATGATCATCTAGTCAATCCACGCTATGCATGTATATTGTATAAGTAAAATAAATACAAAACAATACAAGAACAACATGTCAACCTACCAGAGAACAAAAGGGAAAATAATTCACCGACTCCAGATATTTTCATATCAGAGGTTACGGCTCGGTAGAACTCTTAACTGGACCGATAAATCCTACTGATCACTCAATATAAATATTTAAAAAATCTTTCTTTATCCTACGTGTATTAAAAATGATTGAATTTTGCATTTTTAAGCCTAAATTCTTTGACAAATATAATAAGCCTAAATTTTGAATGAGAGAGTTAGGTATAATGGCCAGTAGCCGAAATAACAAATGGTAATATTTTTATAGTCTGAGAATGCCAAATTCTTTTTCGAAATTCTCATTTCCTAAATCTGTATATTTCCTTATTTTTTCAGAAAGAGATTTTTAAAAACATGTTATTATTATTTTAATTTTGTAATTTTTTTTTCTCATTTTTAGTTTTTTTTTATTTTTAGTTAAGGTTTTCAGTATATTTTTTTATTGTGTTTTGAATTCGTTAAATCTATCATTAAGGGATCTTATATTTTCTGGTAATTTGTTCCTAAGCATTTGTAGTTTTGTTGACATAAAGTTTTTTTAGAAATCGGAATTGATAACATGTATTTTTGCCTGAGATTTGCTGTTTTTGAAAGGTACGGTTTTGTTTAGGATATCCTCTTTGTGAATTTGAAAGGTTGAGTGATCCAGGAAAAGAGTAGGTACCTATTTAATTTTCTGACTTTAAATTCTTTATATAGCCACTATTCATATGTTTAAGTATCGAATAGTAAACTTAGGATTTTTAAATAGATAAATCGTGTTTAATTAATCGACAACGTACGTTATTGTATGGATAATCTGTGGGGAAGATGGTGAAATATCCCTATAAGAAATTAAGCATTACAGTATTTCGCAAATATTTATATTTACAAATATTTATAGAAAAAACAGAAATTTAAAAAAATTTAGCAATTTCAAAACAAAATCAGGCATTGGTGAAAATTTCGTCAATGAGGAGACTCCTCCAAGAATCAATAGAATTTCTCCTTTGAATCTCTCCACGCTGAAGAGGTTCGGTCCAGGAGCATACTCCTCCCCACAGTGAGGTCCATTGGTTCCATGCCAATTGAGAATAAAGTCAACTCAACACCTCCTTGAAAAGTCATTAAAAGCTATGAAAAAAATAATTTTAAATTAGCCGATAACCCTAACCTAACGTAATCTATTCAACTAATTTTTCATATATATATTTTTTATCACTCTAAATGACTTATCTGAGATGGTTCTGAGTTGGTTTCATTTCGAGTTGTCCGGTCACCAGATCCATTATGTCGTTATTATTTTTTTTAAATACGATCTTGACGTGAGTAGATAGTTAGGTTGTTCTGAGTAATTTTATATTTATAAGAGAAGCATGTTTTATTTTGTATCACAAAAGATCCATAGTTCAATACATACAGCGCCACCTATGAAATCATGTACATACTAATCACTCGAACAATCGAATAATATGAAACCGCATTGCCGCACATAACAAGATAATATTATATTTAGGTATTATTGTCTAGGTTACATTAAATTGATAGGTCAGGAAGCCGATAACACCGAAAAGGAAATTGATTAGGAGGTTATGCAAATATATGAATGAAATAAAAGGCGATTGCTAATCCATTAGGCACATTATTGTTTGAACTGTGAACATGTATTTAGATATTCGTAACGTGATGATAGCGGTTTATTTTTTAATGCTATTCAATATCTTCACAAATTGAAGAATTCGAACGGTTTATTTTACAATGATATCAACTCACAAATAAAAGAATCAGGGCCGGCCATGCACAGCGAGCTCCTTGGCGCCGACTTGCCAAGGATCCAAGGCACTGGTTATTTATATATTCCTCCCCCCTAGTGACATCACACTTTTTGCAATTTTACATGTAAAAGGAACAATAACTGGTAATATTTTGAAGTTTTTGTCGCGGTTATATTGACCACAATGGAGGGGGCGAGATGGGATAAAATTCCTGTCATTTGGTAAGCCTAACTGCACGTGACGTTACAAAGCTGATGAGCTCCCCTACGCCTTGTCACACAATGTCGCACTTCTCCACACCCCTTCCCCCCCTTAAGGTGTGACGTAATTTATGGATGGCCCCTAATACAGCGCACACTAGGTTTTTTCAAGCGCCAGGCGCTGTTTGAGTCGGAGCCGGCCCTGACAAGAATAATACCAAAATCAATTTTATATTGTTGACTAAACTCATTTATGGCCAAATCTATAAAAGTATATAAAAATCAAATTATGTTTGGGGATTAGTGAGATGTCTTGTTAAGCACAGAAAATGTTTGAAACTTTCAAAATACCTTCTTTAAGCCCCCGCGAAGGTTTCTGGATTATTACAACCACATGACAAAACATCTGAAAAGTTTTTTAATCATCACAAAAATTCTTGTGAAACTGTAAAAAAATTAAGAGTTACGTTTTGAAAAACGATGATTGTCAAATTAAAATTCTATTTTTCAAAACTCTTTAAATTGATGAATTAATTGGAAGTACCTACTTACGTAATAATTTGAATCGAATCAAGAATTATCGATATTTTAAATTGGTACTTATGTTAGGTACCAAATTTGATTGACTGTTCTTATAATATGCAAAAATGAATATTTGTAATATTTGAAAAATGAATTAAAAAAATTGTAATAGGTGGCACGCGAGCTGTTTGAAAACTGAATGTGCTGGGACTGCATATATGGAACGCGGGAGGGGGGTTGACGGGACGGGGGAGCGGGAGAGCGGAGAGGTAAGGCGGGAAGGTGGAAGGGGGACGCGGGAGAGGAACGGGGACGCACGGGAAAGGACACGCACGGAGAAAAAAAATATTTCTTTGAATAAGGCATTGCAACGCATGCCGGGAACCAGCTAAACTTTTATTAAAAAAATGTACTTATCTACTTTTGGTAGGAAACTTTGTGATTCTTGTCGGTATTTGTAATCAGGGTTGCGATAAATTTAATAATAAATGTGGAAAGGTATTTAAATCAACTTTATTATTTTTTTTAAATAATGTTCACCGTCCGTATTGTGAACTCCTTCTCATGTTAATATTATTTTTAAGAAATATATTTTTGGGTCGGATTTGAAGTTTTAAACGGATCATACGATTTTATAATAATAATAATCATAATAAATATAAAAATAGTTAGGAGTTCTATCGAGCCGAACCCTCTGATATGAAAATATCTGGAGTCGGTGAAGTATTTTCCCATATGGTCTCTGGTAGGTTGACGTGTTGTTCTTGTATAGTTTTGTATTTAGTATACTTATACAATGCAATTACATCGCGTGAATTGACTAGATTAGCATTTGTGGAAAAGTGTGTGGAAGGATTAAGTTTTTCCTGTGAGGAAGATTTAACCCGGACATAAAATCTAGAGAACAATAAAATATAATAATAATCCTTATTTCGCGTTTTTCTATATGATCCGTTATTTTGAACCTTATTTCGCTTCCTTCATCTTTCCCATATCCTTCACCTTCTTCCTCTTCCCCCCTCCCACAACATATTCCAATTGGGGATGCTGTAGTCTCACTGACTTTGGACGATTAGGAGCAGTTGGAACTCTTGTTCGGTAATCTACCATATAATAATAAACTACCATTATTAATGTAAGAGTCATCGGATAATTCAAAATCACGCAACTTCAACAACTTCTTTGAAAAGTCATTAAAAGCGATTAAAATATATATTTAAAAAATTGAAAGGGTACGTTAGTTTAGATTATGGGCTAATTTAAAAAAAAATCATCTTTTAATGACTTTTCGAAGGGGTGTTGAAATTGCATGATTCTGAATTGTTGTCATGGATACTAATTTAAAGCACCATAAAGTACTCGGTTAAACCGGTGATTGAGGTCCCATGATCAAAACTAACTAATAGTGTTTTTTTTTTATGTGAAATTTAAGTCAATAAAAACAGCGTGCAATTTCATAGAAAACTTTTTTTGTGATTTTGGCATTATAATTTTAGCTTCATGTGATGATCTCATTACAATATTACGTAAGTACATGTACCAATTTAGCATTACAAACAAGTGATCGTAAAGAGAGGAATTGGTGAGATGAATCGTCTGGTTTTAGAAAGTCACACTCGAGGAATTCATAATCCAATGATTATTATTTAATGTTCGCCATCTGCCTGATGATTGTATGCACTTCGAGGCTGTCCGCATCATTGGCCTAAAAAGGAAGAAGAAGTTAAATACAATAATTTATTGATCACTCCAATAACAAATAGGATAAAGCTAATATCTCGTGTTATCAGGTTATTTATTTTCAAAAAACCGTCGTATGGCCTACTTCTATAGTGAGACATCATACTAGGGCCAATCAAAAACTGATGTCTCCTATTTTTTTCTAATTAAATAAAGTTGGTTAAATGAGAAAATTGAATTTGGCGCTATTCCTCAAACTTGCATCTACAATCTACTGCAATAGTAACTTTTTACGTCAACAGGTGGCAGCACTGCAGTCGCTTGCAAAATGGCCGATATGAATGTTCGTATTAGCCAGCTTTCTTTGATTGAATTCTTGAATGCAGAAGGTAAAACGCCTATTCGCATTCAACAAAGACTGAAAAATTTGTACGGTGATGCAACTGCACAAAAATTGTAAACGGAGACGAAACATGGGTTTCATGGAAACTGAATCAAAGAGGCAGTCAATGGAATGGCATCACCCAAACTCACTGAGGACGAAAAAATTAAAAACTGTACGATCAGCAAGGAAAGTTATGGCGATGGTGTTAAGGGATGCAGAGGGTTTGGTTATGGTTGAATTTTTGGAGCAAGGAGGCACAATAAATTATGTCCAATACGTCACAACACTTAAAAAGCTTAAAGCACGTCTTTCACTCAACAAAAGTTATGGCGGATGGCCTTAGGAAGCAGGATCGTGCTTTTTACCACTCTGAGATACATGCCCTTGTTAAAAGAAGGACCAAAAATTTAAAATGACAATTTAATCGTGAATAGTGTGATTTTTGACCTGTGTAATTGCATTTTTTATTTCTTGACAATTGAAGGAGAAAAAAATATAGGAGGCATTACTTTTTGACTGACCCTAGTAATAATAACAGATTCCTAAAAATAATATCCTGGAGCAAAAATTGCTCACTCGATTTAAAAGACTGACGTTTACCAGATACTTACAAATTTGTCGAAATTTCATATAAGCATGGTCACTTATATTTATGATATAATTCTCTTGTTTTAATAAAAATACAAAATTAACGCAGTTTAAATTTATTTGGTAGGTTATGCCGCGTATACACAAAAGAAAATATCTTATTAGTGTTTTTAAATAATCAATTAGTATTCTACACTATGTAATTACAAAAAAATGTTTTTAAAATAGTCCCGTGTAATCGTATCTTTATTTTTGCTAGTAATGCACATTTTAGCAAACAAAATGGCCAAAACCTCACATTTCACATCGTAAATAGAACATATGACCGTGAGGGAAGGTGTGTTTATATAAACACTTACTTTTAAAGATATGTTTATATAAACGCATCTTAATATAAACATATATAAATTTTACCTTTTTTTTGGACTTTTTTGGATGCTAATGCAAAAAATCAACTTTTTTGCTTAGTTTTTCATAAATTCCCAAAGTTTCGCTCCTTCTTTAGTGTGGTGGGAGGTCAGAAGGGGACATCTAGGTACGGAGGAGGCGGAATGTGATATGGGATTGGGGCGAGACGGGATGGGTGGGTACCGGGTTTTTTCTTTTCAGACTTCCTTGACCAGGGACCACCCGCGCGCTGAGCTGACTTATTAAACGGCGCGCATTATTGAAAGTTTGAAATCTTTCGTGAACCACATTCTAGCTCTTGCGGACCACTGGTTGGGAAACCCTGGTATAGGGTCTAGGCCGTCTAGGATCTCGGGCGTTGCCTTTTGCTTTCCCTGACAAATTAGACAATGCTTGATTTGTTTCTCTGTTGAGACGAGCATGGCACAATTCATAATGAAATTACATCACCAACTCAAATTCGGCATTATTTAACTTGTCTCCGTGCAGAAATAAGTCATCGAACATTCACGCAAGCTCAATGAATTTTTCTCTAAAAATGCTCTAAAAATTTTTCCAAGACCATTTTTTAAATTTTTCCAGGACCCCGGAACATCTAGCGAAATAGTGGAAAACACAGAATTTTGGATCTGCAATCCGTTTACCGCAAGGTAAGGCCGACTAGAGTACAGGCCTGGACGCGCGACCTCCAAAATTACGTCGGTGATGCTATTTAAGTCAGTGCTGTCGCTAAATAAACTTCACCGTTTAAAATAGTCTAATCACTCTTTTTATTAAACTCAGGCTAATTTCTTCATTTTTGGGAACAGTTATAGATCTCGTAGAAATAGTTGTCTCCATTTATGTCATGGTGGAAAATATGATCTAAACGGTGCTAGGAAGAGTAAACACTACCTTTTATATTAAAATCTAAAATTTAACCACAAAATAATTAAAATGTACCCACACCTCTATGAAACCAAAGTTTCCTACCGCAATTAGAAAAAAAATTGAAAATTCGTGAATTTTTTTTTCATTTTCTTACATGAAACAACAGACAATAACGTTTGTATAATAATTTTTTGTGTATATGTGATTTTTTTATTAGTAATTATTTTATCGTTATCATCAGTAATTATAGTTAGAAAAAACAAAAGATGAGCCATTTAAAAAACTTTTCTTTGCTTCCGTTCAAAATTTTTATATCTAAAATTTTTATATCTAAAAATTATATGTTTATTTCTAATAATGTTTACATTTTGAAAGCGTATTTCATCACCTTTCGAAAACAGTTTTTAGTTTTCGGATACCTTCTGAAAGAATGTGCCCGAGGCCTCAGGAGTATGTTTGATGTGGTGACCGGATAACTCGGAATGAAACCAACTCAGAACCATCTCAGATAAGTCATTTAGAGTGATAAAAAAAATGTATATAAAAAATAGGTTACGTTAGGTTAGGGTTATCGGCTAATTTAAAATTATTTTTTTAATAACTTTTATTGACTTTTCAAGGAGGTGTTGAGTTGACTTTATTCTCAGTTGGCGTGGAACCGTTTGATGTACAACAAATCCGCCGTTACGTCGAGCACCAACAACAATCTTTGCAAACTGTAGTGCAAAGGTTTATACTATAGTCGGCCTTGACCGCGAGGAATATGTATGACCTCAACATTCTCAATGAGTATATTTATAGGTAGGTCTTCAGGAATAATATTGCCATCACCGTGTTGGAGCTGCAAAACCACGTTAAATATGAATTAATGTTTTTTGCGAAACTCCCAAGGAATGTGATCTTTGCCGATTAGACCTAAAACTGATGTCGCCAGTTTCAATAAGATCTTTCCATTCCTTGGCCCCGGTCAGGCCAATGCATTTGGTAATCTGTTCTAGAAAGAATTTCGATGGGTATTTGAAATTATTTGATCAACTTCACAACAAATAGGAAAAAATGGGGATTACTTTAGGCACACGATGTGCCCACAGTACACTTCTTCGTATCTACATACATGCATGTCACATTGTGACTGAAGATGAATCTATATGTGAAATCCTATTTAGATTAATCTTTACGACGAATCGGTTTACATTATGAACTTCAATGTTTTGCTTGTCTATGTATTTAAATTACATTAAAATTATTAATTACATCAAAAAATATAAGCGTAAACCACTAAAAAAAATGTTTTGCATGACTTAACAATGAAGTAATATAAAAAACAATTTAAAAAAATACCCCTTTATGGCTAAGACTATTTTTAAGGTTTTATATGTTCTAACTTTTTTCATTCTTAAAAAATTATGCACAAAATAAATAAAAACACTTTTTCGTTTACTTGCCTCGTGCAAATAAGACGCTCGATTTTAAATTTTGAAGGCATGAAAATCGAAATATTTCTAGTGTTTATATTCCTCTGAAGAGACTTTATTCTTGTAGATAGGTGGGTACCTAAACTAGTCCAAACGAGAGCCAGTATGGACGACATCTACATTCCTCTTCCTTCTCACGTTCTCACGCGTCTTGTTTGAAAACGAAAAAGGCAAAAGGTGCTAGAACGATGACGTCACCTACGATCTCTCGCTGGGACTAGTTTACTCACTACAAACGATAATAATTTTACTTCAACCATTTTTCTAAAAATAAACATATATACACTTTTGTGGGTTTCGCGTCTACGACCTTAGCAGGTGTGACATTTTTGCAAAGTTTTGAAAATGCCTCATCTGTTAGTTTAGGATAGTTTATTTCAGCTTCAGCTACAACAATGTATCATTTTGTTGGCTGGCTGCTCAGATCGGTGCGCAAGCACATCGATAAAAGTTTATCGACATATCGGTTATTTGTAAACCCTCCCTTAGGTTGCCAATGAACACATCTGTTCACTTCGACAAAATCTGCTTAATTTAGTCGACATTAAACCTTTTTTAATCAGTTGACGATCTATACACGTGTTCGGGAAAGTTGACAAATAATCGACATAGTCGATAACACCTTCATCGATGTGATTTTGCTAGTGGCTAATGGTCCTATATCGCGGTTAATATCACTTCAAATCGAACTTCAATCATGGTAGACATAAAAAAACAGAGTGTGAAATTTTCACACGCGGTAGAAGTGAAACCTTCAGAAAATCAAAGAGCGGGGAGGCTACGAAGCGCCGCACAAAGAGGTGACCGATTATACTAACTCATTCTCTCGCAGGCTAAATCCTATAGATGTTTGTTTGTCTCTTTTAGGTATCGCTATTTTTCATGACATCGAGTTTCAAATCACAACGGTGCTAAAGAAATTTTCACCTGAAAAAGAATAAATTCATCTAAATAAATATCAAAATATGCGTGCTTAGCGGTATATGAGCTAAGAATTGTCTATGTATTGCTATATTAAGCATAGGAAATGTTTGAAACTTTCAATTTACCTTATTTCGGTATTCGCAAAGGTTTCTGGATTATTACAACCACATGACAATACATCTGAAAAGTTTTTTTTAATGATTAAAAAAACGCTTACAAAACTGTCAAAAATATCACAATAGAATGACACTTTGCAAACCATCGATTGTTAATTAATTAATAAATTTATTTAGGACGGGTTGTTTCAAAAAATTTGATGAGTTCATCAAATATTTTAAGTTAATTTTCACGTTCTGTGTAAGTTCTATTCGAGTTCTGTTATTTTGTCATCATAGGCCAGCTGCTTCATAAAACTGAAATCATCACAGAACTTTAATAGAACTTACACAGAACGTGAAAATTAACGAGAAACGAAGAAATTAATTGAAACGGCCCATCCTTAAGATACCTACTCACCAATGATAGTAACCAAAATCAAATACTTTGAATTTAATCAGAAATTATATTTATTTTAAATAGGTAAGTACCAAATTTGATTGTTCTTATAATATACAAAAATGAATGTTTCTAACAGAAAATTTGTAAAAAAAAATTGCAATAGGTGGCACGAGAGCTGTTTGAAAATCTGAATGTACCGGGACTGAATAATATTGAATGCGGGAGAGGGGAGGGATCGCAGGAGGGGGATTTGAGGGAAAGAGGAGAGGGAAGGCGGGGAAGGTGGAGGGGGAAGGCTTAAGGGGAAGGGAACATGGGAGGGGAAGGGGAACGGCACGAATGAGAAAAGACACAGGGAGAAACAATTTCTTTATTAGTAGCATTTTAACGCTTGCCGAGAATATGCAATTTTATAATAAACATGTATTGAAAAGAGCATTTATGACATTTGCAAAGAAAAAAAAATCATTAAACCTTAAAACATTTGCGCCGTATGAGGATTGAACACTAACTGTCCAGAGTGGTAACCAAATGCACTAATCATATATTTTTTTAAACTAATTTTTTTAGGTACCTACTTTTCCACTACGTATCTATTTCAACAGAATTAAATATTTTTAATGTTGTTAAAATAATAATAAACAATTTAAATGTTTCTATGAATCGTATTATAGAAATAATATCATTTATTTTGGTATCTTGTATGCTAGGCGCGGAAGTGGCGCGTCGCTCGTATCATTCCTCGCTGTGTGATTATAATTAGTTTTTTTCTCTGTCGCCTGACGTAATCTGCGTTCCGTACGTTGTATACTCTATTACGGCAGTCATCCGCCATGCCTCTGTGGCCCAATGGATAAGGCATCGCCCTCCTAAGGCGAGGATTGTGGGTTCGAGTCCCACCAGAGGTAAAATCATTTTTTTTAAAACACATTTTACTTCTTATCGTGATTTATAAAATCAATAAGAAATGATTTTCTCATATAAGAATCTAACGGGAAACCAGGACAAAGCTTTATTATACTATTTTTTTTTAATTACTTTTTTATTAAATTATTGTCATCATTAATATTTAGGTTTATAAAATAAATTTTTCCCTTGTAGGAATCTAATGGGAAACCATTAAAATAAGTTTTTAAAACTTTTATATTAGATATAAATTTGACAGTTCGTTATATTATTTATTTATAAGCAATGTTTTTGTTTGACAAAAACATTGAATTTTTTAACATTGTCCAACAATAAAAAAAAATTTTTTAAAAATTTTGAAAAAAAAGAAAATTTTGTATTTTTTCGGATTATAAGTTGCAATTTCTTAAAAATAATATATAATAATAGAATATATTACAACACATTGTTAATAAATTAGACATAAAAAAAGTTTTATCAATGTGCCAATAGTTACAAGTTGCTACCCGGTGTCGCCCGTGATTTTAACACGAAATTTTTAATATTTTTTTTTTGGATATGATTTTAGATTTTCACGATGAAGAGAATTTTCGTTATTTATTTTTGGGGTGTTATGCCGTGTTGCGCTACCTCTTTCTTTGGAAAATGTTTTGGACAGCGTTACAGTATCGATCATCACATCAACAGATCTGCCCTGATGATGGACACTGTAACGCTGTCCGAAAGGCTGGAGGAGGTAGCGCAACACGGCAAATATCCCAAAAATAAATAACGATTTTTTTTTAGTGGAAAATAATAATTTAAGATTGATTTAACTAAAATGGCGTCTTGTACTATTTTACAAAAAATAAAAAATATATTATTAGTCATTATTTGTTGTTTGCTAAAAGTAGTTGCAGAGATTGCATAGAGAACGGCAGTGCGAATTTCGTGACGTCAGAGCTCACCAATGAAAGGTTTTTATTTTAAATAAGTGTGTTTTGTGTGTGGTGCTTATGAATCATTTATCATGATAGAGTTATTTTGGTATCATGAGGTTGGTACGTGGTAAGGTATTATTACCACAAGTTTATTACCACATTTCCAAACCTGTTGAATTCGTGTTTGATTTCAACAAAAATTCAACGCGTTTTGTTGAAAGGTTCGTTTTTCTTTGGAAATGTTATTACCTATTTTGTTTCCGTGTCTAAATGCCAATGTTATTTTTAGTCTTCTTAAAAAAATAAACTAATAAAATAATATGCTACTAGCAGTTAAATAACCCGCTACTGCAGATTTTTGCTGCTAGGCACTGCGGGCGGCTTTTGGTTTGGCTTCGCCCAGTTAGTGTTGGTGACCATTTTATAAATCCAATAGGAACTGTTTCACTGTCATCCAGTGTAGCTAGTCACCGGGACAAAGTAACCGATACAGGCAATGACGTCATATGTAATTCTAACTTTTTCTTTTTTTTTTTAAAGAAAGACAAACATTCCTGGGTTACGAATAATCCAACATTATTTGAAAATCTTCTACTACCACCACATAAAGCTGAAAACATTGCTTATGTTGTGATGAAGGACTTAGCCAGCCGAGGAATCGAACACGGGACGCCCGGGTGGGACCCAAACGCGATGGCCACTCAACCACTGACCGGTCGGTGTAATAACTGTAATATATAGCCGATTGATACAACTATTGTAATCTAACCGTCAATCTTTCAATATCCAGAGAGATACTACATATTCACCAATTCGCAGCAGTTATACCTAGCAGTTACACCATCCCCATCCGACTTGATGACGGAAGTGGCGACATCTTGTGACGAATTCTTGAATTCGAAATCGAATTACAACGGTAGCTTTGTTTGAAGTTTCACGTACACAGATGTTTTTTGCGTTTTTGGCGTGTACGGCGTGGCGTCAGACATGCAATCGAAGCCGGCTTCTGAAATTCAACCACGCAGACGCAAGTCTATTAATACTATTCGATCGATCGATAATTATAACTTGAAAGATTTCCATAGGTTTATTGGTGTTATTACACACGATTCAGAATATTGGTGTTATTATGGATAACTCAGAATCATGCAACTTTAACACCTCCTTTGAAAACTCGTTAAGTGATGAAAAAATATATTAAAAAAATGGTTAAATAGGTTAAGTTAGCTAAGGTTATGGAGGGGTTATTTTTCATTTTTTTTCCATAACTTTGGCTTTTCAAAGGGTTGTTGAAATTGCATGATTCTGAAATGTCATTGAACCATTACTTACATGTATTATTAATTAAATATTAATAACAATGAATTAAAACAGCATATAAACAAATTTATATAAATATTGGAATTTAAATTAATAGAATTAGAAATCCTTGTTGTCCTCCTAAAAACTCTGACACCTGACGTCATGAAATTTGCGCAAAATTTTCTATCTGAAACATTTTAACTCACAATGTTATTTCCATCAAGCGCTACTGAGCTTTGAAATATCTACTTATCTGTCAAACAATATGGCAAGATAGCAAGACATTATATCTTAAATTTGATTAAAAAGGTGTTATGAACTCGGGCTAAGCCGGGTAGTGGTACCTATTATTGCCATATATCTATTTATAGTGGCGGACATCGAGCGAGCGGCGTAATTGTGTTATTTTATGCAAATCTAGTTTTATTCAGATATTAATGAAATTTGCACACTTTGCACAACAAACCGTCATAACACCTGATTTCAAAAAACTTTACGTAAAGCCCGAGCAACGCCGGGGAATTGAGCTAATAACTTATAACGCAATCTTATAACGAAATAAATAATAATACGATAGCGATCAAATTTCGTACTAGGTACTCTATTACGAATTATTGGAAAAGCGACAAAAACTAAATAATATGAGTAAATCATCATTTAACCAGGTAGGTTAAGCAATGTTTACTTTGGCGTTTGATTTCACGACAACAGGTAACCGTAGCTATGGTGATTAGGCCCAGATAGCCGGGAGAGCAGGACTGAACCGACAAAACACATTATTGCGCCCGATGCGGAAAGTAGGTAATTAGTTCCCGGCATCACCGCCGCGCGTCAAAAATCGATGTCACCGATTGAAAACATGCATTTGATTTATTCAGAGAAAAAGTTTTTTTCGAATATTTTCTTACGAAGTAAAAAAAATCTCAAAGCTTAAGTTTAAGGGACACAATTGAAATACTTTGACTGCCAAATAAAAATGTGACATTTAGTTCCTCCTCTGACAGCCTAAAAATTAAGTACCTAATCGTGTTTTTCTTATGAATTATTTTCGAAACTGCTAATTTATACAAATCGGTAGAAATACGGGAAGCCGCATTTATTACATATTTTCCTTAAATAGGTACTTTAAGTTTTAAAGCTCTTAAAAATATATGGTACTAGCTTTTCCCCGCGGCTTCGCTCGCATGGTATTACGGGAATTACTGTAGCGGTTGAACTTATCAATTATCCCCCCTCATCCCCACCCCAACCCCCTCCCGCATTCCATACATTCATTCCCTTACATTCAGTTTTCAAACATATAGCCTGCCACCTAAATTTCACAAAGAAAAAAAGAATTATCCAATTTTGTTCATTCGTTCGGAATTTATGCGCTTACAAACATTTCGGATGTTTATTTTTAATTTAATATTTGGAAGTTTGTTAACATAATACAAAATTACACTATTTATTATTCAGTCTTTATAATCGTTACGAATTATATTTTTAATGTAGGAACTCTTATCTGACATATATTCCAGCTTGTCCAAAAAAAACAAAACATATTCTAATATTTGAATTTTCTGGGGCAGTAGCTGACCAGGGGGCTGAGTATCTACCAGCTTAGAGCCCACAAATATATCAACATCGTTTTCATGGGAATGATTTTTTTCTGACATTTGCAATTAACTCGCTTTTGTTAGCGACAGAAAACGTATAACAAATATAATATACTAATATTTATAATTTCATAACGCCATAGCTTACCATCATATACAACATATAGTCTGCGCATATAATTTAGTTTTCTATCGGTGAATGAATTTTTAAAGCCTTTTTATTGGTTAATGCCTGAAAAGGTCATAAACAAACTCGAGCAGTTTCACATTTATAATATTAGTATGGATTCTTGGAGATAATATCTGTACATTCCCTACGCCCGCCGAAACGGTAATTATATGAAATTCCCTCGATAGAAAAAAATCGGAAATTTTTCCGAAAATTATTTTTAAAAAAATCAGTTATTTTACAAGTTATTATAAACTTTTAGAAAATTATTAAAAACAAAGTTTTTTTTATAGCTATTTTACAAGTTATATGTATGAAAAAAATTCACCGTGTTTCTTTAGATGCTATTTTAGACATTCCACAAGAGATTTTTGGTCTATTTTAAACTAGTCATGTTTTATTAAACATTTTCACCTTTTTCGTTTAAATATTATCGTTTTTAATATTAACTCGCTTTCTCTAACATTCGTATTTACATATCTCTCCACCTTCTTCTTTTCTTTTCATTTGATTTGCACAGAATATGTATATTTTTAAATAATTATTTTTCACGTCGTGACTTTTTTTTTTCATTGTAATATGCGTATTTTAGCTTTATCTCTTCTCTCTTCATAAAATGTAATAATCTTTATTTGCCTTTTAAAACAAATGGGAAAGTCTTCCTTCTTCACGCTTCTTGTCTCTATTTTTTCAAATGGAAAAATTATTTTGCCTGCCTGGATAACTGATAAATGACTTTGTAAAAAATAAATTGCAAATAATTTCATGCCGTTACAATTTTTTTTATTTATGAAAACTTGTTCAAGTTTCCCGAATTCCCTCTGTGTATTAACAAGCTAATCAACCACCAGCACACGCGCTGATGGTTGATTAGTTGGAGTCTGGCCCTGGACGCACCTCTAGACTTGTATGACTGTATTGTGTGGAAGAGGAAGGCGGGGTGGGGTGGGGAAGTGGGAACCGGCTATCTATAGGTGTAACACGGTTATCATTATCTGTGTCAACAGCGCCGTGTGTGGGTTACCTTACAAATACATCACTATGCTTTCAATACATATTGCTTATAGGCCAGTGCTAAACAACCAACAGATATCACCCACGAGTATATCACTCATATTATGCTGATTAATTCAATATTGTGAATGGGCAAGGAACGGAATGCCAAGAGAATACGCAAGTTGATTGAAGAAGAATTTGGAGTCATCTAACGGAAGTTTTTTAAAATTCTTTACCTACCACAATTTTTTTTTGCCTGGTATCCGCGGGATTAATATATAAGAAATTATTCAATTACGAGTATCATAGATTCTTGCACATAATAATATGTATGTGAGAAGGCAGTTCAAGCCGTAATAATGAATTGTCAATAAATAAGCATGGGGGTTTTCTAGTCTAGAAGCCCGAATTTCTGGCGTTTTTTGACGGTCGATAAAAAAAACCATTAATATTTTAAGTATGCATTTTTTATAATTTATTTATTTATATTTTAAGAATTCACAAAAAAAAATATTTATATATATTTCACAAAGTTACATGCTGTTGAAGTAGAGGGGAAAAAAAGAGCATGTTCACTTGTCACGATTTCAACCGTTCTGGTCAGTAATCAGTACAAATGTCGTTATGGTAGTAACAAAGAAAAATGAAAAAACAGAATTTTCTCGCAAAATAGCGACTACTCAAAAAATTTATATTTTTCAGTTATTTTTTGACTTTTCCGAATTTTTAAAAATATTAAAAATTTAAATTTTTTATTTTTTGTTGGTTCCTACCATAATGGGATTTACAAACAAAATGCATGCCAAATTTCAAGAAAATCGGTTTATTAGAACTTGAGATTTTGTGACAAACGTTTCGAAAAAAGAAGTTTCGAGAAAAAGGCGTTTAAACATTTTGTTCTGTTTAGATTCTAGTTAGATTCCGTCTATTGCCACGACACTAAAATGGCTTTAAATTTAAAAATAATTCGAATAAAGAAAAATCCTTTTAAGGAGATATTCTTCAATATCTAAACTATCGAAATATTAAGATTTTTTTGTAGATTAGAATACCTTCTTAGCAGCGTATACATTGCCTGTAACGAGACACGAACCGAACCACAATTATGGGAAAGGTATGAAACGACAGCAAACGGCGCGAAACGCCACTTGCAGTTACTTCGTTCCTTTCCCACAATTCGTGTTTCGGTAAGCGTCACGTTGCAATATGCAGTATACATTTCTCGCGTAGGTATCTCGAAGAGTCGACAAAATAAAAAAAAAATCGAAAAAAGTCAGAAGAATTTATCAGTGACGGAATGAAAAAACTTGTTACACGTTGGGAGAAATGTGTTAGCCTTCGGTGGCTGTATTGAAAAATAAAAATATATTTTTAAAGAAGATTTTTTTTTTTTTTCTTCTTGTCCGATCTTGCTATTTATTTTTGTTCGTGTGCATTACTTTTCAGCCTACCAGTTAAGGCAAAATACGGTATATCCACTTACATAATATAACAAAGTAACCGAAGGGGTGGGCAGAGAGGATGTACCGCTGAATAACAAAGTATAAAACATATTCATTGAACATTATCTTGAGTTTTTTCTTACATATCTTTTGTTATTAGTTGCAATAGTATTATTTAGTTACTCAAATGATTTCATATACTTGAGCATGAATTCCCTCACCAAACATAGGAGCCTTGACTCTTTATGGCGAAGAAAGGCTATTATTATATTAATTTACAACTCTGTTTAACATGTAATAAAATGAGTAAGTACTTATTGTTAAAACATACAAATATTAAATAAATAAAAAAAATAATAAAATTTCAAATCCATCAAGATTAAGACTACTTGTCCATATATGTATATCAAATCTATACCAACTTAAAATTGATGATATTTTTGAAGTTGATTTAGATTTGTAATTGGTAAATAATAAATATAAAATTGTATTTATAGTTTTGGGGGGCCAACTATCGGGGATCAACTGTCGGGTCACCTATAAATCATATAAATATCTCGGCATATACACACAGGGCGCAGATCCCAACGATCGAAAAAAATTATCAAAACCTTCAATTTTCATCATTAAATCACAATATCAAAATTACAATTTTGGTTGGCTCTGTCATCGTTTAATGTGAAATGAAGCTTATTATTACTAAATCACGAACTAACTATCCACCTCCTTGCTTCATTCACATTCATACATCGTATCATACATAACCTTCTGTTATTGTGGCTCTTGATATGGCCTGATTAAAGTATTTGGTTCACTTCATCGTGCCATGTCTTCCTCGGACGTTCCCGACCTCTTCTACCATTCACATTTGCTTCGTATTTTTTTTAATATAAAATACTCCTTTCTTCGTTCGGTCGCCCTACATGCCCAAACCATCTAAGAGTCCCTTTAAGAAGGATTTCTCCCGTCCGGAGCCAATGAGTATGGCATCCCCAGTTAGGGTGTGTTGTGAGGCTGAAGTTAATATAAAGGGGAAGGTGATGGAGGGAGAGGGAGATGTAAAAGTATTTGGTTATTCAGATCTGGTCACCAAACACGGCTAAAGTCATTTCATGCATTGTTTCAATTCTGAAAGGTGGTCTTAGACCTGGGCGATACTGAGAGTATCCTCCACTTTGGAACGTGCCGCAAATACATATTATTTTTAATGAATGAAGTGTAAAATAATTAACACAAATCAATCAAATAAAATTTACGTGCGCACACCGAGATTTATTTAATAACAACAAAGAATTTTATATTCTTCATTTGATTTATAATTTTCTGTTACCATTTTCTACAGCTTATCCTGTTCGGGTCGGGGACTCATCGCTTCGATAAGGCACCTCCTGTCGTCCCTATCCGGACCGGCCTCTCCTCGCACAGTATCTGTATTAGCTTTCTCTCTAGCATTGCTTGTGGCGGACAATAGCATTCTTCCCTCAGGAGCACCGCAAGTATTTTTGGCATCCTGACCACCCACACAAACAAGCGCCACAAGCCACGTCATCTGCATATAATTTAAAAGAATTACTATCTATTTATTATCATTAAATTACGATTCCTCAAAGATCGGTATGGTGTAGGTTTACTTTTACGACTGAGATTAAAGCCACAGCATATTACTACCTTGCCAAACAATGTGCGTACCGGGCAGTGGTCGAATGACATGAAGGGAAATTTGAAATTTTGACTACAAAAGGATATGTAGTCCCCTCAGAATAAACTAGCGTGAAGCTATACATATTGGTATAATGTTGTTCCACAAAATAATGGCAATAGAATAAAAATAAATAAAAGTTATTGACGATGTTTTAATTCGGAATTATTCAAAGCTGTTTAACGTATAACTTTGACCAGTTCTTACTTCGAGAGACAAACGTTATGATGTGAGATTTAATAATGAAAGAAACACTCCCACGTTACAAAACACCTGACAAAATTTGAAAAACTTTGACTACGAAAGATGGAGGACTAGGATAGAAAAAAGAAAATATCACTAAAAGTGCCTTTTACAAATTTGAATGGAAACAAATGTGCCACTGCTTAGACTTTGTTCTAGATAGTTTAGCATGCAGTCTGTCTCTATTGCACTTGCCTGAAATTGTACTCGTAAATACATTTGAATTTCGTAAGCATGGTGAAACACAGTTTTGTAAGGAAATATAGGCTGAAATTAAGCTTACAATTACGAATCACGAATCACGCTCGCAAGAAACTCAGTGTTATTCTTTATTATTTATTTATTTTCGCTACTGACACCATTAAAAACTGAATAAAACTTTTTTTTACATAAAATTGGTTTACAAAGTATTTATAAATACAGTATGAATATTATTTGGTTAAATGGAGTACTACTAATTTATTTATGTTCTGTTGTACCTTATAGTAAGTGTGGTGTACTGTTTTTCTCTAATGTACAATACAACTCCTATGATGGAGTTTCAATGTCAGGTTAAGAGTCGTGTTTATTATCATCTTATTTAAAATTAATATTTTAGGATGTTTTTGTTTTGAACATTTGATCGCTTAGAAGTATTAAATATGCTTCAATTAAATACTGCTTGCGGAACATATCTTGGCCCTTAAAAATATCAGTCATTTTTTTAATAAGTCTTTTAATAAGCCTAGAAAAAAAAAAAGTATTAGGTCTATAAAAACCACTTTCAATTGCAAACTCTCCTACTTATAAACCCCTTTTCGGAAACGATCTTATTGTTTAATGTAGCAAATTCTGTTTTTCTTATGATAATCGCAAAAAAAATGATATTTACGCCCGATATTCACAAAATAAAATAAAATGTGCATTTTCGAGTTGTTATTTCACAATACGGCCGACGGTTGTCGAATTTGTTCTTTCAAAGTCAACCTTATGCAGTCCACCCAAGGACTACTGGGTTGCCACTCCCATTATGCATTAGTTCAGCCCCGGACGGAGCGGGGAATAGACGTATAGGCTCCGCGTCGCTTGGTTCCGTGAAATCAATTTTAAATTTCCTTGTTATCACAATAAACAATGCGTAAAAAGGAGTTAATATTTTTTACAGGCCTTTACGAAATCCAACTATAAAAAAGAATTCTCATATACCTTTTGCAACCTTTCCAAAAGCTTTTTCTCAAGTATTTTTAAACTCCTCCCATAAAGGGGCGTGAATTCGGATTTCGATTTTTTCCTGGATTATTGGATCACCTTAATCTGCGGCAGGTAAAACGGTCACTGATGGTGCCCACCTGTCGATCGGGTATCATCGGCTTCGTAACGGATATTAGACCCGAACGGGCGATAGTTATCTCTCTCATAAAGTAAGATTTTACTGACCTCTGTTGAGATACATCAAAACTGCATATAACGATATATTACCTGCAGTAACGATATCTGTTGAGAGACATTGAAACCAACACATACTCTGTAAGTCTCCCGTGTCCTAGTTAGATGAAAATCGAAGTAAAAATTTAAAGAAAAAAATTAACAATTAAACAAAAATAAATAACTATGCCCGCCATTACCCACATAATAAATCATATGTCCTTCATTTCCACAGTTCCTTTCAATAATCCTAAGCCTATAGATAAATAATATTAGATATTACAACAAATTATAAATTTACTGAATGAAAAATTCTTAAAAACATTTTTTTATCCATGCGACTAGGTAATTAAGATAAGATTAAAAAAATCAACCAAACATTCTGTTAGCCAATAATAATAATCGGCGCCATTTGTGATTTAAGTGATTAGAACGTTAATTGTGCCGGTATTTATAATTTTTATAACTTTCCCGTTAATAGTAGTTTTACTCGTGTTTTTTTTTAATCGTGATGTGTGATTTACGTTATACGTTGACGACCACCTTTTTAAGGGAAAAAATGTGCTCTGATATGATATTATCATCGGAAAGCTTCAAGATAAGAATTGTCCAACAAACTAAAAAGGGTAACACACAATATTATAACGATTAATTCAATTCAGAGGCATTAGTTGGCGTTATGCGATCGCGGGATCACAATATTTCATTCCGAACATAACCGATTCAATCAAACAAGATTTAAATTTAAAAAAAGATTTCTAATACGTTCGTATTTCAAAAATAGTATTATCAATTAAAATTCTAATACGATCATATTTCAAATTTAGAATAGTTTAATTTAAGTCAGATCTGTGTGTAAATTTAAATTGGTTCATCTTTTAAATTTAGAATGCTTTGAGCCAGATCTGTGTGTGTGAATTAAATGTGTTTTTAAACATTATCCCGGTTTACTTAAAGAAAGTGTTCGAAATTCAAATATTCCATAGAGAAAATAATGACAATGTGTGCTAATGGCGGGATGATCCCTGGTTACGACGAATATTACGACAATAGTTGGTCCCTCATTCCGCCGGACTATGGCGTTACTGAAGACGAATACAGATACAATAATTCGTACCCATATCCGTAAGTATTCATTTTAATAAGACATTCTAATAATTTATCTATATTTTGAAGCCCAAAATCACAGTATTTCTGAGCAAGGTAGATATCCGAATTTCCCATGAAATGAACAATTAAGGCCCCGTCTAGATATTTAAAATGCCGCTGCAATACAGCAAAATCTGAAAATCTAACAAATTCTAGTATAATGCATGTATTTTAAACTAGAGCTAAAAGATTTTTCTGCCCCCATTACAAATAATGTTAACATCATAATAAAAATTGTTTAGTATCTATCAGTAACGTTTTTGATGAAATTATTAAAATCGCTTGTCCATTCAATTTTAATAAATGTTTTTAGAGATGAAAAAATAGTGAAATTATTGCATTTAGTTGTGGAACATCAATTTACAGATGATTCATTTACCTACAGTGCTTAGGTATATAAAAGTATGAACATTACATGCTAACACTACATTTAAAAATATTCATAATATGACTTTCTACATGTGCATTCTGTGGTTAAAAATGGTATACCTGTTAATAAAATTAAAATGCAAGATACCTACCTACAGAACTGATATTAGTACCTACCGATCAAAGCGATAAATGATAGTAAGATAATTTGTATTTGAAATGTACGAACACACATACAATTTTATGACTAAAATTATCTGACACTTTTCCATCAAATTTTTTCTTTCTTATTAAATTATTCACAAAATACAGAAAAACCACTTTTGTGCTCGAAATCGTGACATCCGTTTGCCACGCGATTTTTACGCTTATTACCTATATTCGTGGTGATATAAAGTACATTAAGATGAAGCCTTGCGAAATATTGCAAAATCATACAAAATCACGTGTTTTTGTTTTGAAAATTTGATCGCTTAGAAATATTTATATGCTAATATGCTTCAATTAAATACTGCGAAAAACATCTTGGCCTTAATAAAAAAAAAACTATCTTTTTTTTATAACTCTTAACAAGCCTAGAAAAAGTATTAGGTCAATAAAAAAACACTTTCAAGTGCAAATTCTTCTACTTATAAACCCCTTTCCGGATATGGATTTATTGTATAATGTGGCCAATTCTGTTTTTTTTTTTAAATAATAATCGCAAGATATTTATGCCTGAACTTCACAAAATAAAATAAAATATGCATTTTCGCGTTAATCAATAAATCAAGACAGCCGGCATTAGACGGAATGAAATTTTAAAGTGAACCTTGTACCGTCTACATAAGGATACACCCTTCGTCACCGCCCTTTGGTCGATTCGCCTCCCATCTCTTGCGGTGGACAGACTTTCTTCGACTCAGTGTCTTTCTGCGCTGTAAAATGTTATTCGAGTTTACGTACTATGTACTATCAAATATTTTTATTATATTATGTACATTTTTGGCTTGTGACTTCCTCCAAAAAATCCCTTTATTCGTGAATTGGTAATCATTTATTTAGCACTCCTGAAATGTTATTTATATGCTTAAATTACCCAGCTTGCCATTTTGGTAAAGTGGCAAGATGGGTAATTTTGCGTCGCAGGTAATCGTGTTGTTTTCGTGACACACGTTTTAATCAATAGTTTAATCTGATCCAATCAGGAACTATACTCATTTGTTTACCCGTGGTTTAGCCGCACTCTATTATAGGAAAACAAAAAATACACTTCATTATTAAAATAATAGAAGGGCTCAAAAATTACGTTCGGGTTTGGTAAAATAACGTATTTTATATACTTACATTAAAGACCTGTAAGTGTAAGTACACCTGTAATATTATGTAACTTTATCTTTTAAAATGTACACACTAACAAATTAAAGTTAAATATCTTTAATTACTACAGCATATTTATTGCAGACATTTCATTATAAAACTTATGATTTCATGAGTCTTCTTGATTACTTATTTAATTGCAGGTACAGTACAATTTAGTCAACCCCAAGGATGTACCCCAAGGGTGTGAAATAGATTTATTTGATATCTCCATTATTTTAACCAAGGTTTTGTTGGAAACTTTCTCCACAGTCAGCGGACAAATTGTACCTACCTAAGCCCATTAAAAACAATTAGACTTCAACAAAAACAATCTTAATTATAATTATATTGTAATGAAGAACGTCAATGAACTTCTTACGGCAACCTATGAAATCTGAATGAAGAGATAATAACTTTGGGAGGCGGGAATGGGTACCGCCGCCCCGGGAACCTTTATTGGATAACCAACACCTCTGCCATAGGTCACCCCAAGTGGTTCGCTACGTTTGGTGATTTAGCAGGGGTGCCCGGGTTCATGGGGTGAGGTTTGTCTAGGTCTTGGAGGCGGATGACCAGGACACACTGAACATCAGATTCCTACCCATCCCTTAAACCCTTTTCCTTCTCAGAACTCTCCTTTCCTTCCTTTCCTTAAAAAAACCCTCCACACAGCATCCCCAAAGATGACATAGGCCCTGAGGGAAATTATTTTCCTCAGGGCCTCCTGTGTGGAGTTCATGTAAAAAATAAATGTCAATTTCTGATATAACATAAATCGTTAAATACATTAATTTTAAAGTGAAAAAATTTTGTCATTTCAATTTTCTTGAAAGTC
This sequence comes from Glyphotaelius pellucidus, assembly GCA_936435175.1. Lineage (NCBI taxonomy): Eukaryota > Metazoa > Arthropoda > Insecta > Trichoptera > Limnephilidae > Glyphotaelius > Glyphotaelius pellucidus. Next base: position 34,489,067 of record OW386548.1, read on the forward strand.
ATTAAAATTCATCAAATGGCCATTCAGCGCCATAACAGCTGATGGTTTCCCGTTAAATCTCGAAAAAAGAAGAAGATGGAGATTACGAATGTAATTACGAATGTTGGAGAGAGCGCGCTAATTTTTAAAACGATAAAATTGAAGCAGAAATTGTGAAAATGTTTAATAAAACACGACTCGTTTAAAATAGAGTTAAAATCTTGCGAGGAACATCTAAAGTAGCATTTGAAGAAACATTGTGATTTTTTTCATACATATAACTTCTAAAATAAGTGAAATGAACGTGTTTATAATAATTTTTGGAGCACACTTTGCGATTTTTTTCTATCGAGGGAATTTCATATAATTTGCGTTTCGGCGTGGGGAACGTCTAGATATTATCTTAAAAAATAACATACACTTATTTAAGAGCTTTAAAAATTCAAATGCTTAAGCGAGAAAAGTAAGAAATTCGTGTAGCGTAGGCTTAAGTACGAATATGACTAGTAATTAATATTAAGTATAACATTAGGAAAGTATACACCATTGCACAAAATTGTGTTTTGCAAATTCTGATGTAAAATTATGACAAAAACACTAGCTACAAAAAAATAAGTGCATTTCATATGAAAAGACGACTCATGTGACAACTGGAGGAAAAAAACATCGTGTATAACGCAAATAATATGCAGGTACACGGTACGCAAGCAGTAGATACAAGCAGTAGATACAAAAATACATTTTATGAGGGCGTTAGAGATGGCCATTATTCACCTTTTATTATTAAATTGTGGTTGAGATTAAGATGAATCATCTGTTAGAAAGATTTCTCAGAAGTTCTTCTTCGTCTTCATCTTCCCCGAATGCAAATACTTCCGGCGGGTGGTTTTGTACTTCCCGTCCGGCAGCAAAGCCCCCCCTGTTTGCTGCGGAAGCAACAGGCGAACAGAAGGCTGAAAGGGTTGCGGCACAATGAGGGATGTGACGGATCTTTGTGGTCAAAATAACAATTATTCACGCCCTTGCGCTTCAAGGTGTGGGCAATCCACTTTACTGCATGACTTGTCACACTTTGAAAATGTATCTCTTGTATTTATTTTAAGAATACCCAGCAGTACTTATTTTTTATTTTTTTGATTTAGGTATATTTATTTTTTTAAATTTTTCTTTATTCATTGCTTCGTAATTACATAATTTGAGGACTTGTCCCCCACCATGCTAGGCAAATGCCCGTGATGTGGTGGTCGTTTTTGTATTACATACATACAATTCATTTCAATTCAATTCAATTTATTCACTTTAAAAACATAACAAAATTAAAATTTCAAATCGTTTTTAAAGTAGAGATAATATTAAGATTCAGGCATATTTAAGCAATTTAAACATCAATGAGGCACAATCAGACTAACAGCAATAAAGGTTGCTGTATAAATTGTGCTTCATTGATGTTAAACATATCGATATTCAAAGCGATTCTATTTAACAACAAGACTGCTTCAGGACTAGACCAGGACTTCCCAACCAGGGGGGCGTAGAGAAATGTCAGGGGGGGGGGGGGGGGGCCGTAATAGGTACGTTTGCATTTCCGAAAAAAAAATCTATTGCGCGTAGATAAATTAACTGTTCCGAATTAGCATTCAATCGCTGCTATACAAGTTTCGACTAGTCACAACATGACGTGTGATACGCACGGACCCCACCTTCCCGCTTGAATTTACAAGCGTTGGAAAACGAATTTCACCGATAATATCGAGATGTCAATTCCGAGTCACCATATGGCACATGACCAGAGACCCATTTGTTGTCGATGTCGTACAATAGAGAATTCCAGTCCAATTTTTTAAATTTTTTTATGAATAATGACCTTCTTACTTAAATAACTGCATATTTATTTTTATTTTTAGAGTTAGTTTTAATAGTTAAAATAAATGTCAAAGTTTTAATTTTTCAAGATCCCCCGAAAACCACCGAATCTAGTGTGACGTCATCATGACTAACCGAAGTATGAATCTTGTGGGGAACTGGAATCAGCTGTTCGACTCCCGCCATTATGAATTTCAAAATTGGAGCGTTTTCATAGACATTACTGGGCAATACGATCGTTTTTTGTACAGTTAAAGTTTTTGATTATTTTAAATAATATAGATAAACTAATAGAGATACTTAATTTTTGATACTGAATTATTTAGGCCTAAATAATGTTTCAATAAAAACAAAAACTATTATATGTCCAATTCTCTATAAACCAATAACTCGGGATGCCGAACGGCTTGCGTCTTCATTTCTATTGATTTCTATACAACTTTGACCCAGGTAACGCGGCGCGGTGACGTCACTCCGCCAAAATCCAGCAATAGGGTGTTTTAATGACACGTTTTAAAATGGACTTTTTAATATTTTTTTTTAAAACTCTACGTTAAATATTATGTAATAAAACTTATATATTCAGAATCAGCGTATATTGGTCTATATGAACATATTTTTTTAAAGAATATTTTTCACTGGAGTTCCTTATTACCTGAAGAAGTTCAGGAAGAATTTCTAGAAATGAAGGCTGACTCGACCATGAAAGATGACTTTCATCTCTTGATATTAGAGAAATTTTGGATCAAACGATTCCTTGTTAATCCGAAAGTTGCTTCTTTTGCTTTGAGAATACTTATTCCATTTTCGTCCACTTATTTATGCGAGACAGGTTTTTCAGCTCTAGTTTTAAAAAAAACTAAACAGCGAAATCGCCTTTCCGTCCATAGCGATTTAACCATAGCCTAGCAAAGACTGAACCCAGAATCGATCAACTGGTACAGAGCATGGAAGCTCAAGTATCTCATTAGTACTTTAAAAGTTTTTATTTTTTGTTCTAAAATCACTTTGAAAGTTGTTAGACATCATCTAATTATAAAAATATAATTTCAATAAATAAAAAATAATAATAGAATAATATGTATAATTAAAAGAAAACTGAGAAATGTAAATGTAAAAGTAATTAATGATTAAAAGTGTACCTACTCTTCTATTAAAGATCCGTAATAAATAAATATATTGTATCTGTATTGTACCTATTTGAAATTCAAATAAATAATTTAGTTTTTATAAAAAATGTGTTTCTTATTTTTGTTGAAACTTAATTAAGGGGGGCATGAAAATATTTTTTTTTGGTTCGGGGAGGCTCGGCGAAATAAAGGTTGGGAAACCCTGTTCTAGACGTATGAATCCATCCCTCCCTCTGCGGTGCAAAGCGACGTTCCGAGAGTCCAAGGGTCTTGGAGAGGTCAAAAGGTCTCCCACAATCACAACCAGTCTCTCCCGAGCCGGCCTGCCACGCAGTTGGTGGGCAGACGAATCCCAGAAGACACAGACAAACTTCACCCCATGAACCCGAGCACGCCTGCTAATCACCGAACATAGCGAACCACTTGTGGTGACCTACGGCAGAGAGGTGGGTTAGCCAAGAAATGGTTCTCGAGGCGACGGTAAAAAATGACGATGGATTTATTTGGTGACCAGATATGAATAACCTGGCACTTTCCTCTATAAATTTCTTCTCTGTCCTTTAACCTAAAATTGTGAGGTTTGTTGGGACAAAATTGTACAATTCCTTATTTGAAATTTAAAAAAAAATGTTGCATGAAATAATAATAGTACTATTTAAGAAGGCAGTTGTTTAAGTACCTACTTTCAAATCTTATAATTTCAGAGGAAATTTAGTTTTGATACGAGAAAATTCTTTTTCGGAGTTCATATCTACTGTTAATTAGAACTAATAATTAATTTTTCACATTTTGTTCGGATTCAATTTCTAGTAACATTGTCAGCAAACCAAATACGGATGGCATATAATAATACAGAGTTTTTGGAAATGTCGCATAGTCCTGCTAATCGTCTGCTTTGTCATCCCAGAGCTGTTCCTAACTACCCCATTTAAATACATCCCCTCTGCAAGAACCTGTGAATGAAATCTTTGTGCGCAAATTATTATTTGTAACCAATACTTTCTGTCACTATTTTGACGGGGGATAAGAGCGCTTGTAATTTTTTTCTCAATGGAATCTGGTATTAAATAACACGTGAAAATGAAAGAATAAGTTCAATGCATTATATTTATTTTTTAAATAATAATTTTTGTAGTTATTGTAGCAAATATGTTGTACATATATCGGGTAATGAATGTATACACACACTACGTATATATAAGAGTACCTAATCCTTTTTTATATTAATTTTAAAAAAACTAACAATATTCGACATCCTCCTACTGTCATTACCAGAAGCGGAGAATGTTGCTTGTGCAATGATGGAGGACTTGTCTAGGAGAGATTTGATTCCGCGATGCAAAGATGGGAAACCGAGTTGGATCACTTTGCCACTGACTGGTATAATTACTAATTATAATTACTAATTACAATAACAGACATTTAATAATTCGAGATAACACGCAAGAGTCCAATCTATATAAAACTATGGCATCCCCATTTGGGGAATGTTTTGAGACTGAAGGTAGTGAGGAAGGGAAGGATGTGGGGAAGCACCTGGTTATTCAGATCTGGTCACCAAACACGGCTAAAGCCATTTCAAGCATCGTTTCAATTCTGAATGGTGGTTACACCTGGGTGATATTGAGAGTATCTTCCACTTTACAACGTGCCACAATTATACTGTATACTATTAATTTATTTAATTAATTAATTGTGAAGTAACACAAATTATTCAAACAAAATTAATTTGCGAATCCCGGGAATTGAACCCGCGACCTTCGGATTGCTACGAGAGCCTTACCCCTCGACCACGAAGGCCATTGCTTTAAAGCCGTTTGATTTTGATACTGTTAATCGCGAGTAAAAAAGAAAAATCGCCTCAAAAATATTTTAGGAATGTGAATTCGCGTTTGTATATAAATTATTAGCACACAGAAGCAAATATCCCAAAAACTTGTTTTAACTCATGATGAAAGAGAAAGGGGCCTTTTTGGCCCTGAGCTCTGTGTGCCAATATATCAAAAAATCCCACACAAGCATTGGCCGGCAATTTTAATCAAGGCAATAAACACTGTTTAACACTTTGTTGGTACCTTTGTACATTGCACATACCACAGCGAACAATTAAAAATAATATTTTCTCATTTAAGAAGGTCTCGTTATGTTTCGTTATTCGGGATTCCCTCACAATGTGTGAATTGACGGGTCGTTAGGAATCGTTTAACGGATTATCCACCGTTATTGTGTCCCTATCCGGATGCCGTAAATACTCGTTGTTTGTGGGCGTTACGACCCCCCGAGCCAGCGACCCACCAACCAAACAACCCTACTGCCACTGCCACTGGCTCGCGGTGACATTCAAATAAAATAGAATAGTTAAATAATTACGCTATTTTTTTCCTACCTAAACACCGTAGGAACTTCACGACTTCGAAATCTATCTAGCTGGTACGAGTGCATTCCATAGAGTTGTTCTGGACTACATTATGCAGGGTAATATAATTTACCCTGATGATTGTTTAATTTTTTATTTATTTTTAATTTACACAAAAGACAGAAAGAAATTATAAAGAAATAACCGAAAATAAATACCAAACGCCGAATAATGGTGTACGGTGTTAGAATAAAACATGTAGGTATAGAATGCAAAATAACAACAACAAAAACAAGTCAACATTAGAATCGGCAAATTTAGAAACGAGTCTAGCATGGTTGATCGATAAAACCCATATCAATACGATATTGGCCACAACGTCATCTATAGACAGTTATCAATATTTGCGAGACGATTGATAAATTTTAGCGCGTTCTACATACTATCAGTAATACTCAAATAATGTCGTTTGTTATGCAAAATTACTGGCTAATTTAATTAACGCAGTGAACTAACGAAGCTCTTAGAAATGAAAGAAGTCGTATAAGCGATCAGCAGCATGAAATAATGCATCTAAGACGCAATGAATTTATTCTGTTCGATCTTCGAGAAACGATAATTTAATGAATACCTCCTTAACTAACTAGATCCAATTTAGCAAAAAAAAGTAAATACGGACTGCCAATGCATATTTAGGTTAATATTTCAGTTCAACATTGCTAATTTATTAATATTTTTACATATTTGCTTGGCTTTTGACATTTCCCAGTGTCAATTCATAAAAAAAATACCTCCAGTGTTGCCGGCGTACATCGATTTCTTATTTATTCGCTGTCAATATCGGTTCGGCTGTCAATGGTGAAACTGTGCTAGGGACATCGATATAAAATCATCGGAAGTTACGCTTATCGATCCGATATTGTAAAGTTATTGCTCTCACCGTTCTAAAGTTCCCGCGGGATATCGCTAAAGGTTACATGACAGTTGACCCGCCGACGCTCTTTCCCCGCGTTCCCCTTGCACTCTCCACGCCTCCCCGCTTCCAACGTCATCCCTCCCGCTAACCCCACCTCCTACATTATCCTTCCCCTCCTGCCTTCCCTCCCTACCGCTAAAATGTATGAAACACACTAATTTTAATTTAAACAAATTTCATAACGCCGGAGCTTACCATTGTATACAGCCTATAACCTTCGCGGGCGTGCGTACAACAAATCACCAAGATTTCATCTTAATCGGATTAACGGTATGGCAGTACATATCATACGAACAAACAAACAAACAAATATTGATTTTTATATATAAGATATCATTTCGAGGGGCCAATTGTCGGCGGATCAACTAATGGGCCACCATCGCTAAATATGTCCCATGTTGGGTAACTGTCTTTTTACTTACAGTTGATGTATTTTGAGAAAAAAATATTTTGTTTACTGCAAATTCATAAATATTTCTTCTTCTTTACTTCACCCCAGTCGATAAAATAGATGAATTGTTTGAAATACAAAAATAAGGCTTATTTTCACAACAAATAGGGCATTTGTCCGCTGCCAACAATGGCGGAATTCTAATGTGAAAAATCTGTGTGAAAACATTATTAATGCTACCATTTCTTTATGTCATTCGTACACCCATGTCAAATCTTCAAACTTGCATTAAGCTGCGAATGTTCGGAGTGACATTTGCCTTGTCAGAGTCCTCAAGGTCCTCCATATTTGAGGGTCCTTCAAATATTTTCAAAAATATTGTCAATTCCTCTGAATTGAATTTGAGAGAAATCGCTGGGATGCAGTTGGATAAATATTGCGAAAATCGTAGAAGATAATAATGTAAAATTCAATGGAATTCTTGCTTTCAAATTTTTAAGCACAATGTAGTCGTGATTATTTTAAGGTTGTATCTACTTGCGTACCTCGTTTTAAACCTCTATGTATTCTGAAAAAAAAAATCAAATGTAAAATATTTTAAAATTCTAAAGTGGTAGGTAAAACTAGATACGCTCAGCACTTTTTTTACATTAACTCCACATAGGAGGCCCTGAGGAAAATAATTTCCCTCAGGGCCTATGTCATCTTTGAAGATGCTGTGTGGAGGGTGTTTTTGAGGAGAGGAAGGAGTGAACATGGGTCTTGAAGAGACCTATGTTGTAGGAGGGAGAAAACACAGAGGCTGGCAAATCGTTCCATAGCCGAGCTGTGGAACTCAAGAACGAGTCGTAGAAACGACCCGTTCTCATGTGACTAATGTCAACCGTGTACAAATGTTGGGCGCGTTTTTGGCGTGTTTCCCGACTATGCACCGGTACCGAGGGGATCAATGACGCTAGTTCCTCGGAGCATCTTCCATTGTAATACCGGTAGAACAAGGACAGCATTCCCACCTGACGCCTGTGCTCTAAAGATTGCAATCCGTTTGTTAAGTTATGAGAATCTATCAAACGAACCGCCGGTTTCTGCACAGAGTCGAGGGTTTTTTTTTAGGTATTTTGGGGCTCCAGACCAGAGGTGGCTGCCAAATTCAACCGTGGGGCGCACTTGCGATTTGTACAGGGTTAGCAGTTGTGTACTATTAAAGAATTTGCGGGCCCTGTACAGTACGCCCAGTTTCTGAGAGGCTAACTTAACTCTGGCTTCAATGGAGCCCCCGTAACTGAGCTGGTCACTGAGCTGGCACTGCCCTGGAGAAAGAATACCAGTCGGAATCAAAGTGTTGCTTGATATGGATTTTTAGCTTAGATTAGTAATCAGCTGGCTGAATAGCTCGGTATATGATTTATTTTGAAAAAAACGGTTCAAAAACCAACGTATTGCGAAAGCGGTAAAAAAATTATAAAAAATAAAGCAAAATATCATATAGGGTTGTATGTAAGATAAAAAAAGGTAAGATGTAGGTAAGATACTCCATGCTTAAACTTGTTGAAGGATATGTGGAAAATATGTTCGTATATATAAAATATTTCCTGCGGGGCAGTTAAGGTGATCCAAGTCCAGGAAAAAATCTAAATCGGAATCCACGCCTATTTTTGAGCGGGATTTAAAAATACTTGACAAGACTTGAGAAAAAGCTTTTGGAAAGGTTGGAAAAGGTATTTGAGAGTTGTTTTTACAGGTTGATTTCGTAAAAAACATTCTCCTTTCTTACGCATTGTTTATTGTAATAACAAGGAAATTTAAAATTGATTTTATGGAACCAAGCGACGCGAAGCCTAAGGACGTGTATTCCCCGCTGCAGGTGGGGCGAAACTGAAACAAAATGGGTGTGAAAAATGATAGTTCTTACGTCGATGGCATAAAGTTCACTTTAGAAATCCAAATTCGTCGAGAACCGGCCGTCTTGATTGACGTCAAAAATAACATCGTGAAAATGCATATTTTATTTTATTTTGTGAATTTCAGGCATAAATATATATTTTTTTGCGATTATTATAAAAAAACTGAATTTGCCACATTATACAAAAAAACCATATCCGCAAAAGGTGTTTTAAGTAGGAGAGTTTGCATTTGAAAGTGTTTTTTTATGGACCTAATACATTATTTTTTTCTAGGTTTATTAAAAGACTTATAAAATATATGATCAATATTTTCAAAGGCTATAACATATGTTCTACGCGCAGTATTTAATTGAAGCATCTATAATACTCTAAGCTCTAAGCCAGTGGTCCCCAACCTTTTTGTCGCCGCGGCCCGGTCAGCGTTTGATAATTTCACCGCGGCCCACTGAATTAGATTTTTTCACACGCATTGAATGTAGATTTTTTAAAATTTTATTATTAAATAAGGAAATATTATTTTACAGAGAAATATAAAAATTAAAAATAAACAGTAAAGAAAAATGTATTAAAAATAAAAAATAATAAATTGTGGTTTCTCACCGTAAAGAACAAGGTTCTTGTGTTTGGGGAGGGAAAATTCGTTAAAAATATTTATTCATAATAAAATATAATATAATTTGTTTTTAAAAGAATGAATAAAAAATTACAATTGTGGTACATAAGTTATAGTGACGAATAAAAGTAGTGAAGTGAACAGAAAAAACAAGGTTTGCGGAGGAAATTAAGAAAAAATATATAATAACAATGAAGGATTATTCCAGACGTTTCAGATAATTTTTTTGGATTCATGGGTATTTTCTTTATTTTTAAGGCTCAACGGGAAGGTTGAAAGTATGTTTTTCCTTATATAATTGACGATTTTTTCAAAAAATTATTTTGATTTTTAAGCAGGCGGCGCGGCCCAGTACCATTTGGTCCACGGCCCGGTATTGGGCCGCGGCCCATGGGTTGGGGACCACTGCTCTAAGCGATCAAATTTTCAAAAAAAATTCATGATTTTGTATGATTTCGCATTATTTCGCATGGCTTCATCTTAAATACGTAATTTTTGTCCGTTTTTTAATCTATTCTATTTCTAGGAAAATAAGTGCGTCTTGATTAAAAATTAAAATTAATTAAATATCGTTTAAAAAAAATTACAAAAATGTTAAGTATTCGGAAAGACCTAATTAATGTTATTTGATAATAAAAATTCATAATAATGGTGTACAAAAAACAGGAAAATTGATTTCTTGGAAAAATAAATAACTTTCATTTCGCCCTCATGAAAATTTAAATTAAAATTTTGTACGTTTCAAATTTCATACAAGTTCAGCGCATTACAAACAAATATAATTACTATAATATACAGTAGCTGAAACACATCAATCCTCAAACAGTCAGGCCGACGGTTGACAGCCAAACCTTTCCCTAATATATACCAAGCATTCAACATTCAGCATTCAAGAACAAAAAAGTAATTTTAAAAGATACAGGTATCTATCTGTATTATAATATACGGGTCTGGTATACGCTTTCTGCGTGCTAGCAAAAACAATAAATGTAATGGGCCGCGCTGAGTTCAGAGGGCGTGCCTGCCCGCGCCGAGCTTCGACTTTTGGCCGCCAGATGGCAGTGTTCCCAGGGCCCATCCAGCCAGCCAACAGCCAACAGCCAACAGCCAACAGCCAACATGATCACATGATGCGCCCTTCGTCAGTTTTCGCGGGTAGGTAGGTAATTGTAATTGGTTAGGAACCGTAGAATATCGGCGCGATGGAACACTGGAAAACCTTCCAAAATATATGAGCTTTCTCGATCGGAAATTCCAGTATTTTTCGAAAGGGATGCTTAGATAGAAATACATGGCATGAATTTAAAAAAAAAGTGCATTCTGAAGCCTCATCTGCGAGCTTGCACAATTCCTATCTCCCCTGTTTTTGTGTTTTGTAAACCATTTTAATTTCTGCTTGTGAATTATTATGTGAAATGAATAGAATTCCAAACTTAACTCTTTTGAGAGTGAAGAAAAATCTGTAAATTATTGGATGGGATTACACTTGACACATGACACATTGCCAAAATTAACCGCGTTTCCCCCTAATATACCCAACAATCCTTTTCCCACCATCTACTGCCACCGCGATCGTCCCAGCTCTATTATTTAATAAGTTTTTTAAGTAAAAAATAACATATTTTTAATCCTTAACATTGAAAATATTATTTTTATTCCGTCTTAAAATTACACCCAGTTTACTAGAAATTACAACCTAAAAACTATACTCCAAGCCACCCATAGTCCCGAACAACTCCAGGCACACGACAGCTATATTAAATAAACATGTTTATTAGACGAAGATATCTAGATTATAAGTTTTATTAAATTTTAATCATTAATAACCAGAGATTAGCATGCTAAGACTTTCTAGATTAAATATAATCAGTATGTGATACAAAGGAAATGAGCGCTTTAAATGAATATAGAATGCAGATACTTAAGGGGTATTTCACCATCCTCCTCATATTAATAAATAAACAAATAAATACTCCCAACTAGTAAAAAACTCGGCTAACTTATCCTATATGTAGCCATTATGTATAGGTTCAAGTGCCGAATAGTAAACTCAGACTTTTAAAATAAATAAATCCTGTATAATTAATCCAAAATGTACGCTACCGTATGAATAATCTATGAGGAGGATGGTGAAATACCCACTTACCAATTTCCTTTGTATTTAGTCTCCCTGAAAGCGAAAGAGACAACGTTTTGTAAAGTTCGTAAAAATGTAATTAAAAATAATCTCACTACCTAACCAAAGACATTATTAGTACCTAGCAATCAGTTTCCAATGCGGCGGATTTGAGGAACTGAGACGTTTCGAAGCATTCATGGCTCACACTCATAGCTAACACTCACAGATCACTCATGAGCGTGAGCTATGAGCTATGATACATTTGCGTGTCGTTCTATCCTCTCTACCTCCCCCTGTAAGGAAATAGCGTTACGGTTAGTTAATTTAAATTGTGCAATAAACATGAAAAATAAAAAGGAGTACACATACCATTATAATACAGAGAAGGGGTACCCCGGCCCCCAGTCCCCAGCCCCCAGCCGCCAGCCAGCAGGTATTCCCCAGAAGTTAGAAGTTAGGAGGTAGATTATGTTTAGATGTTCCGGTATCATCACTCCAGTTCACGACTCTCTCGAGTTGAACAATTCTTCGTCCTTTATGGGGCTCCGGCATGAAACAGACCTTCTATTGTTTCCGTAGAACAATATTTTACTTCAACTTTCAGGCTTTTCACGGAATTTTCAGAAAACTTTTCGCAGATTGACAACCATGCTTTATTAGGCCCAACGGAACAACCTGCCATTTCATTCTGAAATATTTTCTTTTACCTTTTCCAAACCTCGATCCTATTAGTCTAAAAGTATGGATCGTCCAGCTGATTAGTCAGACATCTCCGAAAATTCGACATTCGAGTTGAGTATGCAGTTATACGTAAAAGTATATGCTCGATTTTGTACAATACCTTTCAAATTACTCTTAAACACCACCAAAGCAACTATAATGCAGAAAAACTTGTTTTTAAATTAAACAAAATATTGATTTTGTCTTGGTCACTAGTAGGATTCTCTGAGGTGGGAGGCAAGGTTCGTAGAAAACGCTTTTAACAAGGCTAGCTCAAAGGGGCCTTTTCCGAAAAACAAACTCGAAATTTTGAACGCGTGACGTTGCTTGAAGTAAAACACTGCCACTTGTATTGTAGTTAATTCAAATCTCCCAGTGGAATATGGACTTCAAGCTACGTCACGAATTTTTAGATAATCACCGCTCCACCCCCTCGATGAGCTAACCTTGTTGAAAGCATTTTCTACGAACCTTGGGTGGTAAGTATGTAATCCATATTGTGACCACTTGTAAAGCAAAAAATCTGTTTATCTGAAGCATCAAAAACTCTTCAACTGTGAGCCCTGGTGTCATTAATTTTGCACAGGTATATCCGTTATAAATTTATAGATCATTACAACAATTTTCAGCACTCAATGTGTTTTCCATTATGAGATATGGAGCATCCAAGATAAAATTTCGCAGTAAAAATACAAGACACCATATTGTTTATTCGAAATTTGGGAAATTCTATTGCCAGTAGGCAACCTGATAAAAAAATAGGAGTGTGCAATTCACACGCGGTAGAAGTAAACCTTCAGATATAAAATAAATAGTGGGTGGTTCTTAGTCAAAAGTATGACACAGTTATAAATAGTGGGTGGTTCTTAGTCGAAAGTATGATACAGTTAAAAATGACCGAATTGGATATTGACACCTTGACAGCGCGTTTACCCGGAAAGCGAGAGGTCTTGGGTTCGAATCCCAAAGATGCCAATATCTTTTTATAATTTTTCTGTTTCCAGATTTTCGATTGAGTTTCGCTTATATTGTCTTCGTTTAATTAAATCCTATAGATTTGTGTCTCTTTTTAGTGTTGCTCGTTTCTGTTTTAGCGAGTTTCAAATCACAACCGTGCTAAAGAAGTTTTCACTCCAAAAAAGGTTTGGGACGTCTAAATCTAATTTGCAAGACAATTATGCGGCACAAAACTGTGATTGAGATTGGTACAATAAGTCCCGGCTTGTTAGCCAACTCCAAGTAATTATACCGCACTTTGGTTATTGCTTTCGCAAACAATTCCAATTTAAACATTGCTTTACTATCATCATTTCAAGCTAACATTATCAACTTAGTTTCTACATTGCAGCGTATTTTCAAAAGGTTACATTGACATTTTTAACAGTTTACAAAAAAAACTAGGTACTTAATTTTTTTATTGAAAGTTCTTAAGTATTTTTGTTTCTTCTTCAATTACAACTTTATTATTTAGGTACTTTGTAGATCGTCGATCTGACATAATATAATAATAATAAAAAAACATTTATTCATCAATAGACTTTTACAGTTTTATACATTTTGTTCACTTAATCCCGCGCGGGAACACGCGGCATCCCGCATCTTTGAAATTATTTTATAAAATCAAATTGAAACTACAGATTTTTGTGTAAAAATCAACTTTTATTAAAAATTTCTTAGATTAAGCAACAGAAATTATTTCTTTTCTATTAATTAAGTTTAAGTAATTAGTAATCTGATTTCTTAGATTCATCTTTAAATGTTTGACATAGTTTAATAGTTTTGTTTAATTTTATCCTTACTCCTAACAGTTTTATATTTTCAATTCAGTCTTATTCACATAATGACCAATAATCAAACCACAACTTTCAGAGGGGGGATAATTTCAAGTGATAAGTGCAAGCGCTACAGTGATTTCCCCCTAATACCGTGCGAGCGAAGCCGCGGGTAAAAGCCAGTACAATATAAACAAATAATAAAAATAAAAAAAAAATAAAACAAAAATTAGATAAAATTTAATATGTATCTACTTAATGTAAATCAGAATTCAAAATAAAGCAAATAATTTTAATATAAAAATTCAAACACAAAATATAATTAATTCAGATACAATCAAAATAAACAATATAATCAAATCAAAACAAAAACACATGTAGGCATTCTTTCAATCGCAAATTTTATCGACATCTATGTATATAAAAAAACCGGAAGATATAAAAACGAAAAAATAAGCTTCTTTTAAATCGAATTTGAAAACAATTGGTAAAGAAAACACCTGATAAGGATGAGTGATTATATTATATTACCAATATTTTTATTTATTTATTTCTATTCTCGTATTTGAGTTTATACTCGTTTATGTAAATTAATAATATTAAAAAAATATTAATAATTACTTAAATGGGTTAGAAGACGTATTTTGTGAACGCCTCACTAGGAGAACCTGTGCTGAGGTGTTCGCATATTTTAGATAAATTGTTTTTTGCTGCCATAAGTGAAAACACAGCATCGTCCTTGAGGCCCTCAAGGACGATACAGTTCCACCTATCTACATGGACTTTTTTCTTTTTTTTTTAATATTAAACTTAGGTACGTTTTGCTCTAACAGCAAAACCAATAAATATAGGTATATTTTACTATCTGTATCTATGGTACGCAACATTGATGTTGCAAAGATAATTTTTTTAGGTGTAGTAGACAAAAAGGTTCGTAACTTATTACCTAGGAGCCAAATTTTTCAACTAAAAAAAACAAAATATTGTCTGCGTACCTACTTAATTAAAAATATGAAATGAAAATGTAATGGAATCAGCAGACAGCAGCAAGAACGGTTTTGACCCATGTAGTCAAATTCTACTTATTTTACAATTGGTCATTCCAAGTGGTTCCCCATGTTTGGTGATTTAGCAGGGGTGCCCTGGTTCATGGGGTGAAGTTTGTCTAGATCTTGGAGGCGGATGAACAGGACACACTGAACCTCAGATTCCTACCCAGCCCTAAACCTTTTTCCTTCCCAGAACTCTCCTCTCCTTCTTTTCCTTAAAACAATCCTCCACATAGCATCCCCAAAGATGACATATGACATGCTCCTGTGTGGAGCTCATGTAAAAAAAAATATATATCATTTGCCGTGTGTCATTCTTTTGAGATTTTTATCTAATTTTATATTAAACATATTGATAAAAATACTACAAGTGTAGGTATATAATTGATTGTAAACATGTATTAATGATCAATATTTTAAATGTCGCACTCATTTTTGAGGATTTTTTGAGGGCGTCGGAAAAGGCAAATGCCATATGCTTTTTTATTTTTAATATAACTAAATAAATATTACAATGATTTTGGCATTTTTTGACGATTTGGAACCGTCCTAAAATATAATTTATTCTCTAATGACAACTATCAAATTAACAAACAACTATAATAGTACACAAATAATGATCGTGTGAAGCAAATATTTTTCATGTATCGTGTAAAAGGCCTATTACTAATGAAAGCTTTTTCCTAGTGAAATCGTTAATTGCCAAATATGAAAACAAAATTGCATTTAAAATAATAATCTTTTAAATTTAGAGCCCCCTTTGTACAAAAACAGTCACCTTTAAATCTTCCACCCACCTGACGGGGCTGTAAGTTATAGGCTGTAGACTGCGCAGTGCTCAGTGAGGGTACAAAGCGCGAGTAGGTATAAGTAGTCTATGGAAGGAGGCTCTATATTTAGGGGATGGTTGAGTGGTGAAACAATATTTCGGTGAAGGATCACGAATGCGGCACTGCCCGGTACCAGGAGACAAGACAAGGTGGAGGGGTGAATGGATGGCCTGGGGGAGGATATAATGACCTTTCTAATAATTTATATTTGCATTTTTATACGTCGTACTTGACGGGGAGTTTTGGGGGTTGCTTCGTTGGATCTTATCGTGAACAATGTAGGCAGTTCATACGTATGTAGTCCTGCTCTTCGTGTGGAAATTACAAAGCCTTATGATATAAATTAAAAACTTTATAAGTTTGAGCTAATTTTTATGGCGTCGGTTTTTAAAAGATTTTACGTATTCTACGTCTAATACCTTTGTCTATTTTCTATTTGTCTATTGTTTATATTGCTTACTTTGACTAAAATGTTAGAGCATAGTATGGAATAGCTTTGCTAAACGCTTTTAGGATTATATTACACAAAAATAGCGCTATATAATACATTTATGTAATTTATTAAAATGTATATTTTATACTTATTCTTCTCTCATTTATTTTTATTTCTTTCTTTCATTACGTTTCTATTTATTTTCTGTTTTTTCCGTTTCTTTTCTATTTCTCCACACAGCATCCCCAAAGATGACGAAATTATTTTCCTGAGCTTCACCTGTGTGAAGCTAATGTAAAAAAATAAAACAATTGTATTTTTTTTATTTTTTTATTCATTCCCGTTTATCTATTTAAATTTCTTATTTTATTTTTTCTTCTCATTTCTTTAAGATATTAAAATTAGTATCTGTATTGGCTCATTTCGGCTGAAACCGAAACTTTTTTAGATATGTTAAAAATCTATTGTTTACTGAGATTTGGCTTATTTTTTACACTTATATGACAGTTAACGCGTGTTTAATGAAGTAAAAACAAAATTGAAATATGTCAAACAAAATATACATTTTTATTAGGTACTGATATAAAACAAACAAAAAATATAAAAATTAACAAAACATTTAACTACTTCTTGGAACAAAAACGTGTCAATAATCAACACTTACATTATAAATAAGATATTTTAATACTCAATTAACCGGCCGGCGAACTCAGCTGATGATGACGGGTGACACACGAGCCACGTACTCACCCGAAGTCAGCCGAACGACGCGCGATAATTCACGAACGCAAGAGTTTTGGCAGATTTTCTGCCGAAACTAGATTTTTTTGCCGAAACTTGCCGAAACCGAAACCTAAACAGAACATTCGGTCGGTCACGATTGCATTGCACTACCCCTGTATACATTCATTAACTGTCATTATTATTATCATTATATTCTGTAGTAATTAAAAAATATAATAAAAAGTTGACTTACATTGTACTGTTTTTTGAAAGGTGTAACGAATTAACCTGGCGGATTAACAAATCACCACCTTGACCAGGTTGGTTGCTCAGTTGCTGTAACAATACTAGTTAATCAGAACAACTCTCTGACTCATCTGCCTTGCCCTTGCGGCACTCGGCAGTTATGTCTAATCACGGGATATTGATAGCTATACGATTAGGGCCCAAGGGGCGAGCTTGCGCGGTCAAAACACCTGGATGTTTGAAATAGGGCTTCCACAGGGTTGTCCATCGTAACACAGAAACATCAGACATCATTATGACAGGAAAAAATATATAAAAGATATATGAACTTCTTACTTCAACAAGTCATTCCTCATTATTTGGAGTAAAAAAATGTGAATGAAATTTTTGTCTCCCGTGACATTTGTAATGTTTTTTTTTCAACTAAAAATATTTTAAAATCAGTAAAAATAGGTGTTGGACAGTTCGCGTAGGGGTGAGGTATTGGGCGGTTACTCAGTAACGACAAAAAATAGACACAAAAAAGTCACCGGAGACCAAAATTTCGTTTATATTTTTTACTCCAAATAATGTCATGAATCACTGATGAAAATATGTCAAGTACTGTACACGTATTTTTTTTTTACGTGAGCTCCACACAGGAGGCCCTTGATATATATGTGATAGGGAACAGGTTAAATTAATAAATTAAGTTGGGAAGCGCCCCTGAGATGATTTTTTCATGAAAACGGCGCTATAGAAATGATCAAAATATTATTATTATCATGAAATAAATATTTTTTTTATAAAAAAACCACTAGTTCAATATAGCATGTTATATTCCATCCAGAATAACTATTAACATTAATTAATATATTAATTTCCGCTATTAATTAATATATTAATATCCAGACAATGGCGGAAAAATATTGAACTCATATAGTACTTGGTAGCGGTGGTAGACTTATAACTGTTAAGGGGTTATATACAGTTTATTTACGATTTTCTAGAAATCGATTTTTTAATCATTTCATTTTCGTAATTTACATATATTTAAGTATACAAAAAAATTCAAGTCAATCCGGCGATTATTTTCGAAGTTACATGCATATTTATAAAGACGTGTCAGAGCATTTGAAAGTAGGAGGCTAACTTTAAACGCGTTTTTCTCAAAACTGTGTTTTTAAAGTCGGAGACCAAGATTACTCGAAAACAGCTGAACCGATCAGTCTCAAATTTTAACACAAGCTAGTATATTTTACAGTTATTAATCGAAGGCCTGCTCTCACCGATAAATACATATTTTTTATAAACAATATGAGGCCGAAATTTTGGTACAAAGTCGATTTTTTTTGAGAAGCCGCCATTTCGTCAAAAAAAAATATGTTGCTCTGTCCTTCGATTAATTGGAGGATTATTTATTATTATAACGAGATCCGTTTGTTTTTTTCATTTTAAATTATTCAGTCCAGAGATATGATGGTCACCGCAGGATGCCGTTTTTGAGAGGAGCTTCTGGAGATCAGCTATAGCAGCTTTCAAATTATTATTTTTACAAATAAAGATTCTTAAAATACTGTTAAAAGTTACCATATTATGTGAACAAATTTTTATTTTAATAAATTTAAAAGTCTTTTCAGGAAAAATCCCTTTTTTTGTACTGTATAAAACCCCTTAATACACACCATTCAAAATTCGTATGCTTAAAATTTAAAATAATAAATTATGTAGTTATTTCTAATAATAAAATTTGCGTATGTCATCGTCACCTTTAAATAACAGTTTTTAGTTTTCGGATACATTCACAAACATTCCATTTATTTGGGATTTATTGCAAAGCGGAAATAGTTTTGCCTTCTCACAAAATACGCTCGATTGTCGAAAGGTTAAACTAAATATTATTCAAAAAGTCAGTGGCACTATAATACCTACTTGGATGCGATTTATTTTGTTTTATTTGTGGCAACCCTGACAAAAGACACAGATGGTAAGTTTAATGATCCGTGTGCCCTTTGGGGAATCCCCTTCGGAGGCTACATTTACCATTATTTGTTATGATTTTTTTAATAACATTTTTTATGGCTATTATTAGCACCTACCACGGTTTATCACAACACGCAATGATTTGAGAACACTTTACAGAAAATTTTAAATATATCTCATCGATAATTCTATAGGGCTGATTGATAGGTTTTATTTATTTCAAAGTATTTGGAAACCTACGTTTATGCCACTGCATATTTTTGATTCGTAGTAGGTTTTCAACTAACCAACTAACCATCACGCCGTTCCCCCGCAGGGGTAGGCAGAGAGGATAGACCGCCAAACAACTCGATCTTGGCAAACACTCCTTGCCTCGTTCACATTCATACATCGTCTCATACATGCTTTTCATTCTTTCATTATCTTTAATTCACTTGGTCGCGCCATGTCTTCCTCAGGCGTCCCTGACTTCTTTTATCTTTCACATTTGCATCGTATATTCTTCTTACACTACTTCATTCATTCGCTTTACATGGCCAAATCATCTGAGCGTCCCTTTCTTAATCTTACTCATTACGCTTACATCAGCCTTGCATTCTTCGCGGATCTCCACGTTTCTCACACGATCGTACATGGTTTTACCACTCATCCGCCTCAGGGATCTCATTTCTACAGCATTCAGTCTACTTTCATCCTTCCTCTGCCAGTTTCATGTCTCATTGTCATATATCAGGGTAGGTACTAGCACTCCATTATGGACGGCTAGCGGGAAACATTTGTTGGATAACTCACACCTCTGCAAAGTGGCCTCTGACCTTGACAAAGTCACTCCATGAACCCGGGGACTCTGCTAAGTCACCAAACATAACGAGCCACTCGGGGTGACCCATGGCAGAGGTGTTGGTTATCCATACGCCTCCCAAAATGCAATGCAATGCCTCCCGATTGCCGGCAACCCGGGCGTTTATTGAGATGAAATAATCATTTAAAAGCAAGTACCTAAGTTACCCGTCTTACTAGACGATGTCTGTTCTGAGAAAAATTAAAATTATGTTTCATACATTGAGTTTTTCCAGCACACGACCCATCACCGGCACTTGCTTTATGGGTAGGGTATATACTAGTTAGATAAGTTGGTACTAGGTAGTACATAGATAGGAGCACCCTAAATTATATTATTATTCATTCGTTAGAAAACACCTGTGCAATTTGTGCACTTAAATCATCGATAACGTGTTTTGATTAACACAAAGTGTTCGATTACCTATGTAGCTAAGTATACAACATATAACAAAGTTGCACGCAATGCTCTTAACTTCAAATACGGGGTTGGATCATATAATTAACCACCCTGGAACCTTTCAGCTTCGAAGTGAAAAATTTAAAACGTTAAAAAGTTATTTAGAGCGTTTTCTGAGATGACACTTTCACAGTCAAACTCGAATTAATATTAAGTGCATAATATACGTATTGATGTAGAACTAACATACCGATCGATAAAACCCTTTATCAATACGATAGTGACTAATCATCTATGGTCAGTTGGCGTTATTTACGAGCACGGTCAACAATGGGGTATTTCCACAAACCAAGTATACCGCTAAAAACATGTGGAAGATTTAAAGATTATTTTTCTGAACATGATTATCGCATTAAAAATGTTTAATTTTGATATTTTCATTCATAATTATTGATTTCAAAGTACGCGTAAACGGAACGAAACGTAAACGGCCCATAACTGCTTGTACGATTCATGACGTCGCAAGAGTCGCCGTTCCGAGGTTTATCACCGTGTTACTATCAAAAATCTAAACATCCTAGACTTGTTCGGGGTTATGGACGGTTTTATTTCATATTTTAGGTATTTATTTATTTATTTCTATATATTACAGTATTTACCTATAGATCAATTTCGAAAACATTTTTACATAATATATTTTGTAATTTTATTGTTGGGTGTAAGGTAGGTTTGTGAAGGTGAAACTGTGGATAGGTATTGTTGTATGTTTCGTGAACACCTCACTAGGAGAACCTGTGCTGAGGTGTTTACGTGTTTATTTATGTTTATGTATGACAAGTATTTATGTGTTGTAATAGAAAGTTTTATATGAATTTTTTTTTTTCAAATTTTAATATTTATTTTACATTGGTTATTTAGAAGAGCAAAAAAGTATTTAGTATTTAAGATGATTGTTTATGATTGTGTTATGTTTTTACAGTTTGTATAATATTGTTCAGTTGTAATGACTGACAGTAGTATTTTTAACGGCGTAATCCGACAACTTGCCTAAAATAGACGCTACAATGAATAACAATAATTTTCTAAGCCCTTAATTTCGGGATTCTAAGACGATATGGTAATGAAAACATTTTTTTTACACAAACTCTCATAATATATCCGTTATATACTGGTTTCAATATTTTGACAAAATATAATTCATTCCGGCCCTTTTCTTGTCTTGATTTAAAATAAATAAAAAATATATTTTTTAAACGTTTATTATAAAATTTATATATACAATTTATATATACATACATATACATATTAACGGCGGGATTGCTAGTCGAGAGCCTTACCCCTCGACCACGGAGGCAGTCATTATTGTGTAGATATCCATCTTACGACTGTATACAAAGGTGTTTGCACGTTTAAATTATGAATTTAAATAGTCAATAACGAAAGGTTTTTTTTTGTAGCTTAAAATTTAAATCTGAAAAAAAGGCACGGGGGCTCCATCGAAGCCTCCTTCTTCTTCTTCTTACTGTACTATAGGGCCAATATATACTGCAGATAGTACACAACTGCTGACCCTGTACAAATCGCAAGTCCACCTGTTGAATTTGGCAGCCACCTTTGGTCTAGAGTCCCAAAATATTTGAAAATTCAGAAAGCATAAACGGGCGATCCGTTCGATAGATTTCCCTCTCTAACAAACGGATTGCAATGTTTAGCCCGCAGGTTTCAGATGGGAATGGTTTCCTTGTTCTACCGGTATTTCAATAGAAGATGCTCCGAGGACTTAGCGTCATTTGAACCCTTCGGCGGTGGTGTCAAACACATTAAACGCACTCCCAACAATTGTACACAGTCGATATTTTTTGTCGCCTTAGAAATGGTCGTTTAAACATCTTATTTTGGGTTTTTCTTGTAGTATTTGTAAACATGTCTACCAAACTATACATGTTTTGCAAGTGGGAAAATATAGGATAAATATAAAGATATAATTCGAGCAAACTGGAAGTCAATAAATAACACCAAGTACAACTTACGGACTCACTACAGGCGGCGATCGCATGATGAGGGGCGCCTGTGACGTCACAGAGTGACTGGTGGCAAAACCATCGTTTTGGTGGCATTTTAAAACGTTAAGAAAGTTAAAAAGAAACGTTAAAAAGTTAAGTCGTCGTCATAAAAATAAAATAAAAACTCCGTTATCATCATAATTTTTTGCTTAATTTTTTTCAATAATAAGAAAAAATTGTGGAAATACCCCATTGATAAGACATTCCGACCGATGATTGACAAATTGTAGCGCGGCCTCCACAGTGTCAGATAAGCTTCGGTTAAGATGGTCCACAATGCAAAGTAATAGAAAATCGTGCAAAAACACGTGTTTTGAAATATTTTAGATAGTAGAGCACATATTGGCCTTCGAAAGTATCGGGTAATTTTTTAACAAGTCTTTTAATAAGGCTAGAAAAAATAAAGTATCCAGAAAAAATGTTTTGAAGTGCGAAATCTCCTATTCGAAAACCCTTTTTCGGATATGGTTTTATTGTACAATGTAGAAAATTAACTTTCTTACAAAATAATCTGAAAACATTTAAATATTTGTTTCTAAACTTCAAATAAAAGAAATAAAACTTGAACTTTGGCGATGTTTTTTTTTCAGGAAATTAAAAGAGGCGTTACCCAACTGCGAATTTCATCCAACTGCGATCTGCAGAAGGACCGAAAGGGCGTCGTATTATTGGACTCCCAGTAGACCCAAATTTTGGACCGAATAGATGTGCCTTGCTTTTCGCGTCACTTTGTTCTGTAAAAATTTACTTGCGAGAATGGTGAAATTATATTAATGGTTGTTGAAAATTTTTTTATTTGGTTGTTTGTTAAAAAAATTGGGAGATCTTTACCCCTCGACCACTGAGCCGTCAAGATATCTATGTAGGTAGTTATATGGTAAAGTTCCAGGTTTCCATGGGAATCAAAAGACTCTTAAATCATAGCACTAAGAAAACAAATAATCATAGATCCTTGAATAATCTTGGTAAATGGGCGGTGTTTCCCAGAAATTTGGCCTTGGAGGGGAAATCACCTGATCACGCCAAAACTATATTCGTGAACCTACCTGCGGGTAATTAGCTCTAATCCATTACACCTTCCCTGTGAACACACCGACTTAAACCACTAATAATAAAGGTAATAATATGTCGGTAATACCTGTCTTTTGGCTTTTCAATGATATTTTCATTGTCTGTAAATTACCGACTTGGATTAAAATCTATTATGAATTAATAATGTGTTCGACATTTTAAACTTAAATCTTTGAATAGGAAAAATGGTGTGATTTGAAAGAAAATTACTACTTATGCAGCGCGAATAGAAAAAAAATACGCGAGCCGAACCACGAATTATAGGAAAGGATCGAAGCAATCGCAAACGGCGTGAAACGCCGCGCCTTTAATATACCATAATTCGTGGTTCGGCTCGCGCATTTTTCTCCCGTTCATACGCAGCATAAATACAGCGACTGGGAATAGGTACCTTTTGTATGCCATTTCCAGATTTGATTACTGGTTCCCTTCAAGTAGTTGAACGGGGTTCTTTAATTTTTAGTAACATTTTATATTCCGCGATTATTCGCGGATCTACAATTTCTTTGAACAATTTGTCATCATCATCATAATCACTCTTGGTTCTATAACCCCTGGTGGGTCTTGGCCTTCTCAAAAGTCTTCCTCCACTCATCTCGGTTTTGTGCCAGCTCGTCAAAAACCCTCGACTCTGTGCAGAAACGGGCGGTCCGTTTGTTAGATTCTCCTAACTTAACAAACGGATTGTAATCTTTAGAGCACAGGCGTGAGGTGAGAATGCTGTCCTTGTTCTACCGGTATTACAATGGAAGATGCTCCGAGGAACTAGCGTCATTGATCCCTTCGGCACCGGTGCATAGTCCGGAAACACGCCAAACACGCGCCCAACATTTGTACACGGTTGGCATTAGTCACATGAGAACTGGTCGTTTCTATGACTCGTTCTTGAATTTAACAGCTCGGTTGCCGAACGATTTGCCGACCTCTGTGTTTCCTCCCTCCTACAACTAGTCGGTTGACATTAATCACGCCGTGAGAACGCGTCGTTTCTACGACTCGTTCTTGAGTTCAACAGCTCGGATGTGGAACGATTTGCCGACCTCTGTGTTTCCTCACTCTTCAAAAATACCCCCACACAGCATCTTCAAAGATGACATAGGCCCTGAGGGATAGTATCTTCCTCAGGGCTTCCTGTATGGAGTTAATGTAAAAAAAAGCTCTGTCCAGTTTAGAAGCTCCTTTTGAACAATTTGTATGATTCCTTATTTTAATTGTTATAAACAATGTTACTTCAAATATATAGTTTATAATTAAGTTGGTAGATAATGAAGTATCTGCCTACAAATCGTAACATATTTTTTGGACGCGAGGTCCACTTTTCACTTTACTTTGTAATTGTTGCCAGGTAAGTAAACAACAAAATGATATTTTCGTTTCAATTGATATGGGTAGGTACCTACTAGAAGGAATTTCCAAAGTTCAGAAATATTTTTAAAATGCAAGTAGTCTTGGGGAATGCAGTCCTCTCGGACTTCCCACACTTTCAGGGGATTAGTGGCTTACTGCCCTTACAGATTCATTGCCCTTATAGTGTTGTAAAACAAATATGTTTAAGCCATTATTGTAAGGAGGTATTTAGGGCCCTTGTCGTCACCCGTCCCTACACAGGTGTGGGAAATTACCCTAATGAGAGGATTAGCCTGGGCAAGTACTTACCTGCCTGTGAAGCATCGGTGTCATTATTTTCCAATCTTTTAATCCCTCAAGCTATTAGAGAAATAATTATTCTTCTCAGTTTGTCTAAAATATTGATTGAACTTGATTCGACGGATAAAATCCAAACAATGTCAAAGTATGTGATTACAAATCGGCGAGATTTTTTTCTGGACAATTGGAAGTTAAAAAATTATTCATTATTTACTGATTGTTTTCTTACTATATAAAAGGAATGTGTTTAAGGTTACATGCCAACTCAGAATAAAGTCAACTCAACAACTCTTTGAAAAGTCATTAAAAGCTATGAAAAAAATAATTTTAAAATTGCCGTTAACCCTAGCCTAACTTTACCTATTTAACCAATTTTTAATATTTTTAATCATCAATCTTTATGACCTTTCTGAGGTGGTTCTGAGTTGGTTTAATTCTGAGTTGGCCGGTCTTCTTTTCTAAATATGGTTTTTTTTTCGAAATTATGTACGTCTCGAGTCAAAATGATTCCATATGTTTTTTTATTAAGATTTTCGTGTTTGATTTTAAAATTTTATTATCTAGAAATGTCAATATCTTTTTCAAAAATAACATAGCAAATATAATTTTATCTAGTTTCTAAAATTGTATTTCTTTTAACGATAACTTCAAAAATAAGAAATATATAACACAATTTAAATACCTCGGAAGCATTCCGAAGATCCATGGAATTTCACCGTGTCGTTGGGACTTGTAGGTAAATTTTTTAAACTGCAAACAAATTTTTTTTTAGTGAAAACCTATTTAACACCGTTGTTATTTGAAATTCAATGAAACGGAAAAGCGACAAACACACACATCTATAAGATTTAGCATGAGAGAGAATGAAATAGACTAAACGGTCTCCTCTTTGTGCAGTGTTTCGTAGGCCGTCTATTTTAGTTTTCTGATGGTTTCACTTCTACCGCGTGTGAACTGCACACAATTTTTTTAATATACTTTTCAGAAAAAATAAAACCTTATAGATAAGTAGGTATCTAATTCTGAGGCATTAATGTTTTCCATTGGTATATAATATTATGTTATAAGAAATGGTAGATACAGCATATTTATGGTAGATATAGTATTTTATGTATACTGGTATACACACCATTTTTCGATATCTAAGAGATTGATAAAATACGTTTACAAAAAACCATTCATTAGCTCGTCAATTTCTTAGGAATGTGCTGCATTATTGACGACCTATATGATAAACTGATAAATCCCTTTAAATAAAAGGCTTAGAAATATTGAAAATTCCTTGCAGTTTAAATAATAAAAAAATATTTTTCATTGAAGTAGAAGATAACACTTATAATATAAATGAAAATATGAAAGAGAACAAGACACAGAAAAATAAAAAAGACAATTGTCGCAACTGGGACTCGAACCCAGACCTCTCGACTAACCGGGACGTGCGCGTTAGTTATTTAGATTTTCATAAAGTCAATAGTTGTATATGAATAAATTCGGATACATTTATCCGAGACGCTATTCAGGTTACAAACCAATTCTTAGAATGATTGTTCCAATAAAAAGAGTAGTTGCCCATAAAACGGAAAAAAAGAACTAGTTGAAGATAATATTGTTGATTCTAAAATATTTGAAATATGATATTGACAAATATGACGGTTTGACAGAAGTTGGCAATAACGAAATTGGATAACGCGCACGTCCCGGTTAGACGAGAGGTCTGGGTTCGAGTCCCAGTTGCGACCATTGTCTTTTTCTGTTTTTCTGTGTCTTGTTCTCTGTCATATTTTCATTTAGATTATAAGTGTTATCTTCTTCTTCAATGACATATTACGTTGATGGGAATAACCTTCAAAAGTTATAAAAAGAGAGTTTTTCTTATAAAAAATTAAAAAATATTTGTTTTCATAGAGCAATTTAGCGAATTTTACCACAAATGTCCTGATAATTATATATCTTCTTTTAAGGGTTGCTTTCATATCTTAAAATTTCTTTAACAATATTGAAACAGTAAACAGCATAGCTTATGGCAATCAGTTTTAAAACTAGGTACCTATGTACTTTCAATTAAAAATAATTGAATATTAAAACGTAGATATTATGTTGGTTATAACCATCGACTTTTAATCCATATTAAGTCAGTTTTGTTTTATATTTGAATATAGGGCACAATCTTTAGAGCACAGGCGTCGGGTAGGAATGCTATCCATGTTCTACCGGTATTTCAATGGAAGATGCTCTGAGGAACTAGCGTCATTGATCCCTTCGGCACCGGTGCATATTTGGGAGACACGCCAAACGCGCGCCCAACATATGTACACGGTTGACATTTATCACATGAGAACGGGTCGTTTTTTCGACTCGTTCTTGAGTTCAACAGCTCGGCTATGGAACGATTTGCCGGCTTCTGTGTTTCCTTCCTCCTACAACATGGGTCTCTTCAAGACCA
Organism: Glyphotaelius pellucidus; assembly: GCA_936435175.1. Lineage (NCBI taxonomy): Eukaryota > Metazoa > Arthropoda > Insecta > Trichoptera > Limnephilidae > Glyphotaelius > Glyphotaelius pellucidus. The sequence goes on from OW386548.1 coordinate 34,516,597, forward strand.
ATGTTCATTCCTTCCTCTCCTCAGAAAGACCCTCCACACAGCATCCCAGATGATATAGGCCCTGAGCGAAGTTATTTTCCTCAGGGCCTCCTGTGTGGAGTTAATGTACAAAAAAATAAAATGAAGATGTTTTCTCTTTCTAAGACCGTTTAGATCATATTTTGCACTACGATAGTAAGGGAGACATAAGAATTTCTATGAGACCTGTATGAGTTGGTTCGAAAATTGGAGAAATTAGCCAGAGGGATTAAAGAATGAATCCCAACCGCCTGGAGCTAGCGAGGATTGGAGTGGCCTACACAATTGGGATTTTTTGTGAGACTGAACGTAGTGTGGAGGGAAAGTTGATGAAAGAGAGGAAGATGGGAAATTACTTGGCTATTCAGACCTGGTCACGACCCACAGCTAAAACTATTTCAAGCAACGCTTGTGAATGGTGAATGGTGACATTAAAGTTCGATACTGAGAGTATTTTCCACACTCCAGAACGTGCCGTAATTATAGATATGTACTAATTATTATTTTACGTGAACAAATTTTGAAATAATACGAATTAATCAAATAATTGTTCATTTTATGTTAAATACTATTAGTTAAATTTACCTGCTATTAATCCAACTTTACAAAGAGGTGTAGAATGTTTGGATACCAGGTATTGTATTACTCAGCGATTAAAGTGTGAGTATCAACCATCAGTTATTAAAACGGGGATAACGCGTGTTTAAACCCATCGTGTGAGAGTTTTGCCATGTTAGATTGTGATAATAATCACCAGTGCTCGTGGCTCGCTGCAATCACGGCCTAAAAAATCACTCAAAAGCTCCCTTAGAACGTGCCTAGTTCGTGAGCGTTCTCCACAACTCTCTTTCGCTTCTTTTCATAAGTCACATTCTAAAGAATCACTTAGCGGGTTTTTTTTTTAGAATCGATATGAAAAGGTGCGAGGAGAGGTTGCGATTGGACGGATCCAGCCCCGCCTACAGCGCGGAGGCTTGCCATTGGTTGAGTGCACCCTTGGCGGTGAGAGGGTGGCGTATGAGAGGCTTTCACGAGCCGGGGAGATGGGAGGGGGAGGGTTGATGGGGTGGGTGCCTCGATGGCCACTCGACCGAGTGTTGTTCAGTGAAGAAGCGACCATTGCGCCACCGAGTCGAGTGCTAGTCTCATGAGTGACCAAGAATAAACAATTATTATTATTCTTATTGTGATTTCGCGTGTTTCCTTTTGCCGATACAATTTTCAATTTTTTCAATTCAATTCGATGAAAGTTTTATAAAAACTTCAGTGCCTATTGAAACTTCAACAAACTTTATTGAGACAATAATATAAAAGTGGAATAATACCTACACATTTCAACGTAGTTAAAAAAATCGGTGGATACATTTTGAAAAAGTACAAAAAACTGTGAAAAGTGGAAAAGTTTATCTTGACATTTGGCAGCTTTCTTCGATAGAGTTGTGGCCACATTTAAGACTAATGCACAGTGCAAACTAAGCCTAAAGTAGTCGCGATGATCGGGAAAACAGCAGAGCGATGGGTGGGCGGCGGGCACGAACAGGAGTTGCTCGAGAGGCTGTTTGGTTTGGGCGCCCCGCCCTTCCCGCTGGGTTGGCCGCCCGCCCTTCTGCCGCCCTGGCCGAGGCTGCTATACCCCTCTCTTGCTACTCCTCTACCAGGGTAATTATTTTAAAATTTAATCTACGATCTTTCATCGAAGATGTCAAGATGTTAAAAGCTTAGATTTTGATGGAGGAAATAAATCATTGCCTGGTTGGAAAAATAATAATTTTTATTGCGTTATTTTTGGGAACACAACTCAACCTCAAGAGCCCTTCAAAAACCTGTAAAATTACTAACCTGCTTAATTATTATAATTAACAATCGAAATTGACTTTGACTTGGCTAATAGCCCTGTCCTCACACCGCGTTCCGAGCTTTCGAGGCATTTCCTTATGAATACGAAATTATATTATAGGAAAAATGATAATTATATTGTACAAAATTATAGTCAAAAGTACAATCTGAAGCAATTTTTACTGTTATAATATTTCAGGCCTTTGTATTAATTTTCAAACATTGCTTTATACTTGATTGCACTTGTCTTGGACTTGCGTTGCACGCCTCGCGGAATCTGGACGTAGCTAATGACATCCTTATAGATTTCAGGGTACAGTCGATTGATAAAATGATTATTAATAAAAGGCTAATGTGCAAACAAGAGTTCACGTTGAATAATTCAAGAAACTGTGAGCTGTTATTTGTTCGTTGGCGATCTGCAGTCTTGCTCAGAATGATGATAATTTACCAACATTATCGATAAAACCGTTCGAAAATGAAGGTAGGTACCTACCTACCGATCTGTTGGATAGGGTTGAATTCTGGAAAAAAATTGCTCAAAATGGAAATATAACTTCTAAGAAATATAATTACAACGGATAGCCCTGAAATAGGGTTAATTAACCTAGGTATATCTAGGAATTAATTTGCACACGCGAGTATAATACTATTTACAACTTAGAACGGTTGATAAATGATGCTTAAAAACTCATTGGTTTATTCAAAAAATATCAGAAAGTCCTTTATCTCAAATTTTCCCAACAAAATATTCCTACCAAATTATTCCAAGAACTGAAACCAATCCCGATTCTTATTTTTTCCAGGTAGGTCCATCTTTACCCAAAATCATATTAAATTGGGGTAATGTTAAAAGGTTCAAAAGGACTTCATAATGGAGTAATTAATATTGTTTTTCCCCTGGGTAATCACTGTTATCAGTAATCACCTTAAGTAGGTAGGTACTTTAAAGTAAATTAAGATAATCATCATTACTGACTAATTGTGGAATTCGGTATTTTATTGTTTACCCAAATTTATTACAACATTTTATTTACACATTTTTTTACGATAATGCAGGTAGGTATAATATACCTACATTATTGCAATAACTAAAGCAGTAACTTTGTGGTTTGACATATTATAAATTGAAATAACATAATAATTTTGTTGATAACCACGATTTATTTAATTTTTCTACTACTGATCGGTTTCGCTTTACACAAGAATCTTCAGGGTATAAAAATTAAACTGTTTAAAGCCTAAACATAAGTCAAATTGTCAAGCATCTTCAGGGTATAAAAATTAAACTGCTTAAAGCCTAAACATAAGTCAAATTGTCAAGCATCTTCAGGGTTTAAAAATTAAACAGTTTAATTTTTATACCCTAAAGATGCTTGTGTAAAGCGAAACCGATCGGTAGTAGAAAAATTAAGTAAATCGTGGTTACAAACAAAATTATTGTGTTATTTCAATTTAATTATATTATTATTCAATTACTTATGTTTTTCTCGGCGTCGTCAATGTTTGCCTCATTTAACTCAAAACATATTTTATATTTACAGAAATAAATAGTCACTGGAATGGATATTACAGCTCGTGACGAGAAAGACGTTAGGTACGGTGCATTTAACTAACTGTGCAAATTTCATGACGTTAGAGTTCACTCACCGTTCGAGAGTTTTTACTCTGTCAACAATACTGACGAACAGATTCGGTAGTTTGTGTTGAGCATACAAATTTTTAGCTTTATATGAAATTTTATTTCACGTTATCTGACTCAGTTAGTCATACAAAATTTCTGTAATTGAAGTGAAAACTTCTTTAGCACCGTTGTGAATTGAAACTCGATGAAACCAAAAATAGCGACACTAAAAAGAGACAAACACATACATCTAGAGGATTTAGTCTGTGAGGGAATGAGATAGTATAATCGGTCTTCTCTTTGTGCGGTGTTTCGTAGCCTCCCCACTCTTGTCTATTTTAGTTTTTTGAAGGCATAACTTCTACCGCGTGTGAACTGAACACTTGTATTTATTTAAATACATTGGCTTTGAAGTTCTTTACAATATTATACAGGACGTTCTTCTTTTTAACCTACATAAATTGTTTCCACCAGTTAGTGGAGAAAAATTCAACAGAATTACAAATATTATTATTTTATAATTATTTTAAAATCTACTGAACTAAAGACGTAACGACTGCGTGCGTTTTGAAAAAATAAGTATTTATATTTTTGTAGTAAAACTTACGTTACAGAGTTGTAACTCCTCGTGATAGAAGTGTTTTTCATACAAATCACAGTTGTCTTCTGCCACTTCGACTTGCGTATATTCTATAATATTACAAAAAATGATATGACGACATAAAATATAAAATTATTTTTAAACTCCAAAGGGTTTAACCTATCAAGTAACAGCGATTATTATTTTTAATGATGTTTAATAAAATATTTTTAAAAATCTCCTACAATTTTTATGTCGTAATAGGTATACACGCAGCTCGTGTTTACCTATTTCGCCCTAATAGGCATTTTAGGCCTCCTTCCCCCCTTGCTAAAATTTCCCCCCTGAGATCCAGAGAGAATTCATTTATAGTAAAAACAAAATGTGACAGAGTGGTATAAGTTATGTTGGTTAAAAAGAAGAACAACCCACATATCGTTTCATCTGCTAGTAATTATTTTGCACAAAATGGTTTGTTGCTTTGGAAAGTCTTCACATCTCAAAGGCTAGCGACATTATATATGCAACCTAGATTCTGAAAACTTTCAAAGACAACATAGAAAAAAAATCTTCAAATAAACTAAATTAAGGGATGGAGGGTTCAAACTACCCTTAACAACGTGGAAAGGTCTCAAGTGGATATTATTGTTATTCTAAGTCGTCCGTTGATTTCCTGTCCGTCGAGTGTTAGAAACTTCATATGGGTGGTCAGAGCACATCTTAAGTTTCAGAAACATGTGCAACAAATGCACAATATATGATGTCACAATGGGACAAAAAACAATCTTTGTTATTTCAGGAGAGACTGAAAAAATGAAATTGCATTTACATTATTAGGTACCTACATAACACGTTTGATAAATTGTTCATGGTGATTTATGATAGGTCCTAAAATAACTATCCCCTAATAATATATGCAACATTACCTACCCTTACGTGTTCTACGCATGGAAAGATAAATAGATATTTTCTTCCTCTGTAATATGATGCTCAATTAACTCTTATGATTTACATTGTTGTGCACTCAGACCATTTCCTTGACGATTAATTATATCTTCATGAAAAGCATAACGATATCCGTTCATAGCAACTATCTGCTCGTACTCAGTAAAGGAATCAAATGCAGAGAAAGCTTTTTTGCGACTTCTAACCATTTAATTTTTATTAGAATAACTCTTTTTCTAATAACTTTTGAAAATTATTTCCACCGATGTAAACAATATTTGGGAATAACCTTAAAAAATTATAATAAGAGTTGGTCTTAAAAAAATTGAATATTCATTTAGAATTTTACAAAAAAGGTCAATAGGTATTTCGTGTAAATAAAATCGGATATATTTATCCGAGACACTATCTAGGTTACAAACCAGTTCTTAGAACGTCATTTGTTTACATACAAAATTTAGTTGCCAAAAATATGTAAAAAAAATTGTTAAAGATAATATTGTTAATTATAAAATTTGAAATATGAGATTGACACAATATGACGTTCAAATAAGGGGTGGCAGTAGCCAATTGGAAAGACATTTGTCCCGGTAAGACGAGAGGTTCGGGTTCGAATCCCAGTTGCGACCGTTATCTTTTAATTTTACTGTGTCTTGTTCTATTAGATATCCTATATATGTCATATTTTCTATTAGATATCCCAGTATCTTTTAGTGTTAATTCTCTTTCTTTAATGATATAATACATTGATTGGAATAACCTTCAGAATTTATAAATAGAGTCGTTCTAATAAAAATTAAAAATCGTATTTTTTTCGGAGAAACTATCTAACAATTAGATTACAAACCAAAGCTGACAAAAATATGTAAAAAAAATGTCGAAGATTATATTGTTAATTCTGTATTTGAAATATAATAATAATAATAATAATAGTTTATTCCAGAAATTCCATTGAAATATGGGAATGACAATAACGACTTAAAAATAAGAGGTCTCAATGACCGAGTTGGTTGAGGCGCTTGTCTCGGTAAGACGAGAGGCCCTGGGCTCGTGTCACAGTTGCCCGTTACCTTTTTATTTTCTGTGTTTTGTTCTTTATCATAATTCCGTTTAGATTTGATACCTGTCAGTTCTGTCACCTCAATTATATTAAATAGTTAAAATTTAACATAATCGAGAAAAATCAGAAATATTTTCACTTCCGTTGTTTCTACTATAACAAAGATGTTTTATAAAAACGTTTTAATCACGTAAAATGCGGTACATATTTAAAAAAAACTTTGTCTAACTAACAATCGTGCTGTTACTACGCTTGTATAAGCGAAAAGAGTCACACTCTTCTGTCGTTGAACATCTGATTCAATTAAACGAATGCTTCTCTTTTTATCCAAGTTTTCTTACATTAATGATTCACTTGCTCGTGCTGTGTTCCAGGGAAGTCTGTGATTCTATAGTTTGTCTACTTCCATGTCGTAATAAAATGTGGAAGTGGATGGAAAATAATACATTTAATTAATGGAAGATAATATAATATCATTATACGATTTTCTACGCGGAAGCTTTTGAATAAGCTCGAGATCAGCCATAATCCTGCTTACTTGTTGGCAGGGTAGTTGGGTACTTGGTAGCAGGGTAGTTGGGTAACTGAGCTGACTGGTAGATGTATGAGTTAGGAGGATGATCAGCGAATTCTCCCCTCCGGAAGCTTTCAGCTAGTCAGCCAATAAATCTGAGTTAGCGGACCCGGCGATAAAATCGTTATTCAATCGTTTAACAGCCGACACCATATGACTTTATTAAGTTTACGTCCGTATTAAAAAGGAAAATCTATCTCTCTGTAAAAAAGACTGTTTCTTTAAGCATATAAAATATTAAAATTTATATTTTTTTGAAGACAGCAAAAAGTATTTGATGCTTTCGTATTCTAAACTGTTCAATTTATCATAATTTTTTTTCATAATTTATCATAATTTTTTTGTCGTTCAAATTGCGAATAAACCATTTTAGTAGGCAGGCACCTATTTTGATATTGGAAAACCATTGTATAATTCGTCTTCCGTTTTAATTTGTAAAAATACCACGTACATTTTAGGTACATAGTGTAGAATCTCTACTATCTGCCACAAACGGCCTTCCTAGTGCCCAACTTATCATAAAACATATTAACATTAACAAGAACATAAAGAAATCCTTATAATTATCTGTTCGTGTATCTGTGAAGTCAAATCTACCACGTTACGAATTTGATACGAATGTGTACATACAAACATAACTGCAAATATCTCATTCGATGTGCATCATTTCACCCATATTTGACTCATTTCCTTTGATACCAATTATCCACAAAAAGATAATTTATTCATACATTTAAGAATGCCCATTCAAATTCTAAATACCATGCTTTTTGAATCAAGGATAGGACCAATAGAAATAAGAAATCTCTTTCCTTCTGGCTTTCGAATCTCAGCTATTCATCAATCTCCCTTTCTTCCAAAATTCTATGAAAACTACAGCTATTTTTATTTCTATTTTCTTAGAAACAACCGAGCCCATACCGCGGCCCCAGACACCAACCTGGACTGGTATCTGCATTACAGGTATTTGCTTATTAATTTTACGTGCTGTCACAATGGGACGGGAGGATTATTCAGAGGAACGTGCCTGTTATACTTCTACCTTCTACCCGACTTCTCGATGACCTGTTAAATGCCTGAGTACACCCTTGGGGTAGGCTTCTCAGGTGTTTCATCTCAACACGTGTTTTAAGCTAGTTGAAGGCTCTAATATCTGTTTGTGGGGCGGCGTCTTTATCCTAGCGTGTGACTTCAAAATACCTCTGTTAAATTCTTTGAATATTTGCGAGTAATATTGGCGATTGTTTCTAGAAATCTGCATTCTTATGCCGTTCTTTTATATTTAAAATCTTTATTTGGGCTATTTTTTGAAAGACCTCACTGAGGGTGCATTATGATAAATGCAGCGAAATAGAGACCCCTTTTGTAAGAATCATCTAACACACTTCAAATATTTATTTATTTACGCCTTGGTGGCTTTTACATGTAATATTGGTAAATTATACAGGAGCATCACAACATACGGCAAAAAATAAGAGGTACACCACGATAAAATATCAAAGTGGTTTCAGAGCAGTGTTTAGTGAATTTGTTGGTGTTAACAATTTGATATTCAAGGATATACTTTCATTTACATTGCATATACTTTTTATTACATTTACATATACTTTTTTTTTAAATATTAGCTTATCTTCACAACTCACTTGCATTTTCAACTCTTTCCAGTCATCTTATAGATGCATATAATTTGGGAGGCGGATACGACGGATACCACCGCTCTGGTAACCATTAATTAGATAACCAAACCTTTGCCACAGGTCACCAAGTAATTTGCTACGTTTGGCGACTCTCTCGACCCATCGCCTGCAATGCGTCGCTTCAGTTCTTATTTGTCCAACAGACCATTTTAGTTTTTGTTCAATCTCCATTTTAAAATTAAGAATAGAGAATAAAAAAGTATAGTTAATCACTAAACTTAGAAATATTTAAACTAATTAGACCTTTAACTTTATAGAAATAGCTTTATTTTGAACACCTTTCATAATTTTTCATTGAAATAATGAAAGAAAACCTTCTCCTCCTGTAAAGTTTTCTAATGGTCTGTTGGACAAATACGAACTAAGGCGACGAATGGGAGGGATGAAATAAAACATCCGTCACTTCTGGACACTCTGACCTCCAAATTTCTCCCCATATACCATATGTTTTTCCTTCCCAGATGTCTTCCCTTAAAAAAACCTCCAAACAGTATTCCCCAAAGATGACATAGGTCCTGAGCGAAATTACTTTCTCCAGAGCCTCCTATGTGGAGTTAACGTAAAAAAATCTCAATAAAATGCAGAAAGAATAAATAGAAAATAAAAATGACAATTTCTATTTTGTTCATTAATCATTCTGTCGATATCTTCAAAATGTGCGAAAGAGATTTTTTTCTAATAATTCTCTCTACGTGATGCATTTTTCTGCAACTCACATACTACTTACCTGTTGAGTCCTGGGAAAAAGGCATTATATTAACATCTCCATGGACCTTAATAAACACGAAGAGAACCTCCACTTCTCTGAAGTACTAAAGCCTACACTAACAGCCCTTGAGGAATCAATCGGATCTTCAGAATGAGTGGATTGTAAAAAACCAAACGTGACTTCAAATAATTGAACGGCTTCTTTGAGAATACGTGACGTGAGAATAGGTGCCCTTACCTACATTCGACAATACATTTTTAAATAACATTTTATTCCTCATTGTTGTTTCTTACTTTTGCGAAGAAAATTATCGAAAAAATACCTCAACAGGTATTAGCAAGATCAAACAAGCAAATGCCTTAAAATGTGTGCCTGTAGGTTCTCTAGCGATCAGCTTTATAAAAAGAATAAATGTGCTTGATGTTCATCAAAACTACATGAAGGTAGTCAAATAAACAAAAGAAAACGAAGGTATCCAAATAAACAAAAATATAGAAAATATAAAAAAAATTGATCATAAATATATTACAATAAGTCACCCAGATCTTGTGGTCCCAGGGACCAATACGGCAAAGTATCAAATATACATATCTGGGACCGAAATTATATAATAAAATCCCCCCAGAATTAAATATTGAAACATGCAAAATGTTCTACATCGGTTCAATAATTATCAAATGGTGGATTGGATTGGGTAGAGTTGAGTCTCTGCTGAAGCTTGAGCTAAACTCAAGACCGATAGGGCGAAGGAGCCTGGGAAGGCCAAGATTAAGATGGAGCGACAACGTCCTCAAAGATATACATATAGGAGCTTCTAAACTGGAGAGAACTGGCCCAAAACCGAGATGAGTGGAGGAAGACTCTTGAGGAGACCAAGACCCACCAGGGGTTGCAGAGCCAAGAGTGATGATGATGATGAGAGTTGAATCTGAAAGGCTATTAAATAATGTAACTTAAAATTATACATATCTATTGATTTGAGAATATGGTTCTTTAGAACGGGCCATCTATCTAGTTAGGAACTTAAATCGACCTAACAAGACAATAACACTGTAACAATTTTTTTTTTAATTTTCAATAATTATGCAATTGTTACTATGTTATTTTTGCTTTATAAATGTACCTAACGTAATGTAATAAATTTAATGAATTATATAGACTTTAGTGCGATCATTTTAAAATATATCTCTTAAAACCAAACCGTTGAAAATTGTAAGGATATTATTTGTTCTAAATACCTTACTCAAATTTAATTAAAGTTTTTGCTTATATTGCAACCTATTTGTGATGAATAATATACTTGATGAATGGTTTATCAGGTAGTCGGTGTTTCCCCAAGAGCCTCATAGCTTAAAATCACAGATATGATAGTAGATACCTCTCTAATTCCTTTTCTCACAAAGACATTGCCAGTCTGGGGAAACCCTCTGATATTTCAAAAGTTACCTTCCATTCACACGAAAAAGAAATTCCACGTGGGTCTATTGCTCTATTGCCCACTGCTAAATTTGCGCGCATAAATTTGTTAATCGTTAAAAATAAAAGATAATTTTACGTGGCTAATCTTAACAGCGTCATTTTTATTAAATACCAGTAAGACCACCTAAAGAAAGCTTAACAGAGTCAGGATTATCACTTTTAACTTTGAAACACATATTCGCAGATACAGAATATACATTTTATTGCGTTAGATCCATACAGAAGGTTCTGAGGGAAATAAAATCCCTCATGACCTATATCATCTTTGTGAAGGATCTTTTTCTTATTTTTATTTATTATTTATTCAGTTTGTTTATACTACATGAATATAAACTAATAAGCACAATTTTGCATTTCATTTGATAAATGAAAATATTTTTACAGTAAGTATAACATTTATTTTTAAATACATTCATTCTTTCTTCATTCTTCATACTTTCAGGCATTTCATCATACACCTTTAGTCCTCTATACATTAGGCAGTTCTGTGATTTTGCTTTTTTCATATGTGGCAATCTAACTCTATTTATATTTCTTGTTTCGTAATTATGTACATCTCTATTAAAACAATTTCATCCTTAAAGTATTTTGGCATTTGGTTTTTCATAACTTTACGCACAAAAATTAACACATTAAACAGCAGTCTCTTTTTATTGGAATCCAATTTAGCTCCTCTCTCATTTGATTAACCCTTGCGTATGTGCCTTTCCCCAGTATACATCTCATAGCTCTGTTCTGTATAACTTCTAGCTTATTAAAATTTCCTTCATTGGCCAAATATAACATCGCAGAACAGTAATCAAAATGTGGAGCAACTATAGTTTTATAAATGAGCTCTGTAGTATTTCTATTTAATTTATTTCTTGGTCTTCTAAGAAAATTTCTTTTTTGATACCTTCTTTAGCACATATTCAAAATTTGCCTCGAAAGTTAGTTTTGAATCGAGTATAACACATAGGTATTTGATGTAATTTATTTTTCAATTTTTTCACCATTAATTGCCAAATTTAACCCCGTGTTACGCGTTTTGTTGCCTATTTCCATATATTTTGTTTTGTTTACGTTCAGCTTCAACTTTAAGGAAAGGAATGAGAGGAAGTTCTGGAATATTATGCGCAACTAAGATTTGCCCATCAGAGCCAATATTTTTCTCAAAACATCTATAATTAAGAAAATTGTACCAGAATTCAATTATTAACAGAGTTCTCCTCTTTGGTTCAGGCTCTTGGATGGCATGAAGGCGCCAGGCCAGAGGCCCTCTGGCTTCCACATATGCGACATCCTGGACATGCCGGAGGGACGCAGTGGGGGCGCGGGGGGTGGGGCCCAGGACCCTCCCCCTGCGGCGCCCTACACCGTCACGGACAGACCCCTTCACGCCCCCTGGACCCTTCATCCTGAACAGCACGGTAAGAACTCATTCAAACAAACCTTCACATCTTGACCTAACGTAAAACAACCCCTTTCAAAATATAGTTCTTTAATATGCATATACATATAACAGAAGAGGTTCAATTATGTAAAATATACCATCTACATCGATCAGGCTTATTTCAACTGTCCTGTCTTTAGTTCGTAAATATAGGTATCTACCGAATTTGAGATTCTCGCGTGTTGATAACACGTTCAATACTAACAATAGTGTTACATAACTTATTACATTCTTTGACAGAGTAAGTCCTATTAGTTAATCCTAAATAACCCGTCGCCACTGATCACACTCCTAACATCGCGCGATACGCGCGCTGTTTGTGTGTTACCGTGCTACTAGAATGACACGGAGTGCTTATCACGTGACCTGCTTAGCTTTTCCCAACTGTATGATGGAAAAATATTTTTTATTATTTTTCAGCAGCAAAACGACATCTACATTTTTTACTCCAAGTATCCTCAGGAATCGCTGGTTTAAATTCTTTGGGTACACGCTATAAAAACCAGTTTAGAGTGTGGAGAAATGTTAGTTTATTTGTGCACACTAGGTTCCATGATAATTTAGAATCAACTAAACTCAATACCCCTTTGAAAAGTCATTAAAAACTATGAAAAAAATTGAAAAATAGCCCATAACCTCACCTAACGTAACCTATTTAAATAAGTAAGTACTAGTAGATATCTACATAGCAAGTAACTGTTCAACCAAAAGAGATATCCTATGCTTGACAAATTAAAAATGTTTACCTATTTTTTTGTAGAAAGCAGTAACTTTGTGGTTTGACATTATAAATTGAAATAACACAATAATATTTTTATAACCACGATTTATTTAATTTTTCCACTACCGACCGGTTTCGCTTTACATAAGCTTAACATAACAGTTTAATTTGTATACCCTGATGAAGATGAAAAATTAAACTGTTAAAAATTAAAGGCCGTTAACGACCGGTTTCGCTTTACATAAGCTTAACATAACAGTTTAATTTGTATACCCAGTTTAATTTTTATACCTTCATCAGGGTATAAAAATTAAACTGTTATGTTAAGCTTATGTAAAGCGAAACTGGTCGGTAGTGGAAAAATGAAATAAATCGTGGTTATAAAAAAAATTATTGTGTTATTTCAGTTTACTTATTTATTTACTTGCTTTCCTTTATACTTTTTCCTGCACACATGAAACGGGCATAACAATTTGTATTAAAGTGCCTTGAAGAAGCAGTAGAAAGTAGATTCTCTCTAAAATACTTGATATAATGATAAAAAAAAACAAATAATTTAAAGTCAAGTACCGGCGCAGTAAACCGATCAATCGCGACATGGCCAGCAATTGATTTATTGTCAAAACAATTGAGATATGAATGAGAAAGCCAGTGCTGAGTCGAGAGCACTTCTGCCATATCTTAAACACGCTAAATTACCAAATTAACATTAATGGCATTGATTAATTCTTTATCGTAATCATCATTTTTGACTCACTTGACAATTTGGCACTCAGGAGTCAATCCTAAATGTAGGCAGGTACTTGACTCTTGGACAGGGCAGAATTCAGGAAATTTTGTCGTAATACGTTTATTTATTATTTATTAATTCTTTTCATAGAAGTTGATCTCCAAACTCTTTTCATAGAAGTAGATCTCCAAACTATTTCCATAAAAATAAATCTCCAAACTCTTTCCATAGAAATTGATCTCCAAACTCTTTCTAACTAAAATGGTGTCTCTATGGAATGTACCAATATTGAAATAATGTAAAAAAACTGATTGAAACACCTAATACTCTATTTTTGGGGTCTTATGCCATGTTGCGCTCCTTCTTCTTTCGACATCATTTGTTAATAATTAATACCCTAAGAATGACGAATCACGATAATAGTTTTGGTCGTGAAAATCTCGAATCGTAACCACTTTAATACATATTTAGAAAAGTGATGTTACAATATTTAACAAATTTTGTAATTCAACACGGCTTACTGCTATTTAATGTAAACGAACACATAAAACCGATTAAATAAAATGAGTCTTATAATTTCAATCCGCTATATCGGATTTTTTGCCAAATTGATCTGAGTATGACATCTTGTTCACACTTTAGCGAGGAACAAGATGAACCCAAGATTGAGTTTCAAAACCCCCCTTATCACGACCAAAAACCATGTTAAAACTGCAAGTGAGAAACCAAACCCGCTATATCATTCAAGAAGTTACTATCAAAACTTGTATATAGCGGGCAGTTATTTTGCCAAGATGGCGAGTTTAGAAACTCGCGCGCCAGGTCAGTTGAGTTTCAAAAGCCTCTATATCGCGAGTAAATCACGAAGTGAGTTTCAAAATCCGCTATATCCATTTATTTATCGAAATTACTTAAATATTGCTAGACGTACATTGAAAAATGAACACTTTTCGAATTTATATTCTCCAGTATATATAAGTACTCCAATTCTAACTAACTAACTAACCATCACGCCGTTTCCCCGCAGGGGGAGGCAGAGAGGACGGACCGCCAAACAACTCGGTCCTGGCACACACTCTTTGCTTCACTCACATTCATACATCGTCTCATACATACTCTTCTATTATTCTGGCTTTTGACATGGCCCGACTCAAGTATCTGATTCACTTGATCGTGCCATGTCTTCCTCGGGCGTCCTCGACTTCTTCTACCATTCACATTTGCGTCATATATTCTTCTTACACTACTTTCTTCGTTCATTCGCTCTACATGCCCAAACCATCTGAGGGTCCCTTTCTTGATCTTACTCATTATGCTTACATCAGCCTTACATTCTTTGCGGATCTCCACATTTCTCACACGATCATACATGGTTTTACCACACATAAGCCTCAGGGATCTCATTTTTACAGCATTCAGTTTACTTTCATCCTTCCTCTGCCAGTTCCATGCCTCACTGCCATACATCTCCAATTCATTATACAAAAAATTAAAAAGCAATTATTTATTTACGCTAGAGATGTGACAGTTTTTTTGCGGTTTTCTCCGAATCAGTGAAAGTTGATATAGCGGATATAGAAATTAAGCGGCTCAATTAAAATAATCTATTAACTCATACGGGTATTGTTGTTGAGTATAAAAATGTCACCCAAATGCAGCTCTGTGAGTAATTTTTAATTATGATATTGTATCAAGTGGAAATTTAGTGGCTTAGTCGTACTATTTTCAAGCGGTGATTAACATCGTGTCAAATTACCAATTTGATCGGAATCACTGGAGATATGCATACAATTAGGCCAATATAACATACGTGTGTATTACTCCACTTCAGATGTCAAAAGTGCTCGAGAGGAAATTGGGGGTGGGATCGACAATCTTTGGTGAATCAAAGAAATAAATCAATTTGGGAGGCGGGAATGGGTACCGCCACCCCGGGAACCTTTATTGGATAACAAATACCTCTGCCATAGGTCACCCCAAGTGGTTCGCTACGTTTGGTGATTTAGCAGGGGTGCCCGGGTTCATGGGGTGAAGTTTGTCTAGGTCTCGAAGGTGGATGACCAGGACACACTGAACCCCAGATTCCTACCCACCCCTTAAACCCCTTTCCTTCCTACCCACCTTTTAAACTCATTCCCCTTCCTTTCCTTAAAAAAACCCTCCACACAGCATCCCCAAAGACGACATAGGCCCTGTGGGAACTTATTTTCCTCAGGGCCTCCTGTGTGGAGCTCATGTAAAAAAAAAAAAAATACATACATTTTAAGCTTTCCCATTTATCGAAGAAGGTACCTAAATTCCAGACATCATTTGGTTATTCAAAACATATTTTGATAATTATCTGAATGTCTTTATTTGCTTAGAAAGTACATATTTTTACTGGAAATAGCGTTTTGAGGCAAAGTTTTTTTTTGGTAAACACTCGCACTTTTATTAGGCACAGATCTTGGAAATCACACTACACTTCAATTTAATTACTACGGTATAGATGCGTTAAAATTCCATACTTATTGAATCAACGTTCAAAACTTCCCATACAAAATGATTCCTTTGTCACTATTGAATTTAATTGAATTTAATTTTAACCGTTGACATTTGTGTGAAATTTGTTTTAACTAAATACACATGAATTCCCTAGTTCACCCAAACTAAGAACCTAATAACCTACTTTGCGAGTAAATAGTTTTTTTTGTAGTAATTGTTAAAACGGTGCAATTTCCATAATCTGTACACAAAAGTGCGGCGATTAGCAGAATAATTACCGTTTTTTTAAAACCGACGAACATTCAAGTGTTCCTAAAAACCCAAACATGTGTAAATTAAATAAATAAACTCCCATTATACCCGTCTTGATGGAGAACTTAGCCAGCCGAGGAATCGAACAAGCGACGTCTAGGTGGGAACCAAACGCGATGCCAACTCGGCCATTGATCAGTCAAATGTGTGCAAGTATTATTGCGTCTTGTCAGATTGAAATTAGTTCATAGCCAGGCAGTTTGCCTGTTCTAAGAAACCACATTCTAGTGTCAAATAAGTACCTACTGTATTTTTTTTTTATTTCTAAAAAGATTTCCGACACCTGCCCCTGGCTATCTGTCCCCAAAATAAGTGCACTTGTTGAAGATAATCCTCTGTGAAGAAGATAACCGCTGTTGAGATTTTTATATCCGTAATTCCCCAATTTGGCATTCAATCTGTATTGATACTACAGATAGTATACTACACTCGTACTCGTTTACCCAATACACACACGTAGCACTTACTTCGAGGGGTACTTATGCGATTTTACTACGAATATTCTCTGAAACATTCGTTTTCGTGTAAAAATGACTTTTTGTCATTTCATATTAAATGTTTTTTGTATCTCTACGTTTTTGTGGGTTTAGACGATAATTAAAACAAATTTTGTTTCGATGAAAAGCTGTTGCATATTTTGTGAATCACGTTTTTATAACAATAATAATAAAACCATTGTAATATACAAAAATCTGTTTCTGAAAAAATAGAAAATATACAGATTTAGGAAATGAGATTAAAAGAATTTGGCATTCTCGGACTATAAAAATATTACCATTTGTTATTTCGGCTACTGGCATTATACCTAGCTCTCTAATTCAAAATTTAGGCATTTTAGATTTGTCAAAGAATCTTTATATAAAAATTCGAAAATCAGTCATATTAAACACATGTGGGATTACGAAAGATTTTTTAAACATTTATATTGAGGGATCAGTAGGATTTATCGGTCCAGTTAGGAGTTCTATCGAGCCGAACCCTCTGATATGAAAATGTCTGGAGTCGGTAAAGTATTTTCCCATACGGTCTCTGGAAGGTCGACGTGTTGTTCTTGTATAGTTTTGTATTTATTATACTTATACAATGCAATTACATCGCGTGGATTGACTGGACGATCATTTGTGGAAAAGTGTGTGGAAGGGTTAAGTTTTTCCTGTGGGGAAGATTTAACCCGGACATAAAATCTAGAGAACAAATAAATTTATATAGCACAGTTTTCGTGAAAAATCACCTCAGGTACAAATATATTATATATTTCTTTAATGCTCTACATTATTATTTATAACTATCTAGAGACTAGACCTAATAACTTATGGCTAACGGTTCGTCGATCACTAATACAAAACTACATACGAGTATAGAGGCATTGCTGAAAACCAGCTGCAATCCGGGAGAAATCCTGAATGTATAGCCGAGCAGTGACCCATTTGTCAATAGAATCAATAAAAATGAAAAAGATGCATATATTTGTAAAAATCTGTTGATAAATAAATGTTTATATTACGAGTGTTATACGCACAATGGATTTGACCAATGAATGTGATGCTGCGTAAAAATGTACGTTTATTATAATTTATTTATATTTGATCCAGGCAGAAAATATACAGGGACATACTTAGCTGGGAGGTCAATTAAGATTCACACTGTTTAGTGTTTTAATATAATAAAACAAATATGAAACTTATTTCCATTTCAACTTATTTGACAGTAGCCGGTTTCAGCTTGTTAACGTTGACCGGACAACTCAGAATGAAATCAACTCAGAACTTCCTTTGAAAAGTCATTAAAAGTGAGGTGTTGAGTTGACTTGATTCTGAGTTGGCATGGAACCGGATTTAATAACTGAACCCGGTTACGGTCCAACTGCAAATTTAAACATGTCAATCTGCACCAATTGAATACATATTCCGAATCCAATAATGATATAAGTTCAAAGAAAAAACTTATATTTGGTGTAGTAAGCGCCAAACATTAATGCCGACCTGACATTAACCGTTTAAGGTCCGAAAAGCGGCATGCCTCCCAGCCCACGCCTTTCTCTGTCGCACGTATATTTTACACATCTTTCTGTTTCGATTACGGTAATTTTAAAGTCAGTAAAGTGGCTGCGCGATAATGAATCGTATCATGTTCAGATCGACATTTAAGTTTGGTGTGTACTATTGATAAGACCTACCATCGGTATATTCACAAATAAAGGTACTTAATCTACTATTGTTGTCTTTTTCCCATCACTACCAACATAAAATAGGCATATTATAACATTATATCACGCCTAATTACAAGATGGCGTCCGCGTAAATCCGCCGCGGTAACATTATTTAATGGCGGCAAGCACTCCGCGCTGGGCTCATTGTGTAACAACTAAAACCCCACCCAATTGTAACAATAACAATAAAGTACCCGCCTAATAACTGGCAACACCGATGCCAAGGGGGAAGTGGGTATTGTTGTAATGAAAATCAGAGGGGTGCAAGCCAAACCCTACAGTACATGGGTAGGTAATGTTCATGAAAAAAAATCACTCGTTTAATAGTGATGCTTTTAACTTACCAAACGAATAAAAAAATGCAATATGTTAGTTTGGCTGAAATTTAGGAGTACATGTTCTTTATCATTGAAGAAGAAGATAACAATAATAATCTAAACGAAAATATGAAAGAGAACAAGACAAAAAACAATGGTCGCAACTGGGATTCGAGCCCAGACCTCTTGTCTAACCGTTATAAAAATTATAAAAAGAGAGTTTTTCTCAAAAAAATATTGTACATGTTCTTATTCAACATTTTATATATACGCAAAAGCTAAAGTTTTAAAGTTTTACAGCTATGCAATGCCAGAGATTTTGATTTAAAAATAAAGTGCAAAAAACATGTCGTGTTGTCGTAATTTTTTTTTACAGTAGCTCCACACAGGAGGCCCTATGAGGAAAATAATTTCCCTCAGGGTATGGGTAGGAATCTGGGGTTCAGGGTGTTCAGGTCATCCTGAAACTGTCAGCCGCCAAGACCTAGACAAACTTCACCCCATGAACCCGGGCACCCCTGCGAAGTCGTAGCGGACTACTTAGGGTGACCTATGGCAGAGGTGTTGGTTATTCAATGCATAGTTCCCGGGGCGGCGGTACCCATTCTCGTCTCCCAGATTGCAGATTTTTATTATTATAAATTATTATTTAGCTCCATAGCTAACGGTGGAACTGATGAGGATAGCTGAAAATATTCGCATTGGTAACTGATTCATGAACGAAACAGCTGTGCAAGTCTCACGACGTCAGAGCTGACGGTCAAACAGTTTTTATTAATGCAATGAATTTTCGCACAAAAGTTACGAGTACCTACCAATAAAAGAATTTAAAGCTTAAATACTAGTAAGAAAACGAAATAACATAATAATTTCCATGGGTGGAGTTTATTTAAAACGACTCCGCGAACGCAATAATATCAAGTAGAAATAGAGGGAGCCTCTTTTTCATAACACTACCCCCGTAATGTTGCCATATCACATAGCCAAAAACCCCTGATAACACGACCAAACAAAGTACCAACCTATCGGCAAGAGAGAAATAAATGCAACGATAATTAATTCCAACATCATGGTACTTATTTAGGGGGACTTTTTTGAATTGCCTGTAGGTCTCTTTATATTTTTTCACACTTACATCAAGAACTAATATGGAATCCGGACTGATCCTCGCACTCGTTTATTCATTTGTTATACGAAAGTGGTTCTCGAATGGTGGTTGAATAAAAAAGGGGACAGTTATTGGAAACATGGGAGATATTTAATAGTTAAAATGCTTTCAAATATAATTACAGAACAATTAAAATATTGTATTTAAGCTCTCGCATTCCGAATTTCTGACGTTTTATAACATGTTTCTCTTGAAAACTTGAGATTTTAAGTATCTAAAAAAACATATGTTATTTTTTAAGATAATATATTACATTTGCCACGCTGAAACGGTAATTATTTATTTATTTTTTGTTTGAAACATTTACAGAGTGTTAACAATTATTATAATAATAGAATTGTCATTGGGATGTACATAGATATTAACACTCCAATTAGAAATTTTCACAGCGAGTATTCAATGTTAATTTGTTAGTCACTAGACGGAAATGCTTCTAGTGATAACAGAAATAATGATAATCAAAATGTATAAAACATAGTAGTGCCAAATATAATATATAACCTGCAGAGAAAGAGAAAAAAGAAAGAAAGGGTATGACAATAAAGCAGCTACATAACTGTTCTCTACGAAGTGTCATGGTAGGAGTTTGATAATTTGTTTTTTGAAATACATGAGATTGTTTGCGTAAATATCTATATGGTCACATTCAATGGTATTTTATAGACGACACATTCGAGACAGAGGATTGAAGTATGCAATATTGTTATTAAATAATTCAAGATGGAATATTTTATGACTCCTTAAATTATGTCTATTAGGAACTTTAATATAATTATTGAATAATAAGAACTTTAATATGAATATTTCTCAGACAATGAGTGGTTTGAAGCTTATCACGAATAATTATATGAAATTTCCTCGATAGAAAAAAATCACAAAGCATACTCCAAAAATTATTATTACTTCTAATTTTAAAGCCACTTCGCTGTGAATTTCATTTTAAAATGATTTTTTTTATGAGCATAACTTTTGTGTAACATTAAAAAATAATATTTATTTAAAATGTTATAAAAAGTAAAAAGAAGTCTGAATTCAATCAAAAGGGGTATTTTATTGGACTTGATTGATATTTCTAATAAAACCTGAGAAACTAAAAACCGAATAAAAATATGGTACCTAGGCAAAAACAATAGCACCCAAAACAACAGAAATCATTTTAATTAAAATATCATTACGTAATTTTACAGATTGGGAATCTCTGTATAAAATTAGTAGAGTTTTTGTATCGGTTAGGTTTCAGTGCGCTCAACAAATAAAACGAACATACCGAGTGCATTGTTCGCAAACAGCGCTACTTAAACTGTATTTACCCCCTCCCCCTGAATCTGTAGTGCAGGGGTGCAACCCTTACCCCGTGGGGAAACCAGCTTCTATTTGCCACTGATTTGGCCTGAATGCAGAGGTGTTCAAGTGCCTAAATATAAATAGGAGAATGCTGAACACACTTCCAATAAATTATTTTCTTTAAAACTAAATAAATAAACACTGCAGTAATTTAACGCGTTGAAGATAATACCATAAAACAGTGTCTGGAAACTCGTGGTACAAGCGGAAAACTGGCGAATCTACATCACTTAAATCAAAAAATTATAAATTTTTTTATGAGAAAAAGTCTCTTTTTATAACTTTTGAAGGTTATTCCCATCAACGTAATATATCATTGAAGAAGAAGATAACACTTATAATCTAAAATGAAAATATGAAAGAAAACAAGACACAGAAAAACAGAAAAAACAATGGTCGCAACTGGGACTCGAACCCAGTTCCATATGAATAAATTCGGATACATTTATCCGAGACGCTATTCAGGTTACAAACCAATTCTTAGAATGATTGTTTCCAATAAAAAGAGTAGTTGCCTATAATATGGAAAAAGAAAAAAGAACTAGTTGAAGATAATATTAATGATTCTAAATATTTGAAATATGAGATTGACAAATATGACGGTTTGACAGAAGGTGGCAATAGCGAAATTGGAAAACGCGCACGTCCCGGTTAGACGAGAGGTCTGGGTTCGAGTCCCAGTTGCGACCATTGTTTTTTTCTGTTTTTCTGTGTCTTGTTTTCTTTCATATTTTCATTTTAGATTATAAGTGTTATCTTCTTCTTCAATGACAAAAAATTATACTTCAAAATTGACTCCAAATATGATGCAGTTTCGTCAGTTTCCCGGTTGTCTTTATACAAGTTTTTGGTTACCGTTTAATATTATAATATATAAGTATATTACAGGAAAGAAGTGAATTTCGTATGAAAGCTTGGCACAGAATTGTCTTTTGGCTTAAATGTAAAGAACAGTTTTTATTTAATTATCAATGTTTCTTACTATAAGTTGGTTCGTAATATGTTACATATTACTAGTGAGTTCCCGGCATGCGTTGCAATGCTACATAAATAAATAAAATGTTTCTCCCTGCGTGTCCCCGTTCCCTTCCACTTTCCCCCCTCCCTCGTTTCCTTCCCACCTCTCCTTCACCTATCCCCCTTCTTGGATTTCCCTTTCTCCCTCGCGTTCCGCCGCTAAGCTATATGCAACAACTCGCAGGCCACTTATTGCATTTTTTATACGAATAGCATAACGCCAGAGCTCAACATTAAATGTAGAAACCTTTGCGGATGTGCACACAACAACTCACCAAAGTTTCATCGTAATCGGATGAATGGTTTAGGAACGCATAAGGGAAAAACAAAGAATTTTGTTTTACATATTACGATTGTAAAGCCATTTCAATCTTAAAACATTATTACGTCATTCAAACGTCATGAGTTTGAAAGAAAACTTTTCTCAAAATAAGATTCGTGATATTATTGTGATTTTGATAAAATCACAATAATATCATGAATTAATGACAAGAGATTAAATTATGTGCTTTGCACCATCAATTAAAAAGAAAAACACTTCTTGTGAACAAAAATAATTCAAATATAACATTTAAGATAGGTTATTTATAACCAACAAACCATTCATTCATTTAGCCCAGCTCACAGAGGCCTGCGAGATGAATTGAATACCCCAGAAAAGGCTTCCATCTAATTTAACCCACCGCATTTCACCGCCAATCGTAAATCTAAAATGGCAGCTGCGAAAAACTTTGAACCGAAAAATCAAATCACACCCCGAAACGCCCCAATTCGGTCTCCACCTCGACAATAGGCAGAATACAATGGAGATCCGTCATGGAACCCGCTGCACCTAGATCCAAACTAAACTATATTATATTTTACTACCCCCATTAAGATCAGGCCATAACTTTATCCTGTTTACGGATAGCGACGGATATCCGCAAAAAATTTCATCACAAAATTCACATTATTCTCGGCCAGGTAAACTTTTGTCCGCGTTTTTTACGGTTGAATTTATTACCGTGTAACGACTTTTTGTCTTTGATGGGCGTTCCTTTTTATCGTTTGATGTAAAAGACGAAATGAATTTGATTAATATTGAATGAAGATTGAGTTTTAATGGATGTTTCTCTCAATTCCTAATAGAAATATTATAGATACTGTGAAGATCTCAGAGTTAAATCTAAAACCATGTGAAAGCCTACCTAACTCCATGAAACGACTGCACCTTTTCGGTCTCCATGTCGTCTCCCTATGACGATGCGGGATGCGTTGTTCGCCTCCTCACAATGCATGCCAGCTAATGTTCGTCCTCTCAACACTTGATCGTTCTGTATGCTAATCATAGAAGAGAGAAGCCTCTATGGCCGAACAACCTTAAAACATTATTAAAGCAAAATTTTACCGACTGGTATCCCGAGAGTTGCTCTCCGGTCCAGTGCATGATATTGCAAAATTATTCCGGTTCCCGCGTTTGCCTAGTTCGGCTGCTTTACATTCCCTCCCGTATCACTCAAGTTGTAACGAATTTAATTTTGTATCAAATTTTATTATAAAATATAAAGTTACTTGTAAATAAATTTGACCGCGTGATCAAGAGTTCTTATTGGCACATTTTCCCTATACACGCATCTCAGTTTATAGTGCTCGGAAAGGTTGTAAGCTGCAAATCTAAATCAGAATAAAATACA
Source organism: Glyphotaelius pellucidus (assembly GCA_936435175.1). Classification (NCBI taxonomy): domain Eukaryota; kingdom Metazoa; phylum Arthropoda; class Insecta; order Trichoptera; family Limnephilidae; genus Glyphotaelius; species Glyphotaelius pellucidus. The sequence continues at coordinate 34,540,526 of OW386548.1, forward strand.
TAATTCACCACCTTTCCAAACCTTTTTAGAGATCAGCTATCTAGTTATATGACGATCTTCTAATAATTTATTGATAATCATAACTCACCTAATTGAAAACACAGAAACATTCGCGTAGGTAGCATAGTATGAAAATATTAAAGAATGTCGTGACTTGAATACGCATCCAATGACAATTATGCAAAGAGTGTTTAGCGTAAAAGAAGGACATAATTATAGCAAAAGCCACAAAGAGCCGAACCCATGCGATGCAATAGAATAACATTGTTTGATTTTCTTTATAATGGAGAATATTTAATTTCACACAGCCTTCCGTGAACCTACCGCAAGAAGTCCATTAATTAGGCCCAACGATGATTGATGAAGTGGGAAGGACTGGCATCTGACTGGAATATTACCATCAGTTATGATTTATCAAAGGGCAATGTTTCTCCTCACAGCGTTCAGTATTCTCCGAGAATTTCAATAGACTCTCCTCTCCTTTATTAATATTCCTGAATGAAAGTGACCAAGATATCAATTGATGATTTATTAATTGTAATTCACACGGGGTATCCTATCGCCTTGATTGATTCAATTACCGGCGATGTTTCATTAAGACACAAATTTTCATATTCTATGCCTTTGAAAAAATCATTGTTCATGAATAATGTGATACCTACAATAAATTACGTTGAAATAGATACGACGAGTGACTAGCATTATTACGATGTGAGAATGATACTCGCATAAAATACAGAAGTTATTACAGAATACATCTAATGGATAATTAAGGAGCGTTTATGATAACTGTTCTACGTTCGATCTACTTGTTTTCCAATAATTTTCAATTGTGACTGGTTCGATAATAGTTTTAAAATATCATTAATCTTCCAATAAATGCGTGTATCAGGCATGGAAAATTACTGTTCGTAGCTACTTAAACTCCCTGATAGTCCTTGATTATTCATTACATTGTAAAAGTCACAATGACATTATCTAACGAGTATATTTTCTGTTTGTCAACAGGATTAATAGGACAGCAAGCAAGTCCCGATAGTACGTCTCCCGCAGCATCCGATGTCCCCATGGCCTCACTGGGACCTCCGAGAAGACCTGACGAATCCCTCGATGATGACCAAGAAGACGATGACGAAGATATCAACATGACAGGACAGATGCAGGCACATAAAAAGCGCAAACGACGAGTGCTTTTCTCAAAAGCTCAAACATACGAATTGGAGAGGAGGTTCAGGCAACAAAGATACCTTTCAGCACCTGAAAGAGAACATTTAGCAAGCCTGATAAGGTTGACCCCGACACAAGTAAAGATCTGGTTCCAGAACCACAGGTACAAGACAAAGAGGGCTCACCAAGAAAAAGGCATGCAAGAACAAGGATCTCTGTCTTCTCCTAGAAGGGTTGCAGTCCCTGTTCTGGTAAGGGATGGAAGACCCTGTGCAGGCGCCAGGGGTCCTGGGGACATGGCACCCCTCCTTCTTCCACCCTGCCAACCAGGTATGCCACCACAGCCTAGATGCTGGTGGTAATATAGTCGCTACACATTCCAAGATGCGCAAAAAGTTCCTCAAAGAAACAAAATAATGTATTTAAGTTCAATCGCAATTAGGAGCGAATTTAGGTAGCTTAAAAACAAGATCGAATCACTAATAATTGTGTAGAAATCAATAATTCCATATATTGACTTTGCAACTCGTGAGGGAATGATTCGATGATTTATTTTGCAAACCGGTGACGACGTTTTTTTAAATGATTTTGTGGGATGTTTTCTGCAATATTTTAATTGTAAATAAGATTAATTTGGCATACTTTCATGTCATTATTATAATATCACAGTATATGATGAATTGTACATATTATAATGTAAATATTAGCGTAAACTTTATTACTATTAGCCGTTGATACGTTTAATTGTAAACTATGTACAGTTGTTCGTGTGTGTTACATAGGGCTTAGTCGATTGTTAGCTAGAAAATATATTACGCAACAATAACCAGTGATTAGCAATCGGCACATGATTTAAGTTAAGGAATTTACAGAACTATTAACCCCTCAGGTCATTTTGTCGGAAAGTAAAAATTTTTCCGTTTTGCAATAAAATCCAAAAAACCGAATATTTCTGAACGCATTCGGAAACAAAAAAAAACTGTTTTTGAAAGGTGACAAAATATACTATAAAATTTTATAATTCGAAAAAATGGTATCATTTTGGAAAAAATTTGAAACATAAAAAGTTTTTAAAATAGCTCACCTTACGAAACTAAAATTACTGACAACAGAAATTATTTAAAAAATACAGATATTTTATTAGGCTAATGTAAAATAAACGATATCGAGTTTCATATTTTTGAAGTGAAACTTCTTTAGCACCATTGTGATTTGAAACTCGGATGAAACGGAAACGACGCATACAAAACGTACAAAACAAAACGTCAAACTGCGCTCATTGGCCGCTTTGAGTATGATCTCACTTTTCAAGTCTCCTATTGGTTGAGATATGAAACGGAAATGACGCATTACAATACCTTCGAAGCGTCAAACTGCGCTCATTGGACGCTTTGATTACGATCTCACTTCTCAAGGCTCCTATTGGTTGAGATTGTTTTGGTGAAATTTCTGCACTGCACTCGATTTTTTTTTCAAAAAGTGGGCAGAAATTTTGAATTCATAAAGGTGTACATTTGAATTATTTAGTAGTTAACTTTTATACTTGGATACAAAGAGTGGTGTTTTAGATTTCTAACACCGTTTAGATCATTTTTCTAATCTTGATAGTAAGGGAGACACAACGATTTCTATAAGAGCTATTGAGATGAGTTGTTCAGAAAACCGAACAAATTAGCCTGAGGGGTTAAATAAATTTACAGAATTAAAATTAAAGAATGATACCCATCATCCATCATCCATCTTTTAATAATTTTATAATAAATATCGTGTTGTGTGCATTCCATACAATTTAAAACCATTCCATTAATAAAAATAAAACTATTTAATATCCAATTTTTTATGAGAAAAACTCTCTTTTTATAACTTTTGAAGGTTATTCCCATCAACGTAATATATCATTGAAGAAGAAGATAACACTTATAATCTAAATGAAAATATGAAAGAAAACAAGACACAGAAAAACAGAAAAAAACAATGGTCGCAACTGGGACTCGAACCCAGACCTCTCGTCTTACCGGGACGGCGCGTTTTCCAATTTCGCTATTGCCACCTTCTGTCAAACCGTCATATTTGTCAATCTCATATTTCAAATATTTAGAATCATTAATATTATCTTCAACTAGTTCTTTTTCCATATTAAAGGCAACTACTCTTTTTATTGGAAACAATCATTCAAAGAATTGGTTTGTAACCTGAATAGCGTCTCGGATAAATGTATCCGAATTTATTCATATGGAACTATTGACTTTATGAAAGTCTAAATGAATATTCAATTTTTTATGAGAAAAACTCTCTTTTAATAACTTTTGAAGGTTATTCCCATCAACGCGCCGTCCCGGTAAGACGAGAGGTCTGGGTTCGAGTCCCAGTTGCGACCATTGTTTTTTTCTGTTTTTCTGTGTCTTGTTTTCTTTCATATTTTCATTTAGATTATAAGTGTTATCTTCTTCTTCAATGAAACTATTTAATATCGACTTGATAAAATCAATAATATTAATAACATTTCCCTTAATAATAATTATAAATTTGAATCATTATTTAACGATAGGAATTCTTATCACAAGGCAACTTGAGTGTACTTAATAATATTATTATTAAAGTATTAATCTGATAATTAAATGTTTGAAGTTTTTTAAATAACGTTAGGAATTAAATTAGAAATTATGATGATTACTTATACCTGGGATTTTTATTAATTAGCTTCTGAAGTATTAAACATTTAAATAACATTCTTCTTATTTTCCCACTTGAGTTATGTAAAATGAATTGAATTAAATAAAATAAGTACATTATAATGTCACACTAGTATTCCTATTAAATTAAGTTGATTGTTACCGTCAAACCGATGTAAAATATAGTACAGTCTCTTAATATCTTGTAAATATACTCCACGTCAAACTGTTCTTAAGTACTGTTATTGTAATTCATGTAATATTATAATGTTTAGTACAAATTTTATGATTAAATTATTTATTTACGAATTTATCCCCGATGAACCAATTTAATTTTTTTTTGTCAGAGAGTCAGTGATTTTTACCCCTCAGGCCTATTTTGTTGGAAGGTCAAAATATTTCGGCTTTGCAATAAAATCAAAATAAATATTTCTGAACACACCCGAAAACTAAACACTGTCTTTGAAAGATGGTAAAATACGCTTTCAAATTTTACAATACAGTATGTTATATGACAATTTTTAATGCAAGCATAAAAAAAGTTTTTAAAATGACCCATCTTAAGTTTTTTCTATCTAAAATTACTAACGAAAAAAATGCATTTTTATGCAAATGTACTAGTATTATATACGTTATGAACTCACATTTTTGTCGTTTCATTTAAAAATAATTAATAAAAATTTCTTAAATTTTTTCAAATTTCTTGAAACTAAAGTTTCTGAAAGGTGTCATTTTAATTATTTTCAGCTTAATTTTTAGATTTAAATATAAAGCGTAGTATTTTCTCTATCTAACACCATTTAGATCATATTTCTAACCATAATAACAAGGGAGATACAGCGATTTGTACTATGAGACCTGTATGAGTTGTATCGAAAAGCTAACAAATTAGTCTGAGGGGTTAACTTCATCAAATAACAGTCCCTGTTCTTTTTCATATCGCTCCAGACAGCGAATGAGGAAATAAACCGTGGTTTTGATAATAAGTTTCAAGATGTAATAAATTGAGAGGAAATTCAAAAAAAAAATAATCGATTTTATCAAAGGTATGATTTTAGGTTTTCACGGCCAAAAGTATTTTGGTTATTTATTTTTGGGGTGTTATGCCGTTTGGCGCTACCTTCTTCTTTAGCCAACATTTCGGACAGCGTTACAGTGTGCTCATCTGCCCTGATGATGGACACTGAAACGCTGTCCGAAACGTTGGCTAAAGAAGGAGGTAGCGCAACACGGCATAGCACCCCAAAAATAAATAACAAAAAAAGATTTTATAAAAGCTTTAAAAAATCTGATTGAATTGCTGCTGACAAATTCGAAAAATAAGGAATGAATAAAATGTTTTTTCACGTAAAAGTAGGTAGGTACCTAATCAACACGAAATTTTCCATCGATTTATAAAATGAAGATTCCGGTTTGCAAAATTGTTACACCGAAAAAACACGTTTTTTTGCAGTTAGAAAGAGATCACCCTTATTTGTTTAGGGATGTGGTAAATTTAATGTTACTTTTAAGATAGTTATTAAGAATATAATAAATAATTACTGCCAAAACACATGCAGTTGTACGTTTGCGTATCCAAATGTTTTGTTTAACCAAAGTGATAATAGTTGTAGATATAAGTAAATAGTTAGGTTATAGGAATCCCTATAAACGTATAGATGTGTAGATGAAATTACGTATATTATTATTGTAGAGAGATGTATTATTCTAAATATTTCAATTTATTGTTGATGAAATCCAAATCCTATTTATTTATGTGTGTGAATATTAGTTTATAGTTGAATCTGTTGTATATTTTAAATAAGCAAAATAAAACATTTATGTGTCATAAACCTTCTTTAATTTTCTACTAAAATTCTTATCATTTTATGTGCATGCCAAATAAATAAAAAATCGTGAGTGTAATCTTACTCGACTTTCTGAAAATGATTATATTATCAACAATAATTTTTCAAAAAAAAGTATTTTTAACGACATGTATTTATGTACATTTATGAAGAGAGATCGGCAAACTCTGGATCCAGAGAACACGGGTTCATGTCCCACCTTGAGTATCAATTTCATTCCCAGGGTGAGCAAAGTAAAAAAGTATACATTTTTGATTGGGCTATTTATTCACACATGGAATCACTAACATTTTAAAAGTATATGACTCTTCACTCCTCTGTGAGTGGAATGTTGTCTCGGTACCTGCCTGGTGAGCTTCAAATTTCTTTCGCCATATTTAGTGAACAGATCTGAATAGCTTCTCCCCAAAATTCCACTTCCTCTAAGGCCACGTACGCATAGGCAGGTGGCTTGCTTAGCGCCTAGAGCCTAGTGGCTTGCACCTTGGCTACTCGCTAGGATACACGGTGGCCGCACTGTAGGTGGTTTGCCTGGTGGGTCGCTAGGTGATTTGCTCATTTGCTTGTTGGCACGTCGCTAGGCGACTCGCTAGGCTCTGGGCGCTAAGCAAGCCACCTGCCTATGCGGACGCGGCCTTAGGGTGATCCACTAGTCCTTGAAAAATTCGAAATCGGAATCCCCGCCTATTTTTCTGAGGGATTTAAAAATACTTGAGAAGACGTTTTTGCAAAGGTTGGAGAACGTATTTGAAAGTCGTTTTTCACCGATGGATTTCGTAAAGGCCTGTAGTAAAAAACATTAACTCTTTCGCATTCATTGTTTATTATAATAACAAGGAAATTTAAATCGATTTCTGGAACTAAGCGACGCAGCTTCTAGGGATGTCTATTCGCCACCGCAAGCGGGGCATAATTGATACAAAATGCACATTATATGCGGACGGCATTAGGTATAATTCTAAATTTAAAATTCGTTGAAAGCCGCCCATTTTGATTCATATCTTCATCTTAACCATCCCCTCCCTGCTTCCTACAGCCATGCAATATTCCCCAAATAATGGATTCCAAAATCCTACTGACTCCAAACAGACTTGTTACACAAATATCTTTATAAATATAGGGCTAAGATTTTTGTAAAAGTGATCAATCATAGGTATGTTTTTAGGTTTTCACGGCCAAAAAGTATTTTTGTTATTGTTTTTGGGGTGTTATGCCGTGTTTCGCTACCTCCTTCTTTAGCCAACGTTTCGGACAGCGTTACAGTGTCCATCATCAGGGCAGATGACCAAATGATATTGGTGAGAGTGTTTACTTATGTGTGTCGAAGCGATACCGTGCTGCCAGCTCCATTTCTCTACGAGCTGGTGTTAGAAAAAATTCAGCTACAACTACAACTACATCAAAAAGATGGAAGACCTCCTGTGCGATGCCGGCACCTATAAGAAAATAAAAAACAACCCCACTAACAAGATTGACCTGAAGACAAGGGAACTAGTTAAAGCTTCCAGTATTAGGAAAGAGGATCGATCTGGGCTTTTCGTAAAAGCCTCCAGAACTCCTGCCCTATACGGTCTTCCGAAAATCCACAAAAAGGATATCCCAATGCGACCGATTGTCAGTGCTATTGGTGCACCGACATACAAACTTTCCCAATACCTATCGAAGTTGCTGCAGATGCAAACTGGGAAAACTGAATCTTGGATTAAGGATTCCACAGATCTAATCAGTAAGCTCAAGAAGGTAAAGACTGATGAAAGAGATATCCTTGTCAGTTTTGATGTAGTGTCTCTTTTTACAAATGTTCCTCTAGAAGACTCCATGACTTTGCTCAGGGAGATTTATGAGGATGACATTTGCAAACTTTTTGAATACTGCCTCAAAACAGGTTATTTTGCTTTTCAGGGTGAACTTTTCGAGCAAGTGGAAGGAGTTGCAATGGGCAGTCCATTGTCGCCAGTTCTAGCCAACTTTTTTATGGAGAAGTTTGAAGAAGTGGCACTCGACACAGCTTCGGCTGTTCCTAAAGTATGGTGGCGATATGTCGATGATGTCTTCGCCATCTGGCCTCACGGAACAGAGAAACTGAACAAATTCCTGGACCATCTCAACTCACTCCACAGCAAAATTAAATTCACAATGGAGCTGGAAAATAACCAAAAAATTCTGCCTTTTCTAGATGTGGAGGTGATGCGAAAAGAGGATGGTAGCCTAGGACACACAGTTTATAGGAAACCAACACATACAAACAGGTATCTCCACGCTGATTCACATCATCACCCCGCTCAGAAGAGAGGACTCATCCATACTTTGGTAACCCGAGCGACCAGAATATGTGAGGAGCCAAAACTCGGATTGGAACTGACCAAACTCACCGATGCACTGGAGCGTAACGGATACCCAGCAAGGCAGACAAGGCAAATCATAAGAGCCAAATCAGCACGAAACGAAGACAGGGGTGAACAAGAGTCAAAAGGCTGCGCTTTCCTGCCTTACGTCCATAATGTAACAGACAGAATTGCCAGGCTGTTGAGAAAAGAGAACATCAAGACGGTCTTCGGAACGACAACTAAAATCCAAGACCTACTGAGGTCGGCAAAGACTAAGTTTCCTCTGGAAACAGATGGAGTATATAAACTTAGCTGTTCCGGATGTGACAAGGTCTTTGTAGGCCAGACAGAGCGAACGATCTCCAAAAGGATTTCCGAACACTTTTGTGCTTGTAAACTTGGCCACCCTGACAAATCGGCAATCGCCGAGCACTTAATCGAAACCGGCCATTACTTTGGATTTGTTCCTGAAGTCCTGGGAAGACCCAAAACTTACAGAGCACGCCTAATTACGGAGGCAATTGAAATCCATAAAAACCCCATCAATATTAACAGAGACGACGGAGCTAAGCTCAATAGTTCTTGGTATCCAGTAATTGACGGCTACACCAAAGCTAAACGCAAAAAAAAACCATGCTGAATTTTTTCTAACACCAGCTCGTAGAGAAATGGAGCTGGCAGCACGGTATCGCTTCGACACACATAAGTAAACACTCTCACCAATATCATTTGGTCATCTGCCCTGATGATGGACACTGTAACGCTGTCCGAAACGTTGGCTAAAGAAGGAGGTAGCGAAACACGGCATAACACCCCAAAAACAATAACAAAAAAAAAAAAAGTGATCAATCATAATTTAACTGTAGGCAAGATTTACAGGGGCATATATATGAATGGAAGGGGGGCTATGGGGGGTTGAAACCCATCGCCTTAGAAGAAAAAAAAACCTGAAAAATACCACAAAATTATTTGCACCAACTCTTTTATTAATGCGATGTACTGATATACCACGCAGAACTCCCAAAATACTTTCTCTCTCTACCTTTCTCCCTCTCCTCTCCTTTGGATCAAACCCCCTCCCACATGTGAATGCTATAGCTACGCCCTAGGGAAGGTTGATATTATACAATAGACAATCTGCATACTAGGAGAGCAATAACTCTCGATTTTTTTTTCAACTTTTTCAAGAATGTTTAGGTCAACGCAAGTGTTTTCAGCACGTAATATCATTTTCATCAATTTTTCTATCTAAAACACGAAAACGCAATATTTCATAAATAGGTAATTGAGTGTCGAGAAGTAGACGAAAAAACTGACACAATAAATTCACGCAATATATTAAAAGTAGTGTGACCTCATATAATAATCAGGTATCAGGTACGTCTATTTACACACGGGCAACACAGTTATCGTAATATAAACGATCGGCGTCTTTATTTTGAAAGTAATATATTGATACGTGATGTTGTTGGCCATATCGCATTATCGCCTATCATACGCTGATAAAGTAGGTAATCAATAAGTAAGCATTTATCGAGGTCATAAAGTATAAAGCTACTACATGTCTATGAATTTGATTTTATGATGGATAATTTTGAAGCGAATCATTTTTACCATAGACGTTAAATTACTTACCTGGGTATCTACGACGGTCGATCGATAAAGGTTTTATCGATAATTTCGGTAACTTGTCATCGTTCCAGATCATTACTGCAGATCGCCAACGAACAACGAAACAACAGTTCATAACTAATTAAGTTCATAAAGTGACTAAGCGTTTTAAATTTATTTGTCGTGAACTTATTGTTTGCACGTCAGTTACCTTTTTTTCTACATGAGCTCCACACAAGAGACCTTGAGGAAAATAATTTCCCTCAGGGCCTATGTCATCTTTGGGGATGCTGTGGAGGGTTTTTTTAAGGAAAGGAAGGAGAGAAGAGTTCTGGGAAGGAAAGGGGTTTAAGGGGTGGGTTAGAATCTGGGGTTCAGTGTGTCCTGTCATCCGCCTCCAAGACCTCCAAACCTCACCCCATGAACCCGGTAAATCACCAAACTTGGCAAACCACTTGGGGTGACATATGGCAGAGGTGTTGGTTATCCAATAAAGGTCCCCGGGATGGCGGTACCCATTCCCGCCTCCCAAATTGATGTGTGCATTGGCAAAGACTTAGTGGATAGCAAATTTCAATAAAATCCTGCAATTATCCCATCCTTAAAATGTGACCATGACCGATGCAATTGTTGCAAAAAAATACCTTACTTTATAAAAGGTGACTCCTCATTGGAGCGGAGTGGTTTGGTATACATATTTTTGATTGGAGCTGTGTGTCAAATAATATCTGACAATTGGCTATATATCTTCCACAGTCGTTATATTATATCTATAATATAACGACTGTGGAAGATATATAGCCAATTCTTATATCAATTTATAGTTTTGTGTTATATAACATTTCAACGATTAATATTGTGAAGTTGAAGCATCCAGAACCTGGAGACGTGTGGCCCCAACTGCGACGGGTGAGTCCTTGTTCCTGTACTCCAATCTGGACTAATCTTATGTTCCAGAAGACCAGATTTGAACCGTGTTAGTAAATACTTGCTGTCCATCAAGTTTTTTGAGTGCGTCCAAAGTTAATCGTCCCATATAAATTTAGCGGTTGAAGTAGTTTTGGAGCTGATCCCTCGAGAGTGTGGCAGAGGGCTTGTCTTGGCTCTGCAGCACACTAAATACATTATTTGAAATAATAAATAAATAGTATGCCCATACAGTGAACTTGAATAACATAACAGTTACTAAATTAGATCTAAAATACAGATAAATAAAAGTAAGAGTATAGATGTAGTAAAAATATAATTAATATTATTACATTTACTTAAGGGGACCCAATGGTCCAGGGAAAAATCGAGATCGGAATTCACGCCCTTTGTGGGAGGAGTTAAAAAATATTTGAAAAAAAGCTTTTGGAACGGTTGAAAAAGGTATTTGAGAATTTTAATACAGGTTGATTTCGTCAAGGCCTAAAAAAAACAACTCCCTTTTTACACGTTGTTTATTGCAATAACAAGGAAATTTAAAATTCATTTCACGGAACCGAGCGACGTGGAGCCACACGTCTGTTCCCTGCTCCGGCCAGGGCGGTTCTGAAAGGAAGTGGGGTGTGGCAAGCCAGTAGTCCTTCGGTGAACGACATAAGGGTCACTTTGAAAATCCACATTCGTCGGCTGCCAGCCGTATTGTGAAATAACAACGCAAAAATGCATATTTTATTTTATTTTGTGAATATCGGGCATAAATATCAATTTTTTTTACGATTATCATAAAAAAAACTAAATTTTCTACAATAAACAATAAAACCATATCCGAAAAGATGTTCATAAGTAGGAGAGTTTGCACTTGAAAGTGTTTTTTTTATAGACCTGTTACTTTATTTTTTTCTAGGCTTATTAAAAGACTTATAAAAAAATGACCGATATTTTTAAGGGCCAAGATATGTTCTACACGCAGTATTTAATTGAAGCATCTATAATATTTCTAAGCGATCAAATTTTCAAAACAAAAACACATGATTTTGTGTGATTTTGCATTATTTACTGTGGCTTCATCTTAACATAGACAGAGTTGGTTCTAGCATACGAGTACATATATACATACGTCACTCTGTCCTAATTTTTTAACTAACCAATCTTTCAAACACTTTAACAGTTAGTTACAAAATCATGGATATTTCGATGATGATCTATGAACATTGTATACGCTTCAGCGAATATTTTCGAGATGCATTCAATGTTGAATACAGCCAGAACATTGAATAAAACCTCAGCCAATATACACTGTAGCAGTATTCAATGTTCATTATCTACCAATATATTGATGGCGCCAGCATAATGAGGCAGGCGCATGTCTTTGATTTTATGATGGCACCTTTTCAAGCGAATGGTTTTTTGGTGATTCGACGATTGATCCCCCGAAATTATAACTAAGTAAAAATTATAATTATATACCAATTTCAATTCTAAAATCGACTTACAAAATACCATTTAATAAGTTGATAAGAATATCAAACTAATTTATTTATTTAATTAAATGAAAACAATATGAGTGAGACAAAATCGAAAATCTGGAAATAGTAAAATCAGAAAAAGATGTTTGCACCGCTGGGACTCGAACCCAGGACCTCTCGCTTTCCGGCGAACGCGCTGTCCACTTCGCCAAGGTGTCGATATCCAATTCGGTCATTTTTAATTGAATCATATTTCGACTAAGAACCATCCATATTATCTTCATTTTCTTAACGCATATTTTTATTTATCTTTATGTATGATTGCAAGATTCAAACCCGAACTAAATGCTATCTAGATAGTGTCTGGATAAATTTTTATCCATTTTATTTAATATGTGATATCTATTAATTTTCTGTAAGTCTAGGATAAATATTTATTTACATTGTCGATGTTTTGTCTTATACTCTGGTTGTGTACAATACAGACAAGTAGTTTTATCCTTAACGCTTTTTGAAAGAAAATATGTTTTTTACTTTTGTTATTCAGCGGTAGGTACATCCCCTCTGCACTCCCCTTTACGTGAATTTAATACTATTTTGAGTATAGGTATACCGTATTTTTCCTAAACCGACTGCTTTTGTATATAAACATGGCGGGGGCCAACTGTTGGGGATCAACTGTTTTGAATCGATTTTTCATCTGAAGGATATCTAAATTTTCATTTTGGATGATGTGATTTGAGATTTTCATAGCCGAAAGTATTGCCGAGATCATTTTTGGGTAACTAATAATAGTTATCTAGGCATACCGTGTTGCACTTCCTCTTTTAGTCAACTTTTCGTTTTAGGTCTTCTGCCCTCTTTGATGATGGACGCTGTAACGCTGTTGGAAACGTTGTCCAAAGAAAGAGGAAGCTAGTACGGCAAAATATAGACCCAAAAATAAACCCAAAGAGAAACCCCAAAGATATTTTTTTAAATTTTATACTTAATCTTTATTCCATTTTTTTCACTGCTAGTTTAATCAGTTTCCAAGAAAATTGAATTCAAAGCAGGTACGAGGTGAAAAACGCATCTTTACAATGAGGTGACTTTTTCACTTGTGGATTATTTTGACTATAGGTATTGGCCTCAGAAAAAGCTGTATATAATGCATTGATGGAATTGATTGAATTTGAGGATGTGAAGGAGTTCGATTAAAATAAGCAGAGAAGATGGAAAGACATGCTTATTCCAAATCATTCACGATCTCAAACACATTGTTATTTTTAAATTTTACATAATCCGGTGAAATAACTAAGTAGGCGATTCATTATCTTTCTGGGCGTTCTCAAAATTTTCTTCCATCCACTTATGCGCCATACATTATCAATCAACTCGTTTTCCATCCATCCGCTCTACTATCTACAAGTTTAACCAATTTTCTTTTTCAAATTTACCAATATCAGATTGTCTTGATTACTAATCAGTTTGTCTTGATTAGTAATCAAAACAATCTCGAAATAGGAATATTTTTTATTCCGGAGCTATTTTAGTACCTGTTTAGATTATACTATCCAGAACAAATCTTTTATGCTATTATTATTGCTACTATTAGTTAACAAATCTTGTAAGTGCGTAATTATTATGTTCAAAACATTACAAGTTATTTTGTTGGGTTCGATAAATGTAAAAACATAAGAAAAATTAAAGAAAAATATTATTAATTATGAAATGGAAATACATGAGATCGAATAATGACGTAAAAAAATCAGGTGCGACCGTAACCTTTTTTCTGTGTCACGTTTCGTTTAGATTTATGATAATATTTAGATTATTTGCATAGCATAGCAATTTGTGAAAAATCATCTCAAGGGCGCTGTAAAAATGTATGATGTATTTCTACAATGCTCTATTTTCCTTCTAACTACAGACTAGACAAACTTTTATAACAACTTATGGCTAACAGATTGCATCCGCCGGTTCGTCGATCACTAAAACGAAACTATATGTATAATGCGTTTGACCAATAAACGCGATGAAAATATACAGGACCATAATTACCTGGGAGGTCACTTGAGATTAACACGGTTTATTACAGAAATTTATTAGATACAGTTTGTACGCAGAAGACACAATTATTAAATTAATGGGTATAACCTTAAAAAATTGCTAATAAAATGTTATTCCAATAAAATTAAATGAGTTAATATTTTTGCACTTATTTTTCTTACGCGAATATGAATAGGTATGCATTATTTGTTGTCAGTGTTATCACTCTATCAAAAGTTCCTAATAAACAATAAACAATTTTCACGGGAATTGTGAGTAGTCAAAATTTCTGTTCACTGGGTATTTATGATATCAATAGATTGAATTAAATAACGTAGGTATTGAAAATTTCCGAAATGAGCAACAACAGATTAGAAAAGACAAGAAGAAGCATAAAAAAGGCAAGCAGACAATGCGCTAAGAAGAAACAAGAAGATGGAAGGAAGATGATAGTAAAATATAAAAGAAGAGGCAAGAAAAGCATAAAGAGTGTATGAAACAAAAAATATACTAGAATAAGTAAGAACAGCCAATAAGAGGCAGGAAGAGACTAGAACAGTCATATGCATGGGTAAGAAAAGGCTCAACGAGGCAAAATTCACGAGCCATAAATAAGCAGGAAGAAGCCAGAAGAACCAAGAAGAATCAAGAAGGAACAGAAAGATGCAAGAAGAGACTGAAATATTCAAGAAATATCCAATAATAGACAAGAAGGGAGGCAAGAAAATTGCAAGAAAATGGCAAGAAAATGGCAAGAAATGGCAAGAAAAATTACAGAAACTTGAAGCAAGAAGAAGCGGGTAGCGAGAAATGGAAACCAACGCCCAAACAATTCCTTTATTCCTACCCATCCTAATTTTCAATATTGGCTTATTAGGTTTCCATATACCGGTCGATTAAACTCTAACCTCCTTCCGATCAAATTAGAGCACGTATTCCAAGTCTTAACAAAACTGTGCCCCCTGATGTACCGGTCGCACTGGGATAGGAGTGCCCCTGGCTGGGGTCGTACAATCGTATCGTATTGTGGGTATTGAAAATTTCCGATATTTACTACGTCGTCCCCATTGCATTGGTAACATTGTTATAAATGCAAAACTTATAAAGTTATAATAAAATCAATAGATAAGTAACTGATAAAAGTAGTTACTGCCTCACAGCGCTAAGCACAGATTTTATCTAACTAATGACAATACGTACTGAAACCATGGGTTTATTTTACCGTCGGTTTATATATTATTTTAGTAGAGTTGGCTCAGTTACAAGGCTAGGGTTTTGTTTTAATATTTCTATCAGTGAACAGATGAAATCTTTAAGATTTAAGGTAAGTATACAGGTTAATTGGCGGATGTTTTTTTTTAAATAAAGGAAGACATGATTTCAGCACATTTCATAATTACAAATCGATAAGGTGTCTTGATTAGGGCTAGGAGTTCTAGCTGATACTTCAGTAAGGAGTTCTTACTCCTGTGTTTCTCGGGAGATTGCAACACTAAGGGAGTACAAGAAGGCGCTGCAAAAAATCGCAATACCTCTGCACGATGATGTCGTCTCTCTCTCGGCGTTCTGCTTGAAGTCCCGAAAAACCCTCTGGACAAAAGGAGAAAGACTCCTCCAATCACCTCTCACCCCAGAAGATAGGTGGAAGCTTGAGTGGCAATCGGCCAAGGTGAAAAATGCCCATCTCGTACAAGACACCACTGAAAGACAGCCTTGGTTTTCATTGCCTCGCAAACTCTGGTCCGCCATCAATAGGATAAGGTGCTCCCATAGCCGTTGTGCCCGTGTGATGTATAGATGGACCAGCTGCTAATCTTGCAAATATCATAATATTAAAATAATATATCTTAATACATAATATTAAAATCATCAAAATCGAGGCTTTGCATTCTTCATTTTTTTCCTCCAACACTGAACTGATTTTTAAGTTTTTTTTTACTAACTGTATTAAAAGAAAATACTCTATGTCTGTATGTTTTGCTTTTAAAAATATATTGCATTTAGATCGTCTGTTGTCGGCGTTAAAATCAGGAAGTTTAAATGATTTTTGGAAGGTCCTAACTCCTGTTAGAAGTAACTTACCAAAAAAGCACAACGTACCGACACGCCAGTGGTCGATATCTATATTATTAAAAAAAAATTTGCAGCAGTATCAAAATCCGTTTTCCAAAATTGTTTGTAAAGACCAAACGCCGTCCGGGTAACACAATAGATCCTGGGTTCGAGTCCCAATTGCGACCCTTACCTTTTTATTTTTCTTTATCTTGTTCTGTTTCGTGTTTCGTTTAGATTTATTGATTTTATCTTCTTTTTCAATGAAAATTTGAAAAGTTACTCCAATAAAAATTGTTCATAATTTTATTTGGTAATCAAATAACCAAAAAAATTTGCCTTGTGTATCTTTTCTAAGCATTGAAAATTTTTATTAATTTATTGTCTAGAGGAGGGAAGAAATCTTGTCGGGTATTGCTTGGGGCGTAATTAAAATTGCTCTTAATTAGGGAAAAAGAAAGCCTCGATGCGATGCTTGTGGCGGAGAATGCTTCAATTAACCCCCACCCTTCAACCTTCACCCTGCCCGGAGTCAAGATTCTAATTGAACTTTTACAGTTCACCTAAAGATTCTGAAAATAATGACATCATTTATTTATTTATTTATTACAAGCCCTAATGGACTCTTACATTCTTTGTTTACAAGTTAAGTACTTTTAAATACTTTAAAACTAAAAGAAAAAAGAAAATATAATGAAAATTATAACAACAATAGCATATAATACAAAATAAAATACATTGGTAAAAATGATAAGAAGTCACACATAAAAAGATATTCAATATAAATAAAAATTGCAGAAATTATCCACGACTATTTGTGTCTAGATTTATAAAAGAATTGGAATAAACAATGTTTAAACTGGTTATTCTTAAGGTGAAATATATTTCCCAGATCAGAATATTTATTTCCGAGATTGTGAAGTTTCGGAATCGGGGAATTTTGGTAAGAGAGTGTCCTGGTGTTGTTAAACTAAAAGGGTAGTAAATGTCGCAAGATCTTTTGGGAATGTGGATGACGATTAATTGGAGTATTTCAGGACAGTCAATTTTTTAATGCAGTATTTTATGTAATAATATGAAATCTGTGTTAATTCTTCTTTCTGAAAGTTTTAATAGGGACATTTTATCCAATAGATAATTACAATCAATATTTTGTACATGAATATGCAATTTATACCGAGTTTATAAACCTCAGGAACTTATGTTGAATCTTTTCAATGCTGTCGGAATGAATATTGTAAAATGGAGACCATAACGTAGAGTTATACTCTAGTTGGCATCTGACAAGGGTATTATATAAAACGATAAATGTGCCTAAATTATTGAAGTCTTTTGCAGTTCTCAAAACAAATCCGCGAGAGTTTTATGGGCCTTATTGATAATATTATTAATATGGCAAACAAAGGTTAGTTTTCTATCAAACATTATACCTGGATCAATAATTTCACTAACGCCATAATCTGGTTTCGTTACGACTAATCGGTTTTTATTTTGAATTTTAACAAATGACTCTTTAAAACACCCCCTATTTAATCAAAATTGTTAACGTTTTTCAATACCAATGGTTTCTTAGTCAGGATAAAATGTAAATTAACAAAAATAAAAAAAACGATCTGAATTTCAGAGTATTTTATTAAGGAAGTGGATATTGAAATGTTAAGAACAAGTAAGAAGGCATTTACTTTTTTAAATAATACCTAATCTTATGGTAATAAACAATGTGAGCAACTCAATATTTTTTTCTTAGAATTTTAGTGTATGTACCTACCTAATTATCGAACAGTATTAATAGGGTAACGTCTGCGTGGTTGAATTTCAGAACCCGGCTTTGAGTGCATGTCTGTCGCCGCGCCCTACGCGCCGCGCCATATAAACATCTGTGCACGTGAAATTTTAAATTGTAATTCGGTTTCAAATTCAAGAATTCGTCTAAAGATGTCGTCACTTCCGTCAGCATGTCGCACGGGGACATGCCCCCCCTAGGGAAGTTCTACGAATTTGTGAATTTGTAGTATCTCTCCGGAAATGGACAGATTGACGGTAATATTCAGTTGTATCAAGCGGTTTTATGTTACATATGACGTCATTGCCGTTCCGGTGACTAGCTATCACTGGATGACAGTGGATCCGAGGAACGGACTAATTTTGGAACCAGTTCCTATTGGATTTTTAACACTAACTGGGCGAAGCCGAACCAAGAGCTGCCCGCAGGGCCTAGCAGCAAAAACCTGCGGAGCGGGTTTTCAACTGCTAGTTTTAATAACTGTTACGCCATTTCCCCGCAAGGACAGACAGAGAGGATGAAATGGCACACTTTTCTGTCTTGGCAAACACTCCTTGCTTTATTCATTGTCAAAATGCTTACATTTGACTCCTGACATATCTATTCTATATTCTGTTTACCCAGTGAAAAGTTAATATTATTAGAAAAGAAAATGAAATGATGCCTAAAACTTTAAAAAAATCATTTGATTTCTTGATTAATTTCGTTAAATAATTATATTCAACTATCATTTTCAGTGACTGTACGCACTTCCATTGTTTGCAGCTTTTTCATAAAGCGATATTAAAAGCATGTCGGCGGCCGGGAAGACTGATATTAATATTGTTACCTTGCACCCCTCCCCCCACCCCCTACATCAACCCTACAAACCACTCCCACCCCCCCCCCCCCCGCCCACCAACCAACAGCCCTTATTGTTTACTCTAGCCCCGTGTTCACTTAACTTCCATAGCTTATTCACGATGTGAATCGAGAACATTTTTGTTCATTTTGTGTAAAAACAGCTCATCAGGAGAGCAAAACAAAATCATACCTATAAAAATTTACGAATGGTGAAATTTGATGAAATAATGTATACACTTTGATTTTAATGAAATTTCATGATATGTATACACTTTAATTTTGATGAAATTTGACGATAATAATAATAAAAACGTAATATTTATGTAGCGTAGTTTTGTGTTATTTCACTTCAGGTGCGCTAAAATATGACGATAATGACTGTTTACCTACACTTAAATCTGATGAAATTTGATGATATGTTTACAGTTTGATTTTTATGAAATTTAATGACATGTTTACAGTTTGATTTATGAAATTTAATGATAAGCACTTTGATTTTGATGAAATTTGATCATGCGTATTCATTTTGACTTTGATGAATTTTGATGATTTGTATACACTTTCATTTTGATGAACTTTGATGTTATGCATACATTTTGATTAGATGCAATTTGATTATATGCATATCTACACTTTGATTTTGATGAAATTTGACGTTTTGCATACACTTTTATATTGATTTGACGAAATTTTATGAAATTTGACGTTATGCATACACTTTTATATTGATGACATGTTCACAGTTTGATTATGTTGAAATTTTATGTTATTTACGAAATTATTATTTACGAACAATTTATGAAATTTGTTGTTACTATATAAAATATTTTGATTTGATGCAATTTGATTACACATGTAAACCCTTTGATTTTGGTGAAATTTGATGATATGTACGCGCTTTGATTTTCTTGAAATTTTACTACATGTAAACACTTTGATTTTGATGAAATTTAATGACTATACACAATTCATAAGATGAATACGTGAGGAGATCCTAAAAACTCAAGGTCTATGTGAGCCTAATGTATAAGTTCAAGAAAGGGACACTTTGTATACAGAAACAGCTTTGCAAAATCCAAAGAAAATGAGTACGCATTTATGCGTATAGATTTAACCCCTGAGATATTAAAGAATGTGATAACACGATCAAGTAAATTATGTGCAAGATTGGTGACCCAAGATGTAAATACACAATTACAAATTTACATACAATTGTGTTTGAGTGTTTACGATCCTTTAAATATTTTCCTCGGGCTTTCTGTGTGGAGTTAATGTAAAAAATAAAATTAAAAAATTTATTGTACTTGACTAATTTTACGCGTTATGCGCACGCAGGAATATGTCTCATCACTTTACGCGCGTCCCGATGCACCGGCAACCGAAAATTGGTATACATGTTTGATTTTAATTTGAGTTTATAGCACTAAATAATTTTGCGCTACGACCGCGACGGCTTAGCAGAATTTGAACTTAACTTTTTGGTTTTGACAAATTTTGTTATTGGAAAGTATTAGGTATCCCGGTTTTATGAATTACACCATAATTATTATAGAAAATTTAAAACACCGATTTCCCCGCCACCCTTTTATTGTTATTCAAAATATAATTGTTTCAAAATATCCGCTTTAAATTAATTTATTTTTCTAGTGGCCTTAAAAATGTGTTTTCTAGTGGCCTTAAAAATGATTAAGTTTTCCAGAAAAGTGCATCAATATATATTTAGTTTCACGATTCTTTGGTGTTATTTTTGTTTTTTCAACAAAATGTAAAGGTTTTCGATCTCTGAGTATTGTGGGAAGAATATTATGATAAAGAAATGTTCTGAAAGCTGGGATTTATAGTGACGGAAGCAAATCCCTAACTTTGCACGTGGAAAAAATTAACTAAAAAACATTTCTCTTTCTAAGTAGGTGTACGGTTTCTACGTAAAGCCTCAATTACATGAGCGAGTTTACAAGCTACTATCTGGAAAATTCACTGTCTGTTAGTAAGCTCGCTCAGTATCATCGTATTGCTAACTAGCAGATTCTTCTTCTTCTTCTTTCGTATGGTGGGGGGGGGGTCAGGGGGGGACATCTAAGTCTGCGAGCCAGTCTAGGGCCTCAGGCGTTGCCCTGTGGACCTCATCAATCCCGCCGGGGAATGAATGGAGCAGGCATTCGTTGACCACATGTTCAGTGGTCTGCACTTCACCGCATTCACACATCTCCGACTCTTTAAGGCCCCATTTATACATCATATGGGCACAACGGCTATGGGAGCACCTTATTCTATTGATGGCAGACCAGAGTTTGCGAGGCAGTGAGAACCCAGGCTGTCTCTCAGTGGAGTCATTGGTTGAGATTGTTTTGGTAAAGTTTCACTAGAATTTTTTCAAGAATACTTCGCTTCGTCAGAAATTACAAGTCTTGTTTATTATCGTGTCATATTAATAATGAATATCTAACTGGACTTAACGTCCGTTCTAAATGATGTTCTGTAATCTGCAACGGGGAAACCGTTCAGTGAAGATGCCCGCCCGTAGATCGGCTATCTCTGTCCGACAGTTGTCTCTATCATGTAATACTTAATGTGACAACCAATGACATCTATTGAGACACCTTAAAACTACATATTATAACGACATCTGTAGAGAGAAATTAAAACTACACAAACGATATCTGTTGAGAGAAATTACAACTACACTAACGACTGTTGATTTGTTGAGAGACCTTGAAACTATACAAATTTAGAAAAAATACAAATACTTGACAGAGAAAAGCGCAGTACTTTACGGTTTCGTGATTAGCCTGATGTCCCTGAAGATAGCTAATCTCCGATAGGACAGTACACCAGAAGAAGAAGAAGAAACACGTGACTTTAATTTAAAGCAAATCATTGATTTAGCGTTTTCAACTGCACGCTGTTCCCACTCCATATAACTTGACGACTGTGAGAGCCCTCGACCTTGCAATTGAAAAGAATCATTCAATTCAACGACGCCATTGACTCAATCAGCAATAAATCAGTATTTAAGTGGATTTGTACAAAAGGACCTAATAATAATCATGCACGAGAGTGTATCAAAATATTTCGAATTTGGAATAAAAGGACAAAAGCTCTATCTTTTGTTTCATTTTACCGAACCTTCCATTTTTCAAATGGATTCCCGCTCAAACAGAGGGCGACCGGAAGACGCCCGGAAAGTGGTACAGGAAGCGCCGCGCGCGTCACTCGGCGCTCGTCGGGTATTTCCGGCCCGCGACGTCATGTCATCCAACATTTTCTGATCGACTGACATAAAGGACGAATTTGTAATGGAAAAACGAATGTTTACCCTTCTGGAACCATCAGGGAGAAATATTTCAAACGCTTCATCAATTAAATGATTTTTGTTTTGTGATAGATAATTTACATTTTAAATTTACATCGGATATCTGAAGGTAGAAGGGTCAGGGAATATAATGCCAAAGTAGATGTTAAACAGTCGTGGTTGGCCTAGCAGTTATTTTCTTATACATATATCATCATAGCCTTACAAAAATCGATATTGTAAGGCTTTTCAGATCCAACCAAAGATATTGAAAAACAAGGACCTAACCATCTACCAACCTCACGATAATAAATATAATATATGACATTGGTCTACTTAAAAATTACAAACGTAATGTACACTCGACAATGAGAATTAATTTAAAAAAATATGTGTATCTCAAACGTTTGTCATTATTACCTTTGTGGTTGGAAAAAATATGCCAGGAATTTTCAACCTCAATTATATACAAGGTAACTAGATATTTATACTGAAAGACTTACTCACTTTAGAGAAGTCTCACTCGTCAAAGAAAGAAACATTTCAGTTAAAATCTCTCTGTTTAATATTTTATTTATTTTATTTATACACGCCTTGAAGGCAAAAGCCTGTATTGTAAAAACAATATCATGTTATTAAAAATACATAGGTTATTCAGGAGTATAAGCATGTGGTATGTAGCATAAGATTTGATCGGTCAGTGGTTGAGTGGGCACGCGTTTGGGTTCCACCCGGGCGTCCCGTGTTCGATTCCTCGGCTGGCTAAGTCCTCAATCACAACACAAGCAACATTTTCGGCTTTCTGTGGTGGTAGTAGCAGATTTTCAAACATTGTTGGGTTATTCGTAACCCGGGAATGTTTGTCTTTCTTTTAAAAAAAAATTAAATTAAAATAATAAACTAGACATTATACAAGCAGGTTCAATATATAGGTATAAAGTATCGTTATAATGAATGTTGTACAAAGGATTTAATTAGTTTAGTAAAATAATGGTAAAACAGAACAACTTAAGGTACTATGAAATTTGTTATAGAGGAATGAAAATTTACTATGTTAATTTTGTTATTAACTTAAACATGAACAGTTGGTTTAAAGCAGTTTTGAAGAACAATGGAAAATTAATATCATAAATCAATAAATAAATCATAATTAATATCATAAACAATGTGTTTAATTAATCAAATTAATTTTGATGTTGGGCCGAAATTCACGAGAAATCTTGAAGCCTTTTGGATCGATACCTACTTAACCGTATTAAGGGGATCCAATAGTCCAGGGAAAAATCGAAATCGGAATTCACGCCCTTTGTGGGAGGAGTTTAAAAATATTTGAGAAAAAGCTTTTGGGACGGTTGAAAAAGGTATTTGAGAATTTTTTTTTACAGGTTGATTTCGTCAAGGCCTAAAAAAACATTAAATCCCTTTTTACACATTGTTTATTGTAATAACAAGGAAATTTAAAATTCATTTCACGGAACCGAGCGACGTGGAGCCACACGTCTGTTCCCTGCTCCGGCCAGGGCGGTTCTGAAAGGAATTGGGGTGTGGCAAGCCAGTAGTCCTTCGGTGAACGACATAAGGGTCACTTTGAAAATCCACATTCGTCGGCTGCGAGCCGTATTGTGAAATAACAACGCAAAAATGCATATTTTATTTTATTTTGTGAATATCGGGCATAAATATCATTTTTTTTACGATTATCATAAAAGAAACTAAATTTTATACAATAAACAATAAAACCATATCCGAAAAGATGTTCATAAGTAGGAGAGTTTGCACTTGAAAGTGTTTTTTTATAGACCTGTTACTTTATTTTTTTCTAGGCTTATTGAAAGACTTATAAAAAAAATGACCGACATTTTTAAGGGCCAAGATATGTTTTACGCGCAGTATTTAATTGAAGCATCTATAATATTTCTAAGCGATCAAATTTTCAAAACAAAAACACATGATTTTGTGTGATTTTGCATTATTACTGTGGCTTCATCTTAATGCAAGTTGTTTTCAAACAAACGTCAAGAATGACTGGATTATATAATAAATACTTATTTTTTACAATAGTTCCACACAGGAGGCCCTGAGAAAAATAATTTCACTCAGGGCCTATGTCATCTTTTGGGATGCTGTGTGGAGGGTCTTTTTAAAGAAAGGAAGGAGAGGAAGTGCTGGGAAGGAAAAAGGTAAGAGGGGTGGGTAGGAATCTAGGGTTCAGTGTGTCCAGGTCATCCGTCACCAGACCCAGACAAACCTCACCCCATAAACCCGCTACTGCTAATACTAACTTAGATATATTTTAGAATTCAATCACTACCTTTAGAAGGAACTTATACTTGCATATACCTGACGATTTCCTCACTTTGCACAGCTTTGTAATTATTGAATCATTCACCTATTTATGCGTTGGCTCTATAATACGTGTATAAATGTATATGTGTGTGCGTGTGTGTATGTACGTGTGTGTGTAAGTATATGTATTTATTAATATTTGATTTTGATCCTCCTTGTTTTATATATCTACTTGTAATTTAATTTATTATTATGTAATTGGAATCGTCGCTATAACCATATTGAAAAAGTAAATTAATGTAATAATTATAATGTGATGTATTCTGTACGCGAGCCAATAAATAAAATGAAAGATCTAATATACATCAAGTATGTATGAGAAAAAGCGCGATGAATAGTTTGTTAAGATACAAAAAGCTTTTTTCATAAATACGTCTTTATGTGAAGTAATTATGTATGTCCATACAACCAATCAAAGATGTGTGTGTATTGATTTATCGTTTTGCCACTAAGACCCTATTGTGAAAAGCTATCCCGATTGCTTTTTTCTTGTACATTTACTGAAAATCCATACAGTTTACCGAATACCCTGAAATAACAAGCATTTTTCGCTTTATTTCGTTACAAAATGGATAGAAATCTACAAAAAAATGTTATATTTTGGCATCCCGCGTTGCACAATGTGAAATACAAAAACAGGATTAGTGTAAACATGAAGCATTCATTACAAATTAAAGGTAAACTAACCGATATGATGAAAGGAAATTGGATGTTTCTATTTTCTATGTGATCCTAATCGTCACATTCAGTTCTGTAATAATGCCATCATAATGTAACTATTTCACTGAATTTGCGCAAAATAGTAACGATTGTCGTATCAATGATTGACACGTTTTTTTCTGAAAGCCTTTTGAAAATGTTTAGGTTATTTTTTATGAAAGTAAAATATGTCGCACAGTGCCATATTTTACTTTCATAAAAAATAACCTTTTTGTGTTTTACTCGAAAAGTTTAAATGTTTTTTTTATACATAAATAAATTAACAAACCTTTCAATTTTATTTGAATATCTTGTTGTAATAACTTTTGAAGGTTATGCACATTAATGTAATATATCACAGAAGAAAAAGATAATTCTAATAATTCTAAATGAAACATGAAATACAGAAAAATAAATGGTAACGATCGCAACTGAGAATCAAATCCAGGATCTCTTGTCTTGCCGGGATAAACGCCTTAACCAACTCGGCCATTGTGACCTATTTATTTTAATATGAAGCCATGCGAAATAATGCAAAATCATACAAAATCATGTATTTTTGTTTTGAAAATTTGATCACTTAGAAGTATTATAGATGCTTCAAATATTGCGTGTAGTACAGTGGTTCTTAACCTTTTTGGAGGTACCGAACCCCACCAGTTACATATACGCATTCACCGAACCCCTCCTAATTTGAAAAATAAAATTAGATTTTTACAAATTCAAAACATGGTATATATTTATATATAGGTGTACAAATAAAAAAAATAAATAAAAAACAAATATCAAAATATTAAATTTTAATGGTTAAATCAAAACATGAAACTTATTAATTAATATTTACTTCAAATCTTCTTAATTAATATTTACTTCAAGACTTCTGCTGTTGCCTTTCAGAAACCAATTCAGAAATTCGCGGCTTTACCTTGGCAAGTGCCACTCTCGTGTCATTTTCACAACAAAGTCTATTCCTCTTCTTCGTTTTTATATCCAGCATCTTCGAAAAAGATTGCTCGCAAAGATATGTTGTAACAAACGGTATAAAAATCTCCAGAGCTTTCTTAGCAATAACATTGGATGTTTCCATTTGTTGACACCAAAACGTTGAGAGCGATGTTTTTCTGAAGAGTTGCTGTTGCAAAGTTGCACGAATCATATAAGTCGGGGGTCTTGACCTCCACCGAACCCCCGAGACTGACTCACCGAACCCCTCGGGTTCGATCGAACCCAGGTTAAGAACCACTGGTGTAGAACATATCTTGGCCCTTAAAAATATCGGTAAGTCATTTAATAAGCCTAGAAAAAAATAAAGTATTAGGTCTGTAAAAAAATACTTTCAAGTGCAAACTCTCCCACTTATAAACCCCCTTTCGGATATGGTTTCATTGTTTAATGTGACAAATTTAGTTTCTTTTATAATAATCGCAAAAAAATGATATTTACGCCCGAACTTCACAAAATAAAACAAAACATGCATTTTCTCGTTATTTTGGCCGTATTGATATCATCAATCAATACGGCCCACACTCTACGAATTTGGATTTTTAAAGTGAACCTTATGTCATCGGCACAAGAACCATGCACTTGACACACCCCGCCTACGAAAGGGAATAGACGTCCTAGACTCTGGCTCAATCAATTTTAAATTTCCTTGTTATTACGATGCGTAAAAAAGGAGTTAATGTTTTTTACAGGCCTTTACGAAATCAACCTGTAAAAAAATTTCTCAAATACCTTTTCCAACCTTTTCAAAAGCTTTTTCTCAAGTATTTTTACTCCTCCCAAAAAGAGGCGTGGATTCCGATTTCGATTTTTTTATGGACTATTGGATCACCTTAAGTTATTTTTATTGAACTCATTTTTTGAATTCTGAATTAACAATATTCAAAAAAAAATTCCTATATTTTCGGCTGCTACCTTGTTAAGTGATCCCAAAGTTCTAACATATTATGATAGAATTTTGTGATCATTTTTCATGTTTATCCGACACACCACCTAGGTCACAAATAAATTCGTTAAAACTTTGTGATCATTTAAAAAGGTAGTTGCCAAAAAATATGGGAAAAATTAGAAGAAGATTTTATCGTTTTGAAATATGAGATCGATGTCCCAATGGACGAGTTGGTTAAGGCTTTTGACACGGTAACACAAGGGATCTTGAGTTCGATTCCCAGTTGCCACCGTTACCTTTTAATTTTTCTGTGTCTTGTCATTTTCCATATTTGTTTAGATTAATTAGTTATTATCTTCTTCAATGAAATTTGTTGATAATTTTTTTTTTTTTTACATGAGCTCCACACAGGAGGCCCTGAGGAAAATAATTTCCCACAGGGCCTATGTCATCTTTGGGGATGCTGTGTGGAGGGTTTTTTTAAGGAAGTTTGAGGGTTTTAAGGTTTAAGGAAAGGAGTTTAAGGGGTGGGTAGGAAGGAAAGGGGTTTAAGGGGTGGGTAGGAAGGAAAGGGGTTTAAGGGGTGGGTAGGAATTTGGGGTTCAGTGTGTCCTGGTCATCCACCTTCGAGACCTAGACAAACTTCACCCCATGAACGCGGGCACCCCTGCTAAATCACCAAACGTAGCGAACCACTTGGGGTGACCTATGGCAGAGGTGTTGGTTATCCAATAAAGGTTCCCGGGGCGGCGGTACCCATTCCCGCTTCCCAAATTGAAAATTACCAACAAATAACAAAAAATATTGAGAATATAATAGTTTTTGAATGCATGCATTGCCGAGAATGCAACAGAGGTGATGCAATATTCGTAGAAGTCGGTGATTTGATAGGCGCCTGTGTTAATGGTAGGTAAGTGAATTTATTAAATACCCACTATAAATGATTTGAATAAATATTTTTCGTACCTCGGTAGGTAGAGTGGGAAGGTAGCGCAGTTATGAAAAATCTTATAGCTGCAGAACTGTATAACCGTCTTCTTCTTCTTTAACTGACAACTAGGTTTGGGTGCAAGTCTAGGGCCTTATGAAGACTTCGTCATTCGTTGACTAGTGTTCGGTAGTCTAGGTTCAGACTATACATCAAGTGGGCGCAATCACTGTAGGAGCACCTTCTTATATTGATGGAGGACCAGAGATAACTAGACGATAACGAGAATCCTGGCTGTTTCTTGGTGGGTTCATTTATCGTGTCATCCGATCTTATAAACGTACAACCGTATTACTGATTGCCGGCAGCCCATCCTTTCACCCAACAATATTTTCTCTTTGCTGCAAAAGCTCCCTGGCTCCGGACGATTGAGACCTTTGGTGGTCATCATATAAAAGAAAAGTCTGTAAGAATAACTGTTGTTCTGTAAATTCAAGCCGCACGGATCTGCGCGGGAATCATTCCCCCATAAATATGATATTTCCCCATCGTCCATCATATTCGCGGATAAGAAATACGGCCATTATTCTTGGTATCTTTTCAAACGACGGAACAGCCTATAGCCGCAGCCTGTTTGATGGCCGAGAAGTATATTATGAGAAAAAACCAGCTATTTGTACAGTGTTCGCGAGATGTTTCTAGTCCATTTGTCGATCTCCGCGCATTACCGCGCCCAGGGGAGGATATTCATGGAATATTAAAAACAAAATTCTAACTAAACGATTTATAGACGACTCGTCGTAGACCTAGGTACCGATGTATAAAATTATGAAGAACATTTTTGATTATTACGATCAAGCTAATGGGGTTAAAAACGTTTGGAGAAATTAAGTTTTTTTCTGATTTTGGTATTTGATCTAAAAAATGCAAGTTTTTAATATCTTCCGTAACTACCTAACTCGTTGTTCCGTGAACAGTAGACCGCGCTTCAAAAAAAGTATTTCTAATTTAGTGTTATTTAATCTTTATTGAACCATCAAAACGATCACAATCCTGAAACGAAAACGGAACGTACAAATAAATTTACAGACATGCGAAATGCAAATCGATCGAGTGTAAGCAGGACTTTCAATCAATAAATTAATATTGATTTGAATAACGGTAGGTATATAACAGAATATTAAATCACTAAACTGTTAAATTTGCAAGTTGCCTCAAAAACATGAAAAATACGGCAAAAATTTATTATTCATAAACGTAAATAATAAAATATTAATAAAATATATTAATATTTGAAAAAAATACTTTTCAAGCCTAGGTAGGAATATTTTATGCCTTTTAGTTTTTTAAATCCAAAACTATTATAAAATATCATTACAACACTTTACATACAACCGCTTCTCATAATATTGGCCGATTTAAAAAAAACCTTTATTTTATTTTATTTATCCCATTTTGTTTTATCTTTATTAAGATTTTATAATCCGTATTTTCTTTATTTTACTTTATTTTAATTTATTTTTCGTATTGTCTTTTAATTGAATTTTATTAAATTATAAAATGGAGGCCAACATTATTTAAAAATGTTTGAAAAATATAATATTATTATAGAAATAAATAAAAATAAAAAAACTAACAAAATTTTGTATGAAACCAGCAATCCTACCTTTTGCGTAAAATATAAACAAACATAATTATCTTTTTTATGCATTTTCATCTACGCCCCTGAAAAATCCAATACTAGGTAATAGTCGTTGTTCATCCCAAGATATTCGCAAGAAGAAATGAGAAACACCGTCCACAGCATCCGCGGCTCGCTGGTTAACTACCACTGAACAGAAAATATCTAGAAGTGTAATCGCACATCCCATAGAAGAGTTTCGGAAGTAAAAAAATTATTTTTTTGGTTTTATCTCTGAAAAGCAACACTATTGTGATTATCTACGCCCCACGAAAACTGTATTTAAGTTAGATTACTCCATCTCCGCAAGATGTCGATAGTATCTTTTTTTGACGGGACCGCTTGTCCAGCAGTCATTCATTAGTTTTCGCTCTCCTGTAAAAATAATTTTTTTGACTTTGATTCATGATTTTCCAATTTCCCACGAAGTAAAGAAAATAAATTAAATACCGTAAGAAAAATGAAAGAAATTTGAAAGAAAAATAATCTCACATACTTATGGTTTCACAATAACTTAACAAAGTGGCATTTCAAAACCCCTTTGAAAAGTCATTAAAAGTGATGAAAAGAAACAGTCCAAAACCTAACCTAACGTAACCTATTTAACAATTTTATCATCCTTTGTAACGACTTTTCAAAGGCGTGATGAAGTTGCACATTGTTGAGTTGTTCAGTCACCTCTACTTATTACTTAAGACTTTTCGACTTCCAGGTTAAAAGCTAACGAAATAAAATTAATTATCACAAGAAAGAATTTCGAACTATTTTTTTTTTCTTTCTAAATTTTAAACAGATAATAAAATTCTTGGTGGAATTCAATTTTAATTTGACTTTTTGATTAAAAACCCTTAATTGACGGCCTCCGTGGTCCCGAGGCAAGACTCTCGGCTCACAATCCGAAGGTCGCGGGTTCGAACCCGGCGTGCGCAAATAAATTTTATTTGATTAAATTGTGTTATTTCACAGTTTATTCATTTAAAATAATATATAGTATATTTGCGGCACGTTCCAGAGTGGAAGATACTATCAGTATCGCCCTGGTGTAAGACCACCATTCAGAATTGAAACGTTGCTTGAAATGGCTTTAGCCGTGTTTAGTGGCCAGATCTGAATAGCCAGGTACTTCCCCACCTTCCTCTTCCCTATCTCCTTCCCCTCCCCACTACCTTCAGCCTCACAACATACCCCGATTGGGGATGCCATAGTCTCACTGGCTGCAGACGGGAGCAGTTGGGACTCTTGTGCGGTATTAACTGTAAAAAAAAAAAAAAATTGCAAAAAGTTATAAAGAAAATTTTTTTGATCAGTGTCATTCGAAAACTATCTTTATGAAAAACTGATCTTGTGTTTTATATATATCTTTATATCGAAATTAACATTATCGAAATATTTTCCTAAAGTGAGACAGGCTAAATGAAAAATATGAAAATAAAAACCCTTCTTATATAGATGTACCTAATTAATAAAATAAAAATATACTAATTTGAAAGAAAACTTATGTCTTATGTCATCCATTATATAAGACCTTTCAATTTCTAAGCCCCGAAATCGCGAATGAAATTAAAATCTATACTAATATTATAAATGCGAAACTGCGTGTGTTTGTTTGTTACGCTTTTACGCATAAACGATTTTTAAAATTCTTTCACCATTAGAAAGCGTCATTATACGCGAGTAATATAGGCTGTGTACAATGGTAAGCTCTGGCGTCATGAAATGAAAAAATATTAATATATTATATTGTACGTTTTCTGTCGGTGACAAAAGCGAGTTATTGCTAACGTCAGAACATAAATCGTTGCCGTGGAAACGATGTTGATACATTTAAATAAAAAATAATCTCCGAAATTTTTGCACGAGAGGTAAGGAAAAAATAACCCTATTTCGGGCACACAATTTAATACACTCCTATCGGTGATCTCTTCAGTGGTCCACGATACACAGCAGACACGGCAGCCGGTGGTACAATGGACAGTTTGGTTTGTGTGGAAGGCGTTGAAGCGCGCCAGCCCTTTGTGAAGGGACAAAGAAAGCGTTTAACCAATGTTTGCTTAAACAGATTACCCACAACGGGGGCATTAAGGCTCACATTGCTTCTTGAATGTTAATTTTACATTATTTATAAAGGTTTGGAGATAAATTCTTCGCTAGATTAACAAACGTACATACTATGTATCCAAATAACAAATATATAAGTTTATACTTCATAATGTGATTGTATTTTAAACTACGATTAAGATGAAGCCATGCGAAATAAAGCAAAATCATCTAAAATCATGTGTTTTTGTTTTGAAAATTTGTCCGCTGAGAAATATTATAGATGCTTCAATTAAATACTGCGTGCAGGACATATCTTCACCCTTAAAAATATCGGTCATTTTAATAAGCCTAGAAAAAAATATAGTATTAGGTCTATAAAAAACACTTTCAAGTGCAAACTCCCATACTTATAAACCCCTTTTCGAATATGGTTTTATTGTTTAATGAAGCAAATTCAGTTTCTTTTATAATAATCGCAAAAGTAATTGATTTTACGCCCGAACTTCACATAATAAAATAAAATTTGCATTTTCGCGTTGTTATTTCACAATACGGCCGGCAGTCGACGGATTTTGATTTTCAAAGTGAACCTTATACTGTCTATCCAAGGACTACTGACTTGCCACATACATTGTTTATCAGTAGCGGGGAATAGACGTATTAGGCTCCGCGTCGCTTGGTTCCGTGAAATCAATTTTAAATTTCCTTGTTTTTACAATAAACAATGCGTAAAAAAGGAAATAATGTTTTATACAGGCCTTTACGAAATCAACCTGTAAAAAAAATTAAATCAACCTGTAAAAAAATCAAATATCTTTTCCAAATTTTCCAAAAGCTTTTTCTCAAATATTTTTAAACTCCTCCCAAAAAGGGGCGTGAATTCCGATTTCGATTTTTTCCTGGACTAGTGGATTACTTTAAAAATTAAATCTTATGCGGTCCGGCATAAAGACTATGTGCATTTTGAATTAGTTAACGCCCCGTTACCGGCGAACAAACGTTCCAAGAGTCTACGTCGCTTCTGGTGAAATCGAATTTAAATTTCCTTGTTATTTAATAAACAATGACAAAAATTTCAAAGCTTCAAATAACCCAAAATTGACAACTTCGTATACAAGGGAAGCCAAAGACCTATCGCTCTTTGAGGTTGGTAATCAGATAGCAAAAATACTTTTGTTTATAATTCAAAATTTGATCTACGTTCGCTAAATCATTCGATCAGGACTTGATATTCCATAGAGAACGGGCCATGATTATACCATCTCAGGGCTGTCCATAAATCATGATTTTAATGAGAGCTTCCGGTATCTATCCAGTGAGGATCCCCCCACAGTCCTCAACCCCTCTCTGACCAGTTCACACCCCTGCCCACAATCTGGATGAGGAGGTGTAGCGCTGGAAAAAAGACAATAAATAAATTAATCAGTTTTGTAACTTTTATTTATCTTGTTCATTATAGATTTAATTATTTTCAATGAGATAAAATTTTGTATATCTTGTATGATTCTAAGACAAAACTTGTTAATAATTCGTCTTTATAATATGTAAATACAAACTGATATCTTCATTGAAAACGCTGACGATACAATACAACTCTGGTAGTAAAGCGGTCAAAGAACTGTTCAGCTTTTCCAGAGTAGTTGACACTGTCAGTATCGCCCTGGAAAAAGGAATTCGAAATGCTCTTAACCGATACTATGGCATCCCCCAATTGGAGTGTGTCGTGAGGCTGGATGTAGTAAAGAGGGGAAGGAGATGGGGAAGAGGAAGGTGGAGAAGTATCTGATTTTTATTTTCTTCCTTTATATGTTTTGGGGTGTTATGCCGTGTTGCGCTACCTCATTCTTTAGCCAAACACTGTAACGCTGTCCGAAACGTTATGCCGTGTTGCGATACCTCCTTCTTAACGTTTCGGACAGCGTTACAGTGTTTGGCTAAAGAAGGAGGTAGCGCAACACGGCATAACACCCCAAAAACAAATAACGAAAATATTTTTGGCCATAAAAATCTAAAATCGTATCTGGCTTTTCAATCTGGTAAAAACATGGCTAAAGCCTTTTCAAATAACGTTTCGTTACAACTAAGAAACTTGCTCCAAATATAGATTGGTTCTGTGTATTAGTTTCACGAAATTTTTTTGAAAATTCACTAAATAAAATTTCCTTGTGAAGGAATTTCAATCCGCGACTTACGGATTCATAACCAAGGTTCGAAATTACTCATCCACGGAGACGTCTTTACTTTATGTAGGGTTTACTCCCATTCTAAAAACCTCCCCTCACCATTCAACGCAAAATGTACCCAGTCATTCACAGGGTAGGTACTCACTTCTAAAACATTATGCTCTTCCAATATGTAGGGCAATAAGTGGAGTTATGACGTAGCACATTACATCTTCAACCCCTATCCCCAACCCCTACAGCCATAACCACCCCTACCCGCTGGACGCCACAATCAACGCTAACAAATCACATCGTAGGGGTGATTTTAGCTTGAGAGGTGAACAAAATATGATTTATTTAGGTTCGGAACTTTGATATATTTTTGTGATTCCCGAAATATGACGTGTGTTGAACCGGCTTATCTATAATGTAATGCCATCTATGGGTCAGTTTCGGTTCAGCCGACCTGAATGAGTAAGATAAGGTTCTATGGACTGTGGGTTGTTCGGATGTTCGGTGTTGCCACTGTAAAAAAATAGCACTCAATTTTCGACGCGGGCAACATCGATTCGTGATTTCACGACAAACCTTGGGAAAGGGTGGAACATTTGAAATAATAGGTGACGATGTTACGAATTCCACAGTTGGGTAATATTTTCATTGATTTTATTCGACACTTTTTAAGATGAAGCCATGCCAAAGAATGCAAAATCATACAAAATTATGTGTTTTGGTTTGAAAATTTGACGGCTTAGAAATATTATGAATGCTTTAATTAAATACTGCGTGTTGAACACATCTTGGCTTTGGAAATAATCAAGTATTTTTTAAGTTTGAAAAAAAAAATTATCAGGTCTATAAAAAATACTTTCAAGTGCAAAATCTCCTACCAATAAATCTCTTTTCGGATAAAATTTGATTGTAAAATTAGCAAATTAAATTCTAGTCTTTTTCGGCATGAATCGAAATCGGCGGCTTTCAACGAATTTTGAATTGAGAATTAAACCTTATGCGGTCATAAAGACTATGTGCATTTTGTATCAGTTAACGCCCCTTTACGGTGAACTAGACTCTACTTCGCTTCGTTCCGTGAAATCGACTTTAAATTTACTTGTTATTATAATAAACAATGAGTAAGAGAGGAGTTAATGTTTTTTACGAGCCTTTACGAATTCAATCTCTAGAAAACAACTTTCAAATACCTTGTCCAACCTTTCCAAAAAAGTCTTCTCAAATATTTTTAAATCCATTCCAAAAAGAGGCGGGATTCCGATTTTAAATTTTTCAAGGAATAGTGGATCACCGCGTAGATCAAGATGAAAGATAACAGAACGTTTAGACTTTACGATTTATTTATAGATTTTAAGAATCATATGTTGTGAACAAACCACCTCACTACGCTGAGGCTTTTTTGAGGTATTAATCTTCAATTAAATTTTACGAATGTCTAATCTATCATCATGCCAATTAAAGCATGGGTAGGCAGAGAGGGTGAATACAACACAACTACGTCTTGACACACTTCTAGCATTATCAACCTGTATGTATATATGTATAGTGGCTAAGTTGGTATCGCGTCTGGTTCCCACTTATTCGTCGTGAGTTCAATTTTTCGACTGGCTTAGTCTACCGTCATTACATAAGCAATATTTTCCGGTTACTGTAAAGGTAGTAGGATATTTTTTTTAAATATTGTCAAGTTATTCGTAACCCGGCATTGTTTGTCTTTCTTAACCTCTCAGGCTCAGAGGCCATCCATAAATTACGTCCCACAATAAGGGGAGGGGGGGGGGAGGGGGTAGAGAAGCGTGACATTGTGTGACAAGGGGTATGAGGAGGGAGGTTATCTGCTTTGTGACGTCACACGCAGTGCATTTGTCACAAAAATATTTTCCCTATAATGTATTAGAAAGAAAAAATAAAACGCTCTATATTGAAATCTAAAAGTAAACCACAAAAAATAAAATTTCCGACCATAATTTGAAAAAAAATTAAGATACTTTAGGAATTTTTGAATAATTATTTTTAAATGAAACGACAAAATATTGGTAAAGTTTACTATACATTTCCTAATAAAATTTGTGTGTGTGTTTTTTTTTTTATTTTAATCAGTAATTTTAGTTAAAAAAAATATAGATAATTCATTTTTAAAACTTTTTTATGTTTGCGTTCAAAATTTATGTATTTTAAAAATTAAGTGATTAAATAGAATTGTAAAATTTGAAAGCGTATATCATCATCTTTCAAAAACAGTTTTTAGTTTTCGGATATTTCATTTATTTGGATTTTATTGGAGAGCGGAAATATTTTCACCTTCCAACAAAATAGACCCCAGGCCTGAGGAGTATGTATGTAGGTATGAGAAATCATACATACTTACATAACTACAATGTGGCGGTCCGAGAGTTCAGTGAGCTAAATAGAGTGCTAAGATTGAAAAATACTACGTTATCGACGTTGTAGCTGAAAACGATTTTTTTTTTCAAAATTTCGATATTTTATATGAAGAATTTCAGGCTGTACTGATATGGGGATGCGGCGCATACCAAAACAAAAAGATTTTCTTCATACAAAAAGTTGAAAATTGAAAAAAAAAAAAAAAATTCCTAATAACGTCGTATTTTTCAATTTTAGCACTCTAGCTCACTGAAAAATCACGGACCGTCACTGCTACATACATACTTTTCTGTTACTTCGATTTTTAGGGCGTCTTTAATTATCTGATCATCTGATGGTTGTTTCACAGATTTTGGACAATTCGTCAATTTTCAAAGTTAAATTCAAGTTCTGTGAAAATTCTATTTCAAAGTTGTGTTATTATTTTATTGTGGACCGGATGTTTCACTGTAAGTACTTGTATATTGATAGAATTTGAATAGAATTTTCACAAAACCTAAATATTAACTTTTGAATTTTATTTTTATTTTTTATTAGTATCTTTAGCAAAAATTGTACATAATGTATACATTGTATTATATTAAGGTATTATAAAGTTTTTTTTTTCTAAAATTAAATAAATTGTAAATTGTGTTATATTAAGGTATTATAAAGTTTTTTTTTTCACAGTCTTCCTCACTAGGGTTTCCTGTTCTGAGGCGGCCTGTAGTTTTTCCACATTTGTATTTAGTATCCAGTTGTCTTTACATGGTCTTCAGTATGTTTGATAGTTCATTTTCACTTTGTTCTCTCAACCATATTTTTACTTTTGTTTTAAATTTATTTATTTCTGTTATTTTTTTGTTTGAGTTGGTAGAGCGTTGTATAGTTTTGTCGCATTGAATTTCATATTTCTTTGTCCAAAAGATGTTTTCAAACTGGCTGTAGCTAGAATATTTTGGTTTATTGCCCTGGTTGTGTATCTATGTTGGACAGTGGAGTATTCTGATATGTTTTTTTTTAATTTTAAATAAAGTATTTTTTGCATAAAGTTTTTGTATGTTGTAGACTTGAATGCTTTGAAACAATTCTTCTGTCGGAGTTCTAACCGGTAATTTCAAAATTGTCTTTAGTACTCCTTTTTGGGCTATATTGAGCCGGTCCATGTGAGTGCTCAAGGCAGATCCCCATCCAGTTATCCCGTACTCTATTTGTGATTGATATAAAGCGTAGTACACTTTCTTAATGTCGTTTTATGTAAAGTTCAATTATGTGAAACAATTCGTTTCATGTGCATGAAATTTAATGAAAAAACATAGTTGAACAACATAATCTCATGTAAACTGTCATTAAAATAAGAAAAAGCTAATAAATCTATAAAACGTAGAAGTGATGCTCGAGAAAACACGACAGGAAAAAACAGAAAAATAACTCGTCTCGAAAACTCGTGCCCATTGTGTTCCTTTCAATTTGTTCCTACTTACTTCTAAATTTCCATTCTCCTTTCAATCTGTTTCGCAATCCCTACTTACTACTTACTACTTGTAGAATTGTATTTTTATTCTACTTCTTGGTACAGTCGCTTCCTCTTCCAACACAATTGTGGAGCCGTCTCTCTAATGCTATTGCAACCGGATATCCGCCCAGCTTCCGGCGGGTAAGTCCCAAAAAACATGGAAGGTTTTCCCGCCCTTCCTTCCCGCCTTCCTCCCGCGATGCCATGACATGTGACTATGGACTATGGAATACATAAGGCTGTATGATATCTTCATCCCCTAGTGGCGGAGGGTGGAAGTATTTTTTATCACGGTCGACTTTGCCCCCATAACTCAGCGCTGACAATAGGAAAGTAAAGTATCTACCCGCGGCCCATTGTGCGGAGTAAGGGATGGATTTCGATTTGTGATCAAATTGAAACTGTGGAATTAAAGTATATTAATTTCATTCTCAAGGTCTTAAAAGTATGCTTTGCAGTGGTAAACCAATTTCAATGAAGTTTCTAAATTGATTACCACTTGGAAAAGATTGTAGTCTTCGTGAGTTTAACTCCAAATATTAATACATTTTTGAAGAAGAAATTTTAAAGAAATATATCTGAAGGAAACATCTTGTCTTACCGGGTCACAGCGCCTTAAGGCCCGGTAGTAAGCGCTCAAAAGGAAGCAGAAGGGGAAATGTGTAAATACGAGTGGTAAAGGGAGCGCGCAAATATAAAAAACGTTCATAGTTAAGCGAAAATTGTGAAAACGTTTAATAAAACATGACTCGTTTAAAGTAGAGCAAAAATCACGTGGCAAATGTCTTTGAGGTATGCACATAGAAAAATCTTTTTCAATTTGGAACAGTTTCAAATAAAGTTCCAATCCTGCTTCAACAACGGAGGAGATATGTCACGGGACAAGAACTCCTCCTGTCGACGTTTTTGATTGGTCAGAAATTTATTGCTTGGAAATTCCGAAATGTCCGTAATATTTCCGTTCCTTTATTCCGCCTTCCTGCTCCCTTCTTCCTTCTTCCTTCTCCCTTCTTACTAGCGAACAATCCACCGGTCAGACTTTTTATTAGAATTTACCAAAAAAACAGCAAATCAAGGACAACGATCGGAGAGTAAGACAAACCCTTAAAAGTTAAAACCCTTATATCCCAGATAGCCTTATTTTATATACAAAACATTTTATCCACTTGAGTGACAGCGCAATTTAAAAATTTTTAGCGATTTTTTGCTGGAGCTCGAGATTTTTTGGTAATCATTTTGAATATTTCCCGCCCACGTTGAAAAAAATCATACATCCGAATTTTAATACGGAGACATAAAAACTGATTATAGTTCTATATAGCTAATGAATTCATCTATCGTTTGTCGATTATCACATATTTGTAGGATTTATAAAAAAAAAATATAAAATCGTAAACTTCTACTTAATTACTTACAAATAAGGGAAAATTTGCCAAAATCGGCAACAAAGCAATCTCAGGTATTTTAAATTTTGCCATATTGTAGCAAAAAGCGCTCCAGCGGTCAAAGTATTAAAAAAAACTATTTGAGCCGGTCCACGCTTCGACGCATCTTTGCCAGTAAACAACTGATTGCAAAAAAGAAACTTGAAATTGACCAAAAAAAAATTCCAACTGCGATACGAATTATTCGAAAACGAAAATTAAAAAAAGGTATTCATACGATAAAATCGACCTTAAAAGTTGAATAGATTTTTGAGTATTATGAATATAGTGAGGTTAGGATATGTCGGCGTATAATTGAGTATTTTGAGTAAACTGATGTTAGGTTAGGTCGGCGTATATTTGAGTATTTTTAGGGTAGGGCATGAAATGTTACCAGCAATAAAATCTTAGGGGTTAGGTCGGCTGATATTAGAGTATATTGAGGTCACTTTAGGTCGGTGTATATTTGAATATAATGAGTATATTGAGGGTAGTTTAGGTCGATGCATATTTGAGTATTTTGAGAATTATGAGGTCAGGTTAGGCTGGCGTATATGTGAGAATTTTGAATATACTAGAGTTAGGCTAGGTCGGTTGAGTATTTTTTTAAGGTAGGGCATAAAACTTTACCAATAATAAAAAAGTGTGATAACATGGTATCGATCAATGGAACTAAAAATAACAAGTAAATAGGTGACCTAATATCAGCCGCTATTAGTCGTGCTGATAAATATTTTATCATGAATCAACGTGTACAAGTTGGATATACAGTTGAATATTAAAGGTAAGTAGTACGTGCTAATAACAGACCTGCATTGGATAAAAACACAATCATAAAAAAAGAATAATTTCTTGGAAAAGATGGTATGATCGTACCAAATCTTAATATTAATTTGTTTTCTTTATCAACAAAAAACTTTCCAATAGTGATCTCTGAAACTGCTGGCATAGTATTGCAAAACTTTATCTGTCTTAGTTTTTAAGCTTCCGCAAACATTTTTTGTTCGCAAAGCTATTTACATCGTGGACTTTGCAGGAAGGAGAGGAAATTCTGAGAAGGAAAAAGGTATGAGGGATAAGTATGAATTTGAGTGTCAGTGTGTCCAGGAGTGAAGGACGTATGAATCCATCCTTCTACTGCAGTTCAAGGCGATGGGTCGGGAGAGTCCAGCGAGAGAGGTCAAAAGGTCTCCCCCGATCCTTATAATTAAATACAAAAGATTGTTATTTATTTCTATTCTTGAACATACACTTTACAAATTATTACATTGGTTTACATAGAAAATAAGTTTAGTAATAAGAAAAAAAATGTTAATGATCCGCAACTGTATGTAAATAGGTTAGTAGTACTATTTTGTGAACACCTCACTAGGCGAACCTGTGCTGAGGTGTTCCCATGTTTGGGATTAAGTGCTATTAGGTCAACATAAGTAGAAATACTGTATCCTCCTTGATATTGTCAAGAAGGGCACTGTGGGTCGGCCCATGGCGGCAGTATCTTATACATTAAAGATTAGTTGCAGTTAGGATCTATATACAGTTGTTCTTAGCACCTAGATTATGTATAAGATAAATAATTGTCTTGATAAACAGGTAGGTATCTTTTTCTATGGACCACACGCCAGTTTACAATTTGGCATAAATAATATTGTGGTAATATTTTCTGTCCCGAAACAATTTTTTTTTAAATTATTTTTTTAATGCTTGGGTTGGATTATGTGTGGTTAGGTGTTATAATACTTTGAGTGAATTGAATACCTCGTTGTTTTATCCACTCTTTGATGCGTTTTTTGTGAAGAATTGTAGATTCTAGGTCTGGTGGGCATGCAGTTATATAGTTTGGTTGCGTAGTACTTAAAGTTTCTTTGCCCGTGTGAGGTACGCGAGTTAGCACTGGTTTTAGTTGCTGTTTGAGGTTGCATTGGAATGTGGAGTTTATGTTGGAAGAAGTATAGTAGTACAGATTTGGCATAGAGTTGTCTTATTTTCACGACGTCTAGTGTTTCGTAAATTACATTCGAGCTTGTGTAGAGAGGAACTTGAGTTTAATTAAATTTTTTTTTAGGTCTATTGCTATATTTATTGCACTTCCCCAAGCCAGTATGCCATACGTGATAATGGATTGACAAAGTGCAAAGAATATGGTTCTGAGGATTATTCTTGGAAATATGTTGTTAATTGACTTAATGAGATGCATGACTCGTTTCAGTTTGCTTGTGATTGTTGCTGGGGCAGTTCAGGTATAAAAGTAAGAAAAAATTATATAATTTTTTACTCTTCCTATATAAAAGCCCCTATAAAGGGGGTTCATAATTAAATTACACAAACAAATATTTTATGTTTTCAGTTTTTTTGAACGCATGGAAGAATTGTTTATCCAATCTAACTCTGCTTCCGACCGGCAAATGCTAGAAAACATTGTACGTACTTGTCTACATTTCTAATATTTTATAAAATAAGCAAAAGATTAATTTATATTTAAAGATTAGAACACTGCCATGTTTTAGGTTTTTATAATATTTATCAAATGGAAGATTCTATGATATTATCTTTAAAAAAACTATATGCTACAATAATTATCGATAGGAACTATAGTTTATCTATCGCTGGCATTTACTAGATAAATATGATATATTCAACAGATAATAACGAGGAAATGTTTATATATTATTATTTAAAAATCTGTTATCATAATACAAAATGCAATTTATTTCTATAAACACATGAGGCATAATCGTCAATTAAACAAATTTATTCATAAATATTTTTAAAAATTTATTTATTATAAATACAAAGTAATACAATATGACAGCAAAAAAATTGAAAAATATACAGAAAAAAGAAAAGTCCCAATAAACACTTTTTAGCAGTTTGTCTATGGGTACTTTTACTTTGGAGATATAAATAAACTTATTTTACTTTATTATGCTGTTAGAATTTTTGTGTTAGTCTAATACAAATTATTTCTTTCGGCGAGCCAATTTTTCAACATAATATTTGTTTTACCATTTGTACATTTTTTAATTTCGGCAGGTAACATATTTAAGCAATTAGGTATCATATAGTCCAGCGTTCTTTGTCCATATTTGTTTAAATGCTTAGGTACAATTAGTCCTTCATTTAACATAAAACGAGTATTGTAAGTGTGGTCCATTTTATTTATGTATATAGAGCTATTCATATGCTGAAATATAATTTTATACCACAAAATTGCTCTTACTGAGAGAATTTTGAGATTTTGGTAAAAGTAGTTTGGTAATGTTACTAATTTAATTTAACTACAAATAAATAATATTTATGTTTGTATAGATATGCATAGTTCTCAATTTGGGAGGCGGGTATGGGCACCCCGGGAACTATTTATTGGATAACCAACACCACTGCCATAGTTCACCCCAAGTAGTTCACCTCGTTTGGTGACTTAGCAGTGTCCGGATTCATGGAGTAATGCTTATCCAGGTCTTGAGGGCGGGTGGCTTGTTTAGGGAGACCTTTCAACCTCTCTAGCCGGACTCTCTCGATTCATTGCCTTGCACTCGGTGGGAGGAATAGATTCATACGTCCGTCACTGCTGGACACACTGAACCCCATATTCCTATCCTTCCATTCGATATAATTGGTAGCGATAAAGTATTTTCATTTAAAATTTGATTAGGCAGTAATAGTACCTATAACATAGATACTAAGAATGTTGAGATGAACGGTGTGCTTACAATTGGTGTCATCGCTATAACCATATTGAAAATGTAAATTGTAATAATTAAAAGAATCAGAAAAAAGTTAAGAAAATTGACAATACATAATACAAAATATAGGGTGTCCGGGGGGAAAAGTTAACAAACGTCGGGAGGTGATTTTAAATGATGGTAGAAGTAAAAAAGATAAATAACTTTTATCGAAATTCCACAATTGTTTTTCCCATATAAAAATATATTTTCGTAGAAGAGTATTATTTTTTTCCAATAAACCCGAAAACTACCACAAGGCTTTGGAATTTCGAATAAAGTTATTAATATTTTTTACTCGTACTATCACAATGAATCACCTCACGAAGTTGCACTTTA
This sequence comes from Glyphotaelius pellucidus, assembly GCA_936435175.1. Classification (NCBI taxonomy): domain Eukaryota; kingdom Metazoa; phylum Arthropoda; class Insecta; order Trichoptera; family Limnephilidae; genus Glyphotaelius; species Glyphotaelius pellucidus. The sequence goes on from OW386548.1 coordinate 34,583,671, forward strand.
CCCTCAGACACCATGAATAATTTAAAAAAAATTGGTTGTTAGATGCGTCACAAGCCGAACGCTTAGGCCGAACGCTTGTTCCGCGCTCTCGCTTGCACGATCGGCTTAGGCGGAACATGACAATGAGTCATGCTTTTTCGTGAGTGCAGCCGGCGTTCGTCAATTTTTAAGACGTTATCACGTCAAAAAAGAAACTTTTGTACCATCATACCTACCAACATATTACTATGTACCTATTTAATAAATCAATCATATTACATTGTGTACCTACTTAATAAATCAATCATATTACATTGTGTGCCTACATAAATCAATCATGTTACATTGTGTACCTACTTAATAAATCGATATTTATTTAAACCCTAAATACATTTCTAAATAATAATATTAATGCTAACAAGTAAATGAGAGCCCAAATGTACATATGTTAGTGCTGGTTCCATGCCAACTGAGAATACAGTCAACTCAACACCTCTTTAAAAAGTCATTTAAAGCTATGAAAAAAAAACTAAAACAGCCCATAACCTTAACCTAACGTAACCTATTTAACCAATTTTTTTATATGGTTTTTTCATCACTCTTAATGACTTTTCTGAGGTGGTTCTGAGTTGGTTTAATTCTGAGTTGTCCGGTCACCGTTAGTACTATGTAGTATAAATGATTTGAATGAATAATTGATGTCAAATTTGCGCTATAAAATTAACATTTTCAATTTCTGTTAAATGAGCTGAAATTATTTTCGAAACATCTGCTCACTTATCCCCGTGGTGACACCTATTTATTTCAAAACTGGCCTATTCACACCCGCATAGCAAATAATTCCACATCTTTCACCATTTAAACTCCTCCACATTATCCAAAAGAACTCTTTCAATAAAACTGCGGGCAATCCATCGACTACATTGTTAAATCGGACACCATTTAAGCCTGAAAGACTCTGTTTTCGCGCTCTGTCAAAACATTACTCCGCCATGTTGGTGGGCCTGTTGAGGAAACAAACGCCAAACGCCGGAAGTGTGCCGCATCTATTATTATGCATTGTCTGTGGATCTATAGCCGTGTGCCTGACCACAGAGATTGAGTTGTCAACTGTCCGAAACGGGGGCATTTTGGTATTAAAATTATGGCTTCCGCCCTCTGTTGTCTATGGCTAATGTGGCCGGCCACAATACGAAGTGTGCAGTGAAATTAGCGGACATTGTGCAGATAGAATGCAGGCAATATTGATGGCGTGGCGTGCACTGTGAGGCCATTTCGTAGGTTCTATTTTGTGGTTGATAGGTACTTGGTCATTAAGAACATTAGTTTTTGAACTGATTTAAAGAGGGTGGGCAAATTTCTTAAGAAGCTATAATTAGATAAGTACTGTAAGTGATGAAAAAAAAATATTTTAAATAGCGCCGTTTCTAAGAAAAACTCATCAACGACGCTTCGTATCAATTTTTTTTATTTATTCTTTGAATTGTTTGTTACATGAATTGGGGATTTTTCGACCACCATACTAGGCACATGCATGTGTCAATGTCATGCCACAATGTCATGCCACAATACCAACAAACTAAGTATCATGCATTATTTTTCTTCAAAAATTATATTAAAAATATTTTTTAAAAAATCGTACGAAAACCTTGTACCAATCATGAAAACAAAATTACGTAAATTATGAATTTTTTTTTCAAAATTAAACGTGTATAGATATTCTAATGAGGGAGGTGGTTATGAGTACCGCCATTCCGGGAACCATTTGTTTCATAACCAACACCCCTGCCATAGGTCACCCCAAGTGGTTGCTACGTTTGCAGGACTTAGCAGGGATGCCCGGGTTCATGGTTTGTTTAGGTCTTGGCGGCTAATGCATTTGTCCACCGTGATGGGCGAGATGGGCCGGATTGGGAGAGACTGGGAGACCTAACTAGACCTCTCCAGCCGGACTCTCTCGACCCATCGCCTTGCACGGCAGTGGTTGGGATCGATGCATGCGTCCGTCGCTCCTGGACACATTGACACCCTGATTCTTACCTACCCCTCATACCTTCTTCCTTTCAGAACTTCCTCTCCTTTCTTTCCCCAAAAACACTCTCCACGCAGCATCCCCAAAGATGACGTAGGTCCTGAGAGATATTCTTTTCCTCACGGCCTCCTACGCGGAGCTAATGTAAAATGAAAAATTCAAATTGTGATAGTTAAATCAATAAAAACAACTTTTTCTGGGTAAATTTTTTGAAATCAGAGATAATTTACGAGTCAGCTAGGGTAAGTACCCTCGAATCTGTGCAGAAACGGGCGGTCCGTTTGATAGATTCTCCCATCTTAACGAACGGGTTGCAATCTTTAGAGCACAGGCGTCGGGTGGGAATGCTATCCATGTTCTACCGGTATTTCAATGGAAGATGCTCTGAGGAACTAGCGTCATTGATCCCTTCGGCACCGGTGCATAGTCGGGAGACACGCCAAACGTGCGCCCAACATATGTACACGGTTGACATTTGTCACATGAGAACGGGTCGTTTTTTCGACTCTTTCTTGAGTTCAACAGCTCGGCTATGGAACGATTTGTCGGCATCTGTGTTTCCTCCCTCCTACAACATGGGTCTCTTCAAGACCAATGTTCATTCCTTCCTCTCCTCAAAAAGACCCTCCACACAGCATCCCAGATGACATAGGCCCTCGGGGAATTATTTTCCTCAAGGCCTCCTGTGTGGAGTTAATGTAAAAAATAAAAAAAAGTAGGTACCATATTGTTGTAGATTATTATTTTAATAAAAAATCATTAAAATGTGATCTTGCGTAGCTGTTTGTTTAACCTCGCTAAAACGGCGCTATATAAATAATCCTATAATTATTAATGTGGTAGTTGTAAGAAGATGGTGGTGATAATGTGATTGAAGAGAAGAAGAGCAGGGAAGAAGAAGTGGGAGAAGGTGAGGGTGAGGAGAGAGATAGAAGGAGCGTGGGTGGGCAGAACGGGGTATTGAATGGAGAAGAAACTTCTTGTTGCATTATTCAGCCGTCAAGACAGCTTTTCAAAACGTGCTCGAGAGTAATTAGGAGAATTCGATACGAAAGCAACAGGAAGCTTTAAAATATTATTAATCTTGCATTTAAAGTTAAAGATAATAACAGTCACCAAAAAAATAAGCCTAATTTCACTATACGTAGAATTTTTATTACCACTTTTCACAATAATTTCAGAAAAACAGTAATAATTCTGTGGCTTGCTTATAGAATGTCAGTTTTTAGATACATAAGGGGCGTTCAAGTATTACGTAACGCAATTTTTGAAGATTTTTGACCGTCCCTCCCACCCATGTAACGCACCGTAACGTTTTCTGCATCCCCCCCCCCCTCCTCCCTAAACGATACAAAATACGCAAGTGACTATTTTTACCAATTTGATTTGATTTTGACAACGAAAATAAAATAAAAATGACGTGCAATACGATCGAGGGATTTCCCGTAAAACATAAACGAAAAGGGTTGCCAACTTGGGAGAACAAAATGAAAATGACAGTACAATCGAGGTATTTTCCGTAAAACCTAAACGAAAAGGGTTGCCAACTTGCCAGATTTTAATTCCCTAGTTTTTTTATTTAAATTTAAAAAAACATGTTACGTAACGCGTTTTTCGTGCCCCCCTTCCGCCCCGGTAACGCACAGTTTTACAAGACCCCCCCTCCCCCAAATTGCGTTACGTATTACTTGAACGGCCCCATATATTTTTTTTTCAAAAACTGTCTACAGAAGCGAAACTAGCAGTCCACAATGGAGTTCTGGTACCTACCCGATGTATTGCAATGAGGCATGGAACTGGCAGAGGAAGGATGAAAGTAGACTGTATGCTGTAGAAATGAGATCCCTGAGGCGAATGTGCAGTAAAATCATGAATGATCGTCTGAGGAACGTGAAAATCCGCAAAGAATGCAATGCTGATGAAGTGTAATGTACAAGATTAAGACGAAGCCATACGAAATAGTGCAAAATCATATAAAATCGAGTGTTTTTGTTTTGAAAATTTGATCGCTTAGAAGTATTATAGATGCTTCAAATAAATACTGCGTGTAGAACATATCTTGGCCCTTAAAAATATCGGTCGTTTTTTTTATAAGTCTTTTAATAAGCCAAGAAAAAAATAAAGTATTAGGTCCATAAAAAAACACTTTCAAGTGCAAACTCTCCTACTTATAAACCCTATTTCGGATATGGTTTTATTGTTTAATGTAGCAAATTCTGTTTCTTTTATGATAATTGCAAATAAAATGATATTTACGCCCGATATTCACAAAATAAAATAAAATATGGATTTTCGCGTTCTTATTTCACAATACGGCCGACAGTTGACGAATTTGGACTTTAAAGTCAACCTTATGCAGTCCACCCAAGGACTACTGAGTTGCCACACCCATGTTGCATTAGTTCAGCCCCGGACGGAGCGGGGAATAGACGTATAGGCTCCGCGTCGCTTGGTTCCGTGAAATCAATTTTAAATTTCCTTTTTATTACATTAAACAATGCGTAAAAAGGAGTTCATGTTTTTTACAGGCCTTTACGAAATCAACCTATAAAAAAGATTTCTCAAATACCTTTTCCAACCTTTTCAAAAGCTTTTTCTCAAGTATTTTCCTTAAAGTAACTCCTCCCATAAAGGGGCGTGAATTCGGATTTCGATTTTTTTCCTGGACTATTGGATCACCTTAATGTTAGATGGTTTGGGCACGTAGAGCAATTAAACGAAGAAAGGAGTGTAAAGAGAACGTATGACGCAAATGTGAATGGTAGAAGAAGTCGGGGATGCCCTAGGAAGACATGGCACGATCAAGTGAATCAGATACTTGAGTCGGGCCATGTCAAGAGTCAGAATAATAGAGAAATATGTATAAAACGATGTACGAGTGGGAAAGAGGCAAGTGTGTACAAGACCGAGTGTTTGGCAGTCCGTCCTCTCTGCCTGCCGTTGCGGAGAAACGATGGTTAGTTAGTTAGTTATTTGTTTGCGATTTCACGTCAAAGGTGGGCTACGTTCCGAGTTCTCAAAGAACCTTTTGATTTCGAAATTCGACTTACGGTTGCCAATGTTACACAAGAATAGTGATGAGCTATACTCACTATTAAAGCAGCCAATGAGCGCAGACCTAGGACCTAGCGTCATTTCCGTTTTATATCTCAACCAATAGGAGCCTTTAAAAATGACATCATAATTAAATCGGCCAATTAGCAGAAGTGTGATGCATCGCAGGTGCTAATGCGTAATTTCCCTTTCATCCAAATTCCGAATCACTAACGCCGCTAAAAAAGTTTCACTTATAAAAAGAAATACAGAAAATGAAATTAATATAGCTTGGACTGCAGTGTTGTAACATGACATGACTTTTACCTTTGAGTTATATTGGTGTTGTCATACAAAGTACAGAATTTATACGACCGTAGCGCCCTCCATTATTTTCCACATTTATTTGGTAGACTATGGTGTTGTGGAAGGTGGATTCACTTGCACCAAATGTAAACGCGTAAATAAGCAATAACATTTTCAAGTAGCCGGAACCAATCTAATCTACTGTACCTACCGACAACAAATCTGATCTGATCTAGAGTTCCGATTTCGGCCGAAATCTAGATAAGAATCACACTAAACAAAATTCCACGAATTGTTGTTGTCGGATGTAAACGGAATTTCATTTTTCCACGTGCAGTAAGGTAGTGTGGCGAATTAAAGATATGGAAGAGACATTCTTATATGAAAGAGATAGCATGAAACAACGTAGGTTAGGCGTGACTGCTATGTCTCTCGTCTTTCTCATCATTACCTTCTCAACTTGTACAAGAGTGTCAATAAATCTTCTACTACCTTCTCGGTAATAAAAATAATCTTCTACGTACTCGGATTATTGTCTGCCACCCCGTATTATAATTTTACTTGGTGATCCTGTTCATCGCAAACTCAAGATCACTATAGACAGTTGTATATTTGTTTTTTTGTTAAGATAAAGCCATGCGAAATAATGCAAAATCATACAAAATCTTTTATTTTTGTTTTGAAAATTTGATCGCTTGGAAGTATTATAGATGCTTCAATTAAATACTGCGTATTGAACATATCTTGGCCCTTAAAAACATAGGTCATTTTGTTTTTAAGGCTTTTAATAAGCTTAGAAAAAAATAAAGTATTAGGTCTATAAAAAAACACTTTCAAGTGTAAACTCTCCTATTTATAAACCCCTTTTCGGATGTGGTTTTTAATTGTTTAATGTGGAAAATTCAGTTTCTTTTATAATAATCGCAAAAAAATTATATTTACGCCCGAACTTCACAAAATAAAATAAAATATGCGCTTTCAAGTTGCTATTTTGGACATCAATCAATACGGCCCGCACTCTAAGAATTTGGAATTACAAAGTAAACCTTATGCTATCGACACAAGAACCATGCACTTGGAACATCCATTTTGTATCAGTTACGCCCCGCCTGCGAATGGGAATAGACGTCCCTTCCGCGTCGCTTGGTTACAATAAACAATGCATAAAAAAGGAGTTAATGTTTATTACAGGCCTTTACGAAATCAACCTGTAAAAAAATTGCTCAAATACCTTTTCCAACCTTTTCAAAAGCTTTTTCTCTAGAATTTTTAAATTCCCCCCAAAAAGAGGCGTGGATTCCGATTACATTTTTTTCCTGAACTATTGGATCACCTTAAAAATTATATTTTTATGTTTTAAAATTGAAGTTTTGTAGTTCCCATTACTTATCTCCTCCAAAACTGGACCGATTTTTAAATTTTTTTTACTCTCTGTAAAAAGGAAATACTCTAAGTCTGTACGTTTTGCTTTTTTAAAAATCATTTTCTAGTTTGCTTACTAAGTGTTCGTCGATGGCAGAGTTTTAACGATTTTTAGATGATCTTAACTCCTAAAAAGCAAAACGTATACCGACACATTATATTTATTTTATTTATTCATACACGCCTTGAAACGCCTTATTAAAAAATACTTGCAGTAATGTCAAAATCCAAAGAGGAATTGGGGAACAAAACACTGCCTGGTTTTCTTTTGATAATTCAAAACAAATTCCGTTTTCACGATGAACAAAAACCAACTTTTTTAAGTAAAACTTCTTAAGCACCGTTGTGATTTGAAATTCGATGAAACGGAAGCGACACCACAAAAGAAACAAACACATATTTCTATAAGATTTAGCCTGCGAGAGAATGAGATAGAATAAAACCTTAGCGCATTGGCCGCTTTGATTATGACCTCACTTTTCAAGGCTATTGGTTGAAATTGTGTGGTGAAGGTTTCACTTCTATCGCGTGTGAACTGCAGTCCATTTTTATTTATTATTTACCTAATCTTTTAAAAAGTTATTAAATATGCAAATATTCAAGTTAAACGGTAAATGGTAATTTTTTTTTTCAATTTAAATTTCGTCCGAATTTCCCCATTGAACCGACTGTATCTCAATTAATTAATCTCGAGTCGCATCGCATCAGACCGTGTGTGCGTTTACAGTATAAAGCCGAGTGTATAGCGAACAGGGCGTTGAGAAAATCTAAACACCTTCGTACTCACGGGGGATAACGAGCTTTTCATCAGGGCTAAAGCTCCGGGCGCGACCGGACACCGGAGACCGGAGACCGGCGACCGGCGAGGTAAGGTCACGTCTCACGCCGAGACACGTCGTTTATCCACTACAGGTATATTAAAGAGAAATACCTCAATATCATGCAAATCTGTGGAAAAGAGGAGTTTTTACAATCAAATTAGGTACTCGTCAAAGGCACTTCGAAGAATTGTTTAATTAGTAATCATCCTTAAACAATTTGAGTTGTATTCAGAAAACTATACGAGATTTCAATAATGATGATGAAATCTACCTGAAAAAAAAACAAAACTATTTTTTTTTTTTTACAAGAGCTCCACACAGGAGGCCCTGAGGAAAATAATTTCCCAGGGCCTATGTCATCTTTGGGGATGCTGTGTGGAGGGTTTTTTAATGAAAGGAAGGGGAAAGAAGTTCTGGGAAGTAAAGGGGTTTAAGGGGTGGGTAGGAATCTGGGGTTCAGTGTGTCCTGGTCATCCACCTTCGAGACCTAGACAAACTTCACCCCATGAACTCGGGCACCCCTGCTAAATCACCAAACGTAGCGAACCACTTGGGGTGACCTATGGCAGAGGTGTTGTTTATCCAATAAAGGTTCCCGGGGCGGCGGTACCCATTTCCGCCTCCCAAATTGCAACTAATATAATTGAATGCCAACAACCGCTGGTATTTCATTCGTAGACGAAAGAATAGCCAAAATGTTAATGACTATAATTCTTTGTCCTTTTTTGTCTTTCAGAATTGTTTATTTTTTATTTATAAGTCATAAAAAGAAACATGTATTACAAACATGTATTCCAAGGCCTTTGACCGGGTTTGGCACCGAGGGCTTGTCAACAAACTGCCTTCTTACGGACTTCCCGCTTCCTTGTGTACGTGGATTGCCGACTTTTTGAGGGAGAGGTCGATTCAGGCGGTTGCTGATGGTTTCACCTCTTCCTCGCATTCGATAAATGCTGGCGTCCCACAGGGATCGGTTCTGTCTCCGACTTTGTTTCTGTTGCACATCAATGACCTCTTGACATGTGCACCGATTCATTGTTACGCGGATGACAGTACAGTCCATGATAGCTTTTTGTTTGACAAGCCTCCAAAGGGCTCACAAATCCCAATGGCTCGGAGGGCTTTGAAACAAAGAATGGACGGTTACCTCGAGAGTGTTTTCTCTTGGGGTAAGAATAACCTTGTCGAATTTAATGTTTCAAAGACCCAATCATGTCTGATTACGTCTAAAAGGGATCGGAATGATAATCTAGTCTCCTTCAACGGAAGCAATCTCCCGAACAGGCCTTCCATTGATATGCTTGGTGTAACTCTAAGTGACCAGCTCAGGTACGGGGGCTCCATCGAGGCCAGAGTTAAGTTAGCCTCTCAGAAACTGAGCGTACTGTACAGGGCCCGCAGATACTTTAATAGTACACAACTGCTAACCCTGTACAAATCGCAAGTGCGCCCCACGGTTGAACGGGCGGTCCGTTTGATAGATTCTCCTAACTTAACAAATGGACTGCAATCTTTAGAGCACAGGCGTCAGGTGGGAATGCTGTCCTTGTTCTACCGGTATTACAATGGAAGATGCTCCGAGGAACTAGCGTCACTGATCCCCTCGGCACCGGTGCATAGTCGGGAAACACGCCAAACACGCGCTCAACATTTGTACACGGTTGACATTAGTCACATGAGAACGGGTCGTTTCTACGACTCGTTCTTGAGTTCAACAGCCTGGCTGTGGAACGATTTGCCGGCTTCTGTGTTTCCTCCCTCCTACAATATGGGTCTCTTCAAGACCCATGTTCACTCCTTCCTCTCCTCAACAGCACCCTCCACACAGCATCTTCAAAGATGACATAGGCCCTGAGGGAAATTATTTCCCTCAGGGCCTCCTGTGTGGAGTTAACATAAAAAAAAAAAAAAAACAAATTTTATACCATAATTAATTACATAATAGGTATATTTGATGTACCCCCATAAATAAGCAGGGCTTGTGTGTATGGGGGGGGGGGTGTTATCATATTGGTTTTATTTGACGTGATTCAGTTCAAGTTTTCAGTATAATTTTTAAGTTGAGTTTTAAATTATTTTATGTTAGTATTCATGTTTCTAATTTTTTCTGGTAATGAATTAAAAAATTTACACCGAGATATTTATTTAGCTGTCCTATTATGTTTTTACATTTTGGATTAGGAAGTATTGACGTTTTCTGTTATTTTTAAAGGGTGCAACATAATATTTTGAATATTATCTTTATAAATTTGTAATGTTGCGTGGTAGAAGTATAATGCATTAAATTTTCTGACCTTTAATTGTTTGAATTAAAGTTCTGACGAATATGAATAGGGTTTTTTTTTAAATTTTTTTTATTATAAACCCTCGTTCCACCGTATTAGCTTAGGCTAGGTACAAAAATCAAAGTATGATAAATTACTAATAAATTATAAATAATTCATTTCGGCTCAAAATTTTGTCAGAATCAGAAAAATATCATCAAAGAAGAAGATTATACTCATCAAAAATATGAAAGAGAATGAGACACAGAAAAATAACCCAGAAACTCTCGTCTTACCGGGCCACACACCTTTAGCGATTCAGCTATATTCAGCCATACTCTTATTTATACCTCATATTTGTCAATCTCATATATCAAAATTCAGAATTAACAATATCATCTTCGATTAATTTTTTTCTCCATATTATTGGCAACTACCTTTCTCATTGGAAACAATTGTTCGAAGAGCTGGTTCATTACCTAGATAGTGTCACGAATAAATATATCCGATTTTATTTGTACGGAATATTTATTGACTTTTATGTAAAAGTCGAAATGAATATTCAATTTTTATTAAAACAACTCTCAACTTTTGAAGGTTATTCCCATAAATCTAATATTTCATTGAAGAAGAAGATATCATCACTAATAATCTAAACGAAAATTTATGTATAGGTTCTGGGTTCGAGTCCCTCTGTCTTGTGTATAGTTCTGTGTCTTTTTGTGTCTTTTTTTATATTTTCGTTTAGATTATCAGTGTTATCTTCTTCTTCGATAATATGTTACATTGATGGAAATAACCTTCAAAAGTTATAAAAAGAGTGTTATTCTAATAAAAATTGAAGAAGCAGAAATGTTTGGAAAAATTGAACTGAAAATCAATGAATAGTTTATTTAACAAAAAGTTGGTAAATTTTTCTATGCAAATAAAAAAATGAACAAACCTTTTAAAATATTGTACATTTTGTATAATGATATTTCTGATTGTCGTTAGAACCGTGGTAAACTAAGAATCTATATCTACACTAATATTATAAATGCGAAACTGCGTGTGTTTGTTTTTTTTTTAAGTTTTCTTTATTCATTGAATTGTTTGTTACATTAATTTTGGAATTTTTCGACCACCATGCTAGGCACATGCCCGTGTTGTGGTGGTCGCAAGTTTGTTACGCATAAACGTCGGTGGTTTGTTACGTATAAACCAAAAAACCGATTTTAAAAATTCTTTTACCAATATAAAGCTACATTATATGCGAATAATAAAGGCTGAATATAATGGTAAGCTCTGACGTTATGAAATTATAAATATTAATATATTATATTTATTATACGTTTTCTGTCGCTAACAAAAGCGAGTTATCGCTAACGTTAGAAAACAAATTGTTGCTGTCGAAACGATGTTGATATATTTGGCGTCGTAGTTAATATCTATCAATATAAATAAAAATGAATCTCCGAAATGTTTGTACGCGCATAACTTCCGAACGACTGCACCAAATTGGATAATTATTTTTTTACTACTGGTGAGAACTGCCTTTATGAATTTTAGATGGCAAGTGAGCTGTTTAAAAACTGAATGTACCGGGAATGAATGTATGGAATGCGGGAGGGGGGGAGGGAGAAGGGGGAATAATTGATAAGTGCAAGCGCTACAGTAATTTCCCCCTAATACCATGCGAGCGAAGCCGCGGGTAAAAGCCAGTAATGCATAAATGTATAATAAATTTATTTTAATGTGCCTACCTACCTAGAATGTTTTTTTTATGTTAAAAATATATCAAGCTGTTTTTTTAGGGGCTGCAAAATAAATAAAGAGTTTAACAAAAATTACCCGCAATATTTTAAACATCGCATCCATATTTTGATCCCTTACCAATGAAACAGATTACATTTTAGATTTATAATTTGCTTTGGATTACATATTTCTATAAATAAGAGTATCAATACAATTAATCATTCCAATAGTGTGTTAATCTTTTGATTCTCCAGTTGCTTTGTACACAGCATAATGAGACTGAAGTCTGAATCTGAATTATCAACAAGAACTAGATTTCAAAAGCAGCGCATCTCAAACTTGTAGAAATTTAATTTATTTATGTTATATATAAAAATGAATGTTTCTTTATTTGTCCCTTATGCAGTCCTTATTTATAAACCATTCAACCGATTGCGATGGGTGAAACTTTGGTGAGTTGTTATATGCACGCCCGGAATGGTCTCTGTATATAATGGTGAGCTCTGGCGTTATGAAATTATTTCTTGTACTATTCATCCGATTGCGATGAATCTTTGGTGAGTTGTGTGTGCGAAGTTTTCTGATTTGTATAAAAAAAATGCAATAGGCGGCACGCGAGCTGTTTAAAAACTGAATGTGCCGGGAGTGAATGCTTAAAATGCGGGAGTTGGGAGGGGAGTGCGGGAAAGGGGTTCCCGGGGGAAGCGGGAGAGAGGAGAGAGAAGCTGAGAACCTGGAGGGGGAACGCGCGAGGGCAAGGGGAGGCGGTAGGGGAACGAGACGAATGGGAAAGGACACGCAGGGAGAAATAATTAATTTCTTTATGTGGTATTGCATCGCATGCCGAACTCGCTAATTGTCTTATAAACATTAAAGCATGCCACTGGCAAAATATAAAATGCTTTAAGCTCATTCATTTTCATTTTGGGAGGTGGGTATGGGTACTGCCGCCCCGGGAACCATTTATTGGATAACCAACATCTTCGCCAAAGATCACCCCAGGTGGTTCGCATAGGTCACCCCAAGTGGTGACTTAACTGGATGCGTCTGCCCACCTGCTGCGTGGCGGGCCGGATAAATAGAGACTGGTTAAACGAGGTTTCTTGACCTCTCCAGCCAGAATCCCTTGCCTTGCACTGCAGTTGGAGGGTTGGATTCGTACTTCCATCACTTCTGGACATACTGACCCACCCCTCATACCTATTTCCTTCCCAAAACTCTCTTTCCTATCCTCAAAAAAACCCTCCACACAGCATCCCCCAAGGCTAAGGTTCTGAGGGAAATTATTTTCCTCATGGTCTCCTGTGTGGAAATATTTTTTTTTAAATACAGAGTGTGCAGTTCACACGCGGTAGGAGTGAAACCTTCAGAAAACTAAACTTCGATAGAATGAGACGAATGAAGATTATCAAGAGTTGGATAATTGTAGGGTTTATTTATTATAATATTGTTACCGATTTTAAAAATCATTTATTTTATTCTGCGATAAGTCATCCCCTTCACATTTCCGAAAGTTTTTAGTTTCGAATTTGTACTATCAGTTCCCAATGTCATTTCCGATGTGAGCGTTAATGCTTTGACAAGACTTTGTTGCAAAATACCGTAATTTTTTTTTAACCATGTTGAATTTTATTTGCTTGATGAGAGTTTTCAAAATAGATTGATGAAATCAAAAGAGAAACAACATAAACTTGAATGCAAGATAAAATAAATAAAAAAAATTGGTCGTCTGTAAAGTCAGTTTACTGACGATAATTTTACGTGAAAACGTCATAAGATAACTTTTACATAGAATTTTACAGTCACAAGCCGAACGCTTAGGCCGATCGTGCCTCTCTATCGCTTGTTCCGCGCTCTCGCCGAACGCTTATGCCGATCGTGCCTCTCTATCGCTTGTTCCGCAATCTCGCTTGCACGCTCGGCTCAGGCGGAACGTGACAACGTGGCAATGAGTCATAATTTTTCGTGAATGCTGGCGTTCATCGATTTATAAGACGTTATCGCGTCAAAAAACATATATGAGATGAGGATTAAATTCGCAAGACTGAAATAATTATAAAATTCACTCTAGGAGAAAATACATCAAATAAAATTCTCACATTTATAAAACCACCGCAGCCGTTGCATGCTGCAAAGATTTTGATGAATTGTAAAGCACTTAGAAACTCATTAAGCATAAAATGTGTGAGAGAATCACACAGGTTTTAAAGGCTGAACGATGTGTGGCCTCTCCATTGAGAGGCTGGCTTTGTGGGCCTCTGTAAAGGCACTTTTAGCGTCATCAATTTCAGATAAACCACCCAGAAGACGGGAATTAAATCACTCTGGATGTGAATACCAAATCATTTTCAGTTTCAAGTTTCAATCGAATTATTTTATACGTGATAGGATTATAATTCATGAGCCTTTGGTTTCTTTATATAATCTGAGTTCAGTGACCTCTATCAAAGACAGATAGATACTCGATTAAAAATACTAGAGATGTGATAGAAGAATGTGATTTTATTGTATTTATTAATATATGTGATCAAGTATGGTGTCTAATTGTAGGTAGGTATCTACACATATTGAGTTTTGCCGGTGAATTTACATTTATTTTAACTAATTTGGATGCGTTTAGTGCCCCAATGACAGACAGAAAAAAAGCTAAAAGTGCCTGCTGCGCTTTTCCGTGTCTTTAACTTAAGGGGATCCAATAGTCCAGGGAAAAATCGAAATCGAAATTCACGCCCTTTGTGGGAGGAGTTTAAAAATATTTGAGAAAAAGCTTTTGCAATGGTTGAAAAAGGTATTTGAGAATTTTTTTTACAGGTTGATTACGTAAAGGCCTAAAAAAACATTAACTCCTTTTTACACATTGTTTATTGTAATAACAAGGAAATTTAAAATTGATTTCACGGAACCGAGCGACGTGGAGCCACACGTCTGTTCCCTGCTCCGGCCAGGGGAGTACTGAAAGGAAGTGGGTGGGGCAAGCCAGTAGTCTTTCGGTGAACGACATAAGGGTCACTTTGAAAATCCTAATTCGTCGGCTGCCGGCCGTATTGTAAAATAACAACGCAAAAATTCATATTTTATTTTTTTTGTAAATTTGGGGCGTAAAGGTATGTTTTTAGGTTTTCACGGCCAAAAAGTATTTTTTTTATTGTTTTTGGGGTGTTATGCCGTGTTTCGCTAACTCCGGAAACACGGCATAACACCCCAAAAACAATAACAAAAATGGGGCGTAAATATCAATTTATTTTGCGATTATCATAAAATAAACTAAATTTGCTACAATAAACAATTAAACCATATACGAAAAGATGTTCATAAGTAGGAGAGTTTGCAATTGAAAGTGTTTTTTTAATAGACCTATTACTTTATTTTTTCTAGGCTTATTAAAAGACTTATAAAAAAATGACTTTTTTAAGGGCCAAGATATGTTCTACACGCAGTATTTAATTGAAGCATCTTTAATATTTCTAAGCGATCAAATTTTCAAAACAAAAACACATGATTTTGTGTGATTTTGCATTATTTACTATGGCTTCATCTTAAGTTACCAATTTTCCACTCCCCACACTTTCGTCATTTCCTAAAGTTGGGGATGCCATAGTTTCATAGACTCCGAGATTGATGAGAAATTGAGATTAATGTGCGGTATTCGCAATTCTTTTCGTACATGGTCTGACACACAATTCAATATAACATCGGTATTTTATTCGATAGCAATTATTTTAAAATGCTCATATTTCTTCGTATCACGGTTACTGTCTCAAAGAATCCATTCAATAAAATTATAGAAAAAAT
Organism: Glyphotaelius pellucidus; assembly: GCA_936435175.1. NCBI lineage: Eukaryota > Metazoa > Arthropoda > Insecta > Trichoptera > Limnephilidae > Glyphotaelius > Glyphotaelius pellucidus. Next base: position 34,599,054 of record OW386548.1, read on the forward strand.
TGTGGTTTGTTGTTTTCTTGTAGATTAGGGGCTTTCTAAATGGTATTCACGGCTTAACAGTTCATAACCCTGAGCAACGCCGGGTACTCTTCAGCTTGTATGTAAATATTTCTACTTTATTCTGACTACTTTCTTGTTCCGTACCCATAAGCTCTGTAAAAATGTAAGCTGCCCCCCTAACGCGGAAGCTAGCGACGCCCCTGGTACATAGTACATCGATCGTCCAGTTGATTAATCAGACATCTCCGAAAAATCTGAATTTGAGTTGAGTATGCATATATGTAATAGTGTACCCTCTATCTGGTGCAATACTCAGATAACTCATAGACACCACCAAATCAATTATAATGCAGCAAAGCTTGTAGTGAACTGGGGATATGGGTAGGATATGTCGTTCTAACGTACTGGACCGTTATGCCTCCCGGTGTTATTTTATAGCATATTTAATAATGTAAAACACAGACGCGTGTAAATAATATTTGATTTTTGGTGAACATTCGAAAATTGCTTTCCTTATCATCTCAAAACTTTTTGATTAATTAAAGTAAGTTAGTTAAAGCTAGTAACTTAGTTTAATTAAATGAAGACATTATGAGCGAAACTCAAACTTAGTATTTGGATATGTCTGACTAATAAACTGGACGGTCGATATGTACGGTGTATTTATAAAGTAATTAAACCAAAGCGCCCTTTATGTGAATCTGCCGAAGTACCTTTTTATAATCAGGGCTCGGCAAAATACATCCTTTGCTGTAATTAAAATACAAATTACAAAATACTTTTTCGCATGTATTTAAAATACGAAATACAAAATACTTTCAAATCGTATATTTGAAACACAAAATAAAGTATTTTAACATTTTTTAAAATTTAAAATACAAAATACATTTGGTTTTAGTAGAACCTTTGGTTCCAATAAGTTATCGTAAGTGCCCTTATCTAAGGGTGCGTTTCCATAGAAGCAAAGCTGAGCAGAGTGAAACAGAGACGTGCAAAAATTGACCAATCATATTGCTCAGAAGACACATCTCATCTCCGCTCCACTAGTGAAGTTTTGTGGTATAGGACCCAGGTGTTAGATAATAATAATTATTATAATAACATGACATTTGTATAGCGCAGTTTTGTGTTATCCAACCTCAAGTACGCCCTACTGTAATTAACTAATGATCTAGTATTCACTCAAAATTATTTCCATAGTGCTTGATCTATACTATGACACAAAAATGTACAATACAAAGCAATGACAAGTATAATATAATAAGATACGAATATGATAGAAAATGTAAACATTGCTATTATAGCACAAGACAATAATAACTAGCATGACATATTATCATTATTAAGATCGCTAAATGTATTTGAAAATGTATTTTGAAGTCATAAGTATTTGAAATACAAATTACAAAATACCCCAGCATCAGGTAATTAATTACAAAATTACCAATTACAAAAAGAATTTTTAGGAAGTAATTGAAATATAAATACAAAATACGTATTTGTATTTCAAATAACTATTTCAATTACAAGTAATTCAAATACTGCCAAACCCTGTTTGTAATACCTCGTTACCTAAATCAGATTACGATGAAATTTTTTTAAATATTTGTTTAGATAGCAAACAGGTGCATTGCAGTGGCCACACTGATAGCCGTCCATATAATTACCCCCACACTCATTCTTCTTCTTGCTACAGCAGTAGATATCTATTATATGTTCAGAAATGCAAAAAACTTCAAGTGGTTGCCAGAGCTTAGATTGTGGTTAATGGTGTATTTAATGAGGACTTAAAACGTGTTATTAATGATGCACGATGTGTGTTTTATTGCATAGTTTATCATTGAGAATGATAAATTTGTAAGGAATCTAAAAGTAACATTGCTTGCAACATTTGGTTTGATTTGTAAAAAATACGATAATCTCCCATCTATGTTTCGATGCTCGAAGCTTTTGAAGTTATCTTTGAAAAGTTTGATAAATTGCAGATATTTTATGGAAAATTGATAAAATATGAAAATTTTGATGAAGGTGTGTGTAATTGAAAATCGTTAATTGACTGATTAACTCGAAATGTTTTTTGCATGAGTGGGTATAGGGTAGGTATGTTAAATGTATTCTACTCATAATCAGGAAATATTTTTAATTTCACTTCTTCGTCAGTTTTTTGGTATAATATCTCTCTTAAAGTGATCCAATAGTCCAGGAAAAAATCTAAATCGGAATCCACGCCTCTTTTTGGGCGCGATTTAAAAATACTTGACGAGACTTGAGAAAAAGCTTTCGGAAAGGTTGGAAATGGTATTTGAGAGTTGTTTTTTACAGGTTGATTTCTTAAAGGCCCATACAAAACCTTAACTCCTTTCTAACGTATTGTTTATTGTAACAAAGAAATTTAAATTTGATGCTTAGAACCAAGCGACGCAGAGTCTAGAGACATCTATTCCCCGCCGCAGACGGGGCGGAACTGATACAAAATGGGTGCAACAAGTGCATAGTTCTTAAGTCGACGGTATAAGGTTCACTTTAAAAATCCAAATTCGTCCAGTGCCGGCCGTCTTGATTGATGTCAAAAATAACAACGCAAAAATGCATTGTTATTATGTAAAGTTCAGGCACAAATATCATTTTTTTTTTGCGATTATTAAAAAAAAAAACTGAATTTGCAATATTATACAATAAAACCATATCCGAAAAGTGGTTTTTACCTATGTAGGAGAATTTGCACTGAAAGTGCTTTTTCATAGATCTAAAAAAAAAATTCTCGGCTTATAAAAAGACTTTAAAAAATTATCGATATTTTCTAAGCAAGGTCTGTTCTACTCGCAGTTCTCAAAATTTTTCGCAAATCTCAAATTTTCAAAACAAAAACACATGATTTTGTATGGTTTGACATTATTTCGCATGGCTTCGAATTAAAAGTTTCCATAAATCGTCACCACATTTGGACAGGTTCAGACAATTCACTTCACCTTGTTCTGAAATATGAGGTGTCAAAGTTTGCACAGACAATTTCTCATTATCTATTTACCAATTTCTGCTTTTGAGGTTGAATCTTGAGGTTGAAAGTATTTTACTTGAAAATGTATTTTAAAGGTAAATATTTAAGAAGGACCTATACTTACCTTTTTAGAATATACCTAAATATGCAATAGAATCGTATGCAACCAGCTAGGGCAAATAATGTATTGCATACGGTTCTAATAGCATTTCGCTAATGCGATTCCAAGCTAGGGTCACGTCCTTTTTAAATATTTATGAGATTTGTCCGGGTCTTAAGATGTGTCTGCCCACATCTTAAGACCCGGAGAGACTGGTTGAGGGAGACCTTGTGACCTCTTAAGCAGAGATTTTTTGGAACATCGCCTTGCACCGCAGTGGAAGGGATGGATTCATACGTCCGTCACTCCCGGACCCACTGACCCCCATATTTCTACCCACCCCTCATGCCTTATCCTTCCCAGAACTTCCTCACCTTTCTTTCCTTAAAAAGACCCTCCACACAACATCCCCAAAGATGACATAGGCTCTGAGGGAAAATATTTTTTCTCAGGGTTTCCTGTGAGGAGCTATGTTAAAAAAATATATATTTATTAAAAAAGTTCTAATTATTTTTTTAGTGTTCTGACAAAATTACTACAACGTGTCTTTCTAATTTTTTTTCATGCACCTGCAATGAAATTTATGCATTTTATGCCATGAGGACTCTTTATACAAGATTCCCGCCAAAGATGATATGTCACATCAAAAAGATAAATATCCCGAGCTTAATTTATTGATTGGAGTAGTGTAGGGCTGACACGAACAATATAAGGCAAGTGCCAAATGAGATATAATTTAGAGCATCAAACAAACAGGCTATCTTTGCCCCGCAGTAATTACAGGTATAACGACTCCACCCAATTCTAATTCGATTACCCGTAGCTTTTGCAATCAATCTCATATCGTTGCACCAGTCTAATTTTGGCTCAATCAATATTGTGGTTTTGATTGACCGCGAGCCCTGATGGGTGTCGCAAAGATGACATAGCTTACATAATTAGATGTTCTTGTTGCGATAGTTGGCCCGGTGACTTGGCAGTCTTGGCAGTGGATTGTGCCTTGTAGTTTGTAACGGGCCACTGCTTATAGTTGGCGACTGAAAGAACCTGACACTGGTTCTCAAACCAAATCAATTCATTTACTAATTAAACTCTTACTACAAACCTTAAAAACCATTATAACAACCTTAGGCTAAAGTAATATTGCATCCACCGGGTTTCGATTCTCTTTCTCCGGGCGCTACAGCCCATATCGAGCCTTGGCCTCCCGCAACATTCGCCTCCAACTCCTCCTGTCCTCAGCGGCTGACTTCCAGTTTGTTACCTGGAGAAGCTGTGCTGCATCCCATCTTACCTCGTCTTCCCACCTCAGTCTGGTCTTCCCACTTTTCTCCTTCCACCTGGGTGTCCAGTTATAATTCTTTTTAGTTGTTCGATTACTAATACAAAACTATATGTACAATGGATTGGACCAACGAGCAATATGCTGCGTAAAAATGTACATTTAATTTTTTAAATTTAAATTTAATTTATACTCTGTAACAGGCTGAAAAAATATAGAACCATACTTACCTGTTAGGTTCTAAATAGGTTACATAATATTACCTTTAATCCAAGGCCATGGGTTGAACACGATTGAATTAATTATACCTTGTAATAACAATACGGTTTGAAACATTCCTACAATATCATTAATTCGATAACATCAGTGACATATTATCCTATCGCCAAAAATATTTTCATGGTTTCAATATTTTTCGCGCACCTCACTTTTAGAAGCCTCGCCGCGCCTGACTCGCGGTATTTGGATTTATGAAATATAGTTTCAAAAATATAAGAGTCACATCTCCGTCATTCCAAGGGCAGCAGGAGTCATGAAGGGTCACGACACAGTGAGGAGTGAGACACAGGTGACTCTACTGCAAAGGAAGGTCGCCTGAAAGACAGCATGATTCGTGCAGAGTGAATCATAGTGGATGAGATTTGTAATTTATAGATGGTGATCCACCTTTTTAAGATGGAATAACCAGACACATCAGAAAATATGTCATTTTAAAATCAAATTCTTGATGTAACGACACTTTTCTAGAAAAAATAAATTGAGTTTGAAAGATTGTTATTTTGTCTATTAAATCTATGTTTTAAATTTTGAAAAAATATATGTATATATTTTATTATAGTATGGCTATACCGTTGGTCGTTAGCAGATTTTTTTTTTAATTTCAAACAAAATGTTGTGGTAACACACATTTCAAATCAAATATTCATACAGTAAAATAAATCAATATATTATCTAGGAAAGCTACTTTTCAGATTATTAATTTTAATTTATAAAATCATTAAAAAAGATCCACGTGTGAACATACTATTTCATTGAAGAAGAAGATAACAATAATAGTCTAAACGAAAATATGAAAGAGAACAAAACACAGAAAAATATAAAAAGATAATGGTCGCAACTGGGACCCAGAACCTCTCGTCTAACCGGGACCATTATATTTTTCTATTTTTCTGTGTCTTGTTCTCTTTCATATTTTCGTTTGGGTTTGTAGTGTATCGTAAAGCTTCTGCCTTGTAGAGACAGATGGCGGTGACATCATCTATCGGTAGAATCCGCTAGATGGCAAGCCGTAGTGCTTGAGTTCTCCGACAGGGGGTCAGGACAGCTCAGAGGCTGTGTTTTTAATGTTCACACGCCAGAACCATTTTAGCCAGCTCTTAGTTAGGTTGACTAACGTAGTCTCAAATTGTATACGCGAAGTACAAATAAAACCAGATAAAGAACAAGACTCTTTTATTGCACAAAGTAATCTCCATCCAAGGGAGTTGGAGAATCTGACTGTGTGTCTGCAAATTAACAGAACATTACAGGGTTATTATTGTAATCTTCTTCTTTAATGATATATTACATTGATGGGAATAACCTTCAAAATTTGTAAAAAGAGAATTTTTCTTATAAAAAATTAAATACAATTTATTTATTTTAATAAGTGTTATGTGACGAAAATACCATTTATTTATTTTAATAACTATGCTAAACAAACAGCAGTTGCTATGTTTTAAAAATTTTATTTTAATTTTAATTTTACTTTTACTCTTTTTCTTCTTTTTATTTCCTCCATTTTCCTTTTGTTTGTACAAAATACGTTCATACTCATCCTAATTTGACTGTCCTAAAACGGGAATCCTCCTAGTTGGTCCGTCAAAACATTTTATAAATAACTAGCTGGTACCAGGCATGCTTTGCTATGCCATTTAATAAAGAAATTGTTTCTCCCTATAAAATTTCCCACAAATATATCAACATCGTTTCCATGGCAAAGATTTGTTTTTGTTAGCAATAACTCGCTTTTCTTAGGGACAGAAAACGTACTATAATTTCATAACGCCAGAGCTTACCAATATATACAGCCTTTAATACTCGCATATAATTTAGCTTTCTATTGGTGAAAGAATTTTAAAAATCGTTTTTTGTTTTACGCGAGAAGGCGTAACAAACAAACACACGCAGTTTCTCATTTATAATATTAAGTATAGATGTATAATCTTTTACTAAATAAAAAATAAATAAATAAAATTTACGGTCTTACAAACTTTTCTTATTTCAGATTTTTTTACGTACTTTGCTTAGAAATTATAGAAAAATGAAACATTATGAATAAATACTTATAATCAAAAAATTATCACACGTTCGAGCATTTTTTATTGCTAACTAGCGAGTACCCGGCATGCGCTGCAATGTAACTCAAAGAAAGAAAGTGTTTGAGTTTTAATTCTGTCCCTCCTGCATTCCCCTTCCCCTCCAGCGACCACAATTTTTTTCACGAAGTTGTCCTGTTCTGAGGAGGTGTGTGGTTTTTAAACTTTTGTATTTGGCTTTTATTATATACGAGTAATAATACCCATAAGAATGCATTTGAATAGAACAAATTCTTACACATCCTCCAATTTTTATTACTCCATTTTCTGGTATATTTTTAAACTAGCTTTTCCCCGCGGCTTCGCTCGCATGGTATCACGGGAAATTACTGTAGCGCTTGCACTTATCAATTATCTCCCCCCCACCTCACCCCCATCCCCTCCCGCATTCCATATATTCATTCCCTTATATTCAGTTTTCAAACATCTCGCCTACCACCTAAATTTCATAATGCTATAGCTCAAAGAAAAAAAGAATTGCTTATCCAATTTTGTTCATTCGTTCGGAATTTATGCGCTTACAAACATTTCGGATGTTTATTTTTATTTAAATATTTGGAAGTTCGTTAATATAATAAAAAAATACTCTATCATTCAGTCTTTATAATCGTTACGAATTATATTTTGAATATAGGAACTCTTATCTGACATTTATTCCAAAACAGAAGCTTGTCAAAAAAAAAACAAAACATATTCTAATATTTGAATTTTCTGGAGCGGTAGCTGACCAGGGGGCTGAGTACCTACCAGCTTAAAGCCTACAAATATATCAACATCGTTTCCATGGAAACGATTTTTTTCTGACGTTAGCAAAAACTCGCTTTTGGTAGCGACAGATAACGTATAACAAATATAACATATTAATATTTATAATTTCATCACGCCAGAGCTTGTCATCATACACAAAATATAGTCTTCGCATATAATTTAGCTTTCTATTGGTGAATGAATTTTTATTGGTTGATGCGTGAAAGCGTCATAAACAAACTCGAGCAGTTTCGCATTTATAATATTATATATTGTATGGATATGAAAACCGCAGAAGAGCCCCGTACGATAAGTACAAAAAATCGACACGATTAAATAAATTCGTTTGATATTGAAGTCGATTTTACGTTTGAAATTGGTAAATAATGCAAAAAAAATATATTATTTGACTAACAGTTAAAAACCCGCTCCGCAGGCTTTTGATGCTAGGCTCTCTGCGAGCGGCTTTTGGTTCGGCTTCGCCCAGTTAGTGTTTGTGGTTGACCATTTTATAAATCCAATAGGAACTGGTTTCAAAAATAGCCTGTTCGTCGGATCCACTGTCATCGAGTGTTAGTCACCGGTACAAAGTAATTGAGAGAGGCAATGACGTCATATTTAATATATAGCCGCTTGATACATCTATGTATTACCTTTCTTATTATTGTATTTTTATAATCTTTCCATATCCGGAGAGATACTACTTTTTAATACCTTCGTGGCAGTCATACCCAAGGGGGACACGTTCCCGTCAGACTTGATGACGAAAGTGGCGACATCTTGTGACGAATTCTTGAATTCAAAACCGAATTACAACGGTACAACAATTCCACGTACACAGATGTTATTTGTGGGGCGACGCGTACGGCATGGCGTCAACATGCACTCGAAACTGGGTTCTGAAATTCGTTCGATGGTTAATATCAATTGTCGGCGGATCAACTGTCAGGTCACCGTTTATGAGTTATCCGAGTATCGAACCAGGTAGATGGTATAACTTTAATTATAAAAACCTTTTTACATATCACTTCATACTAAACTCAATTTTCGATTTTTCGGAGATTAACTGACTGGACGATCGGTATGCAGGATTTTTTTTTTTTTTAAATATGTTTATTCAGTTTTAAATTTACAATATTTTATTTTACAAATCTTACGAAACTGATCAATCAGTTTGATTGTAAGAAATCTCTCATTTTTTTTTATAATTATTTAATACAGTATACTTTTCAGTTTTACATAGTATATACTAAATATAATACTTAATATTAAAATACTAATTAATACGACAAACTAATTATCTCAATGTTTTAATGTTTATGAATTGCGTTGTAGTAAAAATATTTTACACAGTACAAACATACGGTGAGAAAATAAATAGATAGGAACTATTTTATTTGATTTCATGTTCTTCGGAGGTAGAAAGATTTAACTTTTGTTTTGATTTTTGAATAAGATGTCTCATTTTTGATATTTTCAGGTAATGCGTTAAATATTTCCGGAATTTTATGACTTTTCTTGATAGAGTGTTCTTCGTTATTATCTCTGCATTTTGTAATATTCAGAACCACTCCGTTTTACGAAACTCATAGCTTTTAAAATAGAACAATCAGCGCAAGGTCAAAATCACACAACACTGAGTCACCTCTCTAGCGCGGACCGAATTTATCACGGTACAAAATTTCACCTGCGATGGCGATGCAGTGATTCCGATTTATAAATGAGAAACTCTATTTCGGGATGGTTTCTAAACCACCCACTGCGAGCTAATTGTACGAGCAAATGGGAAAATGTGATTTTAATGCAATATTTGCTTTAAGATGAAGCCATGCATGAATAATGCAAAATCATACAAAATCACTTGTTTTTGGTTTGAAAATTTGATCACTTACAAATATTATAGATGCTTCAATTAAATACTGCGTGTAGAACACACCTTGAACTTGAAAAAATCGAATATTCTTTTATAAGTCTTTTAATAAGTCTAGAAAAAAATAAACTATTAGTTATAAAAAAAAACACTTTCACGTGGCAAATTCAGTTTTTTTTTAATAATAATCGCAAAAAAAATTGATATATATGCCTGAACTTCACAAAATAAAATAAAATATACATTTTCGCGTTATTATTTTTGACATCATCCAAGACGGCCGGTACTCGACGAATTTGTATTTCTAAAGTGAACCTTATGCCAACGACGTAAGAGCTATCACTTGTCACACCCATTTTGTTTCAGTTCTGCCCCGCCTGCGAAGGGGAATAGACGTCCCTAGATTCCGCGTCGCTTGGTTCCGTGAAATCAATTTTTAATTTCCTTCTTATGACAATAAACAATGCGTAAGAAAGGAGTTAATGTTTTGTTAAGGTCTGGAAAAGAAAGTATTAGGTATATATAAAATATTTCCAAGTGCAAAATCTACTACTAATGAATCCATTTTCGGATAAAGTTTCATTGTACAATGTGCCAACTTAGGTTTCTTAGAAAATGATGGGAATGCATTTTAATATTTGTGCCAGAATTTCAAAAAATAAGACAAAACGTTGCAATTTCGCGCTGTTTTTTTTCGGCATGAATCAAAATGGGCGGCGCTCAACTAATTTGGATTTGAGAATTAAACCTGATGCCGTCCGCATAAAGACTACATTTACATTTTATATTAGTAACACCCTGCCACGGGGGCGTTTAGACGTCCCTGGATTCCACTATGATAATAAACAATGCGTAATAAATTAGTTAATGTTTTTACAGGCTTTTTGGAAATCAACTCGTAAAAACAACTCTCAAATACCTTCTCCAACCTTTCCAATAAAAATATCTTCAAGTATTTTTAAATCCCTCCCAAAAAGGGGGCTGGGATTCCGATTTCGAATTTTTCATTGACTAGTGGATTACCTCAAATTGAAATTTTTACGAGCTTCGTTAATTTTTGTATAGATGGTCAGGCAGATGTGTCATGGACGCTGTAACGCTCTCCGAAACGTTGGCTAAAGAAGGAGGTAGCGCAACACGGCATAACACCCCAAAAACAAATAACGAAAAAAAACTTTGAAGATGGCTTTAACAGGCCTGAAGCCGGTTACGGTAAAAAATAAATTAAATCGAAATGTGTTATGTAGGTTATTATTTTATTATTCTATTACAGTTGAGTTCGAACCTTTTCACAGCCCGTGACGGCTATTTTTTCAGAACTCTAATTTAATAAATAAAACATTGTTAAGATGTCGGCCATAAGCCTAATTTATCTCATTCATTCTTTATTGCACCCTTAATAAAATTCTCAGGATGTCAACTTAACATATTGCTAAAAAACACGATGATTATTGAGGGGCATCTTCTATTATTCCATTGTATTCTGTTTCAGACAGCTGACCGTCCGACCAACCCTCTAACCTCCCCCCACCCTCCCCCACCGTCTATTACCCCTAACCATTTGACCACCCCCTACTGCGATCCGATAAAGCACAGCCCTACAAATCGACCCTTTGAAACAGGAAATAAATTGTTCACTTTTTTACTGCGTTCCGAAATAGTTTTTTCCAATCTTCAGAATGTATAAAAAAACTTTGACTATTTTTGCAAAATCTTTATCATCACTTTTATTATAAATCTGATTTATTTTTAGGTTGGTACAAAGATGGGCATTTGCACTCAATCATTCCATTGATACCAACATCTATTTTTATCTTATTTTATTTCTAGGGATACGAAAAAAACTTCACACTTTTAAACATCCCAAAAAATAGTAACTGAGCTTGAGACCTCGCTAGTCTTTCCGACGGTAATCTAAATTTATTTGCAGGGTTTTTATTATCTCAGAATAAAGCTTTTGATTTTTTACTCGATACAAAAAAATTAAACATTATTTTGATACCATATTGTAAAAGATAAGGTATCAAATAGTATTAATACGTCAGCGTCTGCATGTTTGAATTTCAGAACCCAGTTTCGAGTGCATGTTGACGCCACGCCGTACGCGTCACGCTACAAATAACATCTGTGCACGTGGAATTTCAAACAAAGCTGGTTGTAATTCGGTTTTGAATTCAAGAATTCGTCACAAGACGTCGCCACTTTCATCAGCAGGTCGGACGGGAACGTGTCCCCCCTAGGTATAAGTACTACAAATTTGTTAATATTTAACATCTCTCCGGATATGGAAAGATTGACGGTAATACATAGTTGTATCAAGCGACCATTATATTACATATGACGTCATTGCCTTTCTCGGCTACTTTGTACCGGTGACTATAAGATAGAGCTGCAGCATTATGGCGAAAAGGAACGTATGTTTATTGCCCTTTTTGCAGTCACGGTACCGTTAACCATGAATCGTTACGGTAAATACAAAATTGACCAATCACTTCTGGGGCGCTTTTCAAGTAATAGTTTTTCCTATGAGAATTTTATTTTTATTCTAGGATAGCTACGTAGATATTTTCGTCATCAAACTACCAGAAAGAAAGAGCTAGAGATACAGCTCAAAATAACTATCGAATTGTTCAATTCAAACTTTACGACATTGTTACAAACATGAACAATTTCAGGACAAACACACTTTCAAATTTTAAATTCACCTGATTCATAGAAATTTAAGAGCATACTCTATTCAGTCATGGTTGATTACTCCAATACACCCTTCATCCCTCTCCACAGATCACTGGCCACTCGTATTATATTATCTCGGACATTGGAGCAACGCAACTAACTACAAAAATAAATCACAATATCTTCTCACACGGTCAATCTTCCTACAAGAATCAAAAGAATAGACAATAGTTACACAAACTGGGAAGTACAGTCACAGGGTAACAGGCGTGAAATTAGGGGTTCGTGTAGATTTGTGTATTTATGAATGGAGCGAGTAGCAGACCCTACAATAATTCTACAACCATACTGGAGTACAGTACACCAATACATTCATTCATAAAACTAGAGGGTTTTTTTTACCTGGGAAGGATTTCATTCATGAAGTACAATTCTTGTATATTGTACAAGTTCGGGGGTGTTTTCCTTTACTATTTGTGCAACGATTCAACTAGATTAGTCAGAATTTACAGATGAATTAAAGTGAACCTAAACTAACTAACTAACTAACCATCACGCCGTTTCCCCGCAGGGGTAGGCAGAGAGGACAGACCGCCAAACAACTCGATCTTGGCACACACTCCTTGCTTCGTTCACATTCATACATCGTTTCATACATGCTCTTCTATTATTCTGACTCTTGACATCGCCCGACTCAAGTATCTGATTCACTTGGTCGTGCCATGTCTTCCTCGGGCGTCCCCGACTTCGTCTACCATTCACATTTGAGTCATATATTCTCCTTACACTCCTTTCCTCATTCATTCGCTCTACATGCCCAAACCATCTGAGCGTCCCTTTCTTAATCTTACTCATAACGCTTACGCCTTGCATTCTTTGCGGATCTCCACATTTCTCACACGATCATACATGGTTTTACCACACATACGTCTCAGGGATCTCATTTCTACAGCATTCAGTCTACTTTCATCCTTTCTCTGCCAGTACCATGCCTCACTGCCATACATCAGGGTAGGTACCAGCACTCCATTATGGACGGCTAGCTTCGCTTCTTTTGACAGATTTTTGTTGGCGCCAACGGCGTTCAGTCCTCCATTAATGGAGTTACCGGTATTTACCCGTCTTTCGATATCTCTATCAGTCTTTCCATCTCTCGTAAACATACTTCCCAAATATACAAAATTAAAGTGGCCCTTCGATCATAATTTGGCGTTACTTTTCGTCAATTTTTTAATATTCAGAACTCATATTATTTCTTGTAGGTTCACAGTGTTCAGAAAATTTAACCACTCGGACCCACGTTGTTTTCACGATAATATAACATTACCAGACATATTTATGGCGTACGAGGCGTACCTGACTTTATTAATGTTAATGCACAGGTACTAGTAATAGAAACCAATATACATTTGGGTACAGTGACTGTCCATTCTATCAAACCTTGGCATAAAAGCACTCTATGTCTAGCTTTGTTTTGTGATATTTCACTGCATGCACTTTACAATAATAATAAACTTAGGGGAACGTATGCGCGGCCCGTTTCGATCCGTTTCATACAAATCTCAATTTTGGATTTGAGGACAAAATACAAAAACCGAACCAAAAAAAATATTTTTTAAATAAAAAGGGATATCAAATACCCAGTACGGATATGCTCTATTTGTGTTTAAAATTATAAAATATGAGCCATTAAAGATTTTGATATTCCGAGAATTTTAGAGGCAACCATTATGTACGAGTAAATGTTGAACATTTAAAAAATAAATATATTTATTATAAAAATGTGATATCTAAAATAAATAAATAAAGAATAATAAAAAAAGCATTTTAATGATTGGAAACTTAAATTACAAATGACATATGTCGGAACACAAATTTGACTTATGACTTATATAGATATATGTACAGCAGAGCACGTCTAAGAAGTGAAATTATTTACAATAAATCCATAAAAAGGGTTTAATTTTCCATTTATTGTATTGTTTTAATTAATTTGTCTTTGTTATTGAATCTATCATTAAGTGAAATTTGTGTGTTGTTATTATCTTGGCTGGATTGCTTTATTTAGATAAATAATTGATAACGTTATCATGATGTTAACATCTTATAATAAATAGCTAATATAATCGATGCACAACTCTTGAATAGCAGAAAAATAAAACTTAACGTAAAGAACTTTCAATCTTCAAATCTTTCGCTGAATGAAACAGTTTTTTGTCTGTCTCCAGAAAGGATTCGATTTTCTCGTAGTAAATAAAAAAAAATACAATTTGCGAGGCTAAGCAATTCCTCATCCCTTTGTCTAGCCCGGCGGCGACACGCAGTCTGGCCGGGAGGATTTTTTTACCTGCGTCTTGAAAGCCTTAAGTTTCCGTTAAAACCTTTTGTAGAGAAATTACAAATTGTATAGAATGGTGTCAAAAGCAGGCAGAAATCCGCCGCCCTCGGTTGAATTGGATTTCAGAATAGCCCCTCCTGTATGGAATCGATTATAAGCAGAGATTAAAGTTTTCAGTTTGGACGTTACCCAAGAATGGCGGTTTAGCAAAAGTTTAACATTTTTGTCTTTCTACCACCTCTTCAATAATACGAGACAATTAGATTTAATTGAAATATCGAAACATCTACAGTCACGGAGAATTGTCTCTTGTTTCATATTGACTGACAAATGGTTCATGGTTTGTGATATTTGTTTCTTCAATCAGAATCGAGAAGAAACATTAATTTAATATTATGTGAACACCGTAAGGTCCCAGCTGCTGCCAACTGTCCAGACACAGTGGGGCTTTGGCATACCCAATAATTGGGATGTTTTGAATCTGAAGGGAGTGGGAGTAAAACTTATTTGTGATCCAGGGGATTTTGGTGGGAGAGGGAGGAGAGGGAGAATGTAGTGAAGGGGAAGGGAATGTGAATGGAAAAGAAAAGGAATTAGGAAGAACCTGACATTTTACGGTTAAAAAAAAGGTTTTAAAGCCACTTCAAAAGACGCGCGACTTTTGAATTCTGATTGGTGGACTTTCTCCACGGCGATCCTGAAAGTGTGTATCCATATCATCCCGGAACGTAACGTGACGTATCATAGCCTACCCTCTCGTAGAACATTGTTTATTCGTAGTTTTGGAGTGTTTTTAGAGGAAACCCGGCTGCTGAGTAATATGAACAATCCTGATTTTTTCCTTCCAAACTGGAATGATCCTTAAGACTTTTTATTTTTTTTAATTTATTTTTTTATTTATTGAATAATAAAAGATATAATATAATAAAATAAAACATAACAATCTTATTTAGCTAATTTCAATTCCAGGTTAGTAGTGAATTATTATTATTTTTAATGTTCTCCCATAATAAGCAAATGCTTGTGTGTATGGGAGGAGGTATTATTTGTTTAGTTAAATAGATTTTTTTTTTGTTTTTATTGCTGTTTTTATTTTGTATTTTTTTTTTAAATTTATTTTATAAAAATAATAAGAGACATTTTTTTAAAAAATTATTTTTTTGATTTATTTATTTTTAGTTTTTTTTTTTAGTTAATGTTTTCAGTATGTTTTTTAATTGTGTTTTGAATTCTTTGAATCTATCATTAAGGAATCTTATATTTTCTGGTAATTTATTGAAGAAATTTGTTCCTAAGTATTTGTAGTTTGTTGACCCAATGTTTTTTACACGGAATTGGTAACGTGTATTTTTGCCTGAGATTAGCTGTGTTTTTGAAAGGTACTTATTAACGGTGTTAGAAGAAAATATGTCTATGTCTGTACGTTTTGCTTTTTTAAAAATACATTGTCTAGTTTATATATAAAACGTCTGTTGATCGCGTCAGGCAATTTTAACGATTTTTGGAGGGTCCTAACTCCTATAAGAAGTAACTTATCAAAAAAAGCAAAACTTACCGACACAAAGTGGTCGATATCTATATTATATTACACTAAAAATATTTTCAGTAGTGTCAAAATCCAGAGAAGAGATCGGGGAATACGTTTGTACGGACAAAACGCCGCCCGGTTTCCTCTTACTGTAGACCAGTGATTCCCAAAGTGGTTCAGGTGGACCCCCAGGGGTCCACGGGAGACTCGACGGGGGTCCACGTAGACGTGATAAAAAATGGGGGTCCACGAAAATTTATCTGCCGGCTTATTCTCTATCTTTTGTGGGATCGTTATCGCGATAACGGACGTGATCTCTTGTCAGATTTGTGTGATTTTTACATATTTACTGTAACATAATATTTTAGTTTAGATCGTTTCAAACATGAATTCCTGCAAAAATGCATGGTTATTTATTCATTTAATATGCGTTGTACATAGAAAAAGCAAATAAATCATACAAATCTGTCAGGAGATCACGTCCGTTATCTTGATAAAGATCCCACAAAGGACGGAGAATAAGCCTGCTGGTTTCGATAGTAAAGAACAAAAATGTTGGCTTGGCTTTACCTGTCAACGTAGGCAGATAGTACACTAGAATTTCGGTGAAAAATGGTCATTTTGAGACCCATCCCGTGCCCATATCCTATCCCGCCCCCCATCTCATATCACATTACCCTCCCCCCCTTGTGACAGACCACAACTCCAGCGTTATATTCAATATTCAGTACAACGCGTGTCGACTTTTGGGAATACGGTAGAAATGTTGCAACAGGGGGTCCACCGAAACCAATAAAATTTTGAAAGTGGTCCACAAGAAAAAAAACTTTAGGAACCTCTGCTGTAGACAAATTATATTTTAATTGAAATAATAATTATTGATACGTTCATTAACATTAATTTTGTAAGTGTATGACAATTTGTTAGAGTGGTAAACCTTGGGTAAGTACGAAAGTTTATCGGTCATAAATCTTTTACTATTACGAAAATAGTTGTTTGATTATTTGACCTAATTCTGATGCAGGTTAGTTGTTGGAATAATAGAAGAGTATCTACCTGTATGACGTAGAACGTGAACGAAAAAGTGTGTGACACACTGAGTCACACTTCGTACCATATTTATAGCGCCGTTTTTGTGAAAAATCACCTCAATGCAAATTTATGAGTTCTTACACTCTATCGTAGTAGACGGCCGGCGTAATCCAGCGGTAAGGCTCTTGACTCGCATTCCGAAGGTTGCGGGATCGAATCCCGGCGTGGCAAATAAATTTTATTGATTAATTTGTGTTATTTCACAATTTATTCATTTAAAATAATATATAATATATTTGCGGCACGTTCAGAATCGAAACGTTGCTTGTGATGACTTTAGCCGTGATTGGTGACCAGGTCTGAATAGCAGGTACTTCCTTGCTTCCTCTTCCCCATCTCCTTCCCCTCCCACTACCTTCAGCCTCACAACGTACCCCGATTGAGGATGCCATAGTCTCACTGTCTCCAGACGGAAGCTGCTGGGACTCTTGTGCGGTAAACATATAAAAATTTAAAAAAAATAAAAAAATCTTGAAAAAAAAATTAGTATTTACAAACAGATACAGAAAATATATTACCTGGCAGATCAATTCCGATAAACACACTTTTATTAGAAAGTTTAAGTTTGTAGAAGGCACGACTTATAAAAGGTGGGGCAAAAGTAATGTTATTATGTGAATTGGCTGCCATTTTGTTAGAAATTTAAAAAGGGCTCTATTTTCACGGACAATACATTAAAAGGTGTAAAATTGATGACATTAAGTTGAAGAAATGATTGCGTTCAAATGATCACCTCCTGAGTTTGATGCCCATTTGTGCTCATTTTACGGCATTTTGAATTGTTGCTCGCACAAAATCTGGCTCCAATTGGTGATTTCTTCTTCAATATTGGCTTTCAAGACTTGCAAGGTTTGTGGTTTGTTGTGGTAAAGGCGAGATTTCAAAAAGCCCCAAAGGCAGAAGTCTAGCTCTGTCAGATCTGGCGATCTGGCCGGCCAGTTCATACCGTCAACGGGAAATCACACAGCCCAGAAATTGGTCAAATAAGTAGTAACAATAATTTCGCGTTGTTCAGATTTATATCGATCCATTGCTTGTTGTCAAAATATGCATCTAATTCACTATCTGCCTATAGTATAAATGTCAAAGTACAATGACATTTGACGCCATTTACAAAAATTATTGCACATTGTCATTATGTCAGCAGAGCGTTCTGGTCGCTTGCGGGCTCAATAGGTCGCAATTTCTGCAAACCCAGTCTGCCACCTCTTACCAGAACTGACGGCTCTCTAGCTAATACCGCCGCCGAAAAGGCTAACTTATTAGGCAAAATGTTCGCGGAAAACTCGACCCTCGATGATCAAGGTGCTATCCCGCCTTCGGTTCCTCACTGCGGTTTTCATATGAAAAAGCTGAGGATCCGGCATCGGGATGTACTCCAAGTCTTACGAGGGCTCGATGTTAATAAAGCTAGTGGGCCTGACGGAATACCTGCCCTGGTATTGCAGAGGTGCGCTGCAGAAATAGCTCCAATTTTGACGAAGCTTTTCAAAATGTCCCTGAAGTTTGGGACTGTGCCCTCCGGTTGGAAAAAAGCGATCATTCACCCTATTCCAAAGAAGGGTGACCGCTCCAACCCGGCCAACTACCGCCCCATAGCGATCACATCTGTTCTGTCAAAAGTGATGGAACGTGTGATCAACGACAAACTGCTCACATACCTCGAGAAGAACAAAATTATTAACGACCGTCAATACGGATTCCGGCGGAACCGCTCGTGCGGTGATCTTCTCGCGTATGTGACGCATGTTTGGGGGCGGTGCCTGGAACGTTTTGGTGAAACCCAAACGGTTTCACTGGATATTTCCAAGGCCTTTGACCGGGTTTGGCTCCGAGGGCTTGTCAACAAACTGCCTTCTTACGGACTTCCCGCATCCTTGTGTATGTGGATTGCCGACTTTTTGAGGGAGAGGTCGATTCAGGCGGTTGCTGATGGTTTCACCTCTTCCTCGCATTCGATAAATGCTGGCGTCCCACAGGGATCGGTTCTGTCTCCGACTTTGTTTTTGTTGCACATCAATGACCTCTTAACGTGTGCACCGATTCATTGCTACGCGGATGACAGTACAGTCCATGATAGCTTTTTGTTTGACAAACCTCCAAAGGGCTCACAAACCCCAATGGCTCGGAGGGCTTTGAAACAAAGAATGGACGGTTACCTCGAGAGTGTTTCCTCTTGGGGTAAGAATAACCTCGTCGAATTTAATGTTTCAAAGACCCAATCATGTCTGATCAGGTCTAAAAGGGATCGAAATGATAATCTAGTCTCCTTCAACGGAAGCATTCTCCCGAACAGGCCTTCCATTGATATGCTTGGTGTAACTCTAAGTGACCAGCTCAGGTACGGAGGCTCCATCGAGGCCAGAGTTAAGTTAGCCTCTCAGAAACTGGGCATACTGTACAGGGCACGCAGATACTTTAATAGTACACAACTGCTAGCCCTGTACAAATCGCAAGTGCGCCCCACGGTTGAATTTGGCAGCCACCTCTGGTCTGGAGCCCCAAAATACCTGAAAAAACCCTTGACTCTGTGCAGAAACGGGCGGTCCGTTTGATAGATTCTCCTAATTTAACTAACGGATTGCAATCTTTAGAGCACAGGCGCCAGGTGGGAATGCTGTCCTTGTTCTACCGGTATTACAATGGAAGATGCTCCGAGGAACTAGCGTCATTGATCCCCTCGGCACCGGTGCATAGTCGGGAAACACGCCAAACGCGCGCTCAACATTTGTACACGGTTGACATTAGTCACATGAGAACGGGTCGTTTCTACGACTCGTTCTTGAGTTCAACAGCTCAGCTGTGGAACGATTTGCCGGCCTCTGTGTTTCCTCCCTCCTACAATATGGGTCTCTTCAAGACCCATGTTCACTCCTTCCTCTCCTCAAAAACACCCTCCACACAGCATCCTCAAAGATGACATAGGCCCTGAGGGAAATTATTTTTTCCTCAGGGCCTCCTGTGTGGAGTTAATGTAAAAAAAAAAAAAAAATGAAATTACTTTTGCCCCACTTTGTATTATCAAAAACACTGAACATTGCATGATTTTACCCACCATTTCGATCGATATTGCATTTATTAATTTATTTATACTGGGTTTTACAGATGTTCTCACTTAGGTACGTGAGAACAATCCAGTTATAAAAACTCAGTTATTACACAATTACAAAAATCTACAAATTCATACAATTAAATACAGATACGTACAATTAGAAAAACGAAAACATCACAAATAAAAATACAGAATTATATACAAGTTCACTCAAGTATATATTACATTACAATGAGTGGAAGAAATATAAGAGAACATAAGAGACACAAGAGATATAAGAAAGACATAAGAAATAGGCGAGGCATGCATAGAGAGACAATTGACACAATATAAGAGACACAAGAGATATAAGAAAGACATAAGAAATAGGCGAGGCATGCATAGAGAGACAATTGACACAATTAGTATTTTTTAACAGCACCAGAACTTTTTTTTGAATCTGTACAAATTATCGACGAAAATATTTCCTTCGGCACACCCTATCTTGTTATATAGTCGACACATCTGGGTCTGAGGGCTAAAGTAGGCGATATTATTTTTAAATGTATTCATGTGAAAAATGTTATGACGTCTTAAACAATGGGAATTGGGGACATTTATTTCAATACTGTTAAGACATGATGTAGATGACCGTGAATTATTGTATGTAAACATATTGGATCAGTAATTTGTCTTCTAGTTTAAAGTGTATCAATCATTTAAAAGATTAGTGGCAAACGTAGAGTTAATATTTATTTTACAAAGACTGGAGAATTTGAAATTCTTTAGGACTGGAGGATTTTTATGAAATGGCCTAAAAAAGCTCAGAAACTCTAATTGTTCGAAGTAAATATTTGTTGTTTAAATTTTTGACAGATTTCGTAATTTTCAATTTCTCTAACGATATGCAAATACTTTCAGCTTCACAAATCCCACAAAATAAAAAAGAGATTTTCAAAAATATCTTTTTTATTTATCTAATTCAATAGAGGTAATTAGGGGCATACAGCAAAAATCGTAGTTTTCAAAAAGAGCCTCCTTTTTTAGATGTAGAGATAACCTTGTCAATATGTACCTTCTTTGTGGTATAAAACAATATGGCTTAAAAAACCAAAAAAAAAAAACAACAAAAAAAAACAAACAAAAAAACCTACAAATCTGCCATCTTCAAGATTACCAAGAATCCAAAAGTCCAGATGTCCATTGATGGGCCCCGTCGAGTGTCCGGTTGGTTATTTATCTTAGCAATAATTTAGCACGTGGAGATACTCGGAGTTCATTGATTCGCCACTTCCGGAAGCTGACCGGCTTTCTGGGTGGCCGCCATTGTGTGATTAGCCAAAGCCTCATTGGTTAAGCCTCTCACTCTCAGTGGTGGCAAACCACACACCCGATAGGGATGCTTAATGCTGGTTTGTTGTGATGTTGACGTGACTTAAATAGGCATCAAATTGGCATTAATTTTATTCTAATCACTTGTTAAAATCAATTATTCTAATCCCAATATTGTCGCATCAAATTATATTTAGCATTCTAACATGGGTTCTTTTTTATTTTCAATTGGAATAAAGTCAGTCATCCATATAGTACACGCCAAACTTTAATGCCAGCCTGAACTTGATATGTTCCAATCTCAACGAGGCATGCCACTTTTCTGACCTCAAACTCGCGTATTGCGACGATTTCTGTATCGACGGCAGGCCGTTATTAAAGTTTGGCAAATCACTCACTTAAAATTTAGCTCAAGTGTTCATCCTCGATGTTGCTACAGACCTGTGAGTTTATGAATTAAATTTACATCCATTCAAGCAAAACAAGAGTACCAACCTTTATTTACAATTGGTTTCATTGTATTTATTTATTTGTTTAAGGAACATAAACAGTCTTAGTAATACAATATACATAAGAGGATGATAAAAAACAGATCAATTATTAATGTTCACAGATAGGTATTTAGAAACAAGACTAACTGAATGTAAACTAGAATATTTAAGAAAAATTTAAAAAAAAAACAGAATAAAGCAGCAATTTAAAAAAATTATAATAAAACAATCCAAATTCAACAAATAATAAACCAATACACAACAATAAAATAAGTGTGATTATAAATGTAATAGACTGCAAAATAGGTATTTGGGTTGGGAAGGGTAAGCGGAGGAGAGGGATAAAGGAAAGTTAAGGGAAAGTTGCCACGCAAGTAATATAAAAATATTAGATACAATTAATTTAATCATCATGAATATGTGTTATTCGCACCTAGAATGTTATACAATGAAGTTCTGTAACAACAGTAACTAGCAGTGAATATGTCAGCACGTGGGTCTATATTTGCAAATTTATTGTTATAGTAGTTACATGTCCTTTGCATAAATTCATTTTGATTGGAATTGGTGTTGCATCTATCAATATAGAAAAGGGTATTTTGTCTACTATATCGAATCGGCGCGTGGAAATTTATTTTGTTTAGCAACTCCGGGCAGTCAGCTTTAGAGTTGATAATTTTGTACAGGAGCATCTGATCAGCGACAAGCCTCCTGTTGAGTAGTTTCGTGATTCGAAAATGTTTCTCGATTTCATTGTAAGAGTTGTATATGTTGAATGATTGTATTGTACAAATCTCTTACAATGAGTAGAAGCCCAGTGGAAGTTGTAAAATAAACTCCGCATTTCAGCGAAGTTAAATTCTAAAACATGTGAATACAGTATCATCAAAAATGCTAATTTCGGTGATGTGAAATACTCCCGCGTTTAAGGTAATAATTGCCATTTTTTATTATTTCCTATAAATTACGAGTTACAATATTCATTAGCACTTTCACAAAGCGCTCTTTTGGGCAGATTTATTTATAACAAGAATTTCTTATCTTTAAATTGATAAAAATTATATGAAATATTCCGAAATAAATACGAGTATACAACCCTTAACTTATTTTATTAACAAGTTTTTCAAATTATTAAGAAAATTCTATGCATTTTATTGGGTTTTTTTAATGCTTTTAAAATTATTAATAATTCATCGATTACAGAAAATATAAAATAAAGTCATTTGTTAGTTTATCGTACTATCAATTAAAATTTAGACTATATATTCCTTCAAACTTTGCAAATTCACTTTGTGGCGTCTTTATTAATTTAATAAAAACAAATAACTTTGTGTACACCACTATTTAATTAACAATATGGACATGTTTCAAAAACTATGTTTTCTTCGTCAGGATAATAAGTTAATAAAAAATAACAAAAGACAAACAAGTATAGACAAATTAGAACATAGACAAAATATTAGAAAGGAGAGGTGATTAATTATTTAAAATATCATAAAAAAACAATTATATAAAATAAAATATAAAAATTATTTTAGGGTGGGTAAAAAATTACATTTACATAATAAAAAATCTTTTAAAACAAAACAGGAAGTCTAAATAACAAAATAAATTATTATAAATATAAGTATCAATACGTAAATTAATTTAAAAGATGGCTATTTTTAAAAAACGTTTGGTTATTTATAATATTTAATTTATTATTTAAATATGTATGTATTATATTACATATTTATGTATGGTCTTAAAACATCAATTTTTATGGAATTTTAAGTAATTAATCACCTTTCCTTTCTAATATTTTGTCTATGTTTTAATTTTTCTATACTTTTTTGTCTTTTGTAATTTTTTAATTAACTTATTATCCTGAAGAAGAAAACATAGTTTTTGAAACATGTCGATATTGTTAATTAAATAGTGGTGTCAACAAAGTTATTTGTTTTCATTAATTTTATAATATTCTTTTAAAAATCTGTAAAACTAAATTTACCAACGATGTCGCCACAATATTTACAATCTACAGCCTTCTTTTAAACGTTTCTGAGAATCCCAACTGAAATTGAAAAAACTAAGTGTTGAACATTATCTATCAATACTTTGTAGTACAACCATTCACATTCTAAACCGAGAACAACCAAGAAAAATATTTCATAAAACCCACTGTAAATGTAAGCGTCATAGAAAGTTATTTCAATAATTTACAATGTGAAACGTGCACAAAGTGTTCGCTTACTCTTAGAATATAATAATAATGATTTTGAATAATGTTCGATCGTGGGGCTAGTAAAAAATCTGCCCAACAGAGCGCTTCGTCAATATTTGGGTATTTCGTTTGTTGGACGCGAGACCGCAAAATCTTCTTCAATGGTTTAAATGCCAACAATACACAGCCTCCCAGGTGCTTCAATGGACCACCAACTGGTGGGCGGGTTGAGCAAGTTTAGTACAATTATAAGCAAAACTACTTCTGTTTATGATACTCGATTTCAAAGGGGGGAGCTTAATATGTCAGTGACTGCCTGTTGTCTAGTGCGAAACCAAAAGCTCACACCCACTCGGTGCTTTTTTGGTTTTTTCAATCGTGTTCTTGAAACTACAGGGTGTTAAGGCTCCGTTATAAGCGTTCAAAAAAAGAAAGATTACTGAAAATGGTTTGAAAGTTAAATATGTAACTACGAGTGGTAGAGAATGTGTTCTAAAAATTAATTTTAATTGTAGTGTCTGTTAATTTAAATGATTAATACAACTATAGATATATGTGTAATATAATTTTATATAATTTTAAATAATTTAACAGATGGCAACATAAACAAAATTATCAATTTAACAACAAACAGATTAAAATAACTGGAATATATATTTATATTTTTATTTATTCGTTTTTTGCTATTGTGTACGAAAGCATTATGCAAATATGTCATTTCTATGACTTATTTTTTCAAATGATAACGATTCCTGCCTTCTTTTTTTTACATGATATAGTTTTGATTGAGATTCCAATGTAATAAACACTGTGAGAATTATAGAACTATTTATTCCTATCAGAATTATATTACTAGTACTATCAGACTTATAATCTTTCTCAATTTTCAGTTACGGAGAAGAACTCTTCGATATCTCTCATTCACTTTACTGTTTAAATTATTTTTATTATTATATATATATATATTTATATATTTTTTTTATTAAAATATAAGATAGATCATGAAATTATTAATACATAAAAATAATGAGATTGCCTCTACTCAAACCTATCGTATATTTTCTTAAAAACAATTTAAAAATAAAAAAATGAAAAAACTTCGATATATTTCCTGTTTGAACATTCGGATAGGAAATATATCGATGAAAGATTTAGTTTTTATTTTTAAGATTAAGCTTTTATTTTTAAGATTTAGTTTTTATTTTCTGTTCACAAAACAATGAGTTTATATTTTGGTTTTCTTTATAGTTTTAATATATTATCATTTTATTTATTTAAACTTTGTAACTTTTCTCAGTACTTTTACAACTATCACTATATTTAACTGCTTTACGGCCTTTATAACATTGTACTTGAAATGATGTTTACATTTGTAATTATTAGATACAATTTTATGTTTTACAAAAAACAACAACTACCTAATGTGAACTAAACCAGGAAATTTGACTGTCCTAAAACGGGAAATCTCCTAGTTGGACGGTCAAAGTATTTGTTTATAATGTATATGTATTTTGTTTCAATAAATAAATAAATAAATAAATAAATATATATTTTTGTAAACAATTTTTAAGTTTATTTAGGAAACATACAGTTGTATATGAAGTAATTGTACATTAAATAGTGAATACAATATAAACCAGTTAAGTTTCATTTATAATATTTTGTTATGGTTACAGATTAGGAATCCAGTGGTTATTAAATTAATTATGGTATACGGCGTAAGCAGGTTGTAAAAAAATATTAAAAAGAAGATACTACGATCAATGCAGAAATAATAGTTTCAAGAAGTTGTTTAAAGTTATAATAGTAAACAGTATATAGTATATGGTGACCCGACAATTGGACCGGCGACAATTGATCCTGCGACAGTTGGTCCGCCGACAGTTGATCCTTCCGACAATTGATCCTTCCGACAGTTGGTCCGGCCGACAATTGATCCTTTCGTCGATCCAATCGACTGGAGGTCTAGATTCGTTCTAAATTAAATGTAGCTTCGTTCTTTAAAAAAAATTAGAGTCCTTGCGAGAGCCCTGAAGGAGTAATCATCTGTTACTTATACCAGGGCGGGTATGTGGTGGATAACCTCCAATGATCCTTTCGACAGTTGATCCTATAGAAGATTTTTGCAAAGAGGATTCACGGCCGTACAACCAAAGTCGATATACTTATTTCTGAAGGCATCTTGAGTGAAAATCACCCTTACTATAATATTTTTACTAACAATAATTTCGATACAATATACTTATACGTGCATTCGGCTTAGCAAAAGATTCCTACTTGCATATAATATAACTTTTTTATCTGAATATAACATAAGAGTCCCAACTGCTCCCAACCGTCTCGAGGCAGTCAGACTGTGGCATTCCCAATTTTGGGATGGTGTGATACCGAAGGTAGGTAGTATATATGCAAAGGAGGAAAAACAGCTATTTTTATTTTTCGAAAGAACGTTGAAATTTTAACTTTATTAATAATTAATCCAATTAACTACCAAAAGGAGGAGACACCAAGTTGTTTTTTTCCATACTTATTGTTTAAAAGCAGTGGTGTAACGTTGGCAAAACCGTGCTGTTCCTAACCATCAGTAAATAATAATCCTGAAATGTGTGTGAAAGAATTTAAAAAAAAATAATAAATTTCATTCGATTCACGTATGAACGCACATATTTCTGAAACACCGCGTTGAATTTTGTGATACTGAAATAATTCTTATTTTGTATAAAATCAACTAATAATGTACTACTTCGTGTTGTATTATATTGGTCTCTTGTGGTAAGAATGCATTTTATAGACTGGCCTTTTATTATGTTTACGGTAACGCCTACATTCCCACAAAACCAAATAATAAATCGTCGAAATTTCCTGTATTATGATAATATTTGTTCAGTACAATAAAATATTGAAATAATTGAAGTGCGGTGACATTTAAAAACAAGAATGAAGAAATAGGCGTGATGAAATTTCCTTCAAACGAAAAATTCTGAAGAAATTTTAATATTTTTTTTTATTTATTTTTTTTTGATTTCGAGATAAAGTATCCGAAAATACAGTGTATTGATGTTTACAAGTCAAAATGATGAAATGGGTACGAATCTCAAATTTAGCGATTCAGCCTGAACGGCGCAAAAGAGCGTTGGCTCGATGGCTGAAAGTGCCAAATTGTATCAACACTTTTATATTACTTTCAATTGTGTACTCATTAAATTTATTTTTTCTTATTTGTACAATATATTACGTTCGGTGATTTAGCAGGGGTGCCGGGTTCATGGGGTAAGATTTGTCTAGGTCTTGGAGGCGGATGACCAGGACACACTGAACCCCGGATTCCTACCCACCCCTTAAACCCTTTTCCTTCCCAGAATTCTCCTCCATTTCCTTTTTTTAAAAAACCCTCCACACAGCATCCCCAAAGATGACATAGGCCCCGAGGGAGATTATTTTCCTCAGGGCCTCCTGTGTGGAGCTTATGTAAAAAAAAATATCAGGCATACCTACGTATCTAAGGAACTGCTTAAGAGCATTTTATATAAATTACGTATATGTACTAAATGTACTTACAGTTTATCAAATAATAGTGCGCCACTGTTGTTGTTTACTGTTGCGCCATTGTTGTTCACCGGACTTTCCGTATCCCTGAGTACGTGGATTGCCGACTTTTTGACGGAGAGGTCAATTCAGACGGTTGCTGATGGTTCCACCTCTTCCTCCCATCCAATAAATGCTGGCGTCCCACAGGGATCGATCCTGTCCCCGACTTTGTTTTTGTTGCACATCAACGACCTTTTGTCATGTGCACCAATTCATTGTTACGCGGATGACAGTACAGTCCATGACAGCTTTTCGTTTGACAAGCCCCCAAAGGGCACACAAACTCCAACGGCTCGGAGGGCATGGAAGCAAAGAATGGATGGTTACCTCGAGAGTGTTTTCTCTTGGGGTAAGAATAACCTCGTCGAATTCAATGTTTCAAAGACCCAATCATGTCTGATTACGTCTAAAAGGGATCGAAATGAAAATCTAGTCTCCTTTAACGGAAGCAATCTTCCGAACAGACCTTCCATTGATATGCTTGGTGTAACTATAAGTGACCAGCTCAGGTGTGGGGGCTCCATCGAAGCCAGAGTAAAGTTAGCTTCTCAAAAACTGGGCGTATTGTACAGGGCCCGCAGATACTTTAACAGTACACAACTGCTAACCCTGTACAAATCGCAAGTGCGCCCCACAGTTGAATTTGGCAGCCACCTCTGGTCTGGAGCTTCAAAATACTTGAAAAATACCCTCGACTCTGTGCAGAAACGGGCGGTCCGTTTGATAGATTCTCCCGTCTTAACGAACGGATTGCAATCTTTAGAGCACAGACGTCGGGTGGGAATGCTATCGATCTGCCGGTATTTCAATGGAAGATGCTCTGAGGAACTAGCGTCATTGATCCCTTCGGCACCGGTGCATAGTCGGGAGACACGCCAAATGCGCGCCCAACATATGTACACGGTTGACATTTGTCACATGAGAACGGGTCGTTTTTTCGACTCGTTCTTGAGTTCAACAGCTCGGCTATGGAACGATTTGCCGGCATCTGTTTTTCCTCCCTCCTACAACATGGGTCTCTTCAAGACCAATGTACATTCCTTCCTCTCCTCAAAAAGACCCTCCACACAGCATCCCAGATGATATAGGGCCTGAGGGAAATTATTTTCCTCAGGGCCTCCTGGGTGGAGTTAATGTAAAAAAAAGGCAACACTAAAAATATAACTCATGGTAGAAATGTAAAGCTGTGTAACCTACATTTTTGTAAAACGTTAAAAAGGCATGAAAGTGAAAAAATTATTTTGTTCATTGCAATGTAGATAAATAGATCTCAAAATTAGAATTACATATATACCTATATTATAACTTTGCAGTTTTGTGTTAAATTCAAATGTTAAATTACATTAAATTAAATGAAAGCAAATCACTTTGTAAAACACCATTTAATCAAATTTATGTCATGTAAGTAACAGTGCTTCTTTGATTTTAATTTTTTTCTTTAAGAACAAAAATATGTTTTTAAAATGTGATTAACAGTATTCTATTTATTTAGTGTCATTGCGTTTTAAAATAATATTTGACAGTTAAATTGGTGTTGCCAGCTTACAAATTTTGTAGTTCCATTTTTAATATTTTCTACTATTAAGGCGGCGCTCTTCGGCTGAAAAAGAAGAAGATGGAGAGATATGTAATTATGAATGTTGGACAGAGCGCGCTAATATTTTAAGTAATAAAATAGCTGTGAAAATCGCGAAAAAGCTTAATAAAACATGACTCGTTTAAAAAGAGCGAAAATCTCGTGGAACGTATCTGAAGTATCATTTAAAGAAACATTGTTGATTTTTTCACAAACATAACTTGTAAAATAGTAGAAATAGACTTGTTTTAAATAATTTTCGGAGCATACTTTGCAATTTTTTTCTATCGAGGGAATTTCATATAATTTGCGTTTCGGCGTGGAACGTATTTAGATATTATCTTAAAAAATAACGTATATTTTTTTAAGAGCTTAAATACTTCAAATGTTTAAAGGAGATATGTAAGAAATCGGTCGAATTCGAATAGCGGCGGCTTAATTGACAGGCTCTACATGTATACTTAAAAAGCAAATACCGGCGCACGCAAATAAATTTTATTTGATTGATTTGCGGTATTTCAAAATTATAAGGTAGGATAGGAAAATACTCTCAATATCGCCCTGGTGTAAGACCACCATTCAGAATTGAAACATTGCTTGAAACGTGTTTGGTGACTAGATCTGAATAAGCCAGGTGCTTCCCCACATTCCTCTTTCCCACATACTTCCCCTCCCCACTACATTCAGCCTCACAACGTACCTCAAATGGGGATGCCGTTGTCTCACTTACTCCAGGCGATTGGGAGCAGTTGGGTCCCTTTTTTTTTGTTTTTTTTTTTACATGGGCTCCACCCAGGAGGCCCTGAGGAAAATAATTTCCCTCTGGGCCTATGCAATCTTTGGGGATGCTGTGTGGAGGGTTTTTTTTTTAAGGAAAAGGAGGAGAGGAGAGTTCTGGGAAGGAAAAGGGCTTAAGGGGTGGGTAGGAATCTGGGGTTGTAGGTGTCCTGGTCATCCGCCTCCAAGACCTAGACAAACCTCACCCCATGAACCCGGGTACCCCTGCTAAATCACTGAACGTAGCGAACCACTTGGGGTGATCTATGGCAGAGGTGTCGGTTATCCAATAAAGATTCCTGGGACGGCGGTACCCATTCCCGCCTCCCAAATTTGCCTCTTGCGCGGTATTCAACATTAAAAAAATCTAGAAATCGTATCATTACCGACAACACTTTCATTAGTACGACATGCGTGTTTTGATAATTAATATTAGTAAACATTTTAAATGAAACCGTTCAAAATTTTTTTAATATTTCGTATTTTTAATATGGCTGAAAATTGATTAAAATTTACATGTTCTCATAATATATTCTACGCCATAATTTTAACGTAAAAAGAAAGGGATGAATATAAAACAGTTTATATTAAAACGCTTACTGCGCCAACACCTCTGCCAGATTATTAAATTCCACATGGAACAAAACATTGGCTCATATTAAAATACGAAGAAAGGATGGAGAAGAAAAACACATAATATTCTCCCCTGACTACCTACCCCTTCCCACCATCCCTCCCTTCCTTCTCCAGCACCTCCCCGTCTTCCAATAAGGCTTCAGTAAAGCTTTTCCCCTGAAAGCTCCCGTATCATCTTGTTAACAGACTCCGTAAAAGCCTTAAATCGGAGGTGCTGTCTCGCTCCCGGCAGGGTAAAGTTAGACGGAAAGAGGGGGATGAACGGAGGGTGTGTGAGACCTAAAGCTCGCTGGGAGAGAGGGTGCAATATCTTAGTTATATACATTGATGGAAAACAATCGGCTTTGATATCGCGGAAATCGAATATTTGGGATATATTTTTTCATACAAAACTACTCAAAATTTAACACCTCGAAAGTAATTTAAGTTTCATAATATTTGTAAAGAAGTGGATGGACCTTAACAAATAACTTTTGATAAAAATTGTATTATAATATATTACTAAAGCAATCGAAAGAATCTAAAATCCGGTAATTAGTCAATTAGAGTGATGATAATTAGTCAATTAGAGTGACGATAATTAGTCAATTATAAATAAGTACATTCATTCGCTATACAAGCCTAAACCATCTGAGCGTCCCTGTTTTAATCTTACTCATTACGCTTACATCAGCCTTGCATTCTTTGCGGATCTCCACATTTCTCGCACGATCATAGATGGTTTTACCACACATGCGCCTCAGGGATCTCATTTCTTCAGCGTTCAGTCTATTTTCATCCTTTCTCTGCCAGTTCCATGCCTCACTGCCATATATCAGGGTAGGTACCAGCACTCCATCATGGACGGCTAGCTTCGCTTCTTTTGACAGTTTTTTGTTGGCGCTAATGGCGTTCAGTCCTCCATTAATGGAGTTACCGGCATTTACCATACTTTCAATATCTCTATCAGTCTTCCATCTTTCGTAAACATACTTCCCAAATTCACAAACTCATCCACCTGCTCCAAGTATTCATCATTCACAACTATGTTGCATAATGTTTTCGTACCCTATCTTTAAAATACCATTACTTCAGACCTACTTACATTCATCATTAACTCATTCTTCATACATTGCAGCAGTTTGGGGCCAGTACCTGCTTATTTCTAGCGACTTAATTCTAGTGTTATAGCCACGCGTTTGCCTTAGAGTATTTACAGCCGGCCGTTATTGTACAGGCGGGAGGAAGAAGTGACGTGGAGTTTCGTGAGTTGGTTTATGCGAGGACGTGGGTGAACAGATGGACTTCAAGCCGTCGAAGGTCATGGCCACAATACGCGTGAGCGAAATAATTTTAATTAATCATCATGAGATAGTTTCTAACTTTGTTTAATTTAGCAGTAGCGTTTTCAATAATCCTTTTCTAAATATGTAGAGTTATTTATACAGGCGCCCTTCAGGATTTTTATTGTAATACAACCATTTTGGTAATACCACATGTTCCGAGAATCAAGTTTTAACATTAATTGATTTACCATAGGTAATCAACCACCCCTGTAGATTCATTAAATAATATTCATGCTCTACCTTTTTTATGCTTGTGTCTTAAATAAATCTGCATCTTGTTACTTAAAAATTCCGTCTTCTTTCATTGAACTACCCACATCCACTAAATTGTATTCCGAAAGGGATCAAATGTTTTATTTTAAATATGAGAACAATAAGTATTACTTTTGGATGGCGGTCAAAGTAGATGGATAAACGGTAAGTATTACCGTTACAACATACTTCGTTCATCCTAGATACGAGCGACTGTAGATCTTCCATACTGTTAGAAATCAGCACCGCATCATCAGCATACAACTTCTTATATGCAATTAACTAATTTACAAGTAATTTAACGCAAGCGTTTCGTTCCGAGTATAACCTTCAAAATTACGGTGCATCACAAATCGGAACTCGATTTATGACTGGATCCAGACCTTCATAGACCACCTAGTTCATGTATATATTTTTTTTCTTTTCAAGCATAGGTGTACAGGATAACCAATGGTATTTCCTTTATTTTATTTTAAGTATTACTACTACGAAAATGTTACCGACCCCATCGTATTAGACACCAAAAACAATTTTGTTGAACGAGAAATGAGAAACAGAGAGAGACGGACTTATATCGTCTTACAATAGTGCGACGGAGAGGGAATGAGAAACAAAGAAGTCGTCAACTCGAGGCGTGAGAGCTTAATAACGAGGCGTCTGAGAATAGACGTTTTTCTCATACAAGTACCGAGACAGGGTTTCTCAAGCAACGGTTGGCTTTTCTCAGACCGTATAAAAATAATTGAACTTCTAGCTAAACTCTCTCTCTCTAGTGTAACGCAATATGTACAGATTTTATGAAACTTTGTTGAACTGTTTAACTGTAATTTAATTTGATAAGGCGTTAAAATGTTCGTTCCATATTTTTAAACGTAATTGAAATTTAAAAAAAAAAAAATAGAAAAACTATTTTTATTTTATTTTGTTGATACATTACTTTATCATGTAAAATTTTTTCATGTAACATGTTCACAATTTTGTTAGGTAAAGATCTATTTCAATACCTGTACAATCCGCTTCTCTAAACTTAAGGTTTAGGTGATTCAATAGTCCGGGAAAAAATCGAAATCGGAATCCACGCCTCTTTTTGGGAGGGATTTAAAAACACTTCACAAGATTTGAGAAAAAACTTTTGGAAAGGTATTTGAGAGTGTTTTTTTACAGGTTGATTTCGTAAAGGTCTGTAAAAAACATTAACTCCTTTCTTACGCATTGTTTATTGTAATAACAAGGAAATTTAAAAATGATTTCACGGAACCAAACGACGCAGGGTCTAGGGACGTCTATTCCCCACGGTGGACGGGGCGGATCTGATACAAAATGGGTTTGCCAAGTTCATAGTTCTTACGTCGATGGCATAAGGTTCACTTTAAAAATCCAAATTCATCGAGTGTAGGCCGTCTCGATTGATGTCAAAAATAACAACGCGAAAATGCATATTTTATTTTATTTTGTGAATATCAGGCATAAATAGCATTTTTTTGCGATTATTATTAAAAAACTGAATTTGGCACATTTTACAATAAAACCATATCCGAAAAGGGGTTTGTAAGTAGGAGAATTTGCAACTGAAAGTTTTTATTTTAGACCTAATACTTTATTTTTCTAGGCTTATAAAAAGACTCGAACGATATTTCCTAAGGTCAAAATGTGTTCTACTCGCAGTATTTAAATGAAGCACTATGGTACTTCCAAGCGATCTAAATTTAAAAAAAAAATAATTGATTTTGTAAGATTTTGAATTATTTCGCATGGCTTCATCTTAAATAATTAATGTGATCGATTTCAATAAAGAATGTAAAAAATGTATTTTTTTAAATCGTCATATTTTTTAAACGCAGGAAAAGTCGAACTACTTGCGTACTTGTTCTAGCTTCTTTCTTTAATGGTAGTTATATACCATCGATATTATGGTAGATATGATTACGAATATTTTTATCAAAAAAATTATTTTTATCAAGTCTAATTCGTAGAACTTCATTTTAATTTTGAGCTTTTATTTTTATGTATTCAATAATATTATTATTCAATTTATAAAAAAACAGTTTATTTATAAACAAGTTCTGTTGGGTTGTGCAGGTATTTTTGTAGCAGGTATTCTTTGCACTTATTTCTGTTCCATGTGTATCACATTTTACTGATGCTTTTCTGTTATACTTTATCTTATTATTATACTGATTCTGTTTTACCAATTTTCTCGTAAAAGGGGATAAAAATATTTATACCAAATAGAGGATCGTCGGCGGTTTTTTTTTAAATAATTCGTCTCTTTTACTCCTTATTTGGTTCTCCGTGCTTTCAAATAACACAACTACAAAAAATAATTGCAAATCTAGGAGGGAGAACAATTAAGTCCTATAATTTCAATAATAATCTATATCCGATTTTTTGGAAAAGGTCAAAGGCAAGAGGAGGAAGGTAGAAGGGAAACCTACGCCTTTAAAAGGCTTTCGAGCAATGTATCGAAAAAAGGTGTGTAGGTATGTACACACCTTGAGAGGGGGGGGGGGGTCAAGCTTCGTTTATTGTCCCATAGGAACTGCTCGTGATTTAATTTATAAAAAGGAAGAGAAATAAAATTATTTTTAAATAAAAATTGTCTTTAATCAAAATACAAAATTATTTAAGACACGCCGGTACAGTAATCACATTATGTTAAAAAAAGGTGGTCTCAGTCAACTGATATCGACAGAATACAGAATAAGTATGCACATTATTAGCACCTGCATTACAAATGAAATAATTTATGCATCCACGATACTTTTCTCTCTTAATCAGCGCGCCAAGTATTAATAAGCAGGCAGTCCAAAAGCTACCCTTAGCGCAGCGCCCATTAAAGTTAGTACGGGAGGGGCGGCAGAACCTTCACCCTTAGAAGCGGCGCTGCGACGCCTAATGAAAACAAACGACGCCTCTATATTACCCCGTAACGGGCAAAGGCGTCCATCCCTCCACCCCCCAACCTCTCCTGATACTACCTTCGCGATGATGCTCGCTAAACCGTTGATTGATGAGTCATCTGAAATGTAAAAGATCGTATGTAAATTTATAGGGTGATAACAAAGGTAGCGTTATATTATACCTTTTGGCTGTCAAAATGTTTTCACGTTAAATTTTCTAATATCATTCAAAGATGTTATATGAATTAATAGGTCTTCACTGTTTAATATGTGAAATTTTCATATTTTATAGCTCAAGTTATTAACTTTGTTGTTCATTGATAATTTGGAACCGTAGTTTTATCGTTGAGTAAGAAGATAGCATTAATAATCTAAACGACTATATGAAAGAGACAACACACAGAAAAAATAGAAAAGGTAACGATCGCAACTGGGACTCGAACCCAGATCATCTTGTCTTACCGAGAAAAACGTCTTACCAATTCGACTACTGCTACATACATATTTGTCAATCTCATATTTAAAATTTTTGTTTTCGTGAACAGTATTATCTTCGATTAATTTTTAAATTTTTTAAATTCTTAATTTTTTAAATAAGAGATGGAAGTAGCATAATGATGGGAATAACATTCAAAAGTTATAAAACGAGAGTTGTTCTAATAAAAATTGATAATTTTATCGTTTGCCGTAATTTAACGACCTTTGTATATTGCAATTAAATATTCTTGGCTCTGACCAGAGGTCATACATTACGAATGCGGCTAAGTTATTTTTATTGAAATGTTTGAAGATATTTTTTAATTTATTTTTAATTTTATTATTTTTCCTTCCAATACATTTAATGAAAATAAATCACTTTGTATACGCTAATATTTAATCAAAATAATCGACATGTTTCAAAACCAATGGAGTCTTCATCAGGACAAACATGTAATAAAAAATAATAAATATAAGTGTGATTACACTTATATTTATTATTTTTTATTGAGATTTCAAATAAATAATGCAATCTAGATGTACTGCGATTCAAAGAGTGGACTATATTTTAATTTGTTTTTGTCAACTTTGATGCTATACAAAATATATGGGATATTTGGGTTGCTAACAAAATATATGGGATAATAATGTAGAATTAGACAGGATCTGTCTCACCTATTCGTTTGTGATGATAAATCCTGCTTCTTGGTCGGTTTCGCAGTCCTAAGGGTCACCTCTAGCGGTTATCACTGCACAATAACTTGAGAAAGCAACAGAATTCCTGCACAAGTTTCCTGGTCGATATAATTAGGAACTTATGACTGATGGAGCAAGGTAACAGCATAGCATAGATATAGACTTCATTAACAATTGATGTTGAATGCACCGAGAGGTCACTTTGGACTATTGCAAGCACATAATAGACTTCTTTAACATTTATTAATTCAGGACAGTGTTGAATGCACCAAAAGATCACTTTAGAGTTTTAGACCATTGCAAGTACATAACAGGGAGTAGACATACAAATTATTATTGTAATTTTTCACGAGTCAGGGTATTGTCGCCGGCTCGGGAAGGTTTATGTGGATAGATAGTCTAAATAAGAATTTAAAGGTACATATATAAGAAAAGCCATGTACCTATATGTGTGTCAACAATGAGAATAGACAAACAAGTAGAGACAAAGAGTACAAAGTGTAAAGTACAATGAACGGTAATTAATTAGTTACCATTATAAAATACAATAACATAAAAAACATAATAAAATAGGTAGTTATTGTGTTTATATGTATATTATGGAATTTTTTTGAAGTGAAAACTTCTTTAGCACCGTTGTGATTTCAAACTCGATAAAACAAAAAAAAATAATCGAAAAAAAAAACACTAAAGGAGCAATACACAGCAAGACACTAAAATGAGGCAAACAAGTACAACTATAGGATTTAGCCTGCGAGAAAACGATACAGACTAATCGGTCTTCTCTTTGTGCGGTGCTTCATAGCCTCCCTACTCTTGTCTATTTTAGTTTTCTGAAGATTTCATTTCTACCGCGTGTGAACTGAAATCATATTGTATTTTTGTTTCTGCCGTTATTTTTAATTAAATTATTATTATATATAAGCATACACCTTAAAAAATAAATTAAAATGTACCCAAATAAACATAATACACGGTGTTTTGGAACTAGTGTTACCCACAATCGAGAAACTAATTAATCTATATGACATTTGGAGTCAATTTTGTATTATTACATTTTTTGATAAAAGTCGAAATATTTTATTTCAATTTTTTTTTTTTTTAATATCGCTAAGGAGTTTCTCTAAATTAAAAATATATAAATATACATATACGGGGATCTTCGGCTTGTACCGCTAGTTTCCGGACGCCATGTACATCCTCTCTCCATTCCAAAAGCTCACAATGTGCCGCACGCCCCTGCGGCAATACTTCCACACCCCTTTAAACAATACTCACCCCAAATTGACATGTAATAATAATGCAATGAAGCTTCTCATAAATAAATTTATATTCACCATTCGCCATTCGCTGTCACCAAGTTCCATAAACCGTTTAGTAGCGACACCGACACCAATATCGACACCCCGTCCTCTCCCCGTCACCCCTTTTAATCAAACCGGCATTATGATGACATTAAAGCCAATCTTATTTGCATTCGGTGTTAGGTTAGGTTATGGCCCAAGTGTTAGTTGCTTTTCGATGCAGGATATTGCAGATGGTTGATAATGTTGGTATTGGGTTGAAATGTTCTAAAAATGCCTTCGTAACATCACTTCACGTAAACTTAAATTCAACTAAACTATACATCACGTGACTAACTTTATTTCACCGAATTCTTCTCACAAAATATATATTTTTAAACTTAAATCAATATGTTTACAGGTCCGTAGCCGGGTTGAATTTAAGATAGGGCAGCGGTGATTACAGGTAGGGCACAAGTAAAAATGTAACTTGATATGATCTGGTGAATCGATTTTCGTTGTACATGTGTGAAGCAATACTTAATTGGATGATTAAAACATTTAGTTATTTAACAATGATAAAGGATTACCTTGTGTTCTTTCACCAGATAGATAATAAGTATTTATACACAAGGTAATTCTCGATCAATGCTAACAATGAACTTCAGAAAAGTAACTGAAGCATCAATGACTTTTCATTTATTAAGGTTTATATTAGATACCAAACATAATTTGAAATTACAGAATAAAAACAAATTAAAAATAGTAAAAAGTCCTTCCTTAAAACAATCCAATTTTTTCAATTCAACATATCATTTAAAATACAAAGTACTTCATTTAGATCAACTGACTTAGTTCTTTTCTTTACAAAGGCTAGAAACACCATGCCTGCCATTCTTTCGTGGCCCATTGACAGCCTTTGAGGCCTATTGATTGCAGCCAATGTTGAAAACGTAGGTTCGCACACAACAGTTCACTAGTATATTATCATAGTCGATGGTATTTTTCTTAAGGTATGGCATTGCCCCATAATGCCCTCCCCCTCTTAGCTACGGCCCTGTATGTTTAACATTAAAAATCTGCAAATACGGATTAGCAGACGTTTTAAAATAAATTAAAACCATTTTCCCATAAAAACACCATCTCGACATAGTTATTTTGTATACATATATTGTATCCTTTATTCTCATTTCTCTGCATAAAGCTAATGTGATTTTTTTTTATCTTTTAAACTTTTCATAAATATATTTGTAAAATTTACTTACGGACATTGCACTGCACTTTTGTCACTTTACTATATTTTTTCACTATATTTTAATAAACAAGAAAACTGCGTTTAAATTTATGTAAAATATATTTATAAAGGTTTACTTATCAGCTGCTAATATTTTGTCTGTGAAAAAAACGTTATGTTGGGGTCACTGCATTAGACTGAGCATAGATACTGAATTGAGCCTGTTGGTAAAAAAGTAACTTACTGGTGATTGGTGACGTCACATGGCCCCTTATGACCTCACAGGCGTTTTAGCAGGCAACAAAAAATTAAAACCTTGAAAATTATTTTAACTATTAAGATGAAGCCTCGCGAAATAATGCAAAATCATAGAAAATCATGTATTTTTGTTTTGAAAATTTGATCCCTTAGAAGTTTTATAGATGCACCAATTAAATACTGCTTGTAGAACATATCTTGGCTTTTGAAAATATCGAAAAAGTCTTTTAATAAGCCTAGAAAAAAATAAACTATTAGGTCTAAAATGTACACTTTCAAGTGCAAACTCCCCTACATATAAACCCTTTTTCGGGTATGGTTTTATTGTACAATGTGGAAAATTCAGTTTTTTTAATAATAATCGTAAAAAATATATGTATATTTATGCCTGAACTTCACAAAATAAAATAAAATATGCATTTTTGCGTTGTTATTTTTTACTTAAATCAAGACGCCACTCGACGAATTTGGATTTCTAAAGTGAACCTTATGCCATCGACGTAAGAACTATCATTTGTTACAACCATTTTGTTTCAGTTCCGCCCCGCCTGTGAAGGAGAATAGACGTCCCTAGACTCCGCGACGCTTGGTTCCGAGAAGTCAAATTTAAATTTCCTTGTAATTACTACCTTTTCCAACCCTTCGAAAAGCTTTTTCTCAAGTCTTGTCAAGTATTTTTAAATCCCGCCCAGAGATTCAATTTGGGAGGCGGGAATGGGTACCGCCGCCCGGGAACCTTTATTGGATAACCAACACCTCTGCCATAGGTAACCCCAAGTGGTTCGCTACGTTTGGTGATTTAGCAGGGGTGCCCGGGTTCATGGGGTGAGGTTTGTCTAGGTAATGGAGGCGGATGACCAGGACTCACTGAACCCCAGGTTCCTATCCACCCCTTAAACCCTTTTCCTTCCCAGAACTCTCCTCTCCTTCTTTTCCTAAAATAAAACCTCCACACAGCACCCCCAAAAATGACATAGGCCTTGAGGGAAATTATTTTCCTCAGGGCCTCCTGTGTGGAGCTCTTGTAAAAAAAAGAAATATTCGGTTTAATGAAAACAAATAACTTTGTGTAAACCACTATTTAACCACTATTTGTTTACACAAAATTATTTGTTTTCATTAAATTAAATAATGATGCCACAAAGTGAATTTGCGAATTTTGAAGAAATAAAGAAATATTCCGATTTAGAATTTTTCTAGGACTATTGGATCACCTTAAAACTAAATGGAAAAATAAATGCACTGTTATTTAGGTTAGAATGTAATCATTAGTTAAAAAAATTGAATTTTTTACTCATTGAATTTTTTTTTTTTAAATTAGTTGTTTTCTTCCAAATATGTAGGTTCTATGGCGTAATTACTACAACTTCTAGTAGAGTTTTCATGACCTCTAAACTTCAGATTAGTATCTAGTTAAACTTTTGATAAAACAATCTTAAAAGTAAGTATCACAGAGAAATTGTCTTGTTTTATCGTAATGCATATAAAAGTAATATTATTAGTTGGTTGGTGTTGTAATTAAGTTGGATGTGCCTGATGTTAGCAATAAACCTGTTCGTAATGACAGATCGTGATGGATCGGGCGGCTAATGACAATGTTGTGAGGAATCGGAGGGAAAGCCAGAATTAAAAGTTTATGGTGAAGGGACCATCTGCGTTGATTATGTCGAGGCATGAATTCAATGATGCGGTATATTGTGATCTTTGGAAGATGTTAATGAGATTTTGTTGAGCGGGTTGACAGGTGGACGGAATTTAAAATTGATTAAATAAACAGAGCAAGCTGTAATGTAAGCCAATGATGAATTATGACCCCTTTGCGAATTTAATGGTTTTTCTGGTAAAAGCTTCAGTTTTTTAATAAAAAGAAATACGTTTTTGATGTAAAACTTGTTGAAAAAGTAGCCATTTCAATGCAGAAAAGTGTGAAAAATACAAATATAGCCAGTGTACTTCAGTTAACTCATAAACACGTAATAAAATAACAAAATAAAAATAGATAACAAAAATTAAATATAAATAACAAAAAAGCTCAAAGCGGTGGAAAACTATACCTAAAGCGAAGTACTTATCTTTTCGTGTGATATCTGAAGTAGCAGAAACTTTCGAATGGTGAGCTATGGCGTGATAAAATTTTATTCGGAATTTTCTTTTGAATTTCCTTGAAGTTGATCGAAAAACTGTTTTCAGCTTGCAATCTCAATTTTTTGCTTTGTAATTTTTTAAAGTTTTAAATAATAAGTTTTGCTTCAATTTTTTCAAATATTAAAAAAAATAGTGTTGAAGCTAGGGCGAAGCCGTGTTCTTAATAACACTGACCAAAAGTAAAAGCATTTAAATAGCGTTGTAAAGCGGGTTAAGAGAGGGGCTGTAGGAATGGATTAACTAATGCGGGTCTTGAAGGAGCTTGGAGTAATAATAATAATAGATGACATTAGCTAGTTTCTCATACGAGCCGACTTACACAAAAACGGGTTGAAGAAACGACCCGTTCTCATGAAGCCAACATCAACAACTACTGTGAACGGATGTTCCGATACAAGATGTAGAAAATAAAAAAAAAATTAAAAAATTCTCTGTTTATAAAACTGTCCCACAGATTTCAATGAATATATTATTACTAAGACTTTAAGATTCATAAACTCTCATTCACCCTTCAGTTGATTTCCTCCCTTAATGTTAGGGTAGTTGTGCTGGCTACATCAATATGCTAACAAATCCCTCGGCCAACAGCCATCAAATATCTCTATTTACCACCGTTTATGAAGATTTATGGCTTTCTGGTTAATGTCCTAATACATGCAGTGATATTGATTCCCATTTGTAGACTTACATACGATTACACGAGGGTGCTTTTAATATACGACTTATTTGGGGATATCAAACAAACCTATTACAAGATTTATTTGATTGTATAAATTCAAATTCGTAATTAATTTGAAAATTGAATAGTTTTTTGTGTAAGCTTGTAATAAGAGATTATTCATAAAATACTCTCACGCACAAGGTGTATTTATGTTAACTGATCAATTTTAAAACAAAATAAGACATTTTATTTTTTATGTGTAGGTATACCGCACAAGAGTTCCAACTGCCCAGAGCCATTGGATCTTGGGAATCCACCCAGCAACCTTATAAATAAAATATGGTATTTTTTCTCGAATTGGTAATATTTTTAAAAGGAAGACAGACTTTCTTGGGTTACGATTAATCTGCTAATATTTGAAAATCTCCTACAACCATCACACTAAGCGTAAATTTTGCTTGTGTCGTGACGGGGGGATTAGCTAGCCGAGGAATAGAACTCACAACACCTGGGTAGGAACAGACGCGATGCCAACTCAGCCACTGACCGATCTAGTCTTTATTAATCTCCACTAAATATAATTTAGGAGGCAGGTATGGGTACCGCCAAAACCATTTATTGGATAACCAACAGCTCTGCCATATGTCACCCCAAGTGGTTCACTACGTTTGACTTAGCAGGGGTGCCCGGGATCATCAGGTGAGGTGTATCCAAGTCTTGACGACGGATACGCCTGCCCACTAGCTGAGAGACTGGTTTGGGTAGACCCCTTTACCTCTCTAACTGGTCTTCCGTTACTCCTGGACGCACTGACCCATAGATTCCTACCCACCCCTCATACCTTTTTGGAAAGGTGAATTATGTATTTTATTCTGATTTGGATTTGCAGCTTGCAGCCTTTCCGAGCACTGTAAACCTTGTAGGATGCGTGTGTAGGGAAAATTTGCCAATAAGAACTCTTGATTATGCGGTCAAATATATTTACAAGTAACGTTATATTTTATAATAAACTCGATACAAAATTAAAATCGTAACAACTAGAGTGACACAGGAAGGAATGTAAAGCAGCCGAACTAGGCGAACGCGGGAACCGGAATAAATTTGCAATATCATGCACTGGACCGGAGAGCAACTCTCAGGGATACCAGTCGGTAAAATTTAGCTCTAATAATGTTTTAAGGCTATTCAGCCATACCTTTTTTCCCCTCATTCCTTGATCCCACCCAGGCGTCGCGTGTTTGACTCCTCGGTTAGCTAAATCCTCCACCGCGACACAAACAACATTTTCCGTTTACTGTGGTGTTAGAAGAAGACATTAAAATATTTTCAGGTTATCCATACCCCGGGAATGTTTGTCTTTCTTTAAAATATTGAAAGAGTACAGCATAAGTTTTTAAGATTTATTAATTATAAACTCGGAATACCTATCGAAGAACTAAATTATGTATATCTAATGGAATTACTCAATATAAGCGATTTAACGTCAAGGCGTGTAGTGAGCGATTTAGTTTGCCTTTTTAATATTGCGAATGGCAGACTGGACGCCCTCGATTTAACTTGTAAAATTAATTTGAGAGTACCCACGCGTGATACCCGTTCTAATGCACTTTACTTTGTTACCAATTCTACTAATAATTATTTTGAAAACTCTCCAATACAAAGACTTCATATACTCGGAAATAA
The DNA here is from genome assembly GCA_936435175.1 of Glyphotaelius pellucidus. Lineage (NCBI taxonomy): Eukaryota > Metazoa > Arthropoda > Insecta > Trichoptera > Limnephilidae > Glyphotaelius > Glyphotaelius pellucidus. The sequence goes on from OW386548.1 coordinate 34,642,590, forward strand.
ATATACTTCAATTGACGTTTATCGACATCAATCGATTTCTAAATTTAAACTCAGTATATCAGAACATTTAAAATAAAGCTATAAATATCATGCACTATATAGCACCTTTATCGATATATTATTGTAGCTATGTTTCGATAAACACGTACCAAATATGTATAACAAAGATTGCTAATTATAAACATAAATAATGACAATCTTGTCTTATTTCTCTTTATAATTAAAATAACTATCTCACATTAATTTACGTGACCATATATTCTATTTTACCTGCTTTGTGTCATATCTAGTGTTATCTATGTTTTGTTTCTTATATCTTATGTTATCTTTTTTTTTCTTACAGTTATATTATGTTTATATTATATTTTGTTATTTCCTATACTTTACCAAAAACATGTACTGCACTTTATGTAAAGCCCTATGGGCGTTTAAATAAATAAATAAATAAATAAATAAAATAACAACAAAAAAATAGTAACTTTACAGATGACGTCATATTCCTTGAGGAAAATTATTTTCCTCAGAGGCCTCCTGTGTGAAAAAAATTTATGTTAAAAAAATTTATGTTTATTTTATTATGCATTGTTTGTTTTATATTTTGACCGCCGCCCAACATAAAACAATTTACATTTCAAGGATCTACCTACAAAATATGCTTCATACATTGAAATTTACACTGTACGAATGTTTTGGTCAAATGATTCATATCTCCATTCAGGATATACCAAGCATTTACTTAACCCTACCCATCTCAGTGTTATCTATCCGCCTGTGAAAAGGCCTTCAGCCCAAAGCACTCCCCATTCTCTCGCAAGGGGTGACCGTCGAATGCTAATTCATTAAATGACGCGTTAGAAAAATCAACCCTTTAAGGATACTCCGCAGTCGACTTCATATATCACGTTATAGCATTTAATATAATAGATTGTATCGACCAGGGAACCGGCGTACGGCTGGTCGCGTGTTTGCACTCTTTGTAAAGGGTTTCACATTGCTGTACTACTAGGAGATGAAATAAGTAAATCATTATAATATTGAATTGTGTACATTGTAATAGAAGGAAATATCTTTAGAATAAGAAGATACTTTTTTAATGAGATGAAGGTAATTTTTTTGTGCGATGCCAGTGGAACTATGGTATGTCTAAATGTAAGACTGAATAGAATCTGGCTATTCAGATTTTTGCCATTAAATACTTCTAATGCCATTTATGACGACTTCTGGTTCGATTCTGATTTATGGTATTTTACCAGTGCAATTAATTAGGGCGTTGATAATTAATAAAGAAATACATATAAATAAAATTATATAAACTAGGTATGTAGTTACAACACGCTTTGGCACCAGGGTTGTTCTTCTTTTAAACCTACATAACTTTTACCACTCTGCCACATTTCCACCACTCCGTCACGTTTTATTTTTACTATAAATGAATCTAACTGGATCACACATGGGAAATTGTAGCAAGGGGGGAGAGAGGCCTAAAATACCTATTGGGGGTGACAAACACGAGCTGCGTGTATACCTATTTCAAATGAAAACCCACGTGACGGAGGTGTCGTACGACATAAAAATTGTAGAAGACAAGTTTTTGAGATTTTTTTAAATATTTTATTAAACATCATTAAAAATAAAAATCGCTGTTACTATTATACCTTTTGGAGTTCAAAAATAGTTTTATATTTTATGTCATATCATTTTTTGTAACATTATAGAATACATGCGTCGAGATGGCAGAAGACAGCTGTGATTTGTATGAAATACACTTCTATCACGAGAAGTTTCACCTCTGTCACGTAATTTTGACTACAAAAATATAAACACTTTTTTTTTAAATGCCCACAGTCGTTACGTCTTTAGTACAGTAGATTTTAAAGTAATTATAAAATAATAATATTGGCAATTCTGTTGAATATTTCTCCACTAACTGGTGGAGACAACTTTATGTAGGTTAAAAAGAAGAACAACCCATCAACCCCCTTCTTGAGTTTGAGTCTAGGTACCTACAAGATTTTGTAACAAAACTGTATTTTCTACAATAATTTGTCAACATGTTTATTGACTTCTCATCATTAAACTCTGTACATCGTCGACAAAAGACAAAATTACATGAAATTCAATATTACATTCTAAGTTTCACCTTCCATTTATTACTTGGCAACAAATAACATGAGAACATACAGACAGGTATTGAATTTGTTATCAGTCAAATAACGTCAGTGGAAAATCACTGAGTGTATTAAACTATCATGGAACATAGATTGTTTGAACAAAAACAACACCACACAAGATAACATTAATAATTTAATAATATTCAATACTTGAATGTCCTGATTTACAATGTAAACAACATGCACTAATGCTTCGATGCAATTAATAATACAATGCATTTATCTTACACAGGTTTTCATGGTGGTATTGGTAATTACGTGTGACCTTAGCCACTGGAGCGACAGCGCAATTTAAAACTTTTTTCTCGGATGGCTCAACATTTTTTGGTGATCATTTTGAATGTTTTCCGCCCATATAAACAAAAAATCGTACCTCCGAATTTTAATATATGGAGACACAAACTGATTATAGACCTATGTAGCCAATGGAATTACCTATCCTTTGTCGATTATATTTATAAAAAAATATTTATAAAAAAATATTTATTAAAAATCGTAATAATAATAAGCCTTTTAGGACTGACTTCTGTTAAGTATGAATCTTGACACGTCCTTATTTATTACAATACTAGCTTTTCCCCGCGGCTTCGCTCGCATGGTATTACGGGAAATTACTGTAGCGCTTGCACTTATCAATTATCTCCCCCCCCACCCCACCCCCATCCCCTCCCGCATTCCATATATTCATTCCCTTACATTCAGTTTTCAAACATCTCGCCTACCACCTAAATTTCATAATGCTATAGCTCAAAGAAAAAAAGAATTACTTATCCAATTTTGTTCATTCGTTCGGAATTTATGCGCTTACAAACATTTCGGATGTTTATTTTTATTTATATTAATATAATAAAAAAATACTCTATTTATCATTCAGTCTTTATAATCGTTACGAATTATATTTTTAATATAGGAACTCTCATCTGACATTTATTCCAAACTTGTCCAAAAAAAAAACGAATTCTAATATTTGAATTTTCTGCATTAGTAGCTGACCAGTAGACTGAGTACCTACCAGCATAGAGCCCAGAAATGTATCAACATTGTTTCCATGGAAAAGATTTTTTTCTGACGTTAGCAAAAACTCGCTTATGTTAGCGATAGAAAACGTATAACAAATGTAATATATTAATATTTATAATTTCATAACGCCAGAGCTAACCATCATATACAACCTGTAGTCTGCGCATATAATTTAGCTTTATATTGGTGAAAGAATTATTAAAGTCTTTATATTGTGTTATGCGTGAAAAGGTCATAAACAAACTCGAGCAGTTTCGCATTTATAATATTAGTATGGAAGTATGGATATCCCGAAGCTCAGTTTGCCTCTTGGCATAGATCTCTTCTAACATTTTCCACTGGGACCTGTCATGGGCGTAAAATCATAAACTTCTACTTAATTAAAATAAGGGAGAATTTTCCAAAATTGGCAGCAAAGCAATCCGAGGTATTTTAAATAGTGCCATATTGTGGCAAAAAGCGCTACAGTGGTTAGGCAGATACATAGAATAAAGAAGAAAAATAGAAGAGCTTTCCATGCACAATTTGAATGGAAATATATTAAATCATAATATGTAAGCCTGGGTTGTATAAATAACGCCAAATTTGTTGGGCATAAATACCCTAAAAATTATTTGATTAATGAATCTCGCGGTCATAAATATATCAACAGAATGACGATCAGCACTGGTCTAAATGTACACAAAAGACACCAACCTTATAGATCAACCGTCTGCTGCGTATATTGGTTATTTTCCAAACGTTAGAAATCGTGCACAATTTGATAATATCGACCGACACCGATTACGGTTATCAAGCTGATCCGGAGAAAGTAAAATTCAACAACGATTCCAAATTAAAATCATTTGGCAGTTGCGTTTTTTCATGCCACAATAACATTTGAATAATTCAGATTCGCTGGTCTATTCGCAGTTCAAATGGGCACAATACATTTTAGTATCCCTGACAGCTCATAGAGACCGCCAAACAACCACTTTGTTATATGAATATTTTAAAATTATAATCGAGATCAAAAGCATATTATGATGCCTAACCACATATGTTCCATTTGGTTCCATGCCAATTGAGAATAAAGTCAACTCAACACCTCCTTGAAAAGTTATTAAAAGCTACGAAAAAAATAATTTTAAATTAGCCGATAACCCTAACCTAACGTAACCTATTTAACCATTTTTTTAAACATATTTTTTATCACTCTAAATTGCTTTATCTGAAATGGTTCTGAGTTGGTTCCGAGTTGTACGGTCACCGTTCCATTTAGCAAGTAAGAGATACACTAAAAAAGGAGCTAAATTTTATGACAATGAAGTTAACTATACGTTTTATTGTATCTACTTTAATACATAAAATTAAAAAAGGATCGATGTTTGTGAAAAGAAAAAAACACATTGCAATCACAAGATACACGGACACGGGACGAGAAATGCAAAGCAAATTCGATTGTCGACAAGGAAGAAATCGAGCACCCAGAATCACCCAAATCAAATTTAGTACCAGGCCGTCCAACTTAATAACAAAATCCTAAATTAAATTACTAAGAATTAAAATATTTTTAATTTTAAAAAGAATTAAGAAATTATGTCTACCACAAATGTCGAATTTTTGTCTGTGATTGAACTAAACACGCGGGTACCTAGACTTAAAATAAATACATTTAATTTTTTTTTAAATGACAATGGTATGATTTTAGGTTTTCACTGCCAAAAGTATTTTTGTTATTTATTTTTGTTATTTATTTTGTTATTAATTTATTTTTGGGGTGTTATGCCGTGTTGCGTTACCTCCTTCTTTAGCCAACGTTTCGGACAGCGTTACAGTGTCCATCAACAGGGCAGATGAGCTTTTCATTCCCAGAACTTCCTTTTCTGAAAAGACCCTCCACACAGCATCCCCAAAGATGACATAGGCCCTAAGGGGAATTATTTTTCTCACGGTCTCCTGTGTGGAGCTAGTGTTAAAAAAATATAAAGATGCGCAATAAATTAAATAATATAATCAATCTGAAAGTACTTAGTGCTTGATAGTAATAAAAAAATATTGAGAGATTGTGGTAGAAAGATATTAAAACATTGAAAGGTTTGAATAAATAATTGTTGAAAATTATATAAAAAACTGTATAAATTATATAAAAAATGCATGCAAAATGTAAGTGGACTTAGCCGACTTTGATATTAAACCCCTGAAATAAATATACGAAATGTATTCACTCATCGTTTTCAAATATCGCCGAAAAGTTTACAAAGCAATAAACCAAATCCACCCTAATTCCAGCTCAACCGCTAACTGTTCCAAATTTAAATTTGATATAATTTTAAAATTGTCCTCCGCCGCCAAGAGGGAACATTTCCATACTTTGCCTCATCCCCGAGACAGAGGAACACCCCCATTACACAATACGGAATGAATAAAGTTTATAAGCCCTTGTCAACATATTGCCGGGGGTTGAGGGAATAAATCACGTGGAGTTTTGTTTTCCGAGAGATTGATTTTCATGGTTTGTTGTTTCCTCAGGCAATTTGTTTGGTTAAGTATGTCGTACCGTTTTTTTTATGTTTTTTCATTTTGCAAATGCGTTCGCTGTGATGCAGGGGATGCAGCGCGTGGTCATTGTATTGATTATATCGTTTTACGCAAACTTATCTATACGTTGGCGTTTTTACGATCAGATTTAAAAGCAGAAACATGTTCCTTGCGAAAAATGAAATACCTTAAGATGAAGACATCCAAACTAATATTATAAATGCGAAACTGCTCGAGTTTGTTTATGACCTTTTCACGCATAACACAATATAAAGACTTTAATAATTCTTTCACCAATATAAATCTAAATTATATGCGCAGACTACAGGTTGTATATGATCGTAATCTCTGGCGTTATGAAATTATAAATATTATTATATTTGTTATACGTTTTCTGTGGCTAACAAAAGCGAGTGTTTGCTAACGTTAGAAAAAAATCTTTTCCATGGAAACAATGTTGATATATTTTTGGGCTCTATGCTGGTAGGTACTCAGTCTACTGGTCAGCTACTACTGCAGAAAATTCAAATATTAAAATTCGTTTTTTTTTTTGAACAAGCTTGGAATAAATGTCAGATGAGAGTTCCTATATTAAAAATATAATTCGTAACGATTATAAAGACTGAATGATAAATAGGTTTTTTTTTAATTATATTAACGAACTTCCAAATATTTAAATAAAAATAAACATCCGAAATGTTTGTAAGCGCATAAATTCCGAACGAATGAACAAAATTGGATAAGTAATTCTTTTTTTCTTTGAGCTATAGCATTATGAAATTTAGGTGGTAGGCGAGATGTTTGAAAACTGAATGTAAAGGAATGAATATATGGAATGCGGGAGGGGATGGGGATGGGGTGGGGGGAGATAATTGATAAGTGCAAGCGCTACAGTAATTTCCCGTAATACCATGCGAGCGAAGCCGCGGGGAAAAGCTAGTAGTAAATAATGCAAAATCATACAAAATCATATGTTTTTGTTTTGAAAATTTGATCGCTTAGAAGTATATAGATGCTTCAATTAAATACAGCGTGTAGAACAAATCTTGGCCCTTAAAAATGTCGGTCATTTTTTTAATAAGTCTTTTAATAAGCCTCGAAAAAAATAAATTATTAGGTCTATAAAAAATACTTTCAAGTGCAAACTCTCCTACTTATAAACCCCTTTTCGGATATAGTGTTATTGTGTATGTGTGGCAAATTCAGTTTCTTCTAGGATAATCGTAAAAAAAATTATATTTACGCCAGAACTTCACAAAATAAAATAAAATATACATTTTCACGTTGTTATTTCACAATACGGCCGGCAGTCGACGAATTTGGATTTTCAAAATGATCTCTATGCCGTCCACCGAAGAACTACTGACTAACTCCACCCATTTTTTGTTAGTCCTCCCTCGGCCGGAGCAAGGAATAGACGTGAAGTCTGCGTCGCTTGGTTCCGTGAAATCAATGTTAAATTTCCATTTTATTACAATAAACAATACGTAAAAAAGGAGTAAATATTTTTTTCAGGCCTTTACGAAATCAACCTGTATTAAAAAATTCTCAATTACCTTTTCCAACCTTTCCAAAAGCTTTTTCTCAAGTAATTTTAAACTCCTCCCATAAAAGAGCGTGAATTCCGATTTCAATTTTTTCCTGAACTATTGGATCGCCTTAAGAGGAACGTATGCGCGGCCCATTTCGGTCAGTTTCATACAAATCATAAATTTGGATTTAAGATCAAAATACCCAAGTAAACTGAAAATTTTTTTTGTAATCACAAGGTATATGAAATATCTAGTACGGGTGTGAGCTACTTTATTTATTTTTGCTTTAAATTATAAGATACAGGTCACTAAAATTTTTGTGTTTCATGATTTTAGAGGCATAATTGACAATTATTTGTGAGTAAATGAAAGACATTAATAAAATAATTTAAGTACAATGAAAAAAAAAAAAAATATTGTTAAAAATTAATATGTTGGTTAATAATTTTAATACAATTTTTTGTTCCGCCGTAAATAGGTTATTTGTATTTTAAATTTACACCTATCAAAATGAATTTTTTTGTTAATTTTTATTTTATATTTCGTATTTATTTATATTTCTATGATAAATAAAAGTAAAATAATTTTTTATTGTTTTTCGTTTGCTCACAAATAATTGCCCAAATTGCCTCTAAAATCATGAAACATTAAAATCTTTAATGGCCCATATCTTATAATTTAAAGCAAAAATAAATTAAGTACGTACTAGATATTTGATATAACGTTTGAATACAAAAATATTTTTTCAGTTTGGTTGGGTATTTTGATCTTTAAATCCAAATTTAAGATTTGTATGAAACTGGCCGAAATGCGTCGCGCATACGTTCCTTTAAATTACAAAGTAGAAAACTTTTGGCTTGTCGTTCCCTTGAATAAATCAACAATGAAATAAAAGCTCTCTGAATCAACTAAATTTTCTCAGCTTTTCCGATCAGCTCATTTATTTAAATAATATGAACATCATACATATAATATAGATGTTTGATTCTTTAATTTAATTGATAAATAAAACACTTGTGTTGCAAAGTTGTGTAACGAAGAAACGACATTTATGTTTATTATATCACTTTCTTTTTATGGTTTCTTCTAACAAACTGACACTTTACAAATAAAATCATAGAATAATAAAACAAGTGACAATTCTCATTTTAACCGACACCACAACAATACTTTTTCTTTACATACATTCAACGCAAGGTTTCATTTTTAAATTAGCTCCATACGGAAGGCTTTGAGATAAAGAATTGGCTGATGTCATCTTTGGGATGCTGTGTGGAAGGGTCATTTAAGAAAAGGAAGGAGAGGAAGTTCTAGAATGAGGTGTGGGCAGGAATCTGAGGATCAGTGTGTTCAGGTGTAACCGATGTATAAATCCAATCCTCTCACTGTGAGGCAAGGTGACGTTCCGAGAGATTAGTTATTAGCTGGAGAGATTAAAATGTCTCCCTCAACCCGTATCTCCTGATGATAAGTCAATTTAAAATACTTGTATCAAAATATATTTGATCTCTTTCTTCCTCAATGGTCCTACCCCGAAGGCCGCCATTACTTACTCCGGGCACATGGACAAACAAAAGAAAAAACATTTAGTTATATTTTTTCGAATTATGTAGGTATCACTAACCTGTATTTATTTATTGACGCCCTATTGGGCATATCGAATACAAATTTCATTATAACAACATCAAAACCATAAATAAAAAATATTACAAAATATATAAATAAAGCATAAACTTAATAAAATAAATAAGAATATATCTAATGCTAAATTCACTTGGATGACTTTAGAGAACTCGTAGGTACAAATCATATACCTACGAGCAACTAAAACATTTAAAAATTCAAAATACATTAATTTTTATTTAATTACTCGTTGTTTGCATCTAGAATACGAACAATAAAAAAAAACAAACAAAAGAAAATCGAAAGAAAATAAAATTATTATAATTGTATTATAATGTTATATTTAACAATTTTCACTTATTCTATCATTAAAATTCTGTCACTAAAAGCGTATTAAGCATTGCATTTGCCAATCATTACGCAGGTAAAAACAACGCATTAAAGTCCAACTTCCCCTCCGTGTGATTCCCAGGGGTGCTGGCTGTTAGCTGCTTAACCCCCTTGTGCCTATTTTACGCCCTATAAACTGTACCAGCGGGGGTCTTCATTGCGATCTAAATTCACCTTCAGAACATTAGAACATTTGATATTGTGTCCTCGGTCCGCACGCTCAATAATTAGGGGACGATTTTGGACATGTAATTATTATGTTTAACAAAACATAGTTGTGATGACTTAAGGCGTGATGTGCAAAGTCAATATTATCATAAACAAGAAATGTGAGAATTTTCAGCAAGTTTTTGTTTTATTACTAGTGTCTGCTACACCCGCAATCGCAGGTTTCCAACACCCTTACATTTAAAAAAAATAGGGGATTAAACGCTACTGCGTACTAATATCTCGTGGAAACGTATTTCGCTGTTTCAACGCAAGTGGAAGTGCGAGGGTACCGGTATCCGAAGTTTCCGGTCTTTCGGCGTTAGGGCGTTGGGAGCGTTAGAGGTTAAATTGGACTAATTGAAGGTGAAAAAAAAAATATTTCGCCGTGTATCTCATCTAAACAATGAAGATAGTCTGAATTCTTGAAAAATCAGTTCCAATTTTTTAAAAGTGCAATCAAAGTTTTTTCTATTAAAAAATATTATATTACATTTTATCGCTGTCTGAATTTTCCAAATAAACGCTTATATTCAAAGCAACTTCAGTCCTTCCCCACATTCCTCTTTCCCATTTCCTTCCTATCGATACTACCTTCACCCTCACAACAAAGCCCACTTGGGGATGACATAATCTCACTGGCTCCATTTGGTTGGTAGCAGTTGGGACTCACATCTACAGTATTTACTTAAAAAAGCTCTATAGTTCATTGAACCGGGTTACAGACAGTTAGTATTTTTAATTAGGTATGTTTATTAAACATGAAAAATATGAATCAGATAGTGTGGTGCTTGGCGAGTCGTCCTATTTTTTAACGTTCAAATGGATATTTTAATGAAATTGGCGAAAATAGCATTCCAAGCTAAAAATCATTTCTTTAACCTAAAAATTTCAAATTGTTCTTCCAAAAGATATTTTTATTTATTTATTTATACACGCCTTTAAGGCTTTTACAATATAACATTATTAAAGTTACGCATTTTATTCAGGAGTATAATTGTAAGCATGAAGTATATAACATTATAAACTGTACAAGTAAATTTTTTTTTTGTTTTTCATTTACTCACAAATAATTGCCCAAGTTGCCTCTAAAATCATGAATCACTGAAATCTTTAATGGCCTATATCTTATAATTAAAGCGAAAATAAATAAAGTAGGTAACTCACATCCGTACTAGATATCTGATATAACTTTTGATTACAAAAATAATTTTTCAGTTTGGTTGGGTATTTTGATCTCAAATCCAAATTTAAGATTTGTATGAAACTGGCCGAAATGAGCCGCGCATACAGTGGCGATAGTTAAATTATTTTAAGGAAAAACACTTTTTGTAACTTGTGCAAAATAAGAAGAATTTGTTTTTTGCGCCCATACGCAACGCGAATATGAAAAATTAGTTTTGTCCATAAACTAGAAAGGCTAACAAACACAATATTGTATCCGTGATTCAATCCATTACTGTATTATTTGTTAGCCTTTTATGAAAGATTTGAGTTTGTTTACGAACAAAAATATTTATTCATATTCATGTTGATTATGTACGGGCATTTAATATTTTAAAGCGTGTCAAAAGGTGTCCTAACCTAAAATAATTAAACTATCGCCATCTACGAAAGAGCAGAATATGAATTATTTTAGAAATCATCTTAAATATTATATTATTTGCATTTTGACGTACCTATCTACCCAAAACGAAAAATCTAATAATAAAAAATAAAAATAATTAATGCTATAAAATTTATTATGTGTATATTTTCCAAATCGTTATTTTTATAGTGCATAACTATATATATTATGGGGGTATCTCACCTTTCTCTCGATAACTATCCATTCTAATAAATAAATATTCGCATTAGGCAGAAAACTCGACTAATTTATCCGAAGATTGTAGACACTACTGTAAAGCAACCTATAAAAAACCAACTCTTAAATACATTTTCCAACTTTTCCAAAAGCTTTTTCTCAAGTCTTGTCAAGTTTTTTTTAAATCCCGCCCAAAAAGAGGCGTGGATTCCGATTTCGATTTTTTCCTGGACTATTGGATCACCTTAGATATTAAAAGTTATTAGACTTATTCCTTTTACTACATTCTCCCAAACAAATTTTCTAAATTATGCTTGAGACTTCTTAAGTTCACATCTTCATTAAAAATAAATGAAGATCGTAATATAGTTAAAGATATCTTGAAATTAGTATTTTATTACTTAAGTTAACATTGCCACTCGCGATTTGGGAATGCTCGGTTCGGCCGTGACCAGAGTACAAGTATATCAGAGCGGAATGTTCAATCCGCGGAACGTCCGCATTTAGAATCGAGTATTATAACATCGGCATCGAGCTTTATGAACCGCTTTCGAAAACATCCGTTCGTAAAAGTTACCTCCGAGGCGCCTCTACAAAATGCCGGCCAAATAATATATCGGAGTGCTTTTTAAAACGGAATTTATGCTTCCAACTTTAGCCATTAGTGAACGTAAAGGGCAGTTCACAAATTTTGTGTTATTACACATTTCAAGAAAAACAGGTCATTATTTATTTTTAATAAAGTAAAATTTGTTTTACAGCAAAGTTTCCATTTTTGAAAAATTACTAGCGAAGTCCCCGGCGTTGTTCAGACTCTACGCAAAGTTTTGCGAAATCAGATGTAGTTAGTAATTTTCGATCGGGAGAGACTGGTTGAGGAAAACTTTTGGACTTCTCCTACTCTCTCTCGGAACATCGCCTTGCACCGCAGTAGGAGGGATATTTATTTATTTATTTTTTAAATGAGCTCCACACAGGAGGCCCTGAGGAAAATAATCTCCCTCAGGGCCTATGTCATCTTTGGGGATGCTGTTTGGAGGGTTTTTTTAAGGAAAGGAAATGGAGGAGAATTCTGAAAAGGAAAAGGGTTTAAGGGGTGGGTAGGAATCTGGGGTTCAGTGTGTCCTGGTCATCCGCTTCCAAGACCTACACAAACCTTACCCCATGAACACGGGCACCCCTGCTAAATCACCAAACGTAGCGAACCACTTGGGGTGACCTATGGCATAGGTGTTGGTTATCCAATAAAGGTTCCCGGGGCGGCGGTACCCATTCCCGTCTCCCAAATTGTAAAACGGATAGATTCATGTATCCGTCACTTCTGTAAACACTGACCCCCAGATTCCTATTCATTCATTTTTCCTTACGAGTACTCCTTCTACGTCATTTCCTAAAAAGACCCTTCATACGGCATCCTCAAAGATGATACAGGCCCTGATGGGAATTATTTTCCTCAGGGCCTTCTGTGTGGAGCTAATGTAAAAAAAAAAATCTGAATGAAAAAAATACGATTTTTATGGCAGTCTGAATTCTCATTGTCTATTCATCCAGAAACGGCATGATTGTTAGTTAGTTTAATCAGCAAAAAAATAGTTGGTGCACAAATATTTTTTTTAAAACATTTTCTTATTTTCCAATAGGGAGTGAGAACTCACCTTTGACTCCAACTTTAGCCATTAGTGATCCCAACAGCGATCGGAAAAGCTCGCGACGGATATATTCAGCCTTCAGCGAGAGCGACAGGGACAGCCTGACCATAGATCAATATACTACCATACTCCGAGAGACACTCAGAGGGGCGTGTCCGCCACAGTTATTACTGGTAAGTACCTACTAGACAGGGTGGTATCTACCCATCTGCAATATTATTACAGGGCGACAATAAAATGTAGAAAATTAAAAACAAGTTAACAAAACCACGCAAAATCATGTGTGAACCTCTTTTTGAATAAAGTTTTATTGGAAAATGATCGGAAAGCATTTTAATATTTCTGCCAGAAGTTCACAAAATAAAACAAAACACAAGCCTTTACAAAATCAACCTGTAAAACACAACTTTCAAACCTTGCCCAACCTTTCCTTTCCTTTCCTTTCCAAAAAAACCTTGCCAAGTATTTTTTAATTCTTCCAAAAAAGAGGCAGGGATTCCGATTTCGAATTTTTCGAGGACTAGTGGATCACCTTAACTTGAAATAACAACGTGTGGGTACATAATAGGCACATAAAGATATGCGCTTTGAACAAGGTATTTTTTAAAAGTTATTCAATTAGCTAAGTGTTTTTAAGCAATTTAAAAAAATCTGAGTGTGAAATTAAAAAATCTGTGCAATTCACACGCGGTAGAAGTGAAACTAGAAAGTCGCTAGATGTCGCTTTCTTTTCTTTTGACTGTTTATTTTAAAGTGTTTTGAAGATTGGATATTGATTTCACAAAAATAAAAATGTTTATTTTTTGGATTTCATAGGATTCGAACCTCCGTTCGCTGAATGTCTGTCTCTCTGGCCGCTGAGATTTGTCAGCGTCTTGCCTTAGCCGCTGCGCTATCGAAAGCTCGCGCCTGGCCATGAATTTACCGCATTATATTAGAACCGAGGATCCGTCGACGCACAATTTTAGTGACGCACATACGAATTTCAAATTTCGAATTTCATACGAATTTCAAATCACGACGGGGCTATAGAAGTTTCGCTTCAAAAATCTTTTTGCAACTTTTATTGGACACACTGTACGTAGAAGCTTTATTGGAGCGACCTAAAATAAAGCCGTGTTGCGTGACGTCAGAGATATTATTCTACTTTGGATTTATTATTTTTATTGTTGGCCTCATTATGCATCGATCACCTTCAAAGGAAGGTCTGACACTCGATGGCACGTCAATACTGTCCATAACAACATGAACATGTCATGGCTTTTTGGTATAGAGTGTAGCAGATAGAAAGGTAATCACTGTTTTTGATTAATCTGTTTTTAATAAATGCAAAAAAATATGTTTAGGATAAATTGAAGCTTTTCCTATCGTTTCCATTGAGTAGAATAAAAATAAAATTGTTAACAACTTTTCGAAAATAAAATTTTATGTTTAAGGTGATCCAATAGTCCAGGAAAAAATCGAAATCGGAATTCACGCCTCTTTTTGGGAGGAGTTTAAAAATACTTTACTTTAATTTTTTTACAGATTGATTTCGTAAAGGCCTGTAAAAAACATTAAATTCTTGTTTACGCATTGTTTATTGTAAAAACAAAGAAATTTAAATTGATTTCACGGAACCAAGCGACGCGGAGCCTATACGTATGTTCTCCGCTCCGGCCGGGGCCGAACTGATGCAAAATGGGTGTGACAAGTCAGTGGTCCTTGGGTGGACTGCATAAGGTTCACTTTTAAAATCCAAATTCATCTGTAATACTTCTAAGCTTTCAAAACAAGTTTTTAAAACCAAAAATCATGATTTTCTATTATTTCCCATGGCTTCATCTTAATCTGAGTGAAAGGCTCGCATGGTATTTTCTATAATAATAATAATAAATGCAGTGTGTGTATAGCGTCCTTTTGTTGACAATAGCCGATTTACAATAATCGGTCAAATAATCGACCTTAGTTTTTAATGAGGTTTATCTCTTAATGTTTCATTTTGATAGAAATGTTATATATTTAGAGAGCCAATAATTACGGTATATTAGTTATTAGACACCTCTAAAAATGACGAAGTGGTGAGCTTTCAAAATGAACTTGGGTAAAATGTATGCAATGGTGTCTCGTGACGTCACACGACATAATTTTGGCACACGCTTTTCCGCCGGCCGCAAATATCGATATTTTGACAACTTATATCTTGGGTACTAATCGGAAACTAAATCAAAAAATTCTGTCCTCACCAGGCTCTAATTAATATGATACATTTGAAAAAATCATAAAATTTGTTAAATAGTCTTAAGGCAAAATAAAATTCTTATCTCTAGACTAAAAACCAACATTAGCATATGCATTAACTGCTACCCCTATACAAATTGCAAGTCGCCCCACGGTTGGATTTGGCAGCCACCTCTAGTCTGGAGCCCCAAAATTCCTGAAAAAATCCTTGTTTCTGTGGAGAAGCGAGCGGTCCCTGTGATTCTACCACATTAACAAACGGATTGCAATCCTTAGCGCACAGACGTCGGGTGGGAATGCTGTCCTTGTTCTATCAGTATTTCAATAGAAAATGCTCCGAGGAACTAGCATCATTGATCCCCTCGGTACCGGTGCATAGTCATGAAACATGCCAAACAGGCGCCCAAGGTATGTACAAGGTTGACATTTGTCACATGAGAACGACTTCCCGGCCCCTGTGTTTCCTCGCTTCTACAATATGGGTCTCTGCAAGACTACTCATTCCTTCCTCTCCTCTAATAGACCCTCCACACAGGCCCTGAGGGAAATTATTTTCCTTAGGGCCTCCTGTGTGGAGTTTAATGTAAAAGCATAAGAATTGTTTTTGGCATGGTTATATAATTTTTGTATTATAAAAGCTGTTTGTTTCTTACAAATAAATAAATATTAATCTTACAAAATTTCTGAACTCTCTGAAAACAAATCGTTTTACAAAACGCAAAAATAATAGAACAAGTGTATTCCTTGTTGCCCACAGTCTTCAGAATAAGGCTTCTACTCGTCAAGCCAAGCCCAGCCAATCACGAGAGAGTATCCTCTCCTGTTGGCAACACCGGATCCGGATATTGAAGCGCTTCCATAGACTAACAACTCAATCTACGTGGAAATAGCGCGCCAAAGGGAAAAATAACTAAAAGGGAGGGAAAGTACTTGTTCCTGGAAGAGTCTTCATTTACCCTGTAGAATCGCTTACTTGGATTTTTATGTGTTTTGGCATGCAATTGGTTTTTACTTTTGCTTAAAATCCAAAGCAAGAAATTGATATGTTTTCGAATTTCAGAGCTTTGTGCCTGGGAAAACGTTTGGTTAAAAGTTAAAAATTAAATAAAAAATTAAAGTAAAGGTGTGTAGTCAATGAGAAAAATAATACCAATAATAAAGTTATTATAGTAGGTGCTACGTTGAGTGACTTAGCAGGGATGCCCGGGATCATCGGGTGACGTGTGTCCAGGTCTTGGCGGCGGATGCACCTGCCCACCAGCTACATAGCAGGCTGGATCGGGAGAGGCCGGCTTGGGGAGACCCTTTGACATCTCCAGATGGTCTTGCACCGTGGCAAGAGGGATGGATTCGTACGTCCGTCTCTCGTAGACATACTGACCCCTAGATTTTTTGACCATTTTTTTTTTACTTTTCCTACATAATACTTACACTTGTACATAGCAAGCACTTGCATACTGCTGCCTAACAACGTATGCGGGGACATTGGAGGTCTAGTTTCGTTTATAAATGTAGAGAAAGTTCTTTAAAAAAAAAATTAGAGTCCTTGCTCTAGCCCTGAAGGAGTAACCATCAGTTACTTATACCGGGGCGGGTATGTGGTGGATAACCTCCAGTGACCCCTAGATTCCTATCTACAGTATCTACCCCTCATACCTTTTTCTTTCCCAAAACTTCCTCTCCTTCCTTACCTTAAAAAGAGCATCCACTTAGTATCTCTAAAAATGACATTGATGCTGAAGGAAATCATTTTCCTTAAAACATCCGTGTGAGGCAATGTAAAAAAAATATCAAACAGTATTGATAGCTTAGCGATTGTACGGTTGAAATTTAAGAATCCGATTAAGAATACAACGCCGCGCCTTATGCAAAACCGTTTTCGTACGTGGATTTTGTATAAAAAATCTACTTTTGTAATAGAACCGAATAAAATCAATGGCGCAAAAGATGGCGCTACTTACATCAACAGCCAGCGTGAGAAGCATAAGTACTATTGGATTTATAATTTCGTGAATCTCTCCGGATACAGAAAGATTGATAATAATAACACGTGTCTATATATATATTATATATGACGTCATTGCCTGTCGTAGTTACTTTGTCCCGGTGACTAGCTGTCACTGGATCCCAGTGCATCCGCGGAACCGGCTATTTTTGGAACCATTTCTTATCAGATTTATATAATGACCACCGACACTCAAAGCCGAACGAAAAGCTGCCCGGCAGGGCCTAGCACAAAAACTTGCAGAGCGGGTTTTTAACTGCTAGTAATTAATAAATACCCTTGACATATTTTACTTCGCGAACTTGAATATAATAATGACGTCGTAATGACTTCATCGAATTATATATGAAGCCACGACAGACGACATTAGATGCGCAGTTGAGTCCACATAAATCAGAACCAATCAACAGAAATAAATTAGATTTATGGCGTGTCTTGTCATTTTCCAGAAGATACGGAAATCCACGTCAGAATGGTTTTCTTCGTTCGAATTTTAAATTGAATTATCAAATAACAGTAGTTGCAGTACCTACATGAAAACTGTGACGTTATTTCGACTCTTGGACGTAAATATTTTTATAATATTTATTATCGAATTTGAAATAATATTATTGAAGATTGGTAATGGCCGATTTTTAATGGCGGAAATAAAATATTTCACGATGTCTTTTTGGCAACCGAAAGCAAACCTTTAATAACTATTTTAACAGTAGTAATAAAACAACGTTTGTTTTTATAATTTTTTTTTTCATCGACAATGTTTAATAGTCACTCGCGTATTTTTGAAGAAAATTAATGTTCCAGGATGTAGGATACGAAAGTCACCCAAAATCCAAATTTTAACGACTTTCGTGGCTTAGCTCCGGAATCAGTGGTCGTAGATTCGAAACCCGGCATCCAGCAATAAATTCTTTATCATCTGTGTTTGTTACGTAGGTATAGTTTTCGTGTTTCATTTTTTGGGTATTATCCCTGTTGCGGAACCTCCTTCATTATTATTATCATATATATATATATTAGATTCACAACTGCCCTGACGGTGGACACTATAAGGCTGTCCGAAACGTCGGATAATGAAGGAGGTAGCGCAGAACGGCACAATGCCCCAAAAATAAATCTTTTGACCGTGGATAATACTTTTGGCCGTGAATATCTCAAATTATATAAATATAATTCTGTTTTTTCCCTTGTTTCAACTGTCTGAAAATTTGTGTGCACGTTCCGATTCCGGTATCAAAAATCTACGGCATCCACTTAATTATTAAAAAAGACTTAATAGACGGCTAACTTTGACTCAGCTCTTCGATATTACTGTATGAAAAAAATCGAAAAAAGAATTCTCATTGAGGGAGTGAAGTTTCTTCGTGCAAACTGCAGAATTCCGTATATTTAAATGCCTGCTTACAATTATTATGATTTCAAGGGAAGTTTTGGATTATTAAATAATAGAAAAATCGTACCATATATGCATCTTAATTTTTTTAACTTAATAAGTAAAATCTCTAATTGTAATATTTTAATTAATGAAAACGATATTAGCAAAACTCAATCGAAAATCTGAAACAGGAAAATCAGAAAAAATGCGGTCACATCTAGGACTCAAGCCCACGACCCACGCCTTGAGCTGCCAACTGAGCTAATTGTATTACTATCTGATTCGGTCATATTTAATTATATCATACTTCGACTGAGAACTACCAACATTTTCTTCGTTTCGCGTTGTTCATTAGAGTGACTTCAGCAGCCCGGATACGACGTCAGACCAAAGGAAACAGTCTGTCGGGAAGTGACTACTGACGCAAGTAGTTCTACAATGTGTTTAGTTTTGTTACTGTTGTATGCGTAGATTAACAGAGGAATCTTCTAGAAACTTGAATTACTTGAGTCCTGCACAGTGTGACCATGTGATTATTTTTAATTCTTTTTGAAACATCAATTATTCAAAATGAATCAAGTTCTTTGAAACAAGTTTAAAACCACTTAATTTTAATTATTAATTGTCGACCGGTTTCGGTTGATCTCAACCTTCTTCAGTACAATGAACATATAAACTACAGACAGACGAATATAAATTAAAATAAACAAAGAACTTGTTTCATTTTGTATAATGTCAAGTCACAAAATGTTTGCTTTCTACGATAATTTAATATCAATCATTCCTCTATGTTCCAACTAGAGGAGTAGATGCTTACTTTGTCCGAAAAGTAAAAAATCAAACATTAATTAATTTTCCTCTATCCATAAAATTATGGTCCCGATCCTAAAATTCATGTTATCAGCCCTACGCCCCAAGATAGGATCTGTCCAATGGATCACATACATGCTCACAGACATGGTGTCCTGTAATCTGGCAACGCGGTATTATAACTAAATTATCGAGTTCATGACTTGTAAATTATGAAAGTTCTTTCTTTTAGCGTAGGCATAACGTTTATTTAACAGAGATTCATACAAAACTCCACATTTTAAAACTGTCACTTTTAAACAATCACATCAGGAAATGATGTATAAAATGACCGTGGTAAATGTCAAAAATAAAATAATATATAAAACTATGATGATTTTCAGAGCTGAACTCGGAAAAATGAGGATTGTGTAAAGAATAAGGTATATTTTTCAAAAACAGTTAACAATTTTTTTTTTAAACAGACTGATCACAAAAAATACAATATATAAAACATACATATTTAAATTTTAAAAGTGAGTAAGTTTATTTAAATAATAAGAATTCAGTACATTAATATTTAATCGTTCTTTAAAGAAAAATATTAATTAAAAATATCTAATTTTTTCATTTCTAATTCAGATGAAACCTTGGCCACCTCCGAATCCAAGGCGCGGTGCCATCCATCAATGCCACTCCAAACAACACTTTCCCAAACAGCCAGAGGATGTTTCCACCCACAACCTGTAAACACGAGGATCCGAGCTGCAGACCATAGACCAAACACCATGGACCATAATGTACCATAGACCATTCCCCATTGTGCCTGTTCTCATTCCCTTTACTCCGCCGCCTTCAATGGGGCCGCCAGAGGAATAGACAAAGAAGATACTAGTTCCTATCTTCTGACTTCTGACATAATGCAACTTCCGCTGGGCGTCATTGTTGGTCGTTGTGTCATTGATCAAAGACATGCAATTTAGTGTAAAAGGCAAGGCATTATTCATATTGGAATGCTCTGGGCTTTGATACTTCAATATTCAGGAACTATGCAATAAGAATCCTTAAAAAGGGTCATCGATAGTATTTATTATTGATGGCATATTTTTAAAAGCGCTTCAACCTTCCCCAAAAGAAAAAAAGGTGATCCACTAGTCCTTAATAAATTTGAAATCGGAATCCGCCTCTTTTTGGGAGAGATTTAAAAATACTTCAAAAGAATATATTGGAAAGATGGGAGAAGGTATTTAAGAGTTGTTTTTTTTTTTGTAAAAGCTTGTAAAAAACATTAACTCCTTTCTTATTCTTTGTTTATTATAAGAACAATGAAATTTAAAATCGATTTCACGGAACCAGCCGACGTTGAGTCTAGGAACGTCCTTTCGCCAACGTAATGACGATTTAACGGATACACAATGCACATAGTATTTACGCCAGACCGCATAAGGCTTAATTCTCAATTCGAGAGTTGCGTTGAACCCATATTGATTCATGCTAAAAAAAAGCAGCGCGAAATTGCAATGTTTTGTTTTATTTTGTGAAATTCTCGCACAAATATTAAAATGCTTTTCGATCATTTTCTACAGAATTTAATTTTTCCACATTATGCAATAAAACTTCATCCGGAAAGGGGTTTATTAGTAGGAGATTTTGAACTTACAACTATTTTTTATAGGCCTCATATTTTATTTGTTTTCAGACTTACAAAAAGACTTGTTAATAAAATACTCGATTATTCCAAGGACAAGATGTGTTCTACTCGCAGCATTTAATTGAAGCATCTATAATATTTTTTTTAGGCGATCAAATTTTCAAACCGAAAACACATGATTTTGTGTGATTTTGCATTTTTCGCGTGGCTTTATCTTAATACAACCTACCACAGTTGATTTTTTTTTTAATAGTAGTGAAACAACGAAAATTATTTTATTATTGGCAAACATTTTTGACTTGATTTAAACTGATTGATCAGGGTCCTGGGATTGTTTTCACTTAACTGCATGCCTTTGACTCGTGCTTTGTGTATTTACATTTAACCTTCGGATAATAAAACGTTCTGGAAGTTTGTGTTTACTGCCATTGAGTATTCAGCATTGGTAGTCAAACCGAATTTATTTTTGTTCGAAGGTCGGCGGATTGAGAATAAATATTGGGCGTACTTGAAACGTCGGTCTTTGGGGATATCACGCTTTTTTATAAAAGCTCATTAGCGTTAGCAAAACTCCCGCCATCTGGTTAAATCTAGTTAAAATATTATGAAAGCACTTTGCTAATTACAAAATTGTGAACTCTTATTTGTGAATATCTTAGACTATAAAAATCAGACATTTGAAAAATGATTGCACGATTCACCTCGTAAACTTAGTAAAAATGTATTTATTTTTATTTTTCACTTAATGAGAGAAACCTCGAATTGTAACATTTAATTAAATGAAGACAATATTTGCGAAATTCATTCGAAGGTCTGAAAACAGAAAAATCAGAAAAATATACGGTCACATCTAGGACTCGAACCCAGGACCTTCATTCCTTAAGATTGCATGATTCAAACCTGAACTAAATGCTATCTAGATAGTGTCTTGGATAAATTTTATCCATTATTATTTTTAATATGCGATATCTATCGACTTTTCTATAAGTCTGCACATTATAATATACATGTACAAGCTGTTGAAATAATACAGAACAAATTCTTACGTTTCCTAAATTTTAAAATGGGTATTCCAGCAATTAAGTTGAACTACAACCCTCTGTTAAATTATATGAATATGCTGAAATTGTATTGCCAGACAGAGAATTTTTACTGGCTTGGTATTTCTGTGTAAAATTCTAATTGATTTAGTTGATAATCCGGTATTGCTTGAATTGATAAGCTTCCGGATTCCACTATGTAATACTAGATGTCAGGATTTATTTCAGTGCAGAAATTCTGGGACTAACTCCATATGTATTCCTCTTTACCCAGAATACTAATGGAGGAAAACAATTATATCAAGTCGGTGGATATTTTCAATTTATCTTTAAAGAAATATAAAATATTGTTACTGAGGCAGTTCAGTTTTGTACAATAAATGCTGTATATTTCTTACTATTCTTTTTTTTTTCATATTCATATGTAAAAGCCTCAAAAAGGGCGTTAATCAATAAATAAAGTCCAAGATATATTTATTTTTGTTTTCAAGTTAATGAGTAAAACCTCAAACCTCAAGTAATATTTATTTAAATTGAGACAATATTAGCGAAACTCAATCGAATACGTGAAAACAGAAAAATCAGAACAAGATTAAATTTTTTCAAGACACTATCTAGATAGCATTTAGTTTGGGTTTGAATCTTGCAATCATACACAAAGATAGCAGCCAATAAAATATGCGCTAAGAAAATGAAGATAATGTCTGTAGTTCTTAGTCGAAGCATGATACAGTTAAATATGACCGAATCGGATAGGGACACATTAGCTCAGTTGCGTAGCTAGTTAGCAGAGCTGCGCCCCGGCAGGGCGAAGGTCTTGGATGTGACCGTATCTTTTTCTATTTTCAGATTTCGTTTGGTGATTTAGCAGGGGTGCCGGGTTCATGGCGGGACGTTTGTCTAGGCGGATGACCAGGACATACTGAACCCCAGATTCCTACCCACCCCTTAAACCCTTTTCCTTATTAGAACTCTCTCTCCCATTCCTTTCCTAAAAAAACCCCTCCACACAGCATCCCCAAAGATGACATAGGCCCTGAGGGAAATTATTGTTCTCAAGGCCTCCTGTGTGGAGCTCATGTAAAAAAATAAATTAATTTGAAATGAAAATTTGTATTTCTTCACTTTAAAACCCAATAATATTCTGTAGTACAGTCCCGTATAATTCAAGTAAATGTTAATTAATTTAAAGTTTTCAAAAGATATCTACAGTAACACCTTTTGTTCTCTAAAGATAGAAAAAAATCAGCCTTCGAAAAATACTTCTAGTAGCAACATTGTTGATATTAAATAATAATATATCTCTTCTCGTATCAACTGCATCCTTGAAGATTGCGTTCTCAAATATGTTTAACAAATACAAATACTTTTTACACACACGCCAAAGAACTCCCAAAGATTTAATAACAAGAACTTATAAACACCTTCTGGTCTTAGAATCTCGAAGTAGAGGACAAAATCATGCCTTCGATAAAATCACATCGGTAAACAAAATACAAAAATGTATTACGAACACAAAACTTCAATTCAAAACTTCTTGGACTACGCGCACCTGAAATAACATTCAGAAGAAAAGAAGATCCGAACCTTATCCTAAACAAATATAAAAGCCATGAGTCCAGTTCTTAATCGATTACAGAACAATTCAGACTCAATGTACCGGTTGGGATCTTTACAATGCGGAATTTTGCACAATTTGACTCCAAGAAATCTTTTGACGGGGTTCCGCAAGGATCATTCTCACGCCGCGTTTCCGTTTTGCTCTTATACATTTAACATTTTGGATCCATTTGAATCATTGTGCAAGTCTTGTAATGTCATTGTTATACAAGAATAACATCGTGTAATGTGTTTGCCGACTGCGGGGTGGGGGGATTGTTAGTATTGTTACTACTGGTAGTGTTAGCATGGGCAGCGGAAGTAGTGCCATATCAATCAAAATAAAATAGGCAGGCGCAAGAGACGGACAAATGATTTTAGGGGCTGCCCCGCTACGTGATGGGGCAATTTGTATTGTCGGCGACCCTGTGATTTCTCTTGGTGTTTAATCAGTGTGGCCTCTTTGAATTGATGTCATTCGTGAGTGAATTTGTGATCTAATTAATTTTAACATTCCAAACTAATCGAATTAAAATTTTATATTTAGACTCAAAATTAATAAAAAGCAGAGAAGTCCTCGTTTTTCTCAAATTTCTCGTTAAAAACTCGTGAACGGTGAACTTAGGTGTTGTCGTGAAATTCGAACAGCTTTATTGGTCCGTAATTTCTCAATCAATTCAAATATGTTTTGTCTGCAACGTCAGAGTAATGAAAAAAAGATGTCCTTTTTATTCGCTGTTTTATGAAATTAAGGATATATTTTGAAACTTAGGCCAAATCGGGCAGTAGGTTCTAAATAAATTACAGCTAAAAAAAGTTACTGACACTCTAAAATGCACTAATCATATTAAAATTCCTAACCTTAATTTTCTAATCACCTAGTATTTCTTTTTATTTGTGCAATGCATATTTTTAGGTTTCATTAGTGAACAGCAAAATATTATTCCAATTACAGTACAATTTTGTCGCCACATCAGCATTTAAGCAGTTGACACTTCAATAATAGTTTTAAGGCACATATGGAACAGTCACGTACATCGAAATGGTTTGCAAGTTCATTTGACAGCACCACTCTCCTCGTCATGCTACGCTTTGCCAGGACGTCGGTTCTGCCATTAAAAAGATGCATTGAACAGGTCATGGTATCGACTGCGGCTGTAGTGGTCTGGTACATATAAATCAAAGCATTCAAAGCATCAAGATAAGTTATCAAAAAATAATAAAAACTAATGAGGTGTTGAGTTGATTTCATTCTGAGTTGTCCGGTCACTACCATAAATATAACATATTTATTTTGCTTCCATGACAGTTGATCCCCTACAATTTGCTCCCCGACATACTTATATACAATAAGCAGTCGGTTTAGGGAAAATACGGTTTAGACATATATTAAATTAGATATACATACGGTATAGACATACATCTAATTACACAAAATATAACTAAGTGACCCTGAAGGGATGTGCAGAGAGCAAACTGTAAACATATTTTCATTCAAACGCATCAAGGAAAATCTACTTGCATACTATGTATACCAGTACATAAGTTTTTAGATTTTCAAGGCCAAAAGTATTTTCGTTATTTGTTTTTGGAGTGTTAGGCCGTTATGGGCATCACTTACATTCATTTTTACGTGTGGCATCACCGTCACCTCTCCGAAAAATATCTCGGCACCGCTCCGAGAATGACCGTGCAAATTATTCCGTTCCTAGCACTCGATCCAACCGCCCGTTCGCGTTTTGTACCTCTCTACCCGTTTCATACATGAACACTAATTGTGTAAATTATTAAAATTTAAATAAATGTTAAATCACTCAAATAAGAGTACAGTGTTATCAATCATCATCCAGTATAATCATTGAACACAGGATCGCGGCCTGAAAGTACCGCAACCCCCAGGAGCCTGACTATTCCTCATGGTTGAGTATTAATATACACACGTCTGATGAGAAGACGGAGCACAGGTCAAACATCCTCAACCAGCTCCTCAGCCTCTGGAACCAATTCTTTCAACCTTGGTAATCCCGACGCTCAAAAACTACTTTCAACACCGTGTTGCGCTACCTCCTTCTTTAGCCAACGTTTCGGACAGCGTTACAGAGTCCATCCGCCCTGATGAAGTATGTAGCGGAACACGGCATAACACCCCAAAATCAAACAACGAAAACCTGCACAAAAGTTCAAAAAAATGGACACCGTATATAAATTCGTTTTATATTCATATCTTATTAATAAGGGTTTTAAGTTTTTTATTTTTACCTTTGAAATTAATAAATAATGCACAAAACTTATAATTTTATAAACGTCGTTTCGGGGGGCCAATTGTCGGCGGATCAACTGTCGGGTCACCATTTATTTACTATTAAAAAGTGGTTAAATAAAAAAAATTAAAAAAAAATAAATTTAATTTGCTTGGAATTCTTCGTTATGTTGTAGTCATTACGTCTTCCTATGACACAAATTAGTAACGAGAAAACCCTGAAATTGAGTAAAGGAGCATTGATAACGAGCGTGATCAATGATGATTGTGGTAGGCAGTGGGGATTGGGGGAGGATAGAGTGATAGATAGGGCCAGGATGGGGGAGGGGTGGGTGGTGGTGGGTGGCGATGAACCCCTTGTTTAAGCAGGTGAACTGGTTACGTGGGACCAGACCAGGTGTTTGGTGTATTGCCAGTTAAATGGCGTCGATGCGATTACGCCTGTCGGACTATCGGCAACTCAGGGTGTCCTAAAAACAAATTCGTATTGTGATATCATTGTTATTTTATTTCCTATAACAAATAATATACTTACTTCATACCATACAATAAATCCGGCTGGCTGGAACCAGTGGATTATGACCTCCGCATTTCGCGACTATTGTGATTCTGAAAGAAGTAGGGATGGTAAGGAAAAGAGGAAGAGGAGGTTTAGGGATTACCTGGTTACTAAAATCAGACATTACAAATTCATTTAAAGCAATGCCTCAATTCAAAAGCGGTATCTCATCAGGGCAATAGATAGGTACTGAGTGTGTGTACCCACCTTCAATTTTTATATTTTTAATAAACTAATTATTTATCTCTGCTGTTACTTCTCTACATTTCGAGATTTCAATTTTTTTTAGCTGTAGCAATATTGTTCCCCATCCAATTTATTTATTTGTCTTACATAATTCCTTTATTATTATTAAAAAAATTTATATTTATACGTAGATTGAATACGTAGATTGAATTTTATCACGTTAATAAACTGTATATTTAAACTGTACTTCATATATATTATACATGAATTACAGTTTACATATTATATATGAAGTACAGTTTATACAAACAGTTTATTAACGTGATAAAATTCAATCTATGTAACCGAAATTCAAGTAACGTAACCGAAATAGTAGGTAGTTCAAATTTTGTAAATTTCACATTAACGCGATACAATGCGACGTAAGAACGCACAATCAGGCAAAATCTTATGTTTTTGGAATGAAAGTTGGGTCGCCTAGAAATATTATTGACGCTTTAATTAAACAATGCGAGTAAAAAACACCTTCGATTTTGCTTTAATCGATCTTTTTACAAGCCCAGAAAAGAGAAACAGGCTTATAAAAAATGCTTTGAAGAATAAAATCTCCTGCTTACGAATCGCTTTTCGGATATGGTTTTATTGTATAATGTGACAAATTAAGTTTTTTATTTATTTAATTAAATGAAGACATTGTGAGCGAAACTCAATAGAAAATCTGGAAACAGAAAAATCAGAAAAATATATTTACACCTCTGGGACTCGAACCCAGGACCTCCCTACTTTCCGGGTTGGGCGCTCTTATCCACTGAGCTAAGGTGTCGATATCCAATTCGGTCACTTTTAACTGTACCATACTTCGACTAAGAACCACCCATATTATCTTCATTTTTCTTAACGCATATTTTTATTGGCTGCCATCTTTATGAATGATTGCAAGATTCAACTCGAACTAAATGCAATCTAGATGGTAACTGGATAAATTATTATCCATTTTATTTAATGTGCGACATCTATTGACTCTTCTGCAAGTCTAGGATGAATATTATTATTTTTTATTTTATTTTTCTGTTTCCAGATTTTCGATTGAGTTTCGCTCATAATGTCTTCATTTAATTAAATATTACAGTTTGAGGTTTTACTCATAAAAAGGTAAAATAAAAAATAATAAGTTTTTTATATTACGATCGGAAAACATTTGAATATTTGTGCCAAAAATTAAAACATGCATTTGGCGATGTTTTATTTATATATTATCATCTGCCTTAGGAGTGCGAGAGGATGCCTCCACCTTGGATTATACCTATTAATCGTTCAGTTATATTAAATTTCTTATAGCATTTGAAACACCCTCTAAGTCAACATATTTCCGAATCACCCTGAACACACTAGACGTTTATCGTTATTAATCGTGATAGTTTCGATCAAATGCAAACATTAAAGTAGAATCGTGAAAACTACCCGAATGTGCGGAGGGGAATAACAGATGTAATGGATACGAATTGATTTACGGCGAAACAATCTACAATGCACGTTTTATTCTATTTTTTTATTAAATTGTTCATAATGGCTGCAGATTTACACAGGCAGGTATTACCTACTTATCTAAGCAGGCGGAATGAGGAACCAAATATTGAAATAAGTATTGTTTAATATTTTATTTTTATTTTTAAGGCTGCTTTGGAGGCCGGATCAGCTTTCCGTGCCACAGCTCTACTGAGCTAAGGTGTCTCTATCCGACTCGGTCATTTTTAACTCTCTCATACTTCGACTAAGAACTAACAACATTATCTTCATTATTTTATTGTCTGCTCTCTTCCAGTTGTACCAGAGGTGCCAATATCTTTTTCTGGTTTTTCGGTCTCCAGATTTTCGATTGAGTTTCGCTAATATTGTCATCATTTAATTATTTTTTTAAAATCAGTTACACATTTTTAAGACACAGGCTTTCTTTCTCGGTTGTTGATGATTTCTATAAACACAACTAAAATAAGTAGAAAGGACAGTCAGAGTCCCAGAAAGCCAGTCGGTCTATGGCATTCTCAATTCGGGAATGTCGTGAAGCTGATGAAAGTAGTAAGGAAAGGAGATGAGGAGGGGAAGGTTTGATATTCTGAACTGGATACTAAAAATAGCCTGTCATTCAAAGCACCATTTGGATTCAGAATGGTGATTTATCACCAATACCTTTTTACTTTGGAACAAGGTGCAAAACAATTATTTAAATTATATATTTGGGTAAACCCATAGTCACACACCAGAAATCAGAACCCTGATAACCAATGAGCTTATCACTATCATGGAGGTCGTCAATAATCATAATTTGCAATAGATAGTGAAATAAAAGTTCTAATAGAAAGACTTTCTTTCACAAAAAAAATGTCATACCAATATTACATAAATTCGCACACATCGCTAAAGAATTCTATGCACGATATGGACCTACCTAAATTCCAATTCAAAATTGGAATAAAAATAAAATCACCAAACTTATTCAAAGAAGTCCATAGATAAATGCAATTTCCCAAAGCGATTTCCCGCTGACAGAACCATTTTCCCTTTGCCAACAACTGTCACCCATCACCAACGTCAGTATGGTCTTGAAATCCAACAGTTAAAAACATAGTATTACCACATTACAAAACGGGAGAGATTGTCACACACTAAATATTATTAAAAAGCTTTACCATTTTTACAAAGTGCCACGAGCTTATTAAGCTTGTGGGTAATTGCGCTGATTAAATTAGTTGCACTTTTGTGTGGTTATTTCTCTTCACTTTGTGTAACAGGATGTTAACGGTACTTACTCAAAAGCGACGTAATAATTATTTCACACGAGTATTAATTAATAACAGAAGGAGTGTTTGACAGCAGCCATTCTTGGCATCAGTAATTAAATGTTTAAATATTTGCTGTCTTGTAACCTATTTGTAATCTGGGTTTTATTGACGTTTGAGTTATTAGTCTGTTCTCAGTATTGGTTTTAAAATAATATTGTAAGTTCAAAGCTAAGAAAATTATGATTGAGGGCGACATTGTGAGATTTTGGTCAGAGAGGTAATCCTTCATCGTAGATGGTTTCCAGCTCTTCCTTTCGGTAGAATTCTTGCCTGAACAGACTATGCAATAGTTGCAATAGTGTATTTATTATCCAAGACGTTTTCAATTGTGAACTTACCAAATTTAAGGGGTCCATAAAGGAGTATTTATTTCTCTGATGTTTCGTGAATAATGTTATGTTTCTAACGTCTATATTTATAATTCTGTTATGATTTGATTTGCGTGTACAATCTGTCTTCTTATGGTTATCAATGTATTGATATTTTTTTGTTTTATATAATTTTTGGCTTCATATTCCTTTCTTATAAATTTAAATATTTCGTAGGGGTCGTCCATTAATCACGTGAGGTTCGAAAGGGGGGGGGGGGGGGGTCGGAAAAAAATCATCAAATATCACAAGTAGGGGGGGAGGATATAATGAGATATCACGTGTATTTATTTTTCGTTGAACGCATGATTTCTAAACCAAACAGCGGCGCGTTTGACTCACTGTTGCCAAGCAACGATTTCCCTGCGCGTTGCGACAACCGCTCGGCTTACCAGTCGTCAGTAAGTCTGTGATTTTGACGCCGAATACATGCGTAAATCGTTGCCGCGTATGTTTTGCCTTAAAACAATGGAACAATGTCTAAACTAGAAATACATCATGTGATTAATGGACGACCCGTTATTTCCTATTATGCTGTCTTACTAGAGGTAAAGTCAGAAGGAGAAATTCCATAGTTGGTTTTATTTTGGCTATATTACTCATGTACAAATTGAAAAAATGTAAACTGTCGATTTCCCGAAAATGAATAAACAAAAATTAAATTAAATATAAATTTGGTACCTACCTAAATTTAAAGAATAAACCGTGAAGGTTTAATATTTTTTTGTATGAATGATGAATGCGATACCGCCTCCGTCTCAAATAAGTTCTGCCAAACCCAAGTCACAAATCTTTCTAGCATTTAACTCAAATACAAGACAGTTTACAAAATTCAAAATCAGTTACGAATTTAAGACGACTAAGAGGCGTGACAACAGCTGCTCTATGACACGCCATAGACAAATTGCATCCGAATGACAATAGACAAAACCGCGGCAAAATGACAACAATGGCGGAATATGACAATGCTTCTGACGTATCATTCATCGCAATGGCACGCTTTTATATCAACCAGAACTTTATCATTGCCTTAAATAAAATCCTCGACAGTATTATACGCCTTGCTGTAAATTATTATTCAACTAGGAAGAAGGTTTTACGTATTTTAAAAGGATGGTTCTGAATAGCAACAGCGATGTTATTTTTCTTGAAGAAAAAAGAATTTCGGTCTACGTATTAGGTATACATGGTGCCCGGAATCTCGAAGTACTCAAGCGGGAAATTGGTGAATCTACAGCACGTTTGGAATCGATTTTGCAGCATAACTTTTTTTCGATTGCTTTCGTTTGATCGAGTCTGAAGTTGGATTTTTTTAGGTAAATTTTTTTAATTCAATATTTGTCCCAGCTCAAGAATATATAGGTCTCATAGAAATCGTTGTGTCTCCCTTACTATCGTAGTGAGAAATGTATCTAAACGGTATTGGAAAGAGATAACAATACGCTTCTATTCAAATCTAAAAGTCAATCACAAATTAATTTAAATGTATACCTTTACGACACCAAAGTTTCCGACTGCAATTTGAAAAAAGAATTTGAGTATGCAATTAAAAGTTTATGCTGCTAGGTTCTGCGGGCGGCTTTTGGTTCAGCTTCGTCCAGTTTGAGTGTTTGGTGACCATTTTATAAATCCTATAGGAACTGGTTCTGGAACTGGTTGATCTAGTGACAGCTAGTCACCGGAACAAAATAACCGCGACAGGCAATGACGTCATACGTAATATATAGCCGCGTGGTATTATTATTCACAATTGCCAGTTAAAATAATAATTACAAATCCGTAGTACTTACGCCTGCCTATCAACGCAAGTGGCGCCATCTTTTGGCACAAACATTGGCACATTTGTATACAAACTCCACGTACGAAAACGGTTTTGTGTATGGCGCGACGTCAGAGTTGCATTCTTAGCAGGATTCTTAAACTTCAACCGTACAGTCTCTGGCCTATTAATATTGTTTGATGATGATTGGTACAAACATACACACAAATCGCCTACAAAACACTTTTATCCGTTTATCTCTTCGGCGAAGTTGAACTTTAGATCTATTGTTGATGTAATATAAACTAAATATTTTTCAATCATAATTCATTGTCCCAACCTTCCATAAAATAATCCCATAGAATAATTGGTACGTTAGTTAAGAAAGTCCAGCTCAAAAAGAGGAAATTAATAAAAAAGCTAAACGAACATCGCAATAAAATATTTGCCATAAAACTGCTGTTTATGTTTTGAAAGCTTTTAAGCGAAAAGGAAGATCTTATTTCTGATTGAACTACGCAATAGACCTACGGGATTCTAGAAATATTTTTCGCATTAAGAAATTATTTATGACTTGCACATTAAACTAGATTCTAAATGAGAACATCGAAGCCGATAGAATGATACAAATTATTTAAATACTTACATAAAATCAGTCCACATTTAAAATGTGGCGAAGGTAAGTAAGTTATTTTTTGTTGAAATATCAAACGGAACTACAGTATATATTTGTGGGTTATAGTGTCCGTCATCAGGGCCAAAAGCTTTTTTGCCTAATGTTCACTATGTGGCGGACATAATTGCCAGGCTACTTAGGAAAGAAAGCATCAACACTCTCTTCGGAACCACGACTAAAATTCAAGATTTACCGTTAATAATTCATATTACTTATAAGTAAGTTATTTTCCGGTATTTTCCAGAAACATTTCTACCAGTCTGAAGATGGCTTTAGCAGCTGGAACCGGTTACAGTCACGAATAAATTAAGTGGAAATAGGTTTTAAATGTGTTTCATTATATTATAATTTTTATTAAATAGGTGGTGACTTAAATATCATTTGTTTTAATTCAATTCAAATGACAGCACAAAATTATTTTGCCAAGATTGAAGAAATATAAAGACTGGTTTACTTTTTCAATCAATCAATTTGGATGTTTTGCATCTGCCAGGCGTTCCTGTGACTGCAATTATTGGTTTTTTAAATCGCAATCTGTAGCATATATCTATAGACGGATATTACCACTGTAATAATTAATATCCATTACGGATACGCCACTTTGTTTATTTGTGTTTCAAATTATTAAATACAGGCCACCAAAGAAAAAAAATTTCATGATTTTAGAGGCAACTTTGGAAATTATTTGTGAGTTAATATAAATTATTAAAAAAAGGAATTTTGCACTATTTACTTAACTTATTCGTATGATGAAATATAAATGGTTAAAAAAAGCATTTTGATGGGCGTAAATTTAAATTACAAATGATTGATTGACGTTGAATCACAATTTTGTCGTATATAAATTAAAATATCCACCCGAAAAACGCCTTCTTGACAAAGTTTTATTTTATTATTTTATCACTGTAGGTAGGGCAAGATTTTTTTTTAATAATCATAACAACTCACAAAAATAACTGCCAAAGTTTTCTCTAAAATCATGCAAAAATCACTGCTAAAGTTGCCTCTAAAATCATGTTAAGATAACTTCTAAAGTTGCCTCTAAAACCATGCAAAAATAACTGTCAAAGTTACCTCTAGACTCAAGAAAAATAACTGCCAAAGTTGCCTCTAAAATCATGCATAAATAACTGCCAAAGATACCTCTAAAATCACGCAAAAATAACTGCCAAAATTACCTCTAGAATCGTGCAATAATTACTGCTAAAGTTGCCTCTAAAATCAAGCAAAAAAAACTGCCAAAATTACCTCCAGAATCATGCAAAAATAACTGCCAAAGTTACCTCTAGAATCATGCAAAAATAACTGCTAAAGTTGCCTCTAAAATCATGTTAAAATAACTTCTAAGGTTGCCTCTAAAACCATGTTAAAATAACTGCCAAAGTTACATCTAGAATCATGCAAAAATAACTGCTAAAGTTGCCTCTAAAATCATGCAAAATTAACTCTCGAAGTTACCTCTAGAACCTTGCAAAAATAACTGCTAAAGTTGCCTCTAAAATCATGCAAAAATATCTGGCAAAGTTGCCTCTAAAGTCACGCAAATGTGTTTTCTTTAATAGACAATATATCACAATTCAAACATAAATAAATAAAATAGTACATATCCGTACTAGATATTTGCTATACATTTAGAAGCAAAAATTAATAATTCAAATTTAAGTTTTGTATGAAAAAAGTAACGCAGCCGTTCATTTAACTTTTAACTGAAGCACACGGCGAGCATAATTTTTATAGTTGAGTTGGCGTTTTCTAGTCATTAGTCGTTATGGGGAAAATCTTCAGCTACTTTCCAAAGTTCTAACCCTTTAATTTAGCAATGGGCGGCGGAAACTCTGTTGGTTTATTTCATTCGGTAGGCACCGGAAATCGTGACTTATCTTTGACAGATATTTTTATCAGGGCCGTATTTTAGATGGTACTTTTACTACAAATTTAAAAAAAACCATATTGCTTTACACATTGAAAAAAAACATCAACTATGTGGCTCGCCATAATTTACAATAAGAACATACAAATTCGTTACAGACCACTTTAATTTTATTTTAATCATCCCATTTTCACAAATCATTCTTTTAATAAGGATGCAGGGGCTAAAATTCTTCACCGCAACAATAAAAGCAAAAAATTAGATAACATAGAAGCACTTATAAACAGGTCATTCTTTTGATATTAATAAAGGTTTAAAAATTTTACACACTAACACAACATATATGTATACATGTACTCTATGTACATATACTCTATGTATACAATTAGATAATTTAGAAATTTTAGAAATTAGAAAAAGTGTTAATAGTAAATTAAATATTATAAATAACCAAACGTTTTTTAAAAATAACCATCTTTTAAATTTATTTTCGTATTAATACTTATATTTATAATAATTTATTTCGTTATTTAGACTTCTTGTTTCCTTTTAAAAGATTTTTTATTATGTTAATGTAATTTTTTACCCATTCTAAAATAATTTTTATATTTTATTTTATATAATTGTTTTTTATGATATATTTTAGGTAATTAATCACCTCTCCTTTCTAATATTTTGTCTATGTTCTAATTAGTCTATACTTGTTTGTCTTTTGTTATTTATTATTGACTTATTATCCTGACGAAGAAAACATAGTTTTCGAAACATGTTGATATTGTTATTAAAATAGTGGTGTTATACAAAGGTATTTGTTTTTCATTAAATTAAAAAAAAAAAAAAAAATTAAAGTGGTCTATAACTAATTTATAAGTTTTTTTGTATAATTTTTTTATTGTGCCGCTTAATTTTGCAGGCCAATTTTATAGTTTTGTACCTATCGCCTCAATATATCAAATATCGCCTCAAGTATGTTATACAAAGTTGCAAAATAACCTCGGAACAAGAATACCTAATGAGGACTATTAAAATATAAATGACTTCTGTATGATGAGATTTTCACGACCGAAATGATCGTGATTTATTTTTGGGGTATTATGCTGTGTTGCGCTATTTCTTCTTTAGCCAACTTTTCAACAGCGTTACAGTGTCTGTCATCAAGGCAGACGTGTAATCGAAGATTGTCGTGAAGTGTGTGCTTACGCATGTAGATGAGAGGGTCTCAATTTAGGTTAGGCCGCCCCGGGAACCATTTTTTGGATAACCAACACCTCTGCCACAAGTCACCCTACGTTTAGTGACTTAGCAGGGATGCCCGGGCTCACGGGGTGAGGTTTATCTGGGTATTGGCGGCGGATGCTCTGCCCACCAACTGCGTGGAAGGCCGGATCGGGAGAGACTGGTTGCGGGAGACCTATTGATCTCTCCATCAGGACTCTCTTGGAACATCTCGAGAGGATTGGATTCATACGTCCGTTACGCAAGGACACAGATTCTTTCCCACCCTTCATAAGTTTTTCCTTCCGTGGACTTCATATCCTTCCTTTTCTAAAAAGACTCTCCACACAGCATCCCCAAAGATGACGTAGGCACTGAAAAGAATTATTTTCTTCAGGGCCTCCTGTGGGAAAAAAAGATGCTATAGCCTGTTAGGCGCTCCAATCCTTTGTTAGCTGGTATTACAGTATAATTTGTTTGAAATAGTTTTCTGCGTTTAGTTTTGGTGTAGCCATCAATCTTGGTATCATCCATTGACAATGTAGAAATTAAAAATATAAAAAAGCGTAACGTTGATTTTAGAAAAAGGTTTAAATTTGTATGGTAAATAATGAAGAATGGAAATAAATGTTGCATGAAGGTAAGCAATCTACAGTCGTGCAAGTTACCTACATTGTCGATAAAATATTTATCGATATAGCTAGATATCCTGAAGATGTTGCTAAAAAGAAAAGTTTTTTAACCCACATCAATATTTTTTTCGGCAGATGCGAGTTTAAATTACGCACAATAACATGATTTTAAAAGCAAACTGAGAATTCATTGATGGACACATTTATTAAATTTGTTGAATTTTGAAGAAAACACAAATTTAAAATTTAATGTAAGAAACGAGGATCTAGTCGGCATTTAAAAAAAAATCAAGAGTACAAAGAAGTCGCCCCTGGTTAGCAGTTTTCTGAAGTTAATGTCGGATGTGGGCACATTATTTTAAAAGATTTAAGGGTGCAATTGTCTACCGGTACTTATATTTGAAATCTTTTTCGTGTTTCATTCCAATATTTAATTTTAATCAACCCTTTTCGTCCAATTAGCTAGGGTGAGCAAATATACCAGGGAGAGAACTCAAGCACGTCATCGACCATCTTCCTGAAAGCCCTGCCAGAGGTCTTCCAAGTGGTCTGCATTGTTTGGTGATTTAGCAGAAGTGCCCGGGTTCAAGGGGTAAGTTTTGTCTCGGTCTTGGCAGCGGGTTTATTTGCTCACTTTTTGTATGGCGGGCCGGATCGGGAGAGACTGGTTGAGGGAGATCTTTTGACTTCTCCAGCCGGACTCTATCAACCCCTTTTTGTAAGTCTGGAAAAAAATAAAATAACAGGCCTATAAAAAATACTTTCAAGTGCAAAATTTCCTACCAATGAACCCCTTTTCGGATAAAATTTCATTGAATAGTGTTGCAAATTAATTTTTTTAGAAAACGATCGGAAAGTATTTTAATATTTGTGCCAGAATTTCACAAACTAAAACCAAACACTGATTTTTCGGCATGAATCAAAATGGGTGGCGTTCAACGAATTTCGAATTGAGAATTAAGCCTTATGCGGTCCGGCACAAAGACTATGTGCATTTTGTATGAGTTAACGCTCTATTACGGTGGCGAACGGACGTTTCTAGACTCTACGTCGCTTGGTTCCGTGAAATCGATATTAAATTTCCGTGTTATTATAATAAACAATGCGTAAAAAAGGAGTTAATATTTTTACAGGCCTTTACGAAATCAACCTATAAAAAACAATTCTCAAATACTTTCTCCAAACTTTCCAAAAAAATCTTGTCAAGTATTTTTAAATCCCCCCAAAAAGAGGCGGGGCCCTTCGAATTTCGAATTTTTCACGGACTAGTGGATCATCTTACACAAGACAAGAATTACATCCACCGAATACAATTACTTCGCATGCTCGTAGGCACACATCGCGCTTTGCTACCTATTGTAATTTTAAACCGTTTGTGAATCCGAATTTTATTTTCCGACCTTTATTTAGCTTTCAGGAAAATATGCAAAGTATACAATAAGCTGATATAATAATAAGGAAAATGGCTTTGTGCGGTCTCCCTCCCAGCGGCAGTTTCCCGCCGATGGATCACTTCCGCTCGCAGTTCCCGCCGAAATGGATAGCTTCCGGCCCGTATTTGTCATCTCCTTCTTTCTCTCTTCGCATATTTAATATTCCACCAGTATTTATATTATTTTTCGTAACGATGTTGCAACATACGATGTACTGAACGGAAACTAGAAATACCTACCTAGAGAAATACATACCTACGTAGATTGGTTTATTTATTGTTTTTGACAAGTGCCTTTCCAGGTCGAAAATGTTTCATTCGAAATTCAAATCCTCTATTGAGCTGTTATGTGAAGTATGTACAATTGTACAATATGTACTGCTTTACACAGATAACGTTGCAGATTTCACAATTAATTAATTTAAAATAATACCTAGTATAGCAGATACTCTCAGTATCACCCTGGTGTAAGACCGCCAATCAGAATTGAAACGTTGCTTGAAATGGCTTTAGCCGTGTTTTTTGACCAGATCTGAATAGCCAGGTACTTCCCCACCTTCCTCTTTCCCATCTCCTTCCCCTCCCCACTACCTTTAGCCTCACAACAAACCCTAATTGGGGATGCCATATTCTCACTGGCTCCAGACGGAAGCAGTTGGGACTCTTGTGCTTTATTCATATAAAAAAGATGGCCAGATGTTACAAGAGAATCTGAAAACTCTACGTTTTTTATTATTAAATATTTCTTCGGAGCCATGTGAATTAATGCATAATCATACAAAATCATGTAATTTTGGTTTGAAATGTGATCGCCTAGAAGTATTATAGATGCTTCAATAAAATACTGTGAGTAGAACACATCTTTGCATTGAAAAGAATCTAGTATTTGTTTAATACGTCTTTTTGTAAGCCGGGAAAAATAATATATCAGGCCTGTAACAAATACTTTCAAGTGCAAAATCTCCGTCTAGCGTTAAAAATTAAGTTTTTTTATAAAATGTTCGGAAAAAATTTTAATATTTGCGACTAATTACACAAAATAAAGCAAAACAATGCAATTTCGCTCTTTTTTTTCGGCATGAATCAAAATGGGAGGCTTCTAACGAATTTAGATTTGAGAATTAAACCTTATGCCGTCCGGCATTAGGACTATGTGCATTTTGAATCAGTTAAGGCCTCGCTCCGGTGGCGAACGGACGTCCGTACACTCTACGTCGCTTGGTTACGTGAAATCAATTTTAAATTACCTTGTTATTATAATAAACAATGCGTAAAAAAGGAGTTAATATTTTTACAGGCCTTTACGAAATCAACCTATAAAAAACAATTCTCAAATACTTTCTCCAAACTTTCCAAAAAAATCTTGTCAAGTATTTTTAAATCCCCCCAAAAAGAGGCGGGGCCCTTCGAATTTCGAATTTTTCACGGACTAGTGGATCATCTTAATCACTGTTTTAATAGTATACTGTGAAAATTGAAGCACATTACATGACACCCAAAACCTAGCAGCTTTTCAAGTCAAGTGAATTTGTTTAGCTTAACGCAATTTTCATTATTAAATACACGTTACGATGAGCAAACAGAATAACACCCTATGGTCGTTCGTTCGCAGTTATATTTTTGGAAACATATTTATGTTTTCCGCGCGAATAAAAATAAACAAACGTTGGCAACGGTTGACAAAACCACGCACAACAATCGCGTAACTCTTTCAGCGATGTGGACAAAGGGAAAATGATGAAATTCCCAAAACTCCAATAAAAAAATAGGCACAATTTATGCATTTCATGTAAAGAGCAATTTTAATGAGAAATTCTTTTTTTATCTAATTTAAATGTATACTTCATAACATGTAAGTTACAGTACTCGCCTAACTTCAAGATCGGCCTGACACGGTACTATTCATTCTCACGCAGTTACTAACTTTACAATGAACTTACGTTCGACGTAGAAAGACGTGGGCCATCTTTTTTAACCTTAAACTCGTTTTAACCTTAAGAGTCATTAAACAGCGGCCGAGAATTTAAATTTCTTTCTCTCTTTTTCTTAGATCTTTTTTTTATAATTTTATTTGAACTACTTATATCTAAAATTCTGAAAAGTAGCTTTCCCAAATAATTTATTGATTTATTTTACTGCATGATTATATGATTTGAAATGTATGTTGTATAATACATTTTTTTTTTAATTTAATGAATCTGTCAACGACCTGCGGTACAACCTTATTGTACTAAAAATAAACATATTTTCTCAAAATTCAAAGAGGCTTCACTAGATGAAAGAACAGTCTTTCGAAATCAATTTATATTATTTTTGGAAAAGAGTCAATACGTCTAAAATTTATTTAAAAATGACATGGTTTTGTCTGGTTATTCTCTCTTAAACTCATTTTTGATTTTTGATCAACATCAGACCAGTCTTAAAATTTGGCGTAGATGTATTTTATTACAAGTAATCTTTTTTCCATATAGTGCTTCCAAGCATTCCAATTGAATGAACAAAAATATTTATTTTCGCATGTCTTAAATTAATGTATTGTCTAAACTAAATAGCATAAAAAGAGAAATCTAATAAATGAAATATTTTAGCATATATTTAGCATTGCATTTAGCAGTTAGTATTGCATTTATGAGAAGATTAGTGCCAAAAGTAGAGCTTATTTTGAAAGACTGGAGAATTTAGGATTCTTTACGACTGGAGAATTTTTATGAAATGATCTTTAGAAAAGCTTACAAATAAGATTGTTTAACATTTTTACACAATTAGCTATTTACAATGTCGCGGGCGGTGAAAGTGAAGGTGAAAGGTTTTTGACTTTAAGGATACGACTGTCTGAAGAGTTTTAAGTTTAGCTCCAAATTCCGGCGAGTCGTTGATCATTCTTAAATTATGTGGCAGTTCATTCCAGGCTCTAGGTCCTGACACTGTTATCTGATAGTACATGTAATAAGTACCTCAATAGAGATTAGACTTGACCCGTCAATGCAAACTTACATTAGTACATTCAAAATCAAACTTTTCTCATGGTTAGTTATTAATAATACTTAATATTTAGCTTTGTTTGCGCGTCAGCAATTGAGCATCCCTCGAGTACAAACAATTAAGAGGCGAGCAGTAAGCAGTGAGTAGTGAACATCCACCAGGGAACAGGGGACAGGGGTGCAGAAACGAACAGGGGTGGTCGGTTTGTAGAAGCGCGCGCAAACAAAGGGTTTCCCGCCACCGGAAGGAGGACACAAAGGGACCGGAAGTCGGAGGTGCTGCCACGTGCCGCCATTAGCTGCAGCCAAACAATCTACCAAACAACTGCCCTTTGCCCTCTGTACTCTGTTCTAGGGACCTTTCCCAGCCAATACCAATTGTTGGCGTCATTGTTTTTACTGCTTTTTTGTCGTTTCCCGTGAGGTCAGCTGACCTGCGATTCTTTGGAAAAGTGTTACCTGTGGGAAAAGAGTACTCAATATTGTTCTTTGTTTTGCAAAGTCTGTGTCGATTATAGATAATGAAGAAGGGGATATGGGTCATTCATCATTAATGTATGCGTGGACAAAAGTGTCACCAACATCGATCACCCACACTTCACCACCCCGCCTTTGTTTCTACCTACTCACCAAACAAAAAACTTTCATGGGCCCCATCGCTTTGATAGTCCATGCATTTTTTTTTCAATTTGGGAGGCGGGTAGGGGTACCGCCACCCCGGAAACCATTTATTGGATAACCAACACCTCTGCCAGAGGTTAGCACAAGTGTTCGCTACATTTGGCGACTTAGCAGGTGTTAATTTTTAATTTTATTTTAATTTTTAAATACATAAACGGCTAACTGCCTTTTATAAATAAACATATAATAGAGTACAAAAGTAAGAAAAATAATATCATTACATAATAGTAGTTTTAAACTTAAAAATAACATACAATTATTTTGTGTATTACAACAAGAAATAAAAATGAGAAATATCATCATTTCATTTCAACATGTCCATATTGCGTATATAAAGTTACATTATGGAAAAAATAAAAAAACTTAAAAACTGAAACCTAAAAATAACATACAATTATTTTGTGTATTACAACAAGAAATAAAAATGAGAAATATCATCATTTCATTTCAACATGTCCATATTGCGTATATAAAGTTACATTATGGAAAAAATAAAAAAACTTAAAAACTGAAACCTAAAAATAACATACAATTATTTTGTGTATTACAACAAGAAATAAAAATGAGAAATATCATCATTTCATTTCAACATGTCCATATTGCGTATATAAAGTTACATTATGGAAAAAATAAAAAAACTTAAAAACTGAAACCTAAAAATAACATACAATTATTTTGTGTATTACAACAAGAAATAAAAATGAGAAATATCATCATTTCATTTCAACATGTCCATATTGCGTATATAAAGTTACATTATGGAAAAAATAAAAAAACTTAAGAACTGAAACCTAAAAATAACATACAATTATTTTGTGTATTACAACAAGAAATAAAAATGAGAAATATCATCATTTCATTTCAACATGTCCATATTGCGTATATAAAGTTACATTATGGAAAAAATAAAAAAACTTAAAAACTGAAACCTAAAAATAACATACAATTATTTTGTGTATTACAACAAGAAATAAAAATGAGAAATATCATCATTTCATTTCAACATGTCCATATTGCGTATATAAAGTTACATTATGGAAAAAATAAAAAAACTTAAAAACTGAAACCTAAAAATAACATATAATTATTTTGTGTATCACAACAAAAAATAACAAAAAAGAACAATGAGAAATATCATCATTTCATTTCAACATGTCCATATTGCGTATATAAAGTTACATTATGGAAAAAATAAAAAAACTTAAAAACTGAAACCTAAAAATAACATACAATTATTTTGTGTATTACAACAAGAAATAAAAATGAGAAATATCATCATTTCATTTCAACATGTCCATATTGCGTATATAAAGTTACATTATGAAAAAAATAAAAAAACTTAAAAACTGAAACCTAAAAATAACATACAATTATTTTGTGTATTACAACAAGAAATAAAAATGAGAAATATCATCATTTCATTTCAACATGTCCATATTGCGTATATAAAGTTACATTATGGAAAAAATAAAAAAACTTAAAAACTGAAACCTAAAAATAACATACAATTATTTTGTGTATTACAACAAGAAATAAAAATGAGAAATATCATCATTTCATTTCAACATGTCCATATTGCGTATATAAAGTTACATTATGGAAAAAATAAAAAAACTTAAAAACTGAAACCTAAAAATAACATATAATTATTTTGTGTATCACAACAAAAAATAACAAAAAAGAACAATGAGAAATATCATCATTTCATTTCAACATGTCCATATTGCGTATATAAAGTTACATTATGGAAAAAATAAAAAAACTTAAAAACTGAAACCTAAAAATAACATACAATTATTTTGTGTATTACAACAAGAAATAAAAATGAGAAATATCATCATTTCATTTCAACATGTCCATATTGCGTATATAA
Source organism: Glyphotaelius pellucidus (assembly GCA_936435175.1). NCBI lineage: Eukaryota > Metazoa > Arthropoda > Insecta > Trichoptera > Limnephilidae > Glyphotaelius > Glyphotaelius pellucidus. The sequence continues at coordinate 34,685,517 of OW386548.1, forward strand.
AGTTACATTATGGAAAAAATAAAAAAACTTAAAAACTGAAACCTAAAAATAACATATAATTATTTTGTGTATCACAACAAAAAATAACAAAAAAGAACAATGAGAAATATCATCATTTCATTTCAACATGTCCATATTGCGTATATAAAGTTACATTATGGAAAAAATAAAAAAACTTAAAAACTGAAACCTAAAAATAACATATAATTATTTTGTGTATCACAACAAAAAATAACAAAAAAGAACAATGAGAAATATCATCATTTCATTTCAACATGTCCATATTGCGTATATAAAGTTACATTATGGAAAAAATAAAAAACTTAAAAACTGAAACCTAAAAATAACATATAATTATTTTGTGTATCACAACAAAAAATAACAAAAAAGAACAATGAGAAATATCATCATTTCATTTCAACATGTCCATATTGCGTATATAAAGTTACATTATGGAAAAAATAAAAAAACTTAAAAACTGAAACCTAAAAATAACATATAATTATTTTGTGTATCACAACAAAAAATAACAAAAAAGAACAATGAGAAATATCATCATTTCATTTCAACATGTCCATATTGCGAATATAAAGTTACATTATGGAAAAAATAAAAAAACTTAAAAACTGAAACCTAAAAATAACATGTGTCCGGCTCTTGGCGGCAGATGCGTCTGTCCACCTGCTACGTGGCGGGCAAGATCGAGAGAGACTGTTTGAGGGAAACCTTTTGACTTCTCCAGCCAGACTCTCTCAACCCATCGCCTTGCACCGCAATTGAAGGGATGGTTTACCTCTCCTGGATACTGACCCCCATATTCCTACCTACCCTTCATACCTTTTTCCTTCCCAGAAATTCCTCTCCTTCCTTTCCTTAAAAAGACCCTCCCCACATCATCCACCCCCTAAGATGACCTAGGTCTTAAGGGAAATTATTTTCCTCAGGGCCTCCTGTGTGGAGCTAACATAACAAAAAAGAAATTTCGTTGCAGCTCGATGACAATCGGCACGCTCCCATACCATATTTTGTTTCCATTTACGGGGATATTAAATTTTCTGGAAAACATTGTTAATTTTCCGGAGAGTACCTGCACACCCCTGCAAGCTAACGACATATATTAAAAAAATATACGAACATTATTATTAAGCTCTCAATTTAACGCCTCTTAAAATTAATCATAAATTAGAACTACGCAATACTTGGACACCTACCAGTTGAGGAAATAAGCGTGTCATCAAAACCACAAATAAATAAACTTTACATAACATTTATTTCCGTTAGTATTTTTGATAATCGGGTCAACTCGGGAATTTCTAATAGCAGAATCGGAATCCACAATTTCATTGTGAAATGCTCCACATTCACAAATTACGTTATATCAATCGGTCGTGCTTCACAAATCTGTCTGAAAAAACTGAATTAGGGAACCAAAAAAATGCTATTGAAAACTTGTGAAACTTCCACCAATTAAGATATTTTCTTTTGCGGTGAATAATAAACTTAGGGCTCGACTGAACCGATATAGGTTTTGGAAATACGCGCCCGGGTTATTGGGGTGAGGTTTGTCTAGGTCTTGGCGGCGAAAGCATACGCCCAACGACTGCGTGGTGGACTGGATCGGGAGAGACTGATTGGTGGAGATCCTCCAACCGGACTCACTCAACCCATTGCTTGCAACGCAGTGGGAGGGATGAATTCGTACGTCCATCACTCCTGATTGATTGATCGATCTCTCCCCGATTCCTATCTACAACTTACACCTTTTTCTTCCCAGAACTTCCTCTCCTCCCTTTCATTACAAATAATCTCCACACAGCATCCCGATTCGCAAATAGTGCACAAAGAATTATAATTTAATAGTAAATATCATTTCAGTGCGATAATTGTAAGCGGATGAACTGTTGAATCACCACCCTGTATATATATATATGTATTTTTATATTTAGTAAAATTATTTTATGGTAAGAGTATTTGTACACGGTTGACATTAGTCACATGAGAACGGGTCGTTTCTACGACTCGTTCTTGAGTTCAACAGCACGGCTTTGGAACGATTTGCTGGCCTCTGTGTTTCCTCCTCCTACAACATGGGTCTCTTCAAGACCCATGTTCACTCCTTCCTCTCCTCAAAAACACCCTCCACACAGCATCTTCAAAGATGACATAGGCTCTGAGGGAAATTATTTTCCTCAGGGCCTCCTGTGTGGAGTAAATGTAAAAAAAGTATAATAGTTTCATTCCAACTCAGAATCAAGTCAACTCAATACTTCTTTGAAAATTTATTAAAAGCCATGAAAAAAAAAATAAAGTAGCCCATTACCTAACTTAACCTAACGTAACCTATTTAATCTTTTTTTTTCATAACTGTAACGACTTTTCAAAGGAGCTTCTGAGTTTTCCGGTCACCGAGTATAATATTACATAGTTTTATCTGATTTATTCAATTATTTGTCGGTAGGTGCTTTAGTAGCATAATCACCGTTCCGAATCAGAATTTCCATAAGTACACCCTCGCCTCGCCGTTCTGCTACAATGGGAAATGACTTAAAAGGCGGAACAATGGTCACGTCATTCTATCGGGATTTGATGGTACATTTTATTATCTTGTAGGCACCCTACAGCACTGTGGGGGAGGAATTATTCTAAGGGCCGGGCTGCACTGCAAGACCCAATTAGATATTTGTTAAAATTCATCGTGAACTGGCTTCAAAGATACTGCTGATAGGTTCAAGGTAAATAACAATTGAAAAATAATTACGACTCTCTAGGACAGCAACGCGAAATACGTACTTAATATTAAAAGTGTTGTAATATCTATGAAACAATATTACGCCATAAATCGATAATTAGGACCTCGTACCCTATAAAAATAGATTGTCTGCGGAATCCATCGGTTGATTGGGAAATCAATCTGCGAAATCCATCAATTGTTTGGGAAATCAATGAAACATAATATTTCGCCATAAATCGATAATTAGGACCTCATACCCTATAAAAATAAATTGTCTGCGGAATCCATCAGTTGTTTGAAGTTATTTCATAACTTTTTTTTATACAACTTATACTCCAATACGATTTTCATAGAATACTTTCACTTCACTAAGATGAAGCTATACATGAAATCCTATTTAGATACTATTTAGATTCATCTTTACGACGAATTGGTTTAAATTATGAACATCAAAAAATATGCTACGGATAAATTGAAGCTTTTACTAGCTTTTCCATATTTTGGAATTACAATTAAATGATTATTTACATAACAAAAAATTTAAGCGTAAACCACTAAAAAATGTTTTTTCATGACTTAACTATGAAGTAATAATACACGAAACTTTTTTTTTTAAATACCCTCTTATGGCTAAGACTATTTTTGAGGTTTTGTATGTTCTAACTTTTTTTCATTCTTATAAAATTATGCACAAAATAAATAATAACCTCTTTTTCGCTTACTTCCCTCGTGCTAATAAGACGCGCGATTTTAAATTTTGTAGACATTAGAATTGAAATATTTCTAGCGTTTATATTCCTATCAAGACAAAGTCCGCCCAATTTAGTCAGAAAACCAGATTCTTACATGATTCGACAACGCAATAAAAATAAAATAGGCTAGATCTACATTAACTTAATAGTACACAATTGCTAACCCTGTAAAAATCGCAAGTGCGCCCCACGGTTGAATTTGGAATTTGAACCACCTCTGGTCTAGCGCCCCAAAATAAAAACCCTCGACTCTGTGCAGAAACGGGCGGTCCGTTTGATAGATTCTCCTAATTTAACAAACGGATTGCAATCTTTAGAGCACAGGCGTCAGGTGGGAATGCTGTCCTTGTTCTACCAGTATTATAATGGAAGATGCTCCGAGGAACTAGCGTCATTGATCCCCTCGGCACCGGTGCATAGTCGGGAAACACGCCAAACACACGCTCAACATTTGTACACGGTTGAACGGGTCGTTTCTACGACTCGTTCTTGAGTTCAACAGCTCGGCTGTGAAACGATTTTCCGGCATCTGTGTTTCCTCCCTCCTACAACATGGGTCACTTCAAGACCCATGTTCACTCCTTCCTCTCCTCAAAAACACCCTCCACACAGCATCTTCAAAGATGACATAGGTCCTGAGGGAAATTATTTTCCTGAAGTGGAGTTAATGTAAAAAAACATTAAAAAAGTTCAACTTCGTTTTAGATACACATCAAACCACATATTCAATTACTGTTTTGCTTGATGTGTTACTTCATATATGAAAACACAAAGCTTAGTGGATTAAAGCTTAGTAAGATAATTCAAATGATCAGTTTAAGACTCGGCATCCCGAATTTCTACCAATTTACAACATACTTTCATGAACACCTTAAATTTTTAAGCTCTTAAAAAATACATGTAGTTTTTTAATATAATATCTAGTATGTTCACATGCATTTTCATAGCGTAAAAATTGTCTCCCATAATAAAATACCCGCCTCCCACAATTTGGGATGCGGGTATGAGTACCGCCACCCCGGGAACTATTTATTGGATAACCTACACAACTGCCACATGTTACCGCAAGTAGTTCGCTACTTTTGGTGATTTAACAGGGGTGCCCTGGTTCATGGACTGAGATTTGTCCGGATCTTGGCAGCGGATTTGTCTGCCAACTAACGGGGTGGCAGGCCGGATCGGGAGAGACTGGTTGAGGGAGATCTTTTGACCTCTACAGCAGGACTCTCTCTGAACGTTGCCTTGCATCGCAATGGGATAGATTCATACTTCCGTCACTCCTGGACACCCCTCACACCTTTTTTTCCTTCCCTCTTCCTCTCCTCCCTTTCCCTAAAAAGACCCTCCACACAGCAGCCCCAAAGAGATATAGGCCATGAGGGGAATTATTTTCCTAAGGACCTCCTGTGTGGAGCTAATGTAAAAAAATCTTGGTTTTGTCATTTTGAAAATTTATTAGGTAAAATATATTTTTAAACCAATTTAAAGTTTCTTTATTTACTATTCAAATAAAAAATTTAAAATAATTTTCAAAAATATGCCTTCTTATTGTTCAACTAGATTCGTACATAGTCTAGATATTCCAGCCAAGCAAATAAATCCTACTCGAAAAATAATTTAAGTTAACAATAAATTACTTTAAGTATCAAAAACACGTAAGATTCTGTGTTGAAAAAAATCTTTAGAAAACGCTTTCGGTGCTAATTAAAATTCCACTTCAATTTTTAAAAAAGTATGTAAATGAAATAAATAATATTATTTTTATCTAAGTAGGTACATTGTGGCCTAGCCCTAAACCAGGGGTGGTAATTGATAAAATCTGCCGCAGTTAATGTTGGAAAGTGACTTCATATTGCCGGCGCGACGCACACCCCTAGCAATGTTCCTACGCCCGCCGTAGAATGGGGTGTCTTGGATCAGCGGTTGGGTTGACTGCAATGACCCTTGCGCGAGTCACACTTGCTAATTGTGAGAAAATATGACTTTTAATTGCCATTTTACGCTGACGTTTCTCACGGTTTGTATGTTTTGTTGGTGAAATAAAACACATTTTTAAGGTATTTTTTTCATAATGTTTCCTAGATAGGGAGCAGTAGGACAACGTTCAGTTAACTTATTTTCCTCGCTTACAATAACTCTTATTCAAAATAAAAATAAAATTCATTCAGCTCCTAGAGTCCTAGATAATGGCATTTTAAAGACGCTTTGAATCTTTGAACCACACCTATTTTTTTAAAGTAAAACTTCTTTACGCACGCTTGACTTGAGAAGTAAGCTGGTGAATGCGTGACGAGAGCATTACAAAAAGTGGCGAACGGAAGTTGACAGGGAGATATAAGTTAGTGAAGATGGAAAGAGAGAGAGTTATGTTTCGTATATTACTGTAGGGGCAAGAGAGAGAGAGGTGCGAGCACACATTTTCTTTCTCTCTTGGGTCACCCCAAGTGGTTTCCTACTTTTGGTGACTTAGCAGGGGTTCCCGGGTTTATAGGGTAAGGTTTGTCTAGATCTTGGCGATGAATACGTTTGCCCGCTCTGCGTGGCGGGCCGGATCAGGAGAGAACCTGATTTAGAGAGACCTTTCCAGCCAGACTCTCTCGAACCATCACCTTGCACCGCAGTGGGAGGTACGGATTCATACGCCTGTCACTCCTCGACACATTAGCCCCAGATTCCTGCCGACTCCTTACATTTTTTAAAGTAAAACTTCTTTACGCAAGCTTGACTTGGGGAGTAAGCTGGTATAATACGATATACTTATCCGAAAATATACTCGAAATTATTATTATACATACACGAAATCATTGTTAGTAAAAATATTTTTACATCGGATTTTCACTCAAGATGCCTTTAAATATAAAGTATATCTAATTTGGTTGTACGGCCGTATATCCTCTTTGCATACTTGAAAACAAAATCTTCTAAAGGATCAATTGTCGGAAGGATCAATTGTCGGCCGAACCAACTGTCGGAAGGATCAACTGTCGGCCAGACCAACTGTCGGAAGGATTAACTGTCGGAAGGATCAACTGTCGGCGGATCAACTGTCGCAGGATCAATTGTCACCGGACCAACTTTCATGGAAACATATCTAATATATGGAGAAATCAATTGAGAGACATTTAAAAAAGTCACACATTGTCTCGCATACTTTAATAATATGCTCCGCACAAGCCTGTCAAATTCAACCCTTGCTGTTTGCTTCCTATTATTTGAAGAGAGCGCGTGTCATGACCTAACCTTCAACAGCTCTTGTTTACCCCGCAGGACTAATGTTTACATTGTTTACCGGCAGACCGGAGACCGGAGACCGGAGACCGTGTGACATTGCGTATTATCACTTGGAGCCAAATATAAAACAAATAGCGTAATAAAATAATAATAACAAATTAATGATAATTGTTTTTATTCATGTATAATGTTTAGCAAAGAGGGTCATACAATTTGGGAGGCGGATGTGAGAACCATTGATTGGATAACCAACACCCCTGTCATAGGTCATCATAAATGGTTCGCTACGTTTGGTGACTTAGCAGGGGTTCCCGGACTCATGCGGTGAGGTTTGTCTAGTTTTTTGGCGGTGAATGCTTTTGGCCACCCGTTGCTTATCGGGCTGGATTGGGAGACTGGTTATGGGAGATTTAAACTAGATCTCTCTTAAGACTCTCTTGATCCATCGCGTTACACCGCAGTGGGATGGATGGATTTATACGTCCGTCATTCCTGGACACATTGACCCCCAGATTTCTACCCACCCCTCATACCAGTAATTTTTTCCTTCTCAGAACTTATCTTCTTTCTAAAAATACCCTACGCACAGCAACCCTAACGACATAGGTCATGGAGGATTTTTGCTTGTCTCATTCACAGACATGCATCGTCTCATACATACCCTTCTATTATTCTGACACTTGACATAGCCCGACTCAAGTATCTGATTCACTTGATGTCTTGTCTTTCTCGGGCGTCCCCGACTTATTCTACCATTCAGATTTGCGACATATATTCTCCTTACACTCATTCTTAGTTCATTTGCTCTACTTGCCCAAACCATCTGAGCATCCTTTTATTAATCTTAAAATCTATTTCATCATTCTAAGTAAAGAAAATGGTTATGCTAATCGAAGATTTTGTTTGGAAAATCAATGTCCATTAAATTATTTGTTATAAATAAGAAACCTTTAAAAATTGTACTATCGCATTAAATATGTATAAAATTAAATAAAACCCAAGCTTAATTTTGCAGGCCAATGACCCAAATCTATATTCGAAGTTTATTCATCAATGTGCGCGTTTCGCTTGGATGAAACTATTTTTAACCGCGAACATTCAAAACGAAATTTATCTTCATGTCATCAATATACGAAAACCTCTTCAATAACATTCTTCAGACGTACACAGATTTAATATGCAATGACATAATGCAAATAAATAAAATCACACGTGACATCACCAGCAATTTAAGACTCACGCATTCAAAATACTTTTTTCTACGTTACCCGGAAAACATGAATGTGTGGGTTACTAACAAACTAATAATAGTCTCAATTTGTTAGGAGCAAAGACCTGTAGTCTGGTTGAAGTAATCCTGTTCTAAGGTACGCCGTATTTTGCTAGGAGAGTCCGCCCTTAGAGCCAGTACTCTAAGAGAGATATTCCACCATAAAGTGGTGAGCCACATTATAGCGTTCTTCTACCCTTTTTTATTTTATCTAAAACTCTTTGGTTTTATAGCGCGAAGCAAATGAAAATCCAGGTGTGAGGTGGATTTGGTTTGTTTGGCAATTTGTTGGGTTTGTAAATTTAATGTTATTGGATATTTTAGTCTTCTGGACCTGTACAAGACATCACAATGGTTTATTTAATTACGCGTTACAATTAAGGATGGATATTGCGAGGGCTAACGTCTATGCTAGCGGAGTTCTGGTTCGAAGGTGACCGTACAGCTCAGAATGAACTCAACTCAATACCTCATTTGAAAAGTTATTAAAAGTGATGAAAAAATTCATAAAAAATTAAATAGATTATGTTAGGTTAGTTTATGGGCTATTTTTAAAAGACTTCAAAAAGGTGTTGTGTTGAGTTGATTCTGAGTTGTCATGGAACCGGGTTCAGAAGAGGGCGAACAACTAGACACTACTGTATTTTTATTATTTTACTGGCGAGTCCACAGACCCTGAGACCCTACCATATGTAGGATCCCAGGGTCTGACCTCCAGACAATCTGCTGTCAGTTGTAAGGTGATCAGCTTCGTAGACTTCTTCGTTTCTACACCAAGAGATTCCGTACAGAGAGAGGTTATGATTTGGTTTGAGATGGTATCCTTTACTTAGTAAAACACTTGTTGTTTATATTGGATATTGTTGTAAAACTTGGAATTTATTCAGATGAATAGTAATTTTACAACGATTTGATTCTGATCGGAGCACTGGGGCTTTAATTTGTAGAATGAATTGCAAAAATTAAAACTAGCTATTTAATAACACAAAAGAGAAAGTTGACAGGATGACCACAGACAAATGAACGCATAGACAAAAAATGCATAAAAATATTGGAACCTTGGGGGAATAATACTAGCCTGGAGGAATAACACTATCTTGGGGGAATAACACTACCTTCGAGGAATAACACTACCTTGGAAGAATAATACTACCTTGGAGGAATAACATTATCTTTGAAGAATAACACTGCCTTGGAGGAATAACACTATCTTCGAAGAATAACACTGCCTTGGAGGAATAACACTATCTTTGAAGAATAACACTGCCTTGGAAGAATAACACTGTCTTGGAAGAATAATACTACCTTGGAAGAATAACACTACCCTGGAGGAATAACACTATCTTGAGGGAATAACACTACCTTGGAAGAATAACACTACCCTGGAGGAATAACACTATCTTTGAAGAATAACCCTGCCTTGAAGGAATAACACTACCTTGAGGGAATAACACTAATACCTTGGAGGAATAACACCACGCAGTCTGGCAGAACCATAAAATAGTTGATTTCAGTTGAACCTTTCATTTGGTAACAATTGGGATTCAAAACCATATTCAACCAAATCCCTAAGCTTTAGTATTACAAAACCCCTGCCAAGAGAGACTTTACATGAAGATCCCCTGAGCCAATGAGGGAGGAGAGTTTCACCCTCTCCACCCCATCCGTCCCCACCCCCCAACTCTGTGCCCTCCCCCTTTCCACCCCCCAATCCCTCTTTCTTCTACAGCCCCCACAACAATGGAAGCTCATTTCGCCCGTCCCGGGGAAATGTCTTGTAAGGACATAATAAGAATCCAAAACCTTTATTAGAGTGACTTTCTGAATTGAAATCTTTTTGCTGATATTGCCTAATACTTTTTTATATTTTATTTTAACTATCATTATTCTAAACATTTGAAAAATACCTAGTTTTTTCTTATTTTGTACATTTTTACTAGAATAATAACCAATATCGAGCGCTTTTATTATTATAGTGACGATTCACAGTTACGGTACCGTGACGGCAAAAAAGGAAACAAACATACAATCCTTATTGCTATAATTTTTTTTTTTTAATCATTTATTCCAGATCTCGGGGAGGGTGGTGCAGTCCCACGAGTTCCATATTATACATATATATATATACACATATAATGCTGCAGCTCTTTCTCATACATTAAATAACGGTGAGACAAAAGAAGAGACACACAAAATACGTGTGCCTATTTCTCCAAAGTTTTTTCCTTTGAAGGAAACATTTATCTTATTACGGCTCAGCTACGGCGACGGAAATTGCGTTTCATTTTCTTTATACGTGTGAGGGAGATGTATGAAAATGATTTTATGTTTCTTTTGGTGGGATGCAGGCACAAGTTCGCCGTTTGTTTTATTTTCAACTGTTGTTATTTAGTGTGCAAGAAAGAGCTGCAGCATTATATATTACATATATTTAACGACAAAAGCAAAACCATCAGCGCATTGACATTTAATGTAAAAAAAAGACCCAATTAGGTATGTCGTGGGGGTTTGCCATAGGTCACCCAAAGTCGTGTGCTACGTTTTTGTGACCTATTAGGGGTGCCCGGGTTAATGAGTTAATGTTTTTTTTTTTTTTAAGTTTTCTTTATTCATTGAAATGTTTGTTACATGAATTTTATGATTTTTCGACCACCATGCTAGGCATATGCCCGTGTTGTGGTGGTCGATTTTCTCTACAGTACTTTAACATATATGTAATATAAAAAATGTGCGAGAATATTAAAAATAATATAAAAAGAAAGAATATTATTGAATACAAAAGAATATACAATAATGTAAATGGCTATGGAGTAATATGAAAGAGTAAGGAAAAATAAAATAGAATAGTTTACAACTAGTTTATCTAGGCCTACAACGTGGGGCTCCAGATCGGAAGAGACTGATGAGGGAAACCCAACCCAGACTCTCTCGACCCATCGCCTTGCATCACAGTGGGAGGGATGGATTCATGTGTTATACCTTTTTCCTTCCCAGAACTTCGTCTCCTTCTTTTCCATAAAACGATCCTCCACACGGCATCCCCAAAGATGACATAGGCCGTTAATGTTTTTTTGCTCAGGGCTTCCTGCATGGAGCTAATGTTAAAAAATAGAGCTCCATACAGGTAAGTACTACAAATACAATTTAAAATTAAAATTACCTATAAATTTTCTAAAAACCTATCAAGTTTCCAAACAAGTAACAAAGGCTCCGCAGCTCTAGTGAAGAATGAGGAAGACGTAAAGCCTTTCCGGTGTACGGGGAAGGATTAGCGGCCATCAGCCAACAGCCATCACCTATCCGTATGGATTTCCGGCCGGAACAACGCATGCGCACTGCGCAATCGCACTAAACGCCCATCTCTAAAACACACTGAAATACATATAATTTTACGAATATGTAGGTATTTGATTTTATGTCATACCGTACAAGAATCATATCTCTACATTGTCGCGACAGGAACCCAGCTAAAGAAAAACTAACGAACGCCCTCATACTGCGGTGGTGAAGAATAATACTTAGGATACCACGGAGAGTCAGGCGCACCAATTTATTCATTCTGGCAGAGATAGGCATCCAAAATGGGCTGTCAACTGTTTGCCAACATGTCCCAAGATGCTTTGGACTCGTCGCTTACCAAACTAAGAACTCTTGATCAGAACCATGGTTACGGGCAAAGTGGAAGGCAGGAGAAGTGGAGTGAGATCACCGTTGCGTTGGACTTTGGAGTAAATACGTATCATAGATAATCACAGGCTTGTCACAGGCGTCCGGTAAGGAGACTCAAGAAGAAATAGAGCAACTGCCTGAGCCTCCGGATGGCATCTCTAGTTTGTGGAATGTTGTGAAGCTGAAGATAGTGCGAAAGCTGACTTTGTAAAGAGATTGAATTAATCTTGGAAGATTCCTTTAATCGATTCAATTTTATCACCACTGGCAGGAACATTCTTGTCCCTGCTGGAGGGCACTGTATTTGGAGTTCTTGGAAAACGTTCTTGAAGGATGCAAGAATTAGGTTGAAGTTTAATCAGCCGGTCCATAGCAATGTAGAGCAATACTGGATGGAAAGTTGACAGGGAACCAGGAAAAAACTCTTTTTTGTGTGAATACTGTACAACAGTCCCAACTGCTATAAGCAAATCCACTAATGGGAGCAATGAGAAAAATTTCCTTAGATTGGAGACAAATATCGGTAGGCCGTTTGTAGAGGTTCTAGTGAGAAGGGTGGGGGGGGGGGGGGGTTTACAAGCTTTGAAGCTGATGACCTCGATTTAGATTTATTAGAAAAGAAATTTCTAAACTTTATTTTCGTTTTCTATGAATATCGGCAGAACGGTAGATTTTAACTGAAATCAATAGAGCTATCGATATTTCGGTAGAAATGGTATCACTGAGTGGTACTACGGCATCTGGTATATTTTAGGAGGCTGTAGGGAGTAAGAGAGATGGAGATTATAGGATAAGGAGAGGCTGGGAAATATTTCTCCTCTTTGAGGGCGTTGCCGGTTATGAAGAATAAGGAATAATTGTCCTCAACCTTATAACTAACGATTTTTTCGCTGCCATCCTAAGAACTGGAAACGCAGCCAACGAAAGATATTTTAGTTTTAAGGTTATGAACGATTCCTTATCCTTAAGTAGATCGGAGTCGTGCCTGAGATGTCTTTAAGAGTTTAAATAATAATTTTGTTGTAATTCCAATACATAGAAAAGCTAGCAAAAGCTTCAATTTATCCGTGGCATATTTTTTGATGATCGTAATGTAAACCGATTCGTCGTAAATATTAATCTAAATAGTATTTCACGTATAGCTTCATCTTGACCAGAACACGGGCTCATCAAAAAAGCTGCATTCTCTTCGACAATAACTGTCGGGATTCTCAAAATAAAGTAATATTAAGACAACCTCAGCTGTTTAAATGTGTGTAATATTCAATTCACTTTCATCGTTACGACATCAGATTCAGACGCACAAATTCAACAGCTCTCACGATTGAGTCGTTTGGCAAGAGAGTTCACATAAACTAATTGTTGCACTAAATGGTCTGGTCCTTAAACAAGATAAATCACATAAATAGTGCATTTTACAAGTGGTTATTATTAACGATTTTGTAACGTGGTGTCTGACCCAAAATAAAAAAGAATGTACAATTTTTGACTTAACATATTTTTTACGTTACACTTCGAACTCCACACAAATGGTTCAGAGCTTGATCGAAGGTTCAGAGGAATATTATTTTCCTCTGGATCATGTCATCGTCATCATCATCATCATTGTGGATGCTGTGTTATTCGGGGTGGAAAGGAAAGAGAGGAAGTTCTGAAAGAAAAAGGTGTGAGGGGTGTCCAAAAGTGGCAGACGTGTGAATTATGAAAATGGTTAATATTCTTTCAAAAATCGATTATCTATTATATTTTTATTGGAATATCTTTTTTTAATAACATTTGGTTACAGGATTTGAGGGTTATACCCATCAATGTAATATTTTGAAGTAATAAATCCAAACGAATGTGAAACAGATCAAGACACAGAAAATAAAAAGGTAACAGTGACTCTTAAACAAAAATTTGAAACAAAGACATCCGAAAAAGATTCGGTCGCCTCTGATTTTAGCCTTGCCGCGGCTCTGCTCTAACCACTGAGCTAATTCGATCCTATCTCCTTCGATAATAACTGAACCATACTTAGACTGAGAACTATCAAAATTATCTTCATTTTAATATTTTTATTTTTGATACTGACAATTCGTGGTGGAATTCCATTATAATAATATAATAAAACACATATAAAACTTAATTCCACTTAATTTCTTTACTTTTTTACTTTACTTTCTTCTCAACTTTAAAAGTGGAAATAAATTTTAAATGTGTTTATTATAATATTATCTTCACCTTCTTAACGCAAATTTTGCTATGTTTACGTATGATTGCAAGGTTCTTCCCGAACTAAATGCAATCTAGATGGTGTCTTGGATAAATTTTTATTTTAATGAGCGACATCTGTTAATCATCGAGTAAAACCACGATATTTAATAAATAAAGTTAAAATTAGTGACTCTCGAAAGGAAATTTGCGACTGGAAAATCAAAAAAAGATTCGGTCGCATCTAGGATTGAACTCAGGACCGTAGCCTTGCAAGAGCTCTGCTCTAACCACTGAGATAATTCGACCCTTTCTCCTTCGGTCAAATTTAAGAAAAAAACATGTAAAATAATGCAAAATCATACAAAATCATGTGTTTTGTTTCGAAAATTTGATCGATTAGAAGTATTATAGATGCTTCAATTAAAAACTGCGAGCAGAACACATCTTGGCCTTAAAAAATATCGATTTTTTTTTATGTCTTTTAATAAGCCTAGAAAAAAATGAAGTATTAGGTCTATTCAAACACTTTCAAGTGAAAATTCTCCTACTTATAAACCCCTTATTGGATTTAGTTTTATTGTATAATGTGGCAAATTCAGTTTTTTTTAATGATAATCGCAAAAAAATATATATATATATTTATGCCTGAACTTTACAAAAAAAAAAAAAAAACATCAACTTTGTTCTTGTTCTTTTACAGGAAATTAAAAAAGGCGTTACCCAACCTCAAATTTCAGCCTTGTGCGATCCGCAGAAGGAACAAAACCGCGTCGTATTATCCCACTCAGTTGCCGCCCGGAAATAACAAAACACCGTTGTTGGCTATTGATTGGTCAACACTAAAGTCGCTTGCTCCGCCCAATTCCAAATGGGTCCAGGACTAGGGGATCGTTTTGACTGTCTCTTAATTTGACTAAGAAATAATAACATTTATCTCCAACGCACTTTTTCTTAACGTAAAATTTTATTGACTGCTATATTTACGTATGATTGTAAAATTCTTCCCTAACTGAATGTAATCTAGATAGTGATGGATAAATATATCTTTTTTTATTTTTATGTGCGAAATCTGTTGACTTTTTTACAAGTCTAGATAGAAATTTTTTTTCATCTTGTAGAATAACTTATTGAGCATAAAATCACAAATTTGAGAGTCACTAATATTGTATTCAATGATTAAAAATTATTACATTATATCTGACACATTTCTTCTCGTAGTTTCTTTGCATTGTGTATAAAATGTTGGTGCGTTGTATTTATGTTGACCGTTGGGAACAAGTTCTATTTGTGTACCACAGGAGAGGCAGATGTAGCGGCCAAATTCTGTTGTATCAGAGATATCGGCGTGATGTAATGGCTATTTGTGTTGAAATAAAAATAGCGACGACGATTGAAATGGCTACCAAAATATTCTTTCAACTGCGAACCACGCGATCTTATTTCTGATGATCGAATAAGCCAGCACCTGGGTACCTAGCATAGTCGATCGATATAACCCTATATCAATACGATATTGCCCAAATCCGCCATCTATGGTCAGTTAGCAATATTTGCGATCACGGTCAACAATTGGTAAGAGTAATTACAACAGACGATTGACAAATTTTAGCTCGGATTCCATAGTATCTGATAAGTTTCGGTTAGCGGTCAATATATGCATTTTTTTAAATTATGTCGTTCGTCAATCAACTTTACTGGCTTATTTATTAAACGTATTGAACTAACGAAGATTTTTGTATTGAAAGAAGTCACGTACGCGATCCATAGACTTTATAATTCAACTAAGACGCGATCAAATTATTCCGTTCGAATTTTGATAAACTTAAGTGGCTGAAATATGACTAAAGAAATGATTAACTAATTAACTCCCGTGTAGTGTCAAAAAGTAAATGCGAATTGCCAATACATATTTAGGTTTATATTTCAATTCAACATTGCCAAATTATTCATATTTTTACGTATTTGACTGGCGTTTGACGTTTCTGAATGTGAATTTATGGACAGATCCGCCAGTGTCGCCAGCATATATAAATTTCTAATATATTCCCCACCAATATCGGTTCGGCTATCAACAGTGAAACTGTGTCAGAGATATAAAATCATCGTAAGTTACTCCTAACGATCCGATATTGTAAAGTTATCGATTTCACCATGCTAGAGTCCCTGGTGATCATCCATCGATATAATTAACTAGTAAATTACATGGAATAAAGTTAAACACCAGAAATGCCTTTTGAACGTGTTTCGTGATCAAAAAATATTTGTCCAATCCAGACTTAAATTTCCAATTCAAAACTGTGTACGAAATTAGATGCTTTTTTATAATTACCGTGACGGCAAAAAACGCCAATAAACATACGTTCCTTATCGCTATAATGCTTCAGCTCTTTCAAAAGATGAAATACACAATGTACGTAGGTCTGTTTCCTGAGGAGGAAAAAAGTGATCATTTTCTTGATCACGTCTCCATAGACCATTGCAAGCGTTAGTAAGCCGTGACTGTGATTTTGAAAGTATGGAATATAATTACAAGAATAATATTGATGTGTGAGTTAATTCCAAAAATTAAAAAAAAAGTGAAACAATTACAGTCACTATCGATCCTTTATCGATTGCTGGGTATCCAGGTAGCTGCAGTACAATGTCAAATTTAGTCGTTTTGTCAATTTAAAAAATCTGTAATTATTAAATTATTCATTTTCTTTCAGCGTGACAGCCAAAATTCAGAATATATTCTCATCTGTCCTGTTCTTCAATCTGTGTTATTGATTGGGCTGATGGTTGTTTTTAAACATTTTTTTATGTGAATACCTCACAAGAGTCACAGCTGCTCCCGTCTGGAGCCAGTGAGATCATGGCATCCTCAATTGGGGTATTTCGTGAGGCTGAGTGGGGAGGGGAAGGAGATGGGAAGAGGAAGATGAGGAATACCCGGCTATTCAGATCTGGTCACCAAACATAAAGCCATTTCAAGAAACTTTTCAATTCTGAATTGTGATCTCACACCAGAGGGATACTGATAGTATCTTCTACTCTGGAACGTGCCGCAAATGTACCATATATTATTTTTAAATTAATTAATTGTGAAATAACACAAATTAATCAAATAAAATGTATTTGCACACGCCGGGATCGATCCCGCGACTTTCTAATTGCGAGTCAAGAGCCTCACCCCTAGACTACGGAGGCCGTCAAACATGTAATGCTGCAGCTCTTTATTACGCACTAAATAACAACAGTCGAAAATGAGACAAACGGTGAATGTATGTCTGCACCCCCCAAAGGGAACATACAATCTTTAACATACATCTCCCTCATACGTATAAAGAAAATAAAACGCAAGGAAAAAGTAATTCTTTGGAGGAAACAGTCACACGTATTTTGTGTGTCCCACCATTATTTAATACGTAAGAAAGAGCTGTAGCATTATAGCAATAACGAACGTATGTTTATTGCCTTTTTTGCCGTCATGGTACCATAGCCCTGAATCGTCACGGTAATTAAAAAAGCACTCTTTCAATTAAATTTCTCATTTGAATTCCCTAGAAAATTTTTTAAAAAAACCTAAAATCATTGTGATAAAAAGAAATTCGGGTTAATCTGCTCGATAAACCAGAATTTCTTTTTATCTGGTCGTAATATTTACATCGAGGCCAAGGTTGGGGTACTGACTTTCACTTTTAAATCCTTTAAATAATAAAACATGTCGTAAATTGTCGAACTAGATCACGACTCGCACTAGCCGCATGCATTCTTGATTGCCAGAATAACAAAAAACAATACTATTTCAAAACATTGTCAAGTACCGTTCAGAAGGAGATATCGTAGTGGCTTCTTACTGGCCTGGCTCCAATTGCAAATACGTGTTTAGTCTGGTTTTAAATCCCAGCAAAACTTTTTTGTCTTCAAATACGTATTGATCTAATTATTGGAGGTTTTACATTATCATCTTCACGACACCACATCCCAGGGTACAATTTAGCTTCCTCTTTAAATGTCCTCCACTGGCACTGATCCCTTTCAAAGCTCTAAGACCTTCCCATAGTTGTCCAGTCTTCTTCCATGGTAGTCCAAGAATAGGTTATCTCGCAGAATTTTAACAATTTATCAGATTACGAAGTTATTTTTCAAGTCTGTGAAGCAACTGGAATGATGTAATAACATAACTTGATTGGTGTAATAACAAAACATTTACAGATCTCGAAAATAACTTAAAATATTTGATGAATTGTTCAAATTCTGTGAAGCAGCCGGTCCTTACTCTTCCACGTTATGTCTCTGGATCAGAAAGTTTAGCGCGGATGATCGATGAAACCCTATATCAATTCAATATTGACTAAACCCGTCATCTACGGTCAGTTATATCAATTCAATATCGACTCGGTAAATTTGTCATCTACGGTCAGTTATATCAATTCAATATTGACTACACCTGTCTACGGTCAGCTATCAATTTTTCGCGAGCGCGGTCAACAATTGATAAGAGATATTCTGACAGACGATTGATAAATCAGTAACTGATACTGTTGATAACTGAACCTTAACTGTTAAGGTACGGTACGCTTGTATTTGGACAATATTGTTCGTTACGCAAAATTACTGCGAATTATGGTTATTGAACGAGCGATGCTCTTAGGATTGAAAGAATGCATATTTGCGATCCACAGACTTCAATAATTAATGTAAGACTTGATCAATTTATCCCGTTCGGTCTATGAAAAACAAAAGTGCTCAAAAGTAAATCTGGACTGCCAATGCATATTTAGTATTTCGATTAAAAAATGGCCAATTTATTAATATGTTTACATAATTATTTGGCGTTTGACGTATCGAAATATTTATTCCCTGTTCATATCGGTTGTGCTATCAACAGTAATACCGCGCCATCTTTTTAAAATCGTCTCCTATCGATCCAATGTAAAGTTATCGATTTCAGCCCTGACCCTTACACCGAGGCACTAACTTGGTTAAGATTTGCGGTCCTACATCATTCTTTCCTCACGACCAGCCGTTAGACCCATAGATACTGTCGACGGTTTCATTGTCATAAATTTTCTAGATTTCACGGTTCATTTTTCTGAGCGATACGTTTTCCATAATATGTTTCCATGTATTTCGCGTTCAAAGATCTCAAGAGTCATATTTTATTTTAGTTTCTTAGTGAAGTTGAGAAGTTTACTTCTTTTATCTTGTTTTTTAGTTCTGTAAATATTTGGAATTATACGCATTTAGCTGGTGGGCAAATTTCAGCTCTTCAATAGTCTTATTTTAAATTTAATGGGTTAGTTACACCAACAATAACTTACTTTGAAAAGTTAAAAAACCAAAAGCTGTCTTCAAACGTTAACCACTAATATTTCTAAAAGCTCTAAACGAATGAATCCTTCGTTAACTTCTTAACGTGACTCACAAACAGTAAACAAGGAGAGTGTCGTGGCTAATATTGTGAGATAAAAGCGAAGCTGTGGGAGAGATGTTGATGTCCAGTGTCTGGACTGGATGCGGCAGCCACCAGAAGTGTTAGGGCAGAACCATTATTCAAATTTATTTTTGTTTACACTGAAATACTGAAGAGTTTACGGCGTAATACAGAAACCTCACACACACATAGAAGATACAAAAATTGATTGTAGAGAAATATTATATTAGATTTTTTTATTATTAAAGAAAGCGATCACTTTGTTTTTTGACATCTATCTATATATAGCAAAATCAAAATATTTTTATATCAAGCATTATAGGAAATGTTTGAAGCTTTCAAAATACCTTCTTTAAACCCCCGCGAAGATTTCAGGATTATTACAACATCATGACAATACATCCGAAAAGTTTTTTTAATAATTACAAAAACTCTTGCGAAACTGTAAAAAATATCGAAATTTAAGAATGACATGTGGCAAAACAATGATTGTTAATATCAAAATTCAATTTTCGATACTCTTTAAATTGATGGGTTTATTTGAAGTACTCGCTTAATGAAACCAATCAAGAATTACAGATTTTTAAATAGGTACCAAATTCGATTGATTTTTCTCATAATATAATATTTGTAATTTATGAATAAAAAATAAATTTTGAATAAAAAAAAATGTAATAGGTGGTACGCGAGCTGTTTGAAAACTGAATGTACTGGGACTGAAAATCTGGAATGCGGGAGGGGAAAACTACGAGAGAAGAGCAAGATAAAAATAAACACTAAGGAATTTTGAGCTGTTTTTGTTTGGAAAGATTCCATGGCTTTTCCTACTGTTCTTAAAGTGAGGATTTGGCTTAAAAATTGCGTAATTTTTAAAATTTTAATTGTTCTTAATTTACACAGATCATTTAATTTACACAGCACAAAGAACATCCAATTTTAAAAAAGCACTCCGAACGTTTATTTGAAGAATTCAATTCAAATTGTAGTCTAACAAACTTAAGTGCATCTCTGTAGACACTACTACGTTTTGTATTACCGTATCGTGTTTATGTATTTACTAGCCATAACATCATCATCGTACATCGTCCTACATCATCCTTTCCTCTTCTTTAATACGGTTTAAATTTAACATGTTCAGTGACGCAGGCACGTCTGTTTGTTTAATTCAGAAGAATTACTACTTTGAAGCTTCTCATAGAGACTATTAACAATAAGAACCTTCCTAAACAATAATCTGGCAGCAAAGAGATAATTTGCCTTAACTATAGCAATATTGCTTTATATCTGAAAGCAACGTCACGTGTGGGAAACAAAGAAATCAATAAAAATCTTGAAGAAGGTACTGGAAGGCTTGAAGGAATAGTGGAAATCACCCGAAATAAGGCAATAATAATTTTTTCTTCAAAATAGGCAAATTTACTTTGTGGCGTCATCATTTAACTTATTATCCTGACGAAGAAAACATAGTTTTCGAAACATGTTGATATTGTTAATTAAATAGTGGTTGTTACACAGAGTAATTGTTTTTCATTATTCAATAATAATTTGCTCAAAGATGGTCTAAACACCAAAGGAGCCAAAGAATATTAAAAATGTGTAGAAACTCAATGGAGGAGCATATAGTATATTAGAACACTGCCATCTTAGGAGATATATGCACTGCAAAAGCAGCTGTTGGAAGTAGATATCACCAACAGCTCTAGGAAATACGAAGATGACGAAGAAAGTCTAATAATTGGGCTATGATGCCAAAAGAAAGAAGACTGAGGAGGAACCGGGAGAAATCATTAAAAACCAACTTGGTGTAGTTCATTAAAAGGAATAAAGTAAAATATAGAAGAAAAATCATACAGATAACACACAGCAAATTGATATAGAAAACGTTGAAACTTTTGTACTAAAAATCAATTTGTAAAATAAGCTTTGGAAACGACCTGGTTCTCAGAGAAACGGTTTAATCAATGTCTGGTTTTCAAGATTTGTTTTGAATTTTCTTGCAAAATAAAGCAATTAATTGTTATGACTTATTTACAGAAAGGGTAGAGCTATGTTGGTTTGCTACGTCACAAAGACCAACCTAAAAATAAATAGCACGCAGAAAGATAAATTTATTAATGTTGTCACTTTGGTAAATACACAAATTGTCTTTTAGTGACAGATATTTAAGTATTTATAGGCTGTTTATGAAAACATCAAATAATTTTTGCATTTATCTATACGTTAGACCAGTGTTTTTCGACCGATGGTTCTTTTTTCGGTCTGATTTCAAGATTTCTGACAAATTTACTGCCGCAAATTTTACTCAATTTTCATAATATATAGTCACTACAGTATTGAGCACTTAGAATATTACCGTGACGATCCACATTTAAGGTACCGTGACGGCAAAAAAGGCAATAAACATACGTTCCTTATCGTTACAATGCTGCAACTTTTTCTACACACTAAATAATATTGAAACAAAAGATGAGACACGCGAAATACGTCTGTTTCCCCCAAAATACAACTTTTTTTTCTTTTGGAGGATATATCTTATTACGGCTCAGCTACGGCGTTTCATTTTCTTCATATGTGTAAGGGAGATGTGTGATAATGATTGTATGTTTCCTTTGAAGGGGTGCAGACATACGTTCACCGTTTGTCTCATTTTCGACTATTGTTATTTAGTGTGTAATAAACAGCTTCATCATTATTTGTTTAAGAACAAAAGCACAACCATCAGCGCATTGAGGTTTGACGTTTTAGAATTTTTGTAATTAACTCACACCTTGTAACTATATTCCATACTTTCAAATTATCGTCACGGCTATTAGTATCGTAGGGGTCTGCGGAGATGTCACGGGGCGGTGTGTGAGAGAGATGCAAGAAAATGATAGCTTTTTTCCTGTGGAGGAAACAGACCTACGTACATTGTGTATCTTCTCTTTTGAAAGAGTTGCAGCATTATTGTGGTAAGATTTTTTGTGCCGTCACGGCACCGTAATCGTGGATCGTCACTGTAACTTTCTAAAAATTTAAATATATTTGCTGTCAGTCGGCTCGTAAAATAATGTTCATGTTTTCGCCGGTCTGCAGATGCAACTGCTGATCTGATGGCTCAGAGATTTCAAGCAAAAATATATAAATAATACATGTTGTAGAGATAAGCATTTAGGTGAGTGTGTTGCGGCGTAAGAACATACTCATATTTATCGATGGGCGTCAGTTAAGAGGAAAATCCACCTGCCGGATGTTATACTCTTTATCTGAAGAAAAAACGCCGCTTCAATTGACTTGAAGCCAAAATAAACAGTTTTCTTTTGGCTGATGTCTTATTTAAGATAAATAAATGCCAGCAAGAAGTTAATAGGATAATATTTTACAAAATTAAGCATAATATTGTGTTATCTTTTCTTACCTACCTTCTCAAAAATTGTAGTTAGCTTATTTTTTTTTACATTACCTCCACATAGGGGGCCCTGTTGAAAATAATTCCCTTCAGGGCCTATTTCATCTTTGGGGTTGCTATTTCGTCTTTTTAGGAAAAAGGGGGATAGGAAGGTCTAAGGAAGGAAAAAGGTATTTTTTTTTTTTTTACAGTTAATACCGCACAAGAGTCCCAACTGCTCCCGTCTGGAGCCAGTGAGACTATGGCATCCCCAATTGGGGTATGTTGTGAGGCTGAAGGTAGTGGGGAGGGGAAGGAGATAGGGAAGAGGAAGGTGGGGAAGTACCTGGCTATTCAGATCTGGTCACTAAACACGGCTAAAGCCATTTCAAGCAACGTTTCAATTCTGAATGGTGGTCTTACACCAAAGGTATGAGGGGTAGATCGGAATCTGGGGTCAATGTGTCCAAGAGTGACAGATATATGAATCTATCCCTACCACTGCGGTGCAAGGCGATATTCGAAGAGAGTCCTGCTGGACAGGTCAAAAGATCTCCCTCAACCTGTCTCTCCCGGTCCGGCTTACCGTTGCAACTTAATTTACAACTTGAGTTGCAGACCACCACAGATCCACCGCCTCGATCCAGACAAACCTCACCCCGTGAACTCGGGCACCCCTGCTAAGTCACCAAACGTAGCGAACCACTTGGGGTGACCTACGGCATAGGCGTTGGTTATCCAATTACAAGCGACATTTAGCGACACTCAATCTAAAATTTTTACATAATTTTAGTTTAGTTTAGTTTTTTTTGGCTAAAATAGATTGAGTGTCGCTAAAATTGTCTTTATTAATTAAAATATTCACCTAAACACATTTGATTACAAAACTATTTCCATAAAATAATGTAAACAAAAGCGGTTCGTAGGTATTATTAGCAGCGCCAAATTTATTTGTATTTCACCTAAACCAAAGATACTCTTTTATTAATTTCTATATACTTTAAATTAAAAATCTCATAAATCAAGGTCGCAATTTCCTGAAGTTAATCGTTGGCAGAATATCTAAAATAATATAATGTTAAAATATTACAATACGCGGAAACTGGAATTATTACGAAATTTTTATTTACAAAAATAGATTTAATCGCTATGAATTTTTTTAAATTTTGTTTTCGTGTGTCCACACTTAAGATTAATTATTTTCGGGACCAAAATATATTATCTTCCGGTGCCAAAGACATTTGCTTTCCGCAGAAATGTCTTAAAATAATTTTCTTTGTACAGGCAAATCATTTTAAAGAGTTTCTTGCTTGTGTGGTGGTGTAATGCATTGTAGGACTACGACTGGATAAGAGAGACTGGGGGCGGGTGTTCCAAACTAGATGCGTTTGTTCGTAATGAGAATTCCGACACGATCAAGAGGCTTGACGGCAAGAACGTAATAATGTTGTCTATTGTTGTCTATGCTCAAGCCGCTTGAGGCAACAAAAGGCATTTCTCAGGGCTCTGATGCATCGTGGTATAATGATATTAATTAAAAATAAAGTTTTTTTTATATATCTAATGAAAAAGTAATAAATATTATAAGAAATAAATTGTATAACAAAGATGAAAGTCCCAATAAACTAATTTTCATTAATTTGTCAAGGAGCTTTTAACCCTCAGGCTAATTTGTTCGCTTTTGGTAAATCGTTGTCTCTCCCTTACTATCATGGTGAGAATGTGTTAAAAAGAGAAAACACCACGCTTTATATTCGAATCTAGAAATTGACCACAGAAAGATTAAAATGTGCAACTCTACGAAACCAAAGTTTCCGACCGCAATTTAAGAAAAATTTATGAAATTTTGTGAATTATTCATAAAAAAAATTTTATGAATGAAAAATAAGTTGTAATAAAGTAAATAAGACAATGAAATTAATAATGCATTATTCAGATAAATAGTGTTTTTCTTTTTTTTATTATCAGTTATTTGACTTAGAAACGTACGGTGAGCCATTGTTTTTAAAGTTTGAAATCAAAAATTTAACATCTCGAATACAATATGTTTATTTCTAAAGCAACATTTCAAAGCGTATATTATCACTAGGAGGCGGGATGCGGAGGCAAAACGAAAATTTCAGAGCCGCTAATTATTAAAGGCAAAACAATTAAACTATCGTTATTTGACCGATCTAATTTGTTTTATGGGTCCAACAGACTTAACTATAAAAGATAAAAGATCATTTGGTTTTATATTCCCAATGTTTTTGCCTCCGCCAGCCGCCTATTGATTATCACCTTGCACAAGCAGTTTTCCGATACATTCTGAAATATTCCATTTATTTGGATTTTATTGCGTAATAAAATTTTATTGTTTCATTGGAAATAAGGTTTGTTTCCTAACTTTTAATATATTTGACTTATTATTTACCTACCATTAAACATTTTCAACGCACCTCTTAATTTGAGTTATTTGCATATATATCATATTTAAATACATTTTTTCATTGTTGCAATATTGTAGTATTTAAATATACAAGCTAACTTGACCTTTTTTTCATGTTGTTGCTATACCTTATCCATGTTATTATGTAAAAGCCGAATGGCGTTAATTTTATGAATAAATAAATAATGAAATTTTCCGACCATCTGACACAATATGCCCGATGCCTGAGGGTTAACGTTGAAAAAACGTTAAACTTAGCTATTTTAAAATAGATATGTACAAATTTATATAACTTGTACATGCACACAATCATACAATCCCACGTAAACATACATTTTAGAAATTAGATAAAGTGTTGTCAATCAAACCAAATATTTTTTTATAAACAACCATCTCGTCAATTTATTTTCACATTAATACCTAAATTGAAAACAATTTTTTTTATTATTTGGATATCTGGATTACTCTTTGATTATCTTATGTTAAATTTAAAAATGCAGAACTTACCATCTTTAGTCCGAAGCATTTGTTTTAAATTATAATTTGTATTGTTTTTTGTCTTATTTGTCTTTTCTACTTCTTCTACCTACTTTGTGCTACTCGGTCAGACGAACAGGTCCAATTAATAAACCAGTAGGTGTTTGGTGTTGTATTAATTACACAGGAATAGAACAGTTTTTACTAATGATTGTAATGTCTTTTTGGCAATACTACAAAGATACTCATTCTGGCATTGTTTATAAGTAGACATAATAACTCGACTTGCAATGCAACGACCAAATGTCAGTAATCAGCATTGACGTATGAATATTAGATTATTATTTTAATTCTATTTTTTTTTACTACCGACCGGTTTCGCTTAACACAAGCATCTTAGGGTATAAAAATTAAACTTTATACCGTTTAATTTTTATACCCTGAAAACGATTGTGTGCGAAATCGGTCGGTAGTAAAAAAATTTTTATCAATCGTGGTTACAAACAAAGTTACTATTGTTATTTCAATTAAGAGAAAAAAAATAGTTTATTTAGAGATCATTTTTGAAGACTTGAGGCCCGGTGGTAAGTGTGCAAAAAGAAGAAGAAAGTGAGATTTGTGAATACGAATGTAGGAGGGAGCGCGCTAATGTTAAAAAGCTATCATAATTAAGCGAAAAAAATTAATAAAACACGACTCGTTTAAAATAGAACAAAAATATCGCATTTAGTACGATTTTTTTCATATCTATAACATGTTGCATCTATAACATCTACAATATGGGTCTCTTCAAGATCCATGTTCACTCCTTCCTCTCCTCAACAGCACCCTCCACACAGCATCTTCAAAGATGACATAGGCCCTGAGGGAAATTATTTCCCTCAGGGCCTCCTGTGTGGAGTTAACATAAAAAAAAAAATTTAAAAAAAATGTTAAATAACAAAATAAAATATCAGATACGTTTTTAGATTTTCACGGCCAAAAGTATTTTCGTTATTTGTTTTCGGGGTGTTATGCCGTGTTGCGCTACCTCCTTCTTTAGCCAACATCATCACCTTCAGTATCCATCATCAGGGCAGATGTGTAATTGTGATGAGGCATAACACTCCAAAAACAAATAACGAAAAGAAAATAATAAAATGTATTTTTAATAATTTTCGGAGCATACTTAGTGATTTTTTTTTATCGGGGGAATTTCATATTTCGACTCTACAAATGTAAAGATATTAACAAATAACATATATTTTTTAAGGAACTTAAAAACTGAAAGTGTTCAAGAGAAATGTGTTATAAATCGGTAGAAATGCGGAATGCGGTGGTTAACTTTCAGTTCTGTTAAATTTGGAGGTTAGGTAATTAAGAAGTGTTTTTATTTTTTCTTAAACATTTTTCAAGGTTTTATTTTACTTATTTTCTAGAACAAACCTCGGTTACACGCGTTTATAATTATCCGAGAGACTGGTTAATCTCTTATTTACATTCTGCGTGGTGTGTTATTTTCAATCTTGTACTTTTACTTACCGGAATAATCAATATTCGTAACTTGTGATATGAAATGATGACATCCATGCTGATCCGATGAAAACTAAGATAAACTTAAACTGTTCAGTTTCAAATTTTGTTTATGCTTTTTCAATTTTAACAAAATATCTGACCAACGTAAACCTGCAAATTTAATATTTCCGCTAATAACTATAACAATTTGGGAGGCGGTTATGCGTACCGCCGCCCCGGGAACTATTTAACCGACACCTCTGTCAAAGGTCACCTCAAGTGGTTCGCTACGTTTGGTGCCTTAGCAGGGGTGCTCGAATTCATGGGTTGAGGTGTGTCCGAGTCTTGGCGGCGGATGCGTCTGCTCACCTGCTGCGTGGCGGGTCGGATCGGGAGAGACTGGTTGAGGGAGACCTTTTGACGTCTCTAGCCGGATTTTTTCGATAAATCGCCTTGCACCGCAGTTGGAGGGATGAATTCACAAGTCCATCACTCCTGGACACACTGACCCCAAGATTCCTATCCATCTCTCATACCTTTTTCCTTCCCAGAACTTCCCCTCCTTCCTTTCCCTAAAAAACCACAACACAGCATCAAAGATGACATGCCCCAAGGGAAACTGATTTCCTCAGGGCCTTCCGTGTGGAGCTAACGCAAAAAATACCAATTTTAAATGGAGGTTTATTTTAAATTTTTTTTCTGCCTTTTTTTTTAGAAACCTAGACAGCAACAAAGATATTCAAAGCTCAACGCAAAACTAAAAATGGAAACTTGCGAGCAGGAAATTTTAGAATACAGCTGTGCATATTTAATGACGCCAGAGCGCACATTTCCAGCAAACAGATTAATCCTGATTCAAGGTTAAATAGCAAGCGTTAAAGAGTTTTGTAAATTTCTGAGTTGTATCTTATCTCTTGTTGTTCTTAAAATCATTTTTAAATCAGTGCGTTTAAAAATTTGTTTTTTATTAATCAAGCCAATTTTAAAAAAAAACAACGTTTTAGAGCATTTTTATGGAAAATGCATTAACCTTTTTAGAAGCTTGTTGTAGCCTAATTTACTATCGGATTTTATAATTTACTAGCAAGTACCCAGCACGCGTTTTAATCCCAAATAAAGAAAAAAATGTTTCTCCCTGCGTGTCCTTTCTCGTGCTTTCCCGCCCCGGTTCTCTTTCCTCGTCCCCTTTTCCTCAAGCATTCCCTTTCCACCGTGTTCCACCTCTTGCGTCCCGCCGTCACAAGCGCCCCCCTCCCTTCTCCCCGCTAAACTATTAGAAAAAACACAGTTTTCAAACAATTCGCACACCACCTGTAGTACATTTTTTATGAAATTTTTGTAATGCCAGAGCTTACTACTCTATATAAATATATATAGAAACTTTCACGGACGTGCGCATACCAATTCACCAAAGTTTCATCGCAATCGGACGAATGGTATAGAAAATAATTTCATAACGGCAGAGCTCACCACTATATTTAATTTTTTTAAATTTTAATTTTAATTTTTTAAAGAAAGACAAACATTCCCGGGTTACGAATAACCCAACAATGTTTGAAAATCTCCTACTACCACCACAGAAAGCCGAAAATTTTGCTTGTGTTGTGATGGAGGACTTAACCAGTCGAGGAATCGAACACGGGACGCCCGGGTGGGACCAAAACGCGACGCCCACTCAACCACTGACTGGTATATGTAGAAAGAAACCTTCGCGGGCATGCGCACGACAAATCACCAAAGTTTCATCGCAACCGGATGTATGGTTTAGGTACCACATAAGGGACAAACAAAGAAACATTCATTTTTATATATTAAGATAATAAATTAACTAAAGACTAGGAATTAAAAACTTCCTTAACGAGAATATTTTTTAATTTATGCATTTTTTAAATGTCTTGTATTGAGACAAGTAAAACTTTCGGTTCATGTTATTTTTGTTAGAATGGGAAACAAGAATCATGAATGCATATAACTCAAAAACACATTTGCTTTTATCTGTTTGTCCAATTTTATTCCGCAGAATGACGCCCAAAAGTGCCCGTTAGCATACTTCTCTCAGATGAACCAAAACATCTATATCGAGGAGTACAATAATAACGGCGGCTTTGGCCAACATTCGAGAAGCCAAATTAGTTCGAAAATCGCCGCAGAGTGAAATGTATATTAGGCATATGACGTCATTTCTTTTTACCGAGAAAAGCTGGAAAACTGTTCTTGAGAGTTGGCAACTCGGGGACGACCTCCGCAGATGAACAGACGCCCTATCAACAGTCATTATATAGTTGGATACTATGCTAGTCGTCATGATAGTTCTCTTGTCATACACGTGCCAATGCTGTTGAAACAATAGAGCTCTTTCAAAAGCTCCTGCAAGTTATTTGCCGATCAGTTGTACAGAGAGTATAGACCAGACAAAACAGCACAATGGATCGCTTGAATGTTGAACGACATCAAGATTATCAAATTAATATAAGGAATAAGAACATAACTTTACCGAGTATAAAGCAAGTCTATAATAATTTATTTTAGGCTGATAATAAATCTATTGAAAATACCCTTTAAGGTGATCCAATAGTCCAGGAAAAAATCGAAATCGGAATCCACGCCTCTTTTTGGGCGGGATTTAAAAATACTTGACAAGACTAGAGAAAAAGCTTTTGGCAAGATTGGAGAAGGTATTTGAGAATTTTTTTTACAGGTTGATTTCGTACTGTAAAAAACATTAACTCCTTTTTTACGCATTGTTTATTGTAATAACAAGGAAATGTAAAATTTATTTCACGGAAGATTTATTTCAAGCGTCGCGGAGTCTAGGATGTCTATTTCCCTTCGCAGGCGGGGCGTAATTACAAAATAGGTGTGCCAAGTGGATGGTTCTTGTGCCGATGGCATAAGGTTCACTTTAAAAATACAAATTTGTAGAGTGCGGGCCGTATTGATTGATGTCCAAAATAACAACGAGAAAATGCATATTTTATTTTATTTTGTGAAGTTCGGGAGTAAATATCATTTTTTTGCGATTATTATATAAGAAACTGAATTTGCCACATTAAACAATAAAATCATATCCGAAAAAGGAAAAAGAATTTCCACTGGAAAGTGTTTTTTTATAGACCTAATACTGTATTTTTTTTTTGCTTATTAAAAGACTTATAAAAAAAATTACCGATTTTTAAGCGCCAAGATATGTTCTACACGCAGTATTTAATTGAAGCATACTAATATTATAAATGCGAAACTGCTCGAGTTTTTTTATGACCTTTTCAGACATTAACCAATAAAAATACTTTAAAAATTCATTCACCAATAGAAAGCTAAATTATATGCGCAGACTACATGTTGTATATGATGGTACGCTCTGGCGTTATGAAATTATAAATATTAATTATCTGTAATTTTATAAAAATTAAAAAAAAAAAAAAAAAAACATTATATTTGTTATACGTTTTCTGTCGCTAACAAAAGCGAGTTAATTGCAAATGTCAGACAAAAATCATTCCCATGGAAACGATGTTGATATATTTGTGGGCTCTAAGCTGGTAGGTACTCAGCCCCCTGGTCAGCTACTGCCCCAGAAAATTCAAATAATAGAATATGTTTTGTTTTTATTGGACAAGCTGGAATAAATGTCAGATAAGAGTTCCTACATTAAAAATATAATTCGTAACGATTATAAAGACTGAATAATAAATAGTGTAATTTTGTATTATATTAACAAACTTCCAAATATTTAATTAAAAATAAACATCCGAAATGTTTGTAAGCGCGTAAATTCCGAACGAATGAACCAAATTGGATAATTCTTTTTTTCTTTGTGAAATTTAGGTGGCAGGCTAGATGTTTGAAAACTGAATGTAAGGGAATGAATGTATGGAATGCCGGAGGGGGTGGGGTGGGGAGGAGGGGGGATAATTGATAAGTTCAACCGCTACAGTAATTTCCCGTAATACCATGCGAGCGAAGCCGCGGGGAAAAGCTAGTCTATAATAATACTTCTAAGCGATCAAATTTTCAAAAAATACATGATTTTGGATGATTTTGCATTATTTCGCACGGCTTCATCTCAAATATTTTATAGTGAGCAGACAACTCAGAATCATAGAACTTCAACACCTCCTTTGAAAATGCATTAAAAGTGATATAAAAAATTGGTTAAATAGTTTATGGGCTATTTTTCAATTTTCATTTCATAATTTTTGATGACTTTTCTTGTCATGGAACCATATTGTAAATGTATATGACGAAGGGTGTCTGTGGCAACGGCGTGTTTTTATAAACGGGTTTTTATAAACAAATCTATAGTTTGATTCCGATGATAATACATTTTGAGTTCTACAAATAAAACTTGATATCAATAAATAAAATATCTTTTAATCAACTTGCTATAATTGCTAGGCTGTTTTAAAATACCAATTAAATATCTCTGACGATAAACGCAAACACGAGCAGTCAAAACAAATAAAGCATTTTTATGTGCTTTTTTATAACTCATTATAAAACATGTGCTATCCTAATTTCGTTCTTTAAAATATCTAAGTCATCAGTGAAATAATACAAAATTAATATAATACTTAGTTTTAACCACTTTTATTGTTTAAAAAGCCAACATGTTTCAGCAAACTTACTTCCTCAGTGCTTACTTAAAACTAATTACAACAATAGAAAAAAAACTTATTTAAAAAAACTCAGCCGAATCTCAACAAATAAATTTCTCTATAATTTCCTACCATCTATTAATAATAATTTTAATATGGCGTGGAATTTTGTACATGAGTAAATTCTTTTCCCTTTGCACATCTAAACTTCCAGTAGAAATAAGGCCGGCCTTATATACTAACAATAATTTAGCCAAACTATTAACTAATTCTAAAGACAAAGAGGATAAACTAAACCACTCTGGAATCTATAAACTTAATTGTAACGATTGCCCAGCAATATATAGGGTAAAACAACGCTTGACATAAATATTAGGGTTAAAGAACACGTCAGGTGTCTAACAAGCACAGGTTTCTCAAAATTTGCCGACCATTTAATTGATACTGACCTTACGTTTAATAAAAATACAGGAGTCCAAATAGTTCATATAAATAAAATCGGAATACGCCTTAATAATTTAGAAGCTTTATAAATTTTAAAATCAAAGAAAAAAAATTGCCAAATTTTAAACAAATAATTAGAATTAACCAACAGTCCCATTTTAAAGTTATTCCCTTTCTCCCTCTATTATCCCCACCCTCCCTTGACCCCTCCTCCCCTCTCTTGTATGCTCTCTCTTTCTTTGGTGTTTACCTCATTATCTTAACTCTGTACTGTAATTTAGTTTAGGTATATGTTTATTGTCCTGAAGAAGGTCGAGTTCGACCGAAACCGTTCGACGAATATGAATTTAAATAAAGTGGTTTTAAACAAAGAAATTGTTTCATTCTGTACAACAATAGACTTGAAGATTTCAGTGGTTAGGCGGGAGTGAGAACGGGAGGAGGGCGGGGGGTAGTAAGGCGTAATTTATAGATGGAAAAAATTTAGAAATTGGTCATTTAAAAATATTTTGTTGGGTATTTATAATATCTAAGTTCGTAAGTTCATCTTTACACTCTTTCTAATTTCCAAGATTTCAAATTTAAATTAAATTAAAACACTTTGTATTTTAACCACTAATTTAATATTCTATATATCTATCGGTTTCGCTTCGACCAAGCTTAGAGTGTAAAGATGAACGTACGAACTTGGATATTATAAATACCCAAAAAATATAAATATAATGTCTAACTACAAAGTAATTGCATAATAAAAAAATATTATTTAAAAACATTATTTTCAAACACTTATCCTCCTTCTGATCATTTTGTACAGTATAGAATTCTTGTATTTTTTGGTAAGAATGTTTTCAACTTATTTAGTGTTATACCAATTAAAGTGGTTAAAACAAAGTAGGTATATTAAAGAAATAAATTTGCTGTGTTTGGAGATGTTAAATAATAATTTATAAGTCTGTTGTTAAATAGCTTAAAAAAAATTATGCATAAGATTTGGTATGACAATGCATACGAGTAAAATCATGGTTTTTGTTGTCTATTCTATTTTGTTTTTTTTGTGGTGTTTGATTCTATTCGCGATTTTTAAGTGATTTTTCACCAAAGCAACGTGGTAAAATTTATTTTGCCATAATAAATTATTCGTTTTCGTCATCCAGGTATTTGGCAAAGAGCTGTTATAGCTACCTGCCCAAGCAAACAATTATTTAGTTCACTGTTCACCAGCGAAGAAACTTATACATAATTCTGTGTTCTGTAACACGGGGGTGAGTGTTGGCTACGGGAGTTATTTCAGTCCCTCGGTTACAGGTGGAATTAATTCAGGAATGCCGGTGACTCACTTTGGGAATTCGAATGTCAGATTTTCTAATTTTACTGCTGGGACCGATTTAGTGGCAAATTAACAACTCTCGGGTGCGTTCTTGACACGATTCTGTCACCGAAAGTTCTAATGAAAATTTGTAGTATATAATCGTAATAATTTATAAACAATAGCCTAGATTCTTGTGAAACGTTACGATAATTTATTTGATAGGTAATTTTAAAAAATGATACATTTTAAATATAAATTTAATTGAATCTAAGCATTTTTTATCAAAATCATCTCAATAATGTATAACTAGGCTGACTAGAAAATTTAACAATATAAAGTGTATTAAACTGTTATATTTTGCCTATGTAAGAAGTCAACTTGAGTACAATTCTCCCACCTGGAACCCACATTATAATATACTTGTAAAAGCTGTTGAAAGAATACAAAACAAAATCTTACGTTTTCTAAATTTTAAAATGGGTATTCTAGCAATTATGTTGAACTACAACACTCTGTTAAACGATATGAATTTGCTCAAATTGTAAGACAGAAGAATTTTCACTGACTTGGTATTTCTATACAAAATTTAAAATGATTTAGTTGATAGTCCGGTATTGCTTGAATTGATAAGTTTCCGGATTCCACGATGTAATACTAGAAGTCAGGATTTATTCCAGTGCAGAAATTCTGAGACTAACTACCAAATGTATTCCTCTTTGCCCAGAATACTAATGGAGGGAAACAATTATACCAAGTCAGTGGACATCTTCAATTTATCTTTAAACAAATATAAAATATTGTTATTGAGGCAGTTCAGTTATGTACAATAAATACTGTAAAACAAATATTTCTTACAATTCATATGTAAAAGCCCCGATAAAGGGCGTTAATTAATAAATTGACGGCCTCCGTGGTCCCGAGGCAAGACTCTCGACTCACAATCCGAAGGTCGCGGGTTCGAACCCGGCGTGCGCAAATAAATTTTATTTGATTAATTTGTGTTATTTCACAATTTATTCATTTAAAATAATATATAGTATATTTGCTGCACGTTCCAGAGTGGAAGATACTATCAGTATCGCCCTGGTGTAAGACCACCATTCAGAGTTGAAACGTTGCTTAAAATGGTTTTAGCCGTGTTTAGTGACCAGATCTGAATAGCCAGGTACTTCCCAACCTTCCTCTTCCCTATCTCCTTCCCCTCCCCACTACCTTCAACCTCACAACATACTCCGATTGGGGATGCCATAGTCTCACTGGCTCCAGACGGGAGCAGTTGGGACTCTTGTGCGGTATTAACTGTAAAAAAAAAAAAAAATAAATAAATAACTTAAAAATACATTATCTTGAGGATTAGCAAAGAATAAACAACCTACGCTTCTTTCATACGGAGCTCGATTGTTGCGAACTCTTGAGTGTAGTCAATTTAAGAGGACCTATTCGACTTATCGTACGTAAGGATCTATTTCAATGTTACCTTTCACAAACAAATTATGTAGCAAGCACGCCAATTCCTCGCTTACACAATTTAGTTAATAAATAAACCAATGATATTTTTAATGGAGCAATTCCTATGTTTGAAACATACTTAAACAATTTTTCGATGATATCATATTATTTCTCATAATTCTGTTTATTATTGTTATTATTTCATATTTATTAAATTTTATCCTATAGCAAATCATTGTAATGTAAGAAATATTTTTTTGCAACCTTTGTATAAACAATTTTAAACACTATGTGCCCATGTAAAAGCCTTTTTGGCGTTTAAGGTGATCCAATAGTCCAGGAAAAAATCTAAATCGGAAACCACGCCTCTTTTTGGTAGGAGTTTAAAAATACTTTTTTTACATGTTGATTTCATGAAGGCCTGTAAAAAATATTAACTCCTTTTTTACGCATTGTTTATTGTAATAACAAGGAAATTTAAAATTGATTTCACGGAACCAAGCGACGCGGAGTCTAGGACCTCTATACCCCTTCGCAGGCGGGGCGTAACTGATACGAAATGGTTGTGCCAAGTGCATGGTTCTTGTGCCGATGGCATAAGGTTCACTTTAAAAATACAAATTCGTAGAGTGAGGGCCGTGTTGATTGGTGTCCAAATTAACAACGACAAAATGCATATTTTATTTTATTTTGTGAAGTTCGGATGTAAATATAATTTTTTTGCGATTATTATAAAAGAAACTGAATTTGCCACATTAAACAATAAAACCATATACGAAAAAGGGTTTATAGGTAGGAGAGTTTGCACTTGAAAATGTTTGCATATTCGCGTTGTTATTTCACAATACGGCCGGCAGTCAACGAATTTGGATTTTCAAAATGACCCTTATATCGTCTACCTAAGGACTACTGGCATGCCATACCCTATTTTCTATCACTTTTACCCCGGCCGGAGCGGGGAACAGACGTGCGGGCTCCACGTCGCTTGGTTCCGTGAAATCAATTTTAAATTTGCGTTTTACTAGAATAAACAATGCGTAAAAAAGGAGTTAATGTTTTTTACAGGCTTTCACGAAATCAAACTAAAAAAATTCTCAAAAACCTTTTCCAACCTTTCTAAAAGCTTTTTCTCAAGAATTTTTAAACTCCTTCCACAAAGGGGCGTGAATTCCGATTTCGATTTTTCCCTGGACTATTGGATCACCATAATGACTTCAGCAACTTTCTCTTATTACATCAAGCAAATAAGAATTTTCAAGATAATTATGAATACAATAAATAAACGCCAAAGCGTCATGTTTCATCTCAAGCAACAGCTTCTTCTCATAATACTCGAAGTCTTGAAGTAGAACTATGCACCCCGACTTTCTTCTAAAGCGTGGGACAACTAAATAACACCCATCCATCAAAAGAAAGGCGGTAATCCCACACAACTCCCAAAGAAAAGTCTCAGTTTTCTACTAATACCACCAACTTAACCGCTTTCTGCGCGTCACAGCGATCCACTCCAAAATAGAATGGCCGTGAAAAGCGAAGTTTTCAATATGTCTGGCTAGCGTCACGGAGCGCGCGCGCATATTATTATCAAAATGAAATTATACAAGAGAATAGAATGAGCGCGAAAACTTCCCGCGCTTTTGGGCTCCGTCGATACGGCAGCGCCCCCAGCCCGCAGCCCGCAGCCCGCAGCCCGCAGCCCGCAGCCCCCACGCCACACGGCCGCGCCGGGACGTGCCAAGTGCCAAGTTGGCGGGAATCCATTTAAGGACCCCGTCTCGTGTTGCTCGGACCCCGGTCGCCATTTGCAAAAGCGACGGCGTCCGAGACGGGTCTCCGGGAAAACGAATAGATCGATGAAAATTGTTATAATATGTATTTTATCGTGTGACCGGACAACTCGGAATGAAACCAACTCAGAACCATCTCAGAGAAGTCATTTGGAATGATTAAAAAATAGGTTTTTTTTTTTTTATATTAACTCCACACAGGAGGCCCTGAGGGAAATAATTTCCCTCAGGGCCTATGTCATCTTTGAAGATGCTGTGTGGAGGGTGCTGTTGAGGAGAGGAAGGAGTGAACATGGGTCTTGAAGAGACCCATATTGTAGGAGGGAGGAAACACAGAAGCCGGCAAATCGTTCCACAGCCGGGCTGTTGAACTCAAGAACGAGTCGTAGAAACGACCCGTTCTCATGTGACTAATGTCAACCGTGTACAAATGTTGAGCGCGTGTTTGGCGTGTTTCCCGACTATGCACCGGTGCCGAGGGGATCAGTGACGCTAGTTCCTCGGAGCATCTTCCATTGTAATACCGGTAGAACAAGGACAGCATTCCCACCTGACGCCTGTGCTCTAAAGATTGCAGTCCATTTGTTAAGTTAGGAGAATAAGAGGTTATAATAATAATAGGTTACGTTAGGTCAGGGTTATTAGGGTTAGCTTTTAAAGACTTTTCAGGTGTTGAGTTGATTTTATTCTCAGTTAGCGTGGAACCATTTTATCGATAGATTGATGATGTGTATTTTGAATTTTATCGATAGATCAATTATTAATGGGTATAATTTGTACATCACTCAACAGGGGTGGCGGTCCTCGACAAACGAACTTTTGTTTTACAATAGCTCCACTCGGGAGGCATCGAGGAAAACAATATCCCTCGGGGCCTATACCATCTTTGATGTGTGGTGGTCTTTTTAGGAAAGGAAGGAGATGAAGTTCTGGGATGGAAAATATATGAGGGGAGGTAGAAATCCACAGACATTCTATACCACACATAAGAGGCCTCGAGAAGAACAATTTCCCTCGGGGCCTATATCATCTTTGGTGATGCTGTGTGGAGGGTCTTTTGAGGAAAGGAAGGAGATGAAGTTCTGGGAAGGAAAAAGGTATGAGATGTGGGCGGGAATCTAGTGGTCAGTGTGTCGAGGGGTGACGGAAGTACGAATCCATCATTCCCACTGCGGTGCGAGGCGACGGCTCGAGAGAGTCCGGCTGGAGAGGTCAAAAGGTCTTCCTCAATTTTAATCGAAACAAAGATTTGTTAAATTTTCAAAAAAAAATGTTGTATTAAAACTACACACATTATAAATCATATAATCATGCAGTAAATAACAGAAATAAATTATTTAGGAAAGCTACATTTTAGAATTTTAATTTTAGTTTCAAAAACGTCATTAAAAAATCCGTGTTTTAAGAAGAAAAATTGTAAATACTTATGATCAAAAAATAATTACAAAAGTACAAAATTTTAATAATTTTAGCATCACGCTTTTTTAATGCTAACTTGAATGTAGGTATATAGCAAAATATTGATAGAAATAATATGGATATTGACTTATTGATTAAAATGCTGGTATGTAGAAAAATCAATCTTTATCATCGGAAACACCCTGTACAGTTGCAAGAGTTTTGTTATTTGAATTCTCAGCCGCTGGTTAAAGGATGTGCAATTTGAAAGAAAAATGGGCTTTTTCATCGATTGATTCATAGATAACGGATATATTCACAGGTTTGTAAATATATTAATAATACTATATTGGTAGAAATAGATTGATATTACTTGTACATAATTTTTTAAATAATTTAATTAATAAAACCTGAAGTTGTAACAGTTAATCATTGAAAACAATATTAGCGAATCTCAAACGAAAATTTGAAACAGAAAAAGGTTCAGTAGGAATTAAATCCAGGACCTTACCATTGCCAGAGATCTGTAACCAATTTAGATTAGAGCGGAGACCCGGCAAGGCTGAGGTCCTGAGTTCAATTCCTAGATCCGAATCATTTTCTGATCTTTCCGTTCCAAATTTTCGTTAAAAAGTCGCTAATATTGCCTTTAACGAAAAATGTTTTATTGTTTTTATTTTATTTAAATTTTTTCATTCGGTATTTTTTATTAATTTTTTTTATTTAATAATTTTTATTATTTTTTTTCTATGTAATATTTTATTTTTTTATGTGTAACAGATTCAAGCCATGTTTTTTTAATCAACTTTAAGCAATGGCAATCTTAAGTTTGAAAACGTATTTAAGATTTAGGAATCGATTACATAACATTTACGATTTCTTCAACATTGTTTATTTCAAATAAATTTTAAATATTAAATTCCCTGTTTTATTTTAATGTGAATACCTCACAAGTGTACCAGCTGCTCCCGTCTGGTCTATGGCATCCCTAATTGGGGTATGTTGTGAGGCTGAAGGTAGTGGGGAGGGGAAGAAGATGGAGTAGAGGAAGGTGGGGAAGAGCCTGGCTATTCAGATTCGGTCACCAAACACGGCTAAAGCCATTTCAAGCAACGTTTCAATACTGAATGGTGGTCTTACACCAGGGTGATTCTGAGAATATCTTCCACAATTTATTTCCGCATGACGGGATTCAATCCCGCGACCTTCGGATTGCGAGTCAAGAGCCTTACCCCTTGACCACGGAGGCCGTCTGTTCCTATTATACATTTATAAACCCTAGGATATATAGTAGATATATACCGACCTTTTCTGGAAAGTTTGTAAATCCGTTAAAAATATAGCTTTCTGTACTGAATTTTTGTCCAGAATTTAAATAAGTAAAATAAATTTGCTGTATAATTTTTCCGGTCGTCCGCTTTAATGAAAAATTCCTCGAGAAAACATTCAACGACTAAAATACCCAGCAAATTATCATAATAAAAAAGCCAACACCAAAGTCCCGGTGAAAGCCGCGTAACTTGTATAATTTTATTTATATATTTATTTTCTTATATTTCTAATTCTTGTTTTTCAAGTCAATGTCATAAAACAACCCCGCGTTGTTCAAAACGATTATTTTGATGACCGTGACACCATGTAAAAATATGTAAGGAAGTTAAAAAAAATAAAGTATTGTGAGCTACAGCTATAAAAACGAAATAGAGTTCATTGACCAGTTACGTGAAGTTTAGGCGTATTATAAATAGTAAAGAAAATGAACACCTGTATTAAAATTTTCTTCCTATTCTACCTAACATTCCCTTTTTTGTAATTACGTGTCCACGAATTATTATTAGTAACTGGTTATTTATTATTTCATAATCCCTATAATAATCTAAGGCAAACGCCAATCTATATTCAACAAAAGAACAAATTTCATAAATGAATACTTAGATTGTTTGTCATGTGCAGGATATCAGTCATATATAAATTCCCCAACAAGAGAAAGTCTGAATAATTCCACAACTCTAGATCACATATTTGTCAAAACACACAAACACGTTAAAACTACATCCTCAATACTAAAAACAAACATAACTGACCATTACCCAACATTTTACGGACACAACATCATAACCACAAATTCAAAAGAATACTCTGATAATGTTGAAAAAAATGATATTAATTACGTCACATTAACCAATCTACTTCATTCAGAAAAATGGGACAATATACTTTCAACAGCTAACCCACATTCAGCATTAGAATTGTTTTATAAAACTCTACAAGATTATATTTCGAAAAGTACAACTAAAATTCTTATTTCTAAGAGAAAATATAAGAAAATTAAACCTTGGATCACTGTAGGACTAATAGTCTCCATTAAACAAAGAGATAAACTTTACAGAGAGATGTTAAATTATCAAAGAGCCTGTCAAAAAAATAATGTAAGAACAATGTCTTTTATAAAAACAAAATATTTATTGTACAGAAATTTACTAAATAGGTTAATAAGAAGTTGTAAAAAAAAATACTATTGTGAACAAATTGATAACGCAAAAAATGATACTAAGAAAACGTGGAATATTATTAACGAAATAACGAACAAAAAAAAAATAGCATCAACTGACGTAAATGAGATTAAAATAAATAACAATATTATAACAGACAAATCGGCCATTGCAGAAAACTTTAACAACTTCTTCACAAATGTAGTAGATCAAGTCCTTGAATCTTCTAGTAAAATTGATAATACAACGCCAGTAGATTTAGTACCAACTTGCGATTCAATTAACTCGTTAGAATATTTTTCACCCATCACAACAAATGAAATTGAAAAACACATTGACGGTCTAAAATCAAACAATTCTACAGGAATTGATGGTTTATAGGCTATTACTAAAAATAAAACAATATATTTTGACTCCATTACTACATATTTTTAATAAATCCCTAAAAGGGGGACATTTTCCAGAACAATTTAAAATATCAACCATAATTCCAATACACAAATCGGGTGAAACGCTCATATTAGACAATTACAGACCTATCTCCCTAGTTTCAAATCTTTATAAAATATTTGAAAAATGTATCAAAAGTAGAATAATGAATTACCTAGAACAAAACAAAATTCTGTCCAAAAATCAATATGGCTTCAGAAGTAAACTAAGCACTGAAGATGCAATATTCGATCTGACAAAAAAATTATACACATCTGTAGATCAAAATAAAAAAGTTTAGCTATATTTTTAGACTTGAGAAAAGCTTTTGACACGGTAAATCACAATCTACTTATAAAAAAAATTAATCAAATAGGTTTCAAAATAGATACACTAAAAATTCTCACTAACTACCTCAAAGACAGAATACAAAGAACAAAAATAGGGAATTTGTATAGTACAGAAACAAGAATAAAAAACGGAGTACCACAAGGGGCTGTTCTCGGCCCAATTCTATTTCTAATATATATAAATGATTTATGTAATGTTGTAATCCCTGGTGAAATTGTATCTTACGCTGATGATACAGCAATTATAATAAATGGAAAATCCTGGCTTGAAACTTTTTTGAATGCAACAAAATCTATTGCATATGTCTCATCATGGCTAAAAAGTAATAGACTCTTCTTAAATTATAGTAAAACTTTTTACCTGACTTTTTATAAAAACAGTAAAAACAAACCCCCCAATAACCTTAAAATTAGAATATATAATGCTAATTGTAATCAAGTAACATGCTCTTCTTTCTTTGAACTTGGAAAAGTTGAAAAAATCAAATTGGCAATCACAAATTAATAATACCGTTTCTAAATTAAGATACCTTACGTACATATTTTACAGACTTAAAGAAGTACTTAATATTGACAAATTAAAAATGATTTATTTTTCTCTGGTGCAATCTTCACTCATGCATGGAATAATAGGATGGGGTGGTGCACTTGATGTATTTATAAAACCTTTACAAATAACTCAAAATTATATTATCAAAGTTATGTATAATAGAAACAGAACATTCTCGACAGATGCATTATACAAAGAAGCTAAACTATTCAGTCTCCGTAAACTATTTATACTGCAAACTATGAAATATTTCTTTAAAAACAAAAACAAATTTGAAAAAAATGAAAATAGAATCAACATAAGGAATAATAATGTTTTTTATACCCCCCAAACGAATACCAAACAAATGCAAACTCACAGCAGTTTCATTGGACCTCGTACATTCAATCTTTTACCGAAAAATATTCAAATTACAACTAAACTACTTCAATACATAAAGGACTTGAAGTCGTGGCTTGACAATGTAGATATTGAAACGTTGTTTGTTTAATTTCTATCACTTTAACATATTTAAACAATACACTTATTATTACACTATGTACTTATAATTACAATACACCTTTATTATAACATTACTACACTTAATATACACTTACTATTACACTTAATATTACACTATACACTCGCTATTGCACTGTGTATATTCATTTTGTGCACAGCTGTTTAGACAATTTTTAATCATGTTTTTGATTTATTTGCCCATTGTTTGTTCTTTTTAGGTACAATAATAAAATATATTAAACTATATTACCCACGCACAGGCTGCGCCTTAGTGGGTTCCCATTATTCTTACTATTTCATGATAGATAGATTTCATGTATACATCTAATGTAAAATTTGGGAAAAATAAAGGAAATAAAAAAAATAAAAAATAAAAATATCTGTTTTCTAGATCTAAGAAAAGCATTTGACCGTGTACGGCACAAAAAACTCTGGAAAAAACTAAGAAAACGAGCAGTTTCCGAAAATATAATAGCGATTCTTCCAATTTGGCACATGTAACAAGAAAATAAAATGTCGTGAAATGGTCTGGAGGTTTCCATTTTATTTGAAATGTGGTGTAAGGCAAGGAATGCTTCTTCTAGCACCGTCTCAGAGCACTAAAGAAACTACTCCAAATATGTGAAGATTGCAAAAATCATAGCATTTTTAATAATACGTCCAAATTAATCGTTATGCTTTTCAAATGTCAAAACGAACTCATGTAAACTTCCTCAGTATGACTAGACGGAAGGGAAATGGATGTTAATCGTAGCGTCAAATACCTGAGACATAACGACAGACGACCTGAAGGACATTGAGGATACGGAAAACAGAGAAGAACGACATCCATTAGAGTAGGTGTACTATTAAGGCGTTTTCATTTTGGCGGTGAAAACGTCAAAAGGATTTAACGCATTCGCATCAACTGCTGTACACGCCTGAGCGTGGGTAGATTACAATGCATCCCAATGGCAATATTTCTTATCGCTAACTATTCCGTCTACCGAGATGCTGCAACGCCACGGAAATGTTCCTGGACCCAATAGAAGAATACCGTCATCACTGCTATGGTTACCTGGATGGATATCCCCCAATGGTCCGGGGCGGCAAAGCTGAATGAGTCCCCCCCCCCCCTAGTTTAAGAAGTTGATGTAGTTTTACAAGCTTTTTATTCAGGTCACACCGGCCTCTGATCCTGAGGAACTTCAAACGCCTCCTTTTCCCTTGATAAAATCCTAAACAAGGCTTTAAGGCACCAGGACACTGTAAAAAAATGTAATTTTTTCTTCATTTTCAGAAAGGTGCATTTGTTAATGAATTTTCAAAAGAAATTCGTAAAATTGACGGAGATACAGCATTTTATATGAAACCGTAACAGTTTGTACGTTGAATATCTTTCAGCGAAACTACGTTTTTCAACCTGGTTGACAACATATTAGAAAAACTATACATCCGATTTGCATGCACCAATTCTTAAACTGTTCGAAAATCTAGTCACTAAGGCACCACGTAGGGATTTTTTTTATTAAGGGCCCAACTATATTTTTTTTTGAACGATGAAATTTTTCCATAAAAAATCGAAAATAAATTTCGCTGGCCCTCCATTTTTTTCTTTTTTTAAGATATCGAAATTCCCCTACGTGGTGCCGTAGACATTGGATTTTCAAAAATATCTACTGTACAACAGTAGATAATATAAATACTCAATAAATATCATATGAATAAAAACAGATATATTTATCCGAGACACTATACTTACAAACCAGTTCTTAGAGCGATTGTTTCCAAGGAAAAGGGTAGTTGCCAATATTATTCAAAATAAAATTAGTCGAAGACAATATTGTTAATTCTGAAATTTGAAATATGAGATTGATAAATATGACGGTTTGATAAGAGGTGACAGTGGCCTAATTGGATAAGGCGTTCGTCCCGATAAGACGAAAGATTTTGGGTTCAAGTCCCAGTTGTTCTCTTTCATATTTTCGTTTAGATTATAAGTATTATCTTCTTTATCAATGATAATAAATAAACTTTAAAATAAATAATAATGACACCATAATACATTTTAGAGAGAGAATAGAGCTCGCCTACATACAAAAGGGTGGTGGCTTGTTTCCCAAAATTAAATAGATAAAAATATTTAATTTTTTGATGTTTGTTTGAAGAACTTTTCTTGTTTCTTCACAACCACATTATTCTTATTTTTGGCACAGGCAGAAAATACAGTTGGCGTTAGGTAACAAAGTATGTATGGCATTTTCTATTACCAAATGACAGCGAAAGTTTCATAGTAGTGTGACATTGACATTATTATGTATAGATGTAGGTTTTCT
This sequence comes from Glyphotaelius pellucidus, assembly GCA_936435175.1. Taxonomy (NCBI): domain Eukaryota; kingdom Metazoa; phylum Arthropoda; class Insecta; order Trichoptera; family Limnephilidae; genus Glyphotaelius; species Glyphotaelius pellucidus. The sequence goes on from OW386548.1 coordinate 34,730,170, forward strand.
TGGCATTATCTCACGTCAACGCCGATGTAACAGTTTTTTCAATCTATTTCTTAATCAACACTTGTAACATACCTACTCACATTTTTAATTAGTCAAATGTAACCTGCTTACATTTTTAACAAAATCATCAGCCAGTTAGTTACCGAATTTTTCATCAATCTAAAGAAATCTTTATTTTTATAATCCAAAGGAGCCTTTTACCTACTAAAGACTGGATCGGGAGTGTCTGGTTGTGGGAGACCTTTTGACCTCTCCAGCAGGACTCTCTCTGAGCACCGCAGTGGAGCGGATGTATTCATACATCCGTCACTCCTGGGGACACTGACCCTCAACTTCCTATCCATTCCTCACACCTTTTTCCTTCCCAGAGCTTGATCTCCTTCCTTTCCTCAAAAGACCCTCTGCATAGCATCCCCAAAGATGACACAGCCTCCTAGTGGAGCTAATAGCTAAAGCTAAAAAAAGGTGATACTTAAAAGAATTCATAATCAACTGTTTCATAGATGGCGCGAGTATAATTATTTTAGGGAAAAACGCTTTTTACCATCTATGATAGAGAAGATTACGAATTATTTTAAGATTCACCTTAAGAGGTAATAACCAGACAAAACCGGAAATATGTGATTTTTAAATCAACTTTTAGACATATTGACTCTTTTCCACAAAAAATTATAAATTGATTCCGAAAGACTGTTCTTTTATCTAGTAAAACTGTTTTTAAAATTTTGAGAAAATATGTTTATTTTTAGTGCAATAAGGTTTTACCGTAGATCGTTGGCAGATTTGTTAAATTTTCAAACAAAATTTTGTATTTTACAACACACATTTCAAATCATATAAAATCATTCAGTAAAATAATTCAATAAATTATTTGGGAAATCTACTTTTCAGAATTTAAATTTTAGTTCAAATAAAATCGTTAAAAAAACCGGTCATATTTATTTACGGTCTTACTAACTAATTTTTATTTTTTTGAATTACATTCTTATTTTGCTTATAAATTATTGAAAAATTATAAATACTTATGATCAAACAATAATTGCATTAAGTACATAATTTTAATTGTTTTATCATCACGAGTTTGAGCATTATTGAATGAGTATTTATCAAAGCAAATTTGGAATGAAATAAAATCGATATTGAGTCATTATGTTAAAATGTTTGTATGGAAAATAATAAATCTTTCTCATCGGAATCGCCCTGTACTGTTGCAAGGGTTCAATCGCAAGATCATCGTTCGACGAAATTTAATTCTCGGCGGCTGGTTAATGGCTCTTAATACAACAATGTCTTGCAAAATTTTCAAATTAATTTGCGAATTAGCTAAAAATCATCATTGCATTAAAATTGAGATGTCGGTGAATACTCTACAAATTTTATAATACCTAATTTAAAACACGTCAACAACCAAAGATAAAGCGTGGAAATTTTTTATTTAACTTGCTGCAAGTTATGATTGTTATACGTCGCGTAGTGTTCGCGTCGTCGAGTTTTCTACGGATCATATCTGTGGAAATGTGGATCGGGTCGTCTTCGGGGACTCGTGGATATTTATGTTGTGGAATTGGAGAATCGCTGCAGATCTATATTTAGTGGAACCGTGTACCGCGTGTCCCGCTTTCGTCCGCTCCCATTGCCGCGAACATCCTTGAGAACTTGTTCGTTTTTCATAACGCGACCTTCTTCTGCGGATGTTAATGGGACAGAGAGATTTATACTGACGCCTCGTGTCTCGTGTTATAATTTACAGAACTCATTTTTTTGTGACAAAGTTGCGTAAAGTCGAGTAATATACAGCTGTATCCAATTAAATTGTATTCAGTTTTTAAAAATAACCATGCTAGTAAGCAATACAATAAATAATGTATTGATATAATTGCACTGACGCCCAGTGGTGCATTTTTGAGCGCTGGCGCGACGTTGGCCCTTGATCGGCATGTTCGCTAAATGATTTTTTTTCTTTACTAAAGAATTTTCAATTAACTACTGATATTAAAAATTTCACTGAAAATATCACCTATTATTAGGCGCCGATCAAAGACGTACCGGAAAGCTGCAGTATTTAAGTTTATTTGAAGGTGTACGAAATCTGGTTATTTGTGTACGTATCATTAATTAAAAGCTAACAAATTATCACTATTAGTATTCATCAAGTATGTTTTTTACTTAAATTTATATATTTTTTTAATTAAATGAAGACAATACAGGCGAAATTCAATCAAATATCTGGAAACAGAAAAATCAGAAAAAGATATTTGCACCTGTGGGACTCGAACCCAGGACCTCTCGCTTTTTGGGCGAACGCGCTAACCACTGCGCCAAAGTGTCGATATCCAATTCGGCCTTTTTTTAACTGTATCAACTTTGACTAAGAACCACCCGTACTATTTTACAACGTTTTTGAAAGATGATAAAATAAGCTTTCAAATTTTATAATTCAAAATAAACATATAATTTTTTAAATATAAAAATGTTGCATGCAAACATAACAAATTTAAAATATGGCTCGCCTCACGCTTTTTCTAAGGAATAAAATGTAATTATTAACTAGAATTACAAATGACGAAAAAAAAAATAAAAACACAAACATATTTTATTAGACATGTATTATAAAAAATATCTATGCTTTTTTCGCCTTTAAAACCTTGATACCTGATAAATACCTGATTTGTCTGAGATTAATTATTTCCGGGGAGAATGACTAATATAACGATTTTTCTGAACTGAAATAGGAAATTTAGAAAAAAAAAATTCTGATAAAAAACAACTTTTTTTTTATTGGAAATAAAAACGTATGTAATTACCCACTGCATAGTGCAGCAAGACCCATGCAATTAAGACGTTTAAATGAACACTTAAATCTATTAGTGAATTAATTTCGCGATCGTATCTCTTTAACAATAGCAACATGTATCATACAAAAATGATTACACGATGCATTCCTCTCCCACGTAAAATCATTCATCATTCGATGCACGCTTGTTGATTGATCTTTTTTAAGTGACCGACGTTACTATTTGAAACAAGCGAAACGACATCAAACATTCTTGATAAGTAGATCACAATGTTTCTTATTATACTTTACTAAGAATCTACGAGAAAACTTGCACTTTCAATTTTGATTTTCACTAATTTAGTACGTAGGGACTATGTTTTGTGCGAATGAGGTTCAAATCACCTGATCTTATTGAATAACTGAAAAGTATCACCACGAGAATCAGCACAACCAATAGTTCTGTGAATAGTAGAACTCGCATTAAAAATATGTTTTTCTATTTTTCTCTTATTTAATAAATCAAAACCAAAATTGCCTTTGAAATTAGTGGGTAGGTACATAAATACCCATCTACTTAATTATAAACTACGTATATATTCTACAGAGAATCGGCCTGGATGAAAGCGATTTTCTTTTGTTCTAGGTACACTGAGAAATATATCAAACATCGAATCGGTAATGGCCGCATACTATGGTTATGTATATTCAACAATAAAATACGGAATTATTTTTTGGGGAAACTCAGTAAACGCCAAAGATGTTTTTATCATCCAAAAAAGATGTTCAAGAAAAATGACAAACTCTGCTAATCGGGATTCATGTAGACCTATATTTAAAAATTTGAAAATTCTTACAGTCACCGACATATACATAATGGAGTTATGCATATTAGTGCGATCATCTCCAGAAAAGTTTCCACAAAAAAACTCTACACATAAATACGCTACAAGGTTTACAGAAAATTTATTAATACCAAAAGCAAACAAAACAATTTTCCAAAAAGGACCCTTTTACATAGCCATTAAAGTATATAACAACCTTCCACATGATATTAAACAAATACCAGATACACTCAGATTTAAGTCATCACTAAAAACATTCCTTCTGAACAGGTCTCATTACACATTAAGTGAATACCTCACATAGGTACAACTATTTTTATATTTATGTTTATATAATAAATTAAAACAAACTCAATTTGTATTACACCACTTTTATATTTATATTTCATTTGTGTTCATTTCTGTATAACATGTTGGGTTAACTGGAAGAAATAGGATGTAGGTACCTATAAGTTATACCTTTTGTACTAAATGAAAATTTTGTACAATAAATGATTTTGATTTTGATTTTGATTTTGATTTTGATTTTGATTTTGATTTTGATTTTGATTTTGATTTTGATTTTGATTTTGATTTTGATTTTGATTTTGATTTTGATTTTGATTTTGATTTTGATTTTGATTTTGATTTTGATTTTGATTTTGATTTTGATTTTGATTTTGATTTTGATTTTGATTTTGATTTTGATTTTGATTTTGATTTTGATTTTGATTTTGATTTTGATTTTGATACCCTGAACCGAAGAAGATATAGTCTGAGATCGAGAAGAGCCGACCCCAACAGCCTACCTAGGCAATGAGTTGGGACAGTGTAAGGAAGAAGAAGAAGATATGTTATGCCTTTTTTATTTCAAACCAGCGAGTTCCCGGCAGGCGTTGCATTGCACACATAAATAAATGCATTCTACCCGCGTGTCCTTTCCCACTCGTCCCCGGTGCCCATCCTCTCCCGCATCCACAAATTTTATAACTCACCAGTATATTATAGAAACCTTCGCGGGCGTGCGCACAACAATTCAGTAAAGTTTCATCGCAATCGGTTGAAAAGTATTGGAAATATTTTCATAACGCCAGAGCTCTATTAAATATAGAAATGATCACGGGCATGCGCACATCAAATCACCAAAGTTTCATCGCAATCGGATGAATGGTTTAGGGACAAACAAAGAAACATTCATTTTCATATTATATTGATAAGGTAACAATTTTTCAAAGAAATAACTATCTCTATGAATTTTGTTTTTACAAAATATCTTCACGCAGCTAAGTAGCATAATATTGAAAAAGTTCAAATAAACACGATAATTTCAGATTTAAATCTTTACTGAACCATTAAAACGGTCACCATCTTGAAACGGAAACGGAACGCGTAAACTAAATTCATACAGGACTTCACTACACTCAATAAATTAAGGTAAGCCGGTACTTATATATCCAATATCAGAACCAAAGCCATACCACGGTATACAAGAAGAAGTTGAGCTGGTTGCAAATTTTGGTTATTGGTGTCTACACGAAGAAAACCGTTTTTTCTCAAGAATTATAAATCATGTGGTGGTTTCTGTCTTGTTATTTTATTAATATTTATTTTATTGGCTCGCCAACAGAATACATCACATTATAATTATTACATTATTTACATTTTCAATATGGTTGCAACAATGATTCTAATTATAGGTGAGCATTCATCTCAACTTTCTCAGTGACTATTAATAAATTAAATTAAAATTAGATAAAAAAAGGATCAAAATCAAATATTAGTAAATACAAATATACATATACACACACACATACACATGTAAATGCATAAGCGTGCACATTCTACACATACATGTACATACACACACGCACACACATATACATATACGCACATATTATAGAGCCAATGCATAAGAAGGTGAACGATTCAATCATTATAAAATGGCGATAAGTGAGGAAGATCGTCAGGTATATGGAAGTATATTTTCCTTCTGAAGCTTTATTGAATTCGACTCTGCAACTCTGTGTAAAAAATTGTTGGAAATATCCGAAAACCCCGCAAAATTTCAAATAATTCGAACGTCAGAGCTTTCCACCTCCAATGTTTATATCTCGTGTGTAATATTATTTTACCAGTATTTTCCAGCGCCCACTGGGAATGAGCTTTTCATTTTGGTTGGATCCGAAAATACACAAAATGATACACGGGACATCAATGACGATGACTAATCTCCCTCAACCCACGATTTACCCCTTATTATACGAATACATGAATTTGCAAGAAAGTTTGTCATCATTTATTGACTAATTTCCTTTTGGACGCAGTATTCAGAAATATTCTAGTCTAGAAGCATGAATTGTAGGTGTTTCAGGTGCAATAAAAAAACAAAAATATTTTTGTAGCCATTATTTTACTAAATATTTTACTAAGCATTAAAAAAAATCGAACGAAAAAATTAAAAAATTGTTAAGTTACAGGATGTTGAAGTGGGGGGTCTTAAAAATATGGCGCGCCCTGGTTGACACGATTGCAACCCTTCTAGTAATTTGAAAAAAAAAAAACAAATTAATTTTTAATTCATCCTGCTATGGCATGAACCTCGGAGAAGTCATAAATTTTTTTTTCGAAAAATGGCGGCTGTCTGAAATAAAAATATTTTTTCCAGTTTTTTTAACTTTTCCGAATTTTTTTAGAATAGTAAAAATTAAAATTTTGTTATAGTTCTGGCTTAGGCGATAAAGGAATATATAGAGAATGCTCACACCAAATTTCAAGTAAATTGGTTTAGTAGAACTTGAGACATCTTGTCAACCGTCTCGAGAAAAGTAGTTTTGAGAAAAATGCGTTTAAAATTTTGTTCTATTTAGATTCTGGTTTGATTCCTTCTAAACCGCGACATTAAAATGATTATCACTTTTAAAATAATGCGAAGTTCGAAAAATCCTTTTAAGGAGATATTTTTGAATATTTAAACTTTGGAAATATGAAGAAAAAATTTTTTTTTTTTCTAGACTAGAAAACTGCCTCAATTCAGATATTTTAAATAGACAATGTATTTCAAAATTCCTCAGAGAAAAAGTATAGTTTAATATCTGCTAATTTATTCAAGAGCCATATTAACATTGATCCTTTTAGACACATTTCTCTTCTTTAAATTTGATAACATTATTAACAAAATAATTTTTGAATTGTCAATTTTAATATCAAAGTGAAGGTATTATAAACATAATAAATCGTGCCTTAAAAACGTGAGAAACGTATATTTCTATTAAATGTATTGTATTGAGTTCGTCTGTATTCGTTTCCCATCACTAAAATCGTTTAACTTTAATATATTTCTAAATAACTATTCTTTGATAAAGGGGTACGAATGAAAAATAGGTTATACAATTATTCAAGATACTTAAAAATAAAACCTGATTGTAATTTTGTACAATCTTGATACTTTATTTTTTTCTTCATTTAGAATTTTTCTCGTATGATTTATAAATGATTCCTGCTTTGCGTAGCAATATTATTATTAATAAAAGTGATGATATGGTTAGAAGTAAAAACGTTATTGATATGTTTACCGCCACCTATAAAATGAACAAACCCGCGTAGAATCAAATGGGAAAATAATATATGAGACAAAAATACTAACACACCATAAAACATGGACTAAATTATTGAACCATTTCAGGAGAATGTGAAAATAAACTGCCACATTTAATGTAAAAGTCACTTAAAACCAAGTTCGACAATTCGATGATTATATCAATTTTTTTCTTTGTAGCTTTAATATATTATCATTCAAATTTTTTGTACTTGGTAACTCTTCTCAGTAGCGTTTTACTATTAATATTAAATTTAATTGTTTTATTGCTTTTTAATCTTGCACTTGACTGTAGATTTAACAAATACAAATGTAATCAGCACTTATGTCCTCATTCATTTACTAGTATTTTAAGTTCTACAAAAAAGAACGTAACTACCTAATGTGAACTAAATCAGGCAATTTGACTGTCCTAAAACGGGAAATCTCTTAGTTGGACAGTCAAAGTTTTCTTATAATGTGTATGTATTTTTTGTTCAAATAAATAAATAAATAAATAAATAAAAAAAAATAAATTGTGATGTAACGAGTAACATAAAGCAAGAACTGCGACAATTGTAAGAACACTAACTCAAAGTTCTTCTAAATAATTTCTGAAGATTTTGCGCAATGAAATTGGATTTTTTTATTATTATTATGGTTGTTTCAATATAAAATAAAACACTGATAACTATAGTTGAGCAAAGTTTAGCAACTGTTATTGTTACGAATTAATCGTAGAGCCCTTTAAACCTGAGATCTGCAAACCGATGATTGGACGTAACGTGAACAAATCGATGATTATGTCAAAGTAAACGAAAACACTGTTCAAAATAGTGCAGCCTCACCTCTCGGATTCCTCGCCGCCAAACCACCTGTCGGGACGCCCCTCGTCACCTGGGCTGGCTGTGGCCTGGCCGCATTTAGCCTCCGCGGGGAGGGGGGCGCCTCGGCGCTCCGGGAGGGGGGATGGACGCCCAACCAAGAGCGTCGCGGCGCCTCGAGTCAGTAGCGTCAGCGGTCCAAAGCGAGCAGATCGTACCCTGCCTGCTCTTCGAACTTACTCTCGACTTAAACATTTTCTAGTTTATTTATTTTGGTAAGCATAATCATAATATTCAAGACATATTTCCAAAAAAAATAATGCATCAACAGAGGCGCTTTTGCAGTTAATAATTTTGTGAAAAAGTGTTTTTTTTTCAACGACATCTTTCAAGCATCTCGAAATATTACTGTGGTATGTGATATTGTGATAATAGTGCCTTCAAATGTATGTCACGGCTCGGCTCCTATATTCGATGTGCGAACAGATTGGTCCACTTACCCCCACTTCGATACTAAACTTGTGTTTCAAAACATCTCCACCAGTGAATACCTAAAACAGATATTTTCCAAAAACCGTTTTATCTGTGAACAAGTGTTTTGAAGACGCGGTACGTCTGTGCTCTGCTTTAAAATAAAACTTTCAATTTCAAAAATATAATATCGTGAAATTTTTTAACAAATTCGAACTGTTACTACGCTTTGCGCGAAAAAAATTATGACGCATGCGCAAACGATATTTTTTCCATTGAAATCAAAAATAAATTCATTAATATCTACTTCAACCAATTTCTTACAGTCGTTGTGATCCAATGTATACAATGGGCAATCCAATGTATATAACTGGCAATTCAATGTGTACAACGGGCAATCCAATGTATATACCTGGCAATTCAACGTATATGATCAAAGTACGGAGTGAGCTAATAGGTTATCTAATCCCCCGCTCCAACAATAGCTCTACAGGTCGGGAGCCGTGCAAAAACTTGCGAAAATAAACCAGTGTAAAATACCGACAGCTAAATTTAGGGTGACAATGCTTTCAAAATCGGATGAAGTGGTTAATTTTTTTTTTAAATACTTTGTTCAATTCGGTTAGTTGATTGAAATATTCCGCGCATTATTTTGATAATTAATAATTATTAACTAATATAATTAATTTCGACATAGATATTACAATTGTTTTTTTTTACTTTAAACATTTTTTTATTGCACTGAAAACCTTTTTTTCTGTTTTATTAAATACTCGCTAATCGGAAAAAGCATAAAGTATTGCTAAATGAAAAAAATCTTTTTATAAATGAAAACTAACCGCATAACAACATTGTAAATAATGTTATGTCCAACATAATGTTAAGTCACAAAGCTAAAAATTTGGAAGTTTAGATCACCAATGATAATTAAATTAAAATCAAATAACAACCTTTAATAAATATTAACGAAAAGTTTTTTTTAAATTAAAACGCGTAATAGCGAAAGCAATTTAAATTTGAATTTTCAATTGCAAACGTATCCTTCCAGAACAAAAATAGAACGTTCTACGGGTTTACACGCGTAGATGTTTGGGAGGGGGTTTTTATTTAACATTCCTTACTCCCCCGCAAATTTCTTTGCTAGATTTTGTAGTCTATGACACAATACAGATTAAATTTGATACTTCAGTTCGAGAGGGAGTTTTTTCCTGGCTCGCAACGGGCTCTATTTCGGGAGCAAACCGTTCGCCCGGGACCCTAAAATGCGCGCGCAGTTTCTCTATGCCTCGCCCCCTAAAACTCTACGCATTTCCCATTCGCTGATCGAAACCATAATCGGATTCTTTGGAGCATTTTCCTCTATATTTAACACGGTTTTCTGAATCTGTTATAAACTCCTGCGTAACCTAACCTCAACGAAATTGGGGTGGCAACAACTTGCAATATTTTCTTCAAAGTTAGTAGCTATCTACTGTAATATCAGCCATAATAATTATATATTATATAACGTACACCATTTCTATTGGCGAGTAACTTTAAGTCAACGAACGTAAAGATAAAAATTCAATTTAAATTGATACAATGCTTAGGCAAAAAATTTTATCATTTTAAAAATTTAACAGATTTAAATCATGTTTATCATAACTTAATTTTCCGAACATTCTAATTTCTATTATGAAAGATATTAGACTAAAAAGGAAAACTTCTGGTAAGAAAAATAAATTTTAAAAAAGCTGAGAAATAAAAACACACAAAGATTCCTTATTTTATTTTAAATCTTTAGAAAATTCAATATTAAAAACGCATAACACAATACTTGCATCATTCTGAAATGTGTATTTTCTCATTGTAGAAAATTGTTAAAAAAAAGAAGTCAAAGTAATGACGTCACGATAGAACGAATGGAACAAAGTAGAACGAACGATTGGGAAATCTTTTGAAATTAGTACCATTAAAAACTAGATTGGGTGACTTTTAATGGGGCTAAGCATTTTTTGTTGTCCCTTGCCAACTCTTCATTGACCCAGAACCATTTTAAAAGTGACTTACATTTACTAGGTTTAAAGTTCACGGACGAATTGAAAGTTTTTGGAAGTCTTTCAACGTTACTCTCTCCCATACTTTTCCTTAAATATTTTTAAAAAATTCATAATTTGCTACTTTATTATTTATTTAAAATATTAGGATAAAGTAATTGTTTGCACCTGTACACACGCAATATTAATACGAATAAACAGTTTTGTCCATAAAGAAACTTAAATCTTTCAAGAAAGGCTTACAAATACAATATTGGATTGATTCTCCGATACGTATTGTATTTGTAAGCCTCTCTTAAGAATTAAGTTTGTTTATGGTCAAAAACATTTATTCATATTGCGTACGTACGGGCTTGATCAAATAATTCATCTTTATATTTTAAAGCACTGCATTTAAATTAATTATCGCCATCTGTGGAAGAGTAGATTTTGTAGGTTACCTGAATGTCAACTACTAACGTCATCAAATAAGTGTTGATGTATTTATAAATATACTTTGTTTTGCTACTGTTTATTCTGTCATCGGGTGTGTAATTTCACAAATAATTCATTCACAAAAGCGAAATGACCCGTTTTGGCTCGCAATCACGTAACATGATATACTAAACGTAGAGACGTAAACGTAACGCTTCGGAATAATGTGCGGGTAGTGCAAACGTGTCGTCACCGCTGATTATTGTAGGCATTTTGCCAGCAAACCTGCTTACATTTCCAAATTGTACTGGTCTTTAATACATACTTTCCCGTAACTCCCTGGCAACGAAAATACATTTAAATTGATATCGTAAATATTACAAACGTTATGCAACGGTGAAGATTACATATTTAACTTCGAAACCAAAGTAGGTTAATAACTTAAAATTTCAAACGGGAGGGAATTATTGGGTCAAAATGAATAAAACCATTTGGCAAATCAAAACAAATTTTCAAAACTTGCGATCTTCGTTACGAACTCAATCAAATTAAAATTGGAACCAAGTTATTATTTTTCAATTATCAACGTGAATTTATTTTTCTTTCTTTCAAGGGCGATGAAAATTACACATGTTTACTTTATGAATTTAATGCCTCAACTTTTATCAACGATACAAATGAACAATATTATCTGAATTCTAAATCAAGCACGTTATTTAAACTTACCAGTTTTTGCTGCTTCAAAATCTCAACTGAATTTTCAGTGATTTTTATCGATTATTTTTTATTTATTAGTATTCATGTATAGGGTCTTCCAATAGAGACTTCCGAACTTTGACAGTTGATAGCGGCCATATTGTTGAAGTGACATCATCTGTCAAATTGGCTGTCATTTATTCAGTCTCTTTTGCCAAATCACCATGGATGGATACTGCATTAAAAAATACGTGCAAATGATAAAATTGTTTAAAATTTAATTAATTGTTTAATTGTTTAATGATAAAATCTCACGTGGAAGTGATGTGAACTGGCCACCGAGATCGTGCGATTTGACCCCATTGGAATTTTTCTTGTGGGGTTTTCTTAAGTCGCAGGTCTATGTGAATAAGCCACAAACCACAGCGGCCCTCACCCATACCATCGGTCAAATTCAGCCTGATTTATACGCCAAGAATCATGGAAAATTGGACTTTTCGGATGCGCGCCACCCAGAGAAGCCGCGGCGGATATTTGAACCATGTTATATTCCATACATAATGGCAGCGATAGGCCTTTCAAACGAATGAAAAATTTCGATGATATCTCACAAACACTTTGTTTTATTTGAATTTAAAGATGGTAGCGCTTAATGAAAAACTCTTTATAAATCATTTGTATTACAATGATAACTGTTAGTAATTAGGCGAGCCTTACTGAGTGCTCTGCCTTTATCGAGTTCCCTATTTTATAGATTGTTTTTTGTGTAGATTAGGTAACATCAGATTTATCAATATTCTTGTGTTGACTTCCACAAAATGTTTTTGACTTCCATACTGATTTGTTGTTATGTTTGTTTTGTTTCAGCGAACGAGCGGGTCAATAACCTAGCAAAATGTTTAAAAGTCACTTGGATATGATAGGCAGAAACGAGCCGGTGTCGAAGAAAGCCAAGTTCTGGCAATCTTACGTCAGGTCCCTGAAGGGTAAGTCATTCTTGTTTACCTTGTGGAATTGGGTGTTTGGTGCTTATCCATACACTTCTGAAATGTCATGAGTAACAGCGTTGTAACTTCCTTACGTCTGCCGATTGTTTTAGCGAAAAATATACTCTTCGAAAAGTTTTTACAGCAATTCGAAAAGCTTTGAAGTGTGTTCTTTTTTGCATATCTACACATTTTATTCAAAATTATCTTTTTTTTCAATTTCTGAAATTTCTCAATCGTTCTTTAACGTGTTCAACAATTTCTGAAAGATTCCTTCTATTACAATACGCTTTCAGATTGATTAATATGTTTTTATTTAGATGTATCAAGCACGCTAATCGTGTTGTATTATGATTATAATATTCTTTTGGATTCAATATAGAGTAATTTGAATTGTACATGTTATAAAACCGAAGAGAGGAAGATGTGAAGACAATTTTGCAATGAGTTCAAAAGATGTAAAGTAAAATGAAAACAATTCGAATCGTGGGCAATAAGAGGTAACGCAGGTGGTAGAAAAATGTTAATATTCGAATTATAGTGAGTGAAAACAATGAATATAGAACCAAAATAAATTATTTTAATTAAACTGCATCAGATATAAAATAAAACTGAACAAGATCGATTGAATTTGAAGATTGTAGTTTTCTTTTGATTCTACCAATCTTACAAGGAACCCGTGCTTACTATCAAAATTCTCTTATGATCCTTTGATGTGGACTTGATCTACCAATTTAGCAATCACAACAAAAGTTTTTTTTTCAAATTCCAAATTTTCACCTACAGTTAAGATATTGACTGCAACATACGACTCGCCACTGTGGGGTATTCGACAATCAAGCATCTTGCTTTGTAATATAGTAGTCACAGAGAGATGTCGTTTATAACGTCAACGTTCTAGTCATCACCATCATCACTCTTGGCTCTACAACCCCTGGTGGGTCTTGGCCTCCTCAAGAGTCTTCGTTCTAGTATCTTCTGTCTCTTTTGTTTTCGTTCAGGACGTGTGAGAAGGAAGAGAACGATCGTCTATGATGTACTTATGAACTCTCTCTTTGACTGTTTTACACTTTTATTTTTTATTTATTTAGTAAAATATAATACATTTATATACATTATTTATGAAATGTTTTGACTGTCCAACTAGGATGATTCCCGTTTTAGAACAGTCAAATTAGGATTAGTGTGAACATATGGAATTGATTTGACTGTCCAACTAGGATGATTCCCGTTTTAGAACAGTCAAATTAGGATTAGTGTGAACATATGGAATTGATTTGACTGTCCAACTAGGATGATTCCCGTTTTAGAACAGTCAAATTAGGATTAGTGTGAACATATGGAATTGATTTGACTGTCCAACTAGGATGATTCCCGTTTTAGAACAGTCAAATTAGGATTAGTGTGAACATATTTGAAACAAATATGTTAACACTAAAACATGAACGTGTGAACATATGAAACATGATTTGTACAAAAAAGAGGGAAAATCGAGAAATAAAAAGAAGAGAAATAATAAAAAATAAAGTTAGAAAGTTTAAAACATAATAACTGTTATTTGTTTAGCATAGTTATTAGAAAATTATTAATTTAAAAAAAAAGGTAATATACACATAGGTTCTTAAAAACAGAGGATTAAGATATAAAGGTAACTTGTGTATACATTGCATAATATAGTAGAAAAAAATATTTAAAAAAGAGAAGAGAAAGAAATAAAATTAAGATAAAATAACCAATTAAAGCACCAATTGATTTGTGGAGAGTATTCGAATATTGCATTCATCATTATCTCAAAACTAAGTATTTGGAGATGTCTGACCAATCAACTGGACTATCGATATGCACATAAATGTGTAAATACAACGAGGATCCAGTGGTGATAATGAAGTATTTGTTGTTCCCAGGAACCGAGGACATCCGTGCCGATGACTACGCGCGCACCCGTCGCAGCGTTATCCCCGAGCTCACCTCGTCCTGGCCCTACACCAAGTCCATCTACGACGACCCCATCCACGCCGCGGACCGCATCACCGTGCCCGGATACCGCTATCTGCCCATCCACAGAGAGACCTACGGTTACTCGCCCAGGCCCATATACGCACACAACTACCCGTCCTCCCTCGACCGGTACCGACCAAGTACGTACCGCCCGACCCCGAGGTCCTGAGACCCGAGCCCAACCAACCTACATACCCACCAACACCGCACCAAAACCTCCTGCCGACAACCGTGATGCGACCACTGAACAACAACCAAGCATTAGAAAAGCTCCTAACAAACCTGTACGCTTTGGCTGTCATTAACTAGGGATAGATTCACTTAGTTTCCCAAAGATTCTAGACTGCACTGTCTTCAAAAAGACTAACGTTTTAGATGAATGGCATTTTAATAGCAAGTATTTCAGTTTTGTTAGCAAAGTGTATTAAACTAATAAACAACCAGTATTTCTGTAGTAGAATTAATATAGACCCTTACACAGGGTATTGTGCGATGGTAATTAACATCTATTCATAATTTTTTAAAACTATAATAGGCACACTATGCAATGCACGTAATATCCAGGGGACAGCTTAACAATGGGGTAACTCGTTGATTGAAGTAAAGCATGATATGTAGAGAGAAGTGGAGTCGCATCACGGTTGTACATCGGAGAAGCTGTAAGATCAGAAGGATCGTTGGAATTGAACTAACATCATCATGCATTGTATATATCTTGCATATTGATCTGCATAACTGCCAATGTGTACAATATAACCTTCATCAAATTATCTATAAGTCAACGTGTCTCGACGAACGAGGGTGTTGTTAGCTGTGCAGTTGAAATGGCGTGGGTTTGGTACAACAGCACATCTGCTGTTTTGCACCTTGCTCAATCTGTGCATCATCTTGCTCTTGCCAATTATCCTTCTAATGATCTCCCACCATCAATAACTGTGGGATAAAACCCGTTACGAGGTTGACAATGTCTGATGGACTATTTGCAATGTTTCAGCGTGGTAACAGCCGCAACCACGGGGTAACCTATACCAGGATCACCGCAGGATTTACAGCTTATCTGAGTTGCCGTTTAATGTACACTACAAAAAGACATGGCACAAGTTTTGGGGAACCGTGATCTGCTTTGCTACTCCAATTGTTCAGTTATATCATTCCTTGGTCACCACCGATCAACCTTACACACAATGGGGAACTTTGTAACACTTTCTAAAACGTTGACTAAGATGCTGAACTAGATTCTTAAGAGAATAGCATATATTGTGCATTGTATAGAGTACTTATTATATTAATCGACTCGATTGCACTGTCACCACAGACGTTTGTAAATAATTTTAATTACTTTTTATGGTATCGGTGTTAAGGGAGTTAATGTATAAATAAGAAAATTGTCATTATGATACGATCTTTTTTGGTAAATAAAAGCATTTGGGACGTGAATGAGAATCGAACATCAGTCCCTGCCAAAGGCTCGAAGTTTGCTCCGCGCGGCCTCCGCTTACCTATCCGCTAACTCTTGTGATCTGACATTTGCATAACGTCTAGTCTGACCCGCATCTCTCTATCGGGTGTGCTCTGTGCTCCTTCAAGCGTTTGTCAGGGAATGATTCTTGTCTTTGATGATTGTCCTAACCACTCCCATAGAGCTTGCCTCCTCCAGAACCATCTCACAATCATCACCCATCTTTCACAAATACTACGTCATGTCCATATTACCCACTGATCCACAAATAATCTCTTTAAAACGGTCAAGTTTTGAGATATGAAAGCCACTCTGTGCAAAAGCAATGTAGGGGGCACTTTGCCGAAGACCATGGAAGTATGAGGTAAGAATGCAGGTTAATTCTTCAAGTAACCGCTTATTGTCCTGTCTCTGCTTTACTAACCCAGCGCATGATGAACAGAGCACTCCCACCCTGTGTCCTGTGTCTAGCGCCACAGGGTACCCCGTCTCACAGGGCAACCATCTCAATATACTCTTCACTATATCACTTAGACGATCACGTATTAAAGCCACGGGGAAATGAACAAATCTACGATACACGAAACACGTGTGACCACATTATTTACAAACCCCGTTTGCTGTGAAGATTCCACTTAACAAAATCATGCATCATCTTAATCAGAATGGTTCACTATTATCGTAATATTATTGTGTCATACTTTCTGATCGATTATCTGTTATCAAATTTGCTGCACCACCGTGTGAACGTGTAAAAATATTGTATTACGACTTATGGCGCATGCTTGAGCAAGACTAGATTTACTATTACAATTTTTGATATAGAGACAGAAAATTTCGAGCGGAAAATAAGACTGTGATAAATTTTTGTGTTAGTAAAATAATTGTTGACCAGACAGTTGATCCGCCGACAGCCCTCGAAATTAATATAAAATTGTATTTTCTTGTGCATTTTTTACCAATTTCAAACGTAAAATCGACTTCCAAAATACCCTTAATAATAAGTTGATATGAATTTCAAACGAATTCATGCAGGGTCGATGTTTTGTACTTAGGCGCTGGTACGCACAATATATAGAGAAGTAGATTTTTCCTTGATGAATTTGAATGATATTTTGTGATAGTTATAATTAGGTTTACCGTATTTTCCCTAAACCGACTTGACTGCACAAATTTACAAGTACGCCTTTGCATACAAGTACGCATTGTATTCAAGTACGCCAAGGGGGCAACTGTCGGTGGATCAACTGTCATGGAACCAATATAAATATAGCATGACTATTTTTGAAGGAACTATGCAAAAGTGCATAAATATTTTGAATCATTTTTCAAATACATAAAAATGCAATAAGATGTTGAAACTTTTACCGAAAATCTTCAAAACCATTATGAAATGAAATGGATTTAATTTTTTTTAACCCAGTAAAGTATTTTAATGATTAGATACAGTATGTAATGTTTTTGAATCATATATATTATTCCTCAGAACAAATTTTCGTTTTTGACTGGAATAAAAATATTAAACCATTTGAAACAACAAATACAAAATTAAAGAAAGCTATTGAGCGCTTTTATTACTACCGTGGCGTTCCACGATTACGGTACCGTGACGGCACAAAAAAGGCCATAAACATAAGTTCTTTAACACAATAATGCTGCAGCTCTTTCAAAAGATGAGATACACAATGTATAGAGGTGTGTTTCCTCCAAAGGAAAAAAGCTATCATTTTCTTGCATCTCTCTCACGCACCGCACCGTGACGATAATTGTGAAATTATGTAATATAACAAGGATAAAATTGAAGTGTGAGTAATTTCCAAAAATTCAAAAACTTTAAACGTCAATGCGCTGATGGTTTTGCTTTTCGCTGCACCTCTTTCTTACACATTAAGTAAGAAAAGTCGAAAATGAGATAAACGGTGAACATTTATCTGCACCCCTCTAAATTAAAATACACAATTATCATACATCTCCCTCACACCTATAAAGAAAATGAAACGCAATTCCCGTCGTAAAAAGTAGTACTTTGAAGGAAACAGTCGCATGTATTTGATGTGTCTCGTCTTTTGTCTCACCGTTACTTAATGTGACGCAATAAGGAACGTATTTTTATTGCCGCCACGGTTCCGTAAACGTGGATCATCACGGTAATAATAAAAACATCCAAACAACGGAATTTAAAAGCCAAAACTTTATTGTTTTTCTTTTTTGAGTGTTTTCATAAATATTTTGAATTTATGTATTGCACAGTTGAATATCACATTAACATACTTGATTTCTTCACCAAAAGATCATCTATTGTGTTAGACTTCTTATTTTAATGATATTTTAGTGTGATGTTCACCCACTCGAAGGAAATAGAATTCAAATTTGAATTGACGTTTTGTTATCGTGATTTGTTTTTAGGTTATTATGCCGTTTTGCGCTTGCCTCCTTATAAGCTAACGTTTCGGACAGCATTACAGTGTCCATAATTATGGCAGACGTGTAACAAACCCAAAAACAAATCCCGATATTGCCTTTGGCCGTGAAAATATCAAATCATATCTGATATTTTGTTTTTCAATCTACTTTTGTATTTTAGTGTGTGTTACTCTTACAAAGCCATTGGAAGTACTTGGAAGTCATTATTTAGTCGGGTTGAGCAGCTCCAGTAATAATAAGTGATAATTGATAATGCACGTTCCGAGTTTCCATGGCTGTGTAGAGTTGTTGCGTTTGATCAGGAATCGCTTGAGGTCTGATCAGATGTTTTAACCTAACTGTTGAATTTCCCCAGTCTTCCACGTGAGCCCCCTGAGGCGCGCGGCGGATCCCTATGACGCGCATAAGGCCTGGCAGAGCCATCTCGACCGCCTGGCCGAGATCGACCGCCTCTACCCTTCCCGCTATGGCCTGTACCTCAAGGATAGGGCCAGCCCAGTGCCTTCATCCTCCTACAGCGACAAGGGACTCGAGTACGAGCCTGAAAACAAGCCACACTTCCTCGGTGGTAAGTTATTCCGCTAGTGATCCATCCTACCCCTCCCATCCTTCTTAACCACCCTGTTTGTGATGTCAACCCCCATCCCTGTGACGTCAGCTCCCCTCAGTGGACAAACCAATTATGATGTACAATATAATCTTGCTGAGTGACTGTCATACCAAGTGGACTTGTATAATATAAAATTATTATTGTGGTCGCAACGCGCGATGGTGAAGAGATCAAATATTAAATTGTACATTTTTAAGATTCCTAAATCACTGCAAATAATAAATTGCCTTATGTACAGTGAAAACTCTTTTTGTTAAATAAATACATACTTTATTCAAATGTTCCGTTTTTCACTTTATATTATTAACAAAATTAAAATGTGCCCCTTATTTTTAAAGTTTAATTTAACAAGCTGTACATATCTGCAAGGCGAATGGAAGGACTTGTATGTACCAATATTGTATAAATACTCTGTTGTAAATATTTCGCCCCTTTTGTATGTGCCTGCCCTGCATTCACCGATTGAATTATGTTTTGCGTATTATGTTTTGTCCACAAACATTGTAATATACTTTCACAGAATTTTATACATGTATGTCTATGTGTAATTGTATATTATGTGTGATAAATGTTAAACGTGTCACATGAGCAATGATCATACATACATTTCAAAAAAACACTTTAATTAACTAAAATCTTGTTAAATTACATTTTGAACTGTAATCTTTTTGTAAAAAAGTATTATTTATTGTGTTTATGGACAGTGCCTAAAAATAGCCAACATATATTTTTCATGCACATTGTTTAACAGAGCACAGAATTAAGGGCATAGCACTTATATCACACAGCTTTTGTGCGAAAGCTTGCACTATCAGAGCTTAAATTATGAACAAAATCAAAATATTAATGCATTCACAGCTGTTCACCTCTAAGGCTGTTTTGCACTTTGCTACTTTTGAATCAAATGCAATTTTGTATGCATTTTCCCATGGATTTTTTTATCTGCATTACACACCACACAACAATATAAAATTAATACCCAAAGCAAGCTTTTAATAAGCTCAACAAGGAGAAGTTTAATCAGTGGCGTAGCAACCGCCTGGAGTGTACGAAAAACCCGCTTTTATGTTTTATTTGAACGAATCAAACGTAGAACTTAAAGTATTTTGCCTACGGCGCAGCTCCAATTTTCCGCTTAATCTACTCGAAGCAACCCATTTGAGCTGTAAACGGAATCCATTATCATCCCTAACCATTTCAGAACTGACTGCTACGATCGTGTTGGTCTGTAAAAAATGTGCTTTATAATTAAATAATGTTTTCTCATTTCTCAAACAGGATGTTTGCATGAGAAAATTATTATTGAATTAAGGAATGCTATTTGAAACTTTCAATGAAGCGATAATTTATTTAAGAAGTAATTTTCGTATTGATTGCTATTAACTACGGTTTACTAAATTTACTATAGCAATACTATGGTTTTTAAATAACATACACACCAGTACAAGCGTGCTGGTAAAATGAAGTTAAATTTAAATGAAGACGCGCTTGCTCAATCAGTGAAAAATTCAAACCGCTATCAAGAAAAAATATATACTTTGCATTTTTGCACTAACCCGCACGAACGTATCAGTCAAGTTACAGGCTTTCCCGCACGAACGTATCAGTCAAGTTACAGGCTTTCCCGGCGCCTGGAAAGTGTCGCTACGCCACCGCATTGAATGAGGAACCTCACCCGATGTAATGATTAATCTGGCTGTAATGATTGATTGAATGGAAGGCAAGCTATTGGGAGATTCCCTGAACGACGTGTTCGCGGATGCGGACAAGTGGTTGAAGCGGGCCGCGCGAGAGAGCTCGCCCTCCCCCACGCCTACAAAGGCCGGATACTGGGCGCCCAGGGAAACAGAGGTCGCATTTGACCGAGAGGGTAAGCGGCCATCGCAGCCGGCCTTGTCTATAGCCAGCCACGCCATAGACAACGCAACAACGACAAACTGTGCTTGAAGTGTTTTGTTGCTTTTAGCTGCATCACCGTGTTAGACAAGAGTACAGTCTTCAACATGACTCCCATACATATGCTGTTTTTCTGTTTATTTTGCCTATTCATTACGAAACAAATTTCATACTATGCTCCTGCCATTGAGATTTGCATGGTAAACCCTAACTCTGTTTCATGTATCGTATACGATACACGCGTTACAGAAAGGTGAAAATTAATCTGACAACGACTTGCCATTACATCATCTATTGAATGCGACCAAAAAAAACTGAAAACAGCACTTGTATCTGTGGAAATCCATGCGAGATTTGTCCTCTTAATCATTCTGTTCCAGAAAGTATGGTTTTTGGTCGTATCTTTTCTACAGTTCATAACAATAATTTCTCTGACTTTGTATGGCCATCCAATTACCCTCGACGTGTCTTCTATATTTTGAAAGTTCTTTCTGGTTGAATTAATTCAAAGACTCCATGTTCGGGCTCTAAACGGATACCTTTTTCAATATGGAAACGCACGTTAAAACACTGTAAGTAAATCATTTATCTCATCATTACGTAGAGTAGTTGTAAACGTATTAGAAAAATAATATTCGCGAATTTCGATTTCAAATTTAATGTTTCTAAACTTGCATGAGTGAAAAGTAAAATAACTTCACAAAACAATATTTTCTTTAAAGAAAATAATCGTTTGCTAAAATTTAAACATTCTTTTGAGTTAACCAACTTCATATAATTTTTAATTTTATATCCGTTATTTTTAAAACATTACTTTTCGGCGTGCATTCGTATAATGGATTAAAAAAATATACGAAAATTTGTCTTCACAATAATCCTTATAATGTTTTCTGTTTCGTAAATAATATCGATAAAGTCTACAACTTTACTTAACTCGTAACGTTTTAACGTGAACCTACCAATAACACGTTTAAAAACCCCATAAACCAAACATACCTTTTATAAATACATACACATCTGATTGTTTGTGTATATACATACCTTATTGTGTATTGTTTGTTAAATAACTAAAAACATATAAATTATTTTGAGGTCATATCGTTTCTCAATTCTTCTTTTCTAAACAAATAAGTAATTAGTACAGAAATTCAAAGAAAACAAAGCGAACGATCGACCCTCAAAAAGTTTTTTCGTATCTGCAATGGCACTAACCAGTACTATCTAAATAAAAAAAAAACAATTCCTTTTCGTATTTGTGCTAATATCATAAATAATCGTATTGATTTCTATGTTGTTAATTTAAACCGAAAAAGATTTTATATAATTTAGTATTTTTGTACAGTTTACTTCCCTTTGTTAATGTTATAATTTAATTTATGAGATGAAAAAAGTATTGTAGTGTTAAGACCTCCGCTCATGGAGAAACTGAAAAAAAAACAGTTCTCAACGCAATCGCAATCAACCTCCTTGACAAAATCGATATTTTTCTGATCTGACATGTCAAAATTTGACAGTTTGTGAGTCGCTACCATGCAACTGAAACGCCACTGCCGCGGCGACCAGCGGTGCTGATTTTTCAGTTGCATTGTTTTGTGTTGAACTATCAAGTTTTGACATATCAGATCAGAAAAATATCGATTTTGTTAAGGAAGTTGATTGCAATTGCGTTGGGAACTGTTTTTTCTGTTTCTCCATAAGCGGAGGCCCTTATTATTTATTTTGTCAAAATTAAACTAAAGAAAAATTGGTGTCCAAAAATAAATTTGTCATTTATTAGCCACTTTACAAACAGGAAATATAATTTTTATGAGTTTTAATTGCTGCTTTATTATGCTTTTTTGTTGTGATTGCGCTGTTTGCAAATGCTTAATTTGGATTGATTTCTTAACTGTTTTATTTAATCTGGTAGAAACAATCATTTCTTGAAGAGATTTTTTTTTATGATATCTATTACTTCTGGGGTACACAATACATAAATGTGTTAGGTATGATGCCCTGCATTTTATTACAGAGCCTACGTCATCTCTGGGGATGCTGTATGGATGGTCTATAATTAATCGAAAAAAAAATCACCAAAAAAATTTTGTTTTAATAAAATCATAAAATTTAACATTTTTTAATCGTGTATGATATATAGCATCATGTTCATCCTTCGAAGTATTTTTTAAATGTTTCAAAAGTTTTTTTTTTAATTTTCAGTATATTTTTTTAATGAACAATTCATGTTGTCTTATAAATTTGAGATTTGAAGATGATAATGCTTAGCTTGGATTTAATATCAACTTGATTCATAAATGAGAATTCTACCCACTCACCAAACTAACTAAGATAGGTACCTACTTAACATAAAAAAATAAAATGAAACAAAACAAATTTTTGAAAGATAATTATTTTGGATGATCTGGTCACTTTTTAACCAAAAATTATAATTTTTCGGAAACCATCTGCAATGAATCCGTAGCTACTTACTACTTTTAAAACGAGAAAATAATGTCTCAAATTCAAAAAAAATCAAAAAGGGTAAGAATCTCATAAAATCAAACAGAATAATGATACTTTTATCCAAAATATTTATCTTACCCCTTTGAGATTTGAATTATCATTCTAACGGTAAAGTTATTTGTTAAAAAAATTCTAATAAATAGTAACCATTCGGTCTCGAAGGGTTAATAATTTCAGAAGATGGTGGAAAAGCCTTTAAAAGGATAAAATATTAATAATGATTTAACATGAACTAGGTAAGCCAATTTACACCCGAGGTGGAATGAAGAAGCCATGGCAGGCGGTGCTCAACACCAGCCCGTTCATGCCAATCACTGCCATCACCCGGGACCCCTTCTGGTGGGACTACCCCGCCCTGGGACTGCAGCCCTATGTGCCCCATAACAGCTGGACCAAGTCCCCCTTCTTTCTTAGGGACTCCTACCTGTCACCCGTCAAGCGAACCTACCTTTGGGATAAACATCCCATCAGGCCACTCGGTAAGAACCCCTTATATATTATTTCAAAATGGTAATTTACATTAATTAATGAAAAAATGTAGAAACAGTAAACAAATCGAAATCTTTAATATTCAAATGCTACTACTGCAAATCATTCAAAAAAATTACTTGATGAAACATTGATAAAACTAAACTGTTAGTACCAACATTACCCCGAAAAAGGGAAAAATGAAAGAAGGGTTCCCTTTGGTAAAATATTTGTCTATGGTACTAGTACTTACCTAGATGTTTTTTCTTTATGCAGCATAATTAATCATTATCCTACGTTTTATGCTTATATCAATTCAATTATCATATTTCTTCTGTTAAATTACTACAACAGATGTTATGCTGAACGATATGGCCATTAGGGATTACGCGTCACTTGCACCGTTCCTCAGAGCGAAGTAAAAATGTATGAGAAAGCGAAATATTTTTAGCTTGGTACCTTTCCAATCATGTCACTATGTCTGCATGAATCCGTTTTAATTTAATTTTAATACACGGTTTTACGGTATTTCCTCTTTGAAATCATGTGTAAACCACTTTGTTTTTTTGTAAATGTCCACATTTGTAAAATGTATCACGTAATAAGTAGTAAATAAGTTAATAATAATACTATAAATGTGTAAAATAATAACAGCAATTGAGATATCAAAATTACAAAATAACAGTAGGAACAGCGAATTCTGCTTAATTGGGACACATCGAGACCCCAAACTGTTTTCCCCAAATAAGCGGCCGATCCAAATAAGCGAAGTTTAATGGAGACAAAAGAAATATTTATTTAGTTTTTTTTTAATGTATACATTACATTTATTCGAGTTCTCCAGAATGTATTGGTAAACTTTATTTTTTTTCTAAGTATATTGGACGTTACTTTCTTTTTACGATTTTTACCATCTCCACAATAATTAAGAATTACAAATTTGTTAATGTCACGTCCATCTCGTTTTACCTCTAACTCGCACAACGTAATAAAAGATAATTATTATGGAAGAAAATCTTATTTTTAATTTACTTACAAAGTATATTACTTTATCAAAACTATTTTTTCCAATACTCCTCAGACTAATTTAGTGTCATAAAGTTACATAGGTTAAAACTTATTACTGTAAATTTGTGTTATCTGTAGAATATAACATATTTTATTGTGATGGTAATTTGAGTAGCGTTGAAAGTTTTTTTTTGTGTTTTTTACATTATGTGTATCTTACCCATTGAACATTTCATCATTGTAGACTTTTTCGACATTCGTTTCCTCCATTTTTATCATATTATATGTTTTCATTGTGAACCTGTGTTGTGCACCTTGCAAATATCATTCGTTTCAAAGGATTTATTTTATTGCAAGCGATTTGATCCCCCCATTTTTAAATCAACTCATAGACAAAGTAATGAACCGTATCAGTCCCAATAGACAATAACGTTCATTATAGAACTAGACTTCACCAGTAGACAATCATTGTCTATTAGTACAACCGTGGGGGGGGATTGCTCTCACCACTACCACTGCACTATAATACAAATATAAAATTAACGATTTTTACCGTAGTTGACATATTTTTCCGATGATTTCTAATAATTTTTTATGATATTTTTTCCAGCCCACGTCCACTAAGTCCGAAGAAGAAGCGCGTCAAACACCGACGCAAAAAGACTACATCAAACTTCACTTTTATATAAATTCATGAACACATTCTTATTTAAAATCATTGTTGTTGAACAATTTTACTCTTCAAAACACACATTATTACAATATTTCAGTCACAAGAAATACTGCCAATGTGTTAAAAGATTTATTTTATAAATAAAACACGTATTTATTGTTACTTACTTCTAATAAAAAAATAAAACTATAAAAAAAATTTAAAACAGTTTACTTTTTATTTTATTTTTGTGTTCTGAACCTAGCAAGTGAGACGAGCTAAAGAAAATTTAAAATGAGGGCAAGTATATTATTTATATTATGAAGTAAACATACTTAAATAATCCTTGGAGGATAAAAATCCACAAGTCAATGAACGCGCATTGTACTGATTGTAAAGGCGGATTTAAACTTGTCTGACGTATCGTGCTTTCACGCGTCAGAACGGTATCGGTTCCATACATTTAGCATGGTGAGATTTATATTAGTTTGTCGCCATATGAAACCAATATCGTTATGACGCGTCACGACAAGTCAGACAAATATAATGTGAGTACCTCATCACTCTGCCATCTATTGAAAATCATTAAAACCGTAATGGAGGTGTGGGTACTTCAGAGAATGCATGGACCAACGAACTATCATCTTTGTCTGTGCAGTCGGAGGCGCCGTTCCTGTAGATTTATGAATACAAAAATTAATGAGTGTAAAAAAAAATTCATATGAACGCTAGTTCCCTTTTTGGCCGCCAGCACTTATAAATTTGTAAATAAAACTATTCCGCGTCCAACATATGTACACGGTTGACATTTGTCACATGAGAACGGGTCGTTTTTTCGACTCGTTCTTGAGTTCAACAGCTCGGCCATGGAACGATTTGCCGGCATCTGTGTTTCCTCCCTCCTACAACATGGGTCTCTTCAAGACCAATGTTCATTCCTTCCTCTCCTCAAAAAGACCCTCCACACAGCATCCCTGATGACATAGGCCCTGAGGGAAATTATTTTCCTCAGGGCCTCCTGTATGGAGTTAATGTAAAAAAAAAAAAAAAACAATTTTCCACCGAATTTATCTAGATGTACCTTACCTTCTGGTTATGGACGTATGTAATACGTCTTAAAAATATATAAATTTAAACATATCTTTAACCGATGTGATACGTCCATTTAAAAATGAACGCATAAAAAATCTCAACATAAATCTCTAAATAATTTTAACAAAATAGTAAGAAATATTGTCAGGCACCAAGAATCACGCTAAAAATTAAGACACTATAAATAGGTATTTTCGCCAAAGTTTGTATATTGTGTTTTTATCACATCCCACGATTTTGATTGGTTTTTTCAATATTAAGCATAATAAAATATTGGAAAGTTAGATGTTTTTACCGGGCAGACTAATTAATTTACTTTATTTATCAATTTAAATATATTTGTTAAGCCTGTATATAATTGAGTTAGTTATTTAGTTCAAAATGTAGTGAAGGTATTTTTAGGTACATGTTCCAATTAAGCATTAAAGTATACAGTTTTTATGTAAATTTGGACCAGCATTTAAAAAAAATCATATTTAAAATTATTTTTTATACAGAATCCTTTTCGTCCATTTCGTTACTGTATTGTTTTTATTTTTTACATCCTCTTTAAAGGTTTATATAATTATTTACACACAATTCTATTATTATTATACCTACAGTTTTTCGTAAACATGATTGAACTGCCCCAGCAACAATATTTTGTATGATAAATTGAAGATGTCTACTGACTCGGCGTAACTATAAACCTTCATTACTGCTCTGGGCAATGAGGATTACTTATGTTATGAATAATATGGTATGGTATAGTATGGTAAATAGACAAAGAATTTCTGCACTGAAAAATATTCTGACTTCTACTTATCTCTATTGGTGGAAACTGTGAGTAAACGGTTAAAGTAACGAAAAAATAATGCATAAAAATTATTTAAAAAATATGTGCAAACTTTGCTGACAATGCCCAAACACAGATATTTGAACCGTTACATTTGATAGCGTTAAAAAGAGACTAACACCGAGCGACGCGACGCCAGCATAAATAAACCAATCAGACGCCAGCGTAACATTTATTTTCGTAAATATACAAAGCATTTCGATAATTATATTAGAAACGTCTAGATTCTTCAAATACTATTTAATTTAGAATTGGTTATTTGACTAAGCTCATTGCAACTCTCAATCAAAAAAGAAATAAATAGTAAAAATATTCGGTTTCATATTTTTCAACTTTGCTTAAATTTAAATATATCAACCAGCCCCAAAAAACCATTACTTTAAAAAACGACTAGCGAGTAGCTATTTAAAATAAAAGCTCTTTGTCTATGACATAATTTTAAAATATCAATATGAATTTGACAGTTATTTCCGTAACGATGTTTGTTTGACTTTTTAAATTGTTTACAATTTGGTTTTGTAGCTAAATGCTAGGCTAGCTCTTGAAAAATGGATACAAATAATGAAAACCATACGCAACTCAATCAAGAAGACGAGTTGGCGTTTATAAAAACTGTTGTATCCGAACACTTTGATAAAATTGCTGAATGTTTCAAGTATGTATTCTTTTGAATAAGCTAAAAAGTATTAGTGTTGTATCGCTTGAAAACTAGGCGTTGGCGAATCTATAAAATAAATTGTATGTTGATTGAATGTTAATATTAAGCGTTAAGGTAATGCTAAATAGTTCATAAACAATGTCTATTTACAGCGATGACGAACTGAAGGCCAATTACACGAAGAAGGATGGCGAAATGAATTGGATGAAATTGAGGGGAATATTCAGAAAGCAACTGGCCACAGACCTGAAGGAAGAATGGAATGAGATGTGGGAAGACGAAAAACTTGGAGAGAAATTAACAAAACTTAGACAAATCATTAAAAATACTCCTGAGACATCACCACCAGCGTGGTAAACTATATTAAATAAGATTCAATAAGTTATATCTCCTTATAATTTTATCCAGTGTACAATCCCAGACTTTCGCAATTACAATAATTGATTACGTTACACCCTAACTGCCTAAGTCCTGCCTTTCACCAGAGCCGAAAGCCAACCAATTTTTAAAATTTTGTTTTCACCATTATTTGTTTATTTTAAAGGAGACCAAAAGCTGGAGACATCGGACCCCAGTGTAGATCACTGGACAAAATAAGATTGACCTCGGAAAAAGAAGAGCTGAAAGTGTTGCTAAAGGAAAAAGAAGAAAAGGTTGCCGCACTTAAAAGCAAACTTACCGTAAAATGGGACGAATTCAGAGAACTACAAGACAAAATTCAGGACCATCAGGTCAATATTAGCAACCAAGCCAATGAAATTAATAGCCAATTTCAACAGTTGTACCAATCAAGTCAACAGGTTACTACTATCTCTGATATTTCTAATTTAAATACATTTAAAGTTTCCAAAGAAAATATCAATGTTCAAACATAAAATAATCATTTGTTAATAAATGATACTCGGATATATACGGTGCTGCCGTTAAGAGATCTGTTGTAACCTCTTTTTCGGTTACGTAAAGAGGGATAGGTTGCGATAGAGCTATGAGCGGTATGCCTGTAATTGTCATGTAGAATTAGTAGTAAAATGTACAAAGATATAGCTGATGCTAATATGGTGTTGCAAGTAACTGCCGTTGTAAGTAAAAATATAGTTTCTTCCTTGAACAACAAGGAAGACACTGCATTCTTACTTACCACTGCAAAACTTCATTGGGACTTATTAAAATGTAAGGGAAATTTTTAAATATATTTATTTTTTTTATAAAGGTTTGAATATAAAAAAAGATGCAACAAAGAGTTCATTTTAACATATCTTCAAACGGATTCAGTAGGCGTATAGCCTCCACTGTGGTGACCCGACCGTTGGCCCCCCGACAGTTGGCCCCCCCAACAGTTGACCCCCTGACAGTTGGCCCCCGAAATTATAATTATGAAATTATAATTTTTGGTGCATTACATATTTATCAATTTCAAACCTAAAATTGGCTTTGAAAATACCATTAATGAGTTGGTATGGGTATCAAACGAATTTATTTACCGTGTCGATTGTTTGTATTTATATGCTGATTTTCTTTTTTCATCGGCTGCCACATAGGCCCTGAGGGGAAAAAATCCTTCAGGGCCTATGTCATCTTTGGGGGTGCGGTGTGGAGGGTGCTTTTAGGGAGAGAAAGTTCTGGAAAGAACAAAGGTATGAGGGGCGGGTAGGAATCTGGGGGACATATGAATCCACGGTATGGTCGAGAGAGACCGGCTGGAAAGGTCTAGGATAGGTCTCCCTCAACCAATCTTTCCCGATCCGGCCCGCCGCGCAGTAGATTGGCAAACGCATTAGCCGCCAAGACCTAGACTAATAACCTGCCCGGATTCATGTCCCATGAACCCGGACAACCTTGCTAAGTCACCAAACGTAGCAAACCACTTGGCAGGAGCATTGATTATCCAATAAATGGTTCTCAGGGCGGCAGTACCCATATCCGCAAATTGACTTATATATGCAGCATATAGGCAAGTTGTTTTATCCTTGATGCATTTGAATGAAAATATGTTTTACTCTTTTGTCATTCGGCGATACATCTTCTCTGCACGCCCATTTGGGGACACTAAGTTATATTTTGTATAAGTAAGTATAGGGAAACACGCTAAACGCGTGCCCAACATGTGTACACGATTGACATTTTTCACATGAGAACGGGTCGCTTCTTCGACTCGTTCTTGTGTTCAACTGCTCGGCTGTGAAACGATTTGCCGGCCTTTGTGTTTCCTCCTTCCCACAACATGGGTCTCTATGTTCATTCCTTCCTCTCCACATAGCATCTCGGCCTTCTGTGTGCAGTCAATATAAAAAATAAAATCAAAAATACCATATTTTCCTTAAACCGACTTTCATATATGCGTATTGTATACAGTGACAGGACAACTCAGAATCAACTCAACTCAACACCTCCTTTGAAAAGTTATTAAAAATGATGAAAAAAATGTATTAAAAAAAATTGTTAGGTTACTTTAGGTTATGGGCTATTTTTTAATTTTTTTTTCATAGCTCTTAAGACTTTTCAAAGAGGTGTTAAGTTGATTCTATGTTTTCATGGAGTCATTGTATACAAGTATGCCGGGGGGCTAACTGTCGAGGGATCAACTGTCATGGAATCGTCCACTGTATTCGGATTGCTGACGCTACTTGCAATCGGAATGGCCATTCTGATGCATGCGGTCCATTTGATGTGGATCGGTGGACACACTTCTATGACTAACTACAGTATTGTGCAAATTAATGGAATAATTGTCAATTATTATGGTAAAACCATTTATTGCTTGTAAAATAATATTTTTACATAATTTTACAACAACCATTATGCAAATTATTAGGAAATATCTCCCCTTATAGCTTCAATAACTGCTTTCACTCGTTTTGGCATGGACTCCGCTAGTTTTTGACAATTTTCAGAGATCCTCTCATCCCGAAATCAAACCTAAAAGAGCGTTTCTGCCATCTTCGTTCTTGTAGTGCAGTCGATTTTGCATACTCTAGCATAGCAAATGGCGTATAAATTCTCAATAGGGTTCATATCTGGTGCATTCCCGGGCCAATCTAAAACAGTTATCTCCTTATCCTGGAAGTATTTCAAAATTTCCTTCGATTTGTGGAAGCTTATCTTAATAATCCCCAGATGTATATTAACATAATTGACACACATAACATTTGCAGGTAAAAAGGAAAGTTAGACTCACCAATAAGTATTTCTTCAAGAAATAAAAAAAAATTGCTGTTTGAAAAAAGTTTTTTTTTTATTTTTATAAATTAACTTGCTGTATTAGCATCAGACACCATGTATAATATGTTTTAAAAATTTAGCAATCAAATTTTTTTAGTACCTTTATTTTCACATGTGTTGTATAAAATGACACTTTATTTATGAATTTAGCAATTTGTAACTTCAGTTGAGCTTGAGGTTTTTTTTTTTCTTTAAATCATCTAATAATAGTATAAGAATGGAAATATCTTTTAAAATAATGACTAAATTTGTGGAAATATGTGGACCAGAAAACAGAACTAGAATTTTTCGGATTTATTTTCTTCATTTTAACACAGGCAAACCAATATTGCCTGCCAAGTTATAAAAAACATAATGACATAATAATTATGTTTTTCTAGCATTAAAATTATTGACTGGTTTTGTGTCTAAAGCCTCGATTACATTGAGCAAGTTTACAAGCTACTAGCCGGCGAATTCACTTTCTGCTAGTAAACTTTTTTAGTGTAAAATCTGCTATTAGCTAGTTAAGCCTCGACGACATTGAGCGAGTTTACAAGCTACTATCTGGGAAATTCACTATCTGTTAGTAAACTCGTCCAGTGTTATTGTATTACTTGCTAACTAGCAGATTGTGGACTATCTACGAAAAAAGTTGAAAGGTGGTCAACTTCACTCGCAACTCGCTCAAGATGGAGGCCTACCAACAGCTGATTTCGTAACTGTCAGAATTAGTTCGCACGGGAGTCGTTATTCTCGCTACTGGCTAGCGTTTGGCGCTAGCTGCGAACTAAAGTTTGTCAGAATTAGTTCGGGCGGCAACCGTTTTTCTCGCTACTGGTTAGCGCTGCGAATTCAAGTTTTCTATAAAATCTCCAGAATTGCTTGGCGCGGGAGTCGTTATTTTAGCTGCTACTGTGTCGCTATTGAGCGAGTTGACAGTTTCGTGTGTCATCACGACAATCTCACTCGCCAATTCACCCGCTTTTAAACTTACCAGCTAGTAGCTTGTAAACTCGCTTAATGTAATTGAGGCCTAAAGCCTCGATTACATTGAGCGAATTTACAAGCTACTAGCCGGCGAATTCACTATCTGCCAGTAAACTTGTTCAGTGTAAAATCTGCTAGTTAGCTAGTTAATATGATACTGAGTGAGTTTACTAGCAGATACTGAATTCGCTGTCTAGTAGCTTGTAAACTCGCTCAATGTAATAGAGGCTTTATTGGTATTGTTGTATTATTTGTGAATGTTTTAGATGTAAATAAAATACCATGTATATTATAAATTGCAGTGCATACTTGTATATTATTATGTAAGAATAAAAATATTTTATCTTGGAAACAAAGATTTTTAATTTTATCATTTTAATCCTCAGGCTAATTTGTTCGGTTTTCGGAACAACTCATATAGGTCTCATAGAAATCGTTTTCTCCCTTACTATAATGATTAGAAATACGATCTAAACGGTGTTAGAAAGAGAAAATACTAAGCTTTATATTAAAAAAATTATTCACCTTTAGAAATCCAAAGTTTCCGGCCGCAATTTGAAAAAAAATTATGAAACTTTGGGATTTTTTTATTAATTATTTTTACAT
Source organism: Glyphotaelius pellucidus (assembly GCA_936435175.1). Lineage (NCBI taxonomy): Eukaryota > Metazoa > Arthropoda > Insecta > Trichoptera > Limnephilidae > Glyphotaelius > Glyphotaelius pellucidus. Next base: position 34,763,164 of record OW386548.1, read on the forward strand.
GAAATAACAAAAAAGTGAGTTAAGACGATCCACTAGTCCCAGACGCATTCGGAATCGGCCAAAATAAGCATTTTATGGGCGTTGACCAAATGACCGTTGTAAAATCCAAAGTATCTATCGCAGGCCAATCATAAAATAAGCCTTTTATGCACCTCGCCACATCATGGTGTGCCGCCATTTCACAATGTGACGGATATAAGTCAGGCACATCACGTAAAGGCAGGTTTACAACCAGGCGTACAGATCGAAGACTTATGTTGTGTAAGAAGGCAGTAGCGAACCTGTTAATAAACATTGATTGAAACACAGTTTAGAGTTTTGTATATGTTTATTATTGAAAGAATACAGCTTTCAAAATACCTAGGGGCATTTGCTATATAGTATAAGTTTTAAATAATGTAACTAACAGATTTTTAAAATAACACTGTTTCTGTATCCATTTGTAACATACGTAAAAATATTAAAGATTCGCGACAAACTAACATGGTTAAAACGTATAATGGTGTCGAGCAACAATTCCAACTTGTGGGGATAGGGAAATTTGTACCTTATATGCAACAGAAAACTAAAAAGTAATTTATTTGGGATGATAGGCAGAAGAAACATTGGATAGACACCACTATAATACAGGATTTTACACAAACACCAATAGTAAAGAGTTGAACTCAATATAATATGTATTTCTATTGGTACGAATACTCTGAATTCACTTGACAAATCATTACTTTATTCCATGCCTGTTAGGTACATCTATATTTAACTTTATTTCTCAAGCGGTAATTTATAGTTATACAAATTAATTTATTAAAATAAATTATACTATGTGAACATTTTTAGTTCTGCATTATTAATTGCAAAGAAATAAGCAATGATCGAAGGATAGAGTTATCTCCTTTGCTCAGACAGTAGGTAAGACTAAATCCAATGCTATATTAAGTGTTAGATTACCAAGAATGACTGCTTTACCTACACATAATATCATTGTATGAAATGATATTGTCAAATGTATTATAACATATTTATATGTATACATTTATGTACTAAGAATGAAGGTTTGGTATACTTTTATTTTAAATAATTTCTTTCTGTTGTGTAATTGAAAGTTTTAAAATATTAAATGGCAACACTAAATGAGCACACATTAAACTTACACTTACTAAAGGTAGACATGGACAGCATTTTGTCATAGCAAAATACTAAATTCAGACTTCAATACGGAAGATTGCAAAAACATGGAAATCCTCACTCGTAGACTGAATCAGTTTTGCAACGTTTGAAACTTATTTTTGGTACAAGGCTACCAATAAGAACCATTTTGGCAATTTATTTGTTAGTTTTCGCCGAATGAAATAATGCAGTAAAATGTACATGGCAATAATGTAGCAGACATCACAAAAACTTTTCCCGGTCTACATTTAGTATATCTATGAATTCTCACATTATTATTATTAATAAATGCGAATGAAAATATTATTTCATACAATAAAAATATCAATCTTTCAAGGGGAACTTCACAATGAATAAAAATGTAAGAATTTTTGATTTTTTTGTCAAAAACTAATCTTATATAGGCCTTTGTCGATGAGCAACATAGTAAATTTATTCAAGTCATTACACTCTGTGGGTGCAAACGTGAACTATAAAATATGTACTTATTTTAAATCATAAAAGTGTTGAATATTATTTGTTAAAAGACAAATTAAGGTGTCAGTGCTACTCACTGGGCTGTGGATAAAATGTTTTAAACATGAATTATTATGTCCTATAAAATACAATAGTGGTTATTAATGCAGAAGTGTCAATTATACTTCAAAATATTAATAAAATAGCTGGTGAAGTGAATAAATAAATAGAGATGAAAAGCTCAAAAAATAAATAATGAAACTATCACATTTGTTTCTTATACATTCATTCAAAACGGCACGCTCTTATTTGCACTCTAATTTAGTTTCATTCATACGGTTTATTAAATACAATTAAATCACTCCCATTCTGAAATAGATGTTGACTCTAGAAATATCTAGATCAATAAAAATAATAGACTTAACTAATTTGCTAGAAATGTTAACAACTGTATTGAGAATACCATAGACAAAAGATTGCCTTTGGGGCAGGCGAGTGTAAATCTGCGTCAAAGTTCTGGGCACAATCTCAAATAAAAACAAAATGGACTTTTTGAACTCGTGTATTAAAAACATTCATTTCTGAAGGAAGACCATTCAGAAGTCGGATAATTCCCTCCAATGCAGTGGCACTCTTGGCAAGTTGGTAAAAGTAAAGGGCCTTTGAGTGCATGTATTTATTATTTTTTATATAAATTATAAATCTTCAATAAAAGCACAATTGCTTTCACATTTTAATGTTTTAAAAAAACTTATCTTCCAGTTTTCCAATTTTCATTGGGTTTTTTCATACTGCCGGAATAGTGAGATTCTACTGTATTACTTTTCATTGTACATATAATAATAATAATAATATTCTAGAAGATGGCTTACCAGAGAAGGGTTTGTCCGACGTATTATATATTATCTATGGTACAGGTAGTAAGTACCACGGGTCAAATCTGGGCAAGAACCTTTCTGGAAATATTAATCCGCTGGTGGCAATATTTGAAAAGTACCAAAGCATTACATACAGTCAAGCACTTGAAGAAAAAACTCACATATTTTAGGGTCAAACCAAACAATTGGCCTTGTAACCAGAATCCTGTAAATCTGCAAGTGTGAATTTATCTCGCGATTCTTAAACTTATATCTACATATCAAATTTCCATACAAGATTCCATGCAGAATATATAAGGGTGATTCTGCATCTTTTGTTTTATCTTTTGCGTTGAGTCAGCATAAGACAATGACAAAATCCAGTGGGATATTGGTTGTCACATTTCTGTTTTTTTCTATGACTTTAAATGACCTGTCCATGCTTTATCTATGGCTTTCATAAATGACTAACCGTTTGTCATACTATTTTGAATTTGTACGCAATGACATTCAATTCACAAATTTTCCTGCGACTGACACGCCATCCTCTCTGGCGATAGAGTATTTATTTTTAAGAGTTGGTGTCTTAACACAAGCGCAGTATTTAGCTCGTCAGCGCGATACGGAATATTGCATTTAAGAAAACCGAATACGTGTTGTATACGGCCGTTTTAACACGCGTTAGGTTGTCACAAAAGATATAGAATCACCTTTCAGGTCATTTAAACTGAGCTTCATCATACATGGTAATGTAGGTGCTCGGTAAAGATTTTTGAATTATACAGCAAAATAATGCTTGCATCATTCCCCTCAAATATATAAATTATCCATCACTGAAGACCTTAACATTATTAGGGCTTATATTATATTTAAATCAAACCGAATTTTGAATAGTTTTGTCTGCATATATACAATTTGTGTTTAAAATAAATAAATACGAAGGCCACAGATGACGTAATTGTGTTAATTATTAAGATTAGCTCACAATTCAAGGCAGAGCAACGTGAAAATAAATGTTGCTAATTATCATTATTACGCTAGGGAAATATTACAAGACAAAAGCGATATTATTTTATATATATTTTTTATTATGTCCTATTCTATGTTGAGGCATCATTAAAATATGTATAAATCAACTAAATGGTATAATAGGGTAAGGAAAATTAGGAGTTTTACTTTATAAATCTTGCCTAGCTTTCCAAATATTCAGCAATTTGGTTTTTGGGTAGGGACCTGAATATTGCGTGTTGTTTTTTCAATGTGGTATCATTAATTTTAACCAGAGAAAAATTTTGGAACACATTTTTAAATTATTTGAATACCAAAGATAAATCGGAGTTTTTTTAAATTAAAAATTGAAAATTTCAATATTTACAGTGCATAAGTTGGCGGTGGAGTAAACATGAACTAACGCTATATCTTTATATTTTTATCTGGCAACCACACATACTAAAGTTATGTCATAGACAACAGCGCCCTCCTTTTTCACCAACTTTTACGTAGAGCACAGATCGAATGTATTTACTAAAAATAATAAAATCTGTTCTGCAATTTCAAATGCTAAAACTTCAGGTCCCTGAAGAGAAAATTTTTATAACCTCTGCTAGCTTTAATTATTATTTAGTTTGACGGATAATACTTTTGAAGAACAAAATGTATGTAATGCAAAATAATAAATAAATAAAAACCTAGCATAATCAAATTCAAAATATGAATTAAATTGTAAATAGGTATAATTTTTTTCACATAAATTGGACAGGAATAATATCATAAATAACCAAAAAATGATTGTTAGTGCAATGAGCTGGCCAGTATAGTTAGTTCAGAAAAACACACATTTACAAGATAATAAAAAATAGAAATGTTAGTTTTATCATAGTTTTAAAATCAAGACACAATATTATGTATTTATAATAAGATAGGTACTTTCCAGGTACACTTTACAGATAAATCTATCATGAGAACTAATTTCAATAAAAAATTAACTTTGGGATTAATTTTATACTTGGTGGTGAAGAAGTACAATAATACTGAATATAGTCGGTATTTCACCACCTCCTACTCCTTGAGTAGCGTGTATTATCTGTTTCACCACCATCGAGTAAATGTCTGTTTTTATCGCCATGTTACTTGACGAATTACTCAACAGTTTATCCAGAAGCAGTGAAATACCCCAATTTTCTATCATGTATGTAATAAGTAATTTTGTTACAGTACGGCAGATGTACATACATGGCTTTATTAGCAAAACCAGATCATTTTGCCCAAATCATAATGTTCTCTAACCGATGACTATATCCTATTTAAAGATTATAATATGCGCAATGTTTACTAATGAAATAGAATCAATCGCCTATTCTACGATTATAGTTTAGTGTAGAAATTGTGCACAGAAAGTGTTATACAGTAAAATGCAGTTAAATTTTGCAATAAAATGACAATAATATAATGACACTGCAGAAACGTGACTTGCAATTAGCACCTAAGCATATCATTTTATAATTAAAAATCATACTGACAATAGAAAAGATCGTTGTAGCGAATCCATCATTGCGTAAGTCATATTTTGCAAAAGACGAATGCACTTTTTCTTCATAGCAAATACACAATATTGTGTACCTACACAAGTATTATTTTAAATCATTTAATAAATAACAAATTAGGTATTGAAAGATCACCAAATTGCCTACAAATAATCGGCCATTTAAATAATAATTATTAATTGTTTTTGTGTTTACTTCATAGAACTCCATTTAATTAAATTTAAAAAAAAATTAAATAATGTCTAGATTTAAGGTGATCAATTGATATTGTGTGATAATATTTTTCTATTGATTTAAATTTTGCTTCTATTGATGTAGAATTATATATGTCCAGAAATGGCATTTTTCGCAATACACGTATACAGTGAAACCCTCTTAAGAAGTTTTGTGGCTTAAGAATTTTGGTGTTTTCAGTCCCTCGGCCCAAAATTGGCCCAATTTTTTCCACTTTAAAGTTTTCCTGCTTAAGAAGTTTGTTTTTTCCGGTTCCTTGGGAAACTTCTTAAGAGGGATTCACTGTATATTTATTTGACTTACGCCGTAATAGATTCGTAGCAACGGTACATAAATTTTAAATTAAAACCGGTCTAAAATCCTACACTACAATGAATACAAGATAAAGATTAAAAATTATTTTTTAACACATAAGCAATAAAAAACATAATGGAACAATCATGTTACTAAATACATTTTTACATAAAATCCGACGTACCACTTCCACAAAACAATATTAAAAGACGCAGTCGGTCGGACGTTTGACTAAAAGTAATACTCACCCCAGGGAAGATATCTATGTGTTTGACTTAGTGGCCAACATTTATCTATTATAATAAATACAAAGAGTTCATTCTCATTGCGTCGACCATGCTTTCAAATATTAAATTTATTTTCAATATGTCGACAATGCATTACAATACTATATAATATTTTAATACCGAGAATTCATCCTCAATGCATCGATCACATGTTACAATATTGGATTGAGAGAGTTCATTCTCAATGTATTACAGTATTATATACCAAGAGTACATTTTTAATACTTCGACCATGCTCAGAATATTATTTTCCAAGGTTGATTCTCAATATATCGACAATGCATTACAATAATATTTTAATACCGAGAATTCATTCTCAATGCGTCGATCATATGTTACAATATTGCATTGAAAGAGTTCATTCTCAGTGTATTACAGTATTATATACCAAGAGTGCATTTTTAATACTTTGACCATGCTCAGAATATTATTTTCCAAGGTTGATTCTCAATATATCGACAATGCATTACAATACTATATAATATTTTAATACCGAGAATTCATTCTCAATGCGTCGATCACATGTTACAATATTGCATTGAAAGAGTACATTCTCAATGTATTAAAGTATTATATATCAAGAGTACATTTACAAAACTTCGACCATGTTGATTCTCAATATATCGACCATGCGTTACAATATTGTATTGAAAGAGTTAATTTTCAATGTGTTACAATATTATATACGAAGAGTTCATTTTCAACACCTCGACCATGCTTTACAATACTATATACAAAGTTTCATTCTCAAATGCGTTACATAACTATATGTGTACCAAGAATTCATTGTCAACACTTTGACCATGCGTTAGAATATAATATTCATTCTCAATGCGTTGCCCATGCTTTACAATATATTATGTAGTTCATTCTCAATACCACACTCACGGGGTTAAAAAGCAAGCAATATCTCTCGCACATAAATAACCAGCTACAAAAGGCAAAGCTAAAAAATATAATACATCTCTTGTCTAATCGAATAAATAATTATCAGCACACATCAGTCTAGTGGCCTCATCACCGAAAGAATGAAAAAATATAGTCTGTATCGTACAAATATAAACAGATCTCGCGAATGCAGTAAGAGTGGAAGTACAAAATGTAGGCAGCCTGTAACAATGTTTCTATCTAAGCTAATCTTCGCGCCAGCACTTTGATCATTGACGGGAAAAAGAAATAACGCTACTGAGAGTTGTGGTGATTGTTCATGGTTCTACCGAGGTTATATAAGTATATACAATACTGGGATATACCGTAAAAGTAGCTTACCCAGCCCCAATTGTAAAAAAATACCTCGAAAAATACTGTACTGTTGCAATTATTTTCAATCAAGTGTTATTTATAGTGACATTGGCTGTCAACTTCTGTCTGTACTTGAAATACTTTGGCATGTCGCTCGCGAAACTTGGAGGAGTTCGTGGTAAAGTGGAAGGCAGGAGAAGCAGAAGGAAATCATCAATGAGCTGGACGGATAAAGGTCACAGGCGTCTGAAACTTCACTGTCCTTGGAGAGTGGAGGAGCAATCAGAGTGGGAGTCACCATCCTCGATAATGAGGGAACAGTTAACAAAGAAGTGGTAATGCATTTGTCAGTGGTGCAAATTGCAAAGCATTCATGCGATTGCGTCATTCGAGCAAACCTCGTTAGATCTGTTGAAACCATTTTTTGTGTGCGGAATAATCTGTTATCAGCGAAGACATCACTAGTTTTGTGTGTGTTCCACTCACCAAATATGTCTCTACAAGTACCACTTTTTTATTAATTGCATCTTCAACAAAACAGTACTCTGCGAGATATTTTAAAATAAATAAACTTTTTTCAAATGGAGTAAAATTACCGCCTTACGGAGTTATGCTTCTTCTTAAATAACAAACCCTTGAAGTGCAAAGTTACCCCGTGAGGTGCAAAGTTACCCCTCAAGGTGCAAGGTAAGGCACTTTCACGTTATAGATGTTAATGTACAGATCCTCTCTTGCAAAGGTTGTTTGGGATGGGTGGTTGGGAGGGATGGTTGGGTATTGGGGTGTTGGGGTGGCTCGGTTGGCGGGGCTGTCAGTGTGTGGAGCACGGCCAGCTCCAACCGGAGGAGAGTTATTTCTTCTTGAGCGGCGATCTCTGGGGGGTGGAGGGTCTGCCGCTATTCAGGCCGTTGTATTGGTACTTTGCCTTCTTCTCTGATGGCTTCAAAATCTAAACACAAACAGCAAACATATAAGCAAAACAATGCAAATGTGGAAAATAGAAACTAGCATACACTTTAACACCTGTCAACAAACATTCTGACAAGGAAAACACTTGCAACAATTGCAAGACATTATTTGGAGTAAAAAATGTAAATGAAATTTTGGTCTCGGGTGACATTTTTGATTTATTTTTTTTTTCATCTTAAAACATAAAAAAACACCAGTTATTGGACAGTTGGGGTCGGGATGAGGGGTTGACCAGTGATGACACGTGGAAGAAAGTTTTTACTGTTTGATTTGAAAGAAAAAAATACCTAATTGAAAAAAAAAAAACTTTTAAAAAAAAGTTACCGGAGACCAAAATTTCATTTGCATTTTTTACTCCAAATAATGAAAGGAATCACTGGTTAAAGTAAGTCAAGTACATCTTGTATAGTGAAACCCACTTACAAGGTTCGCATATAAGATGTTTTAATGCTTAAGAAGTTTAGTTTTTTTAGTGCCTCGGAAGACTGAAATTGAAAATTGGCATAATTTATCCCACAAGCAATTTTTTTCCCATTCCTTGGAAATTCTTAGAGTTTGTCGGTGACTGTTTGCGATATTTCTAGATATTATGTAGATTTATACATATTGAAAGGTGGGTCAAATCCCAGTATTGGAAGGAATGGGAGAGGACACCTGGAATGAGGCGATCCAAAGTACTCATAAACCAAACCCTAGAAGGATCAGGCAACTACTTGATATGGAAAGAAACTCACTGAGGAAACTGGTAGGACTACAAACGGGACACTGCCATCTCAGGAGACACGCGGCTATTGGAAGTGGAAAACACCAATAGATGCAAGAAATGTGAAGAGGATGAAGAGACTCCAATTCACTTATGGTGCAAGTGTCCCGCTCTGCCGGGAACAAGACTGTAATACCCGGGAAGACTCGTTGTGGAGCCTGAAGACTTAGCCACATTTCCAATGACATCCCTGGTGAACTTTATAAAAGGAACTTGGTTACTGTTAAAGGAATGAGGTAAAATAGGAGACAGCACAATGGGCCTTTACGTAAACCATCTCCGCTTTCAATAAAAAACAAAAATAAATGTAAGTACAGTGAAACCCTCTTAAAAAGTTTCGTGGCTTAAGAAGTTTGGTTTTTTCGGTCCCTCAGCCCAATTTTTCCCTCATATAAGATTTTCCTGCTTAACCCCTTCAATGCCACGGAGCAAACGGTAAATTTCGCAACGTTTTGACTTTGACGTAATATTTTGCGGATTTATTTTATGCTATCGTACATAATATTTACCGAAACACGTTCCTTGAACAATAAACTACGCCTACAAACAACATTACTTGTGTTTATTTGACAAATTGATAGGTTTATCGATCTTTTCATGACACGCGACGCTCGAAATTTGACAGCTCAAATCGCGGGAGAAATGACATTTGCAAAGTCATAGAAATGTCCAAAAATAATTATTTGAGTGGCTAAGTGTGTTTCTTATATCTTTTACGTCAAGAACAAGAATGCCCCAAGCGATTCTGACCTTGTCCTTCATACATTTTCTTTATACATAAGGTTTAAAATCGCATTTCAAAAAGTTTTTTTTTTTTTATTATTCGGCTGTAGGGCGCGCGCCGGCGCGTAATCGGCACGGGACCTGTTAAGAGGGTTTCATGTACAAGCATAATACACAAGAAGGTCAGTAAGTAATCTACCTGGAATGAGCACATGAGAGTTTCATCAACTGACATCATGCCCCCGGCATTGTCGAATTCCCCGCAGTAGTTGGGGGCTGAGAATAATGTGACGAGTTGTCGCTTTGCAAAGAACTCATAGCCATCTTCCACCACCTGAAAGGGAAAAGAAAATATTACATAAAATAAATATACCCTAAATAAATGTAATTTATTTGACTGTTCTAATAAAACAGAAATTCTTCCCAGTCAAATCAGATAGTCAAAAAATTTTGCTGATCAATTTTCTTAACCTTTTCAACCAACACATTCCTGAATTACCAATATAAAAAAATTACTCTGTAGTTATAGGTATTCATGGCACTCTTATTGACAGCCCTACATTTTCTTTCAAAACCACGTAATTAGATAAATAGAGGTTAGTGGCTAAGTTGACAAATCCGTTGGGTTCCCACCCAGGTGTCTTGGGTTCAAATTCCTCTAAGCCAGGGGTGCCCAACCCAAATCGCTTGGTGGGCCAAAAAAATGTATTACTGAGCTTGATAACTCAGTACGCCTCATACACGTCATTACATAATATGTCTGGCCATATCATAGGTAGCTTGAAAACAAGCTTATGGGTCCAAGTGATTAAATTAAGTGGTTAAGGGCCAATTGGGGGGAGGGGGGCAGTCAGTATTTGCTGAAATGCTAGAATGAATTCTAGAAGGCATAAACTAATTATATGCGCATGTGTGTCCTTTGCACTAACTCTCCACCTATTAAAATCAAGTCAGTTGCATTCGATCCACCACAAAATGTGCAGAAAAATATACTGATTGGAATTGATTACAAAAATAAATTCCTAGTATGGCCATGTGCCTGGCAATTTTCAAGCAATAAATAAAGAACCCCCATCGAGAGTCCGAGGTCTAATAACAAGAGGTTGTGATTTCACAAAATATAGTAAAAATGTGATAAATTTACGAGAACAATTTTTCCTTTTTTGCATGAGTACCAAAATCCAAAACATAGAAAGCTAAAAACTTCATTTTGGATCACAAAAATCTTCAATTGGACAGGTTGGGCATGCCTGCTCTAAGCCATCCATCATGGCACAAGCAACATTTTCCGCTTTTAATAACGGTAAACAGGAATATTTCAAACATTGTCCTGTAATCCAGAAATACTTTTTAAAAAAAATCAACCAGGAATCTTTCTATAAAAAATAAAAGAAAGCATTGATATAGATGCACACCGCATGATGCAGTTAACAGCCAACAGTTTTAATGTACTGAATGAATGTGTATAGTTTACCTGATGGGCTCTGCATATAAGGTCCAGATCGTGTCTATTTAGGAATTTGCTAACAATGTCGGCTCCGAATGTGAAGGATACTCCGCGGTCATTTTCTCCCCATCCCTTCACGTCCTTGTCGGGATCTGACCATAAGAGGTCGCAGAGAAGTCCTGGGGACATAAACAGAGGATTAGTAATCACAGTAACCAATAATGTAATAGGTGTGGTCATTGGGATGAATGTTGTGTAGTCTTTTTTTCAGACATAAACAGAGGGTTAGTAATCACAGAAACCAATAACGTAATAGGTGTGGTATTTGGGATGAATGCGTGTGCAGTCTTTTTTTTGCACCTAAGCAAGAAAATGAATCGTCTTCTTAAATCGGTTCCTCATTGCTGAGGATGGTGAATAATATATCTATCTAATTGAGCATGAGACCATCGTAAGATTTTGTAGGTCCCAAAGACTGCGATGGGCTGAACATGTTGAAAGAATGGCAGATGACAGGACACCAAAAATCATGACCACAAGTGGGTGGGTTCCGTAACGCCAATTGGATTTTGACGGTTCGTTATGCTCCCGCCAATAGCAGGGCCAGGAGTCCGACAAGTGAAATCGGATCAACACATTGGGTACAATCAGCCACTGATAGCCGCCCACCTTCAGTCTCGAAGTACAGCTAATGCCGCTTAACGCATGCAAATGTTATTATCACCGCTAACACATACCTAACTCAGCTTACAGCAATTCTATTAATCGGAGTAAAAGTAGTATTGCCGTGTTACAATATAACTCACTGACGTAGTAATTGCCGTCGAAGATTGCTACGGCCACAAACACTTTTACTCATCAAGTAAATATACCGCCATTGTATGATTTAACCATCAGAATCCGTACCATACAATACATCCTCCTAAAAACTATTACGCTTCCTTATAAACTATTTAAGTGCCGACCAAGGGATCCCAGCGTCTAACCACTGGAGCAGCTATGGTAGAAAAATGGACCACTTTTATTTTTTTGCGATTGACAGTAGTCCAAAATTGGACCACATTTTCTTACCATTTGTAAAACATTTATTAAAATTATTTAAAACGTTTTCATGGCCAGCCATTTATTCTAAAACGAAGCTATTGAAATGCTTTATCTATTATGATGATAGATATGTCGGAAATCCGAACTTCGTAGACTATTTTAGAACGATGTTAAAAATAAATTTTTTAAATATTTTATTCACGCAGAATTTCTAATCAGCTGTTTAGGGTTAAAATTAAGTCATTTTTCCATGGATATGCACCTTTCACTATCAAGTATACCACAGACAATATACAGAAATCGAAAATTCTATTCTATGTTGACTCGAATAAGTACCTCTCATGGAGTTTCAAAGTAACAAACACACAGGATTCGCGAGGTTATAAACTTTACGATTTTTTTTAATACTTTTTTTATAAATCCCACAAGAATAACTAAATATGAGATAAACGGTAAAATACAGGTTAATTCATTGGCTGTATAGCACTATAATAAGTTTTTATATCTACATGTTAAAATTCGAAGGTATGATATTTTTAATGATGGCGAAAAATTTTAAAAATTATCTTTTGGAAATCTCAAGCAATCGAGGCAAATTTATTTATTTCGAGTGGTTGCTCTAGTGGCTAACAAGCAAAATAACCTCTTTTTTGACGTATCTTGCTATTTGGTTTAGGCGGACGAATTCGTTAAAATCCACGGGCACTAATAGCATAGAGTGGTTCCCACTCTAACTCTCTAAAGGTGGTGCCACCAGCGTGCTCCCCTCACAGGTTGCCCCAGAAAAAGTGAAGCAGAACCAGGAAAAGGTGGGATGACTGCGTGGAAGGAGAATAGAGGTGACTAGCGAGAGACCGCAGTAAGTGAGAGAGCATTTGTGGAGAAGACCAAATCCCATCAGATTGTTTAGTTGCTTATATGAAAGTTATTTAGCTACTTTTTAGTTAGTATAGTAATACTAACTTCCTTATTCTTTGGATCAAGTGAATACTATAAAAAATGATCTTGCCTGTGTCTGGAACGTCTGTGGGTCTCATGATGCGCCTTATCTGCTCCATACCCTGAAGGTCTGGAGACAGTCCCCCGTGGCAGCAGAAGATCTTCTCGTCGATAATGGCCGCGATGGGCAGGCAGTTGAAGCAGTCGGTGAAAGTTTTCCATAGCTTTATGTTAAAACGCCTTTTGCACTCGTCGTAGAATCCTGCAAGACATTGCAAAATTATTCTGTTAGCAGTGAATCGAGTTCAATACTCACAGCGAGTAAATAAATAAATTTGCAGTTATTCTGCGATTAAACGATTACAATTAACCCCTCAGAGCTACTTTTTTCGGTTTTCGGAACAACTCGTACAGGTCACCTAGAAATCGTTCTGTTTCCCATACTATCTTGGTTAGAAATATACTCTAAACGGCGTTAGAAAGAGAAAACACCAAGCTTTATATTCAAATCTAAAAGTTTACCACAAAATAATTCAAACGTACACCTTTATAAAACCAAAATCTCTGATTGCAAATTGAAAAAAAAATCATGAAACTTTGGGAATTTTTAATTAATTCTTTTTGTTTTTACATGAAATAACAAAAAATTAGTTGACGATAACGAATTTTTATAATAAATATGCCTAATGAAATATGTGAATATGTGTGCGTTTTTTTTTTTTTTTATCGGCCAGTTTTTTGTTATCGACCAGTTAGAAAAAACTTAATGTGAGCCATTTTTAAAACTTTTTTATGTTTGCTTTAAAAAAAATTATATTTGTAAAAGTATATTTTAATTTCAAATTATAAAATTTGAAAGCACATTTTATAACCTTTTAAAAACAGTTTTTAGTTTTCCGATGCATTCAGAAATATTCCATTTATTTTGATTTTATTGCAAAGCGGAAATATTTTGACTCTCAGACAAAATTGTGAAATAACACAATTCAATCAAATAAAATTTACTTGCGCATGCCGGGATTTGAACCCGCCATCTTTGGATTGCTAGTAGAGAGCCTTACTCTTCGTCCGCGGAGGCCTTCTTATAAGCATAATATAATAAAACTAATATAAAACTTATTTTCAGTTTCAGCCTGTTGCCATCTTCAGACTGATACAATTGTTCTTATATGTATTTTATTATTACATACCACACCTTTGTTTATATACTGAGTATTCTAATAGACAACCTTGTGATAAAAATAGTGTGTCATAGTTAATAGATTAAACATAAAAATTATTTTTACTATAGTTTTAACTTAGTTTTATCATTTGCTTAATCATATTGGTCATAATCTAGATACTTCCCGGAACTATCAGATAGTGCCTAATGATAATGTTTTTTGATAAATTAATAAATCAAAGTTTATTTTTTAAAACAATCTTTTGAATCCAAATTACTCAGCCAAGAAAAATTAACAGAAAATAACAATTGATTTCAAAGTTACATCATCAACCTCGTGTTCACCAACATATCCTTAACCCCTCAGGCTAATTTGTTCGCTTTTAAGAACAACTCATACAGGTCTCATCGAAATTGTTGTGTTTCCCTTACTATCATGGTGAGAAATATGATCTAAACGGTGTTAGAAAGAGAAAACATCACACTTTATATTCAAATATAAAATTTAACCGCAAAATAATTAAAATGTACACCTTTATGAAACCAAATTTTTAACCAATCTTTTTCCGAACGCAATTTGAAAAAATGTATGAAACTTTGTGAATTTTTTAATAATTATTTTTTACATGAAATGACAAAAAAGCGAGGTAATGATAACATTTTTAATACATTTGTTTAATAAAATATGTGTTTTTTTTTTCTTTTTGGTTGTCAGTAATTTTAGTTAGAATAAACATAAAATTTTTATTTTTTAAAAATGAAATGAATTTTTTATTGGGTATGTTTTTAGGTTTTCACGGCCAAAAAGTATTTTTGTTATTGTTTTTGGGGTGTTATGCCGTGTTTCGCTAACTCTTTCTTTAGCCAACGTTTCGGACAGCGTTACAGTGTCCATCATCAGGGCAGATGAGCATTAAAAAAAAGATTTTTTTATTAATTATTTTTACACGGAATGACAAAAAAGTGAGGTGAAAATGTCTAATAAAATATGTGTTTTAATTTTTTTTCCTTATCACTAATTTTAGTTAGAAAAAACGTAAGGTGAGCCATTTTTAAAACTTTTTTATGTTTGCATGCAAAATTTTTATTTATTTATTTTTTTTTTTTTTATTTTTTTTTTTTTTAAATTTATTTATTTATTTTATAAATCAACAATCCAGTCCCGCTAAGCCAATTGCAATAGGCTTGACAGCAGGTGCTTATAATTACTTACAAATATATTTAAAGTTATAATTTACATCTTTTATCTAAGTTTAAACATTTTTTCATAAATTTTATCATAAGTATCAAAATAAATATTCTTTTTCCAATAACCAATTTTTCACCATATATTTAACCTTATTCATAGAATTATGTTGCTTTATATTGTCAGGTAATAAATTAAATATCTTCGGTATGTTGTATTCAAACGTTCTCTGTCCGTACTTATTATTAAATTTCGGAACTATTAACCCGTCGTTACGCGTGAATCTAGTGCTATATTTATGATCTAGTTTCTCTTTATGCTGCGGGGTAAATATATGCTGAATTATAATTTTATACCATAGTATTGCCTTCACAGGTAAAATTTTTGCACTCTGAAACAGCAACGGAGTATTGTGTCTTTGTTTGAAAATGTTGTTTTTCACAAATTATGTTTATTTCGATTTATAAAATTAAAGCGTATTTTATCACCTTTCATAACCATTTATTTAGTTTTCAGATACATTCAGAAATATTCCATTTTTTAAATTTTATTTCAAAGCAGAAATATTTTGATAATTGGATAATTTGTAGAGCGCCGTTTTTGTGAAAAATCACTTCACAAAATATATCAGAGGCCTGAGCCGTTCAGGATACTATCAAAAAATCATTTCTCTGAATATTACCAGCTATTCTGGGGAAACTACTTATGGTAGATTACATACTATTTTTTTAAACATATATAAACACATTAAATAGTAAGACGGTAGAATTTACAAAAACTAATTTTGCAAAAAAACAATTAAGTTATTACGAAAAGAAAATCAGCTGGCACACGGTGAAAATTTTGCATTGGCAATCATGAAGTTAAATGACCTACATGCAAGTTATATTATTTTTTGAATACGCATATGTACTAAGATAAAAGATCAAAGAAATGGGAATTTCATAAAATAACAGCTTTATCAACAAAAATATCATAAAATTGATTAATAAAAAGATAATGAAAATGATTATATTAATCTTTTTAGAGTTTCCTTGAATATTTGTGAAAAGAATGTACCAATTAATTTGTATTGCTTTGAAGTAAAGTCACAGGGAAGAAATCCATATTTGGTTTTATTGTAGCTTTACTACAAAAGTACAAAATTGATAAAATAAAAAAACTATAGATTTCCCAAACACGAAAAAATAAATAAACTTCTTCAACGTTTGCAAGTTCACGTGATTGTTGTGTCATTTTCATTAAACGAAAACACATCACTTTGTATGCACCACTTATTTAAACAAATGGTGTATAAAAAGTGATTTGTTTTCTTTTAAATAAACAAACATTCAACAAAAAAAGTATGTATTTGAATAACAATAATATTGAAAGTAAATTTAACCCTTTTAATCCCAGGAGAACACATTTGTCCCAGTTCACATAGGACTCATATAAATCATTGTTTCTTCGTTACTGTAACGTTGAGAAATATAATGGTGTTAGAAAGAGAAAACTCTAAGCTTTATATTCAAATCTAGAAATTTACAACAGAAAAATTTAAAAGTGCAACTCTATGAAACCACAATTTTGGATCGCAATTTGAAAAAATCGTGAAACTTTGGGAATTTTCTCGACTCGCATTCTGAAGGTCACGGGATCGAATCCCGGCATAGCAAATAAATCTTATTTGATTAATTTGTGTTATTTCACAATTAATTCATTTAAAATAATGTGTAGTATATTTGCGGCACTTTCCAGAGTGGAAGATACTCTCAGTATCGCCCGGTGTAAGACCACCATTCAGAATTGAAACTTTGCTTGAAATGGCTTTAGCCGTGTTTGGTGACTAGATCTGAATAGACAGGTACTTCCCCACCTTCCTCTTCCCCATCTCCTTCCTCTCCCCACTACCTTCAGCTCACAACATACCCCAATTGGGAATGCTGTAGTCTCACTGGCTCCAGATGAGAGCAGTTGGGTTTCTTGTGTGGTATTCATATAAAAAAAATATACATATATTTTTACATGAAATGACAAAAAAGTGAGGTGACAGTAACGTTGAAAAATGTACATGTGTTTTATCATTTGAGTTAGAAACAACGTAAGGTGAGCTATTATTTTAACTTTTTTATTTTTGTATGAAAAATTTTAATACTTCAAAAATTTTATTTTTGTTTCTCATTATTACATTTGAGTGCGTAATTCATCACCTTTCAAAAACTTTCGGATATGTTCAGAAATATTCCATTTATTTGGATTTTATCCCAAAATGGAAATATTTTTACCTTCTGACAAAATATGCCCGATTTTTGAAGGGATAATATTAATATTTTTGGTTAAATATCAAAAGAATAATGTACATTGATTGTCAGCCACAATGAGATAGTGAATTTCTAGCAGAAATATAAACTTTTGCTTATTATGGGTGACTTCATCGCTTGGTATTAAAGTCAATTAATCCCTGCAGCGATAAAGCGCTGTAAATGGGATTATGTTCTGATTGAAAGGAAAATAATGTGCATAGTTGAACTGATAAAACAAATAATATTTTTGCATTCTTCACAAGCAAGTATTACTACAAAGGAAATTGTTTTTGCTATAGGTATGTTATGCCGAACATTTGTAAAACTTGGATAAAGTATACAGTTTATATTCAGAAAAAAAAAAAGATTTTTGCTATTGAAAAACTTTAGGATTTTTTTTTGATTTTCATAATGATCACTCTTCGGCGTTTGGCAGTACTGCCTTGCAACACGGTGTACAGGTGGATCCTCAAAATATCTTGGACTGATAAAATAACCAATTCCGAGCTCTTCGGTAAATGATCAAGAGTTGTGAAATTGTACTGGCTACATAAAGAAGGAAACTATAAAAACTTGGTTATATTATGAGGACCCAAAACTACAAGACTGATACAAAAATATCCGATTTATACTTCAGGGTAAGATCAACGGAGACGTACCAGAGAAAGGCTCTCCGTGGCTTTGTAATCTAGAGCGGTACGTATTCTCAGTATCGCCCTGATGAAGAACCACTTCAGAATCGAAAGGTTGCTTGAAATGACTTTAGCCGTGTTTGGCGACCAGATTTGAATCATCAGGTACTTCCAATCTTCCTCTTTCGCACCTCCTTACTCTTCAGCCTCCCAAAATACCTCAATTGGGGTAAATGACATAGTCCCAACAGCTCCCAACTGGCTTCAGCTTAAGCAGTTGGAACTTTTGTGAAGTATTCACTTTGCCCTTCAAATTCAAAATTTGGGCGTATTTTTTCAGTAGGTAAAAATATTTCCGCGGGTGTATATTCAGGATTGTGTAGAAATAATAAAATTAGGTTCATTTTCGTATGAATATATTTTTTTAACATTTGTTTGTCGAACGGGAAGTTTTTTTTTTTTTTAAAGTTAGCTATTCTGGGAAAACTTGTATCGATATTATCATGTAATTTATATGAATAATAAGATACATTATCTGGTAAACAGAAAACAATCGCAAAAAAAAAAATTCTTTTGTTTTTATATGAATATTTGACCAGAAAGCAACAAGTTAAAATCCGCGCAGTTTTTCGAAATACACCTGGCATTTGATGAGTTAAAAGAGTGATAGAAAATTCAATCAAATCTTACCATAGATGCGATTTATACTGGCACATTCGTGGTTGCCTCTGAGCAGGAAGAAGTTTTCAGGGTATTTGATCTTGTAGGCGAGCAGCAGGCAGATTGTCTCCAGGGACTGCTTTCCGCGGTCCACGTAGTCCCCCAGGAACAGGTAATTTGACTCCGGGGGAAAGCCCCCATATTCAAACAGCCTCAACAGATCTGTGTACTGGCCGTGAATATCGCCTGTAATCCAAATTACACAAAATATTATAGAGAGCTGTGTTCAAATACATAAACAGGTCAAAGTTATGTCATAGTCAAAGGGTATCTCTTGTAATCCAAATTACACAAAATATTATAGAACACTGTCTTCAAATACATAAACAGGTCAAAGTTATGTCATAGTCAAAGGGTATCTCTTGTAATCCAAATTACACAAAATATTATAGAACACTGTCTTCAAATACATAAACAGGTCAAAGTTGTGTCATAGTCAAAGGGTATCTCTTGTAATCCAAATTACACAAAATATTATAGAACACTGTCTTCAAATACATAAACAGGTCAAAGTTATGTCATAGTCAAAGGGTATCTCTTGTAATCCAAATTACACAAAATATTATAGAACACTGTCTTCAAATACATAAACAGGTCAAAGTTATGTTACAGTCAAAGGGTATCTCTTGTAATCCAAATTACACAAAATATTGTAGAACACTGTCTTCAAATACATAAACAGGTCAAAGTTATTTATTTATTTATTTAATTTATTTATTTATTTATTTATTTTTCGAATTTCTCTAAAGTGCACAATATTTTAGTATGTAACCGTATCCTATGTATGTACACCTTCACATATAGATCCAGAAATTTCAACTGTTCCTATTATATACTTACCTACTGCATAATGTTATTCTATTTCTGTTATAATTAGTGTAACTCGCTCATCAAGCACAAGAACTAGCTTCTTCTTTGGTGAGATTGCAATTTTAAATAATTTCTGTACCGATATGTAATTTATATAACTATAGAGCTAAAATACATAAACAAGTCAAAGCACAGTCAAGGGGCATCTCTTGTAATCCAAATTACACAAAATATTATAGAACACTGTCTTCAAACACATAAACAGGTCAAAGTTATGTCATAGTCAAAGGGTATCTTTTGTAATCCAAATTACACAAAATACTAGAGCGCTGTCTTAAAATACAGAAACAAGTCAAAGTTATGTCAGAGTCAAAGGGTTAATATCACCTGTAATCCAAATTACACGAAGTATTGTAGAGCACTGTCTTCAAATGCGTACATAAACATGAGTCAAAGGATTAATTTCACCAGTAATCGCAATATATTTAAAACTTGATTAAAAATGATTAAATCTAATGTTTTTTAGTGGTCATTTCGTCAAAAGTTCTTCTTCAGAATTTGAAATATAGAGTAGTTGTGTATTATTAAGTGACAGTAGTAAAGAAAGTGGATAAATTACTTATTAAAATGAGCAAATTGAATATTTTTTGGATTTGCTTGGAAAATTATTTTAAAGTGCAATCTTTTAATTTGGGAAGCGGATATGGGTACCGATACCCCGTCAACTATTTATTGGATAATCAAAACCGAAAGAGAGACTGGTTGAGAGAGACCATTTGAACTCTCCAGCCGGACTCTCTCGACCCATCGCCTTGGACTGCAGTGAGAGGGAAGGATTCATTTGTCCGTCACTCCTGGACTATTGTACCCCTCATACCTTTTTCTTTCCCAGAATTTCCTATCATTCCTTTCCCTAAAAAGACTCTCCACACAGCATCTCCAAAGATAATTTAGGTCCTGAGGGTTTTTTTTTCTCAGGGCCTCCCGTGAAAAAAAAAACATCTAAACCACAACAACAAAAGCAAAACCATCAGCACATTGACATTTGATGTTTTTGAATTTTTGGAATTCACTCAGACTTCAATATTATCCTTGCAACTATATTCCATACTTTCAAAATTATCGTCACGGCTAGTGGTATTGTGGGGTTCTACGGAGACGTCACGGTGCGGTGTACAAGAGAGATGCAAGAAAATTATTACTTTTTTCCTTTGAAGGAAACAGACCCACGTACATTGTGTATCTCATCTTTTGAAAGAGTTGCAGCATTTTTGTGAAAAGGAAGGTATGTTTATTGCCTTTTTGTGCCATCATCGTGGATCCATAACGTGGATCGTCACGCTAATAATAAAGTGCTCATCAGGTATAAAATGGCTTTGTGGTGTTGAATGAATTGTTACGCACATCTTACTTGCCATAGAAAAACGTTTCATTCACATGCAAATAACTCTGCAATAATAATATGAGGTTCATAATTCAACCAGTGCAGAGTATAGAAAATGAAGGTCAGAAAAATCTGTTTCAAAACATTAATTAAACATCAACACTGCTAACACGTTCAGTATCAGACACCAATGGTCTTAAACAAATATTATTTGGAACTACCGAATTTCACATTACGGCGTTTACACTAAGTTCAAATAAGCCTTCGTGCTAAGTGTACTCAATATGTTCAGCACAAATGTACATAGCACGTATTACGCGAAGCATTCTGTGTACTTATTCAAATATTTTCAAAACTTCCTTATCCACTGGAGCGACAGCGCAATTTAAAACTTTTTCTCCGATTCCTCGAGATTTTTTGGTAATCATTTTGAATATTTTCCGCCCAAATTTAAAAAATCATACCTCCGGATTTTAATATGGAGTCATACAAAATGATTGTAGTTCTATACAGCCAATGAATTCACCTATCTTTTGTCGATTATCACATATTTGTAGGATTTATAAAAAAAATATTATAAAATCGTAAACTTCTACTTAATTACTTACAAATAAGGGAAATTTGCAAAAATTGGCAGCAAAGCAATTCGAGGTATTTTAAATAGTGCCATATTGTGGCAAAAAGCACTCCAGTGGTTAAAATGGGACTTAAAACGTACAATACATTTCAATATCACGCAAAAAGTTCTTTCTTTTTATATTGATAACATTTTTTTTAAAAATGAGGAATTCGTGTGTTGAGACAGGCGTAAATGAGACAAAAAAATTTTAAAAGATACAAATGTCATAAACGATAACTTTTTTTTACGTTAGCTCCACACACGATGCCTTGAGGGAAATTATTTTCCTATTTCTATGTCATCTTTGCCGAGGGTCTTTCGAGGAAAGGAAGGAGATGAAAAGGGGTAATCTGGGGGTCAGTGTGTCCAGGAAGGACGGACACATGAATCTATCTCTCCCACCGCGGTTCCCGGAGAGTCCTGGAGAAGTGAAAAGGACTCCCTCAACAAGTCTCTCCCGATCTGGCTAGCCACGCATTTGGTGAGCAGACACATCCGCCGCCAAGATCAAACCTCACCCAATGAACTCGGACGCCCCTGCCAAGTCACCAACCACTTGGGGTGACCTACGGCAGAGGTGTGGGCCAATAAATTCATATTAAAATAATTGAATGAATTTAATATTAAAAAAAAAAAATAAAGTGACCAGATCAGAATACATTTTACGAGATAAATTTTAATATAGATAATTATTATGATTCACTTTAAAAAATAAATCTTTTTGAATTTACATTAATCACAACTCTACTATTGTGATGACACAATTAATTCTTCCAAATAGATTAAAGTCCTCCGTAAAACACAATGTCCACAAAGGAATAGATCATGACAAAACAAAACAATGCTTTTATGAGAATACATTTTATGAGATAAGAGATAAAAATCTGTAGAGTAAAAAAATACTTCCATTATTAGGTACATTTAAGCATTCTTTGCGCAATCCTTGCAAAGTACAGATTTTTCATGACTCATGATCAAATCATAAATATTATAATTGTAATTAATAAATTGGTCATCAGTGAGAAGAAACAGATAAAAATTGCTATATTATTACAATGCACAATTTAATACGGCATAGATTAGTAGAATCAACGATATTTAACGCTATTGAAGTCTAGACCGAATTTTGTCAAAGGGTCAAAATATTTCCGTTTTGCAATAAAATTCAAATAAATGGAACATTTCTGATTGTATCCGAAAACTAAACACTGTTTTTGAAAATCGCTTCCAAATTTTATAAACGAACGCACAATTATTGAAATATTAAAATTTTGCATGCAAACATAAAAAGTTTTGAAAATGGCTCACCTTACGATTTTTTCTAACTAAAATTACTGATAACAAAAAAAAAATATATATATATACATATTTTATTAGATACATGTATTATAAATATTGTCGCCTTACTTTTAGGTCGTTCCATGTAAAAATCTATAGTAATATTATAAATGCGAAAGTGAGTGTGTTTGTTTATTTCGCTTTCATGCCTAAACCACTAAACCGATTTTAAAAATTCTTTCACCAAAAGAAAGCTACAGAAACATTATCAGCGAGTAACATAGGCTGTATATAATGGTAACCTCTGGCGTTATGAAATTTGTATAAATGAAAATGTGTGAATTTCATATATTTTAGCGGTAGGGAGGAAAGGCAGGGGGAAGTTGGGGTTCGCGGAGAGGGAAGAGACGAGGGAGAGGAAAGGCGGGGAAGATGGAAGGGAACGGGGACTCACGGGAAAGGACATTATGTTTTGCTAATTGCTACAGTAATTTCCCCCAAATACCGTGCGAGCGAAGTCGCGGGTACTAGTAATTAATAAAATATTCATCATTTTTTCAAATTGCAATCCAAAAATTTGGTTCCATAAAGGTTCATACATTTTACTAATTTTGTGGTTAATTTTTAGATTTGAATATAAAGCGTTGTGTTATCTCTTTCTAGCAACGTTTACATCATATTTCTCACCATGATAGTAAGGGAGACACAAAGATTTCCATGAGACCTGTATGAGTTGTTTCTAAAACCAAATAAATTAGTCTGAGGGGTAAATGCCATGTATTTTTATTATAATTAAAGTTAGAAACTAGATCTGAAACCCGGGTACTTTCTAACCTTACTCTTCTCCTCTCCCCCCACCCTACTCCCTTCAGCATCACTATATTCCCCAGTATGGAAATGCAGTTCCTTCTGTATCACATAAGAACATTTAAAAAGATTTGAATTACAGACGTTTAGTTTGAATGTAGCATTATTGAAAGTTTTAAGCATACCAGCATGTTTTTAAGAGAACTGTGTGATTTGATTATCTCCACTTAGCAAATTACAGCTTAAAATAAACGGCATTGCCAGACCTTATCTGATTTGAACACAAACACACAACGCCCGAGCTGAGGTCACTAAATATGAGATCTCGTATCTAATGAATAGAAGTCATACAATGATGATGATTTAGTTCAAACAAATCAATTGTATATGGTGTTCCTCAGGGTAGTGTTCTGGGTCCAATTTTATTTTTGTTATATATAAATGACCTCTGTAAACTGCCGTTTTCTGGTTCTTCAATTGTATTTGCTGATGACACTGTTTTGGTATTTGCTGGTGATACATGGGATGAAACGTATGCTAAGTGCGAGATAGGATTAAGGGCAGTAAAAAATTGGCTTGATCAAAACTTGTTAACCTTAAATATGAACAAAACTAAATATATCACTTTTAGTATTTCTTCTGTAAATCAACCATCTTTGGACCGTTCTTTAAAAATACATTGTTGCGTGCAGGAGTGTAATTGTCAATCTTTGGAAAGAGTAGATAGTATCAAATATCTTGGCTTAATAATTGATAAAAATTTAAAATGGAATAATCATATTGCCATATTAACAAACAAAATAAGAAAGCTAGCCTACATCTTCAAGACTCTAAGAAATATATTGGACAAAGTAACACTAAAAACTGTATATTATGCTCTTGTTCAATCAATGCTTTCGTATAATGTTATTTGTTGGGGCTCATGTTACAAGACTATTTTAGAGCCTTTAAATATTGCACAAAAATTAATTTTAAAAGTAATGTATAAGAGAAGTTTTATGTATCCATCACAGTTATTGTATAGCGAAAGCAAAATTATGACAGTAAGGCAGTTGTACACAATACAGGCTCTCTGTAAATTTTTTAACAACATTATTACTGCAAAAAGATCACAACAAGTGCGCAACACTAGAATGTGTTCTTCTTTAATGTATCAACCAGTATATACCAGAACATCCTTTGGACAAAGAAGTTTTGCATATAAAGCTCCATTGCTTTATAACATGCTTAGTGAAAAAATCAAAACTATTGGTACGTTAAATATATTCAAAAAAACGGTCAAAATATGTATACTAACTGAGAGTGATGGTTTTGGATTACCCATGTTGTCACTTTTGTCATAAATCAGCATGGAATTAAGCTATAATCGATACAATCCATATTTGATTACTGTGTGTGTACATTACTACTTATTGTTATTTCTTACTGCTGTATACTTTTGAATTTACTCATTGTTATTATCAAATTAACTTTTGTATAATTATTTACTCACTATAATACATAATTGTTTATTATTATTTACTCATAATTATTATGTATTTACTTAATTTATGTTTATTTTTATTTACTATTTTTTATTTACTTTCTTACGATTACTAAATAGTTTATTATTGTTTATTCATAATTATATTTTATATTATGTATTTAATTTACTTACATTTATTTACCTACTATATTATATTTATTCTTATTATATTATATTTATTACTTACTATATTATATTTATTACATAATCTATATACATTTATTACATACTTGTTTAATATTATTTACTTTTTATTATTTATCTATTATTATTTACCTACCTTTATTTTTATTTATTTTTTGTTAATACTCGTAAATCTACTGTTACTGTTACTGTTACTGACGGTATGGTCACCCTATGAATGCATTTTTTAAGCCTTTGCAGGTACCTTGAACATGTTTAGTTTACAGTAGAATATTATTGTGGCCAACTAAGAGCAATATGAGCATACCGCCCAGCTGTAATTAATATTTGAGTAAACTATATTTAGTGTTTCTTGTGAATTTATACGATGTTTTTTATTTTTATTCGATTATTGTTTTTTATTTTTATTTTTATTGTAAAACTGCACATCTCGATACAGGAATGCCCTAGTGAGATGTGCAGTTTATGTTTTTATGTACATCTATATATTTTAATAAATAAATAAATAAATAAATTGTTAGAACAATGTGCAAAAAAAAAAAAAAAAAAAAAAAAAAAAAAAAAAAAAAAAAAAAAAAAAAAAAAAAAAAAAAAAAAAAAAAAAAAAAAAAAAAAAAAAAAAAAAAAAAAAATGATCACATTATCAGTGTTCATTTCCAAATGCCGCCATTCGAGAGAAATGTTTACCAAGTCTCCTCACAGGATATTTAATATGCTACAAACTACAACCATGCCAAGATGTGTACCTTTGTCTTTAAAAAAAAAATTTAAAATCTATTAAACAGTTCTGATAGCATCTCTACGCAGGTGATCCACTAGTCGTTGAAAAATTCGAAATCGGAAGGCCTTGAAAATACTCGAAAAGACTTAAGAAGACTTTTTTGGAAAGGTTGGAGAAGGTATTTGAGAGTTGTTTTTACAACTTGATTCCGTAAAGGCCTGTAAAAAACATTAACTACTTTCTCACGCATTGTTTATTATAATAATAAGGAAATTTAAAATCGATTTCACGGAACCAAGCGACGCAGAGTCAGGGTATGTCCATTTGCCACCGTAGCGGGGCGTTAACTTTTTTTTTTTTTTTTTTTTTTTATATGAAATACCGCACAAGAGTCCCAACTGCTCCCCTCTGGAGCCAGTGAGACTATGGCATCCCCAATTGGGGTATGTTGTGTGGCTGAAGGTAGTGGGGAGGGGGAGGAGATAGGGAAGAGGAAGGTGGGGAAGTACCTGGCTATTCAGATCTGGTCACTAAACACGGCTAATGCCATTTCGAGCAACGTTTCAATTCTGAATGGTGGTCTTACACCAGGGCGATACTGATAGTATCTTCCACTCTGGAACGTGCCGCAAATATACTATATATTATTTTAAATGAATAAATTGTGAAATAACACAAATTAATCAAATAAAATTTATTTGCGCACGCCGGGTTCGAACCCGCGACCTTCGGATTGTGAGTCCAGAGTCTTACCTCGGGACCACGGAGGCCGTCGGAGGCCGTTAACTGATACAAAATGCAAACAGTCTTTATGCAGACGGCATAAGGTTTAATTTTCAATTCCAAATTTGTTGAACCCTGCCCATTTTGATTTACGCCACGCAAAAAAAAAACAGCGCATTGTTTGTTTTATTTTGTGAAATTCAGGCACAATATTAAAATGTTTTCTGAATATTTTCTAAATAACTTAATTTGGCACATCGCACGATAAAACTTGATCCGAAAATTAATTAATTAGTAGGAGATTTTGTAGTTGAAAGTATTTTTTATAGGCCTGAAAGGCTATTCCCTAAAATTTGTGATAAGAGATCGGTCTCCCGCGAGAAGTGCTGTCAGATTTGTGTGATTTTCTACCGCTGTTATTTGCTTTTTCTATTGGCCGATGTCAAAATTTCAGCTGTGAGCTGTAGTTTGGGTCGTTTTAAACACGAATTATGATTGATTGTTGTGTATGCATGATTATTTATTCATTTAACAGCTGCAGAAAATCACACAAATCTGACAGCACTTCTCGCGGGAGAACAATCTCTTATCACAAATTTTAGGGAATAGCCTTTCTGATGCTATATTTTTTTTCAGACTTACAAAAAGACTTATTAAAAAAATACTCAATTATTTCCAAAGCCAAGATGTGTTCTACGAGCAGCGATTAATGGAAGCATCTATAATATTTCTAAGCAATCAAATTTTCAAACCAAAAACAAATGAGTTGTATGATTTTGCATTAATTCACTTGGCTTCATCTTAGTATAATAAAGATAAATAGACACGTGGGTAAATTAAGTGCAAATTTCAGAAAAGTAATATTATTTACAAAATAACGAGGCAATTAAGTCAAGATTTCAAACATTTTAATAGTTATCAATTTTAAATCATTGCACAATACCGTGGAACACAAACCATCACCGCGTACGTCATTATGAATGTATTTGTCTTTCAGAAAAATAATATGTAGCCTCAAACAATTTGCATGCCATTGTAAAAAAACAATGTATCACTTTTAGAATCTCTAATAATAGGATTATTCAACAGAGTATTCAAACACAGCTCAATTATTGTGTACAAAGGTGCATCAAGCGCAGAGAGGAATCTATTTTTTTTACATATTTGGATAACGTATTGCATGACAGAAAATCATTTGTAATACAATAAAACTAGTGAGGGTAGGGAGGGAGGGGAGGGAGTTGATATGAGATTGAACTGACGTTTGAACCCACGATAGATCTTGCTTTATAAGCCCCTACCAATGGATAGCCCCACCCATACAAAAAAGGCTTTGAATGATCTACAATGTTCCAGAACTTTCCAACAAACATGTTGAATGTTCCGGTTTTTATGGATCTTATGAACGTTTCGGGATGTTACTGACTATTCCCGAATATTCCACAACATTCCAGAATGTTCGGGAATGTTCTGGAATGTTCTGGAATGCTCTTGAATACTATTGAATGTTCTGGACTGTTCTAGAAATTTCTAGAGGACAACATTCCAGAATGTACCGGAATGTTCTGGAATGTTCTGGAATGTTCTGGAATGCTCTCGAATACTATTGAATGTTCTGTACTGTTCTAGAAATTTCTAGAGGGCGAAACTTCCAACCCTTTTATCTTCAAAAGCACGCCCTTTGGGGGATAAAGAGCCACCACACCACATAACTCCCTTGATTGTACCGGGACTCGTTTCTGAGTTTTAGCGGCACGCACATTGTAGTACACTTTCTTTTATAATAAATTTGATTATACTCTTAGTGAGTCAG
This sequence comes from Glyphotaelius pellucidus, assembly GCA_936435175.1. Classification (NCBI taxonomy): domain Eukaryota; kingdom Metazoa; phylum Arthropoda; class Insecta; order Trichoptera; family Limnephilidae; genus Glyphotaelius; species Glyphotaelius pellucidus. Next base: position 34,791,938 of record OW386548.1, read on the forward strand.
AAAAAAAATCATTCCTGGAAAGACAATACCATTAGAATATTATAAATTCATATTCACAAGCAAGAACATGACGGTTGTGTTTTCGATCACAATTTGTCCAAAAGCTTGAAAGGACCGAGAACAAGGCATTTAACGAGCACTGTCAAAAAAACCAAATTGGTGATAATTGGCCATCTGATGACAATGTTAGAATTTCTGTGAAGCACCCCAACCTATAACATCAATTTGAAATAATTTTTAAAAAATCATAATGAAGACTCACCGCATATCTTGAGTGGTGCTTCCAGTTCCAACAGGATGGGCTGCTGCAGGAAGATCTCCCTGGACTTGGAGCACAGCCCCCGGACCTCCGCCTCCGACATCTGGACTGTCTTCCCGGGTCGACATCCTCGCACTGCAACAACGGGCAGTCACAATACTGTACACAACCAAGAGGATACCAACCCAGCCAACAATAAGACCCTGCAAGACTCTAAAACACCATTAGACTTCAAGACCCCACAAGACTCCAAAACCCCGAAAAATCCTACAAAACTCCAAGACCCCACAAGACTACAGACCCCACAAGAATGCAAAACCTTACAAGATTTCCAGACCCAACAAGACATCAAAATTCCAAGACTCAAGACTTCAAGACCATTCAGGACTCCAAAACTGCATATTTCCGAAGAGTTTGTTAGAATTGATGAAATGTAATCCAGAGATATTTTGACCACAACGAATTTCTATTTTGCGAAACCATAAGATGATAATATCATTCATGTTCAGGCAAAAAGCACCATGTATGTCAGTTTTGAGATATCGAAATTATATTGTCCGTTATAAAACTTTAACATACTCGGTCAAATAATTCGGCTCACCAACGATTAACATCAAAACTCCCCATCTAATTCAGACGCGTCGCTTTGAAAGCGTAATATTTTGGAAGACCAAGACAGTCCAACAAAAGATAAAAAGCAATGTGTCTTGCGATCTATTGACTGTTAGACTTTGGAATTTCTTCTTGATGAAAATGTTTTCGTAACCCAATTTTCGGAACTAATAATTTTGGTTTCCGTGCCATTTTCATCCACACGTCTAGACTTTGTTGGTCGTTGCAGTGGCGATCATGTAGAGATAATATCTTCAGCCAAAATTCAAGAGGAAGGAATATTACAGAGTTTTAGAATTTCAACAAGGTTCTACAGATGAAATGTGATGTTATTTCTATTTCTTAGTAACTGACGTGATAATATTATGAATCGAAAAAGAAACAAAGAAGAAACAAATTACTTCAGCAGTTAAAATAGCTGTCAATGGTGTAACGATCGCCCAGGCAACCCAAGCAGCTCAGAGGCCAATTTATACTATCCATTAAACTGGGTTCGGGACAACAGCCTCGCCCCGGGTCCTGTGAGATTCTCGCTACCCCACTGAGCTTAGTGCTTAACTTGCCAAAAGATAAGTGTACCTCTGTTGTGACCAATCGTTTAAAAAAGATTTCAAAACATGTTCATTCTGACAGTGAAAAAGGCATCGTTGTAAGTTGTAACAGCTGTGAGATATATCACATACACATCATTTAAATGAATTGTTGAAAACAGTAAAAACTTTATGAAAACAGCCATCTACGTCGCAGTATCTCAAAATGTAAAAATACATTTTAGCAATATACAGTAACTCCTTATTTGATTAAAACATTATTTACGCAGCATGAATTGTTGCCACAATTCATTTACGAGATGGCAATTATCATAAAGTATCTGTACTCCTTTTTAAAAGATAGTGTCACTTACATTGCTTAAAATCAATAGATAATGGGAAAGGGAACATTGGTATATTTGACTTACAAACTTCAAATTCTAAATATTTGTTATATTATGTTTTAATAACCCTAAATGCTGGGTGTCTTCTCCAGCTTCTCGCCTCAGTTCTTAATTGTCCAAACGACCATTAGAAAATTTTACAGGAGGAGAAGGTTTTCTTTCATTATTTCAATGAAACACTATAAAAGGTGTTAAAGATAAAGCCATTTCCGTAAAGGTAAAGGTCTCATTAGTTTAAATAATTCTTAGTTAAGTGGGTAACTATCATTTTTAATGCTTTAATTTTAATTTTAAAGTGGAGATTGAACAAACACTGTAATGGTTGTTTGGACAATTAAGAACTAAGGCGACTTTCTGTCTGACAGATTGAGACAGAAGTCACCCGGGTTAACACTTACCAACCTCAGCATTCTAGATCTTTTGGAAAAATTCATAGTTAACAAACTAACTAAAAAAAAAAATAACCCACAAAACAAATTATGTGCATTCTATTAAACTATCTATCTTGGGAATATACTCAATGCATCTATAGTAAATGATTTTACAAAATTAATAATCTTTCTGAAAAACATTGTTGAAAATTTGTAAACGTGATGCAAATCTTATTTTCCTCTTAAGATGTCTCAATACATAAAAATGAATGTTTCTTTGTTTGTTCCTAAACCATTCATCCAATTGCGAAGAAACTTTGGGGATTTGACGTGCGCATGCCCGCAATGGTTTCTATATATATAATAATGAGCTCTGGCGTTATGAAATTATTTCTTTAACTAGACATGCGATTGCGGTGAAACTTTGGCGAGTTGTTGTGCGCACACCCGCAAAGATTTCTATACACACTGATGAGCTTAGGTGTAATGAAATTTGTATAAAAATTTTGCAATAGGTGACGCGCAATTTGTTTGAAAAATAAGTGTATTTCATATAGTTTAGCGACAGGGAGAAAAGGAGGGAGGGGAATCCGGGAGGGGGAAGGTGGGGAAGGCAGAAGGGGAACTCGGGAGGGGAAAGGAATCGGGTACCCGCTAGTTTTAATCCTTAGCGGAATTGTGGCATCCTAGTGAGCACATATACAAAATAATTATTTAGTAGCAGCAGTGAGCTTTTAAAATAACAAATTTAAATTGCCAAAAATTTCCTTAAAAATTTTAAAAACATCATATTTGCCGACATTTTTGTCATTCAGTTCAAAATTTTGAATTTAAAAAAAAGTCAAATGTTTCAGTAAAGATTAATATAAATTACACACAGTTAATAAATAATACGCTGTCTAAGGATTCATTAAGACTAAAGGAGCTGAAACACTTGCGCTATACTGTCATGGTTTGGTCACGAGAAAATAGCGCATGTGTAGCGTGGTCTGACACAGGCATTATAAATAAACATACATATTACAATCTGTCAAACAAACAGGGGACTAGAAAAGTAATTTATCTTATACAGGGTGTAACAGCACATGCCCGAGAGATTTTAACCAGCGTTTCTTGAGCATATTTGGAGTAAAAAATGTACATATCATTTTGCTGTCCGATGATATTTTTTTCTATTGAAAACAAAAAAATATTTTTCAATCACAAATCGCTACTGTTCCCATTGTTATGGGACATATCCTTTCGCGGTGGGTTTGAGAGATGTGCGTGCTGTCTTATGTGTTAACATGCTGTAAGAACAAGACGCAATGCTTATTAAGTAACACGGTACTCTCCTAACTAGTCAGTTGCGACATGTGATAGAAAAATATTTTTAATGTTTTTATTAGAAAAAAAATTACATCTGACAGCAAAATGACATCTACATTATTTACTCCAAATATGCTGGAACGTCTGGTTAAAATCCTTCGGAAATGTGCCGTTACACCCTGAATACAAATTTAAATATATGTAGGTATGTTTAATCTACATAGATATATAAAGAAGAGTGCCAGCGGCGGGCGGCTTTGTTTTTAATACAAATCTACAGTTTTATTGCAAGATTGATGAAATTTTGAAAACATGACCTTCAAAACAAGAGGAAGGTAACTGTCCAGATGAGATTTTGAAAACCACTCCTTTTCCCATCCCTTAAGATGAAGCTATACGTGAAATCCTATTTAGATTCATCTTTACAACGAATTGGTTTACATTATGAACATTAAAAAATATGCTACGGATAAATTGAAGCTTTTACTAGCTTCCACGTATTGGAATTATAATAAAATTATTATTTACATAACAAAAAATATAAGCGTAAACCACCAAAAAGAATGTTTTTCCATGACTTAACTATGAAGTAATATAAGAAACAATTTTTAAAAAATACCCCTTTATGGCTAAGACTATTTTTGAGATTTTGTATGTTCTAATTTTTTTTCATTCTTGTAAAATTATGCACAAAATAAATAAAAACCACTTTTTCGCTTATTTGCCCCATGCAAATACGATGCGCGGTTTCAAATTTTGTAGGCGTGAGAATCGAAATATTTCTAGCGTTTATATTCCTCTTAAAGCAGAATTTTTATACTTCTTAATGAAATTTTGCACACTTGACGTTATTTAAGCCTGGGCAACGCCGGGGACTTTAGCTAGCATATAATTGATAAAATGATGTAGTTAGTTGAATGATAAAATAACATGTATTTACTAATGTGTTATCTGATGTGAGCAAAGGAAATTCTAACGATGCTTGGCATCTTCTCAAGATCAGTCAACATCTTCCAATTCAAGTGGCATTTGCCAAGATTTATATAAAATACTCTGTTATTTTAGGCCGCTTAATTATCCATCCACTTTTATAGTCATCGGATGACTGATAAAATAAAATACAGGATATTCCTTAAACTAAATATAATCTGTCCCACTTATTCATATTTCTATTTTTGATACTGATTCATGGTGGAATTCCATTATAATAATATAATAAAACATACATAAAACTAATTTTTATCCCATATAAACACAATTAATAATAAAGGAATAAAAATGCTTGGCTTCATTCTTCAAAATTCCAGAGGGTTTTAGGAATATTTCAACTTTAAAAATTTTGTATACATCCTTAGTACGTAGTCGAATATAGCTCCTCGATCTGGTCCCCCCCATTTTAAAATACATTCAAATTCAATCGAGAAAATTCAACATAAATTTCTAAGACACGTTAATTTTAAACTCGGCATTCCCATTGAAAACATAAACTATAATTACTTGATGAAAAAATTAAATTTATTAGGACTCTCAGATCGAAGAATTATATCCGACTTAATATTTATGTTCAAAATTGTAAATGGTAGAATAGACATCCTGATTTAACTGAGCTCATTGAATTTCATATACCCACGATAGCCAGTCGTTCTAAAATCCTGTTTAAATGTTACAATAACCGGACTGAGTATACAAAACACTCGCTTGTACCTAGATTACATGAAGTTACTAATAGATATGCTGATGTGGCAGATCTATTTAAATGCATGGAAGCTAGGTACAAGAAGGCTATATTAACTTTATTTAAACTATAGAATTTTATATGTAATTGTATCTCTGGTGTCATTTCTTAATCAAAAGCCACAATTAACTGTTGCACTCTTTTTTTATTATTTCTTGTTTAACTATGATTTTGTGATAGGTAATCCGTGTTTATGGTATATGTATACCGTTTATATTAAATAAACAAATAATTTCCACTTAATTTATTTTTCACCCTAACCTATGAAGCTAACTTCAGACTGGTACAAATAATTCTTAATCCACAATGTACATACGTAATATACGGGGGAGAGGGAGGGGGTAGTCTGCAAAGATTTTATTCAATTTATTTTATTGTATTAAAGTAGACACAATGCCAATAAGGGAATAGTTGATTGTAGAAAATACTATTCTTCCCTAGGATATAATAATAATAAGAGGAAATAGAATTATATAGAATTATAATAAGTCAAATGACCAATAATAACCATCCTGCACTTTAGAGAGGTAAGAAATTATATGAAATAAATATCCTACTTACTAAGGTAGGTGAGAAATAATTTTTTGAAATGAGTATCCTATATACTAGAGAGGTAAGAAATTGTACGAAATAAGTATTGTATATATGACTGTTTAAATGTATAAATATATATAGAATGTAAACTCTTCTTCCATCCACAAGCAAATGCTTTTAATGGAAGACCAGTACTACTTTATATGTACCATTTTTGAGATAAACAAATAAAAAAAATAAAAAATAAAAAAAAAATAAAAAATATACTAGAGGTAAGAAATTATACGAAGTAAGTATCCTGTATACTAAGGGAGAACTTATATTATGAAATAAGTATCGCGTATACTAGAGAATTAAGAAATTGTATGAAATAAGTATCCTACATACTAAGGGAGGTGTGAAATTATATTAAGAAACAAGTATCGTCACAGAGCTGATGACCCCCCCATACCCCTTGTCACACAATGTCACACTTCTCTACTCCCCCCTTAAGGTGTGACGTAATATATGGATGGCCCCCTTCTTTAGCCAACGTTTCGGACAGCGTTACAGTGTCCATCATTGGGGCAGATGTGTAATTGTTAGTGGTACTGTAACGTGGTGTAGTGGATGATGGACACTGTAACGCTGTCCGAAATGTTGGCTAAAGAAGGAGGTAGCGCAACACGGCATAACACTCCAAAAACAAATAACGAAAATACTTTTGGCCGTGAAAATCTAAAAACGTATCTAATAATATAATATAAATATCCTATGTACTAAGGTAAGAAATTATACGAAGTAAGAATCCTATATACATGAAGGTGGTGAGAACTTATTTTATGTAATAAGTACCCTATATACTAGAGAAGTAAGAAATTGTATGAAATAAGTATCCTATATACTAGAGAAGTACGAAATTGTATGAAATAAGTATCCTATATACTAGAGAAGTAAGAAATTGTATGAAATAAGTATACTTTATACTAGACAAGTAAGAAATTGTATGAAATAAGTATCCTATGTAAGTAACCAGCGATGAACAACCCGCAGCCCGATTCGTGCGGTATAGAGAAAAACCCTTAAAACCCTGGCGTAGAACATTTTTTATAATATGCTGCATGTCCTAAATGGAACTAAATTTGAAGAACCGATTTGATAGGCAAAACGACCCCTCGGCTAAAAAGTTTGTGCACCACTTTTACAAATTTGGGATCGAATCCCAATGAATTTTATTTAATTAATTTGTGTTTTTTCACAATTAATTTATTTAAAACAATATATAGTACAAATATGTTGCAGCACGTTCCAGAGTGGAAGATACTCTCAGTATTGCCCTGGTGTAAGACCACCATTCAGAATTGCAACGTTGCTTGAAATGACTTTGGCCGTGTTTGGTGACCAGATCTGAATAGCCAGGTACTTCCCTATCTTCCTCTTCCTCATCTCCTTACCCTCACTACTACCTTCAGCCTCACAACATACCCCAATTGGGGATGCCATAGTCTCAGTGGCTCCAGACGGACGTTCCCAAACTTTTTTGTCTCATAGATCACCTTCAAAATTTTACTGGCCACGGTGGACCCCCTGCTGGTACATTTCTACCATATTCCCAAAACTCGACACGCATTATACTGAATATTGAATGGCGATGTGTGGTCTGTCACAATGGAGTAGTACCAGATCTACGACTTTTTCAAACGGGGGCAAAATGGACCAGTATTTGAGATTATATTTGTCACGACATAGGGGGTGTAATGGGATATGGGACGGGGGGTATGGGTATGTTCCCAGTACAGTACACCCATACCCCATTACGTCCCCCCCCCCCTTGCCTAACTGGGTGTTTTAAGATCTCATGCATAACTGGTATAACAGCGTGCGCTGTACTCCATTTGCTCTGTTATGGAGGGGGCGTGATGGGATGGGATATGGGGCACGGGATGGGTCTCAATCGAAACCAGTTCGTGGACCCCCACTTACAACTTGTGGACCCCCATTTTTTTATCACGACTACGTGGACCCCCATCGAGTCTCCCGTGGACCCCTGGGGGTCCACCTGGACCACTTTGGGAATCATTGGTTTTGAACATATTTCTAACCATGATAGTAAGGGAGACACAACGATTTCTTTGAAACCTATTTGTATTATTCCGAAAACCGAAAAACAAATTAGCCTGAGGAGTAAAACCGTATCAAATAGCTGTCATATCAAGCAAGTGATAACCAACTTCACCAGTGCTATCTGCTTCGGGTTTTCTAGATTACCTGCCATTAATGATAAATGGATGGACAAAAAGGGAAAAAACTGGTGATTTAAAAAAATAAATTAATCATTTATATGTACTGGACGCATGCAAATTTTTATACCTTCCTTTACAGTGCTGTTGACTTGATTACTCCTTGCCTTAACTCACATGATGCGCAAAAAGTCTATTCCCCATGCGCTATATGGATCAATTTGTGATTTGCGTCAACATTTTTTAAAACGGTAAGTTGACTGTCACAAAAAGACTACCACCTATATTATGTCAATAACAAATGATCACAAATTCTTTAACTGTAGAATAGAATAGAATAGAATAAGTACACTAATGTTATGATGTTTCAAGGTGAGACGTAATCAATCAAATTTAACATGAACTAATTGCAAGCAATATGGTGCGGCAAGCATCTTTCCTTAGAGGCAAGTCATTTTTATATATTTTAACATCGCAAGGGGAGGGTTTAACAGTAAATTATCATTAGGATGTCATGAAGAATAAATATAAATGCCAATAACTAAACGAAATACCTAAAAGAAGGACTTGGCATACCAATCCAAATACATATTGAATATTCTGTAATTACACAAAATGGCGGCCAAGATGGCCGCAATGCTGGACCATTTCCAAAGGCACTGAATAATATCTATTGGTAATCATGAAAACGATGTATGTCGGCAGCCATCTTGGTTGCAATTTTTGTCTATTATTACTACTTACTATTGAAGATTTTCATGGCCAAAAGTATTGTGATGATTTTTTTAGGGGTATTATACCTTGTTGCACTTCCTCTTTCTTTAGCCAATGTTTTGGACAGGGTTAGTTTCCATCATCAGAAGAGCTATTCTCTATCTTTTGTGAGAACGAGATCGTTCTCCCGCGAGATGTCCTGTCAGATTTGTGTGATTTTCTACAGCTGTTAAATGAATAAATAATCATGCATACTTGCAGGAATTCGTGTTTATAACGACCCAAACTAAAATATGTGACAGCTCACAGCTGAAATTTTGACATCGGCCGATAGAAAAAGCAAATAACAGCCGTAGAAAATCACACAAATCTGACAGGACATCTCGCGGGAGAACGATCTCGTTCTCACAAAAGATAGAGAATAGCTCTTCAGGGCAGATGTGCAGAATGTGGTGAAGTGTGTGTTTATGTATGTAAAAGTGATACGGTGTGTTGAATCTTCTTAGGGCCGATGTTTCAATATAATTATTAAAATTAAAACGGTTTTAAGCTAGAAGTTTCAAGGTAACTTTTAAGTGCAGATACCAATAACAGCTTAGCCCCTTCGTCTCTATTAAAAAATGGAGTTTTGTGGATTCAACTGCCTCCATATTTAGGCGCTTTGGGTCTTCCAAGGACTTCTGATGATGGACATTGTAACGCTGTCCGAAACGTTGGCTAAAGGAGAAAGCCCGGCACGGCACAATACCCCAAAAAGAAATCACGATAATTACAAACTGAAGTTTGTTTATATGAATATTAAGATAATGGGATGTTACTGTTCGTATACCTTAAGACCTCTGCTGACGACCTCTGTAATATAGCAAAATATGCATGATTTTGAAATTGCTTACGGAAATTAGAGAGATAGTAGTCATCAATACTAGTTGTGAAAAAAAAAACAAAGTAGTACGCACGCACTATAGTCCAGTCAAGATGTACATCCGTGCTTGCAAAAGGTCCGGATGTTCTGAATTTTTTGTATATTGTTAGGATCTAAACCAATATTAAAAAAACAGATTTGCAATTTCCACAGTGCTGTGCGAGCGGCGGTGTACCCAAAAAACCATGAAATTTTCGGACTTTTTTCAGTTTTTGCTCAATATCTCAGTGAAGAAAGGGTCTGACTGGTATAGTCACTTTATATACTCTTAAAGAAGACTAAATTTGCTACAATTCGAGACCAGAAAGACTATTCCCTAAAATTTGTGATAAGAGATCGTTCTCCCGCAAGAAGTGCTGTCAGATTTGTGTGATTTTTTACGGCTGTTATTTGTTTTTTCTATCGGCCGATGTCAAAATTTCAGCTGTGAGCAGTCACGTATTTTAGTTTGGGTCGTTTTAAACACGAATTCCTGCAAGTATGCATGATTATTTATTCATTTAACAGCTGTAGAAAATCACACAAATCTGACAGCACTTCTCGCGGGAGAACGATATATTATCACAAATTTTAGGGAATAGCCTTTCAGAGCGAGATCTATACAGCCATTGGTTCACAAGATACAGTTCTTCAAAAATAGGCCATTTTTTCCAAAAAGTCAATTTTTTTCAAACAAAATGGCGGCAAAAAGAAATGGTCACTTTTTGTGACGCTTTTCAGAAGGTGGGAGTAGAAGTGGCTACTGCCAAAAAAGATGTGGATCGAGAGATCATTGTGTCGGCGCTTTTAAAAAGAGCAGTAACCAATCGGGTCGTCATAGTGGGAGAAGACGTCGACCTGCTCATTCTTCTCAATAGTTTAGACGATGAACAGACAAACGTCTACCTTCAGAAGAGCACGAAGGGCGAAGCTGGTTGCCGTCACCACTCTACGACTTCCTACAACCAACAGGACTCCCAGCGAGTATTTAAGAGTATATAAAGTGACTGTAAAAATACTGAAAAAAGTCCGAAAATTTCATGATTTTTGAGTACACCACCACTCGCACAACACTTTGGAAATTGCAAATCTGGTTTTTTAGTATTGGTTTAGGTCTTAACATATAAAAAATTCAGAACGACCGGACCTTTTAAAAATTGGTTTAGGCCTTAACATATAAAAAATTCAGAACGACCGGACCTTTTGCAAGCACAACCCCCTTTTCATGTTAAACTTTACTAGATTACTATAACAAAGTATCAATTTCTACTACAGCTACAGATCTAAAGCCAAAGGGGTCTTGGTTGGACCAGCCCGTTGGTGTGTCAAGAGCCCGCAGCCCGCACAATACAGTCCACAGTGCAGCTCTGGGTGTAATAGGTCAACAATGCAATGGCTAAACAACTCTACTTCAACTCTTTAAACTACTAAGATAAATACCCATAAACTCCGAAGAAAAGATATCTTTGAATTTTGTTTTTTTCTTTGCTTGTTCCTTTTGAAGTCTGAACACTTTACCAACCAGACCAAAAGCAGCAAGAAAAAAATAATATACATAAGTTAATTCCTTTGTATTAGTAAGAAATAAAAAGCTTGGCGTTAGAAACTATTGAAATATTTTCTAGATCCTCAAATATTAAAAAAAATGCACTGATTTTGGATACATACTTCAATGCAGAATGCAAAAGGCATCATTCATGAAGAAAGCACATTGCCTGTCACTTGAAGAGTGCAATTTCCACAAAAAAAGTATAAAAATAATACATCTAGAAGCCGAAAATGAGTTACAAGTAAATAAATTAACGTGAAATAAGTTTCTACAGATTGTGCCTTTAATTAGTATCGGTCTTATGAAGCCTAGCGTTTATAGGATCGTATATCAAAGTGTCTGTTCCAATTATGCAACAGCCCATGCGGCGTTTATTAGTAAAGATAAATCTAAAACATTCCAGAATTCGTGTAGCAGAAACAGGAAAATTAAAAACACTCATCTTACCTTCTAAAAGTCTTCTTATGAGACTGTCAACATTTAGTTCGTCAGCCATATTTATCTCACAAATAATTTACGTCAAAACGGTTCGCTATTCTATAAAAAATCTAGATATATTTAGCCCAGCCGTCAAAACTCTATGACTTGTACCATAGACATCAGACACCAGGAGTAGTGATGTACACAATCGAAATATGGTTCGATGGGTTGTAATCGCACGATTTTTGTCGCTAGGTGCCGCATCACGAAATATGGTTCGATGGGTTGTTTTCGCACGATTTTTGCCTCTAGGGGCCATCCATAAATTACATAACAACAATTTCATCATTTTTTTACCCCGCCCCCCCTCCCCCCCCGTCCCTGTCACACATCGTCATATTTGTGAGACCTCCTCCCCTTAGTGTGACGTCACATTTAAGTTTTGCTTTTAAATAATTTAGATTTTTAAGTTTGAAAGTACCATCATTGTGAAAATACCTTGTTAATATTTTATTTTGCCTTCTATCACCGCAAAAAAATTGTCAAAGAACAAATACGTTCATTGTGAAAGTACGTTGTTAATATTTTATTTTGCCTTCTATCAAAAAATTTGTCAGAAATAATTATTTCAGAGAGTTTTGTATTATTTTGAGTCATGCAAATCTGGAAGTCTGACCCAATTCTTTATTTTCAGATGGAACCATACTACCACTATTGATCATTGATACAATTATCAATAGTGGTATAGCTGAAGAAAGTGTCCTTAAATAATATTCCCCTGAATAATAGCAGATAATTTGGAAGCAATAATTAGAGGGAAAATTTGCGGGAGTTATTTATTCGACAAATTTAAAAATATATATATTTCTTAGAGCTCTTCATGCATCAGTGCCGAAATACTTGAGAATATGTTGATATCTTGAAAATATTCCGTCCACGGTCAAGGTTCGTAGAAAATGTATATATATAAAACAAGTACAAGCATTTCGTGATAAAAACGCATCGAGCTGCTCGCAAACTCGTGACATAACTTGAAGTCCGAAAGGAACGATCTTTTTCACTTTTCACTAGGTATATAAAATTATTTTTTGTTAAATCGAAGTTAATTTCCTCGCACTCGTGTTTGTAAAGACAATTCGAATGAAAGTCGATAATTTAATAGTGGATAACAATGCGGTATACAGGAGCGAAAGGTAGGAAAATCGGGAACACCGGCGGAAGACTTGGCGCAATCAAGTGAAAATTATGTACCTATAGTTTAATTAAGAGTATGTAATGAACGAAGGAAGTGGCGTAAGGAGAATGTGCAACATCGAAGTGAATGTCTAGAAGACGTCAAGGAAGCCCAAGGAAGACATGGCGCGATCAAGTGAAACAAATACTTTAAAATAACTTTTTCACCACGCCCAGTTTTTAGTTACACTAGAATTCATAACTCCGAGTATATATATTTTTAACCACTATTGAATTTGGCAACCACCTCTGTTCAGAATCCCCAAAATATTTGAAAAAACCCTCGGCTCAGTGTGGAAACGAGCGCTCCGTTTAATATATTACGAGCGCAGGTATCAGGTGGGAATGCTGTCCTTGTTTTACCGGTATTTCAATGGAAGACGCTCCAAGGAACTAGTGTCATTAATCCCTTCGACACCGATGCCTAGTCGGGAAATATGATAAAAGCCCGTCCAACATTTATACTTAGTTAACATTATTTATCTCACGAGAACAGGTCATTTTCATGACTTGACATAGGTCCTGAGGAATTTATTTTTCTGTGTGGAGTTGATTTAAAAAAATACATGTGTCTTTATCCATTTTGATACTTGGCTTACTTCGGGAGAATTTATGTTGCATTAAATAAATTGTATTACTCCATTTAACTGTGATGAAAATAGTTTGGGATATTTCGGCATAGGGAGGGAAAGAAAATGGAAAAGATAAAAACGGGGAAATACATGGATATTCATATACGGTCACTAAATACGGCTAAAGCCATTTCAAGTAAAGCTTCTATTCCGAATGGTGGTCTTTCACGACTTTCACCAAGACGATGCTGAGAGTATCTATCACCATCTGCGACTCTTTGTACGAATACAATTATTATCGACACTTTCCTTGTCATGACAATTTGCTATTAATAATAATAACTAACCCCCGGCGCAAAAAGAGGGGCGTTATAAGTTTGACGTGTCTGTATGTGTGTGTCTGTCTGTGGTATCGTAGCTCCTAAACGAATGGACCGATTGTGATGCGTTTTTTTGTTTGTTTGAAAGCTGACGTGATCGAGATGGTTATTAGCTACGATTCATGAAACTATGTTCAGGCGCTTCAAAGTCATCGGCTCTTTTTTATAGTTTTTTTTGTGTCCGAGGTTATTTGATTGCTTTAATTATATTTTATTCCAGGATGTGGGGAGGATAGCGCCATCCTACACGTCCCGCAGACTCACAGAGTTATACATACACATTTTTAAGCTAATCTCCGGCATTATACTGAATCCGCCCACGTTGAAGGAGATTAACTTATATGTACCTAGCGCGTACACTCATGGGAGATCCCAAGCACTTTTTAATGCTCCGAAGGCAAGAACTCCTTCCTATCAAAATGCGCCATTAAACAGAGCAATTCAACTGTTAAATGAATCTGTATTGAGCATCGACATCTTCAATGTCACCTACAGATAATTCAGTAACTATCTTCGGACATACGTCACAAAATAGTGAAATTGCCCCCATACACTTTTTTCTTTAAAATTTGTAATCTTCTCCATAATATTTTGGTGTATAACTGTTTTATGGAGAACCTGATAAAATAAATAAATAAACATATTTACCAGTTGAATTTTAGGTAAAGAAACAAGTACTAATGTAAAAGAGAATAAAGTTGTAAAAATAAAATAAAAAGATAAATAATCAATTATTATGAAAGGCGTGGTCTGGGGTGAGCTCGGGCCCAGCGCTCATTCAAGAGTGGCGCTTGGTGCTGGAAAGCTGCGGTCACCATCATGTTGTTTGAGACCATTAGTCGCATTCTGGCTCCAGTGACCCGGTGTCTCATTAGATCGGCGAATTCAAGAAGTCCTAACTCCGTAAACATTGTCGATGCGCTGATGTACCTTCTGTATCCAAATTCTGCGTGCGTTGTTGTATTAAATCTGGAGGCATTCCATTAAGCTGATTCGGTAGTGACATCATGTTTCACAGGCTAGTGCAAAATGCATTGAACAACGTTTTTTTTACATTATTGATGATTGGAAGAATCTTCGCTCGCTCTGGTATCCAGGCCATTTGATAACTCATCCATGCATACATTGAACATGGTTGGGAAAATACACCCTCCTTGCCTAATAGCCTTTTTACACCATCTCTTTTTCAGACCGATTCCCGTACAGAGACTAAAAACAAAATTTTTCGCTTTACACGATCGCTTTTTTATCTCTATTTTCATATCTACGTTGTAAGTTGGCATCAACGCAAACATCATATGAACCATGTTGTTTGCAGTGATGCCAATTGAAATCGTAAATATAATAATAGAGATGAGAATAGTGAACGTGTAAATCGAAAAGTTCTGTCTTTGGTCTCTATACGTAAATCGGGCTGAAAAAAGAGATGGTGTAAAACGGCTACTACTCCTGATTGCAATTATTATTGATTGATTACTCCAGCTGGGCTTATTTCTAGCTTTCAATTTCTCCCATAATTTTATGACAGAACTTGTTGAACGCTTTGCTCAGGTCTAAGAGGTATCCGTATATGGTTATTTTTCGTTTCCTGTAAAATGCTATTATTTACTATACTATTATATATATATATATATATATATTTATACCCTCTCGTACTAAGTTGATCTTGCGTGACGGTAGACCAGTTTTTAGTTGATCCGTTTGCTCTTGTTGATCCAAGCGGATAAGTTGATCTATTACCGAAGCTGGCATACATATGTGGATCCTTATAGATCAACTTAAGTCATCGAGATTTAGCTCTAAGCCACGCCCATTTTTCGGTGGCTTATACATTTTACACGTTTTGTCTATGTTGATCTTATATAAATGACCAATCAGAGAGGGAAGCATTCTGATTGGTCATAAAAAACATGTACCTATATGGAACATTACGGTTCATTTGTTGATCTGATATATATTGCGCGTTCTAGGGCTACCAAAGAGGTGTGAGATTATTGCAGGGCTGCGACATACTCAAAATTATCTATTATTATTATTTGACAATAAATATTTTCGGTAGTACGAAGTGCGGCAAAAAAATTATACGGAGAGGGAAGAGACGAGGGAGGAGGAAGGTGGGAAAGGTGTAAGGGAACGGGGCGCATGGGAAAAGACATGCAGGGAGAATCAATTTGAGTGAGTGAATTATACCGCCGCCCAAGGAACCATTTACTGGATAACCAACACCTCTGCCATGGGTCACCCCTGAGGGATGGGGGGTAGGGGGAGGTGGGGGAGACAGGGGGAGGGGAAGGGGGGGGGGGGAAATAGAAATTGCTTAAGTTAGGACTAATTGAATGATAATAAATGAGGAATTACAATTTGGGAATACAGGGTACCGCCACCCCGGGAACCATTGACTGGAAAACCAACACCTCTGCCATAGGTCACCCCAGGGGGGGGGGGGGAAGTGGAGTAGGGGGGTAGGGGGTGGGTGGTAGGGGGGTAGGGGGGGTATGGTGTAGGTGGGGTGAAGGGGTGTAGGGGGGTGAAGAAATAGATTTAGTAAGGACTAATTGTATAATTGTAGACGAGTAATTCCAGGGGAGTGGGAAGGGCGGAGGTGGGTGGTGGGGGAGGGGAGTAGATGGTGGGGGTAGGGGGGGATAGGGGGGGGGGGATAGGGGGGGGTGAAGAAATGACTTAAGTAAGGAATAATTGTATAATTGTAGACGAAGAATTGCAGGGGAGTGGGAAGGGCGGCGGGGGGGATCAATCTCCCCGGGATTCATTAACTGGTTAACCAACACCTCTGCCATAGGTCACCTCAAGAAGATCATTGCGTTTGGTGACTAAGCAGGGGTGCCCGGGTTCGTGGGGTGAAGTTTGTCCAGGTCTTGGCGGCGGATGCGTCTGGCCATCTGCGACGTGGCGGACCGGGTCAAGAACGCTTGGTTGAGAGAGGCATTTTAACATTTTGAGCCTGACTCTCTCGACCCATCGACTTGCAACTCTGGCCCTATGGCACCAAACAGACTGAAATGTTGGATTCTTACTTAAGAACACGGTCTGTACACGAATCAATAAAAAAATCTTCGAAAAGTATAATTTTACTAACGAGAGTTTTACGCTGTATATAAGTTTTTTTTTTTAGCAAATACTCAAAAATTTGGGCCATCATCCACTAAACAGACTGAAATTTTCGATTCTTACTTAAAAGCACGGGCCGTACAAAAATCAATCAAAAAATCTTCCAAAAGTATAGTTTTAAGAAAACTCATCGTTTGGAGATATTTATTTTTACACTTGCGATCGGTCACAACTTTGGCCCTATGGCACCAAACACACTGAAATTTCGGATTCTTACTTTAGAGCACGGTTTGTACACGAATCAATAAAAAAATCTTCCAATAGTATAATTTTACTAACGAGAGTTTTACGCTGTATATAATTTGTTTTTTTTTAGCAAATACTCAATAATTTGGGCCATCTTCCACCAAACAGACTGAAATTTTGGATTCTTACTTAAAAGCACGGTCCGTTCAAGAATCAATCAAAAAATCTTCCAAAAATATAGTTTTAAGAAAACTCATCGTTTGGAGATATTTGTTTTTACACTTGCGATCGGTCACAACTTTGGCCCTATGGCACCAAACAGGACGATTATTTTGGATTCTTACTTAAAAGCACGGTCTGTACAAGAATCAATCAAAGAATCTTCAAAAAGAAAAGTTTTTAGAAAACTCATCGTTCGTAGGTTATTAGTTTTTACACTTGCGATCGGTCACAACTTTGGCCCTATGGCACCAAACAGGACGATTATTTTGGATTCTTACTTAAAAGCACAGTCTGTACAAGAATCAATAAAAAAATCTTCCAAAATTATAATTTTACTAACGAGAGTTTTACGCTGTATATAATTTGTTTTTTTTTAGCAAATACTCATAATTTGGGACATCATCCACCAAACAGACTGAAATTTTGGATTCTTACTTAAAAGCACGGTCCGTACAAGAATCAATCAAAAAATCTTCCAAAAGTATAGTTTTTAGAAAACTCATCGTTCGTAGGTATAGGTTTTTACATTTGCGATCGGTCACAACTTTGGCCCTATGGCAACAAACGGACTGAAATTTTGGATTCTTACTTTAGAGCACGGTTTGTACACGAATCAATCAAAAAATCTTCCAAAAATATAGTTGTTAGAACACTCATCGTTTTTCAGGGCACGTTTTACACTTGGAATCGGTCACAACTCTAGCCCTATGGCACCAAACACACTGAAATTTTCGATTCTTACTTTAGAGCGCGGTTTATACACGAATCAATAAAAAAATCTTCCAAAAGTATAATTTTACTAACGAGAGTTTTACGCTGCATATAATTTGTTTTTTTTTAGCAAATACTCAATAATTTGAACCATCATCCACCAAACAGACTGAAATTTTGGATTCTTACTTAAAAGCACGGTCTGTACAAGAATCAATCAAAAAATCTTCCAAAAGTATAGTTTTTAGAAAACTCATCGTTCGTAGGTATAGGTTTTTACATTTGCAATCGGTCACAACTTTGGCCCTATGGCAACAAACGGACTGAAATTTTGGATTCTTACTTTAGAGCACGGTTTGTACACGAATCAATCAAAAAATCTTCCAAAAGTATTATTTTATTAACGAGAGTTTTACGCTATATATAAGTTGTTTTTTTTTTAGCAAATACACAATAATTTGGGCCATCTTAGAAAAACTATTTATTTACCGATCTGCATTAAAATAATTAAAGTCGCATTACAATTTTTCTTAATATTAAATAATAACAAAAATTATTTCACGTATGAAAATTGTCTTTTTTAGTTTTCTGAAGGTTTCACTCCTACCGGTACCGAAGGATTAATTTAATTATGTATTTATTAATTAATAATTACATGTTATACTTAAACAAAATTACTTATTACAAGAATAAATAATTACTAGAAATACACTCAAAAAGAAGGCAACGTGCCCGCTTTCTTGTAGTTGGAGACACTCAGACATGTTTCAACATGTTTTTTTGTTTTAGAACCGGCGGGTTGAGGAGCTGGGGGGAGAGGGCCCGCCAAAGCGGGTATGGCGGTGAGCGGGGAGGGAAAGGTGATGGAGAGAGGAAGGTGGGGAAGTACCTGGCTATTCGGACCTAGTCACTAAAAACGGCTTAGGTCATTTCAAGTTAGCTTGGGGTACCTTTTTACTAATTTTACGAGAGTTTTACGCTGTATATAAGTTGTTTTTTAAAGCAAATACTCAATTATTTGGGTTATCCTAGAAAAACTATTAAGTTGTCGATCTGCATTAAAAGAATTAATATCGCATTTCTCTTTTCTTAATATTAAATAATAAAAAAATATATTTCACTAATGAAAACTGTCTACTTAAGTTTTCTGAAGGTTTCACTTCTACCGGTACCGAAGGATTTATTTAATTATGTATTTATTAATTATTAATTGCTTATTGTACTTAAATAAAATAACTTATTACTAGAATAAATTATTACTAGAAATACACTCAAAAAGAACGTGACGTGTCCGCTTTCTTGTAGTTGGACTCAGACATGTTTCTACATGTTTCCTTGTGTAGAGCCGTCACAAAGAGGAGACCAAATATACTATCTCATTCTCTCGCAAAGTTACTCCTATTAATGGATGTTTTTGTCTCTTTTTCGCTATTTTTCGTTTCATTGAGTTTCAAATCACAACGGTGCTAAAGAACTTTTCACTTAAAAAATGTGAACTTTTACTATCGAAAGTTTTACGCTGTATTTAATGTGTTTTGTAAAGCAAATACTCAATAATTTGGGTAATCCTAGAAAAACTATTAAGTTATCGACCTGCATTAAAAGAATTAATATCGCATTTCTCTTTTCTTAATAATAAATAATAAAAAAAAATATTTCACTAATGAATATTGTCTACTTAAGTTTTCTGAAGGTTTCACTTCTACCGGTACCGAAGGATTTATATAATTATGTATTTATTAATTATTAATTACATTTTGTACTTAAACAAAATAACTTATTACAAGTATAAATTATTACTAGAAATACACCCAAAAAGAACGCAACTTTTGATAGGGTTCTAACTTCACTTCACCTTGTTCTGAGATATGTGGTGTCAAAGTTTGCAAAGACGATTTCTCTTAATCTATTTACCAATTTCCGATTTTGAAGTTGAAAATTGTTAAACGTATTTTAATTGAACACATTTTGAAGGAAAGTATTTAAATAGGATAGAACATACCTAAACATGCAAATAGAACCCTGTACAACCAGCTAAGGCATAATAATACATTGCACAAGGTTCTAATTACATTTCACTAATGCAATTCCAAGCTACGTCCTATTTAAATATTTTCCATTTAAATACGATAAACTAAAATACTTTAACTAAAATTGTTAAATAGATTACGAAAATTCGTCTTTGGAAACTTAGAAACTTTAGAAAATGATAGAGAAGACACAGTTAGAACCCTATCCAAATAAAGTGACGAACCATAATGCGCCTCTTATTTAAGATCAACTGTCAGATACAAGAAAAATAGAGAGTGTAAGTGTAGTGAGAATGTAAAATGAATTATTATTGAAAATGCTTGATGTTAGAACTTTGTCATACATATATCTACTAAAATACAACACGGACGGTTCTGAAAATTATTTTGGGTATAGAAATGAGCAAAAAAACTGCTTTGGCAATCAAAGGTCATTTTTGAAAAAAATGTCAGTTAGAACCCTATTTAAATGAGGTGACGAAATATCGGCAAGACAAAACAAAACATGTCGATTCTTTGTTGGAGCGAATGTAAACAAATGATCTGCGTCATCGCGTCATCACGTGATCGACACGTGATGACCACTTGCTCTGCTAATGCTACATGTCTCGCTCTAATACTGTTGAGTTCAACGTATGGTAGTATGTGTTCCGCACAACTACTCAGAACAATAAGTTCATAGGAAAAGACAGAAAGGAGCAATTACTTTCATCCGTTAATATTTGTGCGTAGCTGGTGAAAGGCCCTTTTGATTAGTTTGTTAACATTAGCAGTTACCAAGTAGCGAATAGGTGGACGGTTTCAAGATGGGCGGCCTTCAAAATGGTTTCATGCCAACTGAGAATAAAGTCAACTCAACAACTCCTTGAAAAGTCAATAAGAGCTATGAAATTTTTTTTTAAATAGCTGATAATTCTAACCTAACGTAACCTATTTAACCCTTCAAAATTTTGGCGTATTTTTCAGATGGTCAAAATCTTTCCGCTTTACAAAGAAATGCAAATAAATGGAATATTTCTGAACATACCCCAAAACTAAAAACTGTTTTTGAAAGGTCATGAAATACGCTTTCAAATTTTTTAGTTCAAAATAAACATATAATTTTTTAAATATAAAAATTTGTCATGCAAACATAAAAAAGTTTTAAAAATGGCTCACCTCACGCTTTTTCTAACTAAAATTACAAATAATGAAAAAAAAATAAAACATACATATTTTTTTAGACAAGTGTATTATAAATGTTACTCTCATCTCTTTTTTTGTCTTTTCGTATAAAAATAATTGATAAATCATCAAAGTTACTAGGTTAGTTACTAGATATTTACATGTTACGTTAATTATGTTAATCGCACATGTTATGCCGAATATGTGTAAATAAATAAATAAATAAATAAATCTGGTAAACTTACTTTTAAGGCATTATTTTATCAAAAATACAAGCTGGTTCCCGGCACGCGTTGCAATGCCATTCAAAGAAACGAATTGTTTCTCCCTGCACGTCCATTCCCTTGGGTCCCCGTTCTTTGTTGAACCCGGCATGCGTTGCAATACCACTTAAATAAAGATATTGTTTCTCCCTGAGTGTTCTTTCCTATTCATCCCCGTTCCCCTTCCCCCCCTCTTCCTCTCTTGCGATCCTCCTCCACCTTCTTTGCTTTTCGCACTCCCCTTTTCCGCTTCGCTCCGTCCCGCGAACCCCCCCCCCCCCCCCCCCTCCGCTGTCCACTTTCCCGACCTCCCCCCTCCTTCGACCCTTTCTCCCGCGAATCTTTCCCCCTTCATTCCCCTCCGCCAGTCCCGGATTCCCCTCCCCCTCCCGCCTACCCTCCCTGCTGCTAAAATACATGATATGCACTAACTTTTCCAAACAACTTGTGCACCACTTACTAATTTTTTTATAGTAATTTCATAAAACCAGAGCTCACCAGTGTTCATAGAAACACTTTTCTGCTAAAATTTAATGTTCTGTAGAAATTTTGAGTAAATCCATTTACTAAACTGTGTTCTATACATTCAGTGTCATTGAAAAAAACGGTTTCACGACGGTTGGTCCGGCGAATTGATCCTCCGACAATTGGTCCGCCGACAGTTGATCCCTCTGAGTCCGAGGGATCAAATGTCCGAGGGATCAAATGTCCGCCCAATGTCCATGTCCATCCAATTGTCCGAGGGATCAACTGTCGGGGGGTCAACTGTCAGGGGATCAATTGTCCGAGGTATCAACCGTCCATCAGATCAACTGTCGGGGGATCAACTGTCAGGACTGTATTATATAACTGTCAAATTATTAACTTATTTTTATTTTATGTTTTAATTGGGTACCTACTTAATATGTTAGCACGTTTTAATTCTATTTTTTTCTTTGAGATCTTTAATTTACTCTCATAAATTATTACATTATTATTGTTTACGAAATATGATGGCAGACTGGGATTGCTCTACTCTCCCAGTCCTGCTGGAATAAAAACTTCGATAAAAATACAATTTTCAAACAAACGTTCGGCAATAACTAGGAAAGTGATAATTCGTGTAATTATAACAATTATATTATTATAATTTTCTGCATCATTCATTTACTTGCGCACGCCATAATTTGAACTTGCGACTTCTGAATTCTTAGTCAAGGATCGTAAAGCAACGCATTTTCATAAAATAATACAAACTTATCAAAAAAAATTTATTTGCGCACGCCATAATTTTAACCTGCGACTTCTGAATTCTTAGTCAAGGATCGTAAAGCAACGCTTTTCGTAAAATAATACAGACTTATCAAAAAAATTACTTACGCACGCTCTAATTTGAACTTGTACTTGACACGCAGTAGAAGTGAAACCTTCAGAAAACTTCCCTCCCATTCCCCACCTCCTGAGGTGACCTATGGCAGAGGTTGGTTATCCAGTAAATGGTTCCCAGGGCGGCGGTATAATTGATATCGCCTCCTTCACTCATTCACTCAAATTGATTCTCCCTGCATGTCCTTTTCCGTGCGCCCCATTTCCTTCCACTTTCCCCGCCTTCCCCCTCTCTTGTCTCGTTCGTTTCCTCTCCATGAAATTTTTGGCCGCATTTCGTAATACCGAAAATATTTATTGTCAAATAATAATAATACATAATTTAGAGTATGTAGCAGCCCTGGAATAATGTCACAACTCTGTGGCAGCCCTAGAATGCGCCATTATATATCAGATCAACCAATTGACAGTAAAACTCCATATAGGTACATGTTTTTTATGACCAATCAGAAGGCTTCCTACACAACCTCTCTGATTGGTCATTTAAATCGGATCAGCAAAAGAACTGTAAAACGACATATAGGTACATAAGTTATACGATTATGTAGATCAACGAAGTATGTTAATTTACAAGCGACAGATCAACATAGCATGTAAATTTGCAAGCGATTCCCATACAAATTTTAAAAATTTTATGATAAGTACATCAAATATTTTTACTTGCAAACTGGCAACCTTGGTAACTAATGTAATAATGTTGCAAAATCATACAGATGTATTCCATCACAGCCAAGTTATATGGTGTTAAAGGTGGATCAACTTGGCTTCTAACTTCTTACTGGATCAACACACTACGGGAAGAGGCCAATATATATATATATATATATATATATATATTTAGAATATTGCCATATTAGCGGATAATCTAAGCTTAAAGCCCATCTGATTGTCTTTAGAATTGAGTTTCTCTTCTATTTCATTCAGAATCATTCTTTCAAATAGTCTTGCAATTATAATTGCCGAGGAATTGCCTGTAGTTAGTTGCTGGAATTGGTCATGTCAGGCTGTCCAGATTTCAAGATCGGGGTTATAATTGTTTTCGTTGTTGTACTGGGTAGATAGCTACGTTTGAGGATTGCGTTGAACAGAATGTTTAGTAGTTTAGGTATGTAATTGCCTCCGTACTTTTGTGTGTTCAATACTTAAACTATAAAGTCCCGAAGATTTACCAGCCTTAGTAGCTTTGAAAAAAAATCAGGAGCAGTCAATGCTTCGTTTCCGGAATCGGCAAAGTGTCGATTTCCTCCGTGTGTTTGAACCTGTCAATTTGGTTGGCGACTCGAGCGTTGGTTTGATCAGGTTGTTGCTTTTCTTTTAGAAGTGAGCCAACTTTTTTTGTCAAGCAATTTAAAGATACCATCGATCTTTGTACGTTCGAAAGAGCTTTGGCAGTGTTTGAGTGCTGTTTTGAATTATTTCCTTTTGTATTTTTTTTCATCTGCAATGGGGCCATTTTGAAACCACGCCATCAACCAGTTGCGTAGCTAAGGGGAGGGGGGGGGGAAACAAACTTTCGAAATTGTCACAAAAATATTTTAAGTACACCAGAACACGGTCTGTTATTTATATTTCGTGTGGGGTGCCACGAAACGATTGAATTTTATGTCTAACGGTCTTTTATGGGCGAAAATAGCTTTTATTTATAGAGAAATGAGTGGAAAATATTTTCACAGCGTAATCGCTGAAAACTAATGTTTTTATAAGACATTAATTTTGTATAAAACAACGTCAAAAGTTCGTTAATAATCAATTTGTCACTTTTTTCGTGTTATCCATGTTGTCTCGTAAGTTACAGCGGCATATGTAATTCGATCCTGCGCCTGAGCAGATACAACGCTGCATAAACTTCTAAAACTTGTTTTAAAACAAAACATTAATTATTCGAGAGCAAAACAAAAACTCGACAGCAGTCATTGACAGGTTATTGTCACCTAAATTAGTTATTGCTGCTAAATGACATTAAATTTGGAAATTTGAATGAATTCAAAGGCAATACACGCAAGGCGCTAATAACCACGATTCTACATCATTAATGCATAAGTAACATTGCAAATATTCCTAGGATATTTTCCTTATATTCCGAACATTAGTTTTAATCTCATGGTTAGTGTAATATTACCAAATATATCATTGCAAATACATTCAGATGTCGCCACTTGTATTGCAGTAAATTCAAATCTGGAAGTCGTGGAAATGGATTACGTCACGATTTTCCAGCCAATCACCGCTCTACCCCGTTGATGAGCTAACCTTTGACAAACCATCTCCGAGAAATTGAGCGGTTTATTTATGTTTATGGTTATAATTTAACCGATTCATCCAAGGTGCGTAGAAAATGCTTTTGAAAAGGTTAGCTCATACGGGCCTTTTTCGAAAATAAAACTCATTGGACCGTTTTCGAAATTTTGAACGAATGACGTAGCTTGAAGTAAAACATAGCCAAATGTACTGCAGTTAATTTAAGTCTCCCAGTGGAACATGAACTTCAAGCTCCTCCAAGAATTTTTAGCCAATCACCATGCCAACTGAGAATAAAGTCAACTCAACATCTCCTTGAAAAGTCACTAAAAGATATGAAAAAAATAATTTTAAATTAGCCGGGAACCCTAACCTCACCTAACCTATTTAACCAATTATATATATATGTAATTGGTTAATTATTTTTTTATCACTCTAAATGACTTATCTGAGATGGTTCTGAGTTGGTTTCATTCCGAGTTGTCCGGTCGCCAGAAGAGCTAACCTTGTAAAACATTTTCTGTGGTTAGGTTTATTTATGCCTGCGATTCATCGGGATTGGTTTATTTATGGTCTTTATGGATTCATCCGTATTCATCATTTCTATGGAATACTAAATGCGCGAGTTTGACATTTTCGTGATTTTTCGACTGGATGTAAATTTTATGAATTTTCAGTGAGAGTTGTGATTTATGTATTTTCAATTATATGTTAAACGTCAAATTGTTCTAACCTGTGTTATTTTAGTTTCCTTAGTACAAAACACCGTATTTTTTCAAGTTTATCCTCGTCAAATTCTGACAGTATTTATGGCAATCATTTGATGAAACCGGTTCACAGATATGTCAAATAATGAGAATGACCCCGAAAACCCTTCCAGTAAGGATGAAAACGAAAGCGCGTTGCACATGTTCAAAAATTTTTTAGTTCTTGATACCTATGAAACCGATAAATATGCAGGATCTTCACCAACTCCTCGACTTGGAAAAGGGAACGAAGCGCCTAAATATCGGGATCAAAAATTAAATAAAAAAAATGAAATTAATAGAGGAAAAAAAGAACAAGGAAAGGCCATCGAAAAGATAAACATTGGTGAAAGAAGAGACCCTGAGAAAACTAAGCGTGACATTGAAAAGGATAAATTTTATAAAAAAACTGACGATATAGTGAAAACATTAGTATCTGGTTTGGTGCCCCCGGGAATGGAGTCAGAAGATTCCAAAATTTATAGTAAAACAGATGTTTTTGTGAAAAAAATAGAATGTGGTTTGGTACCCCCGGGAATGGAGACGGAAGTTTTATTTAAACCAGATTCACCTAACAGTTTAGAGTCTCTTTCTGCCACTGAGTCAATTTCTCCCATAAATACCATTTCAGGTGATAATCGGGAAGCAAATAGTGTGGACTTACAATTGCAGGTAAAGAAAGGAAGAAAACTTACACAAGAACAAGAATTATGGAAACAACTGACCCCTGACTCGCGGCCTAAATTTTCAGGACATAACCAACCGCAGTTCAGAATGTCAAGAACCCCTCCGCATAATATGCGTTTTTCCTTCAGGCATATGAGCAAATCCCCAATTAGACGGTCCCCCGTTAGATTTGCGAGAGTAAGATCCCCTAAAAGGATTCAGAGATCCCCCGGCGGAAGGCTGAGATCAAGATCGCCCAAGAGGTTCTGGGAGGTGAGGTCCCCCAACAAGTTCCCGAGGTCAAGATCCCCCAACAGGCTCCCGAGGAGATCTCCAGACAGATTCCAGAGGCACAGATGGATTAGGCGCTCCCCCATCCGCCAGTCCCGTTCTAGAGAAAGATCAATCAATCGCAGGGCACCCCGTACAGAAAATGTGTCTCGTAGACGTTCCACGGAGAGATTCCTACAAGAATTGATCAAAACATCGGGAATACAAGATGGCACAGCCAGCCCCAATGTCTCGCAGGAGTTTTCTAATCCCGACACTCCCGTGATGTTCATGGAGTTCCCTCCCCCCATGTTTAATTGCGGTCCGCCCACCATGGCCTTCCCCCCTTTCGACCATCCCGGGGAAGTGGACCCCAACCTGATGCCCCCTGATGGGAATATTTACTACCCTAATGCTGCAGATTTTAATATCCCCCCTCCGACCTTCCCTCCCGTCCCGTACCCTGCCGACTTCCCGCCCGATGCTGCTCCCGAGGCCCCCATGTATTTCCCGCCCCCCATAGTGCCGCCCCCGGAGCCCGTTGGATCTGTAAGTTCTTATTGCTAAGCACTACCTAAGGTTATATTTATTCTTATCCATTTCCACCATGTTTGAAGGAATTGTTCTCTTCCAGAAACCAGCTAGCTCAAAGGATAATGCGGCCCAAAGGCCATTCTATGAAGGTAATTAAATATTATTGTTTTATTAATTTCTATTTATTTGCTATTTGAGGCAATTATGATCAAATTTGGTCACCTCCAAAAATGTCAGAACTTTATGGAATTACAGTAGAACGTCGATTATCCGAACTAATTGGGGGACGTGGTTGTTCGGAAAACTGGTATTTTCGGTTAATCGAACTGTATTTATTCTTCCATACATATTTACGAACAGGTGAATGAATACCATATTTACATTTATTTCTTTAATGACAAATAAGAATTAAACAAAAAAAATTGCAGACAATCTTGTAATAAAACATGTACTAAGTACAATGAATGCTTAAAAAAAACCTTCAATGTTCGTCTGCCGAAGCAAACTTACGAGCGGCTAGGTAGGTCACATACTTTTTTAACAACAGATATTTGATAAGCTAGTAAACGCTTCAGAAGCACCAATCATCTTCATTATCTGAACTTGTAGAGGGGCTAATGGTGGCGTCAGCCTTATTAGTCACGAGGTCTAAAATTTTTCTATCTTACATAATTTGGTACCCGGGATCTTCACCATCATTATCCATCCATTGTTGAACCTCTTCTTCATCACATTCATGGCAATCGAGCTTTGTTAGCATATCTATCGTTTCAAACATATCTCCCTGTTTCTCATTAGGTCGGGCGGGCGTAGTAGTTTGGATAAGCGGTCGTTCGGGTTGATCGACATTCGGATAATCGACTCTCCACTGTACCTAGTTTTTAAGACATTATTTTTTTTCCTTATGGAATTTATGCAATCATTATTTCTTAACTATATCTCTTGCCAGATCATCAGTAAAACAATTTTTGAAAACAGTTTCTATGTCCCTTTATTAATATAATATCTATATACTTACATATATTTTTTCTTTTCAGTTAAATTGCAAAATATTCCCCTTAACCTGATCCCCGAATCGAAGGTTAAAATTTTCCCCATTAACAACACAATTAAAGCAGAGAGTAAGTTAACAATCTTTATTTTATGAAAATTCAACTGAAAACTTGTATTTTAAAACATATTTTTTAACAGAGACGAAATATATAATTGTTGTATCGGAATTTAACTACCTTACCGGTGCAGGCCTTATTATGGTATAAAATATTAATAATTAATTCAGCATATATCTGACTCTGAATGTAAGAGGAAAGTGGAACATGAACATAATACTAGGTTCACAAAAAATGAAGGAATACTTGTTCAAAAATGTAACAATCAATAAGGACAGGGAACCCTGGAATATAACGGGCCCAAAATATTTAACATCTTACCAAGTAATATAAGAAATTGCAATTCACTATTAGATTCAGATGTATGCTGAAAACATGGTTACCAGAAGAG
The DNA here is from genome assembly GCA_936435175.1 of Glyphotaelius pellucidus. NCBI lineage: Eukaryota > Metazoa > Arthropoda > Insecta > Trichoptera > Limnephilidae > Glyphotaelius > Glyphotaelius pellucidus. Next base: position 34,820,703 of record OW386548.1, read on the forward strand.
ATGCTTTATACTAACACCCGTATTCAGAGTCGCTCCTTAAATTTTGTCTAAGTAAAGGCTCGACCTTACCTTAGTAAAGGAAAAAACCGTCCTTATCTTTAACACCTCTATGCAGAGTCCACACTTTGAACTTCCTTTACTAAGGTAGAGACCTTATGTCTAAAAGTTGAGACCTTATGCCGAAAAAAAGTTGTGACGTCATCCGAAAATTGTCGATGTCCCGCTTCTATTGGAACAACGTACCCCGTTTTGTGACAAGCTGTGTGTTTAAAATTCAAAATTCAAAAACTCAAAAGTTAAAAATAACACCGGCCTGTCAAAAGTCTGCGTATTGGTTTATTTATGCTCCGTTGACATTTGTTTTGCATCGCATTTTGACAATAAATTCGAGATTGTGAATTGCTTAATGATAAACAATGTATATTAGACTTATAAACAAATATCCCGCCGTATTATTTATTAAAGTGTAGTATGGAAATAAGAGAGGAATTACAAGATGCATCCCTGTTATCTTTTCTAGCTGATATCGTTATTTAAATTGGCTGTCCCCAAGCTTCGTAGAAAATGCATTTTAAAACATTTTCTACGAACCCTGGGCTCGAAAAATCGTGTGTTATGAGCGGCGAAATTCAAAAACTCATTAATCATTTCCACAATAATATCCATCTCCATTGTTTTACGTCTTTAACAGCAACAATTGGGAACACATCACCGACTTTGAAAGGCAAAGGTACCCCTCTTACCAACCTTGAGTTTTGACAGTTAAAAGTCAAGGTAAGCAAGAATGCGTGTGCGCAGTATCGTAAAGACTTACGTAGAGCTGTCTATGAATACAAATATTTTAGAAATCTTAAGGAAGGTAGCTTCCTTATTAAGTGACGTCACACCGACCTTAGACGTGTCTCTGAATATAAAACTATGTTTTTTAAAGGAAAGGAAGACTTCTTGAACTAAAGTATCAACTCTGAATACGGGTGTAAGTCATGTGTGTTAATAGTGACAGTCTGTATAGTTATATTATAATTAGTAGTAATAAGACGATGTATGAATGTGAACGAGGCAAGGAGTGTGTGCCAAGATCGAGTTGTTTGGCGGTCTGTCCTCTCTGCCTACCCCTGCGGGAAACGGCGTGATGGTTAATTAGTTAGTAGTAAAATTATGTATATATGTTTAGATTGCAATTGAACAAACATTGGAATTGAACATTAACATCCATAATTGTAAACATTGTAATTGAACGTTAATATCCTGTTAACAAACTGCTTAATAGCTGTTTAACAGGATTATACTTTGAAAATCAATAAAAAGTATTTTATTAAGTTTTATCTTTGTGAATGTTCAGAATTGAGAAGAATATTTAATATGCAATATTTTGAGTGTTATCAATTAAGTATTTGTAAATTACTTATATTATTTATAGAAACTATGATAAGTGAGTGTTTTGTAGTTTTATTTGTGTTGTGTCTTTTTTATATATATTTTTACTTAAAAAAAAACATGTTGTAAATAATAACAATCGTGGTGTGAAGAATCCTCAACTTTTAACAAGTTATGAAATGAAATATGATAATATCTATTGTTTTATAAAATATGAACATCATTGTTGTACAGCTTAAACCACAATGAAGATTATTAAGATGTACAACAAGTCACAATGAACATTGTCTACAAATCAAGCCAGATTAAGATTATAAGGCTTTGCAAGATTAGCGACAATGCAGATTGACTGCACAACATAAAACCACAATGAAGATTCTTATGATGTATAACAAGTCACAATGAACATTGTCTACAAATCAAGCCAGATTAAGATTATAAGGCTTTGCAAGATTAGCGACAATGCAGATTGACTGCACAACATAAAACCACAATGAAGATTCTTATGATGTATAACAAGTCACAATGAACATTGTCTACAAATCAAGCCAGATTAAGATTATAAGGCTTTGCAAGATTAGCGACAATGCAGATTGACTGCACAACATAAAACCACAATGAAGATTCTTATGATGTATAACAAGTCACAATGAACATTGTCTACAAATCAAGCCAGATTAAGATTATAAGGCTTGCAAGATTAGCGACAATGCAGATTGACTGCACAACATAAAACTACAATGAAGATTCTTATGATGTATAACATGTCACAATGAACATTGTCTACAAATCAAGCCACACTAAAGATTACAGGGCTTTGCAAGATTAGCAACAATGCAGATTGACTGTACAACATAAAACTACAATGAGGATTATTCTGCTGTCTGACTAGTCACAATGAAAATTTTCTACAAATTAAACCACACTTAAAATGCCACCAACATTACGTCACAAAGAAGATTATCAAACTACAACATTAAGTCACAACAAGGATCATTAGACTAAAAATTTAAAATGATGATTATTGGACTACAGGATCAAATGGACAGGACAAATCTCAAGGAAAATCATCAAACTACAACATCAAGTTTAAAATGAGGATTATTAGACTACATCATCAAGCATCAAGGAAGATTATCAAACTACAACATCAAGTCACAACAAAGATTGAAACATCAAGTCACAACAATGATCATTAGACTACAACATCAAGTTTAAAATGAGGATTATTAGACTACATCATCAAGCATCAAGGAAGATTATCAAACTACAACATCAAGTCACAATAAAGATCATTAGACTACAACATCAAGTTTAAAATGAAGATTATTACGCTACAATATTAGTGAAGATTATCAAATTACAACATCAAGTCACAATAAAGATCATCAGACTACAATATCGAGTTTAAAATGAAGATTATTGTGCTACAACATCAGATCACAGTGAAAATTATTGTCATAATAATTATAGCAATTTGCCATATTTCCGACTAATTGTTAATTATGTAATTTTATTACTTCTTTCACAGACTTACCGGAATTTATTTTGAGGCAAGCTAACATTACGTAGCGCCTACCTCTAACTGAAACCAGTTTCGATATGTTATATTAAGAAATATATTTTGAGTGCATTGTACAAAAGAGTGTGTAACTTATTTGCCGCTAACTGCGTCATATTACTTGCGAATAATCTGTGCCTCCAGCGATAGCCGCGTTTGTTTATGTTAAAAGAAAATATATGTTTGTCGAGATGCCGCATGATTTTTATATACATCTGTAAGTGAAAAGGCCGTCTCGGCCTTGAGTATAAAAACAGAATGTTTCGTTCTATATCAAGTTATAATCCATGAATCGCATTAACGATTCACGTTTGTTCACTCCACATGTTTCGTTTACTTTGATTTGTTGAAGTTTAACCTTTAACACAGTGCCAAACACTTCATGACAACCACTTGCGGCAGACAGAAATATTAGAAACATAAATTCGTATATTCAATGCAGAATTTTTTTATTGTTAACGTTTAGAAGTGCAGTAGAAAGTGTGGATTGTGATTTGTGAAATACCTCGTTGTTCAATATAGTGTTCTTTCATCTGAGGTTTTGGTTAGAAGACGTGCTTCAGCCGGTCTCCAGAATGACACTGTAGGCCTGTATCTAAGTTTTGATTGAAGATCCGTAATGTATTGATAACAATATTTAATATATTTTTAAATATGTGCATACATATTTTAATGTATCCATTGTTAGTAAGTTGAGTTTTAAGATGTTGACATAAAGCTGGGAGGAGCAGATAGACACTGTGTAAACCGAAGATGGGAGTTTTTGAAGGTCCAGATTTCAGAGGCAACCTACAACAGCCACTCCTGGAGAAGCTTGGACCAAGTGAAGAAGACACAACAGAGAGCAGAACAGAAGAAACAAAACAAGAAGCGAACTGAGGGGAAGAAGAGATGTTGTCATCAGTGGAACAAAACTGAACCAAGCATTTCCACCCCTGCCTTGCAGCCTGGTTAGTGAATGCCCTTGGAGCCAGCGAAGTCTTCAGAGAAATCAAACATTTCAGCTGCTGATTGCCTAGCACTCACCCGACAAGACACGGCATAACTGAAACATGCAGAATTTCAATTACAACAGTGTATCAACCCACAATGAAAGGACAACTTGCATAATATTTGGAGCAGACTTCTGCTGCAAGACACGAGAGAACACAGCGGCCCTGTCCTGCCAGGAATGGAAGGCTTCCCGACGGCCTTCATGTCAATTAAAGATAGTATCGATTTTTTCATGACAATATTGTTCATCCATGTCCTGCATTCAAGTGTGTCTAAATGTTTAATTTTAAAATGACGAATTTAATTGTATTTATAAATTATGTATTATTGATGTGTACTTTTTGTAAAAGTAATATTTTTTTTGTCAAATGTTAATTGTTAGTTTTTACATCAGCAAATGCCTGATTGGCATGTCAACATACTTTAAGCCAATGCGTGCAAGTTATTGATGTCATTCACAAAACAATTAATAGTTGATTGGCAAAATCCAATTTTGCTTGCGCAATTTTGTTGCCTATTTGAGGTGTTGGCTAGGTTTGTATATTTAGACGCATAAATGTCAAAATATTTATTTATGTACAGTATTTGATTCTTGTTAATGCGCTGGAAAAAAATCGAAATGTTACTCCTTTGCAGCATTTTAAACTTCTTTGATCTTTGTGAAATCGATTTTTGAGCTATTTTTAGAATCTCACTGTGTTTCTCAGTGTTTTTGTATACCCATAGAAATTGTGTTTAGTTATGTTGCTAGTCACGTGTAATAATTTTTAATATTATTTATGCAGCTGAAATGTATGCCCAAGCAAGCATTGCCCACATTTTGCAATCTCTATCCTATTATGTATTGTGAAATTATGTATTTTTTCTTGAGCCTTTTTTTGCACTTTGTTTTTTAACTAAATCAAGACTACAGTTCATTGATTTAAATACAATGTATGTAATTATAACTAATTATTTTTAACTCTTACCACTCTATGTATATTTAAATTTTTGTATTATTTTTAAAATGGGTCATGATTGTATTGCAGTCATCAGTCGTTGCCAGGATGCAGTTCTGAAATTGGATTCTCTTCATTTCCCCAACCGTTTATTCGGGCCGCCCGAGGAGCACGCCGTCTTCAACGTCCACAAATCTGCCAAGGCCTCTCCCCTGCTCCGCCGGCTGTCTCCTACCTTCAGCTTTACCACTAAACCCAACGACTCGAGCACCATCTTGCTGCCCAGCATCATATCCACCATCGGCCTGGATGAAACTCTCTCTGCCATGGCCCTGCCGGCTCTCTCCTTTACTCCCGCGGGGAAAACTAGCAAGGATGCTTTTTGCCAAACTGATGATTACCGCTGCAACTATTGCATTATACGAAAAGACACCCTCAAATGGCACAAATCTACAATGACACCTCGCTCTACTGTCTCCGTTCATTGCCAAGTTTCTAATGAGGATCTCCGCTGTTCTAATGTAATCTTCACACCAAATCAATCTGAAGCACCGCTGCAAGAAAAGCCCGTATCTCTCATGCACATGACTCCGGCTCAGATCCTCGTGGCCGAATTGACCGCTAAGGCAAAGAGTCTGCAGAGGTCTACCGTGGAAGCTGCGCAAAGGGCCAAGCAAGACCAAATGGGACAAAGCGGTTCTCGCCGGGAGGTAACGGGAGCCGCCTGGTTGAGAGAAGAACAACATGATGGGGACAGTTACGGTTATAAACGTGGGCAGAATCAATCACAGGCGGAAAAATCTAGTAACCGAGACCCGGAGCAGGGGTATAAGGAAGATGGGGCGGGAAATATGCAAGGAAAAGGATATGGACAAGGGCAGAGACGCACTCCAGGTCAGGGATTCTCCCAAGGGCAGGCCTACCAACAGGGCCAGGGACAAGGCTACCAGCAGGGGCAGAGCTACCAACAGGGGCAGGGGCAAGGGAAAGGATATGACCAGGATGACAACTATGGATCAGAAAGAAACCAGAGCCAGTCAAAACTCACTCGAGAATATGATGATTTCTTATCGAGAATCCAAAGTGAAAAGCCAAAAACTTCTGGTAATAGAAGAAACAATCCATATTGAATTTTCACTTTATTAGTGCGATGTTGATTTAAATTGTACAATAAATTACGCTGGTTTGTAGATAAATGGTGAAGAATAAGACACATCTTTATGTATACATAATATTATATGTTGTGAACTTCACTTTGTGTACTCGCCAAAAACCAGCACATATGAATTAATTAAAATAATTTCCATATCTCTTACATCTATAATATTAAAGTGGAATTCTTGTAATAATTATTATTGTATTTCAAAATAATTATATCAGCAACTTGTGTAATATTATTCTATGATAACAATGTAATAGTTAATTACATTTATGTATTATATTATGATAACCTTGTAATGTTTTAGTTGTAGTACCAATATTATAAGTTTTGTCATGTAATTATTTGTGGTTTGGGAATTGGTAACTATATTTTACCACATTTGTTTTTCACTTATTTCACTACACAATACCTTGTTTTTCGCAAACCCTGCAAGAACCCGAGCTCGGCACCTTAATATGAATACCTCAAGATGCTGTTTTTTTTTTGTGAATTTTCTACACAATACCTTGTTCATTACATACCATGTAATATGCATACTTCAACATGCTGTTTTTTTTTAAATGTTTTTCTGTGAGTTTTCTGAATAATACCTTGTTCTTCGAATCTGGGCGTGGCGCCTTAAATATGAAGACCTCATCAAGCTTCAGAACCAGCATTCCACGGGCGGAAGATGCCGTGATCTACCTGCAGTAAAAGTCGGCAAAAAGATCATCCCTACTTCGGATTTTGGACTTCAGATGTGTTGGAAAAATTATTTTCATCAAAGTGTATGACTTACGGCTGAATAATAGCCATGTATTTTATTTTTCATATTGAGACGCTTGTAAATCTTTCTGGATCAGAAAATAATATCATTATATATTATTGTGTTGCACATAAATTACCTATTGTTATCTTTTTGTGGTGCTGTGTTCTTTTGTTTCAGAGTAATTTAAGGGTTTTTAACCCCCGACGCAAGGAGCGGTGTTATAAGTTTGACGTGTCTGTGTGTCTGTCTGTCTGTCTGTGGCATCGTAGCTCCTAAACGAATGGACTGATTGTGATGCAGTTTTTTTTGTTTGAATGCTGAGATGGTTCTTAGCTACAATTCATGAAAATCTGTTCAGGTGTTTTGAGGTTATCAGCCTTTTTTGTGTCGGGGGTTTCTTAAAATTTTGTAAATTTTACTTGTGGTTTGTATTTTCTTTTAAATCAATGTAATACCTACACTAAATGTTTGTTGTGTGTGATGGTTAGAATAATCTTACAAAGTTAAATACAAGCTGTATTGTTTATGTATTATTTTAAGCTGTTTTCTTTATTAGCTTAGAATATTTTGGTCTCCCATAGAGTCGGATTTTACCAAATGGTGTGTAATGATGACTTTTCATCATCAACCCAGCGATATGAAAGCAACTGTAATGTATTAGGTAAGTGACGATTTTCGCGTTTGCTTTATTCTAGGACGTAAATCTTCACAGGTAAGTTTATTTGAATAAAATGTGTGTTTTGTAGATTTTGAATTAACAATAAAATATATTTGAAATAAGTCTAAAAACTCTTGCTAACACCTACATAACCACATATTTTATTTATTTCCCTTTACTATCTGATTAATTCATTACTTAAGCCTCAATTACGTAGAGCGAGTTTACAAGCTACTATCTGGGAAATTCACTATCTGTTAGTAAAGTTGCTCAGTGTCATTGTATTACTTGCTAACTAGCAGATTGTGGACAATCTACGAAAAAAGTTGAAAGATGGTCAACTTTACTCGCTAGTGTTTGCCTAAAGATGGCGACCACCAACAGCTGATTTCGTCTGTCAGAATTAGTTTGGGCGGCAGCCGTTTTTCTCGCTACTGGTTAGCGCTGTGAATTCAAGTTTTCTATAAAATTTCGACATAGTTGCATGGCGCAGGAGTCGTTATTTTAGCTGCTACTGTTGCTACTGAGCAAATAGACAGTTTTGTGTGTCGTCATGACAATCTCACTCGCCGATTCACCTGCTTTTAAACTTACCGGCTAGTAGCTTGTAAACTAGCTTAATGTAATTGAGGCTTTAGATGTTATCTAGCTTTTGTTTACTGTATAATATATCTATAGAGTGAGCAAATACCATTATTGACTATTATAAATTTTCATAATATTTGAGATTTTTCATCTTCTGTGTTTTAAATCGGAATACTTGCTTTATTTTGAACGAAACTGATCAATTCCAATTTAGAATAATTGGTGTTAAAAGATTTCTTATATTTAACCGGTGCATTTAGGAAAGTTTTAGTAAGGAGTATTATTTGGAACCAAACTTTCATTTTGATTTAAAAATTAACCCTTTCGGTGTCGGTGCACCTTAACTGGGTTAAATAACTCAACATCGGTTTTTCGGCACAAATTTGGATGTATTACATAAAAGACAATTACATAACCCTTTACAACCGACTTAATAGATTGAGCGTGCGGGAGCAGCTTGTGTAGGGTACCTTCACGCGCACTTGTGTCAAGCAGTAAGTTACCCAGCCCCAGGGAATCATAATTATGAGCTTTACTGGTGTGGTTCATCACAATTTTGAATTTTTGTCGGTTAGGGATAAGAAATTCCGCGAAACAAAGAATCAAAATTTTCTTCCAAATAAATTATTTTTAAAACATGCCAATTTGGGAGGAAAGGGTACCGCCGCCCCGGGAACCATTTATTGGATAACCAATTCCTCTGCCATATGTGTGCTACCTCTAGTGGTCCAGGTCTTGGCAGCAGATGCGCCTGCATATTGGGCCGGTTTGGGAGGACTTTGAACTCTCCGGCTGGTCTCTCTTGACCCATCGGCTTGTACCGCAGTGAGAGGGATGGATTTGTATGTCTGTTGCTCCTGGACACACTGACCCCTAGATTCCTACCCTCCCCTCATACCTTTTTGCTTCCCAGAACTTCCTTTCTCCATTAGATCCTTCACACAGCATCTCCGAAGATGATAGCATCTCCTGAAGCAAATTCATTTCATCAAGGCCTCCTGTGTTGGGTTAAAAAAAAATCTTAAGCTGCGTATATACATATGAGCCGAACTACGAATTATGGGAAAGAAACGGAGAAAATGCAAAGTGAAATGAGACCAGAAGGAGTTAAAAATTATTACTTAGCTCTTTGATTCCAAAAGATCGTTATTATTACTGACATAATTTCATTCAGGTCGATGATTTTAAATGTTAAGTCGTATATAATAATAAATGTTTAAATACATAATGTATCTTTTAGGATTTATTCTGAATATTAAATGTAAAAAATATTTTGTGATTTTATTCACCCTATCACCTACAATGTATCAGCGACTAAATAAAATGGTGACCGGACAACTCGGAATGAAACCAACTCAGAACCATCTCAGATAAGTCATTTAGAGTGATAAAAAAATATATATAAAAAATTGGTTAAACAGCTTACCTTAGGTTAGGGTTATCGGCTAATTTAAAATTATTTTTTTCATAGCTTCTAATGACTTCAAGAAGGTGTTAAGTTGACTTTTTTCTCAGTTGGCATCAAACCAAATAAAATACCTCAATGTATGTAATATTTCCCTAAATGTGTTCATAATTACTGTGGCAAGAATTGACTTTTTCGTACACTAGGGGTACCCGACTTTGCTCAGGGAGTTGAGAGATTGAACTGAGGTTCGAACCCACAACGGATCTCGCTTTATGTACTCCAACCAATGGGTGGCCCCACCATGGGTGTAGGCAGGGTGGGACGTTTGCCACCCTCACTGGCCGATGCGTGACTTCTGGGATTGTCGACCGAGTCGCGTTTTCAAATTTACAGCACTTCATATGATGGTTTTTCCTTCTTCCGTTCATATTATTTGTATTCATAGAGCCCAAAGCTTGAATATATTGTAGAATCTTACTTTTTTCGGTATCTACTCTGGAATTTTTATTTTTTGCCCCACCCTAAGTCAAAACCTTTCTACGCCCATGAGCCCCACCCATACTAAAATGGTCCACAACATTCAAGTGTTCTGGAATGTTCCACAATGATCTGGGATGTTCCCCGAAGTTCCAGACTATTCCCGAATGTTCCAGGATGTTCTGGAATGTTTTGGAATGCTCTCCAATGTTCGGGATTGTTCTAGGAATTTCTAGAGGGCGTAATTTCCAGCCCTTACATCTTCAAAAGCACACCCTTCAGGTAAAAACCCCAACCTTGTTCATGAATGGGAGACAAAGGGCTACCGCGCCATATAGCTCCCTTGATCGTACTGGGACTCATTTCCGAGTTTGAGCGGCACGCGCATTGTAGTACACTTTTATAATATATATTGATTACTCGTACATGTGTTTTATATTTATGTTTCATTTGATCATTTTAATTAGGTTCATGAAATCTAAATTTGACAAATTCGGTAACCAAGAGGTTAAAACCCCCAACTTCCGATCCAGGGTTTTCTGGGCAAATCCCGTTGTGTGCAAACATTTTTTATTTTTTGTATATTTGTGGCACAATCTAGAGTTGGAAGAAATTCTTAGTATTGCCCAGGTGAAAAATCGGAAATAGAAACTTTACTTGAAATAGTATTAGACATGTTTGTTTGTCCAGATACAATAACCAAATACTACTTGATTTTCCTATTTCTCATCCCACTCTCTTCAACCTCACAACATACATAAGCCATAGTCCTACTAGCTCCGGGCTGTCTTGTGCAGTTCATCTGCAGCCCATCATTTCGCATTTATTAAGTTATCATCAAAAGCTTGAAAATTTTTTGCATCACCCGTGGTTCCTTTAACCGATACCTCCGAAATCTAGGTGATCTTGTTTCAACACAATGGATGAAATCTGAAATTTTACAATCCTACTGCTGCACTGAGATAACGGTAAGTTCTTTGACCTTAATATTTTTTATTTGTTTTTTCAAAATCACCCCCAGCTGAAGAAATCTTTACTCATATTTGCAAATATCATTTGACACCACAAATTATAATGATAGTGTGTGAATCATTCTATGTAAGATGTTCCTGCATTCAGTCAGGTAGGAATGCTGTCCTTGTTCTACCAATATTTCAATGGAAGATGCTCCGAGGAACTTGCATCATTGATTCCTTTGGCACTAGTGCACAGCTGGGGAACAAGCCAATAATGCGCAACATTTATACACCTTTAACATTCGCATACAAGACATTGTGGGCATCTTTTTAAGGCTTATGTCTCATTGAGGAAAGGGTCCATATTTACCGTACTCCTTGGAGCCAATTATAAAATTTACCAGTCTCCGACTAACATAATAATTTTGTATATAAATCAGGTAGGTCCAAGGCTAAAAGGTTTTGGATGTTCCGTATGCTCTGCCTTTTTTACTTTTGCATGTGGAAAAATAATGCTTCTCTAAATTCAAAGCAACCAATGGAAATTGGGCTGTCTTGAACCAAACATCTTTTTCAATGCCTGGGAGTACATATATTTACAAAAACTCTATATTTTCGTTTTTTTCTGTTTTGTGTATGTACATTTATGTTATTATTCTGAGTGCAGCCATCAGATTGTGATTTTTTATATTGCCTTTTGACTTTTGTTTTACGACCCTGCTATTATAGATACCTACACCTTGGGCCTAGTTTGTTGAGAATCTGTGTTTCATAAATAAAAAAATTGCAACAGTGTGATCTACAAATATCTCTGTGCAATTGGGGACATCACTACTGTTATTATTATGTATGGATTAACTCTGTACTTTCTTTCACTTGCATCCCCGTTCACCTCCCTAATCCCCTTCCTCTCCCGCGTTCCCCCTCCACCTTCCCCGCTTTCCCCCTCCCACGTCATCTCTCCCGTATAAAAAAAAATTATGTTAATTTCCTTCAGCCACCTATCCAAGTAAGTATGTCAGTGTGCAGTACTGTGTAGGAAGATTTTCTCTATATTTACAAGTATAACTCCAGCCACCAAGAGATTGACTATGATGAAATCAGGATCTCTAGTTTATTGATACTAAAAAATATTGAATTTTAATGTATTGATGATATTTGTGATCCACGATTTCACTAAAGTTTTTCTTTCAATGGTAACAATATGTATTATTTCATTCTAGTCATTTAAATGTTTGGGTACTTCAAGTGTTTCTAATAATGTTAGAACAATAAACTTTTTTATTACAATTTTATTTATTTATTTCACCCATTGGCAAAAATCATAATCTATCTTTAAAAAAAAAAATTGAAGAGGGGGGGGGGCGCCAAATCGGCCCCGAATAATTTAATTAAAATAAGCATTTAAATATGGTCAGATGTCTACCAACAGGCATCTGATATAACCAACTCTGCAGACATGATCATGCGTTGATCCTGTTATGTCAAGATTACAGTAAGCCTGTCGTCCCGTGGATCGGAAAGGGTGAGGAATCGACATGAACCGTAAGACCCTATGCAGAAAAATCCACAAATGGCTGTGCTGCGAACTTTACTTTTCTGTGCAGGGTCTTGCAGCACTCAGTTTATGTCGATTCCTTACCGAAGAGCAGGCTAAAAGAGGCTACTTAGGATAATTTGGCATTCAGAACTTATTGCTTGTACCTACTTATATTATGATAAAATATACAAAGGGGTTTGAATGGCTGAACGTTAAATAAAAGATAACATTAATTAGATAAAATGAAATAGATACCCCTTGCTTTGAAATAAAACAAACAACTGTGTATCGATTGCAACGGAATTTTATAAATTAGTACCTCCATAAATAAATTTTTATTGTGAGGTTGATGCATTTCACGGATTTTTTTTTTACATTTGTATGGCTAGTAATTTTGTTGGTGAATAGTCATTGTTTTGTTGACGTTTCTGTTTAACGTCGCTTATGCCGTTGTGGTTATTTAATCGTCGAAAATGGCTGTCGGCGGCGAAGGAGGTGTCAAAGTTAGATTAGAAAAATTATCCCTCGATACTGATCAGGGTATTTTAGAAGATGAACATCAAAAATGGGGTTTGACATTAAAGGAAGTGTATAGACTGGGCCTGAGCTTCTACAAAGGTACTTATAAACACGTACACAATTAAAATGTATCTGTCAAACAAACGTCAGAACGACTTTTTCATTTGTGTTTTTATTTTATTGTAGATAAAGAAGGGAAAGCTTTGCATTTGAGTTATGAAGATAAGCTTAAACTCATTGCTTACACGCAGCAGGCTATCCACGGGCCTCTCAATGAAAAAACGGCGCCCCCCCTCGGAGTCCTGGATGTTATTGGGAGAGACCGAAGATCGGCGTGGCTAGAACTAGGGAATATGTCGCAAACACAGGCCATGGTTGGCTTTACTCACATGCTAGATAGGTGAGTTACCGTCACCGCTTCCTTTAGAATTAATACTTTAATAAAACATCACTTCGGGCCTGAATTTCCGACTCAGATGATTGCCATTAAAAAAACTTTTTTTCATTCATTCAAAATCAGATTTTTTTTAATGCGATGCTAGCATTCCTGAAAGGCTATTCTCTAAAATTTGTGATAAGAGATCGTTCTCCCGCGAGAAGTGCTGTCAGATTTGTGTGATTTTCTACGGCTGTTATTTGCTTTTTCTATCGGCCGATGTCAAAATTTCAGCTGTGAGGTGTCACGTATTTTCGTTTGGGTCGTTTTAAACACGAATTCCTGCAAGTATGCATGATTATTTATTCATTTAACATCCGTAGAAAATCGCATAAATCTGACAGCACTTCTCGCGGGAGAACAATCTCTTATCACAAATTTTGGGGAACAGCCTTTCTGATTGATCGTGATATCCATATTTTCTTCTGCTGAGCGCGTTGGGTAGTTGGAAAAAGGAACAGTAAATATTCCACTAATTGCCGTACTTTTACACAGATTTTAGAAATTACACTACGTTTCAACTTAATTACTACAAGAAATAACTAATTACGTTTCAACAGATGGTAAAAGATGCATTAAAACTCCATTTTTATTCCAAGTTCAAAATTTCCCGTACAAAATGATTCCTTTGCCGCCATTTTTTTTTTGTATGAATTGACATTTTGCTTGAGTTTCGTTTCAATCTAAATACGCATGAATTACTTAGTTAACCCAAACAAAGAACCTAATAACCTATTTTGCGCATGTAAATAGTTGTTTCTTGTAGTAATTGTTGAAACAAAGTGTAATTTCCGTAATCTGTGGCTAGCAGTGCAGGGAAATAATTACCAATGGAAATTACTCCCAAGAAATGGAGTTTTATTTAACATTTTTGTGAATACGGCATAATAGATTATAATTTATCACACGCCACCAAAGATATTGAAATATAAGGAGATATGCTATGATGTCCGCCAGACTGTCGGCGGATTACGATCTAATGGTGCTAGTTTGAATACGGAATTTAGTTGATTTTTCGAAGTTGTGAAAAGAATTCGTTCATTTAGTTGATTTTTTGAAGGTGTGCAGTAGAATTGGTTAAAAATATCGGCAACACCAGGAAGCACAGTCCCACCCAGTAAAAACTGCTGATAGCCTATCTCCTCATATTTCAATATCTTTGCACACCACCGACAATTATTTAAAAAAAATATATGTGTCCGCAGAACTGTTCAACATCTCAGACAAATCAATATAATTAACCACTTGGACCCATGAGCTTGTTTTCACTATAATATAACATTACCAGACATATGTATGACGCAGTGGCGGTTCTTCCTAAGGGGACCGTGGGGACTGTCCCCACTAGAAATTTCAGAAACCTGCCAAGAAAAAAAAAAATTTTGTGTTCACAAAAAATAATGAATGCATTCTTAACATAAAAGTAATAACCAATTTCAGAAAAATAATCTAAATATTTAATACAAGTAATTTTTAATCTCGAAATTTGAAAAGTTTCAACGAACGAACGAGCGACCGCTTCGCTCTCTTCCTTGTGGCATACTAACTAATACTAACGCGATCAGCGACTTGGGACTTGAAACTCAGCACTCGGCGCATACTAGCTAGAACTATGCGCACAGCATTCTGCGCACTTAGGGGTCATCCCGAAACATTTTTTCCTACTAATATGAAATTTTTATTTGCGCTGAATATTTTGTATGAGATTTCTAAAATCTGCGCACGCGCATTAGGATAATCTTTCCGGAATCGTAGGGATAACATGAGTGATCCCCTAGCGCAGCGAATGTTTGCTTAGTTCTAAACGAAGTAGGTCAAAGGTCAGTTATGCACGGGCCGGAATTCGCGTTAGTCGTTTTGTAATCGTATGTGATATTTTAGTAAAATAATACTTTTGATATCGATTGATTGGATTTTTTTCATAGTATCATTCTCGTGGTAAAAACACCTCATAGGCGCTAAACCAAAGTTGGTACGATTATCTTGTGTTATTTTTTTAAACTTCATATTTATGAATGTAAATAACTATTTGGTGTTTCTGGTTTGGTGGATTTTTTTAATAATAATAATTTTTGGATAATTTCTATAGCGCCATTTTTGTGAGAAAATCACCTCAAGGGCGCTTTACAAATTAATTTATACATTTAACCTATTTATATTACAAGTGTCTTATAACTAAGATTGATAACTAAGAACTTACAACTACTAAGACTTATTTAACTAGTGACTTAAAACTATACTTATTTTTATAAACAGTACAACACTGCTTTACTTGTGTTTTGACTTACATCTAACTTAAAATTAATTATCTACTACTAACATACATATTTACATTTATAAACACACATGATTACTGCCCGTGCTGTCAGTGTAAGTTAAGAGTTGCTCATAATAAAGTAAAATCGGGACTGACCGGGACGGGTGGACTGAGTAATGAAATACTACTGAAGAAATGAAATTATTCTGGATACGATAATTTGAAAAGGTGAGTTTTTAGCTTCGCTCTGAACTCTGAAGTGCTTTCGATCTTTCGCAAATGTGAAGGGAGTTTGTTCCAAGCTGTTGGGCCTGCCACTGCAAAAGCCCGGTCTCCGAAATTGGTATTGGGATTGCGCATAGGTACTGAGAGTCTACCTATGGCTGTTGAAGATGCTGATCGAAGGGTTGCTTGCCTAGTATTGACATCATTTGGAATGCACAGTTCCGACAAGTATGGTGGCGCCATGTCGTGTATTGATTTAAAAACCATCCAGCAGAGTTTGAATTGGATTCTCTCAGGACACTTAAGCCAATGAAGGTTCCGTAGATGTTGGGAAATGTGGGAATATTTGGAAACGCCGGTTATCAGTCTTGCTGCAGCATTGAAAACTGACTGAAGTCTGTCAGTGTATATTTTTTTAGCGCCATTATCGTGGTAAAAAACCCCAAAGCCGCTCTAAATCGAAGTTGGTACGATTACCGTGTGTTATTTTAAAAACTTCATACTTATGTATGTAACTATTTGATGTTTCTGGTTACGTGCGTGATTTATCCTTCTATCTTTTTTGTAAGAAATATAAAATCTATTCGAAAAAATGAACGAAGTCGACTTTTTACTGAAAAATAAATTCAGTGCACTAACATTTAAACAGTAAATATTAATGTATAATATACTATACCCATATATAAATATTCGTGTATACAGGTATAGTATATTTGGTCTTGTACTCGCACTTTCTGGCAGTGAGATTTCAACATCTTCACAAAAAAAATGACGGTCCCTACCACCGAAAATGTGTTCGAGCCGCCACTGGTATGACGTATGAGATGTACCTGACTTGTTAAACCGGTTCCATGCCAACTGAGAATAAAGTCAACTCAACACCTCCTTGAAAAGTCATTAAAAGCTTTGAAAAAGATAATTTAAAATTAGCCGATAACCCTCACCTAACGTAACCTATTTAACCAATTTTTTATATACATTTTTTATCTCTCTAAATGACTTATCTGAGATGGTTGAGTTGGTTTCATTCCGAGTTGTCCGGTCACCGTTAAACCAAACCAGTTTGTCAAGATATAGGTTTATAGATATAGGTTAGATTATAGCACTGGCAAACACCAGTAAAAGCCAAGAAATAACATTTCATTCATAAATCCAAGCAAATTATTTATTATTATAAAAAGTACAATTATTTCAATTGTTTTCTGAAGATTTTTAGCGCCATAAGAAAAAGTGAGATAGCAAACATAGCAACAATTAAGTATAAGAAGGACAACCTAGGACAGTAAGTCGTTTCACACAGAATTCCTTATTCGTCTTAGTGTAAGCGAGTAAGCACATCTTGGCATCTCAGTCACACCCGTGATATAGAATGTAGTATTCGGCGCAATACAAAAACGCCGCCCAATCCGGTCCTATATCTATGTCGTTCAGACACACACGTTCTTTGAATGTCTATCTTACTTTCTTACTTGCAACATTCTAGCTTGAGTTTGTGAGACAATGGTGAATGTAGGTGTAATGTATAAAGTTGTTGGGTTATTGTATGTTAATAATTTGAAAAATATGTTTTTAATTTACATATTTTAAAAGTTCTCGAAGTTAGTTTCTGACCTCAGACTAGAGGTGGAGAAATTTGAACCCATCGTGCTAAATGCCCTCTCCATAATTTTTACCTACCTGCCACAAACACATTTATTAGTTTATTTATTTATTTTACAATTTGGGGATGGGTACCGCCGCCCCAGGAACCATTTATTGGATAACCAACACCTCTGCCATAGGTCACCCCAAGTGATTCGCTATATTTGGTGACTTAGCAGGGGTGCCCAGGTTCATGGGGTGAGATTTGTCTGGGTCTTGGTGGCAGATGCGTCTGCCCACCAGCCGCATGGCAGGCCGGATCGGAAGAGAACGGTTGAGGGAGTCCCTTTGAATTCTCCAGTCGTACTCTCTCGGAACATTGCCCTGCGCCGGCAGTGGGATGGATTCACAAGTCTGTCACTCCTGGACACACTGACCCCCGGATTCCTACCCACCCCTAATACCCTTGTCCTTCCCAGAACTTCCTCTCCTTCCTTTCCTAAAAAATCCTCCACACAGCATCCCCAAAGATGACATAGGCCCTGACGGGAATTATTTTCCTCAGGGCCTCTTGTGTGGAGCTAATGTGAAAAAAAAAATTGATAATACGCTTTGAACTAGTGTTTGGTCGTTGACAATCTGCAGTCATACTTGGAATGACAACAAGTTACATACATTATAGATAAACCTTTATCGATGTGTATGTGCTGTGGAACCTTTGTGAATAAAAATGTAATAGTTCATGAACTTTATTGATTCCAAATCTTTTTCAGGTTATGTCCATTATTCAAGACATATGTAGAGGCAAATAGAAAAGACAGCGATGAAAAACAATTTCAGAAGTAAGTACTTTCATAATATTATAGTGGTAATATGTATTATTTATTTTTACTGCCCATAAAGTAATGTAGGTAATAAATTTAAATACTAAAAACAATCTGATAATATACTACTTGCGAGTTGATAAACATACAGCTTATTAATCTTTATAATTTTATTTCTGTTAATCGTGTCTGGTTAATAATGTGTTGCCATTAAAATAAAAAATGACTAGAAGATAATGAAAATAAAATATTTAAAGTACCTACCTAGGTAGGCACCTTTCATTTATTTTTTGATCATATGATAAATTTGTCTCTTTTTTTTTTAAGAAATAAATTAGAAGAGGAATCCAAAGAATTGGCAGAAATACAGAAAAACACGGATCAAGAGCAAAGAAGACTTCAACAGCAGAAGGCTAGTGAAGAGGAACAAGTGTAAGTTTTTTTTTTTTAAATTTAAAATATAATACCTATGCTGGTAAGACAAAATGGCGTGGGCCCTTTGGTTTAAATTTTTTTTTTCAATTGTGTTTAACCCGTGAGCAATCGCGCCTTTAACTTACACAAGCACTCACGTATAGAGCATTTTGCTCACGTTTTATAAATAGCCAAAAAGTACATAAATTATAGCATATTTATTTATATTATTACTAATATATGACAAATCAAATCAAATATATAATATTAGTATGTAACATTTGTTATACTATAACATTTTAACACATATAGGAACTAAATTAGCATTTCTTAACTGCACTTTTAACTCGCGCGGCATTTTGCTTGTCGCGCGAGTGACAACTAGACGAAAAACGAAAAACTAAGATGAAAAAACCTTATGCGCGGGACGGGGGAAGTATAAAACTCATCTATTGGGCGAACGAGGTACGTATGCACATTGCACAGTGTTACATAAATGGCGCGAATTTTAAATGGACCGTGAGGGAAATACTCATAGCGCGAGTGCTCGCGGGTTAAAGTAATGATACTTGAGGTAATTTTTCATGAAAACGGTGCTATACATATTACAGTATAATCTTAATCGATCATTTTCCCGCATATATCGTTTATTTCTTTCGGTCCCCGATTAATTTCGTACAATACAATAAAATTGCAAAAATAGATTGCATTGATCGATATAGTTTTATTGCAATGATTGTTTAAAGCATGCAGTTTTTGTACTATATTTTGCTGTGAAACTTAAACAGAATGTGCAAATAAATTACAGACAGACGAAATGAAAAATGATTGAGTAAAAACAGTACTTCATTGCGATCAGTCAATAAAAAATGTTTTTTTAAAATCATTGTAAAATACAACAATGCACAAAGAATAATATTTTTTTTATGTACATAGGCGTCGTGTTAAGGACGCCCTCAACGAGCAGACCTATGAGCAATTCCTGCAGTACGCTGAGCAGCAGTTCCCCGGCAACCCGGACCAGCAGGCCGTGCTGGTGCGGCAGCTTCAGGACCAGCACTACCACCAGTACATCCAGCAGCTGGCGCTTAACCGCCAGGAGGCCGCTACTGCCACTGCCACCGCCACGAGGGACACCAACAAGGAGATACAAACCGAGAGCGAGGAGCGACCCGAGTTTCAACCGGATGAGAAGAATCACATCATCCAGGAGAATCTGTAAGTTGGACTATATTGTCGTTAAACAAAAAACCCGAGAAGTGTGATCTATTTTTTTTAAAATGATAATATTTGTGAAGATGAAAGTATTTACCTCAGATCATTTCCTTTCAAAGAATGAAATTTATCTTTCAAATGTTAGTAAACTTATCCAATGATATTATTGGGGGGTCAGTCAAAAACGAATGCCTCCTATTTTTTTCACCTTTTAATGGTTAAGAAATTAAAATGCAATTACATAGGTTGAAAACCACTGTAACCACTTTTCAATATAATCTCTGTCCATTTCCATTGTTTTGGTCTATCTTTTAACAAGAACATATATCCCAGAGAGGTAAAAAGCACGGTCTTGCTTCCTAAGTCATCGATGCAAGGATGTTTTCACGGCCTCCTCATCTTCAAATTGAATTCCACGTTGGGTTTCTTTTAGCAGCCCGAAAAGATGGAAATCTGATGGCGCCAGGTCAGGGCTGTATGGAGGATGAGGCAAGACTACTCGTCCAATTTTAACTTCTCTTCGGTGATGTGATGACTGGTGTGTGGTCTTGCGTTGTCATGCAAAAGAAGAACATCCATGGCTTTTGTTGGGCGAGCTCGCTGGAGATGCGCTTTAAGCTTTTTAAGGGTTGTGACGTATAGATTAGAATTTATTGTGCATCCCTGCTCCTGCTGCAAGTGTTGTGAGGCTATTGACAGGCTTCAACCGGTCAGTGGGTTCAGCCGGGTTGAGTGAGCATCGCGTTTGGGTCCCACCCGGGCGTCCCGTGTTCGATTCCTCGGCTGACTAAGTCCTCCATCACAACACAAGCAACATTTTCGGCTTTCTGTGGTGGTAGTAAGAGATTTTCAAACATTGTTGGGTTATTCGTAACCCGGTAATGTTTGTCTTTCTTAAAAAAAAAATTTAACAATTAAAATTGTTGTTCTTGTCACTTTTTTCTGGTCGATTAACATTCTCGGTACCCACCTTGCCCCAGTTGTCGAATAATCATCATCACACTGCCTTTACTGAGGGAGAGAATGCGACACAAATCATCTGTAGTTATCCGGTGGTCACCATGAATGACGCCATCGACTTGCTGAATGTTGCGTAGGGTGCAATGGACACCCAGTTCCAGTGGCGGTTTTCTCTAAAATGCGTCTGCGCAGTCAATCGTTTGTCATAGCACTTTAATCTTTTTCCATTTCCAGGTCCCATAATATGGCAGGCATTCCTGAGAAGCATGATCACCAGACAGATGATAATTCCCATGAACCAAATGAAGATTCTTCCCAATCTGATGAAGGAGGTAAGAAATAAAACCTTTTATTGGATAACCATATCTCTCAGCCATAGGTCACCTGGTCAGTGGTTCACTACGTTTGGTGACTTAGTAAGGGTGCCCGGGTTCATGGGATGAGGTTTGTTCGGATCTTGGTGGCGGATGCGTCTGTCCACCAAATGCGTGGCAGGCCGGATCGGGAGAGACTGGTGAAGGGAGACCTTTTGACCTCTCCAGCAGAATTCTCCCGGAACATCGCCCTGCACTGCAGTGGGAGGGATAGATTCGTCCGTCACTATAAGTGACCATCTCAGGTATATGGGGATTCATCGAAGACAGAGTTAAATTAGCCTCTCAAAAACTGGGCATACTGTACAGGGCCCGCAATACTTTAATAGTATACAACTGCTAACCCTGTACAAATCGCAAGAGCTCCTCACAGTTGACGGGAAATACGCCAAGTGCACGCCCAATATATATACATGATTGACATTTGTCACACGAGAACAGGTCGCTTCTTCGACACATTCTTGAGTTCATCAGCTCGGCTGTGCAACGATTTGCCGGCCCCTGTGTTTCCTACAACATGGGTCTCTTCAAGACCAATGTTCATTCCTTCCTCTCCTCAAAAAGACCCCCCACACAGCATCTTAGATGACATAGGCTCTGAGGAAAATTATTATATAATATATTCACAGTCCTCTTCACTCAAGGTTCTTGTTCCGAGAGGTGTTCTTGTAGGTAGTTGTTTTGGTGTTGCATATTTACATTGATTCATAGGTTTCTGTTTGTTAATCCCCCAGTGGAAGATAGCTACGTGGTAGCATCGCCCAGCATGTGGACGCGCACAGGACTGGCGCAGTTCAAGCAAGCGGTGCGCAATGCAGCGGGTGGAGGCGGCGTGCTGCAGGTCGGCCACGGCGAGACACTCACCGTGCGCGTACCCACGCACGAGGGCGGCCGCTGTCTCTTCTGGGAGTTCGCCACCGACAATTTTGACATAGGTGAGCACACTGCAATCATTTGTTCATGTTTGCATTCTTTAACTTGTCAATTTTTAACATGACAAAATGGTTCCATGACAAAACAGAACACTAATGGATAAATATAGATAAATGTGACACGGTTAACAGGCACCTATATAATAAAACTCTTTGTACCAGTCAGATAACAATGAGAAACAATTACTTCAGTAACTGAAAATAGGTATACACGCAGCCCGTGTTTTTCACCCCCGATAGGTGTTTTAGGCTTCCTTCCCCCCTTGCTACAATTTCTCCTCTGAGATCCAGAGAGAATTCATTTATAGTAAAAAAAAATTCCTCACTTTGGGCGGAAATGTGACAGAGTGGTAAAAGTTATGTAGGTTAACACATTGTTTGCGGGAGACGCCTAAACGCGTCTTTTGCATACTGATGGTTGAGAGTGGGAGACGCTTAACTCATGACGTGCCACTGGAGGAAACTCGAAAATTTCGCGATGTTTTGACTTTGACGTAATATTTTGTGTGTTTATTTTATTCTATCGTTTATAATATTTACCGAAACACATTCCTTGAACAATAAACTACGCCTAAAAACAACATTACTTGCGTTTATTTGACAAATTGATAAGTTTATCGATCTTTTCATGACCCACAACGCTCACAGTTTGACAGTTCGAATCGCGGGAGAAATGATCATAAATGACATTTGAGAAATCATAGAAAAATTCAAAGATAATTATTCGATTGGCTAGGTGTGTTTCTTGTATCTGTTACGTCAAGAACAAGAATGCCCCAAGCGATTCTGACCTTGTTCTTCGTACATTTTCTGTATACATAAGGTTTAAAATCGCATTTCAAAAAGTTTTATTTTTTATTTTATTAGGCGCGCGCCGGCGCTTAATCGGCAAGGGACCGGTTAAAAGCGTTTTTTGTACTTGTACACTATTGGTAAAGCGCGGGAGACACCAAAACGCGTTGTACAATTAGAGTAACAATATATTACGAGAATCGTATGATGTTGGTTACTCTGTAAAGTAAAAATTAGGCATCAGCGTGGAATTAGGGTCGGGTGGTCGACTGTGGTCATAAATCATGCACTTGAAATACAATAGGATAAACATTTCGTTTTTTTAATCTTCACATTTCTTCAGAGTTATAGCAATATTGTTTCGTCAAGATTTTCTCTATTTTCATTTCTGCCTACATTCCGCTTTAAAAATTTCATACAAAATACCTATCATTGTATAATGTATTCATAATGTGTGTTTAAAAGTTATTTGTGTGTGCTTGAAAAGTTATTTGTTTTCATAATAAAAGGATATTTTTTCATAAAAATGGACTACGGTATGACGAGAGGACAGAAAATTGTGTGCTGATAATTTGTCAAATTATTCTTGTGATAGTGATTATGACATACACAAAGGGAATTGTTTCAAACAATGTTGAACACGCATAAAATGACGGCGTAGATTGATTTAAAAAAAACCCCGCAAACATTGTATTAAAAAGAAGAACAACCCACCCATCTTCTATGTCTTTTGAATAAGACATTGCAACTTCTTATCCAGCCAAACTAATTGAACACAGTGGAGTTTATTTTATAAGTTTTTTTTTTATTTGTCATTTTCTTTTTCCAGGGTTTGGAGTATTTTTCGAATGGAGCAAGTCCCCCACAACGCAGGTGACGGTGCACGTGGCGGAGAGTGACGATGAAGGAGATCTGGAGGGGGAAGACTTTGATGATGAAGATGGTAAATACTAAAATAATTCTATTGCAAAGATCCATGTTGACCGATATTGTTCATTGGAACCATAAACACAGCCTAACTATAAATTATAGATAAACGTGGAGGGAGATAAGCCAATGTAATTTATATATACACATATACTGTAATCAGCCATATTTGAGTATATTTTATAAATCCTGACATGAAACTAAAAGCTGCAGTATACTTTGACACCGATATGTTGTTCAGCACCAGAGGCCAAATCGTCAGTGTGGCCACACCAAAAAATTATATGGCACGTTTTTTCACGTAATTTTGGAGAATATTCTGCTTTTCAGACTGGCCACACTAATAATTATTACTTTGGCAAAAGTATGCTTGAAACAGCGGTTGGTACTATTTAACATCCTTGTTACTTTAACTGGTGGTTAAAATTTAAATCTAGCATTCTGTTGCAACGGAAGGCTCTGCAGGTTAATTTATCAATTTTATCACTAGTGTATATCACTAATGATCAATTACAATACAATTATGTAGAAAATAGAGGTAGAAGAACAATATTATAGTTAAGTACCCGTAGAAAGTAATAATACTCAGATAAAGCAATTACAGATATAACAATATGTAATAATTTTAGTCATAAAATCAATCTAAAATCTGTGTTGCTATAGTAGTGAAAAAGATTATTTTTATTTAATTTTTTATATCAAACAGTATTAATCTTAATAACTGTATGGTTGAAATTTAAAAATCCGGCCAAGAATGCAACTCTGACACCGCCCCCTACGCAAAACTGTTTTCGTACGTGGAGTTTGTATACAAATTTACTTTTGTAATAGAATCGAATTAAAGCGATGCCAAAAGTTGGCGCCACTTATGTTAACAGCTAGCGTGATTAGCATCGCCTGGCAGGCTTAAGTACTATGGATTTGTAATTTCGTGTATCTCTCCGGATGTGGAGAGATTGACGATAGTATATATGATTATTGTTGTAACTGGCAGTTGTGAATAATAATACCATGCGGCTCTATTATATTATATGTGACGTCATTGCCTGTCACAGTTACTTTGTCCCGGCGACTAGCTGTCACTGAATCCTAATGGATCTGAGGAACCGGCTATTTTTGGAACCAGTTCCTATTGGATTTATAAAATGGTCACTAACACTCAAACTGGGCAAAGCCGAACCAAAAGCCGCCCGCAGGGCCTAGCAGGAAAAACCTGCAGAACAGGTTTTTAACTGCTAGTTTCTTTACTTTCTTGAAGGACTGTACCATTTTTATCACATTCAACATTGTTAAAAAATTTATTATTCTATTGAACATTTTTGTCTTGTCTTGAAGAAATAATCAACATTGATGACCTGGAGGGCGGATCCGACCTCGTGGGGACAACGCGCTCGGCGCTGTCCATGCTGAAGGCTCCCGTCAGCATAGTTATACCAATCTACAGGAGGGATAGCCATCTTGAGGTATATATATTCTATTGCTTTCATACTGACCAACTCGAGCGAAAGCGCATTTAAAAAAAACATTTAAAGAAATTCTCGATTATAGATTTGATAGAGCTCATTCCGAGAATCATATCTCCGAATATTAATACAGAAACATATAAACTGTTTACTGTAGTTTAAAGCCAATGAATCCACCTATATTTCATTGCTTATCCCTTATTTTTAGACGTTATAAAAAAATTATAAATTCATTTTAATTAATAAAAATTGTCTACCTATAGCTACCCAAACCAAGGGTAGCTATCACTCAAGGGAATGAGCAATTAAATTTGGGCAGTTATCGCTTGAATGGATATTACATATAATTATATATTTATTACTAGTGGATAACTTTGTGTATTTGTAACATATGTTCACAAGAGATGGAAAGGTTTATGGGATGTTGTAAGAAGGATGAAGTTTGCAGAGAACTCTATTAATGGAAGACCGAAGCGAGCCTAGTAGGCCACAACAGAATACAGATACCAACCCTGATGTATGGCAGTGGGGTTTGGAACTTGCAGAGGAAGGATGAACGTATACTGTATGCTGTAGAAATAAGATCTCTGAGGCGTATATGTTGTAAAACCGTATATGACCGTGGAATATAGGTCGAAAAGAATGCATGGCTGATGTAAGCGTAATGAATAAAGTTAAGAACTCAATGGTTTGGACATGTAGAGCGAATGAACAAAGAAAAGAGTGTAAGGAGAATACATGATGCAAAAGTGAACAGTAAAAGATGTCGGGAACATCCGAGACAGACATCACAACCAAGTCAATCAAATATTTGAATGGGGATGTCGGGAATCCAAACGCACACCCAACATTTGTACATGGTTAACATTTGAGTCGTTCTTGAATTCAACAGCTTGACTGCGGAACATTTTGTCAGCCTCTGTGTATCCTCTCTTTTAAGTCTCTTTAACACCCATGTTCGCTCCTTCCTCTCCCCTAAAAGACCGTCTTCGTGGCATCCCCATAAATACACACAGCATCTCCTGTGTGGAGTTAAAATAATAGTTAAAATAATAGCCTAGTGAGGCAGGTTATAAGAATCTTCAACTATATAACTAACTACACAATAGTATTCTTTAATTTACCTTTAACCTACTGTTCATATGTATACTACTTTCTACTTGTAAACTTTTTGTACTGATATAATCTATTGTAAACTACACTGAATATGTATTTTCTTAGTTATAATGTTCCAAATTTCACTGAATAAAGATATTATTATTATTATTATTAGTGTTGGAATAATAGAAGAGTATGTACGAGACAATGCATAAATGTGTAACAGAGTGTCTACCAAATACAAATATAAAACTTTTACTATTTTCAGATATACGCTGGTTCCCATGCCTACCCTGGAGAAGGAGTCTACCTACTGAAGTTTGATAATACCTTCAGCCTATGGAGATCCAAAACCCTCTTCTACCGGGTATACTACACGCGTTAAACGTCTCAAACTATTCAAGTTAAATTAAGCTTATAAATTTATGTCCAGTATTCAAACAGTACGAAATAACAAAATAAACAACATGTCGAAAGGTGATTTAAAAATAATAATAATACTTGTGGTGATGCCAGTATAATAATTTAATTATTTATTGAAATGTAGTTCTCTCTCAGTAACTCGCCGCTCGATTATCCAAAAACTACTATAATCCGATGTTATTTTTACTAGTTGAAAGCACAAAATCAAGCTCTAAAATTCGCTGTTATTTGTATTTCAAATTCAGTAGTCCGCCGTGTGCCTAAACTCGAGAGCCAAGCTTTATACATTAACGGGTTGGGTTATGTTATTCTTATACACTCAGTTACTATTCTGTCATCTAGCTTACTCTCCCTGATGACCATTTTACGAGTCACCAGGGTTCAATATTGTTGTTTTATTTAAGTCCTCTGTGTACTTTTTTTTATTTTACTTTAGCTCTTCACAGGAGGCCCTGAGGAAAACAATTTCCCTCAGGGCCATGTCATCTGAGATGCTGTGTGGAGGGTCTTTTTGAGGAGAGGAAGGAATGAACATTGGTCTTAGAGACCCATGTTGTAGGAAGAAGCCGGCAAATCGTTCCACAGCCGAGCAGTTGAACACAAGAACAAGTCGAAGAAGCGACTCATTCTTGTGTTCAACCGTGTACATATGTTGGGCACGCATTTGGCGTGTTTCCCGACTATGCACCGGTGCCGAAGGGATCAATGATTAGTTCCTCGGAGCATCTTCCATTGAAATACCCATAGAACAAGGATAGCATTCCCTAAATGACACCCGACGCCTGTGCTCTAAAGATTGCAATCCGTCTGTTAAACTGGGAGAATCTATCAAACGGACCGCACAGAGTCAAGGGTATTTTTCAGGTATTTTGGTGGAAAGTCTTTTTAGGAAAGGAAGTTATGGGAAGGAAAAAGGAATGAAGGGTGGGTAGGAATGTGGGGGTCAGTATATCCAGGAGTAATGAATCCAACCCTCCCACTGCAGTTCAAGGCGATGTTCCGAGAGAGTTCTGCTAGAGAGATCAAAAGGTCTCCCTCAACCGGTCTCTCCCGATTCTGCCTGCCATGCAGTTGATCGCAGACACATCCGCCGCCAAGACCCGGACAAACCTCACCCCATGAACCTGGGCACCAAACATAGCGAACCACTTGGAGCGACCTGTGGCAGAGGTGTTCCAATAAGTGTTTCCCGGCGATACCCATACCCACTTCCCAAATTGTTATTCTAACAACTGTCACTTGTGTTTCTGTTTGTTTCGATTCGCCACATTTTTGTTTGAAAAAATGGAATCTTCTTGCAAGCATAAACATGACACCATAACTTTAAACAAAAAAAAGGTAATTTAACAAAAGATCGATTGTTTTTCGTGGTTTTCGGGGTGGCGGATTACTGAAGAAGTACTGAATTCAATTTGTCGAGGCACAAAACTATTATTTACATTTAGCTAGAGGAATATAGCGACGGCATAGTTCACTAAAAATCATCTAGAAATACGTTACATTGACTGCTTGGCTGAGCAGCTAAGATCTTCGACTCCGTATACAAAGATCTCGAATTAGAACATCCGAAAGCGCAAATAAATTAAATATAATTTATGTGTGTTATATCACATTATAATTTAATATATCAGTGGCTAGCTTCTAAAAGGGACAATGTAAAATTTTAAGAAAAGTGATTTTTTAGTATAACATTCATTTTATTTTAGAATTCGGAAGATGATCTAAAATGGCAAAAAAATTTATATGTTGAAAAACTGAAATTAGCCCTTTTAGAAGCAAGCCACAGATATTTACAGCACAGCGTAACATACACTGTCAGTAGCGCCATGGTAAAAGACCACCGTTCAGAATCGAAATGCTGCTTGAAATGGTATTAGCCGCATTCAGTGATCAGATCTGAATTGCCGGGTGCTTCCCAACCTTCCTCTTTATCATCTCCTTCCCTTCCCCACTCACTTTAGTCTCACCAATTGGTGATGCCATAGTTCCACTGACTCCAGACGGTTAAAATATGTGTTAATTTATTGTATTTACGTAGTATTGCATTTAACACATTATTTGTGCTCTATGCCATCAATATAATATTATTTTTGATCACTGAAATCTGAACCAGACAGACAGTCATTGGGCGCTTTTATTACAGTACAGTGACGTTAAAAAAATGAATAAACATGCATTCCTTATCGCTATAATGCTGCAGCTTTCTTACACATTAAATATTGGTGAGACACACAAAATACATGTGACTGTTTCCAAATTCCCACCCTTTGGAGGAAACAGATATATCTTATTACGGCTCAGTTACGGCGACGGGAATTGCGTTTCCTTTTCTTTATACGTGTGAGGGAGATGTATGATAATGATTGTACGTTTCCTTTGGGGGGGTGCAGACATACGTTTACCGTTTGTCTCATTTTCGACTGTTATTTAATGTGTAAGAAAGAGCTGCAGCATTATATGTTTAAGAACAAAAGCAAAACCATCAGCGCATTGACATTTTTGAATTTTTGGAATCCACTCACACTTCAATATTATCCTTGTAACTAAACTATATCCATACTTTCAAAATTATCGCCACGGCTAGTTGTATTGTAGGGGTCTATGGAGACGTCATGGTGCGGTGTGTGAGAGAGATGTAAGAAAATTATGACTTTTTTCCTTTGGAGGAACCAGACCTACATTCATTATGTATCTCATCTTTTGAAAGAGCTGCAGCATTATTGTGATAAGTACGTTTATTGCCTCTTTTATGCCGCCACGATACCGTAATCATGAATCGTCACAGTAATAATAAAAGCTCTCATTCGGTGAAGCATTTAGATGCATTATTTTTCAGATAACATCGTGTTTATGTAGAAAATAAATTTATTTTATACTATTTGAACTTCAATGGCTGCACAATAAGTCTACTAATAATTGTTCAATTAATAATGATAGATAATAGAAATAAGAGATGGGCCATGAACCTCATGAAGCCATGAGGGAGATGTATGAATTAGTAACTGCTAGTGCCGCCAACTTCGTTCACCCATAACACTGCAAATTGCATCTAGCACAGCGGCGGCTCAAACGTTTCTACCCATACACAAAACGTACAAGCTTTTTTAGTCTGTGCATTTTGTTTGTAACTTGGCGACAATCGACACGCTTCTGTGCCGCACCTCTATATTCCTATTATCTATGATAGTTATTTTATTATTGTACCTATTTTGGACCAGTTTCGTTTATTTAGGGTTGTGTGAGAATGGGATGTGTAGTGTATTGAATGTATAAAATTATTTTTTACTTCTGTTTTTACGTCGCAATGAGACGCTAAATTTCATACCTGTCGTTGTTGTTCATACTGCAACAAAGAGTGCCAATTAGTGGAATAAAATAGTTATTGAATCAACTATTTACATTATTTTTATTATGGATATATCTTTACACTTATACTTATGGAGAGAGATTTGCTGTTTTCAGGAAATTGCAAAAAATTCACTACAGTACAGTTATATTATATCAACTAGTTTTTTAAATGTATTCCCTAATCTACTCAAGCGATTGCTACCCATTTTAGGTAGCATCTCTAACAACCTTGTGCGATAGCTACCCAAGTTTGGATAGCTCTGCGTGGTATGAATTTATTTAGAAACTTGTTGCAATCAGCTGAAGTGTTTAGTTGCTAGCTTGATTAAGCTTCCATCGAATACCAAAAGATGTCACTAATGTTCCTTTCATGGAATATCCCAGATTGACTGTCACAAAATCGACAATTTGAATGGTCCTCATAAATCAAGGGTTGCCAACCTTTTTATATGATGGGAGCTCTTTTCACGTTCATTGACTTTCTAACAAGGATGAAAACAAGTTTTTTTTAGTTCTTTAAAACTTTGAGAGAACCGCTTCATTAATTAGATGAGCACGAATCTAATGAAACCAATTCGTTAATTAAATAGAATAGACCATGGCTGTAAATTTAAAATATGTAAATAATTATTATTTTCAAAATTCACAATCGTAATTTATCGGGATTGACCAAAATTTGCTCTGCGATTTCTCAAATTCAATTTTAAATAGAATATTAATTTATTGTGAAAAGCCAGCAATTGATGCACAATTTAAATGTCCGTCTCGCTGAATACATACGGTTTCATATTACGTTACGCAGCAAGCTATCGATAAGTCTCCATAAGTGTTAAGAGAAAACGATACTTCATATTAACATTTCTTTTTATATTATTATGTACATTACTTTATGAAATACAGCGCTGTCACTTAAAATCCAATATTCCTGTTGAAAATTATATTTTACGTCTACCGATAGTCGATGAAAGTCATTGTTTAGTTTTAGACGCAACTGAATTTTGAGTTCTCATCGCTGTTTTATGTACGCTTTAGATTTATGATGTTATGTGTTGATAGAGATAAAGAAATAAATACACTTATTATACAACATCACTTTGTTTTATTTCTACAATTACTATCTACAGTGAATAATAATGCATTATTTATCACTAATATAAAGACTACAGATAAAGAACTACACATTTCATCATAATAGCAATGGCATAGTGCACAAATGTGTGTACAGTCTGAAAATTCAATTTAGAATTGTGATTTATTTTTGGGGTATTATGCTGTGTTGCTCCTTCTTTAGCTGATGTTTTGGACAGCTTTACAGCTTCCCTCATCAGGGCAGATGTGTAAAATCTCAAACCATATCTTCAACTTGGAAGTTTAATGAGGATTAAAGATGATCTTTTTAAGTGCCAAAATACCCATTGAATACAAAAAAATTGTATTCCAAATGGTAGTCTGGGATTTTTTACTTTCTATTTGTGGGATTTTTGCAGGGGCATTAGGTCGCGGGAGCTCGGCGCTCCAAAGGTTAACATTAATGTTGATAATTATGCATTTTATGTAAATTTCACAAGCAAACAAATGCGTTTCAAATGCAGTAATTGCATTTGTATATATAAAGTAGCACTCATAAAAACTTGTACACAAGCAAAATACTATTTATGCACTATACCATCGATAAATACCACCGCTTATTCTTATTTTAGTAAATGTCCCTTATTTGAGTATATATCCATTTTTGATGTAAAACTTCTTTATGCCCGCTTGACTTGGGGAGTAAGCTGGTGAATTTGTGACGAGAGCGTTACGAAAAGTGTGATTGGGCGAGGCGAACGAAGCACAAAGAAGTTTTACTTCAGTCGTGTGGTCTAAAGCACACTCGTTTTTTCTTCCATAATGTAACGAGAATGAATTAACTCGAGATTTCACAATTCTAATGCATTAATTCTATTGCAATAATCACATTATGTATATTCACATTATATTTTCACAACAATAAATAAAATTGTTTATGCATTTAACAATCAGTGTTGCCAGGTCAAAAGCAAAAAAAAAACTCCCTACCAAAGGTATCAAAAAAAAAATCCCAGAAACACTTTTAATATTAGGTTTATATTGTTCCAAATAGCAATCACAAACCCCCTTTCTCCCCTGGAAATTTGGATTCTCCCTCTAAATCTAGGGAGAAATCTTTAGCAATCGAAACACTTCATATAATACAACTTGTTAATTAGGAAAGCCAGTAATAGCACTGCTAATATACCAGTCTCAGCGAGAGATCGTACATGACGTCATTGTTCTAGTATCGGTAAATATTTACCTACTAGGGACACGCTTAATATACACTTTTTACTTCAAAAACAATATCAGTTAGATAATAATGGGAAGTAAGTATTTCAGTTTCTGGAATTGAAAAATAATGAATTTTAATAGTTATTTTGTTGAAATTAAAATCCATTATTCACTCGGCGGCCATTGTCATTGATGTCAAAGTTTTAAGGTTAGTCTTTTTTTTCTTCTCTTATTTAACCGCCCAACCTTTGGGTTATTTTTCAAAAAGTAGGTAAAAAAAACATCGGGTTTTTTGAACGGTTTTATAAACCGCGCCATTTGCGCAGAGAGTACCGCTAACTAGCGGCGTTACTTGTATAGGAGAGACGAAAATACCCGTCCCAAGTCCCTTAGCTTTGCGATAGTGCAGAAACAAACTTGATATATACAAACGTATTGCGCACGTTTTGTGGGTTTCGGGAATATTTTTTTTTTACCTGAACGTACGTGATACGGTTTGTTGCATTCGGGCGACAATATTGCGGACGTATCACAATATACGTTCGTGTGTGTAGGGCGGTTAATCCAAAATATTAACCCATGACCCTAAAATAGGTTCTTAAGTTCGGGTTTAATTAAAAGAGGAAAAAAAATAACCTAAACAACTATTTTAATATTATTATGTCAAAACATAGCGTGAAGAAAAGTTGTTAAATTGTCTGTTTTTGAAATAGCTACTAAAATGCATTATTTTCCATTTCCGGAAACCGAAATAATTACTTCTCATTATTATCTAACTGATATTAAGTGTTTTTGAAATAAAAAGTGCATATTAAGCATGTCCCTATTAAATAAATATTTGCCCTAGCATCCTCTTTCTTTTTCGTTTTCAAACAAGCCACGTGAGAAAGAAGAGGACGAACGTCAATGGCGTTCATACGAGCTCTCGCTGGGACTAACTTACATTTTGGATTGGCTTTCAGAATAAGACAGGTTGAAATTTTATTTTTCGAAAATTGAATATCTTGCATTAGAACGTACTCCACTTCTATGATATTCTGTTCAAACATAGAATAGAATATCAGATCTTTTAAATCAAGAAGCATTAGTAGGTTCAGCTTTGAGAACGGTCTCTTCTGTTGGCTGTTCTACACTGCCGTCGATCTTTTTAGCCATCTCTGCATATTTCTCTTGTCTGAAGTCATATTTAGCTGCATCCAATAAAACATTGTGCAATAGATTCCTGTTGCTTGTCAAATTGGGCCTCACATCTGGGAAGGGGTTACCGCGAAGTTCTAAGATGGCTTTTCTGTATGTGTTACCAGGGTAAGGTTGGGGGGCTTTGTACATTCTGGTGCATGACACTTCCATATCTTGAAATCTTGGAACGAGAACTTTGAATAATTTATGCACTAGTTGTTTTTCCAGCAGCCAATAGTCAGCTAACTCCATAGTGGTTGTGTGACAGTCCCCATGACGGATAGCTTCGGATATCAACTGGAAAAAAATATTATTTCAGAAAGGGTAGGAGGTAAGATCAAATAAGGTAAACGAGGTTATTTTGAAATAAGATAAATACCCTTTCAACATATAGTCTCGATTCGTCAGCTCTGTTGAAGTTTAATTCTAAACGTTCAAATTTTATCAGGGCAGTGACAGTTTTTCGCAGTTTGTTCATGCGCCCTTCCGGGCCATCGACTGATTTTAAATTCCTGTGTCTTGGTGGTACTTTTAATTTTATCTGCGATACCAATTTCGACACATTAGCTTGATTCATCTTGAATGTTTTGTCACTATAACAACCTTACGAAGAAATAAAGTTGAGCGAAACAATTTTTTTTAGGTTATTTTTAACTTTAACCATAGAACGTATTGTATAGATATTTGCAAATAGATGGAGATTCTCTGAAGAAGAAACAAGGAATATTTACTAGTTTGTCCAATCACTTGCGCAACATTCCCAATTTATGGACGATTGCGCATCAAATTTGTTATCAGTATTTATTTACTGAACCGCAGCACTGTTATATCTATATAGCGCAATTTTGTGTCATTTTGCTTCAAGTGCGCTTAACTATAAAAAATTAAAAAATATTCCCACACTGCTCCTTACGAGTCCATTGCAAAATATTGATAAAATAATATGAAATAAAGAATTCACAATATTACAAAGTAATGCCAAGAGAACAACATTTAACAATAAGCACAGAATTTACACATCGTTTAGTTGTAAGGTTTAACAGAAGATTCCATTTCAATCTAAATACGCACACAATTTGTTTAAATTTTAAATAACCTAAACCAAGAACCTAATACGTACCTATTTTATGCATGTTTTTTCATATGCCCCGACGAAAATAGATGTTATTTTTAGTAGGGTGAAATGGTTCCATGCCAACTCGGAATGAACCAACTCAGAACCATCTCAGATAAGTCATTTAGAGTGATAAACAAATAATTTTAAACTAGCCGATAACCCTAACCTAACTTAACCTATTTAACCAATTATTTATTTATATGTTTTTATCACTCTAAATGACTTATCTAAAATGGTTCTGAGTTGGTTTCATTCCGAGTTGGCCGGTCACCGGGTGAAATGAAAGGCTTACTAGATACTGGAGTAAAGACTCTACAGCCTTATATTTTTCTAATGATTATATTATTATAATTCAATGATGATAATGATTTTCTAAGTTAAGCAAAAGGTGAAATCTACAAATAAAAAAGTAAAGAAAATTATTCAGTATTTTATTAACTTTCTAAACCATCAAAGATTTAGCTGCTAATATTTTAATTATGCGTAACCCGGTTACATGGAGCCGGTTCCTTTGCTGTCACTGGAACCGTCAACATAGTATCTCCATGGAACGGGTTATTTTTTAAACTGGCTCCATTTGGTATATTTATAAAATAGAATGAAAAAATATTAGAAAAATTGTTAATTAGCGGCCAAATATTTGGAACCCAATTTAATTAAGGAACCGGTTTCGTTTTCTCAGAATCTCTTATTGGTAGAGAAAAGAGGATGCGGGAAACGAGTAGGTATTCCATCTACCCCAGTAGCCACTCACTGTCACTCACCCTTACAAGCCGGATTTGCCTTGACCTTGATGTCAATCGAAAAAGCGTGTCCGGGGTCAGTTTCTGATTAGTTTACACTATACTTAGTTCCCCTACCCGTACTTTCTGTTAGGGGGCGTTAGGGCCTTGTTTCGCCGAGACACCATGGTGGTCATAAATAAATCAATACGATGGTATAACTAGTTAGGACTAGAGAATGGCGAGAAGGGTCGGGAGGCCCACGAGGAGTGCCTCGAAGCAGGTTCCGTGTTGAGTACTGGGTTAGCGATGTGTCACTGCAACATTTTGCAGAAGGATTTTCCATATTCAAACCTTGAGCTGCAACCCTCTCTGTTTTCTCGAGATCAAAAATGGTCAATTCAAAAGCAAAAAATGAAATAAAAGGAATCGGCTGCTAATAATAAATGTCAAACCAGTGACAGCAAAATCCACGACTCAAAAAACAAGCAGTCTGTTTAACAGATTCTCTTATTAGAAATCTTTAGAGCACAGGCGTCGGATGAAAATGATGTCCTTTTTCTACCGGTATTTCAACGTAAAATACTCCAGGAAATTATTTTCCTCAGTACTCAATGAAAAAAAAGTCACCGGAACAAAATAACCGGGACATGGAAATCGTCTATCGACCATCTCTAGCTCTAGTAGAACATGGCCGGCCGAAGTGGGTTGAAGTTTGATAGATAGCAGAAATTCGTAAATCAGAAACAAAATGTGGCACGAAGCAAGGAAGCAGGAGAAATTGATAAGGGGGATGATAGTGGATTATCGGAGACGCGCCGAACGCAGGCGGGATTTTTACGAGAAAATTGTCAGTTACTGTTATAATAAGTTCATAGCAATTTCAAGTTCAAAAGCTCTTCAAAATATCGTAATATTGTCATATGTGTGTCTATTTTCGAACTTTAATTAAAGCTGGGATATCGGACGATCCGAATAAACATAGAATAACTTTTTGGGTGTTTATATTGTTTATTTTCCATGTCTTACTAGGACAAACTTTCTGAAATTACGGAGCCAAATTGACCAGCTACGCCTCACAAAGTTTATTGCTCAACATCCCTTGTCAGAGTACATAATATCAACAAACGCAACTTTGTCACAAAACGTTGAGCTGGACAGAAAAGCAGCTTCCTATTTCTTCCTTGGGTGTAAACTTAGTTCATCGATAAAGATATGTTTTCATTTTCAGAGAGCAGATCCAACCCAGTTTTTGCAACTCCATGGAAGACCTTGTAAGATCCATCTGGATCCCGCGGTGGCAGCTGCTGGGGAGGGACCAGCCATCATGTTAGTACTTGTTTGATAGCCTAATACATTATGTAATTCACTTGTTGATCGTTTAATAAATTTTTATTATTTATATCTTACTCCGCTTCTCGGTTAATATGGAATATTTTTTATTCAAACAGTTAGATTTAACTTTATTATCACGAAAAGTAAGTATTTATGTTGGGGGAGACGAAAAAACATGCATGCTACATTTTAATTTTGTTAAAATGAATTCACTTACGCAGTAAACGAACTGCGCTATGCCATTTTTATATTTCATTCCATAGACAATCAATGCTGCCAATCATAGAAAAATTGCCTGGGTTCTGTGTCTACTACCTGCTAGCTCTTCAGAATTTTGGCATATTTTTCAGATGGTTAAAATATTTCCGCTTTACAATAAAATGCAAATAAATGGAATATTTCTGAACATATCCGAAAACTAAAAACAGTTTTTGAAAGGTGATGAAGGGTGATGAAGTTGATGAAGGTGATGAAGGGTCTTGAATTCGAAATAAACATAATTTTTGAAATATAAAAGTTTTGCATGAAAACATAAAAAGTTTTAGAAATGGCTCACACTATGTTTTTTCTAACTAAAATTACTATAAAGAAAAAAGATAAAAATACCTGCATGTTTTTTTAGACAAATGTATTATAAACGTTATTGTCACCGTACTTTTTTATTGTTCCATGTGAAAATAATAAAATAAAAATCCCAAAGTGTCAAATTTAAAAAAAAAATTGCGTTTCGAAACTTTGGTTTCATAAAGGTATACATTAAACTTTTTTGGTGGTTATTTTTTAGATTTGAATATAAAGTGTGGTGTGTTGCCTTTCTAACACTGGTAAGTGTATGTTTCTCATTTTGATAGTAACGGAGTTACAGCGATTTATGAGACAAATTTATATGAGACTGGGTCAACTTTGGTCTCCTTTGATTATGGGATAGTGAACCATTATTTATTATGACAAGACAACATTCACATAGAAAAGTATACTTGCACAAACTATTCATATCTTTAACGGTGACCGGACAACTCGGAACGAAACCAACTCAAAACCATCTCAGATATGTCATTTAGAGTGATAAAAAAAATATATGTAAAAATTGGTTAAATGGGTTACGTTAGGTTAGGGTTATCAGCTAATTTAAAATTATTTTTTTGATAGCTTTTAATGACTTTTCAAAGATGTGTTGAGTTGACTTTATTCTCAGTTGGCATGGAACCATCTTTAACATGTATAATGGGGTTCCGCAGATGTCGACAAGCTTAAATCGTTTATAAATGCCACATCTGCGGATTAACAGAACATTCAAATAAAAATACAAACTCATTTGTAAAAGATAAAGTAAAAATAATAAGAAATAAAATGTAAAGTTAATGCATAGAATAAGTACGTCTGATACAATAACCTTGGCCACCAAGTAAACAATGGATTTAGATTTGAATGAAATAACTATTAAAATGCATTATTTTCCATTTCCAGTTACTGACTCTCTTTGTTATATAACTGGTTCAAAGCGTTTTCATAATAAACTGTGCATACTAACCGCTGGAGTGATAGCGCATTTAAAAACTTTTTTCTCCGTTTGCTCGAGATTTTCAGAAAATCATTTTAAAATTTTTCGCCAACATAAAAAAAAATCATACCTTCGAATTCTAAGATGGAGACATACAAGTGCTTTATAGTCAATGAATTATCCTGTATTTTACAGTTTGTCTCATATTTGTAGGATTTATAAAAAAAAATATAAAAAATCGTAAAGTTTATAACCGCGCAAATCCTGCGTGTTTGTTACTTTGAAACTGCCGTGAGAGGTACTTATTCGAGTCAACATAGAATGTTTTCGATTTCTGTGTATTGTCTATGGTGTACTTGATAATCAAAGGTTCTTATCTATGGAAAAATGACTTAATTTTAACAGTAAACAGCTGATCAGAAATTCTGCGTGAAAAAAATATTTGAAAAATTTATTTTTAACATCGTTATAAAATAGTCTACGGAATTCGGATTTGCGACATCTATGGTCTTAATAGATAAAGCATTTCAATAGCTTCGTTTTAAGTCAAAAATAACAAAGAGGGTAGCTACAAATCTTAAAAAAAAAATTTTTTGCTGAATCAAGGAGATAATTGCCATTTTTATCCGAAAAGCAATCGGAGACATTTTGAATGGTGCCAATATATGGCAAAAATCGCTCCAGTGGTTAACTGTGTCCCACTTAACTTAAAATATTTATCCTATTTTAACGAGAGGGATCTGATTCTAGGCCTAGCTTAATTTCGTTTGAAGATTTATTGCTAGTGACTGTTATTACAAACCTTTAGCGTCATTAACCCCCTCAGGCTAATTTGTTCGCTTTTCGGAACAACTTGTAAAGGTCTCATAAAATTCGTTGCCTCCCTCATTCAAATCTAAAAGATAACCACAAAATAATTAAAAGGTATATCTTTATGGAACCAAAGTTTTCGACGCAATTTGAAAAAAAAAAAAAAAACTTAGGGAATTTTTTAATTATTTTTTCACGAAACAAAAAAGTAAGTTAATGATAATGTTTATTTTACATTTGCTTAATAAAATATATGTGTGTTTTTATTTTTTTTTGTTATCAGTAATTTTAGTTAGAAAAAACCTAAGGTGCTTTTAATTTTTAAAACTTTTTTATGTTTGCTTTAAAAATTTTTATTTTTCGAAAATTATATGTTTACTTTGAATTTTAAAATTTGAAAGCATGTTTCATCACCTTTCAAAAACAGTTTTTAGTTTTCGGATGAGTTTAGAAATATTCCATTTATTTGGATTTTATTGCAGAGCGGAAAAATTTTGACCTTCCGACAAAATATGCCCGAAGCCCGAGGGGCTTGACTGAAATTATAAATTAACCTTATCTACGAGGCTGTCGCACGAAACCTGATCCATCAGTTTTTATTCCTGTATGCAGATGTCATATATAAATATTATGTGATCCATTAAGTTTTACCAGAACATGTCAAAACATACTGCATTATGAAATAGATTGCATTGTAAAGGTTAAACTAAAATAAAAAAAGCTATCAGTGCTATTTTACAAAAATGATTTTAATATTTAATTAAATGAAGACAATATTAGCAAAACTCAATCAAAAATTTGAAAACAGAAAAAAAAAATAAATAGTCAATAGATGATATTAAAAATAAAAATGGATAAAATTTATCAATTTTTATCGAAGTATCATACGATTAAATATGACCGAAAAGGGTAGGGAGACTTTGACTCAGTCAGTAGAGCTGCGCCCCAGCAAGGCAAAAGTCTCGGATACGCCCGTATCTTTTTCTCATTTTTCTGTTTTCAGATTTTCGATTGAGTTTGTCTAATATTGTCTTCATAATTAAATATTACAATTTGAGGTGTTACTCATTAAGTTAAAAATAAAAATAAATGATTTTGTTTTCAGGATGCCCTGGCAAGGAGACCATGAAAACATGATAGACAGGTTTGATGTTCGCGCTCATTTGGACTATATCCCCGAAATAATAACTCCAGAGCTGAACGCTGAGGATCTCAGCCTCGAAGAAAGGAATTACAATTATGAACGATATAGAATTTTAGCTCAAAATATGTTCCTGGCAATTGGTATGTGAAATACAACTTCCTTACCATTATGGACTCCTGGTTTCTTTTGATATAACCTCAAAAATAAACAGTGTATTTGTTTTAATCCTAAGTTAAAAAAATATCATTTTACTTTATCTGCTACTAGCTGGGGTACCCGGCTTCGCTCAGGAAGTTGATATGAGATTGAACTCACGTTCAAACCCACGACGCATCTTGCTTTATATATCCCTACCAATAGGGAGCCCCACCCTTTCAAAAAAGGCTTCGAATCCAGGACATTCCACAACATTCGAGTGTTCTGGAATGTTCCACAATGATCTGGGGTGTTCCGGAGTGTTCCCCGAACATTCCAGACTATTCCCAAACATTCCACAAAATTCCAGAATGTTCTGGGATGTTCTAGAATGTTGTAGAATGCTCTCGAATACTCGTGAAAGTTTTAGAAATTTATAGAGGGCTAAACTTCCAGCCTTATATCTTCAAAAGCATGCCCTTCAGGTAAAAATTGAAACCTTCGTGGATGAGGGATAGAGGGCTACCACATCATATAACTCCCTTGATCATACCGGGACTCATTTCTAGCATTGTACACTTTCTTTTATAATATATTGGTTTGTAGCTAATTATATTAGATGTATCAGTGTCTTTATTTATGGAAATCTGGTGGAATTACTCATTTTCGTAGTATTTTTATACGCTTAATTCTATTTTTACACTATGGACACGTTCCACAGAATACCATGTTTTTTTATTACGGTACATAATGTATAGGAAAGTTCCATTTTGTATACATAATGTATATATCTCTGTCAGACAATAAATGCATTTGTTTCCACATTTTTGCTACTAAATCACTTTCATCACTTGAAATTCTAACTCAATTCAATTCTATTCTAAGGCGGTCGCTATGGACATAAATTTTTCTTGTAAGTGACATGGAAAAATTACCCATTTAAATGACATTTTAAATGTTTATTTTCAGTAATGTGATGTATTTGTGTTTTATATTTTGCGTCTGTCAACATGTATTTTTCTTTTTTTAGGAGAGGAGAAATTTCTGCATCAGCTGGCGGTGGAGGAAAGGTTTGGAGTTACCCTTGAGGAGAAAGAAGCGCAAAGGGAAAAGGCAGAAAAGAAAGGGACCGGTGTTGCCATTGGATATAATTATGATGAAAATAAGGGTCTTCCCGGTGAGTACTAACATGTATTTCAACTGGTTTGGTAAAATCCATCAAACCACAAAATGAAAATTTTGCAGAAGACAATCAAAAAGAATATTTACGAATTCGTAAAACTAAAAAAAATCTTCAACTTTGTATGAAAGTGGTTATTTGTTTTTCAATGTTTTGATGTAATATTTTGAAAAATTTTAGTAATTCCATCTATGGTTTTCTCGAAATAACCGGAAACCCTTTTTCAATTTTTCTCAGGATTTTTCCAGTAACCCCCCCATCTTTTTTACTTTTTAACCCCTGACGAGCCAGGAAAAAACGAAAAAACGTCAACTTTAACGTATTATTTTGCAGGTTAATTTTATGCCATCTAATGTAATTTTTACTGAAACACATTCCTTGAATACTAAACTATACATAAGAACAATATTACTTGCGTTTATTCAATGAATTTATACTTTTTACTACGTTTCAAATAACACGGAAAAAACGAAAAAATTTCGCGATGTTTTGACTTTTACGTAATATTTTGCAGGTTAATTTTTATGCTATCTTATGTAATCTTTACTGAAACACATTCCTTGAATACTAAACTATACATAAGAACAATATTACTTGCGTTTATTCGATGAATTTATACGTTTTACGATCATTTCGTCGCCCGCGACGCGAGACTTCACAGCCGCCATTTTGTCCAGCCGGGCGACGCGCAGCCTCGCAGGCCGTGTCATAAACAATCTCAAAGAAATTATATCGCTGCTCTAGGTGGGTTCATGGTATCTTATACCTTATGAACAAGAATGCCCCAAGCGATTCTGACCTTCTTCTTCACACGTTTTCTTTATACATAAGGGTTAAAATCGCATAACAAAATTATTTTTTAGTGATTATTTTGGTTTGCGTCGATTGATCACCGGTGATCGAACGGCAAGTAACGAGTTAATCCCCCATGATAATTTGTTCAGTTTTCAGAACAACTCATATAGTTCACACAGAAACCGTTGTGTCTCCCTTAGATGGTTAGAAATATAATCTAAACGGGGTTAGAAAGAGATAACACCATGCTTTATATTAAAATCTTAAAGTTAACCACAAAACAATTAAAATGTCACCTCTATGAATCCAAAGTTTCCCACCGCAATTTGAAAAAAAAATTATGAAACTTTGGAAATTTTTTATTAATTATTTTTACATGAAATGACAAAAAAGTGAGTTGATGATAACATTTATAATACATTTGCCCAATAAAAGAAGTGTGCGTTTTTTTTTTTTCAATATCTTATTTAAAAAAAATTTAGGGCGAGCCATTTCTAAAATTTTTTTATGGTTGCATTACAAATTTTTCATATTTTAAAAATTATATATTTATTTCGAATTGTAAAATTTAAAAGTGTTTTTCATCACCTTTCAAAAACAGTTTTTAGTTTTCGGATGCTTTCAGAAATATTCCATTTATTTGGATTTTATTGCAAAGCGGAAATATTTTAACCTACCGACAAAATAGGCCCGAGGCCCGAGTGGTTAAGGAACCGGTTCCAAAAGAAACTGGATAAAGAACTGGTTCCACATCGGTCTCCGGTAACTGGAACCGCAGTGACAATCCATTTCAGTTATCAACCATCTCTAGTTTGGGGAGTTGGAGCTACAACGAACCTTGTATATTATATTTTCTAAGAATCTTGGATAACAACTACTACATAGTATGTAAAATAAAATACTTTGAAAAGGGAAAGTACAAAAGTAAACATTATGTGATGTTGTTATTTAGAATATCCGCCGACCACTTCTGCAGCCCCGGCGGCAGTGAACGAAGACAAGGAGGACTCGGAAGAGGAATCTGATGTGGAAATAGTTGATGTTGATCTTGCCATTGATGTGAACAAAGTGGAAACACCTCAGGTATGTTCTACAATACATTGTTCTATTCATCTCAATTTATTTTTATTCACTCAATGGTTAAAGGGAAAAACTTATTTGGAGCAAAACAGAACATTGAAGAAAAGTGTAGAAAAAGAACAATCAACACACCTTACCTAAACTTGTATCTTGTTCTGTTTTGTCACTATTTTGTTATGTCCGGTTACCATTGGAGCTTATCTGTATTATTATTTTACCATTTTTGAACCATAATTTATTGTCTTTACAGGATGTCTGTATTATTTTTGTCCTATTTTTTTGTTAGGATAGGTCAGTTAAGTTAGGTTAGGTTTTTTTTGTTAGGGGATGTTTTGTCCGTAAGTTATTTTGTCGCAGGTTGAAAAGTCGTGTAACCGCCTGAAATGGTTTAGGTGTGTTTTGACCAGATCTGAATAACCAGGAATTTCCTTGCTCTCCCCCATCTCCTTCCCCTCCCCATCACCTTCAGCCTCACAACCACAATGCACCCCAATTGGGGATGCCATAGTCTCACTGGCTCCAGACGGGAGCATTTGGGACCGATGTGTGGTATTCACATAAAAAAAAATATAAAATGCTCATTTTATTAACACAATTAAATGAATATATTGTCTTACCACAGCTAAAAGAGGAAATTTTATGTTGTTGTTTTGTGTTAGTGTGCTCCCATACCCAAGTATTTATTAAATGCATAAATAAAATTCCATATAGTTTTTACTGTCTTTTTATCAGCATTTTATAGTTTTTTTTTTGCTTACAAATATTATTGTAAAGTTAGCAAAGCCATAATGATAAACAGCCATTTTATGGTATGTGTTCTTATGGCATGTGGCACAGTGTTCTAATGAACTGCAAAAGCAAGCTGTTTTTTATTTAAGCCGGGTATTTCCCCCTTCAGCT
Organism: Glyphotaelius pellucidus; assembly: GCA_936435175.1. NCBI lineage: Eukaryota > Metazoa > Arthropoda > Insecta > Trichoptera > Limnephilidae > Glyphotaelius > Glyphotaelius pellucidus. The sequence goes on from OW386548.1 coordinate 34,865,078, forward strand.
TCTCAAAGTGGCATCTTTTAACACTTCCGCAGCCAACTGGGGGAAAAAGTATCACCCAAAATTACTATCCTTCTTATATCTACTTAAATACATATTTAGTATTTTACGTATTCATGCACAAAGTTACAATAAAAAGTTACAATACAAAGTTACAAAATTACATAATTTGCCATTTAAAAAAAATTTGGAAAAATCGATGATCGCAGGAAAAAATATTTTGTCAAAAATAGGTAATATTCCCCGCCTCAACGAAAATTACTTGCTTGATTGAAACATAAACAATATGTATAATATATGAGTAAGTGGGTATATATTATATATTTTGTAGAAACAGTTTTCACCCGCCAGATCATACGCGCTGTTAGACAGTGTTAATTTTTTATTAAATTATTTTTGTATGTAATGGTAAAAAAATGAGGTGACAAAATTGTTTATTGTACATTTATACGATAGAATAAGTATTTTTTATTACATAATCCGTGATTTTAGTAACTTTTTCACATAAAAACACCATGCGAGTCATGTTTACAATTTTTTTTTATGTTTGCATTCTAAATTTTAATATTTGAAAATGTTAATATTTATTTGGAATAATACAATTTGAAAGCTTATTTAATAACCTTTCCAAAACAGTTTTTAGTATTCGGCTACGTTCAGAAATATTTGATTTGTTGAGCTTTAATTGCGAAGCAGAAATAACACAAAATTTTTATAAAAGTTTGTTTAACAGGTCGCGTGCCGTTGGCGCGCCGGTGCGCGCTCTATAGCCGAATAAAAAAATAAAATAAAACTTTTTGATATGCGATTTTAAACCTTATGTATAAAGAAAATGTATGAAGAACAAGGTCAGAATTGCTTGGGGCATTCTTGTTCTTGACGTAACAGATATAAGGAACACACCTAGCCACTCAAATAATTGTCTTTGGACATTTTTATGACTTTGGAAATGGGCATTTCTGCCGCGATTCGAGCTGTCAAACTTTGAGCGTCGCGTGTCATAAAAAGATCGATAAACCTATCAATTAGTCTAATAAACACAAGTAAAGTTGTTTGTAAGCGTAGTTTGTTGTTCATCCGTAAGTACCGAGGCATTCAACCGGTTAAGACAAAAAACTTGCACAAAGGCGATTTAGTATTTAGATCGGAGTGGTTAAGAGTATTTTAATTTTTTTAATGGGAATTACGCTCAAGAGTTCCAACTGGTCCCTGCTAACCGAAGCCAGTGAGACTATGGCATCCCCAATTGGGATATATTATGAGGCTGAAAAGTGTGGGAAGGATGGTTGATGCAAACAAATTGATATCCAATCCTACAGAACTTAAGATCCGTTCACATTGGTCGAGTATTTTAGTCGAGTGGAGAGTATAGTAGTAACTAAATGCGCCCGAACACCATAATTTTAGTAGAGTGGGTTAGTCAGCTCTTTAGTGGATTCAATCCATTTCGTTCTATTTTTTCGGCGAGTAGCAATCCCCTCTACGCGTCCCTGCGCACTAACATGCGCAACCCCGCCGTTTTGGCAGAGTTCATTTGTAGACGCACAGAAATGTCGTGGCATTGGAGCTAAGATGCAACTCGAAAATTATTTATTAATGCTGCTATTAATATCTTTTCGTGTCTATAGTTTATTTATTTTCATTTTACTAATTTATTCTTTCACCTCTTCTAAGACAATATGCGTAATTCTTACAATATGCTTATTAGCGTATTTACTTTGCTTTGTAGCAGCCCGTCAACTGCCGTCATCTTGCAACGGGCGGCGGGCAATAATGTACTCTACTTGAAAGTAATGCGAACGATTCTTGGAGTCAAGTGGTGAGTTACTCGCCATTCGACTAAACTACTAGCTTAGTCTGAACTAAGCCTTAAACCGGTTGAATGCCTCGGTTTTCACAGATGAAACTCGAAAATTTCGCGATGTTTTGACTTTTGACGTAAATTTTGTGGGTTAATTTTATGCTTTGGTATATAATATTTACCGAAATACGAATACGTTCCTTGAACAACAAACTACGCTTACAAACAACTTTACTTGCGTTTATTAGACTAATTGATAGGTTTATCGATCTTTTCATGACACGCAACGCTCAAAGTTTGACAGTTCGAATCGCGGCAGAAATGCCTTTTCCAAAGTCAGAGAAATGTCCAAAGACAATTATTTGAGTGGCTAAGTGTGTTTCTTTTATCTGTTACGTCAAGAACAAGAATGCCCCAAGCGATTCTGACCTTGTTCTTCACATTTTCTTTATACATAAGGTTTAAAATCGCATATCAAAAAGTTTTTTTTTAATTATTTTTTATTCGGCTATTCGGGCGCGCACCGGCGCGCAATTGGCACGCGACCTGTTAATCATTCTGAATATGTTTATTTATATTTTCCATTACTCACTTGTTGCAGGCCCACATAATGAACACCTGTGGCACCAACTTCGGTATGCAGGGAACGGACCTGTTCTCCTTCCTCACGGGGGACGCCCACGATGCCGAGAAACAGAAGCAGCTCATCAGGGAAGAGAAGGAGAAGGCATTGTTCTCAGGCCGAAAGAGCCGCAGAGAGAGGAGGGCCCACAGGTAATTAATTCCTCCCTGTTTCCTGTAGATAGTCCCACAGGCTCCAGATTGGTTGTTGCACAGAGCAGTTGGAATTGGGAAGAAAAATGGTTTTACACATTTTGATACCAAGAACACAATGTGTCATGTCATAAAATACATATTCACCAGTTCTATCATGTAAACCTTATCATCACCTCACTTTTTTGTCATGTAAAAATAATTTTTTAAAAATTCACCAAGTTTCATAATTTTTTTTCAATTTGCGGTCGGAAACTTTGGTTTCATTAACCACTGGAGCGCTTTTTGCCACAATATGGCACTATTTAAAATACCTCGGATTGCTTTGCTGCCAATTTTGGCAATTTTTCTCTTATTTGTAAGTAATTAAGTAGAAGTTTACGATTTCATAATAATTTTTTTATAAATCCTACAAATATGTGATAATCGAAAAAAGATAGGTGAATTCATTGGCTATTTAGAAGAATAATCAGTTTGTATGTCTCCATATTAAAATACGGAGGTATGATTTTTTTTAATTTAGGCGGAAAATATTCAAAATGATCACCAAAAAATGTCGAGCAATCGGAGAAAAAGTTATGAATTGCGCTGTCGCTCCAGTGGTTAGAGTGGTCATTTTAATTCTTTTGTGGTTAACTTTTAGATTTGAATATATAGCGAGGTGTTTTTTCTTTCCAATATCATTTTAGCCTCGATTACATTGAGCGAGTTTACAAGCTACTAGCCGGCGAATTCATTATCTGCTAGTAAACTTGTTCATTGCAAAATCTGCTAGTTAGCTAGTTAATATGATTACACTGAGCGAGTTTACTAGCAGATAGTGAATTCGTCGGCTAGTAGCTTGTAAACTACTAGCCGACGAATTCACTATCTGCTAGTAAACTCGCTCAATGTAATAGAGGCTTTAGATCATATTTCTCACTACGATAGCAAAGGAGACACAAAGATTTCTGTGAGAATTTTATGAGTTGTTCCGTTAAGAAATCTCTCTTTTCAATAATTCCCCCATTTTAACAAAAAATATCATCCACTTAAATTAGATTCGAAAATCTATTTTGTTACTGTTTCTGATTGCTATGTATTTATTATATTTTTTTTAATTACTAACAATTTAATTTATCATCTTTTTTCCAGAGATAAACGGTTAGCCCTTCGCGTGGTGAGCCCCCCTCACTATGCAGCTCGCGCTCCCTCCCCTGTACCCTCAGCCCTGATGGAGGAGGGTGATGCAGAGGGGGAGGGGGGTCGATCCCCCTCCCCTCCACCTCCTCCCGAACGCATCACATTCATCACCAGCTTTGGGGGGGATGAAGAAATTCAAGACACCAGTGGTGAGTACTCGTCTGCTGAATTTCATTGCTGCCTATCTACAATTAGTCATATTTATGGTTATTGAAGTACCTGTCCTCTGAATTTATGCAGTGTAAGTTGGTGAAAAAGGAGGGACATAACAAGAGTTGAAGTGGTTGTCAGATTAAAATGTAAAGATATAGCGTTAGTTCATGTTTACGTCACCGCCAATTTATGTGTACCATTTTGCTGTGTTAATTTCTGCCTAGATTTAGTCATAACTTTATTTTTTACATGATTAACATTGAAAATCTTAAATCCAGTCCTCTTTTTCATCTTGATGATCACTTTGTTTGCCCTATTCGAGTGCTGATAGCCTCCGTCAAAGCTCTGGAAAAACCGTAACTCTGATTTGGTTCCTGGACATGTTGGCATAGTGGGTAACGATATTACAGATTCCTTGGCAAAGGAGCTTCCAACCCTATTACCAACCCTGTTACCCTCATAAACCACATTCCCCTATCTGATATTTTTTCCATCATCAAAGATATATCCCGCAATGTTTGGGCAGAGTATTAAAACATTGCTAGTCAATTCAAGGGTGCCTGCTACGCCTCAATACAAAGGACTATCCCGACCCCGTGAAAACCACGGTTTCAACAATTCCCCATTTTTCCAAAAAATAAATTTACTCACTTATTCGACTGAGAATTGGACATTGTTTCGTTCCTTCTCACCTTTTTAAAATTCACGTCCTTGACTCCCCGGGTTGTACATTCTGTGGTCTAGAAGTGGGAACTTTAGATCACATATTTTTTGGTTGTCCTTCTCTAGATAAATATCCTCTCTTCTATCAAGCGTTATCTATAATTGCCTCCCCTTCATTCAACATCTCATCTCTTTTAAGTCTGAACTCGACTCCAATCTTCCATATAATTCTGAAATTCGCACATTTAAATAAAATTAATATATAAAATCACTTTTTCTTTCTCTGTAAATTTAAATGATGGCCTAGAACACCCTTGAAGGGTGAAAGCCAGAAATAATTGAAAGAAAAAAACACATTGAAAATCAAAAGATTTACAATAAGCTCGATTGAAAAATTGATTGCATTGTAGAGGGTAGTTCATAAAAAAATTCTTTTATTTATTCAGGATTCCTTTTTTGTATACATTATCAAAGACCATGTGTCTCAAAATATTTTTCTTTAATTTATTAGTATGGATCCATTTGTGTGAATCAATTTGAGTTCTAATCCAAACACTATCAAATTTTTCCATGAATTGCACATTTTATTTTCAACATTATTTCAGAAAAAACACCAATGAAGGCACCTTTTATTGGGAAGGCCAAAGTGAACATCGGCCCCAGAGATAAATCCTATGCCAGCGTTTTGAAAGAGCCTCCAAAAAAAGATGAAAAACGGTAACTATTATATAGATATTATTAACCCGGATCCGAACAAAATCGACCGTGATTCCAAAATTTTAGTAGCAAAAATCCCTCCTAATTTAAAATTGTCTGCAAAATAAGTGGGATTTTTTCACTATAATTTTTGAATTACAATTGAAAGACATATTCTAGAATCGCACGATTCTTTACCTGCTATGTCGAGGGACGGATGAATTTTATTTAGGGCTGCGCCTCAGCGTAGATAGAGGCGCAGGTATCGATGTTACAACTAGTAGTTATCGAACCGTGCTGTCGTCAATATCTTATCCCAACTGTGTATTATCATGTTTGTTTTCGTACAAAGACTCATTGAATGGATTGTTTGTGATTTCTATTTTCTGTAGCTTGATTGTGTATGAGTGAAATAATCCTCGAACCCGTCATGTCTAAAAAATAAATGAAAAGGAACTTGAAAGTAGTGACGATGAGGACTATATGAGAGAGTTGGACAAAGTACAGTGGAACCCTCTTAACTCGTCAAATGCAAGGAAAAAATTAAAAAATTTCGCGATGTTTTGACTTTAACGTAATATTTTGCAGGTTAATTTTATGCTATCTTATGTAATATTTACTGAAACACATTCCTTGAATACTAAACTATACATAAAAACAATATTACTTGCGTTTATTCAATGAATTTATACTTTTTACTACTTTTCAAATGCCACGGGAAAAACCGAAAAAATTTCGCGATGTTTTGACTTTACGTAATATTTTGCAGGTTAATTTTATGCTATCTTATGTAATATTTACTGAAACACATTCCTTGAATACTAAACTATGCATAAATATAACATTACTTGCGTTTATTTGATGAATTTATACGTTTTACGATCATTTCATCGACCGCGACGCGAGACTTGACAGCCGTCATCTGACAGCCGAGCGGCGGGAAAAAGTTCCAGGCCGTGTCATAAACAATTTCAAAGAAAATATATCGCTGCTCTAGGTGGGTTCACGGTAACTTATACCTTATGAACAACAATGCCCCAAGCGATTCTGACCTTCTTCTTCACACGTTTTCTTTATACATAAGGGTTAAAATCGCATAACAAAATTATTTTTTAGTGATTATTTTGGCTTGCGCCGATGGTATGCCGGCGGACGAACGGCAAGGGGCAGGTTAAGAGGGTTTCACTGCATTAGAAACTTTTCAAATCGATGACATATGTGAAAATGAAGGTAATATTCCTGAAGTTCCGGTACACCGAGGAGGAGAGAATATGCATCTGATCTAGTAGCTGGTGGAATAAAAACAAAAAAATGGCTTGGAGTGGAAACGTTAATATAATTATTACTAATATAATATAATTGAATTAAATTTGTCCTTTTCTTGGTCTTCCAGTTCCCGATGGTCAGAATATTCACCTTACAAACGTCAGAGGTCAGGGTCATCCAAAAGATCTCCTTCCCCTTGGTCTAATGACAGCCGCTCTATATCTAGAAGCCGGTCTAGATCCATGACCAGGTCGAGGTCGCGATCCAGGTTACGCTCCAGGTCACTGTCCAGCTCTACTTCCAAGTCGGAGTCGAGATTGAGGTCAAAGTCTCGATCTAGGTCAAGGGATCGTAGGAGAAAGTCTTACAGTGATTCTTCATCGAGGAGCAGATCAAAGTAAGGAATATTCAATTTTGTGTTTATGCTTTTACATTTTCAATGTTAAAATTAAATGCTAAGTAATTTATAAAATGTTAATCTGTTATTAAGATATTGTTTTTATATTTGTAGACGCCGCAGCCGGTCTTCATCCTCTGATCGTTCCAGAAAACGCAGCTATCGGTCCTCGTCATCAAGCAGGTTAGAATAATTATATCCCTAAAGAAAGTGATTAACCTTTAATAATCATTTAACTATGGGGGTCACTAGGTTCCCCCATTTGCCGCGGAGCAATTGTGTCTCTGAATATGTACTATTTTTTCCTCCGATATTAGTTACTGTTATTTTTATACCTATCATTTTACGCCTACTGTGCCGGGTGTGCGCCGGCGCACACGCCAAAATTTTCATAAATGTTTATTATGGAATGCGATTTTAACCCTTATGTATAGAGAAAACGTAGGAAGAACAAGGTCAGAAGTTTTGTTCTTAAGGTATAAAATATCGCAGACATACCTAGCCACTCGGAATAATTTGTATTAAATTCTCTATGGCGTCCGGGTGTCATTTTTCCCGGTATTTGAGCTGTCAAATTAGCTAGCGTCGTTCTCTTGAAAAAGATCGTAAAACATATAAATTCATCAAATAAACGCAAGTAATGTTGTTTTTATGCATAGTTTATTGTTCAAGAAATGTGTTTCAGTAAACATAATATATGATAGCACAAAATAAACCCACAAAATATTACGTCAAAGTCAAAACATCGCGATTTTATGTCGTTGCGTCATTTTGCGTCATTTTGCATCACCGCCCATGAGGAGGGAGGGGGGAGGAGAAAATAGAGAGTAAAGAGTAGATAGTGGAGATTAGAGAGTAGAGAGTAATTTCATCAAAATTGAATAGATATTATTTAATATCTTTAAAAAAATAGTAACATGATAATTTTTTCCCTAAAGTCCCCGACTTCTTCTACCATTCACATTTGTGTCATATATTCTTACACTCCTTTCTTGATTCATTCGCTCTATAAGCCCAAACCATCTGAGGGTCTCTTTCTTAATCTTAATTTAAACATGTTTTTTAATTCCAGCCGTGATGCTCGAAGACGCTCTAAACCCAACACCAACGCCCACCGAGGCCACGGTATCCTCTCCGGGGGCCACGGTAGCGCTCCGGGGGGCCACTCGGCCCCCAAGGTGCCCCGCTACTATGGGAGGAAGAGAGAAGGCGCCCGCGACTCTTCCAGTGAACTTTCCATAGATTCTGACAGCGATAGCAATGCCATGGCCACGGACAAGTATGTTACTAATTTTATCTATGATTGTAATAGATGATGTCTTAGGACAGGTTTTTTCACAGAATTTGAACAATTCATCAAATTTCAATGTTAAATTTCAAGTTTTGTGAAAGTTTTATCAAAGTTTTTTTATTATTTCAATATGGGCCAGTTATTTCTCAGAACTGAAATGAAAACAGAACTTGAATAGAACTTTCACAGAACATGAAAATTAACTGTGAAATTTGATAAATTTTTCAAATTCTCTGAAACAACTGGCCCTCAGTTTGTAACCTCTCAAATGTCAAGCTTATTTCGAAAAACAGTGCAGATTTTACCTTGTTGCTTTCTGGTCAAATATCCATATAAAAACAAAGGAATTACTTTTTTTGCGATTGTTTTCTGTTTACCAGATAATATATCTTATTATTTATGTATGTTACTACTACGAGATATGATAATATTGTAAGAAGTTTTTCCAGAATAGCTAACTAACTAAAAAAAAGATTAAAAAATCTCCCATTTTGGAAATATTTGTCTAAAAGTATAATGACATAAATATAAACTGATTTTATTATTTCTACATAAATCTGAATACACACCTAACGTGAAAAAACACAATTCGGAGGAGTTTGCAAATAAATAAATACCTTTATAAGCATTTGAAAACGTAAAACTTAGAATTTTCGTCTTTGACAGTTGCAAAAAAGTCATAGAAACTTAATTTAAAAATATTCCAGTGTTGCTAGATTAATGAAATCATTGGCTACGACAAGAATGATATTAGCGCAAGCGATTCTGACTTTGTCCTTCATACAGTTTTTTTATACAAAAGGGTTAAAATCGCATTAAAAAAAAGCAACAAAATTTTCTTGGACACCGACGGCCTTCTGGCAAATGACAGGTTAAAAATATTTGAGCTGAAAATTTTTAAAGTTAAATTTCACATTCTGTGTAAGTTCTTTTCAAGTTCTGTTATTATATCATTGTAGGCCAGTTGCTTCATAAAACTAAAATAATTTAATAGAACTTTCACATCCTGTGAAAGTTAACTTAAAAATTTGATGAATTGTTAATTTTTTTTTGAAACAATCCATACTGAGTGCCGGAATTTCACAGAATTTGAACAATTCATCAAAATTCTAAGTTAGAGTTCAAGTTTTGTGAAAGTTCTATTGAAGTTCTTTTATTATTTCATTATGGACCAGTTATTTCTCAGAACTGAAATGAAAATAGAGCTTTCACAAAACATGAAAATTTAATGTGAAATTCGAACAATTTACAAAATTGAAATTCACCAAATTTCAGCGTTAATTTTCAAGTTCTATGAAAGTTCTATTCAAGTTATGTTATTATTTCATAATAACATAACTTATTGGCTCTAAGCGTTTAGCGCTATGTGCGCACTTATATAGAAAATTCAGATAAAATTTTTTTTTACTATATTATGTATCTCGCCATTTTAGAGTTTCTGTTATATCAGAAAATATATTTAATGGTAATTTTTAGTTCTCCTGGCAGAGGATGGTCGCAATTATGTGTGTATTTTGTTTGTTTCAGATCTAAAGAAAACACGACCGGCAGTAAATCGAGCCAGGTCTTGAATGTAGTCAGTCATAAATCCGGAGCCGCTTCCAAAGTCAGTAAGAATCCTTGTACTGGGGCCTCTCTAGTACCGGTACACTGTACCGTCTGCTATCAAACCAACCAACCAAACAACCAACCAATTCCCATGCACATTCACGGCTACACGGTCACCCCGGTCACCCAGGTCACCCGGTAGCAGTTAATGTCCATGGGACTCACTCTCTTAACACTTAAAAAATAAAAAATCTGTAAATTTTTGATAGTTGTGATGAATTTTTGCTTTTATCAAGTACTTATACGAGGTGAACAGTATTGAAGTTACGTAAACTTTAAAATGTTGATCTGAAATAAACGTGTTTATATGTATACGCACTCTCGCAACTACACTGCCCTTTGCAACCTCCCTCTTTCACATCTCCTTCCCTTCCCCACTCCTTTCAGCCACTAATGCCCTATTGAGAATACTATTGTTCCACTGGATAGTTGGGATTCTAAAGTTGTATCACATTAAAACATAAGGTCAAAATATGTTAAATTGAGATTCCAATGAAATGTTTTTATCATTTTTTGCACCATTTTCCAAGCGATACATATACTCAGTATCGCCATTCAGAATTGAAACGTCACTTGAAATTGCTTCTGCCATGTGCAGTGTGACTAGATCTGACTAGCCAATTCAGCTACACTACCACCTTCTTCCCCATCTTCTTCCCCACCTCCTTCCCCGCCTCACTTCCTTCATCCCAATTTGGGGATGCCATAATTTCACTGGCTCTGGGCAGTTGGGTCACTTGTGTGGTGATCACTTAAAACTCATTGCAATAATTACTAACTCAAATTAAGTGCATTGTTTGTTACGCCACTTCTTTGCTGACCGCCCGACGTTTAATTTTCACAATTTTGTTTAATTCATTTTCATCATTTGTGTCATGATTATTTTTATATCAGAAATATGAAAATTTAATTTATTAATTCTTTTAAATTTATTTAGTTTTTTTAAGAAATGTAAAGTTCCATCTTGTAAAAATTAATCTAACCCTGCTTAAAATTCGTAAAACTGATATTGTTTTTTATTTTACTCACTATTTTAACCTTCTCCTTCAAACATTCAAAGAAATAATCATGTAATGTAATTTTATGTTCTTTGGATTTGCATACTGTAATTTGATGCTATTTATAAGTTTTGACTTAATTCTACTTTTTATGATGTTTGTACGGCATTACAATGTGCAACATCAAGGTAAACGTTGAAATTGCTGTCAAAATATTAACATATTAATGACGAAAATATCAGAACTGTTTCAAATCGTGAGGCAGTCATCACAAAAATTACAACGACATTTTATGTTTTTTTTTTTAAGCAATGAACATTAGGTATATGATCCTATTTGGTATTTTGAAATCACAACAGGAAAAAAGGGTTGAGAGTTCTCATTTTGATGAGCGTATTTAGCGTAAGCATTAGTTGAAATTCAAGTTTTAAATTTGTTTTCTTGTAACTCCCCTGAAAACATCTTTATCACATCAGCTAAATTCAATAAATAATTTGATTTTTCCATAGACATCCCAACGGATAGATAGACATGCCCTAACATGAAATGAGCTGGAGTCAAACCATGTGACCATATTCGTTCTAGAATGCATTGAATAAACTATGACATCAGTCGTACGTTGACAACCGAAGAGTGCATATTGAAACAACCAGACTGTGCACAGAAAAGTTTGCTAAAATAAGACAAAGGTTAGCAACGCAGACCATTGTGGGACTTTTCTGCGCAGGATCTGCATGTCCATTCTTACACGAATCGCCGAAATAAATAGTGTAACAAAATAACATTTTGGAAACAAGTCTGAACTTTTGTTTCATCCCAGAAACAATTAAAAAAAGTCTGTCTTTTAGCACATTCTGGATGTCTTCCTCATACTGCAATCTTTGCAATGTTTTTAGAGAAGATGTAAGGAATTTTCAATGTTTACAAGATAGTTTGTATGCATTTGGTTTTGATAACAGAGTGCAAACGATTTAATGTTCCCCCGAAGTGATGCTTTAATTGGTGTTAACATTGTTTGATTGTTTTACAGCACGCCAAGGAGAAAATGTCTCTGAAGGAGCGCTTGAGAAAGAAAATGCAGGCACAACTATCAAGGCAGCGTGAGTTTTTAAAACTAATAAAATTACATTTTAGGGCCTATTGTAATACAGAATTTCATTGTTTCATTCCTGAGATTTTAATTTTAAACATGAAACAATGTCTTTATCTTAAATTGATATTTTAAAGCTCCTTAACCTGTCAATTGCCAGTAGCCACAAATTTGTTTTTTTCCTTTTTTTTTAAATGTGATTTTAACCCTTATGTATAAAGAAACTGTGTGAAGGACAAGGTCCGAATTGCTTGCGCCAATATCATTCCTGACTTAGCCATTGGTTTCATGTATCTAGCAACACTGGAATATTTTTTAATTAATTTTCTAAGACTTCTGGCATCATTTTTGTTACTGTCAAAGTCGAAAATTCTAAGTTTTACGTTTTCAAATGCTTATAAAGGTCTTCATTTGATAATGGAGTTCCGCTGTGACATCTACCCGCTCAGTTTCATGGCGGTGCTAGTGGGCTGGGAAACCAGCGTGTAAACACTGCTGGTGTAGAAAATAATTTAAATAGGTTATTTGCAGTACCTTTCCACAATGTGTAGCAAGAGATGTGCTTCTGCACACTTTCTTTTGCTTGTGGTCTGGCTATATCTTGTTTGTCTTTCTGTTCAGTGCGGGCTGATATGAAGGCAGACGCCAAGAGGCAAGAACGGGAACAGCAGCAACAGCACGAACGGGACGAAGAGATGAGAGAGATGGCCATCAAGATCAGGAGGAAGTAAGTTCACACCATATTTAATTCACACTAAATATACACAAAACCTTTGCAAACATATTGGGTTGATGCATAAGTTAGTAGCATTTCAAAATAAATAAGTATTAATACCAGTCTTTCGTACACAGTTGCTCCATGGCTAGTTACAAATGGAAGTGCCGCCATCTGTAATTTTCAGAGAGAACTAACGGTTTTTTTACATAAAATACTATAGTAGGTGGATTTTCTTTGTGGGTATGATTTTCCTCTTTGATATTTGAATTTTTCCTAAATCTAAGTTTTTTTTTTTACATTAACTCCACACAGGAGGCCCTGAGGAAAATAATTTCCCTCAGGGCCTATGTCATTATAAATAAGCTTTAAACCCTAAGCTTTCGAGGGTAGAAGTCGTCAAGCCAATTTCGAAGAGCAGCAATCTTTATTTTATGAGGTTCCTCAGAGATTGTTTGATTCAAAGCAGTAAGGATTTTATTTGTTTTTTACATTAGCTCCACATGGGCGGCCCTGAGGAAAAAGGACCTTTTTAATTTCCTCAGGGCCTTTGTCATCTTTGGGGATGCAGTGTGGAGGGTCTTCTTAGGGAAAAAAGGAGATGAAGTTCTGGGAAGGAAAAAGGTATGAGGGGTTGGTAGGAATCTGGGGGTCAATGTGTCTAGGAGTGACGGACATATAAATCCATCCCTCCCACTGCGGTGCAAGATGATGGGTCGAGAGAGTCCGGCTGGACTAGGTTAGGTCACTCAACCAATCTCTCCTGATCTGGCCAGCCCCCCATGAATCCGGGCACCCCTGTTAAGTCACCAAACGTAGCGAACCACTTGGAGTGACCTACGGCAGGGGTGTTGGTTACCCAATAAATGGTTCCCGGGGCGGTGATACCCGTAACGGCCTCCCAAATCGATCTAGGGCGTAAGAATAAGAATCTAATCTCCCAACCGAACTCTTAAAAAGTCACTTTTGTGATGTTAGCAGGTCAAATAAGTCAATAAAACAGTGCTATAAGCATTGAAGTGACATTAATATTATATATTTTATCAAGAAAATTTATTTACAACAGTATTTTCTTGTTTTATTTTATTTTCGAAGAAAGGCAATCATTCTCTGATCACGAATAACCCGATAGCTTTTGAAGAACTTCTTCTTCCATCATTATAAGTGGAAAATGTTGCTAGTGCAATGATGGAGGACTTAGCTAGCGGAGGAATTTACCGCGGCGTCTAGGTGGGAACCAGACGCATTGTCCGCTCGACTACTAACCGGTCGTACCCATTTTTTTGGAAATCGAAAATGCTACAACCTTAAGCATCAATCAATTATAAAATTAGTAAAGTATGCTCTTTTGTTCAGCTTCAAAGAATAATGTAAATTTTGCCTAAACTTTTAGCACATTGTAAACACCTTAATAAACACTTTCATGTTTTTAAACAATTTATTAGTTCACCACACAAGTCCCTTGATTGTCGAAAATTGCAAATCAAATATTTAAATCCTATTTCTGGAAGCCCTTTTATTAATGTAGGTTTTCTGTATTGCTATCTCGTTTTTACATTTTCCTGCCGATTAACTAAAATTTTAATTAAATTAGTTTTGTTGCAAAATGTAAGTGGGTCGTTCTTCTTTTTAACCTACGTAAAGTTGTCTCCACCAGTTAGTGGAGAAAAATTCAACAGAATTACCAATATTATTATTTTATAATTACTTTAAAATCTACTGTACTAAAGAAGCAACGACTGTATGCGTTTTAAAAAAAATGTGTTTATATTTTTGAAGTAAAAATTACATAACAAAGTTGTAATTCCTCGTGAAAGAAGTGTATTTCATACAAATCATAGTTGTCTTCTGCCACCTCGACTTGCGTATATTCTATAATGTTACAAAAAAAATGATATGACGACATAAAATATAAAACTATTTTTAAACTCTAAAAGGTATAACCTATCAAGTAACAGCGATTATTATTTTTAATAAAATATTTTAAGAAATCTCAAAAAACTTGTCTCCTACTAATTCTGTCACGTGGGTTGTCATTCAAAATAGGTATACACGCAGCTCGTGTTTGCCACCCGCAAAAGGCATTTTAGGCCTCCTTCCCCCCTTCCTACAATTTCCCCTCTGAGATTCAGAGAGAATTCATTTATAGTAAAAACAAAATGTGACAGAGTGGTAAAAGTTATGTAGGTTAAAAAGAAGAACAACCCAAGTGTATTTTTTTTTTTTACTCATTATCTTCATCTGGTTCGTGGTTGTGACAGTCAAATCACATTTTCAATTGATATTCAGTGGGGATCTTCTTTAAGTTTTGTTTCCTTTGTCAGGCAAAGAGAAATGAGACACCAACAGCAATTAACCGGTAGCTCGGACGATAGCGACGACACCGCTTCTCCAAATCCCTCCGCCAGAGCTCAAAGGTTTGTCTTCTTCATGCATTTGTGTGTCGGAACTGGAGAAAAACTGCCGCTGGACCCAGTATACCCACTAAACCCAGTATACATCTCCATTACATTGTGTACTTTCATTGTCGCTTCGTCAATACACCAATTTATCATTTATTATGACACTCTTGGTGTGGCTTTTATTTCTTTTACTATCTTTTATTATTACAATTTGTTTTGTGCCACGCAAGCACCAAATGCGATAAATCAATTGCCATTTGTAAATCATCGCTTCTTTTTTGAATTCAGCTCATTGAATTAGTTAATCGTAATTTTAGTATTGTTCTTTTTAGAAATAAATCCCCGGATGGCGACAGCGATAAAGAAGAACCCATGGAAACTTCTCCGTACGATGTCAAAGGCCCTGAAAAGAAACGAAAATTCTCCGATCGCAGTTCAGACGGTGAATCATCTCTCCCACCTCGAAAGATGCCGCCCAAACCTAAATTCCCCGAAAACGACACCACACGCAAACCGCAGAAACCGAGAATTCCGGTATGGGAACACGAGGAAACGCGCAAAAGCCCGCCGAAGATCAGAAACAACCAACAGAATGAAAATGAACCCCAACAACATTACTCAAAAATGCGGAACACGCAAAATAATGAAGGGGATCGTCAACAACAACACTACTCTGACAGAAGTAACTACAGAGGTGATCAATACGAAGACCAATCGTATTACGGAGGGTATCGTAATGAAGGGAGGCCTTACAATAACCGTAATGAAGACAACCAAAACTACAACAGCAACCCAAGCTACAACAACCGACAATTCAACCCAAATAATAGAACCTATTACAACAACCGTGGGCACGGAGATTCACGACCAACAAGCTTTAATGAGAATACCAGAGGCAGGGGAGGAAATCGTGGAGGTAGGAATTGGGACAACCGAGGCGGCCATTACGAAGGGAATAATCGGCAAAGGGGGGGATACAACGACAGTAACCGCCGGAATAATCATTATGATGATGGTAATTACGAGGGAGAAGACAGACAGGATAACAGATGGGATAGGAATAGAGAACACGGGGAAGGTTCAAGCAAATTTTCCCCAAAGAAATTGGTGGATTACTGACATCACTTCTTCAAGGCGGAACCTTTAGTTGGAATTCCCCATAAATGATGTTTCAATTTATAATGACAAGAAATTGTTTGGCTGTTGTTAAATTTTGTTCACAAATTATTATCCTATTAGATATTACAAGGGACACACAATATCTTTCTTTACAAAACATAATTTGAAGACTTATTGAGCTCTTTTATTATTACCGTGACGATCCACGATTATGGTACCGTGATAACATAAAAAAGGCGTACTTTGCTTATGAGAATAATGCCACAGCTTTTTCAATAGATGAGATACACAATGTACGTAGGTCTGTTTCCTCCAAAGGAAAAAAGTAATAATTTTCTTGCATCTCTCTCACACACCGCACCGTAACGTCTCCAAGACCCCTACAATAAATACTACTGGCCGATAATTTATAGGCCGATAAGGGCCACCCATACATTACGTCACACGAATTTAATGATTTTTTTAACCCCCCTCCCTCCCCCCCGTCCCTGTCACACATCGTCACATTTGTCAGACCCCCTCCCCCCTAGTGTGATGTCACATATTTTGCAATTTTACATAAATTTTTTTTTGCGTTTTAATAATTTAGATTTTTACATGTGATGTCATAGAACTGATGACACCCCCCCATACCCCTTGTCACACAATGTCACACTTCTCTACTCCCCCCCCCCCTCCTTAGTGTGTGACGTAATTTATGGATGGCCCCTAAATAACAACAGTCGAAAATGCGACAAACGGTGAATGTACGTCTGCACCCCCCAAAGGAAACATATAATCATTGTCATACATCTCCCTCACACGTATAAAGATAATGAAACGCAATTCCCGTCGCCGTAGCTGAGCCGTAATTAGATATATCTGTTTCCTCCAAAGGAAAAAAGTATACTTAGGAGAAAACAGACACACATATATTATGCATATTTTGTCCGACCGTTATTTAACCGGTTGAATGCCTCGGTATTTACGGATGAAACTCGAAAATTTCGCGATGTTTTGACTTTTGACGTAAATCTTGTGGGTTAATTTTATGCTTTGGTATATAATATTTACCGAAATACGTTCCTTGAACAACAAACTACGCTTACAAACAATTTTACTTGCGTATATTAGACAAATTGATAGGTTTATCGATCTTTTTATGACACGCGACGCTCAAAGTTTGACAGCTCAAATCGCGGCAAACATGCCCATTTCCAAAGTCATACAAATGTCCAAAGACAATTATTTGAGTGGCTAAGTGTGTTTCTTTTATCTGTTACGTCAAGAACAAGAATGCCCCAAGCGATTCTGACCTTGTTCTTCATACATTTTCTTTATACATAAGGTTTAAAATCGTATATCAAAAAATTTATTTTTTATTTTTTATTCGGCTATAGGGCGCGCACCGGCGCGCCAATGGCACGCGACCTGTTAATGTGTAAGAAAGAGCTGCAGCATTATTAGAATAAAGAATGTAAATTTTATGCTGTTTTGTCCCGTCACGGTACCGCAATTGTGAATAATCACATTAATAATAAAAGTGCTCATTCACACTTATCGCCATTTGCAATGATAATCAGTACAGATTCACTTATTTCCTTTGAATCATCGAGGTTTTACTATTTAATACAATTAAAACACGTTGTATCTCCCTAAGGATAGGCGAAATATATATAACACCGCATTCACATTCTCAATAAATTGTAGTATGTAATAAAAAAAAGCTAATAATAATTAAATATGGTATACCTGCAGGATTTTACATTGCGGTAATTAAAGACAATTATTTTTGCAATATTTTTTTGTAGAGATTGTAAGTTAGGTTAATTCAAATTAGTCTATTAATCTGTTATCTAGGTACCTTGTAAATTTAAGCATGAATTTAATGTTACATCTCTCAACCTGTTGATTTTACGGTATGCACTTTTATAAAAGGATAATGCTTTAAAAATTAGTATGTGCATATCAATTGTCCAGTTGAATAGTCAGACATCTTCAAATACTGAGTTTTGAGATGAGGAAATCAAAATTGGAATGCTCGCCATAAATCAAATATTATCTACGTATGTCTATGTTTATATATTAAATGTGCTATAGAATAACACTGGGAGGCATAACATTTTAGTACTGTCTGTCAAATAAGAGAAGAAAATACAAAAAATGGAACTTTTTTTTTTATATTAACTCCACAGCGGAGGCCCTGAGGAAAATATTTTCCCTCAGGGCCTATGTGGAGAAGAAAGAATGAACATTGGTCTTGAAGCGACCCATGTTGTAGGAAGGAGGAAACCAAGGCCAGCAAATTGTTCCACAACCGAGCTGTTGAACACAAGAACGAGTCGAAGAAGCTACCCGTTCTCATTTGACAAATGTCGACTGTGTACATATGTTGGGCACGCTTTTGGCGTGTTTCCCAAATATGCAACTATGTGCCAAAGAGATCAATGACGCTAGCTCCTCGGAGCATCTTCCATTGAAATATCGGTAGAACAAGGATAGCATACCCGCCTGTGCTCTAAAGATTGCAATCCGTCTGTTAAGTCAGGATAATCTATCAAATGGATCGCCCGTTTCTGCACAGAGTCGAGGGTATTTTTCAGATATTTTGGGGCTCCAAACCAGACGTGGCTGCCAAATTCAACCGTGGGGTGCACTTACATACATTAAAGTATCTGCGGGCCCTGTACAGTACGCCCAGCTTTTGAGAGGCTAATTTAACTCCGGCTTCGATGGAGCCCCCATTACTGAGCTGGTCACTTAGAGTTACACCAAGCATATCAATGACTTGCCATAAATCAAATATTATTTACACATGTCTGTTTTTATATATGAAATGTGCTATAGAATAACAATGGGAGGCATAATGCTCCGGTATATTAGAATGACATTTTGAAATATCCTACTGACTCAGAAGAAATCAACATTTTGTTTAATTCACTACTACAAGTTATTCTGCGTTATAATTGATTTGGTGGAGTAATCTGAGTATTGTACCAGATAGAGGATACACTTTTACGTATAACTGCATACTCAACCCAAATTTCAATTTTTAGGAGATATCTGAGTAATCAACTGGACGATCGATATCAAAAGTGTAATTTTGGTTAGTTTTAAGCATGTTGAACCAAAATCTTCCCGTGCACCTACAGGTTGGACAATTACAGTTGAGATGAACAAAATTTACTTTTAGAATTGTGCGTATTGGTGCATATGTTTACACTTATGTGCAGCCTTTTCTCTTGCTTATGCCTACTTATTTTTATTATCAAGAAAGAGACAACAAGTGAATACGCTTGTCGAATTTGAATATTCAAAAAGTGATTTTTTTATTTTTATTTTTAATATATAAAAATGAATGTTTCTTTGTTTGTCTCTTATGCGTTACTAAACCATTCATCCGATTGCGATTAAACTTTGGTGATTTGATATGCACGGTTCCATGACAGTTGTCCGCCGAAAATTGGTCCCCCGGTGTACTTATATACAATGTGCAGTCGCTTTAGGGAAAATATGTCATACCTAATTACACAAAATATAACTAACCCGTAGAGGTGTGCGGAGAGGATGTACCGCCGAATATCAAAAGAATAAAACATATTTTCATTCAAATGCATCAAGGAAAAATCCGCTTTTCTATTTAGTGCATATACCAGCGCATTAGTACAAAAAAATCGACACTATAAATTCCTTTGATATTTATACCATTGAATGCACAAAAAATTATAATTTTATAGTAAATTCGGGGGATCAATTGCCAGGGGATCAACTGTCGGGTCGCCGATATGCACACGCCTGCAATGGTTTCTATATATAATAGTAAGCTCTGGCATTATGCAATAATTTCATTTACTATTCATCCGATTGCGATGAAACTTCGGTGATGTGTTGTGCATGCCTCTGAAGGTTTCTGTGTATAATAGTGAACTCTGGCATTATGAAATTTGTATAGAAATTTTACAATAGGTGGGCGCGCAAGTTTCTTGAAAAATGTGTGTATTTCACATAGTTTAGCTGCAGGGAGGGAAAGCGGTAGTGGGAGGGGGAATACACTTTCTTTGAATGGCATTGCAACGCATGCCGGATACTCGCCAGTTTAAAATAAAACAATAGCTTAGTAATGTTAATTTACTATCTTATTTTAAACTAGATGGTACCCGGCATGCGTTGCAATGCAAAGAAATAAATTGTTTCTCTCTGCAATTGCTTTACCATGCGTCCCTGTTCCCCTCCTGCATCCCCTTCCCCCCCTCGTTCCCCTTCCATCTTCCACGCCTTCCCTCGTCATCCCTCCCTAACCCCACCTCCTTCATTACCCTCCCCCTCCTGCCTAAATTATATGAAATACACTCATTTTTATTTATACAAATTTCATCAAGCCAGAGCTTACCATTATACATAGCTTATAACCTTCGCAGGCGTGTGCACAAAAAATCACCAAAGTTTCATCGCAATTGGATGAACGGTATGGCAGCGCATAACATACAAACAAACAAAAACAAAAATTGATTTTTATATATAAGATTATAATGTCACGTCGCAAAGTATCTGCTTCGTGTGAACAAAAATCAAATGAAAAAAAAAATTAAGTTTTCAGTGTCGAACAATAATTTTGTAAAAAATTATGTATACACATTTCCTGTGAGTGTCTGGGAAGATTCTGAGCCATTTTACACTTCCTCCTACTTGTACACACTAAGATAAACACTGAATAGCTTCCTATGTGAAATGTCGAGAAAATCCTTGTAAAACAGCCAAAAATACATTTCATCACTTTAAATTAAGACAGATGTCTTCCCTTCGAATCTTCCAATAATAATTATTTCACAGAAGCCTTCTGTACTATCACTTCCTATCACATCACTATGGATAAATGTAGCTATGGGCACATTATTAAACTTTAGTGTAGTATTACGGAGTAAAGATTGATTTAAATTCAAACTACTTGCCATCACATATACATTTTAAATTTATTTTTTAATATTGTTATGTGCATGAATCATCCCCCTTTGTTGATAATCATGTTAATCAATGAATAGAATAGCTTTCTTATTAAAAAATAGGTATTAGATAACTGCTCCTTAAGCCGAATTTGCATTGCGAAACTACTGTCATGCAAGTTGGAATTAATTCACGACACTAAACAGTTTGGAAATTGCATAGAATTTAGTTACACCATCAGCATCAAAACTTTTTTAAAGCAAAGCATAATAAAGCAGAAGCATTTTCACGACACTAGTTTCATCACATTTTACACGATGTAATTAGTTGCATGACACTAAGGCCTGGTTGTTTTGCAGAAATTTACGCATGACAAAGTCGTCAAATGGCCATTCAGTGCCATTTTGTTTTTTTGACATTTGAAAGGTCCCCTTTAAACGCCGATTCTAGGTGCGTTACAGCTTTCTATCAAATTGTAATAAGCTGACAAGCTTAACAAGATGATAGTTGTCCTCTTCTGCTGATAACAATTTGTTCAAAAGCTGAAACGGGCCTAGAATCGGCATTTAATGGGGAAGTTTCAACTGTCAAAAAACAAAATGGCTCTTAATGGACCATTTTATGACAATGTTACTTTAAATTTCTGTTTAACTTTATCCTAGTGTGTTGAGTGTTGCCAGAAACTAATTTGTTTACACAAAACAAATTTTACGCAACTAGTTTCGTAATGTAAATTTCACTTTAAAATGTTTACATATTTATGTGCAGTAAACACCCTGATTTAGGTAAGATTAACATTTTTTAAATGTAGTAATAATTTTCATTAATTTACTTAATATACGGGATGTTATGAGTCATACCTGACTTACTTTAACCAAATGATTCCTAAAATTATCACCGAAGACAAAAATTTCATTAACATTCTTTAGTTCAAATAATGGCAGGATTTACTGGTTAGAATGAGTAAGGTACATCTCTTAACACCCTGTATATTGTGCTATGCAACTCTGAATATATCTATGTATGTAGATTGGGGTGTTACTTTATTGCCATGTGATTATATTGCCTGCTTTCTAGATCTGTATAATCCCGCTCACAATTGTTAAATATTCATGAGTTTTAAAATGTATACTTTTATGTACCGATGAACTTATTAAAAATAATGTTAAGTATTATAAACCTTTATTTATTTTACTATCTGACAAGAGAACCAACTGATGGGGAACAACTGTAGGGTCACCGACGCCACGTTAGTATCGACGGTGTGAGTTGGAACAACTTCGCCCGGCTGGTTCGCGGGGACTGGCTTTGCCGACGAGTTTACAAAATATCAGCAACATGTGTATCTTGGCTGTATATATATGCATGTTATCTTGGCTGTAGTCACCAAGTTACTTGAATCCTCGAGTATCCTTTATTCCTGATTTCCCCACAAGCCTTCTTTCAATGGCTGGAGTAAATTAGCTTCTAGCGTATGCCCTTTAAACATGGGATAACTTGTAATGAATTGAGGCGAACTCACATTCGAAATCATAATTACAATATATATTTATTTATTTACAAAATGCATGGTAGGTTTATTAATATTTAAAGGCGCATTGGGTAGCAGTTAGCAGTCAATCGCTGACAGTGTCCACATCAATGTCTTCGTTGTCCTGCGTGGAGGAGTCGGCTCCTCCGACCATGGTGTCGTCCTTGGCTCCAACTCCTCGACCCTCTTTGGTATGACGCCACTTCATCCTTCTGTTTTGGAACCAGACTTTCACCTGATAAAGAAAAGATACCAGTTAGATTTATTTTTAAAACACATGTGATGTTTACATAGATTATATATATGTATAAAAAAATCATACTAGGCGGCTGCCTGTATGGTTTTTTTTATGTAAAATTGTTTTTTTTAAATGTTTTTCATTTACTCATTGCCCAAGTTGCCTCTAAAATCATGAAACACTAAAATCTTTAATGGCCTATATCTTATAATTTAAAGCAAAAATAAGTAAAGTAGCTCACACCGGTACTAGATATTTAACCCTTAGAGTGCCGACGAGCGCCATCGCGCTCGTGCGCGTACTAACTAAATTTTTCACAAGCGCGATAGCGATCGCGAAATCAGTTGCGGTGAATGCATACATGCAATGGTGGTGAATGCATATATATTGTATAGTGAGAAAAATATTGGCAAAAAAGACGAGATTGAAATTCACATTTAGTATAATTGACGATTTAGAAGAGAACCTGCTACTCCGACTACATCTTCCTCTCAAAGTTCTGGATTAGAAAAGTTACTCGGGCGTAATTTACGGCGCTGCGTAGTGTGCAGCAGCAAGGATTACAGCGCTGTGGAGAGGAGCAATTTGATTTGTGCCCGCTGTAAGAAGGGGCTCCATGGAGTCTGTGCGGGGAAGCACACATGTTAACTTTTTAACATTTATATTCCAGTTTTTGTTATAATTTTTGTTCACAATATATATTTCCATAATTTTCTTTGTATTTTATTATCCTCGTACAAGTTTTTATTAAGGAAACACCGAAAAAATTATTAAAATTTGATAATTTTTGGAAGAGATACATTTTCGGTCGGTCAGAGATTCCCCAAAAATTTCTGTTGTTTTATTTTCGTTCCTAGCTCTAACTTTTGCTCAGTTGGGGATTCCCCTGAAATATTCAATACTAGATAGAACATTATCCAAAATCTGGTTTGAGGTTTACTAATTTTTGGGAGAGTTCAGCGAGTGGCATGCTATGCCACTCGTTGAACTCTCACCCTCACGAACAGCCCTCCACACTAACGACTAAATTATTCACATAAAAGTATTGGGAAAAATGTGTGTAGGTATATTAGAGGTTAGAGTAACATCTTCAATATTTTTGCGACTTATCTTATCAGGGTACAAAGTAATACTAAACAAGAAAAACAATGCTTTTTCCCTCTCGATTTATATTATAACCCATTAGTCTGCATAATTGTATGTCGGTTTTTCCACTTCCCGTTGTACTGATGTAAATGTATCCTCAATGTTTGTTATATGTTTATCTTGCGGTCGCCCTCTGTATTTATATATAAGAACGCACTATGTATTTCTGGTTCTATTTGTACCGTGATCATGCTTGAGCAAAGCGAAACCGGTCGGTAAATAAATTAATTAAAACTCGTAGTTTTACACAAAACAGGTGTTTTATTTTTATTAAATACGTCAAACCACAAAGTGATTGTTTTCTAAAATATATAAATAAATTAAACTTGATCTTCAGTAGACTTGTAAAAAGGTTTCAAAAGGTTTTGAATCTTGCTTGAAAAGCTCGCTGGTAAGTGTGTTTTATACCTGAGCATCCGTCAGCCCCAGAGTGCTAGCCAGCTGCCTCCTGTCCGGCTTGGTGATGTACTTTTGTATCTGAAATCTCCTTTCCAGCCCCTTCCTCTGCAGGTTGCTGAACACGGCCCGGGACCAGGAGCGCTTCCTCTTGGAGGCCCCGCCGCTGGAGGAGGAGATGAGGGGCGGAGCGCCGCTGGGGCTGCGGGACCCGATGCGGTGGGGGTATACTGCAAAATAACCAACATACAGTTATTAGAATTTTCACAGTGATGATTTGTGAAAGGCACCTATAATATTTCTATTCTAAGTAGGTACCACCATCATGCGCCTTTTGCCTCAAACGAATCTCAATAATTAGGTACCACCATGCGCCTTTAGCCTCAAACGAATCTCAATAATTAGGTACCACCATGTGCCTTTTGCCTCAAACAAATCTCAATAATTAGGTACCACCATGTGCCTTTTGCCTCAAACGAATCTCAATAATTAGGTACCACCATGTGCCTTTTGCCTCAAACGAATCTCAATAATTAGGTACCACCATGTGCCTTTTGCCTCAAACGAATCTCAATAATTAGGTACCACCATGTGCCTTTTGCCTCAAACGAATCTCAATAATTAGGTACCACCATGTGCCTTTTGCCTCAAACGAATCTCAATAATTAGGTACCACCATGCCCCTTTAGCCTCAAACGAATCTCAATAATTAGGTACCGTAATTGGTGTAATTTTTCCTCTCCTAGAGTGGACAAAAAAAAATTAAAGACAAAAAGACGTCTATAATTGCAGTCAAAAATACAAATATGTTATTTTTTAAAACTAGCGAATTCTCGGAATGCATTGCAATACCACTTAAATAAAGAAATTGTTTTTCCATGCGTGTCCTTTCCATCCGACCTCCTCCCGCGACCCCTGCCCTTCCCCTCACGCGTTCCCCCTCCACCTTCCGTGCCTTCCCCCTACCCTCTTCCGCTTCCATCGGTCCCGCGACCAACCCCCTCCTGCGTTCCTTCACTGCCTTCCCCCTTCCTCGTGCCCCCTCCTGCAGGCCCCCCTCTCGCTCCCCTCCCCCACTCCCGGATTCCCCTCTCCCTCTCTTCCACTAAACTATATGAAATACACTCATTTTCAAACAGCTCGCACGCCACCTATTGCAATTTTTGTATACAAATTTAATAATGCCAGAGCTCGCCAGGTTTATATAGACCTTCGCGGGCGTGCTCACAACAACTCACCAAAGTCTTATTGCAATCGCATGAATAGGAAATAATTTCATAACGCCAGAGCTTACCCGTATATATAAAAACCAATGCGGGCACGCGCACATCAAATCCCCAAAGTTTCATCACAATCTAATGAATGTTTTAAATTGTGAAAATGTTTAATAAAACACGACTCGTTTAGAATAGAGCAAAAATCTCCATTTTCATCTCCAAACATAATATATTATTTTTGGAGATGAAAATGGAACACATTGAGGATACAAAAATGAGGATATAAAAAATATGTCACGTTTTTATGTAAGCTGAAAATGTCGCTTGTGCAATAATGGGGGACTTGGCTAGCAGTGGTTTGGATTCGCGGCGACTGGGCGGGAATCCGATGCATTTGTCCACTCGGCTACTAGACAGTAAAGCTGATATATTTTAAATGTTTCCGTTGTAAACAATTCTAAAATATTTCCGTGTTTTATTTACATTAACCCACACAAGAGACCTAATTTCACTCAGAGCCTAAATCGTATTTGGGAATGCTGTGTAGAGGATCTTTTTAAGGAGAGGAAGGAGAGAAACTTCTGCAAAGGAAAAGGGTGTGAGTGGTGGGAAAGAATCTAGAGGTCAGTTTGTTCAAGAGTGATGAACGTTTGAATCGTGACCAGCTGGAGAGTTCAATTAGTCTCCCCAATCCATCTTCTCCCGATCCGGCCCACCACGCAGCTGATGGGCAGACACACCCGCCGCCAAGACCTGAACACACCTCACCCGATGAACCTGGCAATACTGCTAAGTCCCCAAACGTTGCGAACCACTGGGGACCTTTGACAGAGGTGTCGGTTATCCAATAAATGGTTCCAGGGGCGGCAGTACCCATACCCGCCCCCCAAATTGGCTCTCCTGAAAAAAAACACCAATCTTTCGTTTCATGATCTAAGACATTCGACATATTAAATTGAGTTAATATTTCTAAATATACCTTCCTACTCGTATATCGAAGAATTAAATTGCACCCTCTGACCTCTGACTAGCCAGAAGCGGAAAAGCTGTTTTTTGTATTCATATCAAATATAATATAAGTTTGAAATCAAAACGCAAACAAGCAAATCTAAAGTCTGCATCTTCAATTAGGTTCAAATGTATAACAGACATCCGCTTCCTTCAAACGATATGAGCACGTCAAATACACAATTTAATGATCACCAAACATTCTGTCTTTACTCATCTTACAAGTTATATCCCCATTTAAACGTTGTAGATAAATTTTGACAAAGTAGGTAACATGTTATTTTTTTCTAGAGAAAGGGATTGTGGGACCCTTGGCCTGAAGAGATTACCCAATTGACATAAACGACCCTCTAACGACGGGATAATGTTAACCAAATTGATAAGAATCTCTCTTGTGATGTAAACATTTTCAATTGCAGCTTCCCGTGTTCACAGACCCCTAAACATCTCGACGTGGGAGTGAAACGAGTGAAATGTTGCCAGATAAATATGAAAAATAAATCGAACCACTTGGGGTGACCTATGCGCCTTTGAGGTGATTTTCTCACAAAAATGGCGCTATAGAAATTATCCAAAAATTATTATTATTATTATGGCAGAGGTGTTGGTTATCCAACAAAGGTTCCCGGGGCGGCGGTACCCATTCCCGCCTCCCAAATTGAAAAATTTAAATTAAAAATCGTGATACGCTCTATTTTTGTATGAAGTCGACAACATTATTACCGCCGCCCCGGGAACCTTTATTGGATAACCAACACCTCTGCCATAGGTCACCCCAAGTGGTTCGCTACGTTTGGTGATTTAGCAGGGGTGCCCGGGTTCATGGGGTGAGCTTGTCTAGGTCTTGGAGGCGGATGACCAGGACACACTGAACCCCAGATTTCTACCCACCCCTTAAACCCTTTTCCTTCCCAGAACTCTCCTTCCCTTCCTTCCCTTGAAAAATCATCCACACAGCATCCCCAAAGATGTCATAGGCCCTGAGGGAAATTATTTCCTCAGGGCCTCCTGTGTGGAGCTCATGTAAAAAAAAAAAATTATGCATTGTAGGTACTTGCGTTTCTACAAAATGGTAAATACTTAGGTACCTACCTACCTACTAATAAATTCATCACCCCTTTTTTAGAGTGGTAAATACTCTCGAAAATAATCGCGCAGCACTCATTTTAACACTGGTGCATTGTCAATTTATGGGCACTTCAAAAAGTTATAAATCTCAACCCAGATATTCATTATTTATCTTAAAAACCGCAAAAACATGATTTGGTGCATCTTGTGGTATTATTGCGTGTCGCCACAAACAAAACAGACACATGTGTGTTTCCTCAAGTGGATGATGTGTTTAGGAATCTTTGTTTATGGGTCGCGGAAACCAAATTGTTAGTGTTTATGTTTTAAGTAGGTACCTATTCACTTCTCAGTCTACCCTACAAAACATTCATGATAATAAAACCCCCCAGCCGTCTACTTATTTTTTTAATCTTCTAGCCGTATTTAAAAAATAAACTAAATTTTTTACTCAATATTTTTTAAACTTTCATCACTTGTCAGCGACGTTCGAAAAATGTATGTTTTTTTCGCAAGATGGTTAAACGACTGTCTTTATTACGTTTTTATAGTTCAATTTCAATTAATATTTGGCCCGGTAGAATATGTAAGAGGGAACACGCTAATATTAAAAAAAAACGATTATGATTAAGCGAAAATATTTAATAAAACACGACTCGTTTAAAATAAAGCAAAAATATCTCGACAACGCTTAAGTTGAAAGATACATTGTGATTTCTTTTTCATATCTATAACTGTTAAGAGGGAATAACCAGACAAAACCGGAAATATGTCATTTTTAAATCAAATTTTAGAAGTATTGACTCTTTCCCACAAAAAAAGTTATAAATTGATTTCGAAAACCTTTCTTTTATAAAGTAAAACTATTTTTTTAATTTTGAGAAAACATGTTTATTTTTAGTACAATAAGGTTTTACCGTAGGTCGTTGCCAGATTTGTTAAATTTGCAAACAAAATTTTGTATTATATAACATACATTACAAATCATATAATCATGTAGTAAAATAAATCGATAAATTATTTGGGAAAGCTACTTTTCAGAATTTTAATTTTAGTTCAAATAAAATCTTAAAACAAGTGACCAAAATACTTCAGTTTGTCTATTTATTTACGGTCTTACAAACTAATACATTTAAAATAATTCATTCTTATTTTGCTTAGACATTATTGAAAAATTATTAATACTTATGATAAAAAAATATTAACAAAAAGTAAGTAATTTTAATAGTTTTATCATCACGAGTTTGAGCATTTTTTAATGTAGGTATTTATCAACGCAAATTTTGAATGAAATAAAATCGATATTGAGTTATTATGTTAAAATGCTGGTATGGAGAATAATTAATCATTCTCATCGGAATCGCCCTGTACCGTGGCAAGAATACGATCGCAAGACCATCGTTCGACGAAATTTAAATAAGGAACTCCAGTCCAATTTTTTAAATTTTTTTAAATGAATAACCTTCTAACTTAAATAACTGCATATTTTATTTATTTTTTATAGTTAGTTTTAATATATAGTTAAAATAAATGTCAAAGTTTTAATTTTTCAAGATCCCCCGAAAACCACGTATCTAGTGTGACGTCATCATGACCAAAAGTTATATTTATTTTCAACAGATGTTGTCATTTTGTATGGAAGAAGCTATGAAACTATTTAATAAGTAAAACGTTTTTTAGGTAGAATTATTTATTTATTATATTATATTTATTATATTTTTCAATATTATTACGGGAGAGTGGTATTAAAATTGTTTGAAATTATTATTTTTTTAGCTTTAGGAATCGAAATCAATATTATGGAAACCGAAGCATCAATTTTGTAGGCAACTGGAATCAGCTGTTCGTCGCCCGCCATTTTGAAAATCAGAATTGCAGCATTGCGACAGGCATTTCTGGATGTTTTTAGACAGTAAAAGTTTTTGCATATTTTAAATAATATAGATAAACTAAGAGATACTCTATTTTTGATGCTGAATTATTTAGGCCAAAATAATTTTTCAGTTAAAACAATAACTATTATATGTCTAAATCTCTATAAACCAATAACACGGAATGTTGAATGGCTTGTCATAATTTTCAATACAAATATGACGGTGACTGGAGAATTATGGACGCGGTGACGTCACGCCTCACAAATTCAAAAACACAAACTTGACAGGCTTTTTTAATTATGTCTTTTAAAATGGACTTTTTAATATTTTTTTAAAAACTCGACGTTAAATATTATTTAATAAAACTTAAATATTCAGAATCAGCGTTTATTGGTCTAAATGAACATATTTTTTTAAAGCCATAATATTTTTCACTGGAGTTCCTTATTCTCGGCCGCTGGTTAATGGCTCTTAAATAAATAAATAAATTCTGCTTAATCTTTCAGTAGGTATTTCAGTGGTATCTAATCAAAAAGCTGGCATCTTAAAAGATTGAGGAATCCTGACAGCAGTCAACAGAAACATGATTGAACAAAAAAAAAAACTATTTGAATCTCAGTCGAGTCCGAAAAGAATCTTATCCGTCAGCGCTTTATAAAACCAATGAAAAGTTTTCCCGGAAAAAAACGTTTATTTGGGCCAATAAAAGTTTATGGCGGTAAACGTATTCATTATAGACAAACGAGCGGGATTCTACCAAATAGAGGATTCTTTTAATTATTTTGATTAGGCTAATGGATAATGGATACAAGAACAAGATCAAAACGTCATAATTCACCCAGAAGCGGGCAGCAACTCTTGAAAACAGGTGCGAGAGAGATTTATGTAAAGGTGTGGTGAGAGATTTAGGATTCTGCAGTTGAAACGTACCGAAGAATAGCAAAGATTGAGAGAGGCGTTAAAATATTCAACTTCTGGAATTTGGACTAAATTTCAATTTTGTATAAAAGTTTTTTTGTTTAATAATAAGTGAAAAAGGAAAACTCACAGAGTAACTATTTATATGCATGTGTGCAAGTACATGTATTTATATGGATGTGTATGTATGTGTATGTTTATATATATATATATTTTTTATATTCCTCTAATATATTTAAATACTTTTTTTTTCTTCTAAATAACCAATGTACAATAACTATTAAAATTTGAAAAAAAAAATACATATAAAACTTTCTATTACAACACATAAATACTTGTCATACATAAACATAAATAAACACGTAAACACCTCAGCACAGGTTCTCCTAGTTCACGAAACATACAACAATACCTATCCACAGTTTCACCTTCACAAACCTACCTTACACCCAACATAATAAAATTACAAAATATATTATGTAAAAATGTTTTCAAAATTGATCTATAGGTAAATACTGTAATAGATAGAAATAAATAAATAAATAAATAAACTTTTTGCACCGTTGTAACATTCTCATTTTCATTTTGCAACATTTAGGGATGAAAGTAGACTGAATGCTGTAGAAATGAGATCCCTGAGGCGTATGTGTGGTAAAACCATGTATGATCGTGTGAGAAATGTGGAGATCCGCAAAGAATGCAAAGCTGTTCTAAGCGTAAGTAAGATTAAGATGATGCCTTGCGACATAATGCAAAATCATACAAAATCGTGTATTTTTGTTTTGAAAATTTAATCGCTTAAAAGTATTTTAGATGCTTCAATTAAATACTGCGTGTAGAACATATCTTTGCCCTTAAAAATATCGGTCATTTTTTTTATAAGTCTTTTAATAAGCCTAGAAAAAAATAAAGTATAAGGTCTATAAAAAAACACTTTCAAGTGCAAACTCTCCTACTTGTAAACCCCTCTTCATATTTAATTTTATTGCATAATGTGGCAAATTTAGTTTCTTTTATGATAATCGCGAAAAAAGTCGATATTTATGCATGAACTTCCCGAAATAAAATAAAATGTGCATTTTCGCGTTGTTATTTTTGACATCAATCAAGACCGCCGGCATTCGACGAAAATGTTATTTCAAAGTGAACCTTATGCCATGGACGTAAGAACCACACAATCGTCACCGCCTTTTTGTCGCATTCTCCACCCAACAGTTGTGGTGGACGGACGTCCTTGACGTCCGTGACTCTCTGCGCCGTAAAATGTTATTCGAGTTTACGTACTATCGATTTTAAAATTTCCTAGTTATATACGTAGATGTTTGAATATACCGGTTAACCACTTTATAATTTACTTTATTTATATAATAATACTCGTATTTGAAAAAAAATATATAATTCTGTTGCCAAATGTCGTTTGAAGTAGGCAATAACTTTGCCAATGATTTGACATTTACAATTTTAAATCTGGCGCGCTTTTGAGTATTAAACAGTGACAACAGTACCGCACAGTGAGCAAATTTCAATATATCGTTAACAATTTAATATTTATAAATTCGTTTCATTTTCCGTATAAAGCGACTTCCTTGAAGTACTCGATTCACATTTTGAAAAAGTTATATTATTTTTATTTAAAAAAACACGATTTTTTAAATTCCGCCGTAACATTAACGAACTTAATTATTTTTACGTTGTTAACACTGGCATAAATCTAACTATGCACATGAAATCTCCGTAGAAGAGAAACGTATTAGCTTTAATTAATTAACTTTTATTGCCAAGTTCTTACTTTTGGGGAATGATTAAATATATTTTTTTTGTTTATTAATACCTAAATTACAGTCCGAAGCTTTCCCTTTCAGTTGTTAACCGCCAAGCTGTTGGTGAATATTTTTGTTGAAAATTGTTATTTCCAATATTTTTATTTTTAAATAAATGCAAATTGTCCAAAAGAATTTTAAACAATCTAATTTATTAGCAGTTCAAATATAATTGTAGGCCTCCTGGTCAAATGCATTTGACGGCCTCCGTGTTTGAGGGGAAAGTCGATCCGATGGTCGCGGGTTCAAATAATTAAATATAATTTATTATGGTATATTTGTGGCATGTTCCGGAATGGAAGATACTCTCAGTATCGCCCTGGTGTAAGACCAAAATTCGAAATTTAAACGTTGCTTAGTGACCAGATCTGAATAGTCGGGTACTTCCCCACATTCCTCTTCCCCATCTCTTTCGCTTCCTCTCTACCTTCAGCCTCACAACATACCCCAATTGGGGATGCCATAGTCTCACTGACTCCAAATTAGCAGTAGTTGAGATTCTTGTGTGGTATTCACATAAAAAAAAAATAAAAAAGGCACTAGAAAATAAGATAAATTTTCTTGATAGAAACAACGCCATAATTTTGTTAACTGTTAATTAAAGTTTAGTCGGTATTGTATAAAACAGATTCCCAAGAATGAAGATTTTTTTTTATCCACTTAAAATTTGGAGTTCACCACTCTCAGTCAATTACTTAACTGTAAACTAAATGTTTGCATTAATGTACCCTCCTCCACACAGAGCAAATGATTCCTTCATATATTCCGTCATCTTCAAAATTCGCGTTAATACATCCCTTCTTACAGATCCTCTTTAAGCCGCCCCACAACGCTGCCCAACTGGTTGCTTGAAAATAAAAACTTTTCAATAGAATTCTAAAGAAATGTGAACTGCAAGAGTGTATAGAAGAGTTAAATAAATCGTATGATAAAATAACTGTAAATTGCATATTAATAACTACCTATAAAGTTATATTATAAAAAATAATTTTAAAATTCAAAATTATTAAACATTTTTTATTAATAAACTATACAAATCTTAAGTACGTTCAAATGTTTTATAAACCTAGTCTATTCCGTGCGAAGGAGAGCGGTTCATCTTGGTTCATGAGTTTAAAAAACAGTCTTTACTGCCTCCTGTAAAATTTGATAAATGAAAGTTACTTGTTCTACAAATTAGGCCCATAATATGTTAATTTTACCATGTATTTTGATAATCATAAATAAGTATTTAATATAATTATTATGTTCATATTTTTCACAATTTTTACCACAGTGTATTTGAGGGCGGAACTCGGGATTTATGAGCCTGACGCCTCTCGTCTATTATTGGTTGTCAAGTTTTCTCAAGTATTTTATAATCCCTCGCAAAACAGACGATTTCGAATTTTTCAAGGACTATGGGATCACCTTAAGAAAGGGACGCTCAGATGGTTTGGGCGTGTAGAGCGAATGAATGAGGAAAAGAGTGTAAGGAGAATATATGACGCAAATGTGAATGGTAGACGAAGTCGGGGACGCCCGAGGAAGACATGGCATGACCAAGTGAATCAGATGCTTGAGTCGGGAGTTGTCAAGAGTCAGAATAATAGAAGAGCATGTATGAGACGATGTATGAATGGGGAAACGGCGTGGTTAGTTAGTTAGTTAACATTTAGTGCCATTTTGGAAGGCGGGTATGGGTACCGCCGCCTGAGAACCATTTATCGGATAGCTAACACATCTGCCATAGATAACCCCAAGAGATTAGCTACGTTTGGTGATTTAGCAGGGGTGCCCGGGTTCACGGGGTGAAGTTTGTCCAGATCTTGATGTACGCATCTGCCCGCCAGCTGCGTGGCAGGCCGGATCTTTTCATCTGCTGGAGATAGATTTCTCCAACAGGACTCTCTCGCCTTTAGCCTTGCACCGCATTGGGAGGGCTGGATTCATAGGTCCGTCGCTCTTGGAGACACTGACCCCCAGATTTCAACCCTATATATTCAGTGGATTCAGTTTTGGTGGATTAATTCTCTTTTTTTTAAAATTTAATGAACGTTTTCGTTAAAATCGTTTGTTTTTGGTGAATTATTATTTAAAACCACGTGGAGTGACTTACGGCAGAGGTGTTGGTTGTTCAATAAATCGTTACCAGGGTGGTAGTACTCGTACCCGCCTCCCAAAATGTAAAATATTATTATTCACCTTAAAAAATTGGCGCAGTAAATACTATATTTTTATGTACTTAGTAGGTACCAATGACTACCCCATACATTACTTGAGAGGGAATAACCAGACAAAACCGGAAATATGTCATTTTTAAATCAAATTTTAGACGCATTCCACAAAAAATTATAAATTGATTTTAAAAGACTGTTTTTTATCTAGTAAAGCTGTTTTTTAATCTTGAGAAAATATATTTACTTTTAGTTCAAGAAGGTTTTACCGCAGGTCGTTGGCAGATTTGTTAAATTTTCAAACAAAATTTTGTATTATACAACACACATTTCAAATCATATGATTATGCGGTAAAATAATTTGACAAATAATTAGGGAAAGCTACTTTTCAGAATTTTAATTTTTGTTCAAATAAAATCATTAAAAAAAAATCCGCGCCCTTATTTTGTGACGAAAATACTTCAGATTATCTATTTATTTACGGTCATACAAACTAATATATTTAAAAAATTGTATTCTTATTTTGCTTCGACATTATTGAAAAATTGTAAATACTTATGATCAAAAAATAATTAAAGAAAGTACATAATTTTAATAGTTTTATCATCACGAGTTGGAGCATTTTTGAATGTAGGTATTTATCAAAGCGAATTTTGAATGAAATACAGTCAATATTGAGTTATTATGTTAAAACGCTGGTATGGAGAATAATTAATCTTTCTCATCGGAACCGCCCTGTAGGGTTGCAGGGGTACGATCGCAAGATCATCGTTCGACGAAATTTAAATTCTCAGCCGCTGGCTCTTAATGGTTACGTATAAAATATGAACTCATTACTTTAATTACTTAAAATTATTAAATCCCCTAACTCCTTAATTAAAGAAAATAAAGGAGTTAGGGGATTTTCGTGGGATCAACTGTCATAGAATCTTAATAATACTCTTCCATGGAAGCATTAGTTTGTAGTTGGAAAATGAGTGTGCATTATTGCAGTTATTTATCACTAATTAATAGGTACGTGTATTGATGTATTATGTGGTGCAACTACATTGCAGTTAGAAAATTTAATAAAACTATATATATGGAAAACGTGATATAGATGTATCTAAGTAGATATTACCAGTAGTTATAAATATTTACCAAACTAACATAAAACACCCTACCTCAAATTGAAGAGACTGAATGTTTTCCAACTTTGTTTTTTACCAATAGAGAGACTTAACTTAAAAACTTTGCCGGCGATGCGAAAATTTATTTGTGAGGGAAAGGCAATAAATTTATTTGTGAGGGAAAGGCAATAAATTTACAGTAATTATAACAATGATAATAATAAAAACGTTTGTTCGTCAATTGTTTTTTACAAATATATAAATCTTGTTTATTTAAGGCCCATTAAACAGCGGCTGAGAATTAAAATTGCAAAACCCTTGCAACTTTACAGGGCGGCTCCTATGAGAAAGATTGATTTTTCTCCGCCCAGCATTTTTAACTAAAAACGCATTTTATTTCATTCAAAATTTGCTTAAATGTATACCTACATTCAATTTAGCACATTTTAGCAATAAAAAAGCTCAAACGCATGATGATAAATTTATTAAAATTATCTAATTTTTGTAATTATTTTTTGATAGTAAGTATTTATAATATTTCAATAATAATATCTAATCAAAATAAGTTTATTAGTTTGTAAGATCATAAATAAATAGACAAGTTGAAGTATTTCGTCGCAAATCACGTACACCGATTTTATTTTTAATGTTTTTTTTAAAATTAAAATTAAAATTTTGAAAATTGGTGTTTCCAGATAATTTATTAATTTATGTGTTGTAACATTTATTTTGAAAATTTATCAAATCTGCCAACGATGAGGTATAATATTATTATAATAAAATTAAACATATTTTTTCAAATTTTAAAACATGTCTTAACTAGATAAAATAACAATCTTTCGAAATCAATTTATATTTTTTTGTAGAAAATAGTCGATACATCTAGAATTTGATTTAAAAACGACATTTTTCCGGTTGAATGGTTATTCACTCTCAAAAGTGATTCTATCGTCAAATGGGTCACTGCTCGTACAGTCAGAATTTCTTCCTGAATGCAGTGGTAGGTTTTCAGCAGTATAATCCCCCAATATAATACACATAACAATACATATATTTAATAAAAAAATTATAATTAAATTAAAATAAAATTCAAATCAAAGCAAATAATATAATAATGAATTTTATAAAATATGTTATGATAAAACTATACTAATAGACAGAACAATTTGTCATAACAGACCCGATATAGTTTTACAAGACAAAATAAAAAAAAACTTTTATTATTGATGTCGCTATTCCAAATTCCTGTAATATTCAAAAATCTGTTTCTGAAAAAATTAGAAAATATACAGATTTAGGAAATGAAATTAAAAGAACTTGGCATTCTCAGACTATAAAAATTAACCATTTGTTATTTCGGCTACTGGCATTATACCTAGCTCTCTCATTCAAAATTTAGGTTTATTAGATTTGTCAAAGAATCTTTACATAAAAATGCAAAAATCAGTCATATTAAAAATATATAGGATTACGAAAGATTTTTTGAATATTTATATTCAGGGATCAGTAGGATTTATCGGTCCAGTTAGGAGTTCTATCGAGCCGAACCCTCTGATATGAAAATATCTGGAGTCGGTGAATTATTTTCCCATCGGGTCTCTGGTAGGTTGACATGTTGTTCTTGTATTGTTTTGTATTTATTATACTTATACAGTGCAATTGCGTAGCGTGGATTGACTAGATGATCATTTGTGGAAAAGTGTGTGGAAGGGTTAAGTTTTTCCTGTGGGGAAGATTTAACCCGGACATAAAGTCTAAAGAACAATAAAAAAATCAAAATAAATAATATAATCACAAAGACACGTAGGAATTCTTTTCATTGTAAATTCTATCAAATAAGATGTTGTGCGGTTGACTGCGCAGTCAACAACCATTCACCGCTTCTTGAAACAATGCAACGATGTCGATATTCGAATAGACAGTGGTATTTCATTCCAAAGTTTTGATGATGAATATCTGAAACTACCCTCAAATACAGCAGTTTTATGTCTGGGGAGAACGAGTAAATGGTATTTTTGGTATGTATTGTGTGCATGAGAATCACGGGACCACTGCAGTCTATTAAACTGATAGGCAGGAACCTTCGAATTCATCAAATTGTATATTTGTCACGCATATACAAGTTGTGTAAAGTTGACAGCTGACTTGTGCATATTTCAAGAATACAAAAATTTTACTGATCTTAATTCAAGTGGATTGAAATTGCTTGGGGGCGTCCCACGTGGCAGAGATCAACATACAAGGTTAGTGTTTCTGTGTTTTTCCCTTGAGATTTGTCAGATTGCTATTTTTTTGTGATAAATTGTCCGCGCAAGATAAATTCATAATCATATTTTTTAGTATTATGCTCAGAGAGTTTTGGAGTTTTTTACACGTCCCAGGCTCGCATATTATAATGCATAATATTTCCTTCTTTTCGACAGATTTAGAATCTGATGCCGATAGAGGTAAGACAAGATATGCTCGCGTCTCGTAAATAAATTTGTAACAAAGGTTTTCCGTTAGAATAAATTTGTAACAAAAGAATTTTCGGAAGCCCTCGGAAAGCCGATGGATGAGTGTACTAGAATCCACACATGTATTTATCAAATACCAAGATTCGATAAACAATCAATATCGGATGCAAATACATGATATATATTGAGAACCAACAGTTTACGTCGGCTCGTAAATACGTTCCAAATAAAACGGCATTAAACATTTGAAATGTTTTTCTTTGAGCAATTTAAACTCACTTGAACACATGTTGCCATGTCGATGTTTATAAACTGTTACCAACATTACGCGGTGACGGGTCCAATATGGCGGACCATGCCAGTGTGAGGGCTTCCGCAAGAATAACACAGATTATAATATAATATAATATAATGAATATTCCCCATACATCAACCTCAAGTGATGTTTAAACTATAAAAGTGATCAAATCTCGTTAAGATTGCGGCTTGGATTGTAATCAAGTTATGACTAAAGATTTTAAGAGGCTTGGGGAAGAGATGAGATTAGGGTTACGCAATTACAGGGCTTGCAAATCCCACACCTTTTAAAATCCCACGGGATTGGGGGACAGAATCCCGCGCGATTGCGGGACAGAATTTAGATATCCCGCGGGAAGTGTGGAATTGATATTAAACTGGTATTAAATTAAAAATTATGTTAACATTTCGGAAACATTTTTTTAAATTCAGTATAAATAAATAAATAATCTTTGATACTAGTTTATTATAAAAAAAATACTTTGAAAGGGTAAAAAAGGGGGTATTTCACCATCGTCCTGATAGCTTATATATCCACACAATAACGAATATTTAAATTAACAAATAAATACCTACAAAAAACTCGGTCTACTTATCCTATATTTTTTTTATTTAAAAAAAAAGAAAGACAAACATTCCCGGGTTACGAATAACCTAACAATGTTTGAAAATCTCCTGCTACAACCACAGAAAGCCGAAAATGTTGCTTGTGTTGTGATGGAGGACTTAGCCAGCCGAGGAATCGAACACGGGACGCCCGGGTGGGACCCAAACGCGATGCCCACTCAACCACTGACCGGTCATCACTATTATATAACCACTATTCACAGTTTTAAGTACTGAATTAAATTAATTAAACTCAGACTTTTAAATAAAAAATCGTGTTTAATAAATCGAAAACGTTATCCTATGTATAAACTATGATGAGATGATTACTTAAAAATATTATTAAAACATTTATATAAAATGAAATATAAAAATATATTTTAGAAAGGGTAAGAATTGCATTTATATAATACAAACTTCTGAAACAAACAATAATAATTAGGAGGTCTAAATAACAAAAATATATTTTTTATAAATATAAGTACCTATTAATATGAAAATAAATTTAACCCTTCAAAATTTTAGCGTATTTTTCAGATGTTAAAAATATTTCCGCTTTTCAATAAAATGCAAATAAAAATGGAATATTTCTGAACATATCCCAAAACTAAAAACTGTTTTTGAAAATTGATAAAATACGCTTTCAAATTTTATAATTCAAAATAAACGTATAATTTTTGAAATATAAAACATAAAAAAGTTTTAAAAACGGCTCATTTCACGCTTTTTCTAACAAAAATTACTAATAACAAAAAAATTAAAACACATGTATATATTTTATTAGACAAATGTATCATAAACGTTATTGTTATCTCACTTATTTGTCTTTCCATATAAAAATAATTAATAAAAAATTCTCAAAATTTCAATTTTATTTTTCAAATTGCGATTCAAAACTTTGGTTTCATAAAGGTAAACATTTTATTTTTTTGTCGTTATTTTTTAGATTAGACTAAAAAGCGTGATGTTTCGTCTTTTTAACACTGTTTACAATAAAATTCTCACTCTGATAGTAATGGAGTTACAGCGATTTATACGAGACGCATGTGTGCTGGGACAAATCTGGTCTCCCGCCATTCAAAGGGTTAAGAGATCGCAGTGCTAAAAAAATATTTTGTTATTAATAATACTTAATTGATTTAAAACGATGA
This sequence comes from Glyphotaelius pellucidus, assembly GCA_936435175.1. Taxonomy (NCBI): domain Eukaryota; kingdom Metazoa; phylum Arthropoda; class Insecta; order Trichoptera; family Limnephilidae; genus Glyphotaelius; species Glyphotaelius pellucidus. The sequence continues at coordinate 34,905,142 of OW386548.1, forward strand.
ATAAAGGAAGTCGTTTTAGCAATTATTTTAGCAATTAGCAAGTCGTTTTAGCAATTATTTACGTCAATTGTGCAATTGGGGTGGTCAGCGCGCAGAAGTGGCGTAACCCTCAAAACTATCGAGCTGAGATAATTGAGTTAAATTTTTAATACGTGAAGGTTTTTTAAATAAAATTTGCAAAAAGTATTCACAATGAAACAATTGACGTTAACACAATTGAAACAAACACATAATTTAAAACCAGATTGTCAATATTATTTAGGAATTTTTATTCCTTACTTTAATTTTTATAAGACTGAGATTATTCGATATTTTCCCACGACATTAATAATTTATTGCCAAATTCATTGAAAAACTCGAAGAACTCATTATTTTTTCTGCTATATAATATCATCAGTAAATTTTCCCAGTAGGACCATAAACGGGTACTTGTTCAGTGAAAAATCGATGGACTGTTTGCACTTTGTAGCCCAAATAAACAAAGAAAATTATTTCAATAACCGGGTCTCGACTCGTTAAATTTTCCTTGTTAATTATTACAATATTGCTCTACATCCATCAGAACACACTGTCAGCTGTGGGAACTGTGGCTCGCGTTAATTTTCTGACATTAATTTTTGTAACTTTACGAGAAATTTTTAAAAATCCTAATTTGTTTCCGGGATTTCGTTATTGGAGAAAGCTGAAATATTTATACGAGGGGCTCCAAGGGGCTCCAAGGGGCTGCGGCCGCGAGGAACGATTTTACGCTCAATCCGGTAACACTATCTTGTAGCCTGGTTTCCCCAGGCCAAATCCCCACTTTGCTGCACTCTCTGCGATGTTTAGTCTCGGCGTGGCAGCCGTGGGGAACCCCACACAGGAGGCCAGGTTGAAAATATTTTCCCTCAGAGCCTGTGTCATATTTGGGAATGCTATGTGGAGGGTCTTTTTAAGGAGAGGAAGCTCTGGGAAAGAAAAATGGTGGGTAGGATTTTAGAGGTTAGTACGTCCACGAGTGACAGACGTATGAATACTTCCCTCCCGTTGCGGTGCAAGAGGTTGGATGGAGAGAGATCGGCTGGAGAGGTCAGAGGATCTCCTCAAACCGGCCTTTCATCTATAATTTCTAATGATTAACACATTATCCGGAAAAATTAGGTAAATATTAAAGTGCGCCACATATTATTATATATAACACACTCGTTAAAACGCAAAAAGCAATAATAAAAAATAATCCTGAAGTACCCATATTAACTCCATCAAAAGAAATTTTTTTAAATTTTATAGGTTTAGCATTATAAAACTGTACTAAAAAAATGCACTTTTTTACATGAGCTCCACACAAGAGGCCCTGAGGAAAATAGTTTGCCATCTATAGGAATGCTGTGTGGAGGTTTTTTTAAGGAAAAGGAGGAGAAGAGAGTTCTGGGAAGGAAAAGGGTTTAAGGAGTGGGTAGGAATCTGGGGTTCAGTGTGTCCTGGTCATCCGCCTCCAATACCTAGACAAACCTCACCCCGTGAACCCGGGCACCCCTGCTTAATCACCAAACGTGATTTGCAGAGGTGTTGGTTATCCAATAAACGTTCCCGGGGCGGCGGTAAAACTACTTAAATTTAAAGAAAAATGAGTACCTTAGTGACCAACCACCTACACTACAAGGACAAAATCCTCAAATCTACTAAACATTCCAAAATTAAATACATCTTTTGGTCAGAAAAATCATAATTTCCATGCTACAAAATTATATGATTCCCTTCCAATTGAAATTGAAAAACGCCATGGAGATACAAAAGTTAAAAAAAGACATCAAATTATGGCTAACTAAACACGGATGAGGAAATAATTAAAATTATGAAGTAACACCAACGCAACTTACAGATAAAAAAACATAAACACTTTTTACTTGTCTATTTCTATTTTGTGGAAACAAACTAGTTGACGAGGAAATCATGATCAACACCCATACAACAACCTACAGTCCGCCTCGGAACAGGAATACCTAGTGAGAAGGACTGAGAACAAACTACTTCACTTTTTATTTTTGCTTTACCTTATATTGTATTTTTACTTTACATGATATTGTCGTTAAACAAAATAAATTGAAAAAAATATTGCGCAATAGGACTTGAATTTTATGGTTTGCGGGGAGGGCCGGACGTTGCATAATCTGAAATGTTACTGAAATTCGATAGAGTTTTCAAATCCCTTTGTGTCAAAATAAGATTACCAAAAACAGTACTCGCTTTTTTTTTAAATATATTTAATTTTTTTTTAATTCTGTCGGCGGCGTAGCTGATTCAGAGTTTGTGGATACAAGAAATATATGTATTAAAAAATGTTTGTGTATTTGTTAGTTCCTCCTTTGGCCGTCCGTCAATTGCTTTTTTCTAAAAGAAAGAAAAATCTCCCGGTTACAAGTAAATCTTCCTCACCATTCGATTTAAAGCACTGCTTGCAGGACTGCACGCAGTCTCTGCAAATCGGCAAATCTTTATCAGACACATTACTTATAAATTCTTACTTATAAATTTTCTATAACATACGAAACATTTAAAACAAGAAAACTATAAAAATTGTCTATTATGCATTAATTCAGTCAGTACGGCATTATTGGTTGGGGAGGGGCCTTTAAGATTTCCTTACAGCCCATAATTACAATTCAAAGAATAATTATAAAAATCATCCTTAGGAAACCATACGACTTCCCTACTTTAGAGATATTTCGGAAATTTAATGTACAATCTATCACAGAATTGTATAAAAGAAACGCCATACATCAAATTTATAAAGAATATTTTATCAAAAAAATTCACCTCTCGGACAGCATAAGCAATAGATTCAAAACTAATGGCTTAAGGGGGTAGTCTAGTCTAGAGGCATTAATTGTAGGTGTTTTTTCAAGTGCAACAAAAAAAAAAAAAAAAATATTTTTACCAATTTCTATTTTGTGAAATATTTATTGAACATTAAAGAATCTATTAAAAAAAAAGTCAAACTAAAAAATTGAAAATTCAGAAAGTTACAGGGTGTTGAAGTGGGGGGTCTAAAAAAAATGGCGCGCCCTGGTTGACACGATTGCAACCCTCCCAGTAATCTAAAAAAAAAAAATCAATTCTTAATCCAAACAAATGCGGCTATGGCCCGAACTAAGGAAAAGTAAAAAGATTTTTTTTTCGCAAAATGGCGGCTGTCTGAAATAAAAAAGACGTTTTTGTACCAGTTTTTTGACTTTCCAAATTTTTTAAAAATAGTAAAAATTAATATTTTGTTATAGTTCTAGTTCCCGCCATAGAGGAATGTAGAGAGAAAGCTCACGCCAATTTTCAAGTAAATTGACTTAGTAGAAATTGAGATATCGTGTCAACCGCCTCGAAAAAAGTGGTTTGGAGAAAAGTGGGTTTAAAATTTTGTTCTACTTAGATTTTGGTTAGATTCCGTCTAAACCGCGATATCAAAATGGTTGTAACTTTTAAAATAATGCGAATTTCGAAAAATCCTTTTAAATAGATATTTTTGAATATTTAAACTTTGGAAATATGAAGAAAAAAAAACTTGATTTTTTTTTCTAGAACAGAATACTCCCTTAATGGCCACTCCTATGTTTAGAACGAACACGGCTCAGCACCACTATTTGTATTTAGGTGTGAGATGGTACAATATATTATTGTTCAAAAACAAAATTCGTAAAACCGAAATATTGAAATATGAACAATTCAAAAAAGCAAATTAAGTACCTGAAATTGGATAATGATATATTGTACCCTTAATTTACCCTTACTTAATCTGTAATATTTAATATGAAAAAAAATTATTGTTATTGTTTTTCAATAATTATTTTATTCTAAATTATATACCTATGTCAAATAATGTTTGTATTTAATTCATAAATCTTTGATAATTGTTTACATATTTCATTAGAACATTATTTTTTTGCCTGTAAATACTCTTCCCATAAACACGAGCTCCTAGAGCTCAACTTACAGAGTAGTAGAATAATAATGTTATTATTTATTATTTTAACTTTATGAGTAAAACCTCAAACTGTAATATTTAATTAAATGAAGACATTATGAGCGAAACTCAATCGAAAATCTGGAAACAGAAAAATCAGAAAAAGATATTGGCACCTCTGGGACGCGAACCCAGGATCTCCCTACTTTCCGGGTTGGGCGCTCTTATCCACTGAGCTAAGGTGTCGATATCCAATTCGGTCACTTTTAACCGTACCATACTTCGACTAAGAACCACCCATATTATCTTCATTTTTCTTAACGCATATTTTTATCGCAACGCAATCATTCATAAAGATGGCAGCCAATAAAAATATGCGTTAAGAAAAATGAAGATAATATGGGTGGTTCTTAGTCGAAGTATGGTACGGTTAAAAGTGACCGAATTGGATATCGACACCTTAGCTCAGTGGATAAGAGCGCCCAACCCGGAAAGTAGGGAGATCCTGGGTTCGTGTCCCAGAGGTGCCAATATCTTTTTCTGATTTTTCTGTTTCCAGATTTTCGATTGAGTGTCGCTCATAATGTATTCATTTAATTAAAAAAAAAAAAAAGAATAATAATGCATTATGGTATAACTTTGCAAAATGTAATCACTTGTAATGTTAAAAAAAATCTTGCAAATAAAAAAATAAAAAATAGAGGAATTAGCTAGAAGACGACTGAACCCTCGACGCCTGGGTCGCATTTATACACTCAGCTTCTAGAAATTTAAAGGGTTAATGAATGTAAATATAAAGTTAATGTAAGTGGACGGAACAACGGCGTGGGTTGAAGCAACACTGGTTTTGATGGTAGCCAACGATTTGGGGAAATCTTCGCCTTCGCAGCACGCAATATGGTTTGAGTCAAACAAATAAACATTTTTGTTGGAATATATCAAATATCTAATTTTACTTGCATCTATTAAGCGGCCATCCTAAAGCGAGATTTACGGCTCGGCGAGTGGTGTAAATATATACGCGAGTTCTAGAGATGATCCGAAGGATATGGTGCTTGATAGGGATGGGATTTTGCGGATCCATCGATATTTTATAATACTGTGGGTACCTAACTACAAAAATAAAACTTAATAAGTAGGTAATATTTATATGAAACAGCATTTGGCGCGCCTAGAGGGGTACAACCAAAGCTTCCTAGATCAGCGGTCGGCAATTAGTTTTGGTGGCGTGCTGTAAAAATAAGTCTTTTTTTGAGCGGCCACGCGACCGTCTGCCCGTTTGTGACTGCCCGTCTTATGTCACGTGACGGTTATTTTTTTCAATAGCGTTATTCACAATTCGGGAGGCGGGCATAGGTTTCGCCGTCCCTGGAACCATTTATTAGGTAACCAACACCTCTGCCATAGGTCACCCCAAGTGATTCGCTACGTTTGGTGACTTAGCAGGGGTGCCCGGGCTCATGGGGTTAGGTTTGTCCGGATCTTGGCAGCGGATGCGCCTGGCCACCAACTGCGTGGCAAGCTGGATCGGAAGAGACTGATTGTGGAGATCTTTTGACCTTTCCAGCAGGACTCTCTCGGATCATTGCCTTGCACTGCAGTGGGAGGTATAGATGCATACGTCCGTCACTCCTCGATACACTGACCCCCAGATTTGCCTTAAAATGACCTTCCACACAGCATCCCCAAAGATGACATGAGCGTAAGGAAAATAATGGCCCTGAGGCGAATTATTTTCCTCCGGGCCTCCTGTGTGGAGCTAATGTAAAAAAAACAAACTGCCTATTATTTCCATCGTCCAAGGGCGTTTATAAATGGGGGTTCGAACCCCCCCCCGCTCCACCGGTCTCCGCGCTCTACGGTATAACGTAGAAAAAAGAGTAAAGTGTTCGTAGATTATATTCCTGGAAAATACAACGATATTATTTGCACCATTGCTTTTATCAATGTGATGTAAATAATAAGGTTCGAAAAAACTATCTAATAAATTTCCATCAAGATCAAACCCCCCTTACGGAACCCCCCCGTGTGAATGCTGTAGCCTACGCCTTTACAATAATGTTTCATATTATTATATACAAATTTACCATTTACACAGATTTTCCTATATTTATCGCTTCAAATTTTTAAAACTAAAACATTTTTCCATTTAAGACTAATTTGACAAGGAATTGGAAAAAAACATGGCGTCGTTACGCCTTTAGTTCCTGGTTTGGCCGCTGCGAGATTTTCCTTCATATTATTTGATAGCGTTGCATTTTGAGTGTAGCGAACGCGGGAAGTTGTTTTGACAGGTGGATATTGGAGGGAAAACAGAATTTTGGAGGGTAAATAATTGAAGTTGGATGGAGGTTAGAATAACGCGCTGATCTAATAAGTGTAATTTCAAATATAATAAACACAAGTTGAAGAGAAATGACGGAACACATACCCAAGATAAATTATTATTATATCTACCTATAGCAGAACCGGACGAGAACTGTAAAAACGTAGTAAATAATGTTATTGTGGTTAAAGTCTTAGGATGGGTTTTACAAAGGATTTGAACAATTGAAATTAATTTTAATGTTCTGTAAAAGTTCTATTCAAGTTCTGTTATTATTTCAGTTTTGTGAAGCAACTGGCCTATAATAATATAACTAACAGAATATGAATAGAACTTATTTAGAACTTGAATTGCTCCAGTTCTGCGAAGCAACTGGTCCTCAAGTGATTCATATTCCAATCACTTTTAAGGCTATGTACCTTAGTAAAAAAAGTTTTTATTTTTTATTTTTAAGAATCAAATAAAAAAAAAAAACACTTTCATCGATTTTTTATTTAGATAGGTTGTCGGTCATACCAGTGTCGGTTCTTGACTTTTCAGTGAACTAAAACATAGAGTTAAAAATTGAAAATTACGACACTAGTGATACAGTTGTAGCTGAAAATGATTTTTTATTTATTTTCAAAATGTAAATTTTTCATATGAATATTTTATTTCAGGAAGGCTGTGCCTCTTTTTTTGAATTTTTTTTTTTGAAAAAATATAGTTTTTCAGCTATAAATAATATCAATAATATCCTACTTTTCTTTCTTAACACGAAAAGAAAAGTCTAAAACCGCCCCTGGTATCAGTGGCGTAGCTAGCACGGGCGGTACCCGGGACGGATAGCACAACTGGGGGGTGTAATGGGATAGGTTGGCACAGATTCTAACAGAATATTTACCACAACGGAGGGGGCGAAACGTGATAAGGTGGGACGGCTTATCCACCATAATGGAGGGGGTGAAATGGGATATAGGGTGGAACGGGGTAGAAGATGGGGTGGGGCAAAATGGAATAGTTGGTGCAGGTATCGGTTCTATTGCGTTCCGTAATGCGTAAGTAATTTTTTTTCGACGGTCGAGAGTGTCACCCCTCTTCGGGTATGGCACCCGGGGCGGACCGCCCCCCCTTGCTACGCTACTGCCTGGTATCGAATGAAAAGTTTTTTCAAACCTTTTCTGAAAATTTACGTAAATTCTACCTTCAATTTAAATAAAAAACCGTTTGTTTTGTGATTTGTTAACTTATATGTGCTATTGTGCAAAAAAGTTATTTCCTTTGTCTTATGGTCATTCGTTAGATTTTAAATCTTTACTATTAGATATCAAACTCTTATATATAGATATTCTCAGTACCGGCCTGGGGAAAGACCAACCTCCCTTATCCCTATCTCCTTTCCTTACTTGCCACATTCTGTCTCACAACATAACCTTATAGCGAATGAGATGGTCCCACTGGTTACGGGCAGTTATGAATCTTAACTCACATAAAAAAGAAAAGATTTAATGATCATTGGACGAAAAGTTTCTTGAAAAATACTTTCTTTAAAGTTAGGTAAGAACTTACTTATCTATTACCTTAGATTTTTTTGGTTCATTATTCCTTGTTTGTTCAAAAATATTATCTCCTCTAAAAAGCACCACATTTTTTTGGGAAAGCAATCGATAAAAATATTATTCTTGAGTGTAATAAGAATAAGGCCTGTGTTTCCCATATTCCACAGTTTATGTTAATATATCAAAGAGAAAATGTTTACGCATTGTTGATGAATAGCTCCCCGTATATTTGGTGCCTGAGAAAATACCATCGTAATGGATGGAGTATGTGGCTGAGTGGTCTCACAGAGGCGGGGAGTGAAAAAAGTGGGATAATAATGGAAAATAATAAACTTCTTGAAATGAATATATCAAGGAAAAAAGAAAAAACAGCTTTTTGCTATCTGAAAGTAACATTTTTGTTTTTTTCATAAAATGGTTGCCCTTTTGAATTTTATTACATGTACATAGGTACAGACCGATCTACTAGATCAGTGGTTCTTAATCTGTGTTCGATCGAACCCCAGGGGTTCGGTGAGTCAGTCTCAGGGGTTCGGCGGAACAAGACACAGCCCGAAAAAAATTACGAAGAATATTGTCACTCTCCCATCCCGCCCCATCCTATCCCATTGCGCTCCCCATCCCGTTGTGGTAAATATAGTCGTGACAATAGCCCATCCTATGCTATTACGCCCCCCCCCCCCCCCTTGTGATAATCCGCCGCCACTGATGACACGCCCCGCTTTCCAATTAAGAAGGGTTCGGTGAATGCATATGAAACTGGTAAGGGATTCAGTGCCTTCAAAAAGGTTAAGAACCACTGTACTAGATACTAGATAAATCGCCACATTTTACCGGGTTTGTGATCTAATAGATGCTTTGTGCTCTCTTCACATAACTTAGAAAAAAAATGCATAAAATTGTTTTTTAGCTCCATGCAGGAGACCTTTTTCTGTTGGTGGATGCTGTGTGGAGGATCCTTTGAGGAAAGAAAGTTCTGGGAAGAAAAAAGTATAAGGTTTGGGTAAGAATCTGTGTCTCCAGGAGTGACGGACGTTTCAATCCATCTCTTCCACTGCGGTGCAAGGCGATGGGAGCCCTCCTGGAGAGGTCAAAAGATCTCACTCAACCAGTCTCTCCCGATCCGGCCTGTCATGCAGCTGGAGGGCAGATTCATACACTGCCAAGACCCAGATAAACTTCACCCCGGGCACCCCTGTTGTCACCAAACCAATAAAGTAGCAAATCACTTGGGGTGACCTATGAACTCCACACAGGAGACCCTGACACAGGGCTTATGTCATTTTTAGGGGTTGATGTGTGGAGGGTTTTTTTTAGGACAGGAAGGAGAGGAGAGATCTGGGAAGGAAAAAAAGGTTGAGGGGTGGGTAGGAATCTAGGGTTCATGTGTCCAGGTCATCCGCCGCCAAGACCTAGACAAACCTCACCCCATGAACCCGGGCACCCCTGCTAAATCACCAAACGTAACGAACCACATGGGGTGACCTATGACGGAGGTTGGTTATCCAAAAAATGGTTCCCGGTTCGGCTATTCCCATACCCGTCTCCCAAATCGATATATTTAAATATTTTAACCTTTCAAAAATACAAATCGAACTAGTTTTCAACATTTTCAGCAGAGAATCAGTAAATTACTCCGTGTTTTACTCAAATCAGTTAATATCTGTTATAGATTTACTGTAAACAATGTTTAAAATATATATTTACACGAAATGTTATTTTTACAAAAAATGAAAAGCGTTTTAGTAATAGGTTAAATTATGTATTTGAAGTTCCACTGTGTAACACTAGGCTTGCGCAAAGACATGCATATTTTGTTACACCAAAAATATATAATGCTTTCTATAAGGCTACAGAAATTGATTGTAAAAATATATCCACCTACAGCAAGTATAAAAATGTATTAAAGTCTTGGATAAATACCGTCGACACAAACATTTACTTGCTGTAACATCTGACCTGCTGTAACTTAACCAAATTTTTATTAATCTTTATGAACATGTCTTTTGAATATATTTCAGTAAACACTGAATCTATTTTTTATGTATTTAATTTTATTTTTTTTAAACTTCTACAATATATTGTATGTTTATGAGTAATTATCTGTGTTAAAATCACTCAAGTATACCCACGAACTGGCGATGCCTATGTGGGATTTTTTGGTTAATCTGCTAATCTATTTATGTTATTCTCTACTTTTTTAAAACTGTTTATATAAAAAGTTTGTATTACAAAATTTTACCAACTGTACCAAAAAAATTGTTAATAAAAAAATAAAAAAAAAGATTAACCTAACCTTACCCAAACATTCTTAGTTAGCAATTGTTGAGAGCACAAAAATCCTGCCATTGTCTCCACATAGCCAACTTCTCTTATAAGAAATATATCTTCTCGTATAAAAAGAAGTATCCCAGCTACATTTTTAAAATTTCTTCTCAATTCTGAGGACTACCATTGGCAGGAACGTGTATTATGTGGTAAGAGCCATTAACTAGCGGCCGAGAATTTAAATTTCGTCGAGCGATGATCTTGCGATCGTACCCTTGCAACGGTATAGGGAGGTTCCGATGAGAAAGATTGATTATTCTCCATACCAGCATTTTAACATAATGACTAAATATCGATTTTATTTCATTCCAAATTTGCTTTGATAAATACCCACATTCAAAAATGCTCAAACTAGCGATGATAAAACAATTAATACTATGATTACTTTATGTAATTATTGTTCGATCATAAGTATTTATAATTTTCAATGATGTCTAAGCAAAATAAGAATATAATATATATTTTTTAAATATATTAATTTGTAAGACCGTAAAAAAATACACAAACTGAAGTATTTTCGTCACGAAACAAGGGTGCGGATCTTTTTTATAATTTTATTTGAACTAAAATTAAAATTCTGAAAAGTAGCTTTCCCAAATAATTTATTGATTTATTTTACTGCATTATTATATGATTTGAAATTTATGTTGTAAAATACAAAATTCTGTTTGAACATTTATCAAATCTGACAACGACCTACGGTAAAACCTTATTGTACTAAAAATAAACATATTTTTTTAAATTAAAAAAATAGCTTTACTAGATAAAAGAACAGTCTTTCGAAATGATTTCATTTTTTTTGTGGAAAAGAGTCAATACGTCTAAAAGTTGATTTAAAAATGTCATATTTCCGGTTTTGTCTGGTTACTCCCTCGTAAGCACTCAGTTTTCCAACCGTTTTGAACGACTCACGGTGGTTCCCTTGGAACAATCTAGCTAGACAAAAAGATTTCAACGAATATTTATGTACAAAAACATTCTCACAGCATAGAAAACAGTCATTATGTTCGCATCGATAAAAAAATTAAAACAATACGCGCTACACGTGGCAACGATGTAAACACGACACTTTGAATGTGCCAGGCGGCCTCCCTACGGCTCATCTCTTTCGGGTGTATGTGCTGTTCGGTCGTTAGTGTTGTTATTTGAAATCGGAGAGGAAATTACGTCAAGAGAAAAATTGAAGTCCATAGTATGTTCTTTCAAATTTACATAAGTATTTATTAATTTGCTTCTTTCATATAAACAGATTGTTAAGACTTATTTGAATCATTGTACTAATACACGCAATTTATTTATATTTTATTTTACTTTGAAAATTCTGTAACAGTGGTTGAAATAAATGTAAATTTTTAAAATATTTTTTTTTTATCATATTGTGACCCTTTTGCATCACATTCCGTGGAAAAATATTTTTGTCTAGCTAAAATGGGATTTGGGACCACTGTGGCGGCTGGCTCATCAACAATCATGGAATTCGTACTTCTACGCCACTGATTCTTATATAACTAATCCTGCGGCTGGATATGACTAAATTTTATGATCGTGCTAGCAACATGTTTGTGTGTTTAGCACAAAATATTTCATCCGGATGGTGTTTGTTTACCAGAGATATGCAGTACAAGTGCCCGAAGCCCAGAGCCCAATAAACCGCTCTGAAAAACAAAAAGCATGCATATTTTATTATTGCGGCTAATTAGAACTTCATCGACTTTTGTTCGACAGGAGTTTTCTATCGAGCTTTTTTTATTCGAGAAATGCAACTGGTCAGTGTTAACTGCCGTAAATAAGGCTGTCCGCGCAACCTTAAAGTATTATTCGATGATTTAATTATGAACGAATAAAAAAGCCCGACTCTTTGTTTGCGTTCCGCGAATTCCGATGTTTTTTTGGAAATGACTCGTGGCGGTTATTATTGCATTCTTCCGTCAGTCCGACATGATTTAGCGTTATCATACAAGATATGATACACATGTTTTTCGTTAATTATACCCACATAATGTGTATTTATTTTATTGCTGGAATCTTGATCAAAACTAACAAATAATATTTATTGAAGTCAAAACTTCTTGTACATCTGTAGGATTTAGCCTGCGAAAGAATGAGATAGTTAAAATCAGTCTCCTCTTTGTGCAGTTCTTCGTAGTCTCCTTCATTCTCATTCTTGTCTTCTTCAGTTTTCTGAAGGTTTCACTTCTACCGCTTTTGAAATGCACACTCTGATTTTTTTAAATGTTATGTTACTTATAGATTTGAGATATACAGCATTGAATTGGCGAATAGTTACCCTACCATCAAGTTTTTTTAAATAAAGATTAAAATCGTGGTATTTTTAAATAGACAATTTTTCATATCACGTTTTTTTCCAACATGGATACATTTTAAACAAGATTTGGGTGGATTTCATGGGACATTTGATATGAGATCTGGGGGGATTCTATGGAACATTTTATACAATATCTGGATGGGTTCCGTGGGAAATTTTATACGAGATCTGAGTGATTTTTTCATTGATTCCTTTTTAGAGCTCATTTTGGCGTTGATTCATTTTTAGAGCTCATTTTGTCATTGATTCCTTTTTAGAGCTCATTTTGTCGTTGATTCCTTTTTAGAGCTCATTTTGTCATTGATTCTTTTTTAGAGCTCATTTTGTCATTGATTCCTTTTTAGAGCTCATTCTGTCATTGATTCCTTTTTAGATCTCATTTTCTCATTATTCCTTTTTAGAGCTCATTTTGTCATTGATTTCTTTTTAGAGCTTATTTTGTCATTGATTTCTTTTTAGAGCTCGAGCCTTTTAGCTCTACCTTTTTAGAGCCACGCTCGCGGAAAAGTTAAGTAAAACAAAAGAAAAAGCATTCGTTACGTTAACCGTTGTCCGTTGTTTATTTGAAAGCTTCTTTATCTGACATTTAATGGCGAAAACGGGTTTGATGGCCATTAGCATCGCTTTGTTGGCATTCTGTATGGTGTATGGTGGTGCCAACGTTATGGGGGAATAATTACTATTAAACACGGGAAGCTTTTATATCCGGAAGTAGACGGTCGTAAATGGGCGGGACGGACTTATGTAAAAACAATCGTAAATTATTGCTTTCAAAATAATGAAGTGATAATGACGTTATAATAATTATATATGTATAGAAGGTATATACTAATAGTGTTCTGAACAAGGGACTTCGCATCCGAAAGTGCATGTTTCTAATTTTTTCTTATTAATAAATATATATTTTTTTAAAAATCGTAAGATTTATAAGTAGGTACTTCAATACCTACCTACTTAAATATGTATTAAATTAAATTATACGTAATTATACGTATATTATATATATTATACGTAACTTTTTTATATCAAATTTTGAAGCCGGTTTGGGTACCGCCGCCCTGGGAACCATTGCGCATTGATAACGAAGACCTCCACCATAGGTCATCCCAAGTGGTTCACTACGTTTGGTGATTTAACAGAAGGTGCCCGGGTTCATAAGGTGAGGTTTATATAGGTTTTGGCGGCGGATGCATTTGTTCACCTACTGCGAGGCGGGTTGGATAGGGAGAGACTGGTTGAGGGAGACATTTTGACCTCTCCAGTCGGACTCTCTCAACCTACCGCTTTGCACCGCAGTGGAAGGGGTGGATTCATACGTGTGTCACTCCTGGACACCTTGACCCCTAGATTCCTACCCACCCCTGAACTTCCTGATCCAAGAACTTCCTCTCCTTCCTTTCCCTAAAAAGATCCTTCATACAGCATCCCCAAAGATATGCGCTGAGGGATTTTCTTCCTCAGGCCTTCCGTGTGGATCTATTATAAAAAAGGAATTATACAATTTTTTCAATGACAATTCTTTTTCAGGCTAGTAGGTGCAGGTAACATAATATTTATTGTTCCGATTTCACAGCTCGTAGAAGAATTCACGCTCATGAGAACTCTGACGAAATTAAATGGCCACCATCTTGAACCGGAAACGGAACGTACATACAAATTTGCAGACAGAGAAATACCAAACGAGTCAAAACAGGAATTCGCTAGATTACGCCAATAATAACAAAGACAACACACAAAAAAATAATCAGATTAAGTTACCAACCGGACTTGAACCTGGATGTACTACTTGTCGAATAGCAGGTATCTATTCAATTTCTTGATGTGCCTAATTCTAATTGATGTGCCTATTCCTTTAAATTTTTTAAAAATACTTCCTTGGTCTCTTACCACTTTAGGCAGATATAAAACATATCTTCTTCTTAAGAAGAAGCCATGCAAAATCATACATGTTTTCAAAATTTGATCGCTTGATGCTTCAATTAAATACTGCGTGTAGAACATATCTTGGCCCTTAAAAATATCGGTCATTTTTTTTATAAGTCTTTTTAAAGCCTAGAAAAAAATAAAATATTGGGTCTATAAAAAAACACTTTCAAGTTCAAATTCTTCTACTTATAAACCCCTTTTCAGGTATGATTTTATTGTTTAATGTGGCGAATCCAGGTTCTTTTGTAGTAATCGCAAAAAAAATTGATGTTTACGCCCGAATTTTACAAAATAAAATAAAATATGCATTTTCGCATTTATTTAACAACACGGTCGGCAGTCGAATTTGGATTTTCAAAGTGAACCTTATGCCATCCACCCAAGGACTACTGATTTGCCACACCCATTTTGTATCAGTTCGGCCCCGGCCGGAGCGGGGAATAGACGTATAGGCTCCGCGTCGCGTGGTTCCATGAAATCAATTTTAAATTTCCTTGTTATTACAATAAAAAATGCGTTAAAAAGGAGTTAATATTTTTTACAGGCCTTTACGCGATCAACCTGTAAAAAAAATTCTCAAATACCTTTTCCAACCTTTCCAAAAGCCTTTTCTCAAGTATTTTTAAACTCCTCCCAAAAAGGGGCGTGAATTCCGATTTCGATTTTTTCCTGGATATTGGATCACCTTAAAAGTCGGTTCCTCATTGCTGAGGATCGTGACCCCTACTCCAATTTCCATGGTGGACAAGGCTCCTCTACTCCTCATGGTGCTACGCTGCGTGGAGAGCCAAGGACACCCTAATACCAGATGCCAGAGTTAATTGGTCACTTCCAGCGCATTGGTGACCGTTATCTGCTTTTTATGCTAAACACTTTGTCAGTGACTATGAGTTTCATCAAGTTCCTTAAAATACGTTGTAGGCAAATAGTTGAAAGCCTATTGTAGATGCCTAGCTCTTCCAGAGTGGACACATTTATACACTTGATCGTCCATGAAATCCTGAACATTTTTCTCCAGCACCACATCGACATCCACATCTCGGTAGCTTTTTATTGATTTTTCAAAGTACATTTCCGTTCAACCGCTATTAAGCAGTTTCAAAAGGGTGTTAATGTTCAATTCTAATGTAAACACACATAATATTATTACTAATTATTAGGTATACATTTATATATTACTAGCTTTTCCCCGCGGCTTCACTCGCATGGTATTACGGAAAATTACTGTAGCGCTTGCACTTATAAATTATCTCCCACCCCACCCCACCCCCATCCCCTCCCGCATTCCATATATTCATTCCCTTACATTCAGTTTTCAAACATCTCGCCTACCACCTAAATTTCATAATGCTATAGCTCAAAGAAAAAAAGAATTACTTATCCAATTTTGTTCATTCGTTCGGAATTTATGCGCTTACAAACATTTCGGATGTTTATTTTTATTTAAATATTTGGAAGTTCGTTAATATAATAAAAAAATACTCTATTTAACATTCAGTCTTTATAATCGTTACGAATTATATTTTTAATACAGGAACTCAAATCTGACATTTATTTCAAGCTTGTCCAAAAAAAAACGAATTCTAATATTTAAATTTTCTGCAGTAGTAGCTGACCAGTAGACTGAGTGCCTACCAGCATAGAGCCCAAAAATATATCAACATTGTTTCCATAGAAAAGATTTTTTTCTGACGTTAGCAAAAACTCGCTTTTGTTAGCGACAGAAAACGTATAACAAATATAATAAATTAATATTTATAATTTCATAACGCCAGAGCTTACCATCATATACAACCTGTAGTCTGCGCATATAATTTAGCTTTATATTGGTGAAAGAATTATTAAAGTCTTTATATTGTGTTATGCGTGAAAAGGTCATAAACGAACTCGAGCAGTTTCGCATTTATATTAGTATGGATTTAGGCACCTATACCCGCTCAAAAAGAAGAAGATGGAGAGATATGCAAATACGAATGTTAGAGAGAGCGCGCTAAAATTAAAACCGATAAAATTTAAGCGAAAATTGTAAAAATGTTTAATAAAACACGACTCGTTTAAAATAGAGCAATAATCTCGTGGAGAACATCTAAAATAGCATTTAAAAAAACACTGAATTTTTTCATACATATAACTTCTAAAATAAGTGAAAAAAACGTGTTTATAAGAATTTTCGGAGCGTATTTTGCGATTTTTTTCTATTGAGAGAATTTCATATAATTAGCGTTTCGGCGTGAGGAAAGTCTAGATATTGTCTTAAATAATGTTTATTTTTTAAGAGCTTTAAAACTTAAAGTGTTTAAATTGTAATTAATGTTGTTTCATTTAATTAGCGTTTTTTGTTGTAATAAATCGGTAGAAATTCGGAATGCGGCGGCTCATTGTCACTATTAACGTACAAAGAATAAAGGTTTCAGCATATATCTAAATCTATTTGGTGAATTGCAATTTTTAATGGTAACATGAAAATGAATTTGGTAAGATGTTAAATATTTTGGACACCATTTTGTATTCCAGGGTCCGCTGTCTGTATTTATTGTTATATTCTGGAACAAGCATTCCTTCATTCTTTATGAATCTAGTATTATATTCATGTTCCACTTTCCTCTTATGTTCAGATATATACTGAATCAGTATTTTGTACCACAATAAGGCCTGCACCAGTAAGACAGTTAAATTCCGATATAACAATGATATGTTTTGTAAACAAAATTGTTTTTGAACTGATTGTAGATAGTTTAAATTAGTTTTGTAAGAGTGGCCCCAAGTAGTTATTCCATACCGTATACCGTACTATACCATAAAATCAATTCTTTGAATGATCAGTTAGCAAACGCATCCTACTTAAATATTTAGTTTCATGCTTCGACCAAGTATATCGTTTCATGCTTGTTTATATACTATTATTTTGATATTAAATTCATTTTTTCTTGCTTCTAAGTAAAATAAATCTCATGTAGGGACATATCTAATCATTTATTTTCTCATAAATCAAGATCTGCAGAAACACATTCCGAAACGTGTCTAAACGAAACCATAGTCTGGGTAGAGGTGTGAAGGCATCAATAAAACCTTTGACCCGAACTCTGAAGTGTAGAGAATATTCTATAATCGGAAACCTTACAGGGGTGAACTGTTTTTTTCATTGCTTAGAGATTTTTATTAACACAGCATCTATGAGGATCCGAAACGATCATTTATCGGTTCATATAAAGTATATGCACCCCAGAAAAATATTTTTAAGTCTTATTTAAAAAATAATGCTTCAAAGGCAAAGGACTACGACGTAATGCAACATCATCTGTTTTTGGTTTGGTTTGATCGCCTAGAAACAAATCAGAATGGGTTGTTTAAAAAAAATTAAAAATTCATCAAATATTGATGAATTGTTAATTTCCAAGTTCTGTGGCCGTGAGTTATAATTTTATTTGCCTGTTATAAATTTTATTTTAAATGAATTAATTAATCACATAAAATTTATTTGCGCTCGCCAGGATTCGATTCCGCGACCTTCGGATTGCGAGTTAAGAGCCTCACCCCTTATTAGAGTTATATTATTGCTGTAATTTATGTAGGTTATTAGTTATTACATATTGTATATTATTTACCGTAGTAAGTACATTGATGTTAGAAATAAAAAAAATGGATTGTAAATTTGGCAAAAGTGTAAGTTATAACTAAATAATATTATATTGCATCCAGGATATTTAATAGTAATTTATTTATACCCTTAGAGCTTTTACATAAAACAAGTCATAATAAATTACATTAGCGCATTAAAATTTACATAATATTAATACAAAAAATTTAACAGTTTAATTCCCAGCTGCATGATATGCAATTCATTGGTTTATGCATATTGGCGCTGTAGTAAACAAAGAATATAAAAAAAAGAAATCGTGGGTAAAACAAAAACAAAGAAAAGAGAAGAGAAAAACATAATTATAATGCATATATTATTTATGTATTCAGAGTGGAAATTGTTGCTTAGAAAATAAATTAAATATAGGCGCCTTGGAGGTAAGATTAATTGAAGTGGAAACAGTATTTTTTTAAGAATGGTTTTAAAATATTTCTTGAGTGGTTTGTGTTTAAATTTTATAATATGTACTTCTAATTTCTTCCGGTGGTCGATTGAAAAACGACCTATTGTCTCGCACTTCCCGATGAGTGGGTACCAAAGATATTGAAATACAAAATAGATATGCTATGATGTCCGCGCAACTGTCGGTGGACTACTACCTAATGGAAGTAGTTTGCATACGAAAAGAATTTGTCAATTTCGTTGATTTTTTGAAGGTGTGCAGTAGTATTGGTTAACAATATAATTTGAATACGGAAAGAATTTGTTCATTTAGTTTAACGTTCGTTTAGTATATTCGTTAATTATTCAATCATTCAGTTTTTTCGTTAATTGGTTAACAATATCGGCGACACCAGGACGCACAGTCCCCCAGTAAAAACTGCAGATAGCATATCTCTTATATATCAATAACTTTAAGGTGTACCGTTTTGTAGCAAGTTATCATTTCACTTAACGTCAGATAACTTACTGTTATTTATTTACATTAGCTTCACGCAGTTGACCTTGTGGAAAACAGTTTACTTCGGGCCTGCGTCATCTTTTGAGATGCTGTGGAGATTGTGATTGTGTGGAGAGTATTTTTAGGGAAAATAATGAGAGGAAGTTCTAGGAAGGAAAAAGGTACGATGGGTGTGCAAGTGAGAGGTCAAAAATTAAAAGGTCTCCTTCAACCAGTCTCTCCTGATCCAGCCCGCCTCGCCGAAGGTGGACAAATATATCCGCCGCCTAGACCTAGACAAACCTCACCCATGAACCCAGGTACCTACTGGTAAGTACTGCTAAGTTACCCATCGAACCACTTGGAGTGACCTATGGCGTAACAGAAATTTACGGGTGTAATGGTTTTACCTTGTGTGATTAATTTTAGTATTGGTTTCTTGGTAGATTCTTCGGATTATTTGTAGATTTAGATGTTGGGGGAGTAATATTATGGTTATCCAATAAATAGCTCCCAGGGTGGCAGTACCCATACCCACCTCCCAAATTGAAAATAATAATAATTTGAGTAAAATGTAACATTTTCGTTCAATGGGACTTTTTTCGACTAACGGAACTTTTTCAATAAACGGAACTTTTTCAATTAACGGAACTTTTTCAATTAACGGAACTTTTTCAATTAACGGAACTTTTTTAAATCGACTAATAAATTTCCTCTCCTAATAATACCACCCTGAACTGTTCTGTATATTGATAATCTTTCCAACTAACTGTTTAGTGTCTATGGTCGTTGGCAATTCTCTCTGCCCTGTTTGATAAGGAATAAATAGCTATTTGATTATTAATAATAGATATTACACGACGTGATGTAAAGGTTAACGCGTTCCATTCAAAGATTATTAGGAGATACTTAACAAGATTTATTATTTTACGTTGATTCTACTTTAGTAGCCCTCCTACCACCATTTCAGGGGTACGACAACTTTAAAAAAAATTATTCACATTATTATTATTTTTTTCAATTATTTCTGGCTTTCATCCTTTAAGGGTATTCTAGGTCATCTTTTAAAATTACAGAGAGAGAAGAGATGAATTTATATATTCATTTTATTTAAATGTGCAAGTTTCAGAATTATATTGAAGATCGGAGCCGAGTTAGAAAAGATGAGTTGAATGTAGGAGAGGCAATTTTAGATAAAGCTTGGTAGAAAAGAAGATATTTATTTAGAGAGGGACAATCAAAAAAATTGTGATCTAAAGTTACCACTTCTAGACCACAGAATATACAATCTGGGGAGTCAAGGACGTGAATTTTAAAAAGGTCACAAGGAACGGAACAATGTCCGATTCTCATTCGAATAAGTGAGGAAATTTCTTTTTTCGGAAAAATGGGGGAATGACTACGCCTAGTAATTTACATAGTATTAACAACATAATTTAACAACTACTAGTAATTTACATAGTATTAACAACAGATCAATCTAGAAACCATTAATATAACCGGAAAACCATTAAAATATGTAGTACCTACAGCGAGAATACGATGAATCTATTTTTATTTATTTTATATTTTTCGACGTAGGTCCGGGTTAAATCTTCCCCACAGGAAAAACTAAACCCTTTCACGCACTTTTCCACAAATGATCATCTAGCCAATCCACGCTATGCAAGTGTCTTATATAAGTATAATAAATACAAAACAATACGAGAACAACATGTCAACCTACCAGAGACCAAATGGGAAAATAATTCCTCGGATATGATATAATAATATTACTATTTGTTTTATAAAAACGATTTCCTTATAAACAAATTCTGCTGTGTAACTAATTACGCGTGACGGCTGCTTTGCCTTCTGAAGGCTTTATCAAATTGTGGTTAGACCACTTCTATTAAATTATTTCCAGATTATTTAAATTATTTCTAGATTTTATTTAAATTAGATATAAAAAGACGATATATTTTAATTGTTTCTAGATTATTTTACTTATGATGAAATATTTGAATATATCGTCTGTAAGCGGCCTAACCGCAGTTCAGATAATGCCTTCAGAAGGCGAATCAGCTGTCACGCGTAATAACAATTACGCCGCAGAACTTCTTTATAAATAAACTGTCTTTATGAATTAAATAATAATGTTTTTGAATATATAAAAGAAATTAAAATTAAAATTGAGTTCTACAAATTAAACTTGACAACAATAAACAAACTGGTGAATCTAACGTCGCACAATCCGAAAAAAAAATTATCGTTCTAAATATTCCGATTTTTCATTCAAACTTTTAACTTTTTTTTTCGGCATTTGGAGATGGAAAAAAGATCGAATCTCTGCTTCGACGCATTTTAAAAGATATTAAATACTTAGAGATCGATTTTTTCCAAATTTGATCTAAAAAATTCCAACTTCAGACTCGATTAACTCGAAAACGAAAGCTCAAATCAAAAAAAAGTTATACTCAAAATCGATTCATCGTTTCCCGCTTGTACTACGACTTTCCGGACACCGTGTAAAGAAATAATATGAGTATTAGTAATTTTTTTTTAAATTCCTTATTCTGTTCGAAGTGTTCATTTTATCGATAAACTACCCTTCTCATCCATAGCTGGCACACACTTCTTTCCAAATTCACAGTCATAAGGGTCATCGAAAAATAATGCCAACATTTAAAATAACTGTTAAAAAAAACTTTTGGAGGTAATTCAATGATTTTGATCTTAAAATGTGCGGAAAAAGACCTTAGTATGTTTCGATGTGTGCACCGTTCGTCCCTCTGCAGATGTCTAGTCTGTAGTCGACTTCTTGCCTCGTACGTGCAATCATTTCCTTTATTTATTGGACCTTTCTTTTTCGTAAAAAAGACCATTACAGGCCTAGTTTACCTGGACATGCTTGAACTGTTTGTGTTGCCTCAAATTGAACAAATCGAACTACAGACTGGACAGGGAATTATTTTTATGCAAGATAGGGCTCCACTTGACTACCTTCGCGAAGTACGCGGTGCATTGAACGCAAGCTTTTCCAACGGCTGGATTGGTAGAGGAGCCCCCATTGCCTGGCCTCCAAGAAGTCCTGACCTTACCCCTTTGGATTTATTTTTCTGGGGGTACATTAAAAACATTGTGTACCCAGAAAAGATTCGGGATTTGGATCACCTTCAAGAGCGAATTTCTGCGGCTATCTTGACAGTTACTCCTGAAATGATTGCACATACGTGGCAAGAAATCGACTACAGACTAGACATCTCCAGAGGGGTGAACCGTGTTCACATCGAAACATTACTAAAATACGAAAATATTTTTCGATGTATATCGTCTCAGGTTAACGTATAACCGCCTAGAATCTACATCTAAACTGTCACAAAGAATAATGTCGAATATGCAAATTAGTAACTTTGCACTGATGACCCAACTGTTGGTCCGCCACCCAAAGTTGATCCGCCGACAGTTGATCCGCCGATAGTTGACCCCCCCGAAAAGATATTTAATATCAAATTATAATTTTTTGTGCAATATTGCTAATTTTAAACTTAAAATCGACCTTAAAAATGCCATCCATAAAAACTTGCTATGAATATTAAACAAATTTATACACAAGGTCGATTTTTTGGACTTCCGCGCTTGAGTATACAGAGTAGGTATTAACTATGGTAAGCAATCCATTGGTTACGAATTTATACACACAATTGCCTTTCAGATAATATTACAAATGAAAAACCTTGTTATGAAGCAGTGTTAAAATTATTATCTTTTTTATTTTTAAAATATGAACACTGCTAACATTAAATTTTTCATTTATGAACACTACTTTATAACATTAAATTTTTCATTTATGAACACTGCTTTATAACATTGATCCGTAGCAGCACGAACTATTAAGTACCCGTTTAATTGGTGACTATGGTTTTTTTCAACGAGGGGACGGGCAACACCGAGGACAGGGGGCGTTAGTTTTCCGGTTCCGGAAAAAAAAAAAAGAAGAAGACTCACTCTCGCTTCGATGATGATTGGGCAACATCATAGCTGGGACAGTCAATTAGCATTTTATTGTGAAAATATAAAAGGGACGTAATGTTTTGAAAAAAACAAACGGGTGCCGGTGTTACTAAAGTTCCATCCTACTCGAATATCGAGAAATCATTGTGCAACTAAGTTTAATGTGCCGATATAGTTCAACCGCGGATCCGGATGATTCATCGCAAGATATCATGGCGATCGGTTATTTAATTGCATCGAACCGATCACGTTTGCGGGCACCTGCCGAATGTCGACTGTAAGATCGATTCCGTTATTGCACGAAATACCCCGGACATGCGCTCCGCTGGGTGATAAGAAGATCAACGCGAGCCGTAATACCTCGGAAGTCCCCTCGTGCTCCCTGGCGCGCCCCGTACCCTCGCTGGAAGGGAATTCCAATTGGCCCTAATTCGGATCACGATCAGATCGTCTCCGGAAATCCACATTACATGAAGGAGGTCCTGCCTTGCCGCGGAGGAGTCTGAAGGATGACGATCAGGCTGGTCATCAGGCTAATCCTAGCCATCCCGTTGTGATAAGTTGCGGATCGACTAGGAAGTGCAGGGAACGTTAGCTAGGTTAGATTGCATTCGGTCCTCGGGGTGAGTCACTCTGTTATTTGTTATCATTTGCTTTCGGTACAATACACGTCATATTTTAATTTCCAAAGTGAAACCGATGTTTGATTTAAAATACACCCCCATCTATCAAGGTAAAATCGCCTTTCCCCACGGCGCTGAGATAGAGTCTCAATCCGGCCTGATGCACCTAACCTCCAAAAGGTGAGTAATCATAGTAACAGTAATAATGGTTGGTAACAATGGCGCACTCAACGTGTTTTGGGCTCGATTTATTTTACCTTGGTATTTGGAATTTAACATAACGTCAATGTTAAAAATGCTATCCATGTGCAAGTATTTTGCAAAGAAATATAATTACTGTTATTGTTTCTAAATGTCACCGTACAAAGTTTATCAACTTTTACAGTCTTATATTAAGAAATCAATGTTGATTTACCGCGATCACTCATACATAATTCTTCTAGAAAAGGATTTACATATATATGTTTCTGACATTTGTTGCAATAACAATTCGTACTGCCGAGATTTATAATTGAGAGTAATTGTTTATAATCAAAACATCAATGATTTCTTTCCAAATAACATCAGCTATTACCAAAGCAACAGCTGTTACCTGTCAAAATAATATATTGTTGACATTTTCAAATTTCAATCAGACGTTTCATAAATAATGTTGTTTACATTCTTAACGTGACAGTTCTGTCAAAATAATGTTTATGTTTTCTATTGTTTACCTTTCAATTTCATGTTAAATTCTTTGCTAATTGAAAAACGTTCTAGCATTTTATTTCATTTGCCCCGAAATATTATGTTATAATAATTGTTTTTATTAGTTATAACAGCTTTACTTTACAAACATTTATTGAAATAATTTTAAATATCAGGGTTGCCACGAATTTCTTCTCTCTTCCCGTAAAAATAATAATTTTAAAAACAAGGTTGCCACAATTAATAATTTAAAAAAAAAAACTTAGAATAATTTTCAAACAAGATCAGGGTTGTGAAAAATTTATAAATTTAAAATTTTTTTTTTTTTCTTTTTCTCTCTTTTTCCGTTCTACGAATAAAAATTCACGATGTCAGGGCCTATCGAGAATATTAATGGCAAATCGAAAGAAGATTTATCTATGGATTTAACTACAAGAAATCTAATACCGGCAAACACCTTAGAGGAAATGCGTACTCAAGCCAGAAGGCATAATAAAATCATAAAAGTTACGAAAATCACGGAACAACATGAGGAAACATCGAACACGGACGAAGACAGTGACTCAAGTTCCAAAGTCATTAAATATACTAAAATTATTTATAACGAATCACATCCTCCAACAAACACGATCAATAATTGGGATATCAAATTTAATGGGTCAACTTGTGTTCGAGAATTTATTCTACACATCGACGAGAAATGCAGGACAAGAAACGTTCTACATTCGAATATAGTAAAATGTTTTCCGGATATTTTAGAAGGCTTGGCTTTATTATGGTTTAGATCCATTTATACCCCCGAACTAACTTGGGATAGTCTAAAGACACTATTAATAAAACAATTTGAAGGGGAACATAAACAATTATCACTTAAAAAGGAGTTATTTAACATGAAGCAACCTACCGGTATGACTGCTTTTGAGTTCACCTTGAGAATGAAGGCTCAGAATAACATGCTCGATTCTAAATTACCAGATATTGAATTACTCCAATTATGCATGCGAGCTTTGCTCCCCATGTATGTTAATTTGCTTGCGTCTAGGGACTTTAACAATTTTGAGGAACTAGTAAATGCTACAAATAAATTAGAATCATTCTCAATTCCTGAAATAGAAAAGCAACCTTCACCTTCCCCCTCTTATACAGGCAAAATTTATGCTGGTAATAAACATTACAATACTAAATATAATAATCAACAACCTCATACATATTCCAATAATAGATTTGCCAGCAATCACTCTCTTCCGAATAATTTTAATAATCAATCAAAACACTTTCAATCTAAACCGGTTTACACTTCTAATAGCCAGGGTCGTTTTGTTCATAATTCTAATGTGAACAACGATCATACTTCTTCTACACACTTTCAAAAAAATTCATCTTATAATTCTATTGATAATAAAAATAGGGAGATATGCCATCCTTCTAAGGTCCCTTCGGACAGAAAGATTGTCTGCAGCTATTGCAAAAAAATAGGTCACACAAAATCAGACTGTAGGAAGAAAGCTTCCGACAGTTCTGCCTCCAAAATAAATTCTATAAATAAACATAATACACATAAGGAATCGGAAAAACTAGGACGGAGCCGCTCTAGACATGCACCTTCTCTTGCGCAGGGGAAGCGTGAGTGGCAGAGTTGGCTCCGACTGGTTAGAGAGTTTCTTTCGGTCTCGGATTCTGACGTAGTGGGCCCACTACCACGGGATTCTGAGATCGAAGGAGATAATCGCCCGTACGCCAATATTTGTATTAAAGATAAACATTGCAGAGCACTACTTGATAGTGGAGCTTCACTTTCGTGTATAGGAGGAGACACATACAAATATTTTTTAAAGATGGGTATTAATTTAATAAAAATTGACTTTAATGTTTCAACAGCCGACGGTACGAAACAAAAAGTGTTAGGAACAATGACGTTGCCGGTGACGTATAATTTAATAACAAAAAACATTATTTTCTACGTCATTCCTTCGTTATCCCCAAATTATATTTTGGGAGTAAACTTTTGGAGACAGTTCCAAATCGCACCGGAACTGTTTTCAATGGCGCCCAACCCACAAAAGACAGGACAAATTAATGAGGTAAGGGCAATTCGACCGGCCTCATCCTTGTCTCCCTCAGAAAATAGAAATCTATTAAAAATAATAAAAAAATTTGAATCCATTTCATATGAAAAAAAAGGGTTAGGTTTAACTCATTTAGTCAAACATAAAATTCATACTACAGGGCCTCCGATTAAACAGAGGTACTACCCTCTTTCTCCGGCAAGACAGAAGCAATTAGATAAGGAAGTAGACGAAATGCTCAAATTAGGAGTCATTCGTCCTTCACGCTCTCCATGGTCTAGTCCAGTCCTAATAGTTACAAAAAAGGATGGCACTGGTAGATTTTGTCTTGATTCTAGGAAAATTAATAATGTCACTACTCGGGATTCGTACCCGCTCCCATACATTTCTCGTATTCTTGACAAACTTCGTGGTGCCAGATTTGTCTCTTCAATAGACCTTAGTAAAGCTTTTTGGCAGATTGCTTTGGATAAAGACTCGTGTGAGAAAACAGCATTCGTTGTCCCAGGTCGAGGACTCTTCGAATTCACTCGGATGCCGTTCGGGCTAAAAAACGCACCCAGTGAGCTCCAAAGACTGGCGGACGCTCTTTTTGGGCCTGAATTCGATGAAAATGCCTTTTGTTATTTAGATGATTTAATCTTAGTGTCAGAAGATTTAGAGTCACACTTTAAACTGTTAACAAAAGTTTACGAACGGCTACGAGACGCAGGTCTCACCATTAACTTAAAAAAATCTGAGTTCTGTAAAGCCGAGCTCAAATACCTAGGGTATATGGTAGATTCCAAAGGTCTTCGCACTGATCCGGTTAAAATAGAATGTATAAAAGAATTTCCAGTCCCCAAAAACGCAAAAGGAATCCGTGCTTTCCTTGGACTTTGCGGTTATTTTAGACGTTTTATAAAAGGGTTTTCTAGCATAGCCGCACCTCTATCAAAACTTACTGGTTCAAAAAATGGTGTAAGTAAATTCATTTGGACACAAGAAGCTGAAAATGCATTTAATGATCTAAAACAAGCACTTACGACAGCCCCGGTCCTTAGCTGTCCTGACTTCACTAAACCATTTTCAATACACTGCGACGCGAGTTCGGTTGGAATAGGCGGAGTTTTAATTCAAATATTGGAGGGTACAGAGCATCCGATTGCTTATTATTCGCGATGTTTGAACACACACGAAAGAAATTACGGTATTACAGAACGAGAACTTTTAGCAGTGTTAGATTCCGTTACACATTTTAGACCGTACATAGAAGGTGCGCATTTCACAGTTGTCACGGATCACTCTAGTTTAAAATGGTTAGGGTCATTGTCTAACCCTAGTGGTCGTCTCGCGCGTTGGAGCTCTCGACTCTCACAATTTTCTTTTGATGTTATCCACCGCAAGGGTACTCAACACATCGTACCAGATGTCCTTTCGCGAATGGATCTTGCTAAAATTTCGAGTATAGATTCGAATTCAACTAATGATAAATGGTACTCAAATATTTGGAAGGGTTGTCAGGAATTCCCACAAAGGTTTCTAAACTTCCAGATAAAAGATAACGAATTGTATCGTCATACTAAGACTAAGTTAGCTTTACAAGACGACACAGCTTGGAAAAAAGTAATTCCTCAGGAACATAGAACAAAGATAGTATCTGAGTCACATGAGTCAACTCGATCTTGTCACCCTGGTGTCTTTAAGACGTACAAAAAGTTACAACTCCGATACTACTGGCCAAACATGTACAAAGAGGTAAAACAGTTTATTAATCAATGTTCTATTTGTAAAGCACACAAAATTAGTACAGCCGCGCCCAACGGTATGTCGGTGAACCCGAAAAAGGTCACGAGACCGATGCAAATGCTATCTCTGGATTTAGTAGGTCCTCTGCCTAGAAGTTATGCGGGTTTCACGGTTATATTGTCATGTGTCGATGTATTCTCTAAGTTTACTTGGTTGTTCCCGCTGCGCAAAGGCACCGCGAAAAGCATTATTAAAAACTTAGAAGAAAACATTTTTCTCATACATGGCGTACCACGTACCATTGTCTGTGACAACGGACCACAATTCATATCTAAAGAATTTAAAGAACTTTTAAAAAACTATAACATATCTCCCCCCTTTTATAATTCTTTATACACTCCCCAAAATAATGTTGTAGAAAGATACAACCAAACATTAGGTACGGCACTATCCATTTTGGTAGAATCTGATCACCGAACTTGGTCAAAATTTCTTCCTCAAGTGCAATCAGCCATGAACAATACTGTTAACTGTGCTACAGGTTTCACACCTTATTTTCTAATGCACGGTAGAGAACAAATATTGGATGGAGATTTGCATCGTAACCCGATAGCGGATAATGAGTCCAATACGCATGATTCCACTCATCAAAAGGTTTATGCACATAAGTTAAAAGAATTGTCCACGGTTTACGAACAAGTATCAAACGCACTTCTTAAGGCTTACCAAAAGGGAGCTAATCACTATAATCTACGTAGAAAACACGTTACTTACCAGGTTGGAGACGTAGTGTGGCGTAGGAACTTCGTCCAATCTAATGCATTAAATTACTTCGCACAGAAGTTAGCTCCACGTTTTGTTAAAAATGTAATAGTAAAGAAAAAATCAGATTTAATATATACACTTGCCGACTTAAATGGTAAGGAAACCGGTGACTTTCACGTAAAGGACATCGTTAAATTGGACAACATTCCCGTATAGTCCTATTATCATCAGTGCCTTGTGAGGTCTGGCCATCCTTACAAGGACTACATTTATTATCAATGGTAAAATGCTCGGACACTTCAATCCGGCCTGATCAACCGAATTGTTGTGGCCAGTTTTCTTTTGTTGTCAGTAAGCCGAATTTTAAATAACTTACATTTCAACGCTTTCTAATAATAGATATACATATAGGTAGATATATGTATATATATTTTTTTTTTCCTCTCGACTCTAGTACAACACTCGAGTTGATTTGAAACTTTAATTCTGAATACACCCTTGTATTTGAATCTGTGAAATGCTTGTACATGGAAAACATATGCATAGTTAAAATTTAAACATGGTACTTTTCGTGTTATTTACTTTTAAGTTTATGTTAACTTGGAATATATGACGATATTAGAAATATATCCTCCTGTATTCCAAGCATATTTTATTATGACCTATTCATATTTGTTATATTATAAGCCCGATGAAACTATAACCAGAACATACAGAAATGATAGCCCATCATTTCTTTATGTTCCAAGTTTCAAATTTTCATTCTTAAGTGTTAATTTTATGTTACAAGTATACTCAAACATCTTACACAGTGCCTGTGAAGATACTACTCGTACTAATTGCCTCAATTCATTTTGATACAAAAATTTTATAAATTGGTTATTACCATACAAGTTATTATTAAAAAAAAAAATTTTTTTTTTTTTTTTCTCTCTCTTTCTCATTATCATTTTTCCCTTGTTCGGGATAATATTTTGTTATTTATGAATAAGCGTCTTGAGCGGCGCACAACAATCTGCTTTTATATATTGATAGGATTATGGGTAACCTCAATATTTTGTCTTTAACAAACATGTTACCTTACCAATTGCATCCTCTAGCAGAGGTTTGTACACATTACATTTGGCACCATTCATTAGCATTGGTTGTTGACTTACATTTGCCACCATTTATTGGCAATAGTTGTTAATTTTTGACACCATTCATAAGCGATGGTTGTTTACATCTAAGGATAATCAAATATGATTTTCTTATACAATATCGACATAAAAATATTATGCTTTTCCTTCTATAACTTTAGTTTTATTAAGTAAAAGTAATTTTATCTATCAATTAGTATGATAATACTATTACCGATTACACCATTTATAACAATGGATGTATACTATTACCGATTGCACCATTTACAACAATGGATGTATACTATTACTAATGGCACCACATCTATAAGATTGGTTGTTGACAGTTTCACTAGATTAAGCCACCTTACACACCTGCGTGCGTGTAAAGGTTAAAAGTTTTTTCTACTATTACGAAATAATGCTTTCCAAGGTTGATTATTTTGTCTTATTGTATAAATTCTCTTCGAAAAACTTACCCAATAACGAGGTCAGGTAGAGTAGATAGAATTTCTTCGAAGTGTGTTTTTATCTCCAATGGAGAAGTAGACTCAGTGAAAAGTGAGGGTTGGCTTGCCTCCCTAAAGTGTTGCCTAAATGGCTTTCTAAAACCCTATTATGGGTCAATGATGCATTAATGCGTATGGTTGTGTATAATTAATGTGCTGGACACAAAGGTTTATTTTAAGTTAAGGATGTGTTGTCCACTGATTAGTGTTTATACTTACATAATTAATTATGTTTATGCTGTGGGTGTTTGCAGACCCCGTTCACGGAACATTAGTTCACCTTGTACCTTAGATTAAGTTTCTCTAATTTTAAGTGTTGATTTGAATGACTGCATTGTGAACCCACCATATTGCCAGACAACATGGGTGCGATTGGAATCATAATGAACTCATTCTTCTTTATTTCTATTTTTTTTTCTCTCTTTATTAGATTTTGCTATAATCAATCGTATGTATAACATGGTGTGCCTACCACATTTGATGATTCACATTTTATTTATGCAAATTTTATAATTTATTTTTTAGAACACCCTGAGGAATAACCAGAATAGCTTAGGAATATATTAGTTAGAAGATACATGTTTGAGGGCAAACATTTGTGTGGCGCGGGGGGTATTGTTATGAAGCAGTGTTAAAATTATTATCTTTTTTATTTTTAAAATATGAACACTGCTAACATTAAATTTTTCATTTATGAACACTACTTTATAACATTAAATTTTTCATTTATGAACACTGCTTTATAACATTGATCCGTAGCAGCACGAACTATTAAGTACCCGTTTAATTGGTGACTATGGTTTTTTTCAACGAGGGGACGGGCAACACCGAGGACAGGGGGCGTTAGTTTTCCGGTTCCGGAAAAAAAAAAAAGAAGAAGACTCACTCTCGCTTCGATGATGATTGGGCAACATCATAGCTGGGACAGTCAATTAGCATTTTATTGTGAAAATATAAAAGGGACGTAATGTTTTGAAAAAAACAAACGGGTGCCGGTGTTACTAAAGTTCCATCCTACTCGAATATCGAGAAATCATTGTGCAACTAAGTTTAATGTGCCGATATAGTTCAACCGCGGATCCGGATGATTCATCGCAAGATATCATGGCGATCGGTTATTTAATTGCATCGAACCGATCACGTTTGCGGGCACCTGCCGAATGTCGACTGTAAGATCGATTCCGTTATTGCACGAAATACCCCGGACATGCGCTCCGCTGGGTGATAAGAAGATCAACGCGAGCCGTAATACCTCGGAAGTCCCCTCGTGCTCCCTGGCGCGCCCCGTACCCTCGCTGGAAGGGAATTCCAATTGGCCCTAATTCGGATCACGATCAGATCGTCTCCGGAAATCCACATTACATGAAGGAGGTCCTGCCTTGCCGCGGAGGAGTCTGAAGGATGACGATCAGGCTGGTCATCAGGCTAATCCTAGCCATCCCGTTGTGATAAGTTGCGGATCGACTAGGAAGTGCAGGGAACGTTAGCTAGGTTAGATTGCATTCGGTCCTCGGGGTGAGTCACTCTGTTATTTGTTATCATTTGCTTTCGGTACAATACACGTCATATTTTAATTTCCAAAGTGAAACCGATGTTTGATTTAAAATACACCCCCATCTATCAAGGTAAAATCGCCTTTCCCCACGGCGCTGAGATAGAGTCTCAATCCGGCCTGATGCACCTAACCTCCAAAAGGTGAGTAATCATAGTAACAGTAATAATGGTTGGTAACAACCTCCAGGTACACGTAATTTTTTAATTTTATTTTTATGTTTAAATCAACGAAATAATGAAAGTGATAATAATGTAATATAATATATTGTGTGTAATTTAAATGTAACATGTATTAATTTTAGTTATTTATGGTAAAATAATTTAAAGGCAGAAAAGGTTCACAACTCCTTCAGTCAGGCTGTTTCTGAATACATTAGGTCTCTAATCGGCGCCCGCTGTGAGGAGGTACTCATAAATAACAAGAAATACCCCTGGCTTGGACTCCCTGGAGCAGTCCTCCAGTCCTCCGGCCTCCCAACTTCTACCTCCTACCGGCAACACTCCATCATGTGTTGTCGTAATGTTACCGTCGACTGTCGACACAACACGACAACAATATACTACTACCTAATATTATAATGTATTATAACAGCTGTGTAACGGGGATGTTAAGGACGTACCTATATTAATTTACACTTTAACACTCAAAATGATTGGCAATTCATATAAATATTATCGTTATCGAAAGCTGTGTAACAAAAATGACACATGAAAAAAGCACGAACCGAGACATGAAAAATTATAAGAAAAGCTGTGTTTCGCCCCGTTTGCAGTTGCGTCATTTCTTTCCCATTGTTATGTTTGTACGCAGCTTAAGGCGCCGTATACCCGCTCAAAAAGGAGAAGATGGAGAGATATATAAATACGAATGTTAAGAGGAACGTATGCGCGGCCCATTTCGGCCAGTTTCATACAAATCTTAAATTTGGATTTAAGATCAATCCAACCAAACGGAAAAATTATTTTTGTAATCAAAAGTTTAATCAAATATCTAGTACGGATGTGAGCTACTTTATTTATTTTTGCTTTCAATTATAAGATACAGGGCATCAGAGATTTTAATGTTTCATGATTTTAGAGGCAATTTGGGCAATTGTTGTTAAAATTATGAAAATGTTTAAAAAACACGACTCGTTGAAAATAGAGCAAAAATATCATGGGGAACATCTAAAATAACATTTAAAGAAAAACTGTGAATTTTGTTCATACATATAACTTCTAAAATAAGTGAAAAAACGTGTTTATAATAATTTTTGGAGCAAACTTTGCGATTTTTTTTACATCGAGGAAATTTCATATAATTTGCGTTTCGGCGTGTGGAACGTCTTTTTTTTACATGAGCTCCACACAGGAGGCCCTCAGGAAAACAATTTCCCTCAGGGCCTATGTCATCTTTGGGGATGCTGTGTGGAGGGTTTTTTAAGGAAAGGAAGGGGATGAGAGTTGGGAAGGAAAAGGGTTTAAGGGGTGGGTAAGAATCTGGGGTTCAGTGTGTCCTGGTCATCCGCCTAGACAAAACTCACCCCATGAACCCGGGCACCCCTGCTAAATCACCAAACGTAGCGAACCACTTGGGGTGACCTATGGCAGATGTGTTGGTTATCCAATAAAGGTTCCCGGGGCGGCGGTACCCATTCCCGCCTCCCAAATTGAAATAGATATTCTAGATATTATCTTAAAAAAATGAAATAGATAGTCTAGATATTATCTTAAAAAATAGCATATATTTTAAAAAGCTTTAAAACTTAAAGAAAAGCGGTGGAAAGTGTTTACGGAAAATATGTAATAAATCGGTAGAAATTTGGGATGCGGCGGCTTAAATGCTGCGTGTACATTTGCGAACATTTGACCACAAATTATGGGAAAGGAACAAGGCAAGCAAACAAAGCCGGTGTTTCGCGTCGTTTTGCGTCGTTTGCGTTTGCTTCGTTTCTTTTCCGTAAGTCGTGATTCGGTTCGCAGTTCGGCTCGCGTCAGTCGACACGAAAGGCGTAGTACAAGAGTGGTACTTATTAGTACTTCAAATCAATTCATAATTAATAAATTAATTTGAAGTACTTACATAATAATTTGAATCGAATCAAGAATGATAGATATTTTAAATAGGTGCTATGCTAGGTACTAAATTTGATTGTTTGTTCTTATAATAATAATAATAATAATAAAATCAACATAGTAAATACCTACACGTTCCTCAATAACTACTTTTAAAGTATCTTAAGCACTCTTCTGTTTTACCATTATTAGGTACACTATGTAACTTTTTAACTCCTTTGTACAATTTTAATGATAACGAAACTACATACCTATGTTCATATTATACCTGTTTGTATCCTTAAATTACAGTTTATAATGTTATATACTTGCTTACAATTATACTCCTGAATAACATGTGTAACTTTAATAATGTGATTCTGTAAAAGCCCTCAAGGCGTGTATGAATAAATAAAATAAAATAAAAATAAAAAATAATATTTGATTGTTCTTATATAATATGCAAAAATGAATATTAGTAATATATGAAAAATGAAAATTTGAATTACAAAAAATTGTAATAGGTGGCACGCGAGCTGTTTGAAAAATGGAACGCGGGAGGGGGGTTGGCGGGACGGGGGAGCGGGAGAGGGTAGAGGGATGGTGGGGAAGGTGGAAGGGGAACGCGGGAGGGGAAGCGGACGCGGGAGTAGAAACGGGGATGCACGGGGCAGCAAGGAGAAACAATTTATTTTTTGAATATGCCATTGCAACGCATGACGTGAACCAGCTAGTTTGTTATAAATTTCCTTAATAACAGTAACTAATTTGATGAGTTTTTAGATTTTCACGGCCAAAAGTATTTTCGTTATTTGTTTTTGGGGTGTTATGCCGCGTAACACCCCAAAAACAAATAACGAAAAGTAATTAATTTATTTTAAAATTTGCAAAAAAAAATCCGTTGCGTAATTGTTTTGCACGTCGTAAAAGTCGCACTTATTGTCAAAGAAATATTTTAATCGAAAACTGAGAAAAATGACTATTTAACTAATTTTTTAAATTTTTTGTCCTTTACAGCACTTCAAATTTCCGCCATGGTTATGTTTGACGAATCATTTGTTTCTGTTTGGCTTTACTTTTCACTTTAGGATTCACTCCTTTAGTTTTTCATAAACTCATACTTGAATGACACGTTTTTTATAATTTTACATTTTTTTCACACACATGATATATGTTTCTATACAGCCCTAAATTTATTTAAAATTTTTTGAAAATTTATGAAAGAGTACCCTTCTCATAAAAATGCTATAAGTAAGAATAAATTTATTTCATTTTTCATGGTCTTCATAGCATAGTTCTAAAACAATTTACGGACGCTGCAATGCTGCCCGAAACGTATCTTAACACACTTCAGGCTTGAGAAAATAAGGATCCCGGTCGAGCAAATGGAATTTGTTTCAAATAATTGATATTTCTTTGAAAATAAAATATATGTTTGAAAGAATTCTTTTACAATTTTACTTCTTACTCACCACACCCCAACTTTAAAAGAATTGTACAAAATTATAACCTTCTTTGTAACAGGACTCCATAAACAAAAGTTAAAATCAGTGTTGCTCCTTTTAGTGACGTTTTATGTATGTTTATAAAATATACGTGTTTATTTTATTACAAAAAATTGGTTTTCACTTTGGTACAAGTCATTACAAAAAAATAATAATTTGTCAATCTCCAGTGCCAACGTGTAAGTTTCCTATCGATAAAATATTCTTCCATACAAAAGATAACGAGATAAGTAGATTACCCCCTCTTGTATTACATGTAAATATATTTTTAAATTATTTATATATTTACATGTTCTATACACAATAGTTGGGACCCTTAATAAGTGATTGGTTTTCAAAATTAATATAAAAATAGCAGTGCATTTCATGGCATTCAAGTGGGACCGGCGTATAAGTTAGAACTATCCTTCCCACCCGAAGGAGGCAGTGCAACACGGCATACTAACCCAAAAATAAATCACAATAATACTTTTGGCCGTGAAAATATCAAAAAACAATTTGGGCCTATAAAACTATTTTCAACACTGTGCTTTCGAAATTCAAATGGGACGGAGATCTACGATTTCAAACGAGTGTAAGTGAGACAAATGGAGGATTGGCTAAATGTAATATTTTTTGTTTCTATTTAAATTTGAATAG
Source organism: Glyphotaelius pellucidus (assembly GCA_936435175.1). Taxonomy (NCBI): domain Eukaryota; kingdom Metazoa; phylum Arthropoda; class Insecta; order Trichoptera; family Limnephilidae; genus Glyphotaelius; species Glyphotaelius pellucidus. Next base: position 34,941,261 of record OW386548.1, read on the forward strand.
AAGTCACTTTTAGTAATATATTCTTTATTCTATGATATAAGTATGTGTCTATGAAATAAAAGATTGGTTGATTAGAAATCCGAATCTCACTGTTACAAAATTTGGATGACAACGCCGATAACAAAAAAAATTTCACCCTTTGTAAAATTTGTGTTTCTTTTCAAGTCTTAGACTGTTTTACGTGCATTGTTTTATTTACTGTAATCAAATGGAATAACTTAACCAACCTGGCATCTGCCTGACTGATAGATGTCGCATGCTGGCTGGTACATGGACTCCATATCCAAGCTGCAATCCATCGCTGATATTGGATGAAGTAGTCACAAATCTAGACAACCCGTAACCCATTCCGTGGTGCAGGACACTTGACGTCACCGGCAGTCCACCAGGCATCATGCCCTGACCCAAGGAGCCAACCAACTGGGAGTTCTGATGATTAAGAGAATCCTGGTTTCTTGACAAAGGAGGACTTAACCTACAACACCTGAATAAAGAGGTAACACACTCAGAACAGGGTGTATGAGACGAGTGAGATACATTGGACAAATTGGTAGGTTTTTGTATTGTTGAAGTATTGTTTGTATCTTGTATGTATTGTCTTGCACCCTTTATGAGGGAAAGAATAGAAAACTCTGTGTTTCTTGCATTTGTTTGTAACGATTCTGCGTTGTTTGCTCTGTGTAGTGGTTTCGGTCTTCGTAAACAAGTGGTTTCTCCTGATAGTATTCTGTCCACTCCAAATTTCAGCTTGCTTGAGTCTGCTGAAGGGGGGAGCGTATGCTGAATGTGCTGGAGATCTCTCGATGAAATTGTTCTGTCCATGTTTTCTCTTGTTGACGTTGTTCTATCTATGTTTTCTCTTGCTGAAATTGTTCTTTCAAAGTTTTCTCTTAACGAAATTGTTCTATCAATGTCTTCTCTTGATAAAATTGTTCTATCAATATTTTCTCTTGGTGTAATCATTGTTCTTTCAATGTTTTCTCTTGTTATAGGTGTTTCGTCGAAAGTTGGACTTCGACAGTCATTTCTGTCTGGAAATTCACTTTGAGCGTTAGGACTGCCAATCGAGGAACAAGTAGACTCTGAAAGGCTCATGATTTTGAAAATAGTCATAAGAATAAAATGATAGTGTTTAATTATAAATTTTACACTTGAACTGCACTTAAACGAAAGCTGACAGATTTGAGTTTAAATTGTCAGAGCTTAAAAATCAAACGTATTTTAAACACACATTTATGTTATTAGATTTGAAGTTTTAACTAAACACGAAATTGTGCAATGCTCAAGAAATGTTTTGCTAAGTATGATTTAAATATATTTAATTGCACTGTTTTAAAAATCTGTACAAAGTTTAAACGTAGTTTTAAGTTTAACTGATATTGTCACATCACAATTTTTTAAGACAAAAATAATTTTTGAAACATTTATTATTTTCATCAAAACACAGTTAGAAATTCGAAAACCGATTGCAAGAATTCAAATTTGAATTTTCCGTACAGGTAGGTTTCCCGCCACGCCCGAGCGCACAACATTCCCCCACGAAGGCCGAGGTACACTAATGAGGGGCCCCCCGCCCCTTGGGGCCTATTTGATGGGGGCGGAGCGTCTAGGGCGTGCCCCCATTCAATGAGCGAATTCTTATTGGGCGGACCCAATGCGGGCGGGGGCCAATCAAAAGGGAATCCACTCGGAAAAATTTGCATGACAATGTCAAAGTGTGGAATTTTCTTTTTCCGAATGGGGGTACGAGTAAGTAATGCATTATGTTTGCGTTTGAACAAGCAGGAAGTACAATGCAGAATGGTAGGATGTGAAATGTTCCGTTAATTGCAATTTAAATGTTTTTCACATTAGTTTAACTGATAAGTAGGTTTATATCTATTCACATTTGTATAGATGGCTCCCTACGCACTTAAAATATTATAAAATTTAAGCAAATGAGTATTTTTGTGCACCTTTTATTTATGAAATAGTGGCATACTGTTTGACACTGGTATCTTTGCAGTTGAAGTTTATTAATGTAAATAATAATCCATTTCCTCAAAAAGGATGATTTTTCAAAATAAATATAAAAATTCATAAATATTTTTAATCATTGTGCATCATATGTACCAATATAAAAGTAATGAAAATTTAGAACCCGATGAAAAATGGAAATAAACTCTTTTCATTGGTAATTCTTTCCCGCAAATCAATATATTTCCTACATAAATTTATATTATTTTGTTGAAATTTTAATATTTTTAGATTTGGATGCTAGCATTACAATGATTTTTAATTATTGATTAGTGATTAATCAATAATTAAAAATCATTTAATGATTTTTAAAATTTAAACGTAATTTTAGATTTCATTAAACTATATACAATCCAATAATCCATGATAACCTTACAACTATTTCCAATAATTCTTTTTGGATTTTTTGTTTCATGAAACTATTTATCTTCCATGATAACCTTTTAACATTTTCCTTTTGAAAATTTGGTTTTTATGACACTTTGTACATTTCATGTAACATGTAACCTTTTAACAATTGCCAATAATTCTCTTTCGATTTTTGTTTTCATGAAACTATTTACATTATAAACTTTTAATGATTTCCAAAAATATTTTTGTAGATTTTATATACTTATGTCTTTATATGTACATATGTGTATGATTATGTGCATGCGTGCGTATACGTATGTGTATGCATGTATGTGGATGTATATGTTTATATGTGTTTATACGCGTCTTCATCAGTGGTTCTCAACGTGGGCGATAACGCCCCCTTATGGGCGTTTTAGACCTTCAGGGGGGCGGTAGAAGACCCAGAGAAAATTGAGGGGCATTGAGATGGCCCAGGGGGGAGCTGGCAGGTAAAAAATATGGTCTAAAAAGTTATACAAAACACGATAATCACGTACTAATAAAACAAAGATATCTTTAATTTCACGGGGCATTGTGTTTCTCGTGTGAAATGACAGTAATATTGGTTAATTTTTGTTATTGTGTGTATTGTAATCATTTTTATCACGTGTACGAAAATTTACATATTTCGATAGTTGTGAATTGGATGAAAATTGAACTGAAAGATTCTATTACATTCAGATCTACATTAAATTGGATAATATGAATTTTTTGATTGGAATTAAAAAAGTTAAAATTTCCGATTTCACGTGAAATGTCTCAAAAATAAATACAGGTGAAGTTAATAAAAGAATTGTTTGTAGCTAGTAAATTATAACATTTTTTTATTAAATAACAGGATTTTTGCAATCCTGCAAGAATTGACAGTATTATCTGTGCTTGCGCTAACTAGCTATCTGAAATAGCTAGTTACCGCAATATTGCACGTTTAATTATAATCGTGGCAATAGATATTTCAGATTCGCGACAGTTAGTATGTAAAAAAATTGGCCTTCGGGAGACCTAGAGAACCCCCCCCCCCCGTTGTGGTAAGTATAATCGTGAAAATAGCTGCTTAAGATTCACAACGAGAGATGATATGTAAAAGCAGTTGGGGGGCGCTAGAAAAAAAATATTTTCAAAGGGGGCGGTAGGCAAAAAAATGTTGAGAATCTATGGTCTACATGCATATATATATATGTACCCGTCTCAGAACAGACATAATCTGGTGAGGCAGGTTACTTACTTGTTTGTATATAATATTATTTCAATAAACGCCCGGGTTGCCGGCAAAATAAAAAAAAATATTTATTTTTTTATTTATTCAACTCACAATAAAGTAGCACGAATTAAAAAAGTGTAAATTATAAGATATATGAAAGCAAAGACAAAATCAGAGATAAAGAAAATAAAATAGAATATTGAACGACAGAGAAGTACCAGTATATTGTCTAATATGATTGTCTAAAGATTCTTCCAATCAGCAGTAATATAAAAAAAAAAACATTGTTCAATGCATTTTGCACTAGCCTATATACGTGTGAAACTATCGATGTCACTACCGAATCAGCTCGATAGAATGACTCCGAATCCAATATAATAATGCATTCAGAATTATATTTAAAGGTACAGCAGTGCATCGACAATGTTTACGGAGCTAGGACCGCATGGATTGGCAGGTCTGATGAGACTGGAGTCAGGACGCGGCTTATGGCCTCTAACAACACGGCGGTGACCGCAGTCTTCTAGCCCCAAGGGCCACTCCTGAGTGAGCGTTTTTTTTTTCAAATTAATATTTATTACTATTTTTTTCTATTCTACGTAGGTACTTGTTTCTTTACTTAAAATCTGTTGTGTAAATATGTATAATTATATGGGACGTGTGGGATTGCACTATCTGTTATTAGACTATTATTTAATGCGTTTTGCAATGGCTATGAAAATGTTAGGTTTTACATTAAGGATTTCAATACATATACCTACCTACAAGGTTGCATTTCTTTTTTCCAACTTCCAATCACATACTCGTCCAATCTTCGTATTTCTACCATGGAGGTTTGTCGCCCAAACGTGATTAGGTAATTTTGTAACAAAGAAGTCAACGAATAGATCTAAAACAAACGTTTGGTACCTAACTACCTCTTTACTATTTTACTTATAATAAGAATCTTAATATATTTCCTGTCGTTAAATAGTGATAAAACATATGTCATCCCTTTCGAAATTAACACAAACAATATACCTCCAAATCTTCAAATAATCTTACAAAATCATTCTCTCGCACAACACGACACTAATCACTGTCGACAAAAATGTTCACTTCTGAAAATAGCGGATAAAATTACATATCTTGGAATAATCGTAGATAAAAACCTCAAATGGAAAGATCACATCGGCCATACAATAAAAAAATTAGGAAATTAATTTATATATTCTTTAGAATTAGAAACTTCTTATCAACGAAAAATCTATACTCAATATACTACGCATTAGTACAGCCTATTCTTCAGTATGCCGTTACCAGTTGGGGAGCAGCTTACAAAACTAGTTTGACCCCCATAGAAATTGTTCAAAAACTCATAATAAAAATTATTTAAAAAAAACCTCCAGACTTCCCTACTGAACGAATATTCGAAGAATTTAAAGTCCCAACATTCAAAAATCTATTTATAAAAAATTCAATCTTGCAAATTGTAAAAGAAAAAGAAAAACACTCATTCGTAACGGAAAATCGTACCAGACTCAAACATGTATTTGTATGCCCGAAACTAAACACTTCTTTTGCTCAACATCATTTTTCATACCAAGGAAAATACTTCTTTAACAACCTACCCATAGAAATCAGAATCATTAATAACAAAATACAATTATCGAACTCTATCAAAATCATTTTAAGGAAATCAGCAACGGGAAGACTGCTTCCCCTTTTTCCACATGAATGTAACACTAAAAAATTTACTTGTTTTTAATCTTATGGAATGCATGGATGTCTTTTAGTTAAAAATTGCGATGTGTTTGTATTAACTACACTAATTACTTATGTGAAACACGTGACTGTTTAAATGTATAAATAAAATGTAAACTCTTCTTCCATCCACAAGCAAATGCTGTTAATGAAAGACCAGTACTACTTTAATATGTACAATTTTTAAGATAAACAAACAAAAAAAATAAAAAATAATAGTAAAAATAATTTCACATAACTGACACTGTATAAATAAATCAAGTCTAACTAACAAACTAACTAACCATCATGCCGTTTCCGCAGAGGCAGGCAGAGAGGAAAGACCGTCAAAAACACACTCCTTGTCCCGTTTATATTGATACATACATTCTCTTACATTATTCTGACTCTTGACCTGGCCCGACTCAAGTATCTAATTCACTTGGTCGTACCATATCTTCCTCGTGCGTCCCCGACTTCTTCTACCATTCACATTTGGTCGTAGGTATATTCTCCTTACAATCCTTTCCCCGTTCATTCGCTCTACATGCCCAAACCATCTGAGCCTCCCTTTCAATCTTACTCATTATGCTTACATCAGCTTTGCATTCTTTGCGGATCTCCACGTCTCTCACACGATCGTACATGACCACACACATACGCCTCAGGAATCTCATTTCTACAGTATTCAGTCTACTTATATCCTTCCTCTGCCAGTTCCACGCTTCACCGCCATACATCAGGGTAGGTAGGTACCAGCACTCGACGCATCGGCTAGCATCGCTTCTTCGGACAATTTTTTTTGGTGGCAACGGCGTTCAGTCCTCCGTTAATGCAGCATTTACCCTTCTTTCAATATCTCTATCAGCCTTCCCATCTCTCGTAAACATACTTACCGAACACATAAACTCATCCACCTGCCCCAAGTATTCATCATTTAAAACTATATTGCACGCGGTTTTCGACTCTCTCTTTCAAATACCATGACTTTAGACTTACTTACATTCATCATTAACCCATTCTACATACATACGTCATGTATCTCTATATATATACTATATATATAACCCATTCTACATATATACGTTCATGTATCTCTATCAAGTCTATTTTAGTCAAGTCTATTTATAATTATTATCTCTAAAACTCCTTTCTTTGTCGCAAAAGAAAATTTTATTATCACTCCCACTCAAGTAAACGAAAACTTTATAAATCTTCTTTATTGTACCAACATATTTATTAAATATCTGAAATGAGTATGAATTTCCGTCACCAAATAAGGCGTCAGATCGAATAAACTGTGCGTTCATTCACTGAAAATTAGTTTATTGCACGAAAGCAAAATTTTAAACCTTAATTCAATAAATCCAGCATTGTCCTGTTTTCTCAACGAAATGCAATAACGACCTATAAAATCTCAACGTATTACCGACCTTATTCTAATGAGGAATAAAGCTTACTATAAATGGTGAAGAAATATTTTTGATGTACTTGAGTATCTAACAGCGATTCCCAAAGTGGGCAACTTCTCCAGATAGTCAAGAATTTTTTCGAATTTGCAAACTTCTAATATCACAATTTTTCACACTGAAAGATGACGGAAAAATCGCAATATTATTTACGATGCAATAATTTTAATGAAATTCAAGGGATTGGCTTACTGAATTTGAAAAAATGAGTTCAACGATTCAATTTTAGCTTGGACGCCAATAATCAGCTATCAAGATCTTCAAATTCTTTTGAATGGCGTAAGGTACTTGGAAAATCAACCTGTTATAAAAATTAAGTTTTTTTAATCATTTTCAATTTTCTGGCCAACTCTTGGGCCGGCTAGTAGCAAATTTCAAAGAAATGCGTATGTGTGCGCGCGTTTGAATGAGTATTACTAAAAGTTGATGGAATGCATTGTCGGGAAGTTAATTTCCACCTCCGAGGTTTGAATAAATTCATTCACGAAAACAAAATCGAAAACTACACAACGAAACAATTATTATAACATCTCCTCTTATTTATTAAACACTTGTTCTCTACAACATCGACAGCTAAACGCCATTTATGGGTAACCTTATAGACTAAATAGACCAATGGTTCGTAGAAAATGCCTCAAGGTTAGTTCATCGAGGGGGAAGAGCGGTGATTGGTTAAAAATTCGTGACGCAGTTTGAAGTCCATGTTCCATGGAGATTTGAATTAAGGTGATCCACTAGTCCTGGAGAAATTCGACATCGGAAACCGCGCCTCCTTTTGGAAGGGACTTAAAAGTACTGGAGAAAAAGTTTTTGGAATGGTTGGAGAAGGTATTTGAGAGTTGTTTTTCGTAGGTTGATTTCGTAAAGGCCTGTAAAAAAACATCGACTTCCTTTTTACGCATTATTTATTATAACAACAAGGAAATTTAAAATCGATTGCACGGAACCAAGCGACGTGGAGTCCAGAGACTCCACACACCCCGGTATCGGGGCGGTAACTAACACAAAATGTATACGTTGTCCTTATGCAGATGGCGTAAGGTTTAATTCTCAAATCCAAGTTCGTTGAACACTCCCATTTTGATTCGTGCCGAAAACAACGATCAAAAATGCATTATTTTGTGAAATTCAGGCACAAATATTAAAATGTTTTCCGATTATTTTATTTATTTTATTTTTTTTCGCAAAATGGCAGCTGTCTGAAATTTATTTTATTTATTTATTTGACGCCCAGAGGGCTTTTACATAGCACTTTTGTATAGCACTTAATTTGCTACATTATATAATGAATGTTTATCCGAAAATGAATTCTTCCTTAGGAGGTTTTTGCACTTTTTCCAAGGTCAACAAGATGTGTTGTACTTGCAGTAGGTATTTAATTAAAGCATCTATAAAATTTCTAAGCGATCAAATTTTCAAACCAAAAACACATGATTTGGTATGATTTCGCATTATTTCGCATGGCTTCATCTTAAGGGGATCCAATAATCCAGGGAAAAATCGAAATCGGAATTCACGCACTTTGTGGGAGGAGTTTAAAAATATTTGAGAAAAAGCTTTTGGAATGGTTGAAAAAGTTATTTGAGATTTTTTTTTTACAGGTTGATTTCGTAAAGGCCTAAAAAAACATTAACTCCTATTTTACACATTGTTTATTGTAATAACAAGGAAATTGAAAATTGATTTCACGGAACCGAGCGACGTGGAGTCACACATCTGTTCCCTGCTCCGGCCAGGGCGGTTTCGAATGAAAGTAGGGTGTGGCAAGCCCGTAGTCCTTCGGTGAACGACATAAGGGTCACTTTGAAAATCCTAATTCGTCGGCTGCCGGCGGTATTGTAAAATAACAACGCAAAAATTCATATTTTATTTTATTTTGTGAATATCGGGCGTAAATATCAATTTATTTTGCGATTATCATAAAAGAAACTAAATTTTCTACAATAAACAAAAAACCATATCAGTGATGTTCATAAGTAGGAGAGTTTGCACTTGAAAGTGTTTTTTTGTAGACCTACTACTTTATTTTTTTCTAGGCTTATAAAAAAAATGACCGATATTTTTAAGGGCCAAGATATGTTCTACACGCAGTATTTAATTGAAGCATATGTAATATTTCTAAGCGATCAAATTTTCAAAACAAAAACACATGATTTTGTGTGATTTTGCATTATTCACTGTGGCTTCATCTTAACTGCAATGCAACTAGCAGTGTTTTACATCAAGCTTTCGAAATTATTGTATGTTGCGTTTTATCCTAACGTAAACCACATAATCTTCGAACTGAAATGTAAGAAATCATTTTTATTTATTTATTTATTAAAAGAAGTTTATACAATGAACAAAAAATTGTGTTAATTCATCCGCCATGCTAGGGATGTCCCTGTGTTATGGCGGATGAAGATTACAGATTGTGTAGGTACAGTGTACAGCTATTAACTTATGCAATTCATTTAAGTAGTTTAAGTAACATATTTAGTAACAAATTAAGTTAGTAATTTAATTAACACATTAAATTAATTTATGTTACAAGTTTTATCAATTATATTACAATTCAATTAAAATAGCAAATTTTTACTCATCATCGTTACTGAATGTAAGGATCCATTTTGATAATTTTTTTTTAAAGATATGGGGTTGGGTTTCGGATTTTAGGTTCTCGGGGAGAAGGTTAAACATTTTAGGAGCTAGGTACATGAAATGTCTTTGAGCTGATGTGGTGCGTAGTGTAGGAACATTGTAGTGTCGTTTGGTTATTGTTCTGGTGGTGTAACTGTGATGTAAAAGAGTTTTTTTCTTGTATTTGAACATGAAATGTGTTAGTGTAAATTTTAGATGAAGTTTTATTAACCGATAATTTTTTATTACTAGCCCTTGTGTAAAAAATGTAAGCATTACGTAGGTACCATATGTAAAAGCCCCATGAGTGTAAAAAAAGTAAATAAAAAATGGCTCTATAAACTCAGGTACTTTCACACCTGTTTTTCCCCATCTCCTTCAGTTTCACAACGTACCCCAAGTGGTAATGCCATACTCTCACTGTCTCCAGGCGGTTGGGAGTGGTTGGGACTGGGTGCGGTATTTACATAAAAACAAGATAATTATAATATATCATTGAAATTTCATTTTACTTGCGAGGCAAAATCTCCTCATCCTTAACCTCCCCTTGACCTCCTCAAAGTAAAATGAAAATAATAGTAACTTACCAAACAATTTATTCAATCATCAATTAATTTTATTAAATATTGTGAATTTCTGGTTTAAATAATGCGTATGACACTTCCCATAAATGTGTCCCTCGGGAAGGCGGCTGCGAGTGGCGCCATAAAGAGTAACCGATCCCCTTTATTGGGCATGTTTATTAGGACCACTCATAACGCGTGGCCACAAACAGTATTTCTTGGAAAATGACGACGGCACGACATATTATTACGGTGCAACGAGTAAAAAGGGTACGATTATTGTTAGGATGGTGTTTGTCGCGGGAGGAAAGGAAAATCACTTAACTAGTATTGAGAAATACTAAAAATGTATGCAGCAAATGTATATATTATGTTCCTTTTTTGGTGGTCTGCGAGGTGTATTGCGACGAATAATACCGTTATGATTTGATCTAAGTACCTCGAATACGTCTGAGCTCTGGTTTCATGAAATTTGCACAAGTTTTGTTTTTTTTGTTTAAGTATTTTCAATCAGGGTATGATTATTTCTTTCAGTTCTGGGTAGTCAAAATACGCATTTTCGATTTTCTCGCACTGTCAGTGATACCTATTATTAATTTATTAAAGTGTGTGTTCTTCGATATGTATCTACCTATTTTTAAATCGTATCTTTGTTAGAGACCTGAAAATTTCGCGTTTGCGATAATGCAATTTGGTTGCGGGCATGGATACCGCCGATCCGGGTACCATTTATTAGATAGCCAACATCTTCGTCATAAGTCACCCCAAGTGGTTTGCTACGTTTAGTGACTTAGCAGGAGTGCTCAGGTTTACGAGGTAGGGTTAGAAATAGGGTTAGTCTTGGTGGATAGTCTAAGTCTTCGTGGCGGACACGGCGGATCTGCTCATCTATTGCGTGGCGGGCCGGATCGAGAGAGACTGGTTGAGGGGGGCTTTTTGGCCTCTGCAGCCGGACTCTCTCGATCCATCGCATTGCATCGCAGTTGGAGGGATGGGTAAATACGTCCGTCATTCCTGGACACACAGACCCCCAGATTCCTACCCACCTCTCATACCTTTATCCTTTCCCGAACTTCATTTCCTTTCTTTCCATAAAAAAACCTTCACACAGCACCCCCAAAGATGATATGGGCTCAGGGGAAATTTTTTTTCTCAGTTCCTGTGTGGTGCTAACGTAAAAAAACTCGATAAACGTCATTTTTCATCGTCATCAAACGTCAAACGTCGGGCAGGTAGCATCATTCGAACGAGTGGATATTTTAGTACTGAATTTGAATGCGCATTGTTTAAAGTGTACTAAAATTATTATACAAGTTTGTCTTATTTTTTTATCTTTTTTATGGTAGTTCAATTCACAAATACACTTTAGATAAAACCTCTACTGGTAATGAGAATGATTACCTACCATCGATCAATTGACCAACTTATAAATATTGATCGAGAGAGACTGGTTGAGGCAGGCTTTTTGGCCTCTGCAGCCGGACTCTCTCGACCCATCACATTGCATCGCAGTTGGAGGGATGGGTAAATACGTCCGTCATTCCTGGACACACAGACCCCCAGATTCCTACCCACCTCTCATACCTTTATCCTTTCCGGAACTTCATTTCCTTCCTTTCCCTAAAAAAAACCGTCCACACAGCACCCCCAAAGTTGACATGGGCCCAGAGGACAATTGTTTATCTCAATTCATGTAAAAAAAACTTGAATAACATGTCATTTTTTAAGGCGAAAATATCGAAATTTTCCATTTTTACGTGAATGTTGAGAAAATTGCATTTTTCGTGTAAATAACTCAGATGTGCCTATTTTTCTCACGAAATGCTGGGTTTTATTTATTTTATTTTTACTTTTATTTTAATAGTAATATTATACGCAGGTGCAATCTAAATATTTGGTGTATCGTTGTCTATGGTTTTGACACATTGATATATTTTGTATGAACCTAAGAGAGTTGACAGAATGTTCCATAGGTGCCGATATTCATGTGGGATGCATTTCGGACACGCTCTTGGGTAGGGAGCATCATTCGAACAGGTGGATATTTTATTTAAAACATACCATCTACTGGTAATGAGAATGATTACTTACCTCAATCAATTGACCAACTTATAAATATTTAAATCATTTTTGGCGTACCGCAAGGTAGTCATTTTGGCACAATTTTATTTCTTGTTTTTATAAAAGACATAGTCAGTTGCTAAAGACGTCAATGTATTGCTATTCGCCTGTGACTTTAAATTATATAAAGAAATAACTTTAAACACTGTCAAGTTCTTCAGTCATAGAAATGCTAAATAACTGGTGCTAACAAAGTAATTTACATGTAAATGCAGAAAAATTAAAAACTTTGACCATTTCATTTATTCAATAAATTAAATAAATGTAGAAAGGGTAAAGGAAGTGCAAGATCTTGGCATAAAAATGGATGTGAAACTAGGCTTCAACAAAAACAAGGTTTCAACAAACTGTAAAAAAGAGTATGAAAACATTAGGATTTGTATTAAGAACGATTAAAAACTTTGAATCATTACAAATCATTAAACTGTTGTATACATCCCATGTCAGAAGCCTAATAAAATATAACTCCATAGTCTGGTCGCTCTTCTACAAAATTCATATTCATTATGTTGGAAGAATTCGAAGAAAATTTCGCGTTTAGTATATTTACATCTCTTTAGAGCACATAAATTACACGGGTCGTTTTTCTTTTTAACCAACGTAAAATTGTCTCCACCAGTTAGTGAAAAAAAAATTCAACAGAATTACCAATATTATTATTTTATAATTACTTTAAAATCTACTGTACTAAAGTCGTAACGACTGTGTGCGTTTAAAAAAAATATGTGTTTATATTTTTGTAGTAAAAATTACGTGACTGATGTGTAACTCCTCGTGATAGAAGTGTATTTCATGCAAATCACAGTTGTCTCCTGCCACCTCGACTTGCGTGTTTTCTATAATGTTACAAAAAAAAGATATGACGACATAAAATATAAAATTATTTTTAAACTCCAAAAGGTAAAACCTATCAAGTAACAGCGATTATTATTTTTAATGACGCTTAATAAAATATTTTAAAAAATCTCAAAAACTTGTCTCCTACAATTTTTATGTCGTACGACACTTCTGTCACGTGGGTTTTCATTTAAAATAGGTATACACGCAGCTCGTGTTTGTCACCCCCAATCGGCATTTTAAGCCTCCTTCCCCCCTTGCTACAATTTCCCCTCTGAGATCCAGAGAGATTCATTTATAGTAAAAACAAAATGTGATGGAGTTATGGAAATGTGACAGAGTGGTAAAAGTTATGTAGGTTAAAGAGAAGGGCAACCCACCGGTCGTTAATGAATATTTTAAAAATTCCAACTTAGGAAACACATGAAAAATAAATGACCTAACCTTTTTTATTAAAAATATTAAGCTTTAAATTCAATTGTTAAAAGAGGCTAAAAGTCTTGCAGTTTTTCGTGGACTATGCCTCAATGTTGTGAAGTCCAAAATTTAGTAAGTAGGTAGCAGAAAAATGTTATTGTAGTTTTAGAAGAGAACATATTAGATGTAGTATGTAAAAAAATTATAATTAAATAAAATAAACACAAAAAGTCGTTGCACCATGGTAATTAGTGACAGTAGCAACTTGTTCCTCAAAGGCTACATCTGTTCCCTTTTCCATAATCATACGTGCCCTGCTGAGTACAAAACCCGCAGATAGTTTAATTAGAAGAAAAACAACATAAAAGAAAAATGAACTTATTTGCGCATAATTTTATTAAAAGCGGTAAGATGGTACGAAATTGCACACACTGTATAAATACCATGCTGGTACTACGTATTTGTCTCTTAAACTAATATTTTATTCAAATATCTTGCCTATTTACAAATGAAGCAACACGTAAGCCAATTAAAAAAGACAGCTCGACTAATAACAAAGTAATAAGTTTTGCAGAAACTAGTCCAAGTCGGCGGATAATTACATAATTAGTTACATATTAATATTTTAAGTTATGCTCCACCTTGCAATGTAGTGCGAATTTTCTACTACGAAATGTTTTATTAAGGGTATTAATTATTATCTGCGTAACGATCATGGTGGTAATCTCCCAGTACACAATTTGAGAACAGATAAAAATACTATTGCCTGGTATGTCCGTTGGTCTGTATCCCTGCTACGGACAATATTCCTCGCTCAAATGTAAGCGGGTTGTTCCTTTTTTACTCTGAAGGGCCGAGGCCTCCGCAGTGATGTATGCCAAATTTGACATTTATGTAAATTGTCTACTTTTATCTGTACAGAGTTCTATGATATTAATTGATCACTTAAATATAATACCCATGTGGATACACCTGTAAATGGTACAATTATTGTGACTCAGATACCTACTATTATGCTCTGTTATTAATGCAAACTGTTGGTCTCCCAAACCAAATAAAATAAAATAAAGAATCGAATCTTTAAGGTATTTTAGTGATTTTAAAAGATCGAATATGATGACAGTTTGTTTTTGGCGTCATTATTTGTTATTTTAATTTTATTTATTTATATTCTTGAATATACACTTTACAAATTATTACATGGGTTTACATAGATAATAAGTTTAGTAATAAGAAAAAAAAATGTTAATGGTCCGTAACTGTAGTAGTATTTAGTGAACACCTCGCTAGGCAAAGTGTTCTGAGGTGTTCCCATGTTTGGGATTAAGTGCAATTCTGTCGAAAAAGAAACACGTTCCTCTATTTCGTAGACAATAGAGTAATATTTGTGAAATCGATTTGGGAGGTGGATATGGGTACCGCCGCCCTGATAACCATTAATTGGATTACCAACGCCCCTAGCATGGGTCACTTGCACCGCAGCGGGAGGGATAGATTCGTTCGTCTGTCATTCCTGAACACATTGACCCTCGGATTCCTACCCAACCCTCAAACCCTTTTGAAGTGAAATTTCTTAGGCCGCATTAGAGAGTAATTTGAAATTCGCGTGAAACGGAAGTGCGGTTTAAATTAATAAAAATAAACTTAACATTTCCTACTCGGTTCAAAAAATATATAATGCAATAAATCGTAGCATCCGCTCGGCCCGCCGTGGTTCAGCGGTGCAAAGCGCCTTACGAATGCAGTGGCCGGCAATCCAAACCAGACAACTTGGGTTCGAAACTCGCAACATCGAAAAAGAATTTTTCCTTTTTGCAAATCAATATCCAATCTTCAAACCACAACAAACATAACGCGATAGATAACGACATCTAGCGAATCCGAAGCAGAAACCATAAATCATCATCATCAGTATATTAATACGTGAAGCAAAAACTTTGTACCCCTTTTTACGAAAATTGTGTGGACGGAGGAGTATGAAATTTCACACACTTATAGTTTATATAGAGAAGGAGCGCAGAATGCTAATATTTTTTTTTAAATTATGCATAAAAAATACATTAAATCAATAAAAAAAAACATTAAATTAATTATGGTAGAATTTCGACCATTGGGCAACCACTAGTATTAATATAATGACAAAATTTATAGAAAAAGATGCACTGGAATTCGATCACCTGGGTTCGAATCTATAAAATCCAAAAAAAAACGTTTTTATTTTTGCAAAACCAATTTCCAATCTTCAAACCACTCCAAAATAAACAGGCAAAGAAAACTAAAAAGCGAAATCTAGCAAATCCGGAGAAAAAAATAGAAAAAAAGCCAACGGCACGCGGTGTTCCCAAGCGGTCACCCATCCAAGTACTAACCGCGCCCAATGTTGCTTAACTTCGGTGATCGGACGAGAACCGGTGTGTTCAACATAGTATGGTCGTTGGCGAGGCTCCAGACGAGTCTGCATAATATGTTATTACACTCAAGCACATTTTTTTCGTGTATTAATAAAAACATTGATAAAAAAAAATCAGTGTGTGCAATTCACACGCGGTAGAAGTGAAACTTCAGAAAACTAAAGTAGACGAGAATAGAGAGATTACGAACAACTTTTTTATAATGTGAAGGATTATATGCAAGTATTGAAAGAGATGGGATTGGGCGAGAAATCGAGTAATCTGATAGCACGTTGCCTATTGTACGCCGATGATGCTTTGCTGATTTCCAACAAGGATGAACGAAGTATGTATGAAGAAAGAGTTAATTATGAATGTAATTAAATCTAAAATCGTAGTGTTTGAAAAATAGAGCACGAAAACAATGTGCAACATAGTTGTGAATGATGAATACTTGGAGCAAGTGGATGAGTTTCTTTATTTGGGAAGTATGCTTACGGGAGATGAGAAGGCTGATAGAGATATTGAAAAAAGGGTAAATGTAGGTAACTCCACCAATGGAGGATAGAACTTAATTGGCGCCAGTAAAAAAACTGTCCAAAAAAGCGACGCTAGCCGTCTATAATATAGTGCTAGTACTTACCCTGATCTATGGCAGTGAGGCGTGGAACTGGCAGAGGAAGGAAGAGGAAGGAAGAGGAAGGAAAGTAGACTGAATGCTGTAGAATTGAGATCCCTGTGGCGTAAGTGTGGTAAAACCATGTACGATCTTGGGAGAAAGTGGGGATCCGCGAAGAATGCAAGGCTAATGTAAGCGTCATGAGTAAGATTACGAAAGGAACGCTCAAATGGTTTGAGCGTGTAGAGCGAATGAACGAGGAAAGGAGTGAAGGAGAATATATGACGCTAATGTGAATAGTAGAAGCGGCCGGGGACGAGGGCCGAGGGGCCCGAGGAAGATGTGACATTTAAATTTGGGAGGCGGGTATGGGTACCGCCGACCCGGGAACCATTTATTGGATAACCATACTCGTAGGTCACCCCAAGTGGTTAGCAGGGGTGAGTGAGCTCATGGGGTGAGGTTTTTCCAGGTCTTGGTGGCGGATGTGCCTGCCCACCCGCTGCGTGGCGGAGAGAAAGTGGTTGAGGGAGGCCTTTCGACCTTTCCATCCGGACCCTCTCGACCCATTGCTTTGCACAGCTGTTGGAGGGATGGATTCATACGTCCGGCACTCCTGGATTCACCGACCCCCAGATTCCTACCCACCCCTTATACCTGTTTCCTTCCCAGAACTTCCTATCCTTCTCTTCCTTAAAAAGACCTTCTAACATGACATAGGCCCAGAGGGAAATTATTTTCCTTATGGCATCCTGTGAGGAGCTAATATAAAAAAAAAAATGGCACGACCAAGTGAATCAGATACTTGATTCGGGCCACGTCAAGAGTCAATTATAGAAGAGCACGTGTGAGAGAGACGATGTAAGCGAGTTGTAATTGTGGCAATTTACCCAACAATCGATAAATTTAATTATTGAATTTATCCACGAGAATCTAATAAAGTACACACCAGAAGTAACGCAGATTCTGAAAAAAAATTACGATAAAATTCCAATGATTATGAGTGGGGATTTTAATGTGACTTTTGCATTGGATACAGCGCTCCCGTTGATTGAGTTCCTGAACACCAAATTAAATTTAAAAATGTGCAGCAGTCGCATTGAATCGACAACAAGATCAAAAATAGAAATTGACGCAGTATTTCAAAGATATATTGATCAAATCCAAACCAAAGCATTTATTTCACACTTAAGTTGCCAAAAGCCTCTCGTGTAATGACACACAAACAAATGTGTTGAAATTGAAAACTTGTAGTCTGTAAATAATATGTTGAATAAAATGTTAAATAAAATAATATTTAAACTTGGTAACAATATTACGAGTAATAAATAGTTCCTCGTATAAAAAATAAACCCTACAATTGTCCCACTCCTGATACTCTGCATTCGTCTGATTCTATCGAAATTTAGTTTTCTAAAGGTTTCACTTCTACCGTGTGTGAACTGCACACATGTTTTTTTATTCCCATAACTTCCTCTCCTTCCTTTTCTGATGTAAAAAAAATTGGTTCTTATAAACAAATACGGTCTGTACACGAATAAATCAAAAATCCTCCAAAAGAAGAATTTTAAAATTCTTCATACAAAATTTTGATCGTTTCATGGGCACTTTGCCACTTTTGGGTTCGTTCATAAGTCATAACTTAGGCCCTATGGCACCAAACGGATTGAAATTTTGGGTTCTTACTAAGAATTAAGGTCTGTCCACGAATCAATTAAAACATTTTCAAAAATAATAATTTTAAAGTTCTTCATACAACATTTTCATCGTTTCATGATTGTCAAACTTGTGTTCGGTCATAACTTAGGCCATATGGCACCGAACGGTCTGAAATTTTGGATTCTTACAAAGAATTGCTCTATACGGATTTCATGTTTAACCGCGCTAAGCTTGATTTTCCATCGAAGCACAGCTTAAAATTAACTGAAATACCGGGTCTATCTGTTCTCATCTAGCACTCATTAGTACTCGTCACTGTAATTAATGGCAAGAATTTTCATAATGTAGAGTGACATACAACTGACGTAGCGGGTATCATACGGGTATTGCATGGCTCAAGGTAATACATATTGCTTTTAAAGTGCAATTATTCATCATGACACTACTCATACATCCCGGGACGACCTCTTACGCAACTGTAGCTTCCAACCGGCTCCTGGCCCTAGCGGTGCCGGGTATATAGGTGCAGACTGCAGATGCGACCTAACCTGAAAGGAAAATCGTTAAGAGGAAACCGGGTGGCGTTTTGTCCATACAAACGTATTCCCTAATTTCCTCTCGACACTATTGCAAATGTTTTTTAGTATAATAAAGATATCGACCACTAAGCATATCGGTGCGCTTGCTTTTTGATAATTTACTTTTTGTAGGAGTATCCTCAAAAATCGTTAAAATTGCCTGGTTTGAACGTTATTACGACGTTCAGTATACAAACTAGTATTTAAAAAAAAAAACAAAACGTTCAAATATAGAGTACTTTCTTTTAATACAGTTAGTAAAAAAAAAAAAATCTTGAAAATTGGTTCAGTTTTGGAGGCGAAAAATGATAATGCAAAATCTCGATTTTGATGATTTTATTTAGGTGTTATCAGTATGAGGTGCAGTTGTCCTTTTCACTCAATATTTAGGGGGAGTAAGAGCGACAGTGACAGCAACAGTGTAAACAAACCTTTTGTTCTAATTTCTCGGCAACCGGGTTTTCTCTTAAGGCTTATATTTGTCCCGGAATCATTGCCTTAAAAAAGATATAATAGTTAATTTCGAATGATTAGTTTACTTAATAAATTACGAAATCTGTCAAACAGTTGTCAAAAGAAACGCATATAAAATACACATTAAATTATTCATAAAATAATTTTGGTACCTACTTGTCGCTTTTTTATATGTTTTTTGCTTATCGGTTCGAATTTTGAAAATTAAAAGTGAATGCACTTTTTGCACAGTTCAATGGAACTGAATAATTTTACTCGTTATAACGCAGGAATATTTCAAATTACTTTACGTATGCATCCTTGCACTGACAACCGAAATTAGTATGTTTAATTATTTTATATAAGTAACGACTAATAAATTAAGAGCCAAGGAACTTAACCGCTCGGTCACGGTGGACATTAATTTATAAATTCATTTCTAGCGATCTTAAATCGAAATTCACGTTATACGTAGGTACCTACTACATATTTTAAAATTATGGAATTTTTCATCGACATCTAAACAATTTATTGTAAAAATTTTATTCAATTTATTTGTTTGTTTCGATGACTTGGAAATCAATTTACTGCTTTTAGTAAAACAGGTTTTTTCAGATTTAAAAAAATAAATCATTGGTCAAATAATGAATTGGGTACAGATTGGTGATACGGATCTTAATGACAAATCAATACAAATAACTCGGAGATATCTCAGATATCCACGTCAAAGAAATGTTTCGAAAAGCGTAGAATTTTAAGCGTTTGTGTTATCTCTGGAATTAAATTCAAATGGGTTCTTTTCCAAAAATTGACAGATTTGATTATTATAAAAATGTAACTAATACTGTATTCACAGAAATGATGAAATTTCATAATTAAAAATGTATTCAATAATTTGATTATTATAAAAATATAATCAATCAAATATTCACAGATTTGATTATTATTAAAGTATTACTAAAAATGTATTCAAAGTTTTGATTGTGATAAAAATATAACTATTAATGTGTTCTCAGTTTTGATTATTTAAAAATTTAACTAAAAAATAATCACGTATTTGATTATTATGAAATTATAAGTAATTTATAACTAATATCTGTAAAATGTATGAGGTTAGAAATAAATTATTGGAAAAATATAGATTAAACACTAATTATTTAGATGTAGAAGATGACTGATAATATAAAGGTGACTTAACATTTCTTCACTTATTTAAAGGGCTGTGTTTTTATTTCTTCCGTAACATTAAGTGCTGTTTTTTTTTTAAATTTCTTCACTAATATCAAGCGCGGTTTTTTTTGTTGATTTCGTCACTAAAATCAAGTGCTATTTTTTTGTTAATTTCTTTACCAACATAAAGTGCTGTTTTTTTTTCTTGACCAACACCAAGTGCTGTTTTTTTTGTTCATTTTTTCACCAACATCAAGTGTTGTTTTTTTGTTGATTTCTTCACTAACATCAAGTGCTGTTTTTTTTGTCAGTTTCTTCACCAACATAAAGTGCTGTTTTTTTGTTAATTTCTTCACTAACATAAAGCGCTGTTTTTCTGATAATTTTTTCACCAACACGAAGTGTTGTTTTTTTGTTGATTTCTTCACTAACATCAAGTGCTGTTTTTTGTCGATTTCTTCACTAACATAAAGTGCTGTTTTTTTGTTAATTTCTTCATTAAATAATGCGCTGTTTTTCTGATAATTTTTTCACCAACATCAAGTGTTGTTGATGTCTTCAATAACATAAAATGCTGTTTTTTATTAATTTCTTCATTTACATCAGGTGCTGTTTTTTTTGGTATTTTTTTCACTACCATCAAAGGCCGTTTTTTTTATTTCTTCCCTAAAATAAAGTACAGGTTTTTGTTAATTTCTTGACTAATATCAAGTGCTGCTTTTTATTATTGTTTATTCACTAACAATATAGCAAAAGCTTTTCGGTGGTCGTCTATAATTTGTTAAATTTGAACTCTCAAAACCGTTGAGAACTTACAAAATTTAAAAAATCTTTTATCAACCTAATGTTAACATTTTCATTTGAAAAAATGCAGAATCAAAGCCCAAAGTTCAATCCATTATTAAACTAAACTCGAAAATCACACGTAATTTTTTTAATCTTTTTTTTTATCGTGCTGAAATTTTTAAACTTTCTTATTATTAGGTTTCAGTTTTTAAGTTTTTTATTTTTTTCCATAATGTAACTTTATATACGCAATATGGACATGATGAAATGAAATGATGATATTTCTCATTTTTATTTCTTGTTATTTTTTGTTGTGATACACAAAATAATTGTATGTTATTTTTAAGTTTAAAACTACTATTATGTAATGATATTATTTTTCTTACTTTTGTACTCTATTATATGTTTATTTATAAAAGGCAGTATAGCCGTTTATGTATTTAAAATAAAAAATAAATAAAATAAAATAAATTATCGTGCTGAATTTTTTAAACTTTCTTATCATCGTGCTGAATTTTGAATCCGCGGTTGAATGCGATGTAAAACTGAGAAGTATAATTGTACCTATTGTAAAGTACGAAAAAAAACAAACATTATAATATAATTTATTCGAGTTCATATCGGAAAACCATCCCCCTTGTTTGTTGATTCTTTTCCTGATGCAAGATATTTATGAAACAAACTTTCAACTTTTACTTCAACCACCTGCAAAATGTTGGTTATTGAATACCCTCAGCACATCACCACGATGGCAGTATTTCCGTTAGCTCTTTGCTTCCTTTTATGGCAATACTGCACTCTTTAATACTTCCAGTCCTTGATGTGGATACAGTGGCGTATCTACCGGCAAACCCACGAGATCCTGGTTAACGGCTCTTTACACTAGTCACCAATTATTGAAAAAGTGTTGGGCGTTCTGTGATTTAGTCGAAGGTCCATGATAGACATCGCATAAAAACGACTACGATTATTTTAGCTCCTTCTTCTTCTGGCGCCTTCTCATTTTTATCTGAATACCGCTCGAGAGTCCCAACTGGTCATCAAATCGTGTATAAGCATGGGGCGATTAAATAGCTAAATTAAGCGGGCTTTCTAACTTTAAAACAATCGCGGCCATTATCTCTCAAAAATGATAATCCTAAATTGATTAAATGCATAACAAAATGCACCAACCTGTGAGCGAATGTCTTCCAGCAAAAACGGTTCTTAAATCTTTCACACATCAAAGGGTACCTCACACAAATAAAATTATTTTTGTTTGTTAATAAATAAGGACTCAATATTCACAATGAAGAAAGGAGTTGGTTTAATAATAATAATAATAAAAATAAAATGTAGGATTACGATTTTTTTTTAAATATTTATATTGAGGGATCAGTAGGATTTATCGGTCCAGTTCCAGCAGGAGTTCTACCGAGCCGAACCCTCTGATATGAAAAATCTGGAGTCGGGTATCTAAAATATATATCTAAAAATAAAAATATATCTAAAATATCTGAATTATTTTCCCATTTGGTCTCTGGTAGGTTGACATGTTGTTCTTGTATTGTTTTGTATTTATTATACTTATATAGTGCAATTGCATAGCGTGGATTAACTAGATGATCATTAGTGGAAAAGTGTGTGGAAGTTTTTCCTATGGGGAAGATTTAACCCGGACATAAAGTCAAAAGAACAATTATAATAATTCCAGAATGTGGGGAGCATCCATTGCATGGAGTGCAATCCTACACGTCCCATATAGTTGTACATCCATACTAATATTATAAATGCGAAACAACACAATATAAAGACTTTAACAATTCTTTCACCAATATAAAGCTAAATTATATGCGCAGACTACAGGTTGTATATGATGGTAAGCTCTGGCGTTATGAAATTATAAATATTAATATATTATATTTGTTATACGTTTTCTGTCGCTAACAAAAGCGAGTTTTTGCTAACGTCAGAAAAAAATCTTTTCCATGGAAACAATGTTGATTTATTTTTGGGCTCTATGCTGGTAGGTACTCAGTCTATTGGTCAGCTACTACTGCAGAAAATTCAAATATTAGAATTCGTTTTTTTTTTTGACAAGCTTGGAATAAATGTCAGATGAGAGTTCCTATATTAAAAATATAATTCGTAACGATTATAAAGACTGAATGATAAATAGAGTATTTTTTTATTATATTAATGAATTTCCAAATATTTAAATAAAAATAAACATCCGAAATGTTTGTAAGCGCATAAATTCCGAACGAATGAACAAAATTGGATAAGTAATTTTTTTCTTTGAGCTATAGCATTATGAAATTTAGGTGGTAGGCGAGATGTTTGAAAACTGAATGTAAGGGAATGAATATATGGAATGCGGGAGGGGATGGGGGTGGGGTGGGTGGGGGGGAGATAATTGATAAGTGCAAGCGCTACAGTAATTACAATAAACATGCAATTAATACAGTAAACATGCGAGCGAAGCCGCGGCGAAAAGCTAGTATTTATATATTTACACAGTAAAAAAACAAGAACATAAATAAAAATAAAAAAGAATTAATAATAACAATAATAAATAACCTACATTTATGCAGGTCCTGAGTGAGCCTGGGCCCAACGCTCACTCAGGAGTGGCGCTTGATGCTGGAAGGCTGCTCAAGAGAGCCAAAACGGGAGTAGATGGTTGGACTCTTGTGAGGTATTAAAAATTAATAAATTATACAACAGAATTTTTTTTTACTTACGATCCTTTTCTATGGGATATGAACAAATTGTTCCACATCAACTGAGAATAAAGTCAACTCAACACCTCTTTGAAAAGCCATTAAAAACTATGAAAAAAATAATTTAAAAATAGCCCCTAACCCTAACCTAACGTAACCTATTAAATGAATTTTCTGAGGTGCTTCTGAGTTTGTTTAATTCTGAGTTGTCTGGTAACCGTACAAATACAAATAATAACACCAATGATACTCGTACTCCAAATACTCGTATTTGGACTGCTATCGGAATCGAATCCAAACCTCCCGAAACTCTAACACTTAGACCAGAAATTACAGAAACCGTCCATCTTTCTACCCTCGATAAATTAGGTAGAGACATTCTAACTTTAGATACATCAAAGTAAAGAAAGAAAGAATGCCAGCTATTTGTACAATCCCTATTAAAACATTCATAACACGGCCATAAACATAAAAATAAAATAAATAAAAAAGCACCATTACACACAATAAAAGCATCCCGTGTATTGGACATAATAGTAATTCACTAGCAGGAGATCAGAAGATCTGGTGGATGAACGGGTTTAGTAGCGAGGTGAATTATGTCCATATTAGTCGCATATTAGGTATGCGTGTTAATATTTATATGCCCGGGCGAAGGACCCGAGGTCTGTGATACAAAACCTATAAAGAATATTTATTTACTGGGTACGGGCTCGCGCCTCTCGCATGCTTTATTGGGAGAGCGACAGATGCTCGGGATGCTGCTAAGGATATTTTTAATTTAATTAATGTTAATCTATGCGTGTATGTATATCAAAATGTATTCATTATATTATGCGATTGTTGAGCTTTTAAGTAAAATTAAAAAAACGAACCAAACCCGAACATAATAGTAAAATTGTGCAAATTAGAATAAGACAAATTTTATTTTATGTTTTATAAGAAAAACTCTCTTTTTATAACTTTTGAAGGTTATTCCCATCAAAGTAATATAACATTGTAGAATAAGATAACAATAATAATCAAAACGAAAATATGAAAGAGAACAAGACACAGAAAAACAGAAAAATACAATGGTCGCAACTGGGATTCGAACCCAGACCTCGTCTAACCGGGACGTGCGCGTTAACCAATTTCGCTATTGCTTCTGTCATATTTCAAATTTTAGAATAACAATATTATCTTCAACTAATTCTTTTTTCAATTTTTTTTTTGGAATTGGTTTGTAAGAATTGGTTTTTAACCTGAATAGCGTCTCAGATAAATATATCCGAATTTATTCATATGGAACTATTGACTTTTCATAAAAGTCAATATGATTATTCAATTTTTTTATAATAACTTTTTTTAACTTTTGAAGGTTGTTCCCTCTTAAGGTTAAGGTTTAAGATCCTCTGTCTTGCCTTTTAATATTAGATATGAAATGAAATTATGAACAGACATGAAATTTTCCTGACTTTCATTAATGTGAGCAGTTCTCTATCTGCTCTAGCCCGCCTGAGAATTTTTGTGTTGGAGATCATGTCGGTCCACGGAACTTTGAGCATTCTCCGGTGAAGCCACATTTCAAAAGCCTCTAATCTGTTCATGTTATTTACCTTTAAAGTCCAAGTCTCACACCCATAACACATTCAATTTTGGAGGCGGGTATGGGTACCGCAACCCCGTGAACCATTTATTGGATAACCAACACCTCTGCTATAGGTCACCCCAAGTGGTTTGCTACTTAGCAGAGGTGCCCGGTTTCATGGAATGAGGTTTGTCCAGGTCTTGGCGGTGGATGCGTCTACCCACACGCTACCCACGGCAGATCGGATCGGGAGAGAGTGGTTGAGGGAGTCTCTTTGAATTCTCCAGCCGTACTCTCTCGGAACATCGCCTTGCGCCGCAGTGGGAGGGGTGGATTCATGCGTCTGTCACTCCTGGACACACTGACCCCAGATTCCTACCCAACCCTAACACCCTTTTCCTTCCCAGAACATCCTCTTTTTCCTTTCCTAAAAATACCCTCCACACAGCATCCCCAAAGATGAAATAGGCCCTGAGTGAATTATTTTCTTCAGGGCCTCCTGTGTGCAGCTAATGTAAAAAAAAACGACCACACATAACACTTTAACATTCTCTGCCTTAGTTTTAAATTGATATTGTCAATGAATAAGAGCGATTTCAATTTACTAAAAGCAGTTTTTGTTTGTTTGTTTTTTTTTAAATATGAAATACCGCACAAGAGTCCCAACTGCTCCCGTCTGGAGCCAGTGAGACTATGACATCCCCAATTGGGGTATGTTGTGAGGCTGAAGGTAGTGGGGAGGGGAAGGAGACAGGGAAGAGGAAGGTGGGGAAGTACCTGGCTATTCAGATCTGGTCACTAAACACGGCTAAAGCCATTTCAATTCTGAATGGTGGTCTTACACCAGGGCGATACTGATAGTATCTTCTATTCTGGAACGTGCCGCAAATATACTATATATTATATTAAATGAATAAATTGTGATATAACACAAATTAATCAAATAAAATTTATTTGCGCACGCCGGGTTCGAACCCGCGACCTTCGGAATGTGAGTCGAGAGTCTTACCTCGGGACCACGGGGGCCGTCTTGTTGCTTCTTTCTATTCTTCACACTAACCGTTAAATTTCCCTATCCCAAATACCTGAAAAAATACTGTACGGGAATAATAATTCTTACGCGTCGGAATAGGACATATCATCTAAAAATATTTAATAATTTTTACTTTTCCTAACGATACCCCGAACACTCAGTCACAAGCCAGGGGTGTTTAACTGACCTCCCGGCGTTGTTAATAGTAATTTGTGGCCCCCGGCTCAGCCCGGGCCCCCCAGCCCGACCCCGCTTATCATAAAATACATCACTTTTTACCATAAACCAAACGTAATCTACAAGGTGAAAGTAGGAATATTACATGACAATACTGTGATTCATGTTCCGCTGGGCTGTGTACAAGACTTTGTCTCTGTCTGAGAAAAACGATTATTTCAAAATTTAAATCGTTTTATATAAGAAAGACACCCTTGAAATGTAGTGCTGAAGAAGAATGCTCAGGATACCATGGTCAGCTAGACACATTAGTTTACATTCTGGAAGACCTGGGCATCCAAAAGAAGCTGTCAACAAGTTTGGACACATCGCTCGCCAGATCTCCAACTTGGAGAAGC
The DNA here is from genome assembly GCA_936435175.1 of Glyphotaelius pellucidus. Classification (NCBI taxonomy): domain Eukaryota; kingdom Metazoa; phylum Arthropoda; class Insecta; order Trichoptera; family Limnephilidae; genus Glyphotaelius; species Glyphotaelius pellucidus. The sequence continues at coordinate 34,968,154 of OW386548.1, forward strand.
TCGTAGTCACAGGCAAAGTGGAAGGCAGGAGAAGCATAGGAAGGAAGGAAGGAAGGAAGGAAGGAAGGAAGGAAGGAATTAAGGCGAAGCTTCTCGGCTCAAAAAAAGAAGATGGAGAGATATGTAATTACGAATGCTGGACAGAGCGCGCTAATATTTTCAATGACAAAATTGATGCGAAAATTGTGAAAATGCTTAATAAAACATGACTCGTTTAAAATAGACGGCCTCCGTGGTCCCGAGGCAAGACTCTCGACTCACAATCCGAAGGTCGCGGGTTCGAACCCGGCGTGCGCAAATAAATTTTATTTGATTAATTTGTGTTATTTCACAATTTATTCATTTAAAATAATAAATAGTATATTTTTGGCACGTTCCAGAGTGGAAGATACTATCAGTATCGCCCTGGTATAAGACCACCATTCAGAATTGAAACGTTGCTTGAAATGGCTTTAGCCGTGTTTAGTGACCAGATCTGAATAGCCAGGTACTTCCCCACCTTCCTCTTCCCTATCTCCTTCCCCTCCCCACTACCTTCAGCCTCACAACATACCCCAATTGGGGGGATGCCATAGTCTCACTGGCTCCAGACGGGAGCAGTTGGGACTCTTGTGCGGTATTTCATATATAAAAAAAAAAAGAGCAAAAATTTCGTAAAAGTATCATTTAAAGAAACATTGTGAATTTTTTCACAAATACAACTTGTAAAATAATAGAAATAGACTTGTTTTAAATAATTTTCGGAGCATACTTTGCAATTTTTTTTCTATCGAGGGAATTTCATATAATTTGCGTTTCGGCGTGAAATGTGTCTAGATATTATCTTCAAAAATAACATATATTTTTTTAAGAGCTCAAAAACTTCAAATGTTTAAGGGAGATATGTAAGAAATCGGTAGAAATTCGGGTAGCGGCGGCTTAGAATGACTCAAGAAGGAGTGCTTTATTAATATTGAACGGGACTATTAGGACCCAAGGATTATACTGGATAGCTTTCCGGTTTAAACCAATTGAATCCACAAGACGATTTAGTATTCAAATAAAAACTGCAATAATTATTATTAGAGACTTAAAACGACGCATTAAAGTTTAAAAAATGAACCTGACCTCTATCGACCACCCGTAATATTGAAAACAAGAAACGAGGTGTCAAATTACTTAATGTGTAAGAATTACAATCAACAATAACGTAACCTAAATTTCTAACAGTTAAAATACCAAGAAGACAAAACGTGTTATAGTTTTTTGTAAGGTGACCAAAATAACAATTATCAGTTATTATGATCATTGATGTGGGACCCCACAAAAATAGTCATTCATTTTTTTGTAAAATAAAATCAATCATATCATAATTTAAGGGTTCACTATTCGAATTTCGACCGATTTCTTACATATAGCCCTTAAACATTCGAAGTTTTTAAGCTCTTAAAAAAATATATGTTATTTTTTAAGATAATATCTAGATACGTTCCACGTCGAAACGCAAATTATATGAAATTCCCTCGATAGAAAAAATAAAAATTATGCTCCGAAAATTATTTAAAACAAGTCTATTTCTATTATTTTACAAGTTATATTTGTGAAAAATTCGCAATGTTTCTTTAAATGATACTTAAGATACGTTCCACGAGATTTTTGCTCTATTTTAAACGAGTCATGTTTTATTAAGCTTTTTCGCCATTTTTGTTGCGATTTCATCACTTAAAATATTAGCGCGCTCTGTCCAACATTCGTAATTACACATCTCCATCTTTTTCTTTTTCAGCCGAATAGCGCCGCCTTAACTACAACTAGATAACTCTGAAATCAGCTTTGTTGGGAAATTGAATTATAAGATGATTAAGGCGGCGCTATTCGAATTTCTACCGATTTCTTGGATACCTCCGTTGAACATTTGAAGTTTTTAAGCTCTTAAAAAATATATGTTACTTTTGAAGATAATATCTATACTATCTCCACGCCGAAACGCAAATTATATGAAATTCCCTCGATAGAATAAAATCGCAAGGTATGCTCCGAATTTTTTTTATTTTCAAGCCTGTCTCTATTATTCTTAACAAGTTATATGTATGAAAAAATTCAGTGTTTCTTTGAACGTTGTTTTAGACAACCTTCACGAGATTTTTGCTATATTCTAAACGAGTTGTGTTTTATTAAACATTTTCACAATTTTCGCTTCACTTTTATCATTTGAAATATTAGCGCGCTCTCTACAACATTTGTAATTACATATCTCTCCATCTTTTTTTTTTCGTGCTCGGTTACGGGGTGAGTTACCAAGTTGTTTCATGCAATGAAAGCAATTTAAGGGTCTACTATTCGTATTTCGACCGATTTCTTAAATATCTCCCTTAAACATTTGAAGTTTTTAAGCTCTTAAAAAAATATATGTTATTTTTGAAGATAATATCTAGATACGTTCCACGCCGAAACGCAAATTATATGAAATTCCCTCGATAGAAAAAATAAAAATTATGCTCCGAAAATTATTTAAAAGAAGTCTATTTCTATTATTTTACTAGTTATATTTGTGAAAAAATTCACAATGTTTCTTTAAATGATACTTAAGATACGTTCCACGAGATTTTTGCTCTATTTTAAACGAGTCATGTTTTATTAAGCTTTTTCGCAATTTTCGCCGCTATTCTACGACTTAAAATATTAGCGCGCTCTGTCCAACATTCGTAATTACATATCACTCCATCTTCTTCTTTTTCAGCGCCGTGCGTTTCAAGAGTGCGGCCTTAAGCAATTCCACAAATTTTAACACTACAACTAGCTAAGTCCATTTGGAAATAACCTCAAAACATATTCAAATAACTTGATGATTCCAATGCGCTACGACTTTTCTGTTTATGGCAGAGGTTTCCAAACTTTTTTTCCCGTGGACCACTTTCAAAATTTTACTGGTCACGGTGGACCCCCTGCTGGTACATTTCTACCATATTCCCAAAACTCGCGTTGTACTGAATATTGAATGGCGGGGTGTGGTCTGTCACAGCGGAGCAGTACCGACTACAGTCTACGACTTTTTCAAACGGGGGCAAAATGGAACAGTATTCGAGATTATATTTGCCACGACGGAGGGGGCGTAGTGTGATATTGGATGGGGGGGGATAACGGTATGTTCCCATCCCAATACAGTACACCTATATCCCATTAGGCCCCTCCCTGCATATTTGGGCGTTTTAAGATCTCATGGATAACCGGTACAACGACGTGTGCTGTACGCCGTCGTTCTGTTATGGAAGGGCGTAATGGGATATGAGATGGGGGTGGGATGGGATACGGGGCACAGGATGGGTCGCAATCGAAACCAGTTTGTAAATCAGGACTCCCAATTACAACTTGTGGACCCCCATTTCTTTTTCGCGCCTTTGGGGACCCCTGTCGGGTCTCCCGTGGACCCCCAGGGGTCCACCTGGACCACTTTGGGAATCACTGGTTTATGGTGTTAATAGACGAGGAAATAAAGTAACGCTTTTTAAAATACGTTCATGTCAGAAACTTTGATTTCTGAGTTACCTAGTTTGTAGTAATTACTCCCTGGTATTGAAGAAGATATCCAAAACATTAGACCACGATTTAACTGTTTTCTCAATTAAATATCGGTTTGTTATTCTAAAGCAAGTAGAAAAAAATTTGCTAATAGAAGACTAATTTTCAACTGCCAATACTTGTGGAACTCCATCGTATAATAAAGAATTAATAATAAAAAAAACTTTCTTGTTCATTCCATTTTTATTTGTCACTGACCGGACCGGTTTCAGACAATCACTTCCATCTTCAGACTGGTTAATTTTTTTTTCTTAAAACTATGGTATTTGTGCTTCATTTAGAATATGAATTGGTTCCGGGGAGGAATTTTAAAGTATTTTTTCAGGTGCAATAAAAAAAAATTTAGTAGCCATTATTATACCAAATATTTATTAAACATTAAAGAATACATTAAAAAAAAATCAAACGAAAAAATTCAAAATTCAAAAGGTTGCAGGGTGGCGTGGGGTCTCAAAAAATGGCGCGCCCTGGTTGACACGATTGCGACCCTCCTAGTAATCTGAAAAAAAAAAATAGTTCTAATCCAAACAAATGCTGCTATGGCCCGAACCAAGTAAAAGTAATTTTTTCCACAAAATGGCGGCTGTCTGAAACAAAAAGACATTTTTTTAAACAGTTTTTTTTACTTTTCCGAATTTAAAAAAAAATTAAAATTTTGTTATAGTTTTGGTTAGCGCGATAGAGTAATGTATAGAGGAGGCCACACCAAATTTCAAGTAAATTGGTTCAACTTAAAATTTCATGTCAACCGTCTCGAAAAAGTAGTTTCGAGAAACACGCGTTTAAAGTTTTGCTGTATTTACATTCTAGTTAGATTCCATCTAAACCGCTCGAACTAAAATGGCTATAACTTTTAAAATAAATCGAATTTTCAAAAATACTTTAAATGAGATATTCTTGAATATTGAAACTATCGAAATATGAAGAATTTTTTTTTCTAGACTAGAATACCCCTTAACTCGACCACTTGCAATTTCTTCTGTCTCTAAATTTGTTTCTGTTACGTTTCGGTTCCGGTTCAAGATGGTAATGTTGGATACTACATTTTTTCTGCCAGAGTTCGCATGATCGTCGTTCCTATAATGAGCTGTAAAATATAAACAATCAATACGTTTATATAAGGTACCTCCTGATCTGGAGAAAGTTTGAAAAAAATAATTGTCTTTGAGATGGTGATATTCCTTTGGACAATTTTGATGATTTCTTATTTTAAAATTTAAAAATGTTATGTAAAATTTATATTCTTAAGGGGGTATTCTAGTCTAGAAGCATGAATTTTAGGTGTTTTTTCAGGTGCAATAAAAAAAATATATATTTTTGTAGCCATTATTTTACCAAATATTTATTAAACATTAAAGAATACATAAAAAAAAATCATACGAAAAATTAAAAGTTACAGGTTATTGAAGTGGGGGTCTCAAAAATATGGCGCGCCCTGGTTGACACGATTGCAACCCTCCTAGTTATTATAAGTTATCTAAGTCAATTTTTTTTTTCGCAAAATGGCGGCTATCTGAAAAAAATACCTTTTTTTACCAGCTTTTTTGACTTTCCGAATTTTTTTAGAATAGTAAAAATTAAAATTTTGTTATAATTCTGGTTCTTGCGATAAAGTAATGTATAGAAAAGGCTCACACAAAATTTCAAGTAAATGGGTTTAATGAAACTTGAGATATCGTGTCAACCGTCTCGTAAAAAGTGATTTTGAGAAAAATGTGTTTAAAATTTTGTTCTATTTAGATTTTGCTAAGATTCTGTATAAACCGTGAAATTAAAATAGTTAAAATAATTCGAATTACGAAAAATGCTTTTAAGGAGATATTTTTGAATAGTTAAACTTTGGAAATATGAAGAAAAAAAATTTTTTTTTTCCTAGACTAAAATACCCACTTAATAACTAAGAAGGTTACCAGCAAGGTTCGTGGAGAAAAAGTTTAACAAGGTTGGCTCATCGAAGGGGTACAGCTAATTACGGATGTGATTGGCTAAAATTCGTGACGTAGCTTGGAGTCCACTGGGAGATTTGAATTAACTGCATTATAAATAAGTGGTATTGTTTTATTTCAAGCTACGTCACGCGTTCGAAATTTCGAAAGCGGCTCGACGAGTTTTTTTTCGAAAAAGACCCTTTTGAGCTGACCTTGTTAAAGGCATTTTCTACGAACCTTGGGTTACCAGTCCAAGTGTTGGTCTATTACTAGCTTTACAATTACAAAAAAAAAAAAACCACTAGGAAATTTATTGAAAAGTCGTTAACGACAGTATTTAATCGGGATAGCATCGGGGAGCTAATAAACCAGTAAGCAGATGCAACAAATGCAACGTTTTTTCTTTATTTTGTGCAGAATGTGATACTGACATCCCGAGTAAAAGCAATTATTTGTACAACTAGAAAATGCACCGACATATTTTTATTGTAGGTTTGCAATATTTTATAGAGAACGCCCGCAGAATAGAATAATTTGTTGCATATTCGTTTTATTTACATACCAACTGTAAACGCATTAAAATAGAGTTATATCTGAGTAATTAATAATGTTGTTGGTACCTAAACATATTACAGAACGAAGCTGGTTAAGAAATTAGTTCTTTGTGAAGGTGCATCCTTAATTAAATATTCAAACTTTGCCAATACTATTAAAAGGGTTCCATGCCAACTCTGAATCAAATCAACTCAACACCTCTTTGAAAAGTCAATAACCAGACAAAACCGGAAATATGTCATTTTTAAATCAAATTTTATTTTACTATTGCCACGCAGCAGGAAGGTAGATAAATCAGCCACCAAGACCTTGACAAACCTCACCCCATGAACCCAGGCACCCTTGCTAAGTCATCAAACGTAGCGAACCGCCTGGAGTGACCTATGGCAGGGGTGTTGGTTATCCACTAAAAATTTCATACCAACAAAGTTTTGCGGAATGAAATAAAAATTCCACATTCTTCTTGTCTTCTAATGAGGTCGATTCTTACAACGAAATATTCATATTTTTTACAAATGCAACAAATTAATTAGAACATGCTGAGAACAGAAAATTTTCATTTTTTGGATAATCCCAATTAATAGCTTCCCAAGATAGAGCAGTCAAAATGTTGGTTTTTGCGGCCGGTCAAAAAGTGTGTGACGTCACGGGACTCTTGCGAAAGTACTGATATTTTATTTTTCACTTAAAAACATTAAAAATATTTTTCCATCACACGTCGCAACTGAGAAGTCAGGAGAGTAGCGCGTTTGTAGCCTAGCGGGTCACTTGGTAAGCATTGCGTCTCGTTCCAGCAACACACCAAACAGCGCGCGTATTACATTATTCCGTCGCGTCGTACAGGAGTGAAATCATTGGCGACGTGTGATTAAAAAATATATAAATAATTTTTTAATAGAAAAAAATCATCGGGCAGCAGAATGACATCCACTTTGTTAACTTCAAAAATGCTCTCCTGAGTTTAAAATAGTTCCATCCTACGTGCTGTTAAACCCTTAAAATATAATTCATTTTCATAAAAAAAGAAGACGACTACATTTTAATCAATTAAAGGATTAGATTTTTTATAACGCAAAAACAATGTTTTTAAAGTAGGTACGTGGAAACACGTTTAAAACAAATACAACTGTAGATTTGTACAACAATATTAAAAAAACATCTTTAAATAATTAAACAAAAGCATCAGTACAACAATATTAAAAAAACATCTTTAAATTATTAAACAAAAGCATCTTTAAATTTGCCTCGGAAATAATCTTAAAATATATTTGTTCTCCGGAACCGTTTCTGAGCATGAATGAATACCATAATAAATACAGTATCACAGATTGTGTTTAATACGAGTGAATTATTGCATCCTTTTAGTGTCCGATGCCAGATTTCGAATCATAATATTATAGTCAATATCACAATTTTTTATTTATTTTTATTCATTTATTTATTTAAGGAACATTAACAGTCTTAGTAATACAATAAACATAAGAGGATGATAAAAAACAGACCAATTATTAATGTTCATAGATAGGTATTTAGAAGCAAGACTAACTGAATGTAAACTAGAATATTTAAGAAAAATGAAAGAAAAACAGAACTAAGCAGCAAGTAAAAAAAAAAATAATAATAGTACAAATCTGAATTCAACAAATGATAAACCAATACACAACAATAAAATAATGTGATTATAACTGAAATAGACTGCAAAATAGGGATTTGGGTTGGGAAGGGTAAGGGGAGGAGAGGGATAAGGGAAAGTTGCCACGCAAGTAATATAAAAATATTAGATACAATTAATTCAATCGTCATGAATATGTGTTATTCGCACCTAGAATGTTATACAATGAAGTTCTGTAGCGACAGTAACTAGCAGTAAATACGTCTGCAAGTGTGTCTATATTTGCAAATTTATTGTTATAGTAGTTACATGTCCTTTGCATAAATTCATTTTGATTGGAATTGGTGTTGCATCTATCAAAATAGAAAAGGGCATTTTGTCTACCATATCGAATGGACGTTTGGAAATTTATTTTGTTTAGCAAGTCCGGGCAGTCAACTTTGTACAGGAGCATCTGATCAGCGACAAGCCTCCTGTTGAGTAGTTTCGTGATTCGAAAATGTTTCTCGACTTCGTCGTAAGAGTTGTATATGTTGAATGATTTAAAATTGAGGAATTTGAGAAATCGCTCCTGAACTCTTTCTAACCTGTTGACATAAACAATATAGCGCGGGTTCCAAACTTGTGAACAGTATTCCAGGTGAGGACGAACATGTGAATTGTAGAGAATCAGATAAGTCTTAGGATGGGTTGTTTCAAAAAAATTGACGAATTCGTCAAATATTTGACGTTAGTTTCCACGTTCTGTGTAAGTTCTATTCAAGTTGTGTGATGATTTCAGTTTTGTGAAGCAGCTGGCCTATGATGATAAAAAAACAGAACTCGAAAAGAACTTACACAGAACCTGAAAATTAACTTCAAATATTTGATGAACTCATCAAATTTTTTGAAACAACCCGTCCTTAGTGTTTTTGAAAAATTTGCACGTTCTCAGTACAAAACCTAGACTTGGTTGAAATATTTTTAGTGTGTACAATTTTACATAGCATTCATAATATTTCATACACTCTCCTAATAAAGCAAATGCCTTAGCTTAGGAGAGGACAACAATATATTTAGACTATTTGAAATTAGAATATTATTGCAAATATTATGTAGGTTTTAAACCATCTCTTTTTCAGTCCGATTCCCGTACACTATAGAGACCAAAGACAAAAATTTTCACTTTACGCGATCGCTATTTTCATCTCAATTTTCTTATCTATGACGTCAGTTAGCATTACAGCAAACAACATGGTTCATGTGTTGTTTGCTGTGATGCCAATTGAAATCGTAGATATGAAAATAGAGATCGCGTAAAGCGAAAATTTTTGTACTACCCTTTCTCCCTCCCAGGTTCCCCTGCTCTTCCCTGGTTCCACTTCCCCCCCTTCCGCTAACCCCTACTCGAGTTCCCATCCCCTCTCCCGCTTTCCATACATTCAGTTCCGGTACATTCAGTTTTCAAACAGCTCACGTGCCACCTATTGCGAATTTCATTATGCCAGAGCTCACCGGTAGTTCTACACAAAATAACGAAAATAAAAAAAGAATTGTCCAATTTGGTGCAGTCGTTCGGAAGTTATGCGCATACATACATTTCGCGAGATAGATACTAAGTAAGACGCCTGAAATAAAATTTCCCGCAAATATACCAACATCGTTTCCACGGCAACGATTTGTTTTGCTTAGCAATAACTCGCTTTTGTTTGGGACAGAAAACGTATAATATAATATACTAGCTTTTCCCCGCGGCTTCGCTCGCATGGTATAACGGGATATTACTGTAGCGCTTGCACTTATCAATTATCTCCCCCCCCCCACCCCACCCCCATCCCTACCCGCATTCCATATATTCATTCCCTTACATTCAGTTTTCAAACATTTCGCCTACCACCTAAATTTCATAATGCTATAGCTCAAAGAAAAAAAGAATTACTTATCCAATTTTGTTCATTCGTTCGGAATTTATGCGCTTACAAACATTTCGGATGTTTATTTTTATTTAAATATTTAGAAGTTCGTTAATATAATAAAAAAATACTCTATTATTTATCATTCAGTCTTTATAATCGTTACGAATTATATTTTTAATATAGGAACTCTCATCTGACATTTATTCCAAGCTTGTCCAAAAAAAAAACGAATTCTAATATTTGAATTTTCTGCAGCAGTAGCTGACCAGTAGACTGAGTACCTACCAGCATAGAGCCCAAAAATATATCAACATTGTTTCCTGGAAAAGATTTTTTTCTGATTTTTTTATAATATTATAAGTATAAGTAGAAGTATAAGTATAAGTATGGATTAATAATTATAATTTTATAACGTAGGAGCTTACCATTATATAAGCCTATATTACTTGCATATAATGTAGCTTTCTATTGGTGAAAGAATTTTTAAAATAGGTATAATGGTTTATGCGTGAAAGCGTAACAAACAAACACACGCAGTTTCGCATTTATAATATAAAAGTATAGTATATAGATATTGAAACCATATAAAATTGTCTAATATATATTATAATCATTATAATGTCCATAATTCCAGGACCCCAAATATCTAGTTACAACATAATAATAATATAACAAAAGGTCCCCGGATTGAATTTCGCATTGTTGTGACTTTTGCAGAATTGAATTGAATCCTCGTTATTTAATGTGTCTCCTGATCGCAATGACTGTCTCCTTTGCAGATTGGGTGTGAGACCTCAGATTCCTGTTAAGAAACGAGGGGGAAGATAACTCACGATTTTAAATATATAATAAAATTTGTTCCGGCTCGAAGGACCATATGGCGCTTTTAGGCACCTTGTGTTTGCCAGATTATCTCTACACGTTTTGATATATTTGAAAGTTTTTTAAAATATTCTTCAGTTATATCCAAATAAATTGATTACAATGTGTTTAGATTTTTATAATAGAACACATTTTTTCTCTAAAATCAAGTCAAAGCAAAATTCTTTTGTTTTTAGAACAATTTGATTTACGTACTGAAAAATATTAGAATTAACATTTAAGTATCTAACTATGGCATTAAGTACCTAGCCATAGGAATAAAATAGTATCTACCGATGACATTATCAATTTTAACCATATTATGTTAGCGAAGAGACGCATAAACTTTTCACTGCTTTTGTGATTTGTATACAAGGCGCTCAGCGTAAGAGTGAGTTTTGCTGACTCTTACGCTGGGCTTAAGAGTCAGCAAAAACATCGTATTCTTATATATTTTTGTCATATTTATGAAGCCACAGTGGCCCAATTTTAGTTTTCATTGATTTAAAAGAATCTTTGAAATAATGAAAACTAAAATTGGGCATTAAAGTTTGCATTGTGCTTCATTGATGTTAAATATATCGATGTTTGAAATAATTCTATTTAACAACAAGAGAGCTCTCCCGACTGGCATGACCATTGGCAAGTTAGTTCTGCAAGCCGGGAGATTAAACAAAGATGACCATCGGGAACATAAAAACTAATGCTCTTCATGATAGTCGAGTTTTCGAACCATCCATGAATCAGTCTGAAGAAATGTCTTACAATGAGCACATCCCTTCTGACCCGTAGATGGTTCACACCGAGCATACCCAAGAGAAATTCGGTAGGGTAGAGCCTCTTAGATAGAGAAAACTCAGAAATTTCTTCTGAACCTTCTCCAACATAAGAGATTACTTCATTTGGTGCGGGCTCCAAACCACCGATCCACTCTCAAGCCTACTCCTAACCAAAGCATTGTATAGTACTGTGAGAACCTGGGTGTCTCTGAAATTTCTCGCAGTGCGTAGACAAAACGCAGCATTCTCAGAGAAGTACTGCACGTCATTACGATATGAGCATGAAAAGTCAACCTACTATTAAACACAGTACCAAGAGCTTTCATAGGCTTATTTACATGAGAATGCGTGGTGAATACCCTCGATTTATGCATCACCTGGATTTGCTTTCTGAAACGCGATGCGAAAGTCTCCAATCTAGAAGGAATGTGACCCTTAAAGTAACAGCTTTTAAGCCGCCGCTACCAGGATTTCTACCGATTTCTTGCATATCTCCCTTGAACATTTGAGATTTTTAAGCTCTTAAAAAATATGTTATTTTTGAAGATAATATCTATACAACCCCTACGCCGAAACGCAAATTATATGAAATTCCCTCGATAGAAAAAAATCGCAAAGTATGCTCTGAAATTTTTTTTATTTTCACGTCTGTCTCTATTATTTAACAAGTTATATGTATGAAAAAAATCACAGTGTTTCTTTGAATGTTGTTTTAGACAACCCCACGAGATTTTGGCTCTATTCTAAACGAGTCGTGTTTTATTAAACATTTTCACAATTTTTGCTTCAATTTTATCGATTTAAATATTAGCGCGCTCTCTCCAACATTCGTAATTACTTATCTCTCCATCTTCTTCTTTTCGAGAGCGGATAAGGGGCTTTAAGATTATAAAATATTACATTGACAGCCCATACCTCTTGGAATGCTATAAATTGTTCGTACTGAACAACTGCCGCCAGAGTCGTCACCACGACTTGCTCTGTATTCCGCACGGCAGAACAGACGTTCTGGCCCAGCATTACATGACAAGAGGTATGGTGCTGCTAAATGATATCTCTTGACATTTTCAACATTGGCCTTGAAGGTTTCAAGAGTCATTTTAGGCAAAAACCCTTGCAAAGAAAGAAATCATTGCAAAAATTTTCGTTCAAAGTTTTGTATGTATCATGAGTATTGTAATAGGATTATATTAATCTGTAATGCACAAAAAATTTTTGTGGAAACACATAATAATAGTTTGTCTAGCATTATTAGAAATAAATCTATGCACATAAATTTACACGATATCAAAGACTTGTACTAAAATCCGTACAATTCATTAAAATACAGCATACGAATTCGGTAATTTTTTCCCAAAAACAGTGCTTAAAAAATAAATTAATATTATTAAATATTTATCAGATAAAAGTATAGCATCAAAATAACATACTGTAAAAGTGTTCAGTTTAAAACTTCGCATAATTGTGTATTTTAGTAAACAATACAATCCAAAATACTTGCGAGATTCACCCAAGTGTTCACTGTATTAATGGTGATATAAATTTTGTATTTTGAAACAGGATTATTATATATAAGTGAATTTCAAATAATTAATATTGGAAAAAAGTGACAGTGATATTGAAATTTATTTGAAGTTTAGTGGGGTCTTGTGATTGGCCAACATCCGCGCCATCTTTATTACACTGACCATTCAGCTGCTTGCTGCACTGTCTCAGACTGGGCATTGTACTATTTCTGCAGAAATACAATCTACTGCTAGGGTGACCATGAGTTCGAGCAAAAAAACAGGCTCCCAACAGCAAGAAAATTTATCCACAACAACTAGGTCCAAAAACAAAATTAATATTGTGCCTGAAGAAATAAACACAGAAGAAGATGTTTTTTCAAAATTTACATCCTACATAGATTTAAAACTGGAAAAAATAAAAACACAAATTCTCGAAAGCATTGATATGAAAATGTTAGATTTTCAAAAAACTACAGACTTTATTTGTCAAAAATACGACGAAATAATTACCCGCTTAGACTCCATGAATGAGGTTAAAGGAGAAGTTGAAAATTTGAAAAATGTTTTGGAAAATAAAAGCAAAAATATTAAGCATCTGGAAACAAGACTGGCTCGCTTGGAACAATCGAACCTCAATGACTGTTTAGAAATAACAGGAATTGAGGAAAAGGCCGATGAACATCCAAAAATAACTGCCATTAAGCTAATAGAAAAAGCTAATATCAAAATAAATACAGATGATATTACCTCGGCTATAAGACTCTACGACAGACGACCAGGTCATCCAAAAAAAATTCTCCTAAAAATTAAAAATCCAGAAACACGACTTAAATTATTAGAAAACAAGAAAATAATTTCAAACCGTGAAAAAAAGATTTTCCTAGGAGAATCACTGTCTCCTTATTTTAAGGAATTGCTTTGGAAAGCAAAAACAAAGGGAAAAGCATTAAAATATAAATATACGTGGTATAAAAACGGTTCCATTCTAATGAAAGAAGACGAAGGTAAAAAAATCGTGGAAATTAAACACGAAGATGACTATCAAATAGAATATCATAGAATTTGAATATTGAAAAGCACCGTAAATATTTACTTAATTTGAAATGGATATCGATTTTGGAAAACACAATGATTTGAATGACAAAACAGAATCTAATTTAACTATTAATGATTCATTAGCTTGCAATTTTTTTTTAGAAAATTCTAAGTTTTCTCTACTTTGTTTGAACGTCAGGAGTTTAAATAAAAACTTTGATGAAACCATAACTATGCTGGAGAGTATTGAACATCGTCCCGAGGTACTAGTTTTTACAGAAGCTTGGCTAAAAAATTTGAACAATATACCTAACATCACCGGATACACAGTTTATAACACAAATAATAACTATTTGCAGAATGATGGTGTAGTTGCCTATGTAAAACAAAATGTTCACACGACTGTTGAGGAAGTTGTTTTCCCTGGAGCAAACTGCTTAAAAATGCAGATATCGAGTACCTTGTGTATAATAGCTATTTATAGATCTCCGTCCCAGGCTCATATAGATAATTTCCTCGAATCACTAGGTGCACTACTTGACTCTACATCTATTCAAAATAAGGAAATTATTTTATGTGGAGACATAAATATTAATACCCTGGATTTGAGCGATATGAAAACTCAAAAATACCTCTCACTTTTGGCTTTTCATGGTTTGAAACCAATCATAATTACACCTACCAGAGTTTCTTCTACCGTTTCAAGTTGTATTGATCATATTATGGTAAAATCTAAATTCGAACCACTAGGAGCTGTCTTCTCTACTGACATAACAGATCATGATGTGATATTGATGAGATTTACGAGCTTTAAACTAAAGAAAACAGCAATAGATAATGTGAAAATAAAAACCGTCATCGATAACAATCTTTTGAAGGTCAAATTAAAGGAGGAATCATGGCAGTCAGTCCTGTCATCTCAAGATGTTAATTCAGCTGCTGAAAATTTTATAAAATGTTTAAAAATGCATGTGGAAAATTGTTCGTCTGTACAAAATGAAAAACAAAACAAGAAGTATTTAAAACCTTGGATAAATGATGGAATTATTAAATGCCTCAGAACCCGTGACAAATTGCACAACAAGTGTCGAGGAGAGTTAAATAATATACAGCTACTGAATTATTACAAAAGATATAGAAACTGGTGTACAAAAATTATAAAATATACAAAGCAAGCTTATTACAGAAGGAAACTGGATAACGTCAATGGAAATACCAAAGAGCAGTGGAAAATTATAAAGGAGGCTGTAAATATACAAAAGGAGCAAGTGTCCATAAAAAAATTAAAAATCAATGACAATATTATCTCAATGGAGGAGAATCCAAATATAATCACTAATCACGTAAATAACTTCTTCAGTGATATTGGTCCTAGATTTGCCAAAAATTTGTGCAGTGCAAACAAAACTAGCGAAACGTGTCTTGTAAATAATTTCATACCTAATACTCAAGTTACAGGAGATACCTTTAAATTTAAAACTACTAACATTTATGAAGTTACAAAAGTGATAAACGAACTAAAAATGTCTTATTCTTGTGGTATTGATGGCTTAAGTATAATGGTTTATAAACAGCATGTTTCTGTGTTGGCTGGTCCAATATCACATATTGTTAACATTAGTTTTAAGTATGGCATATTTCCTTCACATTGTAAGAATGCTAAGATCATACCTCTTTTCAAAGGTGGAGATCACCTAGATGTTAACAATTACCGACCCATATCTTTGCTCAATACTCTCTCAAAAGTAATAGAGAGATTGGCAAAGTTAAGATTAGTTTCATTCTTAGAAAAATACAAAATACTTTCCGATAATCAATTCGGTTTCAGAGAGAATAAAAGTACGAGTGATGCTGTATTGAAGGTACTGACCAGAGTTATAAACGCGCTGGACAATGGCAACAAAGCTATAGCTGTGTTTTTGGACTTATCAAAAGCATTTGATACTGTCTCCCACGAATTGCTCCTTAAAAAATTATTATCTTTAGGCATTAATAATACAGCAATTGATTGGTTCAGATCTTATCTTAGTGATAGAACACAGCAAGTTGAGATAAATAAAATGTTAAGCAATGGTCAATCAATCTCCTTTGGGGTCCCGCAAGGTAGTGTGCTTGGGCCAATATTGTTTTTAATTTATATAAATGATTTATGCCGTTTGAATATTCCTGGTAACATTGTTAGTTGGTATTCCTGGTAACATTATTCCTGGTAACATTGCAGATGACACTACCTTAATATTTGAGGGTAAAACTTGGGATGAAACTTTTGACAAATGTAATACAGGTTTAAGAGTGGTAAATAATTGGTTAAATGATAATATTTTAACTTTGAACAAACAAAAAACAAAATATATCACTTTTAGCATTTCATGCAAAAGTCAGCCTCCTGCCACTCATAATTTGATCATACACAGTTGCTCGCAAACCTGTAACTGCAATCCTTTAGAAAATGTAGTTAACATTAAATACCTTGGTGTAATAATAGATAAATTTTTGAGATGGAACGATCATATCAATATGTTGGTAAATACCACAAGGAGACTTACCTATATCTTCAAAGAACTCAGACATATACTAGACAAAGAAAAATTGAAAACGGTTTATTTTGCAATAATCCAGTCTATGCTTTCTTATAATATAGTGTGCTGGGGATCTTGCCAAAAGACCTACTTAGAACCACTTAATATTGCCCAAAAATTGATTCTTAAAGTTATGTTCAAGAAAAAATTTAGATATCCAACTCATTTACTTTACAAGGAATGCAATGTCATGAATGTAAAACAGTTATATATTACACAAACGCTTTGTAGATTTTTTAATAATATTAATATGGCAGAAAGAACACAGCAAATTCGTACTACTAGAATTGGCTCTGGTCTGAACTTTGTTGCAATTCAAACTAAAACTTCTTTTGGCCAAAGAAATTATTTTTATCAGGCTCCGCTCATTTTTAACAGCCTTCCAGAAAATATCAAGTCATCTAATTCCTTGAGCACTTTTAAAAAGATTGTCAAATTATTTATGTTAGCCGAGGATTGCCAATTGATTTTTTCAACTTTGTCCTTTCTAAATTATTAGCTAAATGATTATGTTTATAGTAATAATAAGCCAAATTAGTATTAGCATTCTTCTGCCAAATTTAAAGCATATTAAATTATATACATATATTTATTATTTACAACTTCATCGTTAAAACAAAAAAAAAAAACTTTTATTTTTTACTTTAAATCAGTCCTCAAAAAAATGGTCACCCTACAAAAGTCTATATGTTTACATGAATGTACTACCTAGCGCCAGCAGTTTAGATTTAATCTCAACCTGTAAGAAATGCAACAATATTGTTCTTTCAATATCTGTATAATTTTGTGTTATTTTGTTAATTGTAGAATTGTCAACCTCAACACAGGCTTGTCCTAGTGAGGTTGCAAATTGTTTTTTAAACATTTTTACCTGCAATGTAAAGATACAATAAATAAATAAATAAATAAAATTTAAGTCTTCGGTATTCCTCCACATCGATCCTCGGAATCGACTTTTAAGGAGGCGATTAAAATGATCTGAGATTGAGAATAAAAACACTCGACTTTACACTTTCCACGAGCCCATAAACCTGCGATAAAACCTAATTGAATTGGATATTCGCTTAGCCCCCTCACCCCAATGAAATTCTAATTCTGCTTTTATTGAGTGCAAATAATAATTGATAAGTATTGATATTAGGTGTTGTGTCGAGGCACACCAAGGGAAAGATATTTTGTGCACGTTAGTCAGAGGTAATATAGGTATTTCTCTGTATACTGTTCTAAAAATGATGAATAGAGCAAAATAAATATTTAAAAAACAAATTGCAATCAATATCGGTTGTACTACAAAATTAATAGACAATATGTTAAACAAAAAAATATAAGAAAAGTTTATAAGATCTTATGTGAGTAGACAACGAAAA
Organism: Glyphotaelius pellucidus; assembly: GCA_936435175.1. Lineage (NCBI taxonomy): Eukaryota > Metazoa > Arthropoda > Insecta > Trichoptera > Limnephilidae > Glyphotaelius > Glyphotaelius pellucidus. The sequence continues at coordinate 34,985,831 of OW386548.1, forward strand.
TAATTGGAGAAAAATAGTATTTTTAAATAATAACACTTCAAATTTAATAATTAAAAACATGCCAGATACTATCCAACCAAATTTTTATACTAACAGCATTTAAAAAAAATATTTATTTAATAAAGGATAAGAGTGATTTTTTTTAACAATGTGGGGTTTATAAATTAATTTTTGACGATTTTAACCTTAAAAATGCCAAAGAGGAAAGACGTAAACGATGTTTTGACTTTGACGTAATATTTTATGGGTTTATTTTGTGCTACCTATATATTATATTTAATGAAATATGTATATTATATTAACCGAAACACATTCCTTGAATAATAAACTATGTATAAAAACAACATTACTTGCGTTTATTTGATGAATTTATATGTTTTACAATCTTTTTCACGAGAACGACCCTAGCCAATTTGACAGCTCAAATACCGGGAAAAATCTCAGCCGGACGCCATAGAGAATTTAATATAAATTTTTCCGGGTGGCTAGGTGTGTTCAAGGTATTTTATAACTTAAGAAGAAGAATGCCCCAAGCGATTATGACCCTGTTCTTCATACGTTTTCTTTATACATAAGGGTTAAAATCGCATCTTTTTTTTGAAACATTTTAGCGTGTGCGCCGGCGCACTAGCGGCATTTGACCTGGGAAGATTTCTAGATATTTTAATAATAGGATTAAGGGGTATCTAAGGGCAAGTCTGATTCAACAGAAAGCTAATTAAAGTAACAAGGATGTTAAAAAGGACCGCGCGCTGTTTCAAGTGCACTTTTGCTGAAGTAATTATTGTTAGTGTGGCCAATCTAAAAAGCAGATTATTCCTCAAAATTAAGTGAAAAAACGCACCGTATTATTTTTTGGTGCTGCAACACCGTAAATTAAATTTGAAAATCAGAACGATCAGAACTGTTGAAAAATCATAACTGTAGGATATGACAGCTATTAAAAATATTTGTATGAACATTTACAAATAAATGACGACTGTCCAGAACTGCTTTCATTGATAAGATTCGGATTCCACTACGTAATACTAGAAATCGGGATTTATTTCAGCGCAGAAATTCTTGGACTAACCATATAAACGTAGGCATTCCTCTTTGCCCAGAATACTATTGGAGGGAAATAATTATACCAACTCAGTGGAATTTATGCATTTTGACATTAGATCCGAGATCAATGCACGTCCAAACTCCCTAATACCGATTTTGAACCAAATCTGTAGAGAACTCGAGAAATTTAAGATGGATGCCGAAATTATGCATTTAGACATTAGATTCGAGTTCAGTGCACCTCCAAATTTACCACTATACAAAACAAAATTTTGTTACCGAGGCATTAAATACTAATTAATTTTTAATATTCATGTGTAAAAGGCCCTAAAAATGGCGTTAATAGATAAAATAAACAAATAAATAAATAAAAATAAAATGTACTAAGTATCATTTTCGTCATCACCATCATTGCTTTATACGGTTTTAGCCGTCTTTGGTGACCATATTTAGACCAATAGCTAGGCACTTTTCCCATCTTTCTCTCCTTCATCACCTTACCCCCACCTCAATTGAGGATGCAATGGCCTCACTGGCTCCAGACGGATGAGATCAGTTAGGTTTCTTGTGCGGTACTCACATAAAAAGTATTTAAATTCTATCTCATTTTTACAGCATTCAGTCAGCTTTCATCTTTATTCAGCCAATTCCATTTATGTTTTCTGCGACCTGTGAGTCAAGAAACTCGTCGCTTTGGCCAAAGAAGAAATCCAAGGGAATGGCGGTGAAAAGCGGAACAGATGGTACCTTCCGTCTTCTGTTCCACACTTCATAACGACTCATCATATCTTCGGGACTTGCGTGACTGATGATAAATTTGCCCTGTTCACATCGGGAGTAAAAAAGACTCCCAGCGTTTTTTTCTGGTCAATCACAGCAGTCAGCAAAGGGACAAACTGGTCGGCTGGCTGCAACTCCCGTGTGAACACTCTTGTCGGATTATATGTATTATTATATAATCGAGAATATCAGGGTGGCAATAATTGCAACGTAAGGACTCCCATTGTGAGTAATAGGTAGGTAGGTAGGTATATATCTTCTGGGCGTTGACGCTTATTCGAAAAACGATTAAAACTAACACCAATGCAACGAGCAACGTTGATGATAATGTCAACCGATTTATCAACCATCTAAAAGGCGCTTTTAGTATTCTTACGTTTACAAAACGGCGATTGTAGAAAAAAGGCAAAAAACGTACGTTCCTTATCACAACAATGCTGCAGCCCTTTCTTACACATGACATAATGGAGGGACAAAAGATGAGACACACAATGTACGTATGTCATTATGTGTATACATTAAAGGTTTAGTTGATCAACTTTTACTGAACGACAAAAATTGAACAAAATTTCAACTAAAACTTGATCCACTTTATCGAAAAAGGATGCACACAAAGAGGGTTCACGCTTGTCATTCTACTTTAAAGTCTCATTCAACAAAGGGTTTGTTAACTAAAAGAGGCATTCGTCACATATTTTCTATTAGGTACTAGTGTCCGACAGACTGTAGTACTGTAATGTTCCGACAGACGTCCAGTAATAAGAGCAGTATACCACAGCGCTGTACGTTTACCGAACGGCCGCCGCCTCCGGTGACGGTCGACAACCCCCAAGCCCAGATTCAATTCGTAGACAGTTAGAGTCGGTCATGTGACCCAGAAGTGCAACATATTGCAAACACGTCTTTATATATAGTAAACCAGATTGTAACAAGTACCTTATTATTCTTAAAGAGCCCCAACACCATGACGTCTTAATGTGGATAAGGCAGACTTAACAATCGGCTTCTTGGCGGTTGTCAACCGTTACCCGAAAACCTCGGCAGCATTCGTGTTTACGACACGTACAGCGCTGGGGTGTACTGCTCTTATTGTTATCATCTGTCCATCTGTCGGAACTTGACAAAAGCTCTAAGCCTAGCGGTATCTATTAATATCAACTGAAACTACGTGTCTTTAAAGGATACAACAGGTACCTGATTTAATTACTGTTTGTGTGGTTACTAATCTAACCATCTCTGGCTATGTGGCTACCGTGTGGCCGCTATAAACCAGTCGCCAGCCACGTGAACGCTCATAATTCGGCATTACTCTGCCCCTGCGGTAATATATGAGACCTCACACTCCCCACACCTGAAGCGCGATTTATTCATACTTTTATGAGGAGACCACCTCCAGGGTTGCCACTTTATGAGGACGATATTTATTTTGTTTTTTAAATGTCAAATAATTATTGTATTCTGAAATATTACGGGTACCTACACTCCTACACATTGTGAGAACAGAAACCCAAATCAAGACTCAAGATTTAATAAATCATTTATGTTGTCTTCTCTTTTTTCCTTTGTTCAAATATACTTAAATTCATTATACATTCATATCTGTTCGATAAAAAGTTTGGTTTAATGCTTTTATATCTACTCTAATCTGTACAATTTCTTCCTTATTTCATAACGTTCTCAACAATCTCTTTGTACCCTTACCTAGCCTAGTCTAACTCTGCCAAACTTCATCAAAACTTGCCTAATATAACCTTACCCCACCTAACCTTACCACATCTAACCTAGCCTAACTTTCCATAACCTCATTTATTATCGCCTAACCTTTGGTAACCACGCCCGACCTAACCTCACTTAACCACGCCTAATTTTCAATAACCTCACATAATATCGTCTAACCTCAACTAACCACGCCTAACGTAACCTCACATAACCATGCCTAACTTTCTATAACCTCATCTAATATCGTCTAACCTGAACTAACCACGCCCGACCTAACCTCACCTAACCACGCCTAATTTTCAATAACCTCACATAATATCGTCTAACCTCAACTAACCGCGCCTAACGTAACCTCACCTAACCACGCCTTACTTTCTATAACCTCATCTAATATCGTCTAACCTGAACTAACCACGCCTAACTTAACTTCACATAACCACGCGTAACTTTCCATAACCTCATATAATATCGTCTAACCTCAACTAACCACGCCTAATGTAACCTCACCTAACCACGCTTAACTTTCTATAACTTCATCTAATATCGTCTAACCTGAACTAACCACGCCTAACTTAACTTCACATAACCACGCGTAACTTTCCATAACCTCATATAATATCGTCTAACCTCAACTAACCACGCCTAATGTAACCTCACCTAACCACGCTTAACTTTCTATAACTTCATCTAATATCTTTGTTATTGTTTTTGGGGTGTTATGCCGTGTTTCGCTACCTCCTTCTTTAGCCAACGTTTCGGACAGCGTTACAGTGTCCATCATCAGGGCAGATGAATGAGCACTCATCTGCCCTGATGATGGACACTGTAACGCTGTCCGAAACGTTGGCTAAAGAAGGAGGTAGCGAAACACGGCATAACACCCCAAAAACAATAACAAAAATACTTTTTGGCCGTGAAAACCTAAAAACATACCTTCATCTAATATCGTCTAACCTGAACTAACCACGCCTAACTTAACTTCATATAACCACGCGTAACTTTCCATAACCTCATCTAATATCGCCTAACCTCAATAAATCACGCCTAACCACGCGTAACTTTTCATAACCTCATTTAATATCGTCTAGCCTCAACTAATCACGCCTAACCTAGCTTAAATTTCCATAATCTCATCTAATATCGCCTAACCTTAACTAATCTTACCTAGTCTTACCTCACCCGACCACGCCTAACTTTCCATAACGTTATCTAATATCACCCAACCTCAATTAACCTTGCCCAACCTAGCCTAACTTTCCATAACCTCATATAATATCACCTAACCTCAAATAACCACGTCTAAACTATCCTAACTTTCTATGACCTCCTCTAATATCGCCTAAGCTTAACTAACCTCGCCTATCCACACCTAACCTTGCCTAACCTTTCCTAACAATACTACCAACTAATATCTAATCTCAACGAACCTCAACTTACCTCTTCTAACCTCAACCAACATCAAAACCATCACTCATCTTTTTATTCTTCTTGTATCCTCTCCTGAAGAAGTTTGGCCAACATCAGAACCATCTTCAACACCCAAACCCCCTCAACCTAACCAAACATTAAAGTGAAGTTATACGTGAAATCCTACTTAGATTAATCTTTACGACGAATCGGTTCACATTATGAACATCAAAAATATGTCTATAACAATATTTTCTATATTGGAATTACAATAAAATTATTAATTACATATCAAAAAAATATAAGCATAAACCACTAAAAAATGTTTTAGCGTGACTTAATTATGAAGTAATATAAGAAACAATTTTTAAAAAATACCCCTTTATGGCTTAGATTATTTTCAAGGTTTTGAATGTTCTAACTTTTTTTAATTCTTATAAAATTATGCACAAAATAAATAAAAATCACTTTTTCGCTTACCTGCCTCGTGTAAATAAGACGCTCGATTTTAAATTTTGAAGGCGTGAGAATCGAAATATTTCTAGCGTTTATATTCCTCTTAATCCAACCTCACATAGTTTTTGTTTTCCAACTTCCCCTAACCCAAACTACTAACATTAAATTCGCGAAAAAATAAAACTACCTGCTCCTATTTAAATATTTAAAATTATGAATAATCTCGAGACCTCCGTGTCCCGTGGGCCCCGTCCGGGCATCAACGCTGACTATCGGTGTGGACAATCAACACAAATCATCGCTGCGCCCAGGCCTCACGCTGCAAGGCGGCCGCGGCCTGCGAACTGATGCGCTTTATGCAGGCTGCATGCATGCTGGGTTCTTCAAATGATACACGCGATTAGCAGCGTCGTTGGTTATCGCGGGTAGGTACTTAAATTATATTATATTACGCAAATGACCAGGGGAGGACATGCGGTTATTACGTTAGGGCCGCAGAGCATCCTCAAAGATGATAGCCCCTGGAGTTCGAGATGAAGGCTGGAGGTGAATCGATAATTTTACAAAATCGGATCGATAAGCGCAACTTCCTATGATTTTATATCGATGTCCCGAGCACGCCTTTACTATTAACAGCCGAACTGATATTGACAGGGAATAAATAAGAAATCGATATACGCTGATATTTATTTTTTTTACAACTCCACGGGAGGCCCTGAGGAAAATAATTTCCCTCATGGGCCTATGACATCTTTGGGGATGCTGTGTGGAAGGTTTTTTTCGAGGAAAGGAAGGGGAGGAGAGTTCTGGGAAGGAAAAGGATTTGAGGGGTGGGTAGGTATCTGGGGTTCAGTGTATCCTGGTCATCCGCTTCCAAGACTTAGACAAACCTCACCCCTTGAACCCGGGCACCCCTGATAAATCACAAAACGTAGCGAACCACTTAGGGTGACCTATGGCAGAGGTGTTGGTTTTACAATAAAGGTTCCCGGGGCGGCGGTACCCATTTCCGCCTCCCAAATTGAAAACTGAAGGTGCTTTCTATGAAATGACATTACCAAATGTCAAACGCCAAGTAATTACGTAAAAATATTGAATTGATAACACTTTATATTTACAAATTAAAATTATTTTAATATTTAGTTAAAAATCCGTTTCTTGGTAGTTCAATCCCATGGGCAATTGAACTAACCTAAGTATGCATTTGGCAGTCCGCATTTAATTTTTCACACTTAACGGGAGTTAATTAGTTACTGAGGTTTTTATTCATATTTCAGCCTTTCTCGTTTCTCTAAGAACGAACGAAATTAATTGATTTCGTCTTAGAAGCATTATTTAAGTCGCGATGAGATTAAGATCGCTTTCATTTCTAAGAGCTTCGTTAGTTCAATACGTTCATTAAATAAACCAGTAATTTTGCGTAACGAGTGACTTTATTCAAAAATATGTGTATATTGACAGTTAACCTTGTACTACGGAGGCCGCGCTAAAATTTATCAATCGACGGTCGGAATGCACGTTAACAATCGTAGACCGTGCTCGCAAACATTGATAACTGACCGTAGGTGATGGATTTGGTCAATTCCTCTCTCCTTACCCACTAATTAGTTTTAAGAAATTTTAACATAACAAACTTTACCAATTAATCTAATTCATGTGTATCTTTTACCTGTTTATCTCTAACAAAATAAATAAAGTTAGGGTAAATATATATACCCAAACTCCCGACAATGATGTCTTTGCGAAACGTCAACGAGAAACATTTTGTCTTGTTTATGTCTGCTTATTGTTTGTGTATTATTTTTTTATCGTAAGGCTAGCTTTACACTCGTAATTAAAAATTACGGATTACGTAAGATTTTGACAGGTCACTCCCAGGAGCGTTTACATATGCGTGTGGTAATTAATGATCACGGAAGTGTTTCGGAAGTTCGACCTGTGTAACTGCTCATGCGACCGTTTACATCTGTAAATTTATTTGCGGTAAGATGGCTTCCTTTCAACAACGACCTGCTACTGTCAAATTTACGCGATTTTGTCAATAAACTCGAAAAGGACCAAATAAAGTGCTGAAATAGAATTTGGCTTTAATTAAACAATTCTCCACGCACTTTTTTGCCGTCAAAGGTGAAAATTAATGGATTTCTTTCATTTTATTCGAATGACAGCTACCTGACAGCTGCCGACAGCAACCGACTTCGTATTCAAATACGTAATTTTAAAAACAGAAATATTGAGATTATAAAGGTTTGGACCGATAATTGAATAGAAGGATGCTCATTTTCAGAAAACTCAAATAAGTGGAAATAAATACTATTTTTATAGGAAAATAATCCAATAAAAACAAATGTATTTTGATTTTTGACATTTCGCAACGGCGCATTTTGGTACTATTTCTTACAAAAAGTCCCTCAGCTTATCAAACTGATTTTATAAGCTGTGAGAAGGCTGTAATTTCGCGCGGACGCGATTAGACCTGTCAAAAAACTTCCGGAAGAAGTTCTGTAACATGCTTTAAATTACGTTAAGTGACTTTTGGTGTCGTTTACATTGGTAATTTGGCTATAATTCGCTTACACGAGCGAATTACGGGAAAAAACTTACGAATGTAAAGCCAGCCTAAGAATTTGTAATTTTTCAAAAAAGCCTTAGCAAAATAAGTGTGTAAAAAATCTGAAATGTAATAATTTGTAAGACCGTGAATAAATAGACAAACTGGTATTTTAGTCGCAAAACACGTGCGCGTTTTTTTTATGATTTAATTTGAATTAAAGTTAAAATTCTGAAAAGTAGCTTTTCTAGAAAATTTATTGATTTATTTTTCTGTATTATTATATGATTTGAAATGTGTGTTGTATAATACAACATTTAGTTTGAAAATAACAAATCTGCTAACGACCTACGGTATAACCTTATTATAATAAAATAAACATATTTTTTCAAAATTTAAAACGTAGCTTTACTAGATAAAATAACAATCTTTCGAAATAAATTAATGTTTTTTTATAGATAGAGTCGATACGTCTAGAATTTGATTTTAAAACGAATTATTTCTGGTTGCGTCTAGATATTTTCTCAATTTCATTGATACTCTAACCTAAGTCGCCCCTGTAGTGACTACTTGTATTTTTTATTTTGAATAACTGAATAATGTCCCGTTTTCAGTTCTCACGAAACTGCCTCCGTCGCAGTGATGCGCTGTGCACATCTTTTTGCATTATTTTTATGCGAATACAGCACAAGAGTCCCAACTGCTTCCAATCACCAATTGGGGTATGTTGTGAAACTGAAGGTAGTGGTGTTAGGAGGAGGCTGGGGAGAGGAAGTTGAGGAAAATAATTTCCCTCAGGGCCTTTTCGGGGTGAGGAAGGGGTGAAGAGACCCATTTTGTAGGTAAGAGAAAACACGGAAGTCGGCAAATCGTTCCACAGCCAAGCTGTTGAAGCCAAGAACGAGTCAAAGAAGCGACCCATTCTTACGTGACAAATGTCAACCGTGTTGGGCGCGCGTTTGGCGTGTTTTCCTACTACGCACTGGTGCCAAGGGGATCAATGACGCTAGTTCCTCGGAGCATATTCCATTGAAACAGCGGTAGAATAAAGATAGCATTCCCACCCGTTGTCTGTGTTCTTAAGTTTGCAAACCTTCGGTTAAGATGGAAGAATCTATCAAACGGACAGCCCGTTTCTGCACAGAGTCGAGGCCAACTACCACCTACTGTTAATTTCCCGGTACAAAAGAGTGCATAATTTCATTGTAGATAAGTTGTTGAAGGCCCGGTACAAAAGAGTACGTAATTTAACTGTACAGTAGTTGTTGGACAGCCCGGTACAAAAGAGTGCGTAATTTAATTGTACAGTAGTTGCTGGACGGCCCGGTAAAAACAATTGCGTAATTTAATTGTACAGTAGTTGTTGGACGGCCCGGTACAAAAGAGCGCGTAATGTAATTGTAAAAGTGCGTAATTTGATTGTACAGTAGTTGTTGGACGGCCCGGTAAAAACGAGTGCGTAATTTAATTGTACAGTAGTTGTTGGACGGCCCGGTACAAAAGAGTGCGTAATGTAATTGTAAAAGTGCGTAATTTGATTGTACAGTAGTTGTTGGACGGCCCGGTAAAAACGAGTGCGCAATTTAATTGTACAGTAGTTGTTAGACTGCCCGGTACAAAAGAGTGCATAATTTCATTGTTTACACTCTCGTAAAGGTTTTATATTAAATACATATATATATGTTTGTGCAGTTTCTGATCAGCGCTGCATGTTAATGTTTAATGATTTGTGTTTGATCCGATTGAAACCTGATAATGTAATTGCTCGTGAATATATTGCATGCATATGAATATAAATTTAAATTTAAAAAAAAAATATAAAAAGAGTAGTTCTTGGAGGTCTCGGTACAAAAGAATGCATAATTTTATTGTACAATAGTTATTTGGTGGCCCGGTACAAAAAAAACGCGTAATTTAATTGTACGATAGTTGTTAGAGGGCCCGTTACAAAAAGAGTGCATAATTTCACTATACAGTAGTTGTTGAACGGCCCGGTACAAAATATTGCATATTTTTTCCTTTTTTGTTGGGATTTTGCATTTCTCATCCCGTGTCAATGTAATTATTTTTTCTTGTTTTAGCATAGCTGCAAGAAATATTACGGGAAGAATAATGCATAATAATAAACATAAATCATTGTTTCACTTAATTTTTGACGTAAGAGAAGTTCGCAGGGTGTTATGCACGCCACAGGAATCGAACCCCCGACCTCGTGCAGCTAATCAATTACTACGTCCTTCAACGTATGTACCACTAGTAGTTCTGTGAACAGTTTACCTCGCTTTTAGTAAATCCCTGACTTAACTAAATTTCATCTGAAATCGTAAGATTTGTAAACAGGTAATTGAGTACCTACTTACTTCATTATAAACCACAAATATTTTACGTAACTCAAATAAGGAATTATACAATTTGTGTAAAGAAATATCACTCAATGATAACTCTTTTTTCCATTTTTCTTCATGCAGGTAGGCACTATACATTCATTTTTACACTGGTTGCCCGAAGCCAACGGAGACTGTGGTATGTTGAAAGGCTGGAGTGAGTGGGGAGTCGCAGAAGTTTAAATAAATAAACTCCACATAGGAGGTCCTGAGTAAAATCTTTTCCTTGAGGGTAAATGTCATCTTTGGGGATGCTGTATGGAGGGTATTTTTATGGAAAGGAATAAGTGGAAGTTCTGGAAAGGAAAGGCTAGGAAACAGGGCCTCCACGGTCGAGGGTAGGGCTCTCGACTAGCAGTCGCGGGTTAAAATCCCGGCATGCGCAGGGAAATTTTATTTGATTAAATATTGTTATTTCACAATTTATTCATTAATAATAATATATAGCATACTTGCGGAATGTTCTAAAGTGGTAGAAACTCTCAGTATTGCCCTTATTAATAAAATAAAAACTTGAAATGCCTTTAGCCTCTTTCGTGACCAGATCTGAACAGCCAGGTACTTCCCCACCTTATAACATATCCCACCTTCCAATAAAAATTAAGGGCAAATTGTGATTTAATTTGATTAAAAAAATAATTATTCTGTTTGGTTGGATTTTTTGGCCTCAAATCCTACATTAAGTTTTGTATGAAAAAGGCCGCAACCGTTCCTCTTAACCGATCGGCCACGGAGGTCGCTAATATAACAATTGTATATGTTATTAATTTTAAATGTTATTATTACTAATGTGTGCCTTCAAATGGCACAATTCGCCAAGCACTCCGCAGTCCTTCACGTTCTCTGCCTGCTTTGGCTTGTACCTTGTAGGTAATGTAATGTCACTATAAATAATGTTGTATTATCAATTATTTTCAAATTGCCATCGTAATAAAATGAACCAATAAAAACCATTAATTTCACTTTTCGAGTCCGTTTGATTTTTGATCATTGTACAGGGTGTAATAAATAAAACAAGTGATCGGCTGAGAAGTGATTATAACTGGTTCGCTACGTTTGATGATTTAGCAGGGGTGCCCGGGTTCTTGGGGTGAGGTTGGTCTAGGTCTTGGAGGTGGATGACCAGGACACACTGAACCCCAGATTCCTACCCACCCCTTAAACCCTTTTCCTTTCCAGAACTCTCCTTACCTTCCTTTCCTTAAAAAACCCTCCACACTGCATCCCCACAGATGACATAGGCCATGAGGGAAATTATTTTCCTCAGGGCCTCCTGTGTGGAGCTCACGTAAAAAAAAAAATTTATACGATCAAGTGAAATTTACATTCTGGGCAATGTACGATAATAGGGTATTTTCACAGTTTTTTTTTATTATTGAAAAAAAATAAGTAAAAAATTACGATGATAACGGAATTTTTATTTTATTTTTATGACAACGGATAAATTTTCTACAACGTTTTAAAATACGCCTTTTTAAACGGCGGCCAAAACGATGTTTTCGCGCCGAATAACTCTGTGACGTCACCCCCGCCGAACATCTTGCGATCGCCGCGGTAAGTAACTGTAGTTAGTTCGTAAGTTGTAGCTGGTGTTATTTATTGACTTCCAGTTTGCTCGAATTATATCGTTATAATCTTCCCACTTGCTAAGCATATATAATTTGGTACACATGCGTACAAATACTATAAGAAAAACCTAAAATAAGATGTTTTAAATCCTTTCTAATGCGACAAAAAACCTTTTCTAATTCGACCGTGTACAAATGTTGGGCGTGCGTTTGATGTGTTTGAAGTGATCAATGAAGCTAGTTCCTCAGAGCATCTTCTATTGAAATATCGGTAGAATAAGAACACCATTCCCACCTGAAGCCTGTGCTCTAAACATTGCAATCCGTTTGATAGAGAAGAAAATCTATCGAACGGACCGCCCGTTTCTGATTTCTTAGTAAAGGGTTTTTCAAGTATTTTGGTGTCCTAGACCAGAGGTGGCTGCCAAATTCAACAGTGGGGCGGATTTGAGATTTGTACAGGGTCAGCAGTTGTGTATCTGTGGGCCCTATAATAAAGCTTTGTGAGAAGCTAACTTGACTCTGGCTTCGATGGAGACCCCCGTGCCTGCTTTTTTTCAGATTTGAATTTTAACATTACAATAAAAAAAACATTTAGTTATTGACTATTTATATTCATAATTTAAACGCGGAAACACCTTTGCATACAGTCGTAAGATGGTTATCTACACAATAATGACGGCCTCTGTGGTCGAGGGGTTAGGCTCTCGACTAGCAATCCCGGCGTGAACAAGTAAATTTATGTAGATATATATATTTTTTAAGAAAGACAAACATTCCCGGGTTACGAATAATCTGACAATACCTATGCGAAAATCTCCTACTACCACCTCATAATAGGAAAATGTTGCTTGTGTCGTGACATAACACTTAGCCAGCCGAGGAATCAAACCCGCAACGCCTGGGTGGGAACCAAACGTGGTGCCAACTCAGCCAATGACCGGTCTTTGAGAAAGTTGTGTCGCATTTCACAATTTATTCGTTTAAAATAATACGTTGTATATTTGCGGCACGTTCTAGAGTGGAAAATATTTTCAGTATCACCCTTGTGTAAGACCACCGTTCAGAATTGAAACGTTGCTTGAAATGGCTTTAGCCGTGTTTGGTGACCAGATCTGAATAGCCATGTACTTCCCACCTTCCTCTTTCCCATCTTCTTCCCCTCCCCACTACCTTCAGCCTCACAACATACCCCAATTGGGGATGCCATAGTCTCACTGGCTCCAGACGGGAGCAATTGGGACTCTTGTGCGGTATTCATATTAAAAAAATGGCTTTAGCCGTGATTAGTGACTGGATCTGAATAGCCAGGTACTTCCCCACCTTTCTCTTCAACATCTTCTTTCCTACCCTTCACTACACTACCTTCAGCCTCACAACATGCTCCAATTGGGGATGCCATAGTCCACTTCTCACTGGCTCCAGGTGGTTGGGAGCAGTTGTGAATTTTGTGCGGTATTTACAAAAAAAGGAAATTTACTTGTAGAATAGCCAAAGTTTAAAATATCATCTTATGACAGGGAAGTTAGGTGACAAACTGACACTTTCTATTTTGTTCTAATTTAATTTAAAAGGGCCAGAATTGACTCTATTTTAGGCGTATGTTGTTAAAATGTTGAAATATAAACCAGTATATAATATGAGAGTTTGTGTAAAAAAAAGTTTTATTGCCATATCGCCTTAAAACCCCGAAATTCAGGGCTTATAAAAGTACTTGTACTTTGTTACTTGTTACTCATTGTAGCGCCTATTTTAGGCAAGTTGTTGGATTACAACCGTAAAAAAAAACCACCATCAGTCATTACAGATGGATCATATCATATAAAACTGTAGGAACATAACACAAGCATCTTAAAAATGAAATAAAACCGTCAATAACCGCGAACAAGTCGAGAATGTTTAGACATTTGTTAGTAACATAGTGTTAAACCTCTGAACTTTGACGGGCGTGACGTCATGATTCGATCAACCAATCATGGGCCGTTTACCTAATTCCGCCGTCAGGCCTATTTTGAAATCGATAATTATGAATGAAAATATTAAAATTAAACATTTTTAATGCGATATTCATAATCAGAAAAATAATCTTTAAATCTTTCACATGTTTTTAGCGGTATCCCTGGTTTGTGAAAATACCCTATTGCTGGTATATGTAGTAGACTTAACGTTGCAGAGCGGTAGATAAGCCGACAAGCGTAGTCCAGCGGTAAGGCTCTTGACTCGCAATCCGAAGGTCACGGGATCGAATCCCGGCGCGGCAAATAAATTTTATTTTATTAATTTGTGTTATTTCACAATTTATTAATTAAAAATAATATATTTTTATTTTATTTTATTTATTCATACACGCCTTGAAGGCTTTTACAGAATCACATTATTCAAGTTACACATGTTATATATAGTATGTTTGCGGCACATTCCAGAGTGGAAGATACTCTCAGTATCGCCCTGGTGTAAAACCACCATTCAGAGTTGAAACGTTGCTTGAAATGGCTTTGGCCGTGTTTGGTGACCAGATTTGAATAGACACGAACTTTCCACCTTCCTCTTCCCTATCTCTTTCCGCTCCCCACTACCTTCAGCCTCACAAAATACCCTAATTGGGGATGCCATAGTCTCACTGGCTCCAGACAGGAGCAGTTGGGACTCTTGTGCGGTATATAAATTAAAAAAATGGTGAAATACCACCTTCAGAATCGAAGCGGTGCTTGAAATGGCCTTAGACGTGTTTGGTGACCAGATCTGAATAGCGAGGTGTTTCCCCCCTACCTCTTCCCCATCTTCTTCCCCTCCCCACTACCCTTAGCCGCACAGCATACCCCAATTGGGAATGCCATAGTTTCACTGGCTCCAGGAAAAAAAAAGTTGGGACTGTTGTGCGATGTTCACATAAAAAAAGAGATACCGTGAAAGATCACCTTCAGAATCAAAGCGTTGCTTGAAATAGCTTTAGCCGTGTTTGGTGACCAGATCTGAATAGCCAGGTGTTTCCCCATCTTCTTCTTCCCCATCTATTTCCCCTCCCCATCACCCTTTACCGTACAACATACTCTAATTTGGAATGCCATAGGCCCTCCGTTCATGGAGATACTTACAAACTACGTGATTGTGACACAACCACAAGTACCCTGCAGATGTACTACTTTTTAAAGCTGGTTTCCGTACACGGCACTACCCGAATTATACTGAACTTGATCATTTTTCACGTGCAGCCGTGGAGTTAACACGATGTCGAACGATGTCAAATGACTTTTTTTCCAACATTAATCTATGCCTTCTTCACTAAATCCTTTCTTGCGTATTCTGGTAATGTAAAGTTACGTAAACACGCATTTTTTTCACTTCCAGAACAAATCTAACATTACTTTCATGTTCAGACGCCATTTCTGTCAAACGTCAAACGAAAGTAGTAGACACGAATGCTGCAACGCGTAGCGCGCTACCAGCACCGTCGTTAGCGCGCTACCGACTTCAACCTGACATCCGTCGCGTAGCGCCGTGTACGAACACCAGCAAAATTGTATGGCGGGTACCCACGAGCGGTGTGCGTGCTACGCGCATCAGGCTCGAATAGCTTGTAAGTAGCTCCATGTACGGAGGCGCATAGTTTCACTATTCCGGAGGTTGGGAGCAGTTGGGACTCTTTTGCAATGTTCACATAAAAAAAGATACCTTCAGAATCGAAACGTTGTTCAAAATGGCTTTAGCTGTGATTGATGACTAGATCTGAATAGCTCACAAAATACCCTGATTGGGAATACTCTAATTGCGATAGACTCACTGGCTCTAAAAATTGGGAGCAGTTGGGACTCATTTGCGGTAGGTATTCATTAAACAATGAGCTAAGCATTTTTGTGGCTCACTTTCAAATTCTAAAAAAAACCTTACGATTTCAAGAAAGGATTTAACGATTTTTGGGGACCATGGGTAAGACTAGAAATACGCTTTTCTTAAATTTAAAACTTGCTACAATAAAATATCAAATTCTACACGCCGCGTAAATTTCTATAACTGACATTGGCACTTTTAGAAGTAATCAATCACTAATGCTTTACTTATGAAATTTCATTTTCTTTTTTCATCTTAAAAATGTAATTTTTAAATACAAGTTCATTTTTAAGTCCTGTAGACACTGGGTACGCGTGACGTCACAGCCGCGTCGGAGGCTGTCGTGATGAAGCACCTCCGGACAAGTCTTCCCGTAAGTCTCGCAGCGGGGCCCCGCGCAGCCGCACCTTTTAATGGGGTTATTTATGCCCCCCGACCGGACCGGACCGGACCAGCCGCTAAATTTCTAATCAACGACGCCGTCCCAGTCCGGACTATAAATCCACTCAGTGTAAATAGTACCTAAATATTATTTTTGTTAGGAAATGCAAATGCTTAACTATGCAGTTGGATCAGATGGGATTTTTTTTAAATGAAAACTTCTTTAGCACCGTTGTGATTTGAAACATAAAATAGCGACACTGAAAAGAGATTAACACACACATCTATAGGATTAAGCCTGCAAGAGAATGAGATAATATAATCGGTCTCCTCTTTGTGCGGTGCTTCGTAGCCTCCCCACTCTTATCCACTTTAGTTTTCGGAAGGTTTCACTTCTACCGCGTGTGAATTGCACATTCTGATTCTTTTTACAATAGCTCAACACAGAAGGCCATAAGAAAAAAAAATCTCAAGGCCTATGTTGTCTTTGGGGATGCTGTTTTGAGGGTCTTTTTAGGGAAAGGAAAGGGAGAAAGTTCTGGGAAGTAAAAAGGTATGCCAAGTAGGTTGGAACTTCCCGAATCCCCACCTTCCTCTTCCTCATCTTCTTCCCCTCCCATTTCTTTCAGCCTAAAACTATGCCCCAAGGCAAGACAATAGTAAGGCAAAATAAGGCATGGATTTAGGCAGAAGGAAAAGGGAGGAGATGGTAATGAGGGAGATGAAGGTTGGGATCTATTAAATGCCTACCTACCTGGCAATTCAGATCTTGTCACTAAACTCACAATCCGAAGGTTGCGGGTTCGAACCCGGCGTGCGCAAATAAATTTTATTTGATTAATTTGTGTTATTTCACAATGTATTCATTTAAAATAATAAATAGTATATTTGCAGCACTTTCCAGAGTCGAAGATACTCTCGGTATCGCCCTGGTATAAGACCACTTTTAAGAATTTAAATGTTGCTTGAAATGGCTTTAGCCGTGTTTAGTGACCAGATCTGAATAGCCAGGTACTTCCCCACCTTCCTCTTCCCTATCTCCTTCCCCTCCCCACTACCTTCAGCCTCACAACATACCCCGATTGGGGATGCCATAGTCACACTGGCTCCAGACGGGAGCAGTTGGGACTCTTGTGCGGTATTAACTGTAAAAAAAAAAAAAACACGGCTTACAACGATTGAAGCAATGCGAAGTTTCGAAATGTTGACAAATGCGAAGTAGTATTTTTTATCTTTTATTTTTTTAGGTGTGTTGGGCAGATTCGACTGTTTTAGAATACACTTTTTTTTTCAATATCACGAAAAAAAATTTAAAGAAATCCTACTGAAAATATTTTGACAGTCGATTAATAAAAAACGTTGTCTTTATTTCTCGTTTTTGATCGCCTGCAGAGATAAGTATGTCAAGCCATACAGTTATTGTAACTCCGACGAATCTAAATTCATAGTACCGATTAAAGACCTGAGCATTCTATGGCGTGCCTAATTCAGATTAATTTAATTATTTGGTCAGTTAATCATCTAGTTATTAAAGCAAGGTGATAAAAGCGTTAGTAGAATATTAGTTATATTTTTATTCCGGTTTTTGTTTTAGAAACATTTTATTATTATTTTTTTCTTTTTTTATTTATTTAACCCGTTTAAACACAGAAGACCATATTTGTCCCAGCTCACGTATGTCTTCTTAACAGTGTAAGGTAAATCTATAAATTAATCATAGAAAAAATTTAATGTGCCCAATGCGCATCTACGTCACTTCCTCAATGACAGTTCATTTTATTAGCTTTCCTCAGGCAGGTAGGTACCATAATACTGAAAAAAAATCGAATAAGAAAGTTCAAAACGACCATTTCACATTGGAAAAAATAATCTTTTCAGAAACCGATAATACGACCAACATCTACCTATACAAATAAATTTACAGACGGACGAAATGCAAAACGAAAACAAATGGGGTTAAAACAGGACTTCGTTACGGTCAGTCAATAATGTAGGTAAGTAGGTACCTGTATAAAAACTTAAAAGAAATGTTACAAATAAATGGACTTGAATTAATCACAAAAACCGTATTAACTAATTTTGCCTTATGGCAGAGACGTAAATAATAATATATTCGTACATTGTTTTGATTATAAAATATTGTCAGACTCTCGATGAAAATATATTATAAAATTGAAATTTTCCCAGACAATCGATTAAATGATTTTTTTTTTCTAAACAATTCTTAATTCATTAAAGTGCTAACATTTCTCGCAATGAATGAAATAATGTTATTCGTTTTTAAATTATCATACTACGACAAAAATTGTTTATTAATTTATTTTATACAAGCGATTTCCTGATAATAAATTCAAAATTTTGGCGTCAAGAATGATTTTCACAAATCGCAGGTAAGAATAAAATTAATGATAA
Organism: Glyphotaelius pellucidus; assembly: GCA_936435175.1. Taxonomy (NCBI): domain Eukaryota; kingdom Metazoa; phylum Arthropoda; class Insecta; order Trichoptera; family Limnephilidae; genus Glyphotaelius; species Glyphotaelius pellucidus. Next base: position 35,004,364 of record OW386548.1, read on the forward strand.
CAGAATAAAATGAATGTGTTACTTTATAAAACTTTTGTGATTTTTTTTCAATTCATTTTCCCTTTGTCTTGTCTTAAATCCTTCATGAGACGGTTTTTTGTTTTTGTTTTTCTTACACTAGCTCCGCACAGGAGGCCCTGAAGAAAAGGGCCTTTGTCACCTTTTTGGGGATGCTGGATGGGAGGACTTTTTAAAGGAAGGAGAGGATGTTTTTTTTATTTTTTTTTTTATTATTATTAAGTTAAAAGAAATATAATATTTCGCTTTCTTAACTTAAATAAATGTTCTGGGAAGATAAAAGGTATGAGAAATCTGGAGGTGGGTGTGTCCAGGAGTGATGGACGAATGAATCCACCTCTCCCACTTTGGCCCAAGATGATGTTCCGAGAGATCCTTGCTTGAGATATCAAAAGGTCTCCCAGACTCTCTCGATCCGGCCTACCAAGCAGTTGGTGAGCACACGCATCCGCCTACAATACCTGGACAAACTTCATCCCATGAACCCGGGCACTCTCTGCTTTCCTCTTCGGGAAAACGTCGTTACGGTAGCTTGTGTATGTAAGACTATTATTATTTATAATACGATGGTGGAATAATATAAGGCCTCCGTGGTTGAGGGGTAAGGCTCTCGAAGAATCCGAAGGTCGCGGGTTCAAATCCCGGCGCGTGGAAGTAATTTTTATTTGATTAAATTATGTTATTTCACAGTTTAATTATTTAAAATAATGTAAGGTATATTTGCGGCATGTTCTAGAATAGAGGATTCTCTCAGTATCGTCCCGGTGTTAGACCACCATAGTCTCACTGGCTAAGACTTTTGTACGGTATTCACATAAAAAAAAGATTAACAAAATCAATTCAACACATTTAAAGGTTTCATGTAATATATGGGCTGTAGAACTTTAAATATCGTCAATACCATTACAAAAATTTTACAGTATATTTTTAAAGGATTATACTTTCGAAAAATCGTTTTTTTTTTAATTCTGGTCCACCGGCTCTCCTTAATTGATAATGATCAAATGATCAAATTCCGTCAAAACCACAAAACTTTGCAAGTGAAGCGGAGATGAGATGTGTCTTCAATATGATAGGTCAATTTTTGCACGTCTCTGTTTCACTCTGCTCAGCTTTGCTTCTGTGGAAACACACCCTTAGATAAGGGCACTTACGGTAATTTATTGCAACCAAATGTATTTTGTAATTTGTATTTGAAATAAAATAAAGGGTTGAAATACTGTATTTTGTATTTCAAATACACGACTTGAAAGTATTTTTTATTTCGTATTTTAAATTCATGCGAAAAAGTATTTTGTATTTTAATTACAGCAAAGCATTTATTTTGCCCAGCCCTGTTTGTAGGTAGCACAGCCGGCCAAATGGCTTGGAACCAAATGGCTCCGTAATGCCACTTTTCAGAAATTTAGCGTATTTTTCAGATGGTCAAAATATTACCGCTCTACAATAAAATGCAAATAAATTTAATGTTTCTGAACATATCCGAAAACTAAAAACTGTTTTTGAAAGGTGATTAAATATGCTTTCAAATTTTATAATTCGAAATAAACATATAGTTTTTTGAAAACTACAAATTTTGCATGCAAACATAAAAAAGTTTTGAAAATGGCTCACCTTAACTAAATTAACTGAAAAAATAGTAAAGTATTACTAACGTTATTGTTACCTTACTTTTTTGTCATTCTATTTGAAAATAATTAATAAAAAATTTCAAAACTTTTATTTTATATTTTTAAATTGCAATTCATAACTTTGGTTTCATAAATTTATATTGGTATTGATATTTTTATGTTTTATGTAAATTTTAGTTTTATACAATCTTATGTTTTATATAATTATTGGTTTCATATTCCTTTATTATAAATTTTATTACATTTTTATTATGCTGCTAAATCAGAGGTAAAGTCACAAGGAGGAAATCCATAATTGGTTTCATTTTGGCTATACAAACATGTACAAACTGAAAAAATGTAAACTGTCGATTTCCCGAAAATAAATAAATAAATAGAGGTGTGCATCGTGCATCTTACTATTTTTTAGATTTGAATATAAAACGTGATGTTTTGCCTTTCTAACACCTTTAGAATATTTTTCTCACTATGATAGTAAGGGAGTTAGAGCGATTTGTGAGACGTATGTGAGCTGGGACAAATTTGGTCTTCTGTGATTAAACGGGGTGTGGAGGGTCACAAATTATATGTCATCGTTGCGTTGCATCCTCTGCGTCTTCAGATGCTCATAATATTATCTATGGTTTGGGAATAAATAATAAACAAATACACACTCCATAGACAAATATTAATAGCAGAGCCGTGTGGGGAACAGGCGTTTCATTGTAGCACGGGATTTATCGGTACACAAAACGCTTTAGTTGTTATTTGCTAATAAAAAATACCATTAATACATTGTGATGCAAATTAAACACACGCATTGAGGCAGAAATTGTAAACCTTTTGGAGAGCAGATAACTTTAGACATTTTCACATAATGTTCTACCGAACCTGTATTTTGTAATTATTCTAATATTCCATTCTCGAATTTGAACAATTCATCAAATTTTAAAGTTAACATTTAAGTTCTGATACCTAGTACTATTCAAGTTCTGCTATTATTTTATTATGAAATTTCGCACACTTACAAGTTTATATAGAGGAGGAGTGCAGAATGCTAATATTTTTTTAAAATTATGCAAAAAAATACATAATCATTAAAAAAACATTACACATTAACCCTTCGAATAACGAGAAAATAATATCTTTGAACTTTTGCCTGTCAAGATTTGCGTGCAAAATTCCCGATTCTTGCCATGCATTTTAAATGTTCTTTTTTATTAGTTATTTTGTAACTTTTTTGCAAAAAACAAAAATTGTTCTAAAATCAATATAAAATAATCTTTCCGATGTGTTTATTAGAAATCAATTTTTTTGTTTTTTAAACATTAAAATTTTTATATTGAAAATGTAAATTGGCTTAAAAACACGTACCTGGGGATTCCTAAAAAAAATACGTTAAATTAAATAAACTTTAAATTTTAAATACAGATTCATTTTTATAGGAAAATTTGTAATGAAACTGTCACCTCACTTTTTACACTTTTCATACAATTTTATTTTTAAATTTAGTGTTTGTTACGTCACAAATTGGCGCAAAATAAAATCGTCACTTATGATCGGGTTTGTTAAATATCTAATCAATACAGCTTGTATATTTCTAAAACAATAAGAAGCATAATTTCTTTCGCTCTCTAACATAAAAGAAATCACAAATTTTTATTTGACAGGAAGAGAGATATCTAACTTTTAATAATGCACGGTCGCTCTGGGACAATCTGGGTCTCCTGTTATTATAAAGGCATATGATGTTTTGGGACAACTTGGGTCTCCTGTGATTAGACGGGTTAAATTAATTATGGTCGAATTTCGACCATTTGGCGACCACTAGTAATTGATAAATACGGACGCACGCGCGTCTCCTCCAAGCAGACGTGCATCGGAAAGAATTTTGAATTTTCTTTGAAATATTTATTAAATTGAAGCGTTACCGTTTTTCCCCCTTCCCCCTTCCCCCTTCCCCCTTCCCCCTTCCCCCTTCCCCCTTCCCCCTTCCCCCTTCCCCCTCCCCCCTCCCCCCTTCCCCTTCCCCCTTCCCCCTTCCCCTTCACAAGAGTCCCAACTGTCTCCGCTTGGAGCCAGTGAGACTACGGCATCTCCGATTGAAATATGGATGGAAAGGAGATGTGTAAGAGGAAGGTGGAAAAGTTTCTGACTATTCAGGCCAAGTTTCTGACCAAACACGACTAAACCCATTTAGACGGCCGGCGTGGTCTAGGGGTAAGGCTCTTGACTCGCAATTCGAAGGTCACGGGATCGTATCCCGGCGCGGCAAATAAATTTTATTTGATTAATTTGTGTTATTTCACAATTAATTAATTTAAAATAAAATATAGTATATGTATTTGCGGCACGTTCCAATGCGGAAGATACTCTCAGTATCGCCCTGGCGTAAGACCATTTAGAATTGAAACGTTGTTTGAAATGGCTTTAGCAGTGTTTGGTGACCAGATCTGAATAGCCAGATACTTCCCCACTTTCCTCCTCCCCATCTTCTTCCCCTCACCACTACCCTCAGCCTCACAACTTACCCCAATTGGGGATGCCATAGTTTTACTGGCTCCAGACGGGAGCAGTTGAGACTGAGAGTATCTTCCCCTCTGGAATGTCGCAAATGTGGTATATATTATTTTACATGAATAAAATTGTGAAAAACATAAATTGATCACGCTGGGATTTGAACCTGCGCCCTCCGAATCGCTAGTCGAGAACTTTGAGGAGACCGTCGACGCTTCGAGGCCCGAGAGCTCGTGATAGAATTTAAGAAATGTGCTGACAATAATATGTAGCTGCATTACCCTGTATTTAATACCATATTATTATCATATTCCACTTGTTGCTTGTAAGAATGGTGATTTATTTAAACGTTTGTTTTTTTTTAAATTATTTCTGTCACTATGTAAAAAAAAATCTAGTTTTTTTTTTTTTTTTTTTTTACATGAAATACCGCACAAGAGTCCCAACTGCTCCCGTCTGGAGCCAGTGAGACTATGGCATCCCCAATTGGGGTATGTTGTGAGGCTGAAGGTAGTGGGGAGGGGAAGGAGATAGGGAAGAGAAAGGTGGGGAAGTACCTGGCTATTCAGATCTGGTCACTAAACACGGCTAAAGCCATTTCAAGCAACGTTTCAATTCTGAATGGTGGTCTTACACCAGGGCGATACTGATAGTATCTTCCACTCTGGAACGTGCCGCAAATATACTTTATATTATTTTAAATGAATAAATTGTGAAATAACACAAATTAATCAAATAAAATGTATTTGCGCACGCCGGGTTCGAAACCGCGACCTTCGGATTGTGAGTCGAGAGTCTTGCCTCGGGACCACGGAGGCCGTCAAACGTTACAGAAATTGTAAGGCAAAACAAATTTCTTGCAAAAAAAATTTGGTTGTCTGTAAAGTCGGTTTACGGACGACAATTTTACGTGCTAGCGTCAAGAGCCGAACGCTTAAGTCGAACGCTTAGGCCGATCGTGCCTCTCTATCGCTCGTTCTGCGCTCTCGCCGAACGCCCAAGCCGATCGTGCCTCTCTATCGCTTGTTCGCCCGCTCGTCTGAGGCGGAACGTGACAACGAGTCATGCTTTTTTGTGCATGCAGCCGGTGTTCATCGATTTATAAGACGTTATCACGTCAAAAATAATTATACCATTCAGATATTTTTTTAAAATTTAATTGACTACAAGCATGTAAATAAATAAAAAATAATCACAACGTTATCTCTTCAGTTACCGAGTCAAAACTATTATTTAATTTATTTGTATCATATTTCCTGGGGTTATCTTGAGAAGTGTACCTATTTATGTTGTGTTTATCAAATAAATAATGTTCATCTTGCCACATAAGCTATTTTTGCTAGACTAGATTTGTAAGATAAAAATCGTTCACAAATGTTCTCCGCTACGCTCGTCGGTTCCATGGTGTAACGGTTAGCACTCAGGACTCTGAATCCTGCGATCCGAGTTCAAATCTCGGTGGAACCTGATCTTTTTGCTAAATATACATTTTTTAAGATTTATCTCTTAATTATCATCATCAATCATTATTGAAACAATGGGTTTACAAGATTTAAAATAATATGCGTTCGCTCACATTATCACACCGCGTATCTCAAAAAACACGATTTTTTTGACTCTTATAAAATACGTACAAAGTTTTGTAACAAAATAATTGGTAGGTACTTAGCAATGATTGGCGGGAAATGTTAAAACATTTTTTTAAATTTATTTAGTAATAAGAATAAAATTATTACATTTTTTTAATGCTCTTATAATTATTTTTGTTTTATTTCTCACGTAAGAACCACGCATATATCATTATTCCTTGGCTTTTTTTGTGTGTTACACCATGAATGTATTTTAAAATACATGACTATATTAGTTTACCCTTTTTTTCTAAGATGTGCTATTTTTATTTAATAAACTTGACGGTTTTTTGCTCCTTCTGAAAACCTGTGTAAAATGAGATAGGATGCGGTGTTATGATGTGAGCGACGATAATACTCGTATGTTTTCTAGTCCAGTCAGTAGAGGTTTTTGTCTTGTAAAAAGTGACTAAAAACTTCAAAATCTCTCCTTTTCTTCAAAAAACTTCTTTCCTCTTTCATCTTATCTCTTTCCTATTTCCGCTTTCCTCATTCCTCTTTCCTATTTCCTTTTTTCTCTTTCATTTTCCTCTTTCCCCTTCACCTTGCCCCTTCTCCCCTCCTTTTCCCCCTTCACCCTTCCTCCCCATTACCTTTTTACCCTCCCCCTTTACCCCCCCTCCTCCTCCCCTCCCCCCTTCACCCTTCTCCTTACCCCCCCATGACCATTCCCACTTCCCCCGTCACCCTTCCACTTTCCCCTTTCGCTTTTCCCTTTACCCCCGTCCCCATTCCCCCTTCCCCATTCCCCTTCTTACTTCCCACTTCCCACTACCTACTTTACATTTCCTCCCTTTTCCCTTCTCCCTTCTCCCTTCTTTATTCTCTCTTCTTTCGTCTTTCTTCTCTCTTTTTTCTCCTTTCTTCTTTCTTCCTTCTTCTTTCTTCCTTCTTCTTTTTTTCTTTCTTCTTTCTTCATCTTGTCTTCTTTCTTCTTCTTCTTCTTTCTTCTTTCTTCTTTCTTCTTTCTTCTTTTCTTCTTTCTTCTTTCTTCTTTCTTCTTTCTTCTTTCTTCTTCTTCTCTTCTTTCTTCTTTCTTCTTTCTTCTTTCTTCTTCTTCTTCTTTCTTCTTTCTTCTTTCTTCTTTCTTCTTCTTCTTTCTTCTTTCTTCTTTCTTCTTTCTTCTTTCTTCTTTCTTCTTTCTTCTTTCTTCTTTCTTCTTTCTTCTTTCTTCTTTCTTCTTTCTTCTTTCTTCTTTCTTCTTTCTCTTCTTTTCTTCTTTCTTCTTTCTTCTATCTTCTTTCTTCTTTCTTTTATCTTCTTTCTTCTTTCGTTTTTCTCCCTTCTCCTTTCTCGGACTGTTTTTGTCGTTAAATAACAATAATATTAAAAAAATAATAGCGATAATAGTTGTGTACCCCTGCTGAGGGGACGCCACGTTTAGATTTGAACAGCCACAATGCAGAAATACACGGCTATTAATAATCAATTCTAGAGAAATTATGTTAATAAAATAATAACCATAAATCTGAGTTGAAATTCCTTCAAATTATCATTCCTGTAAGCCATAAGATACTTGTTGTACAGCGGATATATCAGTTTTATAGTATCGCCGTGCTAGAAGATTGATTTTATATATAAATACTTGTATTATCAAACAACTAATAATGTCAAATACGGGGTAAATTATTGTTGAACGCGTCGTGTTTCGTAATTTTCGATTTATCCATAATTGGTTTGGTATTGGCAATATTCCATAACCTCTCTCTACACAGGCTCATTCTTACGTTTGCGCCTGCCTTAGCACCCATTCCCGCACCCATTTTTTTGTGGGTAGAAAAAAAATTCGCGTGCAGTTAACACGCGGTAGAAGCGAAACTTTACCAAAACAATCTCAACCAATGAAAAACCAAGGAACCTTGAAAAGTGAGGTCATAATCAAAGCTGCCAATGAGCGCAGACCTACCGACATTTCCGTTTTATATCTCAACCAATAGGAGCACTGATAGGAGTTTGATGCTTCGCAGGTGCGTCGATTCCGTTTCTTCCGAATTCCAAATCACTACGGGGCCATAGAAGTTTCACTTCAAAAAGCTTTTTTTTTTAGGTTTTATAGGATTCGAACCCAGGTCGCTTGAATGTCTGGCTTGATTCGTTACGCGCCTTATGTCACTGGACTACGGCAGTCTTGCGTTGGACCGAGGATTTACTGTATTATATTAAAACCAAGTACCCTTGAAATATTAAATTTTAGTGATGCATTTCCATTTCATTGGAATTTCAAATCACAAGGGGGCTATAGAAGTATCATTTCAAAAATGTAAAGGGCTGGGAATTAAATGGAGATTTACGCAAAATATCAAAACCACACTGTATTTTCTTGTTCATAAAAACTATAAAAATTAAAAATGAAACCGGTTTAATGCAAAGTTATTAATTTTAACAACAAAGTCAGCAATGCAATATGACGTCACAGTTCTATCGACGATTACCGTCCCTAAAGACCCGTTCGCGTTGGTAGAGTATTTTAGTCGAGTGGAGAGTGTAGTAGTAACTAAACCCGTCCGAACACCTTAATTTTAGTAAACTGGGTTAGTCAGCTCTTTAGTCGATTCAATCCATTTCGTTCTAATTTTTTGGCGAGTAGCGATCCCCTCCACCTTTAAGTCTTGTTCAGCTTGTTCGAGTGGCGAGTAACTCGCCACTTGACTCGTCAAGAATCGTTCGCATTACTTTTAAGTATGAAAAAATAATTGTGTTTGAGATAGTGACGTTTCTTTAGAAAGATTGTAAAATCCTTATTTTTTTTATTTTTCTAAATTCATCATAAAATATGAAATGGTTTATAATTAAGTACTCATTTAACTAGGAGAGACGGGTATGGGTACTGTTGCCCCGGGAACCATTTATTGGATATCCAACACTCCTGCCAAGTGGTTCGTTACGTTTGGTAACTTAGAGGGGTGCTCGGGTTCACGGGATGAGGTTTGTTTAAGTCTTGGCGGCCAATGCATTTGCCCTCCTACTGCATGTCGGGCCGGATCGGAAGAGATTGGTTGAGGGAGACCTAACCATGATCTACCTCTTAAGCCGAACTTTTTCGACCCATCGCCAGAAGGGATGGATACATACGTCTGTCATTCCTAAACACTTTGACCTCCAGATTCCTACCCACCCCTTATACCTTTTTCCTTCCCAGAAATTTATCTCCTTCCTTTTCCTGAAAAGATCCCCTACACAGCATCCTCAAAGATGTCCCTGGTCCTGGGGAGACGTTTTAAAAAGGCCCTCTGGGAATTTTTTCCTCCAGCCCTCCTGTGTGGAGCTAATGTAAAAAAAAACGAGTGTGCTTTAGACCACACGACTGAAGTAAAACTGCGCGCGCACTGCTATCTCTTGCTCCTACAGTGTGATACAGACAATAGGCCTGCACTGGTGTCTTAGATATACGAAACGTAACTGGCTATGAGAGAAAAAGAGATAGAAAATGTGTGCTCGCACCTCTCTCTCTTACCCCTACAGTAATATACAAACGTAATTCTCTCTTTTTCTATCTTCACTAACTTATATATCCCTCTCAATTTCCGTTCGGCTCGCCCGACACTTTTCGTAACGCTCTCGTCACGTAAAGAAGTTTTACTTCAAAAAATGTGGTTTTGTATTACCTACTTCTTAGTGCTTCGCTTAATTTAAAAAAAATTATCACGAACATTGCCACATTAGGCTTCAGTATGTATACTACAAATCCACCGATAAATATGACGACACGGTATTATCGACGATTACCATCCGATGGCGACGTGGTTTACGCACGCGGTCGTTAATCAGTGGTTTTGAGTTCGCTCCCCGGCCCGGCCGCACGCTAGTGAGGGTTATCCCACTAATACCACAGTCTCGACGTCTCCACACGTTCACGTTGTAACACGGCGAGGGAAGACTTATAGCTTACACTGGAGGAACATTATATTAACAAAATACACCATGTCCATGGTGACATTGTCATAAAGAAACCAGGTTCATAGGTGTTTCACAGGCGGTTTGCAAACCCTAATCAGATTCATATTTTTATACGTTATATTTTGCCTTCGTTTGTAGTCAACTTGAGTACAATAAGGAACTCCAGTCCATTTTTTTAATTTTTTTAAATGAATAATGACCTTCTAACTTAAATAACTGCATATTTATTTTTATTTTTATAGTTAGTTTTAATAGTTAAAATAAATGTCAAAGTTTTAATTTTTCAAGATCCCCGAAAACCACCGAATCTAGTGTGACGTCATCATGACCAACCGAAGTATGAATTTTGTAGGCAACTGGAATCAGCTGATCGTCGCCGGCCATTTTGAATTTCAGCATTGAAGCGTTTTATGGACGCGGTGACGTCACGTTTCACAAATTCAATAATACCAATTTGACAGGGTGTTTTAATGAACTGTTTTAAAATGGACTTTTTAATATATTTTGTAAAACTCTACGTTAAATATTATTTAATACAACTTATATATTCAGAATCAGCGTTTATTGGTCTATATGAACATATTTTTTTAAAGCCATAATCTTTTTCACTAGAGTTCCTTATTCTCCCGTCTGGAATCCACATTATAATATTCACGTTCTTGAAAAAAATTCTTTCGTTTTCTAAGTATGTATTAAAATGGGTATTCCAGCAATTTAGTCGACCTACAACACTCTTTTAAATGATGATTGCGTTTAAATTGTCTGACAGAAGGATTTTCCCTGATTTCCGTACGAAATTTTAAATGATGTAGTTGATAGTCCAGAATTGCTTGAATTGTTCGTTAGATCCACTTCGTAATACTAGAAGTCGGGATTTATTTCAGTGCAGAAATTTTGGGAGTTACTACCAGATGTGTTCCTCTTTGCCCAGATATATACAATACTAATGGAGGGAAATAATTATACCAAATCAGTGGACATCTTCAATTTATCACTAAACCTTTGCATAGGTCACTCCACATAGGTTCGCTACGTTTGGTGACTTAGCAGGGGTGCTATAAGAGGGTTCATCATCAGGTAAGGTGTATTCAGGTCTTGGCGGTGGATGCGCTTGCCCACCAACTGCATGGTGGGCGAAATGGGGAGAGGTCAGTTTGAACTAAGAACTATCAACAGTATCTTAATTTTCTTAACGCTATTTTATGGTGAAAGGCCATCTTTCAAAATCGAAACAGCAGTAATTGGTGACCAGATCTTCATCTTCCTCATCGCATTCCCATCCCTATATTTTACAGCCTTACAACTTACAACATACCCCAATTGGGGATGCCACTTTCTCACTGGCTCCAGTTAGCATGAAACAGTTATTATTAACAAATATTTTGTTGAGAAATTGGCTTGCCGAAAGAAATAATTTCTATTAGACTAACACAAAAATTCTAACTGCATTTAATTATGTAAAATAAGTTTATATATATCTCCAAAGTAAAAGTACCCATCGACAAACTGCTAAAAAGTAGTTTATTGGGACTTTTCTTTTTTCTGTATAATATTTTATGTCATATTGTATTACTTTGTATTTATAATAAATAAATGAAACCTTGAAAAAAAAAACAATTATTCTTTTAACCCTAAATCCAAAACAATATTTTATATGAAACAGACATCACGTGCGATCCTTAATAAAAAATAATAGTCTGGATACCACCGGCGCAGCGGATACTAAAATATTAAATACAATTTCATAGTTGTAATGCTTAATTTCTGCAATTTCTACATTGTCCTTGCATTATAAATTTTCCTAATTTAAAGTAGAGTGTTTCTTTATCAGTCATTAGCTATCCTCGGATCATCAGCGCATTACATTAATCTACTAATTTTTTTTACACCGTCCACACTTTATAACGATAAACAGTACAATCTATACTCATATTTTCACTGCCAGTTTTGCAGTACAGCAGCATTTTTTCTTCGTATCGGAGTTAAAAACCTGCCGTGGTTTGTAAATTGCATCGCGTTCTAGACAACGCAAGATAATTACATTAAATTAAACAACACGTATTAAAAAAGTTCCACACTCCGAACTTGGAACAAATCGCTCTCGAGAAATGAAAAAATACCTTTTTACAAGTTGTTCCCTTTCAGTTCATTTAAACTTTCACGTATTTGACAAACGCCGTACGCAATATTATTATGACTGCGATCAGATCAGTTTAGCAACTAAACACACATTAATGAAAGACATTTGATAAATGGCACAATAAAATATTTTCGCAGCCATAAAATTACTATTTATCATTCGATTTATTAGTATCTGAATGCCAAACAAATCTCTTCCGGTTGGGAAAATATATGATTCTTTTGACATTTTGTTGCAGCTGGAGAAGAAGGATATATAATTTGGCATCTTATCCTCTTTTTATGCACGTATAAGGTACACCTTTTGCTCAACCAAACAACATATAATATATTATATGGATAGCAAAAAACACAACTGATCGTTTGATCGACTGATCGAATGATAGTCTGATTGACAGATCGACTGATTGACTATTCGACTGATTGATTGATCCACTGATCGGTTTATAGACTGATCGACTGATCGATTGATCGATTAATCCACTGAACGGTTGATAGACTGATCGACTGATCGGCTGATCTATTTATCGACTTATCGATTGGTATACTAATCGACTGATCGACTGTTTGACTGATCGACTATTATTGTACTGACACACACGGGCACGATCATTGCCCCTTCCACCCGTGAATCAACGAGCATGCTCGCTCGGGAGTGATACACATGCTATTAGGTATCATTTGCTCATTAGTGGCAAAAGAGCATGCCACTAATGATCATGTTTGTCAGTAGTATAAGGCTGATCTACTGATCGACTGATCAACTGAACGACTGATCGACATATCGACCGATCTGCCTATCGACTATTCGAGTGATCGACTGATCGTCCGTATGACTTTGATCGACTATTCGGCTGATCTAATGATCGACTGATGACTGTTCGACTGATCGAATATACTGCTGAACTAACTATACTGATCGACTGATCGAATGATCGACTGATTGACTAATCGTCTGATCGACTAATCGACCATCCAATCATCGACTGATCGACTGACTGTTCGTCCGATCTACTGATCGACTTATCCTTGAGTTTGAGAAATATTTCTTTAACAGAATATGGCATTGTAATAAATTTTAACAACTTTTGATATTACAGTTCAAATGTATTTCACGTATGAATCTGGGTGAAGTATTTATTTGCTGATGTGTATATATAGGTAGGTACATTTTTATTTATAAAATAAGCAACAAGGAAGTATGTAATATAGTGGGTGGTTATTGAAAAATGTTTTATACGCTCGTAAGTCAAGCTTACAATAAATTTCTAAGTGTTAGTGCTTGGGTAGGTAGGTAAGTCGGCACGTACATAAAACTGATAAAATTTTGCGCGGTGCTTCAAACGGTAAGAATGGGGCTCATCTTTCTCGAGGTTTCCGGGAGGCAGGGAAACAAGGTTTTTGAAAAAAAAATTGGTAAAAAGTAGGGGATACAATTTATTTAATATTTCAATTATCTCAACTTCGATGTTCTTCCTAACTTTATAAATCCATTTCTGAGTAGAATAAAGAAAAACACTAGAAGTACCTTCCACATAGATTTGAATGGAATCAATTTCGCCACTAACTCATTACCTTTTGGTTCCAGCCTATTTAGAAAGCGCTCTATCTCTCTTACATTTACCTGACACCGTATACATATTTCCATATTAGATTATGAAACATAGTGCCGCATATGAAATTCGAGCGAGACTTTTGGATCACAAGACACACCCACTTGGCATTTCGTGTGTTATTCTTTATTCTATTATTTCTAACCATAGCGTGAAATTTAAGGAAAGGAAGGAGACAAAGTTCAGGGATGGAAATAGATATGATACCCTTTTCCTTCTCTGAAGGTTACCTCTATGAAAGAGTTGTTGGTTATCCAATAAATGGTTCTGGGCGGCAGTAAGCCATACCTAATGTGACCAGACGTCCTGTTTTCACCGGGACAGTCCCGTTTTCGGGCAGCGTGTCCCGGTGTCCCCGAATACAAGTTCAGAACGCCAAAATGTCCCGTTTTCGAAAAGAAAGCATTATGCGCTTTCACAAACATACCGGTAATCTTGAAATACGTAAATATAAAATAGCTAATAGTAATATGTCATGAAAAAAACATTCCTATCTTGTCAATTGTTTTGTAAAAAAGTAAGAGGCTCCTAATAAGTTCCTAAAACAAATAAGATGTTTAATTTAATATATTAACGGGCTAGAATTTCAACAATTCGTGCGCTTGGTAGCTGCAAGGCAAGATGTGATCTTGCCTCCTAGCAAAGTAAGTTCACTGGTTAAATCCTTGCTAATTTTAGTCAAAAACATTTTTAATTAAATGAAGACATTATGAGCGAAACTCAATCGAACATCTGGAAACAAAAAATCAGAAAAAGATATTCACACCTCTGGGACTCGAACCCAGGACCTCCCTACTTTCCGGGTCGGGCGCTCTTATCCACTGAGCTAAGGTGTCGATATCTAATTCGGTCACTTTTAACTGTACCATACTTCGACTAAGAACCACCCATATTATCTTCATTTTTCTTAACGCATATTTTTTATTGGCTGCCATCCTTATGAATGATTGCAAGATTCAACTCGAACTAAATGCAATCTAGATGGTGTCTGGATAAATTTTTATCCATTTTATTTAATGTGCGACATCTATTGACTCTTCTACAAGTCTAGGATGAATATTATTATTTTTTATTTTAACTTTTATGAGTAAAACCTCAAACTGTAATATTTAATTAAATGAAGACATTATGAGCGAAACTCAATCGAACATCTGGAAACAGAAAAATCAGAAAAAGATATTCACATTTTTACAAAGGTAACATTTTTACTGTAACATAATGCTTTATTTCGTTTATTAGTAAAAAAATTCTCTTTAAATTTTGAACAGGGGTCTAGAATTTAATCGCCCATGCGATTGGTAGCTGCTAGATTAATTGTAATCTAGCCTCTTTTTACAGCGCTCTTCAGGTGATTTTTCGCGAAAACAGCGCTATATAAGTTGTCCAAATTTATTATTATTTTAAGTCCCTACCCTTTTTTCGGTGTCCCGGTTTGGGGGGAGAATAAATGGTCACTTAATTGAAAATAAATGGGTTAAATTTAATATAATATTTTGTAGCTAGGTCCCAGACAGGTCAAATAAATTAATTATGAAACTGTTAAAAAAAATCGTTATAAAGACGTTTCATTAGAAGTAAAAAAAAATAGCTTACTTCGGGGACACGGACACGCCCCAAATGCTCTTTTACCGTTTTTTTCTCTTCAGTGCTTTCAAATACGTATCTAATGGGATGAGTAGGTACTAGTATCACCTACTGCACGTAGTTTGTACGTGGGTTTTAGAGTTACTACAAATTTGTGATCTGATGTCACTGTTGAACAAAAACAGTCAAAAGAACTGCCATTTAGTAACATGCTGAGTAATGTGTGAGCCAATTATAAATTGAACACCTGCTATAAATCTTAATAAATTATTAAGCACTAATAATGACAAACAATAAATCTCTTAATACAAATTGTTTGTCTTTCTTGTGAACAATTTTTTTTCGTTAATAAATAACAAAAATTATTTTGGAAGAAACGACAGATGCTTTATATTATTTAAATATTTTACAAAACGTTTCATAATTTTATCAGACATGTCAGTGCTCGGATTAAAAAAATTATCTCACTGAAATGCACAATATTCTTACTTTAAAAAGCGTTAGGTTAGGTTAGGTTAGGTTGGGAACGAGGAAAAACATGGCGCTCTACTTATTGGCTTGTGTCGCTCTCCATAGAGAGAAAAAAATTGCTTTATTTTAAACGCCTGGGGTGTCAAAAGTTGCGTACGATCTGTAACTACTCGAAAACATGAAAATAAATTAAATTGGTTTTCACTATTAGCTTGCTAAAATGGCAAGAAGTTTTGAAAAAAAATAGATTTCGTGATTTGGGAAAAAAATAAAACAAAGGGTCTATATTTTATTTTTTGTATCAAACTCAATTTTTATTCCGTAACTGCAGTACAAAGAACGTATTTTTTTATATATATGATATATTTGTTAAAAATATAAAGGGGGAAAATAACACTGTTCCTGGATAAAATCAGTCTTCTTGTACACTTACTTGTATTCATAAATTTGATTTTTTTTTACATTTTTGTCAGCTATACGCAGTTTTTAATAACAAACGAATGTCAAAAGGTAAATTATTGTAAAAAAATATTAATTACCATAATTTTAATATACATGTTTTAGGTTTTTTTCTGATTGTTAATGCATTTTTTTAAATATATTTAAATGTATTTCTCATTTTCTTTGTAAGACGCAACTTTCGACACCACAGTCAGGCGTTTCTGAATTCAAAATTTGAAATAATTGATACACCCTACTACTTATATGATCAAAGATCATTCTACCTTAGAATTAGATAATGTATATTTTCTTTTCACGAAGAAAATTAATTTTAACATACATAATGTAAATTTCGGCAAGACAGAACTAGAAATAATGTTAAAAAAATTTCATCTGATTATTTATTAGAAGTTCTTTTTCCTTAATTATTAATTATTTTAGTAATATCTTTTTTCTCTTAATCTTTTCCCCACTTTATTTTTTTCTATTTAACTAAATAAAACGATCATATTTATAATTTGATATTTTGTATTGAATAACAAAAATTATTGCAATAATAAACAGTTTTGTCCACGATTAGTTTCTTAGAACAAGCACTGCCTAGTTAGACACTATTGTTGACTAGGCTAGAATATATTCACAAACAACTATATGTATTGCAGTTTACATGTCCGTATATGTTATATTATATCCAATGTGCATGTTGATATTATTTGGCTTAAATCTATAACACATATAATTTTTTTGTATCAAATTTATTCAATAAATAAACAAAGCAATAATGCACTGGGGAAGAATTACAAAATAATCCACTAACGGACACTATAAAAATTAAAGATTGCACAAACCGGAACGCAATTCCTGAACTCCGCTTAAGCAAAGGAATATATTTTGTGGTAGTCACAGAATTTCAAAAAAATATCTAGGCGGCAAAAAGAGGAACAGTTACCACGATATTGAAAATATCTACATTGATTAGTTTGTAGGTGTTTGCACCTATTCGCACTACAAAATGTTGTAATTTCCTTCATTTTCCATGGCGATGTTCCCAAGCCGCATATCCTTCAGCCAACATAATCATCACCTTATACATTTCTTCGGGGTCCTCTTCATCCGCGTCTCTCCTCTTCCTTCCGTAGTTTATCTGCGGCTTCTTCTTCTTGATCGATCCAGACATCAGCATCACTGGCTGGGTGCCAGTGAGCGTAGTGTTATATGAATAATTTGTCCCTTTACCTTTGATAGCCTGGACAATAAGGCACAAAAGATAACCTCCAAAAGCCAGAAAAGACAGCGTTGTAACAGACAGCATAAACAATGTATTAATTTTGCCTCCTTTTCCTTTCTTCGACCATAGATCTGTTCTTCTAATTGGTTCTTCATCAGTGCTAAGTGCCAAGGCTTCAGGACTTTTAGGAGAAATAGGATCGCCACCATTTTCTTTATAAGTTGTTGGCGCTATCTCATTTTCAGAAAAGTCTGCAAATGAACTTTTGACTTTGAGCAGTTTCTCCATCGGCAATTCACTGAGCAAACGAAGGTCCTGATATTTCTCAGCAATTACTTGTTGATTTATAATTGTTGAATTATCAAACGTTTCTTCGAGTCTAACAGCATTTAAAAACAACAACATAACAATCCAAAACTGAACTGCCCGATACATTTCGATGACTTATAAATCTTGATATTTTCACTGTATATATGATCATTAATATTCGATTTTACAAAGCCACTGTAGGTTTACGCTAATTTGTACTAGTGAGTTTAAAATAGTCTCAATCACAAATTATCCACGATTTTCAACGATATATTTTGGTGACTGTTAGTCAAGTATTGGTTAAGTCACACCAACACGTCTTGTCAAACACGTTGCATTAAAAAACTAATAATAGTTGATGCAAAGTAAGATGTAAGATAAACATATAAC
Source organism: Glyphotaelius pellucidus (assembly GCA_936435175.1). Classification (NCBI taxonomy): domain Eukaryota; kingdom Metazoa; phylum Arthropoda; class Insecta; order Trichoptera; family Limnephilidae; genus Glyphotaelius; species Glyphotaelius pellucidus. The sequence goes on from OW386548.1 coordinate 35,022,209, forward strand.
ATCAAAAAGATCACACATTCTCAACTTTTTGCAATTTTACGACGTTTTCATTTTCCAAAGAACCTAGCAGTGGTGCTGTCACTTACATCGCTAAAACCATTTGCAAGAGTGCTTATATGTCATGAATTAATAAAATAAATATTTGAGAAAACACAAAACCGGGACACGCTACTAAATTTTCAGAAGTACACAATTTTAAACGGCGAAACACTGATTTTTTTAAAAAGTGAAACTTCTTTAGCACCGTTGTGAATTGAAACTCAATGAAACGGAAATGACGCTACAAAGAGACAAACACATACAACTACAGGATTTAGCCTGCGAGAGAATGAGATAGAATGGAAACTTTACCGCATTGGCCGCTTTGATTATGATGTCACTTTTCAAGGCTCCTGTTGAGATTGTGTGGGTTTCAACCGTGTGTGAAATGCACTCGATTTTTTAATTTTTATTTGTGCGGTGCTCCGTAGCCTTTTCACTCTTGTCTACTTTAGTTTTCTGAAGGTTTCACTTCTACCGCGTGTGAATTACACACTCTGTTTTTTTTTCACATTAGCTCCTCGCAGTATGCTCTGAGGAAAAGAATTCTTCAGGACCTGTGTCATCTTTGGGGATGTTGTGTGAGGGTCTTTTTATGTAAAGAAAGGAGAGCAGAAGTTATGAGAAGAAATAAGGCGTGAGGGGTGGGTTAGAATATGAGGTTCAATGTATTCAGGAGTGACGAACGTATGAATCCATTTCTCCCATAGCGACGCAAGGCGGTGGCTCGAGAGAGTCCGACTGGAGAGGTCAAAAAGTCTTCCACAGCCAGTCTCTCCTGATCCGGTCCGCCACGCAGTAGGTTGGCAAAAACATCTGCCGCTAAGACCTAGACAAACCTCATTCCCGTGAACCCAGGCACCCTTGCTAAGTCACCAAACGAGTGAAGCACGTGGGTAGACCTACGGCAGGGGTTTTTGTTGTCCAATGAATGGTTCCCGGGACGGCGGAACCCACACCCACCTCCCAAATTGAAATGACATTATTGTGAGGTTTTCGCGGTTTTGGAAACTAGTATAGTTCGTACCGTTTACTAGTTCGTACCGAACAACTACCGCCAAGGTCGTCACCACGACTTGCTCTGTATTCCGCATGGCAGAACGGGCGTTCTGGTCCAGCATAGTATGACAAGAGGTATAGTGCTGCTAAATGATACCTCTAGGTCTCTTGACATTTTCATCATTGGCCTCTAAGATTTCAAAAGTAATTTTAGGCAAGAGCTCTAAAATATTGATTATTATTTTTTTCTCGTTTAAAGTTATGTATCTTATGCGTATTGTAATAGGATTACATCAATATGTAATGTCAAAAAAATATATGAGTATATATTTTTGTGTTAATAATTATTTTACTGACATTACATTTATTCGAAAAATTAGCTCTAATTAGATATAGTTAGAAAGTGAACACTGCAAAAGAATTTATGTACGATTTTTTTAATTATTTATAAACAAACGTAAACATGCAAATAGAACCATATGCAACCATGTGTTTGCTTTTGAAAGGACGTGGAGATTGATTATCAAAAACTGACGTGTAAATCTTTCCAACATGTTCGCAATAAAGCTACGGAATTATTTAGTTTCATGACTACCTATGGAAGTGCGTGTCTGTTTATACTATTTATTTTAGTTAGGAACCTACTTGTAATATTTTTAAATCACTTTTTTATATCGTAATACAATGTTTGAGAACTGCTGCTGAGCTAACGGTGTTGAAGAAAATTTGCTCTTCATGGTTGAAGGAGTCTAATGATGATATCTTTCTTTGAATCTGTCACCACATGTGCATTGTGCATTTCTTTTATATTAAGCCGCCGCTATCCAAATTTCGACCGATTTATTACATATCTCCCTTAAACATTTGAAGTTTTTAAGCTCTTAAAAAAATATATGTTATTTTTGAAGATAATAATATCTAGTTACGTTCCACGCCGAAACGCAAATTATATGAAATTCCCTCGATAGAAAAAAATCGCAAAGTATGCTCCGAAAATTATTTAAAACAAGTCTATTTCTATTATTTTACAAGTTATATTTGTGAAAAAATTCACAATGTTTCTTTAAATGATACTTAAGATACGTTCCACGAGATTTTTGCTCTATTTTAAATGAGACATGTTTTATTAAGCATTTTACCAATTTTCGCATCAATTTTGTCATTGAAAATATTAGCGCGCTCTGTCCATCATTCGTAATTACATATCTCTCCATCTTCTTTTTTTTGAGACGGGAAGCGTCGCCTTAATATATAACGAATAAAATTGTCATAAAACAAAGAAAAACGTTAGCTCGTTTAATGAAAAAGATATCGGTTGCTTTTATTTTGCTTTTAGCCTGACAATATTCGATTTGTTCCAACAACTATCATTATCAGCAGAATATATTACTTGTTCATTGATGGAGGAAGCAGAGGTTTGAACGCGCCTGGGTAAACTTGATGCTTTCAACCATTCGGCAACCACTTGGTCATTTCGATACGTTTGATTGATGCGTAGGTAAATTGGCTCGCTTATTAACTTTAAAAACATTCAAACCATTAACATACATCTCGTAGCCGCAGCTGAGCCGCAATTAGTTTTTAGTAAGGAAAAAAAATAATACGATGGAGGAAACAGTCACACGTACAGTAGAATCTGTTTATTATGACTCCGCCTATATTGACCAACCGCTTAATATGACGTAATTACACAGCGAAGTTTGGTTTTCATATAAAATTCTTTATAACAAAGTCGCACATAATGACTTCGCTTATTGTGACATGTCGCTTATTATGACCCATTTTTAATAAATTGTGTCCTAATTTCATGGAGAATTATGTCGGTTATAGTGACCAACCTGATTCTTAACACCTTCGGCAGGGTCACGTGACGACGTTAATATGCTGTGTTTCTCGCGTCACGAGTCTTAATATGCAATTTTCTCACGTCACGCATCTTAATATGCTGTGTTTCTCTCTATTAAAATAAATACATACATTTATACCTAACAAAAACAGGGGGTTGTTTATTTTCTACAAAATGCTTTGTATGACGTCCGCTTAGTATGACGTGTTTGTCATTTCCCTTCGATATCATTATAAGCGGATTCCACTGTATTTTATTTGTATGTCTCATCTTTTGTTTCACCATTATTTAATTCGTAAGAAAGAGCTGCAGAATTATAGCGATAAGGATCTTATGTTTATTGCCTTTTTTGCCGTCACGGTACCGTAAACGTGGATCGTCACGGTAATAATAAAAGCGCCCGATAATTAAATTAAACATTAATTTAGTTAGCGATAAGTCAACCCATCGGTATTGTTTGTTTTACAGCCTTAAAAGACGTATTGAAAAGTGAACACGGAGACAAGTACACTCTGCCTGTGTGTTTACGATGACTATAAAAATAATCAATTATAATTGAAATTAATATTAATCATCGGGTGATGTACAGCCTGAACAGGGACCCGCATACAGCCGGGATGCAACTGTCAATGCCGATCCAATTTATATCGTAATATTATTCGCGAGGCTACTGGTTTTAAAAAAGTAGCTGTAACTTGTTAAGATTAAACGAAATACAAGTTATAATCTTCGCGTTTATAGATAGGTGGAGCTAATTAAAATATTTTAGAAAAATGTTTTTCAACGTTATGCTTTTGTTGAAACATCTCCTTTCCTCCACCCAATCTACTATCTACCCAATTTACTAAATGAAATCCTTCTTCTGCAATGACAACCTCAATTTAAAACTAAGGCAGAGAATATTAAAGTTATGTGTGGTCAGTTTTGCTGCATGGATGTGAGACATGGACTTTGAAAGTAAATAGGTACCATGAACAGGTTAGAGGCTTTTGAAATGTTGCTTCACCGGAGAATGCTCAAGGTTCCATGGACCGACATGATCACCAACATAGAAATTCTCAGGCGGGCTTTAGCAGATAGAGAACTGCTCACATTAATAAAAGTCAGAAAAATTTCATATCTGGGTCACATACTTCGAGGGCAAAAGTATCACTTGCTCCAATTAATATTGAAAGGAAAAATAGAAGGTCGCCGAGGGCCTGGTAGGAGAAAAATGTCTTGGCTACGAAATATACGAGAGTGGACCGGCATTAGAAGTGCGGAGGGGCTATTCCGGGCAGCACAAGATAGAGAGACATTTTCCAGAGTGATCGCCAACATCGGGGGGACCTGATATGGCACACGAAGAAGAAGAATATCCGTGTATTTGTCCTTATCTGACAATATGTGGCCAATTTGTCTGTGTGACATTAGCAACAAACATTGAACACTATTTGTTAAAGGAATCCGTGCAATGATTAACTCGACCTGTCGATCTCTCAGTGAATTTAAAATTGACTCATTTACGAAATAATGGCAGTGACTAACTTATATTCCCTTGCTGTAATAAGAAATATCTTACCTGTGATATCCCTCAAGACCATGAGATATTCTTATCAACAAGACTATCAGTAATAATTTTTTTATTTTTTTTCGTTTACTCACAAATGATTGCCCAAGTTGCCTCTATTAAACACAAAAATTTTTAATGGCCTATTTTATTATAATTTTAAGCAAAAATAAATAAAGTAGCTCACATCCATACCAGATATTTGATATACTTTTTGATTACAAAAATAATTTTTCAGTTTGGTTGGGTATTTTGATCTCAAATCCAAATTTAAGATTTGTATGAAACTGGCCGAAAAGGGCCGCGCTAACGTTCCACTTAAACCACCGCTACCCGAATTTCTACCGATTTCTTGCATATCTCCCTTGAACATTTGAAGTTTTTAAGCTCTTAAAAAATAAATGTTATTTTTGAAGATAATATTTATACAACCCCACGCCGAAACGCAAATTATATGAAATTCCCTCGATAGAAAAAAAATCGCAAATTATGCTCCGAAAATTTTTATTTTCAAGCCTGTCTGTATTATTTAACAAGTTATAGGTATAAAATATTCACAGTGTTTCTTTGAACGTTGTTTTAGACAACCCCCACGAGATTTTTGCTCTATTTTAAACGAGTCATGTTTTATTAAGCATTTTCACAATTTTCGCTTCAATTTTATCATTGAAAATATTAGCGCGCTTTGTCCAACATTCGTAAATTTTAGTAGGCGGCTGGCGGAGGCAAAAACATTGGGAATGTATGGCGAGCGATATGTTGAAACAGGCCAAAACCAAATGATATTTTATCTTTGATAGCTAAATCTGTTGGCCCCAAATTAAACCGGTCAAATAACGATAGTTTAATTGTTTTGCCTTTAATAATTAGCGGCTCTGGAATTTTCATTTTACCTCCACATTCCGCCTCCTGGTAATTACATATCTCTCCATCTTCTTTTTTTTGAGCCGGGAAGCGTAGCCTTAATCGGTGCAAAGTGCAAAGTGGGAAGTGGAAATTGGACAAATGACACTATTATCCTGCTGCTGTGAGTTTATGCAATCCATTTTTCCTACCTTTCAGAGAATTTCTAACATAAAATCCTCAACTTCACATGTGAATTTAGTATCACAATACTGTAAAAGTAAACATCATACTTTTCATGTAATTGTAATCAATCTGCGAGGTAAAGTAATATCCTAATTACACGGTTCGACTCCTCCGAGTTTACATCTGGTCGAATTCTACACACCAAGTGTCACTAAGTAGAGTAGATAAATTAGGTACAGTTGGTACAGTATGTTCAGTAGGTAGCTTATTAGAATCAGAATCCCTTCGTGCATACCGCATCACTGGCATGACGTCACGGTCAACGCCATTTTAAATAATTTAAATCAGAGGCGTCGGGTGACTTCAACGAGTGGACCTTTCATTCTTTCTTTTAGATTTTATGATCAATAGGTACGCAAAGCGCCTACTGGGCCAATTAGAACCCCGCTCTTTCAACATGGTGAATTGCTAAAGGTTGACGATTTTAGGAAATATTTTTTTGTAAAGTTGCCGAATTCTGCTTCACGCACGCTAATTAAAAAAAAAATATACTTGATTTCAACTTAATCAATTCGGGATGCGGATATGGGTGCCGCCGCCCTGTGAACCATTTATTGGATAACCAACACCCCTGTCATACGTCACCCCAAGTGGTGCTTTGTTTGGTGACTTATCAAGGATGCCCGGGTTCATGGGGATGAGGTTTGTCTAGGAAATCGGGAGAGACTGGTTGAGAAAGATCTTTTGACCTCTCCAGCCGGACTCTCCATTCATCACCTTGCACCCCAGTGGTAGGAATGGATCCATGGGTCTGTCACTTCTGGACATATTCCTACTCACCCCTCATACCTTTATCATTCCCAGAACTTCATCTCTTTCCTTTCCCTAAAAAAAACCTACACATAGCACATAGCACCCACAAAGCTGACATAGGCCCTTAGGAATTTTTTTCCTCAGGGCCTCCTTCGTAAAAAATCACCTGCTACTTGAAAAAGCTTGTCCTAGTGAAACTTCACTAATTCAAATATAAACAATAATATGTACAGAAACAGTAAACAATCTGTTACTTTAGGAATTGGTAGGGTCTTTTCTTCAATTTAAAAACACTCAGATACTCTTTTATTTTAAACTTTTTAGGTTAAAACATGATTAAACTATCTTGTTCAAACTACCGTTCCCCGTTCTATAACTAAATGCCAAACAATCCTTTGTTTATTGTTCGAATATTAGCGATAAAAAGAGGAAGAAACTACGGGAAACCGGCTTTTTATATAAACACCACTTCTTTTCCAAACTGACAGTTTTGATACAAACGCCATCTGGACAATAGAAACCTGTATTATCGACATATAGCCTGTCGGTAAATAAACTAGATAAAAAAACAGCAGAGGGCAGTAACTGTACCAATTCAATTACAAATAATATAAAAGCATATGTGAGGCACGCCACTGAGTTCAATAACAATCACAGTGTCATCAAGTCACCTGCGGAACGAGACGATTTAGTGCAATCACACACCATTCTTCAGATCCAGTACAGCATCAGCCATGAGCGGTAAGAGTTCCAGGACCCTGGTGCTGCTGGTGCTGATGGCCATCATCTCCCAGGGCTGGGGCTTCTTCGACAGGATGAAAGGGGAAGGCGAGGAAGACGGAGTTCTGGGGAAGTTGAAGACCGGACTGAAAATGGCTGGGAAACTTTTAGGCGAGTAATTTTCATATATTATTTATATAATAAACATTTTTTTATATAATATCGCAATCTCAACTGTCTGGAGCCAGTGGGACTACGGACTATATTATATTGCCAATACCAGTGACCTCACAGGGCGTTTAAGTAGGTGTCTAGTCTCTTATGATTTTAATTGTTTTGAAATTGATTATATATTATCATACAATATTATAAAAATAACACTTATTGACTGAGCCACGAAGCGTAGAAAAATCCTATTTAATTCAACCGTTTTGCATTTCACCTGTCTATAAATTTTTTCCGGGTTCAAAATGGTGGCCGTTTTAATGGTTCAGTAACGATTATTATTTTTTCATTTTGTATTTTTTATTCTTCTTGAAACTTCTTTAGCACCGTTGTGATTCGAAACTCGAAGAAACAGAAATGAAAATAAAAAGAGACAAACACATACATCTATAGGATTTAGCCTGCGAGAGAATGAGATAGAATGAAACCTTACCTACAATCAGTACCCACAAAGCGTCGCGCTGACCGCATTCGCCGCTTTGATTATGAGCTCACTTTTCAAGGCTGCTATTGGTTTGGATTGTGTGGGTGAAGTTTCATTTCTACCGCATGTGAACTACACTCGATTTTAAAAAAAAAAAAATATTGTTCATACCTTCTTGAAGAAAGTTTGAAAAAATTATTGTCATTGACGTTTTAATGGTCAAGTTATATCATGTTTTATTTGATATTTAACAAAAATGTTACTCTCATAATATCGTTTATAATTATGTTTTTAAGTACCTGCGGATAAAAGAGTCGCAATAAACTTGAAGATTTCAGATACAATTTTAGATTTTCACGGTCAAAAGTATAGTCGTTATTTGTTTTTGGGGTGTTATACCGTGTTGCGCTATCTCCATCTTTAGCCAACAGCTAGTTTCGGACAGCGTTACGGTGTCCATCACACATCTGCCCTGATAATGGACACTGAAACGCTATCCAAAACGTTGGCTAAAGAAGAAGGCAGCTCAACACGGCATAACACCCCAAAAACAAATAACGAAAATGACGATTACACATTTGAAAAAATAATCTTTACGGTCACCATCTTGAAACGGAAACGAAACGTACACACAAATTTACAGTCAGATAAAACGCAAATTCGCTACGCTCAGTCAATGACTTAAGTCGCCAATTTATTCAGACAAGACCATGACTCGACTCCTCGGCCACAGACAGGTCAAAGAAAGAATTTCGGTATTTGAAAATGTGAGATAAATTTGACCGGGCACACTAGCAAAACATTTCTGGATTGTTATTATTTTTAACCTATATAACTTTTACCACTCTGTCACATTTCCACCACTCTGTCACATTTCCACCACTCTGTCACCGTTCCACCACTCTGTCACATTTCCACTACTCTCTCACATTTTGATTTTACTATAAATGAATTCTCTCTGGATCTCAGAGGGGAAATTGTAGCAAGGGGGGAAGGAGGCCTAAAATTCTTATTGGGGGTGACAAACACGAGCTGCGTGTATACCTATTTCGAATAACAACCTACGTGACAGAATTAACGTACGACATAAAAGTTGTAGGAGACAAGATTTTGAGATTTTTAAAAATATTTTATTAACCAATCCTGTGCCGCAACCGCGCCATTAAAAATTAACATCATTAAAAATAATAATCGCTGTTACTTGATAGATTATACCTTTTGGAGTTTAAAAATTGTTTTATATTTTATTTCGTCATATCATTTTTTTTAACATTATTGAATATACGCAAGTCGACGTGGCGGGAGACAACTGTGATTTGTATGAAATACACTTCTACCACGAGGAGTTACAACTCTGTAACGTAATTTTTACTACAAAAATATTAACACATACTTTTTTAAAACGCACAGTCGTTACGTCTTTAGTACAGTAGATTTTAAAGAAATTATAAAATAATAATATTGATAGTTCTGTTGAATTTTTCTCCACTAACTGGTGAAGACAACTTTATGTAGGTTAAAAAGAAAAACGACCCTTCTATCGGATTATCTCTTTAGTAGTTTTTTTTCCAATTGTGCTTCAGAATCTAATACGAAATAAAATTAATATTTTTTTATATTTATTATTATTAAAGTTATTATGAACATTTCTAAGTTTTTTTTATGTGATGTTGTGCGTATTAATTTTTTTTTTCTTTACATTAGCCCTACACAGGAGGCCCTGAGGAAAACAAATTCTCAAGGCCTGTGTCATCTTTGGGTGCTATTTGGAACGGTCTATTTGGTCTTTTTAGAACGAAAGAGAGGAAGTTATGTGAAGGGGTGGGTGTATCCAGGAATGACGGTCGTATGAATCCATCCCTATCACTATGATGCAAAACGATGGGTTGAAAGAGTCTGGCTGAATAAGTCAAATGGTTTCCCTCAACCAGTCTCTCTAGTCAAGACCTCGTCAAACCTCACCCCATGAACCCGGGCACCCCTGCTAGGTCACCAAATGAATCGAACCACTTAAAGTGACCTATGGTAGGGGTGTTGGTTATCCAATAATTGATTCCGATAGCAGCGGTACCCATAACGGCCTCCTAAATTGGAAATTTCTTATATTTCTTTAAAAAAATAAACACGTTAAAACCCAGCAGGGCCTAAAACAAATCTAATTCTAACTTACCAACAAGTACTACCAATTTATCCTAAACTTATTTATTAGATACAAACAACTGATATTTTTCATTTCATCAGGTTTAGACGCAGCATCAGGGGTGGCCAACCTCGTGGCTGAGGCCTTCGGTGGGGGCGAGGGGCCCCAGAGCAAGCAGGGGCAGGGGCCGGAGCCCGAGCAGGGCTGGGGGAGCAAACTGCTGGCGGGGGTCATGAGGACCCTATCTCTTGACTCTAGCAAGATCTCAGCAATTGTGATCAATGCAATTGTGTTCCTGGCGCAATTGGTGAGTGAAATAGTAAATTAATTGTTAATTTATTAAGTTCTTTAATATATGGGAGCTATTCTTGGCGGTGACCTGACAGTTGATGATCCGCCAACAATTGCCCCTATTCTATGAAAGAGTAGATTATGAATTCTTTTGAATATCACCTTAATCCTTAATTTGGGAGGCGGGAGTGGGTACCGCCGCCCCGGGAACCTTTATCGGATAACAAACACCTCTGCCATAGGTCACTCCAAGTGGTTTGCTACGTTTGGGGTTCATGGGGTGAGGTTTTTCTTGGTCTTGGAGGCGGATGACCAGGACACACTGAATCCCAGATTCCTACCCACCCCTTAAACCCTTTTCCTTCCCAGAACTCTCCTCTCCTTCCTTTCCTAAAAAAACCCTCCACACAGCATCCCCAAAGATGACATAGGCCCTGAGGGAAATTGTTTTCCTCAAGACCTCCTGTGTGGAGCTCATGTAAAAAAAAAAAAAATAGATCTGTTTTGAAAATTTTTTCCGGTTAGTGGCTGAATGGGTCAAAACGTTGGGTTCCCACCGCGTCAGGGGTTCAATCCTCTGCTTGCTTTTTCACATTAGCTCCACACAGGAGGCACTAAGAAAAATAATTTCACTCAGGGCCTATATTACCTTTGGGTAAGCTGTGTGGGGGGTACTTTTATGGGAATGAAGGAGAGGAAGTTCTGAGAAGGAAAATGATGTAAGCTAAGTCCTCCGTCATTGCACAAGCAACATTTTCAGCTTAAAATAATGATAGTACGACGAAATCAAATTTTGTCGGGTTTTTCATGGATTTCAAACTGAAAAAAATTCTATGATGATAAACTGATAACTTTGCTCAAAATAAAATTTTAAAACCTGACAGAGTACGGTCAATTCTATTAAAAATTTATAAATGAAAAAAGATACTACTGACATCTAGCGATTAAGTTTACCAGCTTCAGCCACTGTTTCAATTTGATTATAATGACAGCGCCACCTGTGTTTATTTCAGATAACAACTTCACTTATACCAAAGAACCCCGCACTGATCGACTCCGAGAGAACGCTCAGAGATGGCTCTCCCATCGACTGGATTCTGAAAAACCCGTCGGGACCGCTTCAAGCTCTGATTAACACGGCGCAAGATGAAAATTTACCTGAAAAAATCCTACACACACTCAGAGACCATTCGAAAGGGATGGACACATCTTGCGTGCAGTTATTAATCTGCAAAACAGCGCCATTCGTTTGGGGAATGCAGCGGGCGATGGCGACACTGCAAAAAACGGAAAACGCCACGAAAAACCAAGATGGCCGAACAAAAAATGGCGGTGACGGCAAAAGTAGCGGGAACGCACTTTTCCGTCATCTGCCGGAAGTGAGCGAGTTCTTGGAGCATGGCGACATCTGCGAGAAAAAGTACGAAGAATGTAGATTAATAGATTAGGGTGAACTAGTAGGTTCGTCTGAGACGTGAGAATAAGGTTGCTGGTGTTATTTGCTGGCTGCTACCTCCACTACCTCGGAAGGTAGTCACGCTCGCTCGGTTCTAATAAGGAAGAGACAAGATAATAACATAAGCCTACAGTTAGGTTGTAGTTATTTATTGTAGATGTCCAATCAGCAACGAACTATCCAATTACTGCGGGTTCTTTGATTTCTGCAAACACATTTAGATCTAGGAACATTCAGAAACTTTTTCCTTTTCATGTGAACATCTCACAAGAATCCGAACTCCCTAAAAGCAGTGGACCAATGGCATCCCCTTTTGAGATACGTTGTGAAGTTTAAGTGGGCAGGGTAAAGGGATGGGTAAGGGGCCATTCAAGTATTACGAAACGCAATTTGTGGGGAGGGAGGGTCTTGTAAAATGTTACTGTGCGTTACCGGGGCGGGAGGGGGGTTTGAACAACGCATTACGTAACATGTTTTTTTTTTAAATTTAAATAAGAAACTAGGGAATTAAAATCATCCAAGTTTGCAACCCTTTTCGTTTATGTTTTATGGGGAATCCCTCGATAGTACTGTACGTCATTTTTATTTTATCTCCCAAGTTGGCAACCCATTTTGTTTATGTTTTACGGGAATCCCTCGACTGTATTGAAGATCATTTTTATTTTATTTTCGTTGTCAAAATCAAATCAAATTGGTAAAAATATTCACTTTGGTGTCGCGTAACGTTAAGGTAGGGGGAGGGGGGGGGGGGGTACAGAAAAATGTTCCGGCACGTTACATGGGGAGGGGAGGGTCAAAAATCTTTAAAAATTGCGTTACGTAATACTTGAATGCCCCCTAAGAGGATGGTTGAAATGTATGTGGCTGATCACATCTGGGTGTCCAGCACAGTGAAATCGATAAATTTACAATATCGGATCGATAGGCGTAATACCGACGATTTTATACCGTTTTTCCGAGCACGGCCGCACTATTGATAGCCAGACAGACATTGACAGGGAATAAATAATAAATCAATATACCCTGGCAACGCTTACGGATCTGTCTATACTATAGACTCTATAGACTTACACTTAAAAAAATATATACTGATTAGACCACTTCTAATCGAAGTACTAACTTAAATATACATTGGCACTTCGCATGTAGTTTTTGAGACTAAACGGGAGTTAATTAGTTAATGAGGTCTTTAGTCATATTTGAACCGCTTCGTTTATCCAGAATCGAACGGAATAAATTGATCTCGACTTAGATGCATTAATTAAGTTTATGGATCGCTTATACAACTTCCTTCTAAAAGCTTCGGTATTCACAAGCTGGTTATTTTGCATAACGAACGACATTTTCAAAATGTTTTGTATATTGACAGCTTAACTGAAACTATGGAGGCCACGCTAAAATGTATCAATCGTTGGTCGGAATATCTCTTATCAATATTAATAACTGACCAATGACCATAGATGACGGATTTAGTCAATTTCGTATTGGTATAGATCGTCCCTGTAGAACTCCCGACCTCCTAGCACGGTCAAGGATTGTTAGGATAACTTTCGGTCTTTCTTTTCATCGTTCTCTAGGACAATTGCAGATCGCCAATGAACAAACAAATTAAATCAACTCGACACCTCCTTTGAAATATCATTAGAAATGGAAAAAAAATTCTCAGTTGGCATGGGCCGTTTTTTTTCCTTTTGCGATCTGCAGTTGTCCTAGGGAACGATGAGAAGTTACCCAAAATTATCGATACATTCCTTATCGATCGTCCATGCTAGATTCTTTGGTGATCAGATCTGACTAAATATATTGAAATAATAATATCTTTAGACCTGACTTATGCCATTTGTCGTGTGCCGATCGCGCACCGGTGCGCGCCCTATAGCCGAATAAAAAATTTTAAAAAAACTTTTTGATATGCAATTTTAAACCTTATGTATAAAGAAAATGTATGAAGAACAAGGTCAGAATCGCTTGGGGCATTCTTGTTCTTGACGTAACAGATATAAGGAACACACCTAGCCACTCAAATAATTGTCTTTGGTCATTTTAATGACTTTGGAAATGGGCATTTCTACCGCGATTCGAACTGTCAAACTTTAAGCGTCGCGTGTCACAAAAAGATCGATAAACCTATCAATTTGTCAAATAAACGCAAGTAAAAGTGTTTGTAGGTGTAGTTCGTTATTCAAGGAACGTATTTCGATAAATATTTTATACCATAGCATAAAGTTAACCAACAAAATTTACGTCAAAAGTCAAAACATCGCGAAATTTTCGAGTTTCATCTGTAAAACCCCGAGGCACTCAACCGGTTAAAGCAAGGTTCCGAATCTATTCGCGTTGTTATTATATCAACAGAAAAATAATACTTGACACGCTTACTATCAGTATTGACTTGACAAAAATTGCCGCTCCTCATAACGGATCACTGAAGAATTTTTTCATCGGTTTTATTTGTGCCGGACAACGGTATTGTGATAAGCACACTTCATTCAATAATCTTTCCTAGTGACATTCCACTTCTGAATCAACCATTTTCCTTGATTATATTTGGTCAGAAGGTCACAATATTTCCGCTTTGCAATAAAATCAAAATAAATGGAATATTTGTAAACGTATCCGAAAACTACCAGTTAAAATTGTTTTTGAAATGTGATGAAATACGATTTCAGATTGTATTATTAGAAATAATCGTGCAATTTTTTAAATACGAAAATTTTGAAAGCAAACTTTAAAAATTTTTAAAATGGTTCATCTTACGTTTTTTCTAACTAAAATTATTGGTAACGAAAAACAATAAATATAAACAAATATTTTATAAGCAAATGTATTGTACGTTATCATAACCCTAATTTTTTTGTCTTTCATGTAGAAATAATTAATAAAAAATTCATGAAAATTTTTTTTTTTTTTAAATTGCGGTCGGAAACTTTGGTTTCACAGAAGTGTACATTTTAATACTTAGGGGCCATCCATAAACTACGTCACACCTTAAGGGGGGGGAGTAGAGAAGTGTGACATTGTGTGACAAGGGAATGGAGGTCACATGTAAAAATCTAAATTATTAAAACCCAAAACTGTTAATGTTATGTTATGTGACGTCACACTAGGGGGGAGGGGGTCTCACAAATGTAACAATGTGTAACAGGGACGGGGAGGGTAAAAAAATCATGAAATTCGTGTGACGTAATTTATGGATGGCCCCTCATGTGATTAACTTTTTAGTTAGATTTGAAAATAAAGCATGGTGTTTTCTCTTTCCAATACGGTTAATTTCATTTTTCTCACTCACCTTCAGCTTGACAACATACTCCAATCGGGGATCACTGGCTTCTGACGATTGAGACCAGTTGGCACACTTGTGCAGTATTCACATAAAAAACAATTAAATTAAAAAATTATCAATTATTTTCCGTAAATTTGCATCTATTGATTATTTAAGTACCTACATATTATATTATGTACCTATAAGAGTGTCCGTGGGTTCGTTTTTATGCAAATCTACTGGTTTATTCCGAGATTGATGAAATTTTGCACACTCGACCTTCAAAACGAGAGAAAGGTCGCTGTCTTCATGAGATTTCAAAAATCACCCTCATCCTATTCCCACCCTCATAACAGAATAAAGTCTGGGCAACGCCGGATGCTTCAGCTAGTGTTCAAGAAAATGATTTCCGGAAACCCTTGGAAACCTTGGAAGCTGGACGATAACATCAAAGCAATTTAGTTTTATAATTCAGAGCTAAATGTATTAGTTGTAATTACTAATTATGTTTATCAATAAAAAAATATAATTTTTATCCTAATTTTATGAAGATTTCTTTCACAGTTTGGAAATTTCATTTTTTATATTTTTAGGTACCACATAACAGTACTAACTGCCAGGAGTTAATAACAAATCGCACATCCCATATAAAAGGGTCGTAAGTCAAAATTTTCTGTTGTATGAAAAAAAAATTATGTCCGAATAATAAAGTGATTGTGACTATCTTTGCTCCATAAAAACCGTATTTAAACCGCCGCTACCCGAATTTCTACCGATTTCTTACATACCTCCCTTAAAAATTTGAAGTTTTTAAGCTCTTAAAAAAAAAAGTTATTTTTGAAGATAATACCTAGACGCGTTCCATGCCGAAACGCAAATTATAGAATTCTCTCGATAGAAAAAAAATAGCAAAGTATGCTCCAAAAATGATTAAAAATACTATTATTGTGTGTAAAAGTGTGAAAAAATAATTTATTTCTATTATTTTACAAGTTATAGTTGTGAAAAAATTCACAATGTTTCCTTAAATGATACTTAAGATGCCTTCCACGAGATTTTTATTCTATTTTAAACGAGTCATGTTTATTAATTTCCACAATTTTCGCTTCAATTTTATCATTTAAAATATTAGCGCGCTCTGTCCAACATTCGTAATTACATATCTCTCCATCTTCTTCTATTTGAGTGGGGAAGCGGCGCCTTAAGTTAGATCACTCTATCTATGTGAGATGTCGCTAGTGTCTCTTTTCGACAGGACCGCTTGTTTCATCAACCATCGTTTGTTTTCGCTCTCCCGTAAAATTAAATTTTTTGACTTACAACTCTTTTCTATGCGATGTGCACAATGCAACCATTTATAATAAAATGTACATTTTCAGTGTTAAATGTACACACAGTTTTATGAATTACACAAGTGCAAAAAGTTGATAACAAAAAAAAAATGTATATATGAACAGTAGGTAATATTTAAGAAACAGAAATTTATGGTAATAAGTTGAGGTTTCTCATAACCCGCCTTACTAGGCCAGCTTGTGTTGAGGTAGTAACTTTGGAAGATAATTTATAATACCTACTAGCTTTTCCCCGCGGCTTCGCTCGCATGGTATTACGGGAAATTACTGTAGCGGTTGAACTTATCAATTATCCCCCCTCCTCCCCACCCCCATCCCCTCCCGCATTCCGTACATTCATTCCCTTACATTCAGTTTTCAAACATCTCGCCTGCCACCTAAATTTCATAAAGCTATAGCTCAAAGAAAAGAAGAATTATCCAATTTTGTTCATTCGTTCGGAATTTATGCGCTTACAAACATTTCGGATGTTTATTTTTAATTAAATATTTGGAAGTTTGTTAATATAATAAAAAAATTACACTATTTATTATTCAGTCTTTATAATCGTTACGAATTATATTTTTAATGTAGGAACTCTTATCTGACATTTATTCCAAAACAGAAGCTAGTCCAAAAAAAAACAAAACATATTCTAATATTTGATTTTCTGGAGCAGTAGCTGACCAGGGGGCTGAGTACCTACCAGCTTAGAGCCCACAAATATATCAACATCGTTTCCATGGAAACGATTTTTTTCTGACGTTCAAAAGCAAAAGCACGAAGCAAAAACTCGCTTTTGTTAGCGACAGAAAACGTATAACAAATATAATATATTAATATTTATAATTTCATAACGCCAGAGCTTGCCATCATATACAGACTATAGTCTTCGCATATAATTTAGCTTTCTATTGGTGAATGAATTTTTAAAGTCTTTTTATTGGTTAATGCGTGAAAGTGAAACAAACTCGAGCAGTTTCGCATTTATAATATTAGTATGGATGAACATACCTACACCTGTATTAAGATATATTCACTTCATAATTCGGTTGCGTTAGTAATGTCGTATTTGGGTGAGTGCACCGGTAAAAGCCCTATCGTTACTCTTGATCCAAATTTTTACGTTATCTTTGAAATTGTTTTATGAATCACATTTTTAAATTAAAAACTTCTTTAGCACCGTTGTGATTTCATGCTCGATGAAACGAAAAATAGCGACACTAAAAAGAGACAAACATAACGAATAGGATTTAGACTGCGAGGGAATGAGATAGAAAAATCGATCTCCGTTTTGTGCGGTGCAT
Organism: Glyphotaelius pellucidus; assembly: GCA_936435175.1. NCBI lineage: Eukaryota > Metazoa > Arthropoda > Insecta > Trichoptera > Limnephilidae > Glyphotaelius > Glyphotaelius pellucidus. The sequence continues at coordinate 35,039,640 of OW386548.1, forward strand.
CGTAGCCTATCGGTCTCCTTTTTGTGAGGTGCTTCGTAGCCTCCCTTTTCTTGTCTACTTAAGTTTTCTGAAAAACACTTTTTTCTGGAAAACTTCTATAGCACCGTTGTGATTTGAAACTCGATGAAACGGAAATGAGCGACACTGAAAAGAGACATACATCCGAGAGACATACACATACATCCTGCAAGAGAATGAGTTAGCAATAAATATGTATTTAATTCACGGGTACTCGGTTCCAATATAGTAAGATAAATCCACAGTCCCACTCAAGTCTCCTTTGGTATACATTTAGCGAACCTACGAAATCCAAAAAAAAAGAGAAATATTTACATTTATTTTTATTTTTTCATTTCTCAAATCAATATCCAACCTTCAAACCACTCCAAAATGAACAGGCAGAAGAAAACGCAAAAGAAAGCGACATCTTGCGATTCCGAAGAAGAATTCACAAATACTAATAAAACAAAATGTATAGGAAAAGGTGCAATGGAATTCGACGTCAAAAATATGGAAAAAATCATTCTTCACATTGATAAAAAAAAGTGCTTCGTTGTCTCTTCACTCTTGTCTACTTTAATTTTCTGAAGATTTCACTTTTACCGCCTGTGAATTGCACTCTGATTTTTATTATTATATCTGGAAAAATGTTATAAAGTTTTGTAAAGTTTATAAATATATATTATCTTTGGGAATACAAGTTGTTCTTGTTTTCATGAGTGCTGGGGTGTGAATGGTTATAAAACAAAGTTGCCACATATTATTACAAAAAGAGTGTAATATTTTGTTAACATAATTACTCTTATACAACTCTTAGTTTCATTGAAGACATCGCAATAAATTATTACGTAATGGGAAACAATGATGTTTGCGAGGCTTTATATTTAGAGAAATTATCAACACCCAACGCATTGTGGAGGCGACAATATGAATCACAAAGGTAGACAGGTAGGTACCACTTCCGGGGAAACGGCGATGACGATTACAGGTAATAATCAGTGCCGGATTATCAATTAGGCCAAGTAGGCACCGGTTCAAGGGCCCCAATCTTTTCGGGTGCTCCGCGATCTTTCAAAGTTAATTGCAGAAAAAATGAACTTAATTTTCAATGACTCAAGAACGACTGCAATTCCCACAAAATTAGCATCTGAATACGATGTATTTCAAGATATGCTGAATGGTTTCGTCACAAGTAAAATGAAGATTTTTTTAAATATTTTGTCATTTGATTTAACAATATCAATTTTATTTGATTTTAATATTGATAAAATTGATAATTTATTCAGAAATGTGATTACGAATGTTTGATTTTTTTTATTTAATTAAATGAAGACATTATGAGCGAAACTCAATCGAAAATCTGGAAACAGAAAAATCAGAAAAAGATATTGGCACCTCTGGGACTCGAACCCAGGACCTCCCTACTTTCCGGGTTGGGAAAGTAGGGAGGTCCTGGGTTCGAGTCCCAGAGGTGCCAATATCTTTTTCTGATTTTTCTGTTTCCAGATTTTCGATTGAGTTTCGCTCATAATGTCTTCATTTAATTAAATATTACAGTTTGAGATTTTACTCATAAAGTTAAAATAATAAATAATGATTTTTTTTAAGTTGTTTGCTTGACGGGCAAATATGTTTTAACACATAAAATAAGTCAAAATCATCTATAAGTGTCTTCATCTTGGCGATAATTTGGGAAGGCGAGCCAAAAATTCTTTTTTTTCCATTAATTATGTTTGATATACACTACTAAGGGCCTCCGCTCATGGAGAAACTGAAAAGAAACCAGTTCTCAACGCAATTGCAATCAACTCCTTAACAAAATCGATATTCCATAATAACTCCACTGCCGCGGCGACCAGCAGTGCTGGTTTTGCAGTTGCATTGTTGACAGGTTGCCATGGTAGCGGCTCACGATTCTCACGAACTGTCAAGTTTTGACATGACAGATCAGAAAAATATCGTTTTTGTTAGTGAGGTTGATTGCGATTGCTTTGACAACTGGTTTCTTTTCAGTTTCTCCTTGAGCGGAGGCCCTAAGAAATCATATGAGTAATGGAAGTAATTAAGGGGCAGCCTCTGCGTGGGTACTACAGTTTATACATCTTATTATTGAACCTAGAAACAGTGTGCATATAAAGCAAAAATAGTTTGCTTGTAATTAAAATTTGTCTAAACGGTTTGTACAAAAAGTATACAATAGTGTTTGTACAAAAACCTATACAATAGTGTATAGTGTAATAATAAGTGTATAGTTCGTGAGAAACATAAAGTGATATAAATTAAAGAAAAAATGTTTCAACATCCACATTGCTAAGCAGTAATTTTAACTAAAGAATTGAGGTAGTTTCTAGTAACTTAAAAATTTCCGTAAGTCTTTTTCCTGTCCTTTTTTTATTTTATTTTTTTTTGTTTGTTTTTATTCTAAATGCTAACAATGAGTTATTTAGTCAAAATTTGATATTTTTTTAATGTTTTTGCTACTCGTAGGTACATGAATTGTACCTACGAATTCTCTTAAGTTATCCATGTGGATTTAGCATTAGCTATATTCTTATTTATTATATTCAGTTTGTGCTTTATTTATATATCTTTTAATCTCCTTTATTTATGTTATACTATTGTTATAAAAGAAATTTATATGTTTTATGTAAAAGCCCAACAGAGTGTCAATAAATAAATTAATAAAAGTTTCTTCACCAACTGGCCTAGGTGCTCCTACAGGTTTAAATCCGGCCCTGGTGTCAAGCGATGGAATAATGAAGGCACATCCGTAACACAAGACACAATCCAACCTCCCGGTGACTAAATATCTCATTTCGTAATCGCACATATTTGAGGCGAAAGGATTTCCAACCTCTCGTTTGTACAGATGTGTCGTGTTACATAGGATTTCATTACATCCTATTGCTCTCTTTACCAGCATCCTGTTACCTGTTATGATTAACTCAAATAACGTTTGATGGTAAAGCTAATATCTGTTGACTTATTATAATTATTATACAGGTCTTTAGCATGGCAGGTGAGAAATAATAAATAGCTGTTAATTCGGTGTTTGCGATAAAGCTAAGTGACCCCGACGGGAAGTGTAGAGAGGATGTACAGCCGAATAACAAAGTATAAAACATATTTGCATTCAAATGCATCAACGAAAAATTTACTTGTTTTTATACTGTGCATAGTGTATAACAGCTCATAAGTACAAAAAATTGACATAGTTTGATGTTCAAACCAAAAGTACAAAAAATTGACATAGTTTGATGTTCAAACCAACTTATTATTAAGGATATTTTTTAAGTCGATTTTACGGTTGAAATTGGTAAATATGCACAAAAAGTTATAATTTTATAGTAAACTAGCTGGTACCCGGCATGCATTGCAATGCCATTCAAAGAAATAAATTGTTTCTCCCTTCATGTCCTTTCCCATACGTCCCGTTCCCCTCCCGCGTTCTCCTTCCACCTGCCCCGACTTCCAGTCCCTCGTCACCTCTCCTGCACACCCCACCTCCTTCGTTACCTTCCCTCTCCTGTCTTCCCTCCCTGCCGCTAAAATATATGAAATACACACATTTTCAAACCGTTTGCGCACCACCTGTAGTAATTTTTTACATTATATAAATTTCATAATGCCACATCATACCCTTTTATATAGCCTATAACCTTTGCGGGCGTGCGCACAACAAATCACCAAAGTTTCATCGCAATCGGATGAACGGTACGGAAGCGCATAAAATACGAACAAACAGACAATGATTTTTATTTATAAGATATCATTTCGGGGGGCTAATTGTAGGCGGATCAACTGTCGGGTCACCAAAATGACGTAACCAACTTCACCTCGAAAACACCTCGTGTCCTACGGTGGGTTTAAAAAAAAGGCGTTCCAACACATTTATTGCTATAAAACACAAAACAATTTACATTACTTTTGTTTAAAGGTACACTGTTTTTCTAAAAAATGCTAATTATTCTAGAAAATAAAGCAAAGAAATATAGCCTTTGAAATGATCAAAGCTTTGAAGGTAAAAGCTAAGAATGAGATAGAATGAAACCTTACATACGAACAGTACCTACGAAGCGTCACGCCGGCCGCATTGGCCGCTTTGATTATGAGATCACTTTTCAAGGCTTGGTTAAGATTGTTTTGATGAAGTTTCGCTTCTACTGCGTGTGAACTGCACTCTTTCTAATTCAAAATTGGTTTGAAAACAATGATTTCATGTCACAGCTAAAATCATAAGTAATAAAAAAAGAAAAACAAGTAATAATGGCATTTGATTGTGAAATGACAGCAGAGATATAAGTTAGAGCTACAAATACATACAAATTCTATAGTACAAATAAGTTAGGCTTGTTGAGTTTTTTCTGTTGAATCTGAATGTATTTAAAAATGGGGGAATCAGATGATGATGGAGAGTTATCGAGATCATGGTGAAATACCTCCTGCAGGCCTCAATCCAATGTCAATAGTACGAAGACCACAATCCTCAGTTTATAGTCAGAAATTTGAAGAGTACATTTCGCAGTCCTCAGTTCAAATTCAGTCGTGTGAAGAGCACAGTGCAGTCTACTTGAACAACGCATGCGCGGCATAGGTGCCCATTGACGCACAGGCGGCTGGGAAGAAAGTTCTACAATGATTCACCGAATTATATTTAAGAGCTGGAAAGGAAACAGCATTACTGAAGGAATACATCCATGACACGGCGCACAAATCGAACTGCCTCAACTACACTGTCGTGAAAAATATGTATTTATACAAGAAGTGACAGCAGTTTTAGGTGTCATTTTACTTTCCAATGATTTTTTTTTTCAATTAAAAACGTTAAAAATATTTTTCCATCACACGTCGCCGCCGATCCCAACCCTACACGTCGCGACGGAATCACGTAATACGCGCGTTGTTGTTTCGTATGTTAATCTGCTGTTGGAATGAGACGGATTGCTTATTACGCGACCCGCCACTATCCCGGCTACTCAGCTGTGACGTATGATGGAAAATATTAACCTTAATATAGATTTTACCTAGAGTACGATTACCTGTCAGATCTTTCATGACCGAAGATAAAAATTAAAAAAAAAATAAATTAAATTTATTCATTTTACAGTTTATTTAGTCATTGCAATTTCCTTTAAAAATGAGTAATCAGAACAGATTTGATAAATGATCTTTTTGGTCACGTAAAACAACAATTATCACAATTTAAAACCACAATTCATAAAATAAAAAAATTTGCGCTTTAAAATTTTCTAAACCTATTGAAAAAGCTTTCAAGAGACCTAAATAAATATTCATTTAAGTAAGTGGGATCTGAAATATGTTTAAAAAAATATTTTACTATGAAAAATTGTTAAATATCCTCTATTGTTACTTCGTCGTGATTCATCACTCATTCACTAGTCTCCAGAGGCAATGATCGCCTTTAAGGTCACATGATGATAAACACAACTTTCCCGGAGAAACCGGTTTGTTTTCTTGGGGACAGACCAAGGAGACAGAAGACGAGGCTGCTAGAATGAACGTGGAGGAAGAATTTTTTTTTACAATAATTTAAATTATATATTATATAATAAATTTGGAAACCTCGTTCAAATTGGACGATTCTCTCAGAATCATCCATCAGAATCTGAAATGGCTTTAACTATGCTTAGTGAATAGATCTTATTGACCATGGGCGCTGAAATCACCTCAGCGCCCTTGAGGTGATTTCAGCGCCCTTGAGGTGATTTTTCACAAAAACTGCGCTATATAAATCATCCAAATATTATTATTATTATTATTTTTCCAACTCCTCCCCTTCCCATTTCCTTCAGAAAAAGTGGAGCTCTCAGCGGCAGGACCACAATATTAGTGATAGGTATTATACGTTTCCGCCCGACTCTTCCGTATCTCTTCCCAATCCCATCTTTCTTTAAAATATTCCTCAAGTTAAGGATTCGATTCTAGATGACCGGGACACCGACTCCAGACAAATGGGTTTCTTGGGTCACTTGAAAACTACAAAGTGAACTGAGAGGCGCAATATCTGTCACTGGCTAGAACAAATGAAAGGGGATTGAATGAAATGAGATTCAGTGGTATGAGATTCAATGAAAGGAGATAGGTTGAATGGAGATTCAATGAACAGATATTCAATGAAAAGAGATTGAATGAAAGGAGATTGAATGAAATGAGATTCAGCGGTAGGATATTCAATGAAAGGAGATAGAATGATTGGATATTCAATGAACGGAGATTGAATGAACGGAGATTCAATGAAAGGAGATTGAATGAACAGAGATTTAATGAAAGGAGTTTGAATAAAAGGAGATTTAATGAAAAGAGATTCAATGAAAGAAGATTGAAAGAAAGGACATTAAACGAAATGAGATTGAATTAAAGGAGATTCAATGAAATGAGTTTGATTGAAAAGAGATTTAATGAAAAGAGATTCTATGAAAGAAGATTGAAAGAAAGGAAATTAAATGAAATTGAAATTGAACACATGAAGAGCACGATTGATTGGCGAATTGGTTGCTGCGTTTGTCTTATAATTAAGCGTGTGGAATAGTTCTGTTTGGGTATGTTAAAATTGACTAGGGAAAGAAGTTCAATATAGTCAATGTTATTATTTAATTTTTTCTGTATAAATGACAAACCAGCTATTGCTCGCCTTTGTTGCAAAGTTTGAAATGTGCATTCAAAATTATTGCCGATTTTGAAGGTAAGCTATTTTATAAATTTGTTTTGAATATGTTCTATGCTATCTATGTATACTTTATACTGCGGATTCCAAATTGGCGAGGCATGTTCCATTGTACCTCTGACTAATGCAAAATATAACATTTCTACTGCACGCGGGTAACTGAACACTTTACTTACACGAAGAACAAAACCAAGCATTTTATATTACCGGTGGACGATTGAGTCGATGTGCGTATTAAATATAAAGATCTTGGTAAACGTAAAGATCTTTACGGTAAACGCCAAGATCTTTAAATTCCGTTTTAGATATGACAGGCTCATTTTTCATTGTCGAGTGAATAAGAGTTCTTAAATATATGTTTATTTCTGGTGAATGTCATAGTGTGACATTTGGAAACGTTGATATCTAAACAGTTAACTATTATAACTATGAAATAACTATTTTTGTTTTTAGCATATTTTGTATGCAAGCACTCTAATAACCCCCCACTCTCACTAATAATTGGACAATTGTCCGGTTTTTGGGGTTGCGAATTAATGAGAGAGTAGGTACTGTGTTACTGTGTACTTTGTCATGTATCTTTTTAGTGAATGTTTCTTAACCTCTTATTTCTTCTTATTTTTTATTTAACACTTCTCGTCTACCATATTTAATATCTCTTATCTCTGCCTATTTCTTCTCGTTAATTTGGGTTCACCCACCCACGATGTCGGCATCTTAAATCATGACCGAAAAACGAAAGTAAAAACCTCTCTATAGAAACTACTCGGGTATTCAAATATTCTGTCTGTAATTTCTCATGAGGACGACAGACCGGTTACTGAAAGTGGGCCCTTCAACGGGCCCTGGTATTTTGGGATCACCGACATTATTGGAGAGTAGCGAGACGCAGAATTGTAGGATTTGTGGAGCTGAAAAGATGTTTGAAAAGATATTTGCCTCGGGAGTTTTTCAAAAGATGAGGAATTGAAATCACGACGCTTGGGTGGCAAAATAATGCAATTATAAATAATTATGAGAGATTTCAGGTTAAGTAATTTCACCTCCGGCCTCATGACGGCCTCCGTGGTCGAGGGTTAAGACTCTTGACTCACAATACGAAGGTCGCGGAATGGCAACCCGGCGTGCGCAAACAAATTTCATTTCATTAATTTGTGTTATTTCACAATTAATTCAATTGAAATAATATATGGTATATTTGAGGCACGATCCGGAGTGGAAGATATTCTCAGTATCGCCCTGGTGTAAGACCACCATTCAGAATTAAACGTTGCTTGAAATGGCTTTAGTCGCGTTTGGTGACCAGATCTGCAAAGCCAGGTACTTCCTAGCTTCCTCTTTCCATATCCTTCCCCTCCCATATCCTCCCCTCCCCACTACCTTCAGCCTCACAACATACCCCAATTGGGGATGCCATAGTCTCACTGGCTCCTGATGAGAGCAGTTAAGATTCTAATGAGGTATTTACATTAAAAAAGAAATTGAAAAATTATAAATATATACTTATGATAAAAAAATAATTACAGAACGTACATACTTTTAATAATTTTATAATCACGCGTTTGAGCAATTTTATTGCTTACTTCAATGTGAGTATATATGAAAGCAATTTTTGAATAAAATAAAATCGATATTGAGTTATTACTTATTACTTAAATGCTGGCATATAAAATAAAATATAAAATAAAATCGATATTGAGTTATTACTTAAATGCTGGCACCGAGAAAAATCAATCTTTCTCATCGGGACCGCCCCGTACGAGAATTCTAATTGCAAGGGTTTTAATTGCAATTAGAATTCTCAGCCGCTGGTTAATATGCCTTAAGCAGTGAAATTTCCCACAGTCGAGTGCAAATGTTAATTTTAATAATATTACGAAATGAATTTATATAAATTCATAACAGTTATTTTAGCAATTAAACTTGAAAAGTGCGCGGTACATTTTGACGTTATAACAGTAGTAATTGGGATGGCAGATTCGCATTCTTCTATTGAAATTGATAAAAACATACGAAGCCGCCATGGGAACAAATTAAACGATTTTAAGTAGCAAGATTCCCATGACCTGACATCAGACTGACTGAATTACCAAGTTCACTAACGGTAGCTTCCATTTATTTGATAATACAAGAAACAATCTGGCTATCTCTGCAGTCAATGGACTCTTATTATTACCGTGGCGATCCACGTTTGCGGTACCGTGATAGCACTCAAAAGGCAATAGACATGTTCCTTATCGCCATAATTCTGGAGCTCTTTCTAACAAATTAAATAATAGACAAAATATGAGACGCAAAATACGTGCGACTGTTTCCTTCTAAGTGGTACTCAGCCACGTCGACGGGAATAGCGATTTATTTTCTTTATACGTGTGAGGGAGATGTATGATAATGATCACCGTTTGTCTCATTTTTTATGTTATTATTTAGTGTGTAAGAAAGAGCTGCAGCATTATATGATTAAGAACAAAAGCACAACCATCAATATTTCATGTTTTTGAATTTATGGAGTTCGCTAAAGCCTCGATGCTTCGATCGATGGTCGATGTACTTGGTCGATGCCTCGATGACGTTGAGCGAATTTACAAGCTACTATCTGGGAAATTCACTATCTGTTAATAAACTCGCTCAGTGTCATCGTATTACTTGCTAACTAGCAGATTGTGGACAATCTATGAAAAAAATAGAAAGGTGGTCAACTTTACTCGCTACTCGCTAGTGTTTGCTTAAAATGGCGGCCCACCAACAGCTGATTTCATCTGTCAGAATTAGTTCGCACGGGAGTCGTTATTCTCGCTATTGGTTAGCGTGTGGCGCTAGCTGCGAATTCAAGTTTTTTACAAAATGTCGACAGAGTTGCATGGCGCGGGAGTCGTTATTTTAGCTGCTAATGTCGCTACTGAGCGAGTAGACAGTTTTGTGTGTCATCACGACGATCTCACTCACCGATTCACCGCTTTTAAACTTACCGGCTAGTAACTTGTAAACTAGCTTAATGTAATTGAGGCTTTACGCTTCAATATTACCCTTCTAACTATTTCCCATACTTACAAAATTATCTTCACGGCTTAAAGTATTGTAGGGGTCTACGGAGGTGTCACGGTTCGGTTTGTGAGAGAGTTGTAAGAAAATTATGACTTTTTTCCTTTGGAGGAAACAGACCTACGTACATTGTGTATGTCATTTTTTGGTAGAGCTGCAACATTATTGAGTTAAGGAACGTATGTTTATTGCCTTTTTTTATGCCGTCACGGTACCGTAACCGTGAATCGTCACGTTAATAATAAAAGCGCTCAATGGATTAAAATCTGATTTTATCCTGGTGTATTTACCTGAAACAATGCACTATTATTTTTTTCATTTAAATCTTCAACGAAATAGTTTCAAGTGCAGTGTTTTGCTCATAGACAATGCACATGTACGAGACTATTGGGGCGTTTGTACAATACTGTATTTCTGAAAGGTGCCGTACACATTTTTCACGCCAAAAGCCTCTCACAGAGTTTCGCAACGATCAGTTTATTACTGCGCGAAAATGACTTATCTCCCAAAAATGAATACGAATTTAGTACTGAATTAAGACACTTGAAAATAGATTTGAACTGGTAGACTTTGGTTGTAGGAGACTGTTACTTCGTTGGTGGTAGATTTTGGAACTCCTGGGAAAGGAGAGAGGTCTCTATTTATAGGACCGACCTGGGTTGAACTTTTGTTGCCAGAAACTTCCTATTCTTTGTAGGATATGTGAGTTTAGGCATTTTTCCTGAACGCTGTGTTTGGCGATTAGATTTTGCAAGAATTGTATGCAATAGTTCTCACCAAGTCAGATCAGCTCCTACAAACCATCGTCTCCCATTATTTTTATTGTATTTATAAGAAAATGTACAATGTTTACATATTAGAACCAAGTCACAATTTTGTTGGAATAAATATTTTTCAAAGTGCGGAAAACATAGATAGATGTCAGTTTTCAGGTTATTATTTTAGCACATACTTATTTTTTGGCGCTGATATTTATTTACTGGTCGTAAATGTGACCAATTTATCGTAATTTCGCTCCTCATTTTCTAGAAAGAGAATTTGGTTACGTAATTATTCCCGATTTGGGAACTTCTTTTGTCAGCGTTGACCAATAGTAACTCGGCGGTTGGCAAAGTGGGGGCAACGTAAATACTGAGATTTTTACTCAGCTGTAGTCATTTTATCGGCTGCAGGCTCCGGGTGAAGAGTTTAAGCGGTTGTTTAGAAGGGGTTTGGGACCCGTTTTGATGCTGTATGTAACATCTATTATCAATTGCGCATATATTTCCAATTGATAAAGATAATTGAAGAAACGCAAATGTGTGAGCTGGCGGCACGGTACTGTCTAATTGTGTGGGCTGGCGGCATGGTACTGTGTGGGGACGTAAATTCCAATATCGACCTTTTCAGTTGTCATTTGCTTTTGTTGACACGTTTGATGCATAAATCATTACAGAATTATAAGTATAAACGATAGAAACATATTCACATAACACATTCATGAAACATCAGAGAAATACTTTTTTTATACGTATTGATTTCTTTGACACGTTCGATACACTCCCCCTAGTACAGTCTCGACTGTGCTTAGCTATTTCGTTGAGCGTGTCCTTTCCAAATGTCTGTAAGTTGGGATGAGTTCTGAATCGGGTGTTTTATCAGAGGGTGTAGGTTTTAGCAGGCGTGGCAGGCAGGATGACGGTGATTTTGACTGCTGGCTTGCGTGTAACCCAGTGCTAGTTTGAATTCGGGCAGTTCTGATTTGTCCATCAGCTGCGGGAAAGTTTTGCTCTTTTGATGGGAGCGACGGACTCCCCCCGTCAAGACTCCTGTGTGTGGTAGGCAGGATGACGGCGATTTTGACTTTTTGTCGGCCTTGCGTATATCCCAGTGCTAGTTTGAATTCGGGCAGTTCTGACTTGTCCATCAGCAGCAGGAAAGTTGGTCCCTTTTGATAGGAGCGACGGACTCCCCCCGTGTGAGGAGATATTGGATAGTACAGTGGTGCAGGGCTGGCTCAGGTTGGCTGCACTGATGAGGGGCACCACTGTGCTGGCGGGGGCACTGCTGGTGCAAGGCTGGCTCGCCTTGGCTGCGCTGACGAGGAGCACCTCTGTTCTGGCAGGGGCACTGCTGGTGCAAGGCTGGCTCGCCTTGGCTGCGCTGATGAACAGCACCACTGTTCTGGGCAGGGGCACTGGTAGGGCAGGGCTGGCTCGCCTTGGCTGCGCTGATGAGGAGCACCACTGTTCTGGGCAGGGGCACTGGTAAGGCAGGGGCGGCTTGCCTTGACTGCACTGATGAGGAGCACCACTGTTTGGCAGGGGTACTGCTGGGGCATGGCTGGCGCGCCTTAGCTGCGCTGACGAGCAGCACCACTGTTCTGGCTGGGGCAGGGCTGGCTCGCCTTGACTGCGGTGATGAGGAGCATCACTGTGCTGGCGGGGGCACTGCTGGTGCAAAGCTGGCTGTCCTTGGCTGCGCTGATGAGGAGCACCTCTGTTCTGGCAGGGGCACTGCTGGGGCAAGGCTGGCTCGCCTTGGCTGCGCTGATGAAGAGCACCACTGTTCTGGGCAGGGGCACTGGTAGGGCAGGGCTGGCTCGCCTTGGCTGCGCCGATGAGGAGCACCACTGTTCTGGGCAGGGGCACTGGTAGGGCAGGGCTGGCTCGCCTTGGCTGCGCTGATGAGGAGCACCACTGTTCTGGGCAGGGGCACTGGTAGGGCAGGGCTGGCTCGCCTTGGCAGCGCTGACGAGCAGCACCACTATTCTGGCAGGGGTATGGCTGGCTCGCCTTGGCTGCGCTGATGAGGAGCACCACAGTTCTAATATTGGAACTGCTGGGGCAGGGCTTACAAGGCCGGGCTGGAATTTAAATTTAGAATGTATAATTAGAACTAGGCTTGCTTGCCTTCGGTCGAGTCGCGTATCTCGTCGTAACTCGTTTGAAGGTGAGTCAGCTGGCACCGGTACTTGAGTTGCGTATCTCGTCGCAAACAAGTTGGGATGCGGGCCAGCTGGTACCAGTAGTTGAGTTGCGTATCTCGTCGCAACTCGTCAGGCGGGTCAACTTGGGAGGCGGTCCAGCTGGTGCCGGCACTTGAATTGCGTATCTCGTCGCAAACAAGTTGGTATGCGGGCCAGCTGGTGCCAGTAGTTGAGTTGCGTATCTCGTCGCAACTCGTTGGTAGGCGGCCCAGCTGGTGCCGGCACTTGAGTTGCGTATCTCGTCGCAAACAAGTTGGGATGCGGGCCAGCTGGTGCCAGTAGTTGAGTTGCGTATCTCGTCGCAACTCGTTGGTAGGCGGCCCAGCTGGTGCCGGCACTTGAGTTGCGTATCTCGTCGCAAACAAGTTGGGATGCGGGCCAGCTGGTGCCAGTAGTTGAGTTGCGTATCTCGTCGTAACTCGTTGGGAGGCAGTCCATCTGGTGCCGGTACTTGAGTTGCGTATCTCGTCGCAAACAAGTTGGGGGGTGGCCCAGCTGGTGCCGGCACTTGGGTTGCGTATCTCGTCGCAAACAAGTTGGGACGCGGGCCAGCTGGTGCCAGTGCTTGAGTTGGGGCACTGCTGGAGCAGGGCTGGCTCGCCTTGGCTGCACTGCAGAGGATCACCACTGTTCTGGCAGTGGCACCGCTGGGGCAGGGCTCGCTGACCTTGACTGCACCGCTGAGGATCACCACAGTTCTGGCAGTTCCACTGCTGGGACAGGGCTCGCTGACCTTGGCTGCACCGCTGAGGATCACCACACTTCTGGCAGTTGCACCGCTGGGGCAGGGCTCGCTGACCTTGGCTGCACCGCTGAGGATCACCACAGTTCTGGCAGTTCCACTGCTGGGACAGGGCTCGCTGACCTTGGCTGCACCGCTGAGGATCACCACAGTTCTGGCAGTGGCAATGCTGGGGCAGGGCTCGCTGACTTTGGCTGCACCGCTGAGGATCACCACAGTTCTGGCAGTTCCACTGCTGGGACAGGGCTCGCTGACTTTGGCTGCACCGCTGAGGATCACCACAGTTCTGGCAGCTCCACTACCGGGACAGGCTCGCTGACCTTGGCTGCGCCGCTGAGGATCACCACAGTTCTGGCACTCGCACTGCTGGGGCAGGGCTCGCTGACTTTGGCTGCACCGCTGAGGATCACCACAGTTCCGGCAGCTCCACTACCGGGACAGGGCTCGCTGACCTTGGTTACACCGCTGAGGATCACCACAGTTCTGGCAGTTGCACTGCTGGGGCAGGGCTCGCTGATCTTGGCTGCACCGCTTGGCGTGTTATTTCTTCCAATCGCGCATTTCTCAGCTCAACATTCGGAGAGAGTCTTCAGTTGATTCAGAAGTTATTTCACTGCTTTCTCGTTGGAATCGTGGAGGTTCTCGGCGGCAGATCCTGGAGCAAGTTGACCAGAGTGAGAGGGTCAGAGTGCTTAGCTGGGCCTGAAACAGGCAGGTTCTGGATCTGACGTGGCATACTGGTTGGCAGTTCATCGGGGTCCAAGGTGCATGGGCTTGGAGACCATGAGATGACGCAGGAATATATCGGTTTTTCCCGGGGGTGTTGGGTCCCTACAGCGATGTCTCGGATGATGATGAGGCCTTACGGCTGTTGTAAAGTGACGGCATCCTCCACTGGTGAGACTGAAGGCGTGATGTGAGGTTGAAGTCGTGTTGTGAGACTGAAGGCGTTACTGTGAGACTGAAGGCGTGATGTGTAGATCCGGCTCGAAGGACCATTTGTACGAGACTATTGGGTCGTTTGTACAATACTGTATTTCTGAAAGGTGCCGTACACATTTTTCACGCCAAAAGCCTCTCACAGAGTTTCGCAACGATCAGTTTATTACTGCGCGAAAATGACTTATCTCCCAAAAATGAATACGAATTTAGTACTGAATTAAGACACTTGAAAATAGATTTGAACTGGTAGACTTTGGTTGTAGGAGACTGTTACTTCGTTGGTGGTAGATTTTGGAACTCCTGGGAAAGGAGAGAGGTCTCTATTTATAGGACCGACCTGGGTTGAACTTTTGTTGCCAGAAACTTCCTATTCTTTGTAGGATATGTGAGTTTAGGCATTTTTCCTGAACGCTGTGTTTGGCGATTAGATTTTGCAAGAATTGTATGCAATAGTTCTCACCAAGTCAGATCAGCTCCTACAAACCATCGTCTCCCATTATTTTTATTGTATTTATAAGAAAATGTACAATGTTTACATATTAGAACCAAGTCACAATTTTGTTGGAATAAATATTTTTCAAAGTGCGGAAAACATAGATAGATGTCAGTTTTCAGGTTATTATTTTAGCACATACTTATTTTTTGGCGCTGATATTTATTTACTGGTCGTAAATGTGACCAATTTATCGTAATTTCGCTCCTCATTTTCTAGAAAGAGAATTTGGTTACGTAATTATTCCCGATTTGGGAACTTCTTTTGTCAGCGTTGACCAATAGTAACTCGGCGGTTGGCAAAGTGGGGGCAACGTAAATACTGAGATTTTTACTCAGCTGTAGTCATTTTATCGGCTGCAGGCTCCGGGTGAAGAGTTTAAGCGGTTGTTTAGAAGGGGTTTGGGACCCGTTTTGATGCTGTATGTAACATCTATTATCAATTGCGCATATATTTCCAATTGATAAAGATAATTGAAGAAACGCAAATGTGTGAGCTGGCGGCACGGTACTGTCTAATTGTGTGGGCTGGCGGCATGGTACTGTGTGGGGACGTAAATTCCAATATCGACCTTTTCAGTTGTCATTTGCTTTTGTTGACACGTTTGATGCATAAATCATTACAGAATTATAAGTATAAACGATAGAAACATATTCACATAACACATTCATGAAACATCAGAGAAATACTTTTTTTATACGTATTGATTTCTTTGACACGTTCGATACAGCACAATTATAAATATTTTTGATTCTTCCAAAAAAAATTAATGCGGTTTTCACGATTTAAAAGTTCTTCTCATAATAATAATAATAATAATTGGATAATTTGTAGAGCGCCGTTTTTGTGAAAAATCACCAAAAGGGCACTGTAAATATTTGCAACAATACTGTGTAACAAAAATAATACAACGGAAATATGTTTGTTCGCCTGCGCAACACAAAATGGCGATCATGTAATAAGGGGGTCATGAAATTTGCACAGCTTATTTTCTTGGTCAACGAAACTCATTTATACTTGTAAAATCTTTTCCGTCGGGAAACGGTGCTTTGAAACACTAGTTTAAACTTTTTTAACATTAGCTCCACACAGGAGTCCAAGATGACATAAGCCTTGAGGAAAATAAATCCCCTCAGAGCCTATTTCATCTTTGGGGATGCTACTCGTATGTTGAGGGTGGGTCAATGTTTCCAAGAGTTAATGACGTGAATTCATCCCTTCCACTACGGTGCAAGGCGACGGTTTGAGATAGTCCAGCTGGAGAGGTTAAAAGGTCTCCATCAACCGGCCTCTCCCGATCCGACACGCAGTTGGTGGGCAGACGAATCGGCCACCATGACCTAGACAAATCCTACCCCAAGAACTCGGGCACACCTGCAAAGTCACCAAATGTACCGAACCTCTCCGGATGATCTTTGGCAGAGGTGTTGGTTATCCAATTAATGGTTTCCAGGGCGGAGGGGCGGAACACATAACCGCCTTCCGAAATTAAGACGAACAACAAGAACAGGAAAAACTACATAGAAGAGCAGGAATAAATAGAAGAACATGATGAAAAATAAGAACAAGAGGGATGAGACGAATGAGGAATCAATAATGAAGTAAAAAAGAAGAATGAAAAGAACAAGAAAAATAAGTAGAAAAACCAGAGTGCGCAATTCACAGTGGTAGAAGTGAAACCTTCAGAAAACTAAAGTAGATTAGAGTGGGGAGACTACGAAGAATTTTTTTTGTCGTTGAATTCCGGTGCAACTTTTCCTGTACATTTGGTCGCATTATTAGTATTTCTGTTTTCTTCTTCGGAGTCGCTAGATGTCGCTTTCTTGTTTTTTTTCTTTTGCCCACTCATTTTGGAGTGGTTTGAATATTGGATATTGATTATACAATTTTTTTTGTAGGATTCGATCCTTGATCCTCTAAATATCTGCAAAGGTTCGTCAGGTGCCTTGTACCACTTCACCAAAGGAGACTTGCGTGGGACTGTAGATTTATCGTATTATATTGGAACCAAGTACCTGTGAATTAAATAAATACTTTATTGCTATCTCATTCTCTCGCAGGCTAAATCCTATAGATGCATGGGTTTGTCTCATTTTAGTGTCGCTCGTTTTCGTTTTATAGATTTTCAAATCACAACCGTGCTAAAGAAGTGTTTACTTCTAAAAGAGAAGAAGAAAGACAATAATATTAATAAGAATAATAATAAAAAGAACAACAGCAAGAAAAAACAAAAGAAGTCAAGTGTTACTATTTCCTGGTTCTTGAACCAAAGTTTCGGACAGCATTACAGGAGAATAAGATACCACACCAAGGATCATCAACCTGAAAAATTTGGCATCATCATTGGTCAGTAATTGAGAGTATTAATAATTATGGTCTACGCGTATCTTTGCCACACATCTGAAGCTGCAGCGGATCGCTCTTCAAGCGAGCGTGCAACTGTTTCCTCTCACCAGCAACATAAAAGTATAATATAAACATGAATAATTATTAATTATATATCTACTGCAACTTCACTTCGTCTCGCCGTGTCTTTTGACAAGACCGACTAAATAAAAAAATTCTGCAAGATGGAGATTGGTACCCACAAAAAATTTTAAACTTGCTAAAACTTCCCATCTTCATGCAAACTTGTACAAGCTTTAATATGTTGCGTGATTTTTTTTATCATTAGTTCCACACAGGTGGTCTTGAGGAAAACAATTATCCTCGCAGCCTGTATCATCTTTGAGGATGCTGTGTGGAGAATCTTTTTAGGGAAAGGAAGGGGGTGAAGTTCTGGAAAGGAAAAAGGTACGAAAGGTGGTAAGATTCTGAGGATTAGTGTGATCAGGAGTGACGGACGTACGAATCCTTTCCTCCGAGTGCAGCGCAAGACGATGGGTTGAGAGGGTCTGGCTGGAGATGTCAAAAGGTCTCCCTCAATCAGACTCTCCCGTTCTGGCCCGCCACGCGGTAGGTGAGCGCTGCAAACGCATTTGCCACCAATACCCAGACAAATCTCACTCTTAAGCCAACATACTTGAGATATGGCAGGTTGTTGTTATCCAATAAATGGGCACTGAGGGCAGTGGTACCCATACCCGCAGTTGTAATTGTGTGACGTAGTCGTTATGCTAGAAATAATATTTTTAGCGCCGCGAATATCGGTTAGAATAATATATTTATGAGGTTTACATATTTTTTTAAAATATTTATTTATTTATTTATTTATAAATAAACGCCCTTTTTAGGGGCTTTTACATATATAGCATTGAAAAACATTTTATTGTACATAACTGAACTGCCTCAATAACAATATTTTATATTTATTCAAAGATAAATTGAAGATGTCCACTGACTTGGTATAATTGTTTCCCTCAATTAGTATTCTGGGCAAAGAGGAATACATATGGTAGTTAGTCCCAGAATTTCTGCACTGAAATAAATCCTGACTTCTAGTATTACGAAGTGGAATTCGGAAGCTTATCAATTCAAGTAATACCGGACTATCAACTAAATCATTTAGAATTTTATATAAAAATACCAAGTCAGTGAAAATTCTTCTGTCTGACAATTTAAGCATATTCATATCGTTTAAAATTGTGTTGTAGTTTAACATATTTGCTGAAATACCCATTTTAAAATTTAGAAAACGTAAGAATTTGTTTTGTATTCTTTCAACAGCTTGTACGTGCATATTATAATGAGGATTCCAGACAGGAGAATTGTACTCAAGTTGGCTTCTAACATAAGCAAAATATAACATTTTAATACACTTTATATTGTTAAAGTTTCTAGTTAGCCTAGTTATAAACCCCAACATTTTTAAGCCCTTATTACAGATTTCTGTTATGTGGTTAACAAATGAAAGATTTGATTGAAAAGTGATGCCCAAGTCTTTAATTTGCATTAATGTCTGAAGAGCATTGTTATCAATGTTGTAATTAAATGTCACTGGATTTTTTATTCTAGAAAATCTAACAATTTGACATTTTGAGATATTTAAATAAAGTCTATTTTCCATACACCAAATTAACAATTTGTTGATATTATCTTGAAGAATGTTGCAATGATAAATATTTTCAATAATTTTAAAAATTTTGAGGTCATCAGCAAAAAGTAAGATAGATACATCATGAAATATTTTTGTAAGATCATTTATAAAGAAGATAAATAAGATTGGGCCAAGGTGTGAACCCTGTGGAACTCCACTTGTTGCATTAATTTTTTCTGACAGGGAGGATTTAATTCTAACTATTTGTTGCCTTCCAGTAAGATAGCTTTTAAACCAGGCTAATATATTGCCGCGTATACCAAGCTTTCCTAATTTCCAAATTAAGATTTCATGGGAAACTGTATCAAATGCTTTACTGAAATCAGTATAAACCGTGTCCACTTGTTTTTTTTCTTTAAAAGCATTGTTTATAAAATTTTCATAAATAATTAAGTTGGAAAGAGTACTTCTGGCATAAATCCAAACTGGTGAGGTGATATAACAGGTTTTATTTGTGTAAAAAGTTTGTCAAGTATTAGGCTTTCAAAGAGTTTCGGTATGGTGGATTGAATACATATAGGTCTGTAATTACAAACATCACTTTTATCACCCTTTTTGAAAATTGGAGACAAATAACTAATTTTCCACTTATCAGGAAAAATTCCACTAGATAAAGATAGATTAAAAAGTTTGGATAATGGAAAAACAATTACTTTGATACATTCTTTGATAAATATTGTAGGGATATTATCCGGTCCAGCAGGTTTGTGGATATCTAAGGATTTAACTTAAGTAATTACATCAGATATACTTATGGTACACTGTGAAATATCAAGAGTTTCATCTAGAGTAGTTGTTGGAATAGGAGAATTATTTGAGTCTGTTGAATAAACACTTTTAAAAAATTTTGCAAACAAGTTAACAATACCATCAGTATTATTGCTATGGCTGCCACTTAGGTGCATAATGCTCGGAAAATCAGAATCATCTTCTTTAAGAGATTTCGAGTATTTCCAAAAATAACTAACATTATTAACTATGGAGTTTTGAATATTATTTAAATAGTTACGGTAGCAGGTCATAGACATTTTTTTACACGAAGTTCTTAAATCTTTAAATTCAATATAATCAGAATTTTTTCGATATAATTTATATTCATACAACTGTTAAATTTTTTTGTGATAAAGAGTCCCTACCTAAAATATTTCCAACTGTCTCAAATTCATGTTTCAAAAATGATTTTCACGGACATTGGGATGAACTGGAATACAAATTTGCTCCGTGCAGACCACAAAGATAAAAAGCGATGCCCGATATCTTTCGACTGCGAGACAATGCATTTTCTTTTTGATACCTGTTTTCTTAAACCAATATGTTTGGTTTCGATGTTAATTTCAAAGTTCATAAGCCCTGTCTAGATGATACTTTGTAGATGTTACAGTGCATGTAAATAGGTGCGAGCAGTCAATAGCTAATTGAATATAATCATTATAGCTAACACTGAAATATCGGATGCCGTTACGAGACGCTAATAATAACACCACTCGACTCTGCCCCAACTCCCAGTGTAATGCGGTCAAAACCCATTCAATGTACATAATGCGTATCGATTGCCTACTGGTTAAGCTGTATGCTGTATTCAATAACGATTTATAAGTAACAATTAGAACTGTTACATCAATCTAATGTGGTGAATCTAATCTATCTACCTGCGAGGTAATTCAGATCGTTCAACCCGACAATAACTAATCTGAACCCGTAATTGGATTTGAACGTATATTTGAAACAAGAGCAGATGGGATTCGATTCTCTTTTTTTATGTAGCTTCTAACAAACAGCTTGGCAATGACTATATAATACAATACAAATTATAATATAATACAAATGTATTATATTGTAATTTTTTTAACGTGAATTCCGCACAAGACTCTTTACTGCTCCTGACTGTCAGTGAGATAATGGCATTTCTAATTGGGGTAAGTAATGAGGGGTTTTATGCCAACTCAACTCAACACCTCTTTGAAAATAGCCCATAATCTAACCCAATGTAACCTGTTTAACAAATTTTTTTATATATTTTTTTTTCATCATTTTTAATGACTTTTCAAAAGAGGTGTTAAGTTGACTTCATTCTGAGTTGTCCGGTCACCGTTGTGAGGCTGAAGAGCGAGAAGGGGATGGGTAAGTGAGAGGTGGGGAACCTCCGTGGTCGATGGGTGATGCGTGCGGGTAATGGGCGCGCAGAAGTTTTTATTATTTTTTTTTATATTAACTCCACACAGGAGGCCCAGAGGAAAATAATTTCCCTCAGGGCCTATGTCATCTTTGAAGATGCTGTGTGGAAGGTCTTTTTGAGGAGAGGAAGGAGTGAACATGGGAATCTTACGGGAAAAGACGTAGGCTGCGCTCTTGCGCGCTTATTCTCCATTCTTTGAAAAAAATTTCGCATTTTGTGGCGTAGGATTGAACTGGATGGGTTTGCCGTTCTTTGTCAACAACAAAAAAGGTTTTGGCGTACATTGCTTCTTAAAATCTCAACTCCAAACTTTCCTCTACTTCTTCTGTTCTATATTTCTTTCATTACCTCAATTGGGATTTTACAAATCGCACAAACACGTGCGCAAAACTGTCCGACACTAAATTAAATAAGACATTCATTAGCAGCACCACTCTGACCGCATTCAACCGAAGTTTTATTCATCGAAACATCCACAAAAACTACAAATATTCTAGTAATTTGAATAATAAACGTTGTAGAAGTTCTCAAGTGAAAAACGCCGGCGTCACTCACGACGTGGAAATGACGCTGTTGACACAGAAAATGCAAATACGGCTGGCACAGATTCAGTTTCCCGTTACATTACTTCCAGCAGTTTATAGCAGGCAACTTGCAGCCATCATGAAATACCAATAACTTGTTACAGATGGACTGATTGAACCAATATTGGGACATATACATATACTATATTACAGTTATTGTTATTTTTATAAAATTTTGAACATTTTTTATATGCCATATTTTTAGTCTTAAGCAGAAGCGATCAAATTTTTGTCTAATTTACGCATTACGTAGGAATATTTCACATCTTAACCCTCTCAATACCAGAATTTTTCCGACCATTGAAAAAAATGTTTGTATACGTTTTCGAGTTCTGTGATGTTTTTCAATATTTTTACAAAAAAAAATTTTTTTTTCATACGGTTTTGGAAATATTTCATGTTCCTGTGGAAGAACATTGGGGCTTAGGGGGTGTTAATCAAATAACAAGTAGTACAAGAAACATACGTCATTTTTAAGTTTTTTAAAATGTTTTAAGGAAAATAAATATACAAAATTCAATACTTATAAATTATAAAGACAAACATATTAAAAAAATAATAATCTTAACACACATTTAAAAAAAAAAAATTTTTTTTTTTTTTAAACAGAACCATTTTCCTAAATTAACACAAGACAAACAAATAAAAATAAATAAAACAAATACAATTTAAATTGTTATGTTTTATTCCGTCATTAATGTTTTGTTTTATTCCATCGATGTAATAAAAGAAAACAATTTTTTTTTCTCTTTTTTTTTTTTTTTACAGTTAAATACCGCACAAGAGTCCCAACTGCTCCCGTCTGGAGCCAGTGAGACTATGGCATCCCCAATCGGGGTATGTTGTGAGGCTTAAGATAGTGGGGAGGGGAAGGAGATAGGGAAGAGGAAGGTGGGGAAGTACCTGGCTATTCAGATCTGGTCACTAAGCACGGCTAAAGTCATTTCAAGCAACGTTTCAATTCTGAATGGTGGTCTTACACCAGGTCGATACTGATAGTATCTTCCACTCTGGAACGTGCCGCAATTATACTATATATTATTTTAAATCAATAAATTGTGAAATAACACAAATTAATCAAATAAAATTTATTTGCGCACGCCGGGTTCGAACCCGCGACCTTCGGATTGTGAGTCGAGAGTCTTGCCTCGGGACCACGGAGGCCGTCAGCTCTGGAGACAAAGAGCTGTGATCTTCTTATTTGACAAATTTTTACGCGCCATCTATAAAAATGATAAAAAAATTAGTTACAGTCTACCGAAAATATTAAAACAAAATAATATACAGTATATTTTTATTCTTCCCTGAAGAAGGTTCAGGTTGAACCGAAACTAGTTGGATAAGAAAATAAAAAGTGGAATTAAACAAAGTTATAACATCGTGTTTAAAATAATATACCTTGAAAAAATCAAATTAAAACGACTTAAACAAAATAAAAGCCAAAAAGGATCTCCATGAAAAACATCCACGAACAACCTAAGTGCCAGCTCAGGAACATGAATGTTTTTACCGAAAACAAAATGAAAAACCAAAGTTTTTGAATGGAAATCATGTTTATCTATCAGATTAAACATGTATATACAATATAATAATTATTGAGATACGCCGAACGGTTAAATTTTGTCAAACCCGCGTTTTGAAATCCAAATAAAAGTAATATTTTGTGTTACCAGTACGCGATTTATTATATTCCGTATAAACAATATCTTTATTATTTATTATTTTAACTATGAGTAAAACCTCAAACTGTAATATTTAATTAAATGAAGACATTATGAGCGAAACTCAATCGAAAATCTGGAAACAGAAAAATCAGAAAAAGATATTGGCACCTCTGGGATATCGACACCTTGCTCTGTGGATAAGAGCGCCCAACACGGAAAGTAGGGAGGTCCTGGGTTCGAGTCCCAGAGGTGCCAATATCTTTTTCTGATTTTTCTGTTTCCAGATTTTCGATTGAGTTTCGCTCATAATGTCTTCATTTAATTAAACAATATCTTTCACAAGTGATTTGCAAAATATGGGGCTATTTGTTTCGTAAAATCAAGAGATATTGATTTTTTCCTTCATGTTCCTCAGGAAGTACTCTGGTATTGAGAGGGTTAATGATATAAAAATGAATGTACCTTTGTTTGTCCCTTATGTGCCCCTAAACCATTCATCCGATTGCGATGAAAATTTGGTAATTTTATGTCCGCATGCCCGCGATGGTTTCTTTAAATAATAGTGTGCTCCGGCGTTATGAAATTATTTCATTTACTATTCATCCGATTGCAATGAAACTTTGGCGAGTTGCTGTGCGCACGTCCTTGAATGTTTCCATGTATACCGGTGACTTCTGGCGTAATGAATTTTGTAAAAAAAAATTGCAATAGTTGGCGCACGAGTGGTTTGAAAAATGAGTGGATTTTATGTAATTTTTATTTGTTAGTTTGTGTATGGTTCAATTTGGGAGGGGGGAATGGGTACCGCCGCCCCGGAAACCTTTATTGGATGACCAACACCTCTGCCATAGGTCATCCCAAGTTAAAGATGTTAAAGATCCGTAACTGTATGTAATGTTGGCGTCCAGCGTGCGTGCTGACGCTATCGGCAGGGTTGGAGAAAGCTCTCACATATTTAATACAATTAGCTGCTGTATCTGCCCCAAATTATAACTAGCTCTGGATTCGGTGCAAGCAAGATCTCGTAACCTCAAGGCTAGTGCTCGTGGTCCGGAACTTCACGCTTCTCCATTCTCCCAGGGCCTCCCTCGTCAAGCAAAACACGGTAGGTTATCACATAAAACAGTTTATTCAATTCTAGGAGACACAATAATACATAAAAAAGGAACGATCCTAGCTGAAAGTTAGTTTGAATGTCCGTCTCTCTTCTCTATCACGCGTGGTTAGGGTTAATACATTTAATTGCACACAAAGGATAACATGGTAATTGACTCACGTTTGGTTTTGGGCCAACAGCGGCTTCACGCGCTTGATTCTCTCAAGCTACGCAGCGTCCATCGGAGACCGGAAGCGCACACGGCGAAACTGAACTGGTGTCGCCCATGTTCGGGCGGTACGTGGGCCCTGTAAGCTCGCTTGCCGAAGACTGAGGAGCTTGCGGTGAGCTGCGCGTCTGGCGGCGGCTCGGGTTTGTTGCTCGCGGGAAGGGGTGGTGCGCGCGCATCTATATGGCGCCTTATTCTCCAGTCCGTGGAGAAGTCTAATTCTCGAATTTGTAACGTAACACTTCCCCCCTCGCCGCAATAAAAGCGACGTGGTAATGGAGCTGTAGGACTAATAAATCCTCTTACCTTTTCAGCACTTGTGCCAAAAACATTTAAGAGAAACGAGGAGAGA
Source organism: Glyphotaelius pellucidus (assembly GCA_936435175.1). NCBI lineage: Eukaryota > Metazoa > Arthropoda > Insecta > Trichoptera > Limnephilidae > Glyphotaelius > Glyphotaelius pellucidus. The sequence goes on from OW386548.1 coordinate 35,064,649, forward strand.
GAGAGAGAGAGAGAGAGATTCCTAGCTGGAGAATAGTTATGAACAGAACACAAAAGAGAAGATACATGGTGTAACAAGGAATTGTCAATAAATGTATATAAAGGCAGTGGCGTACATAAATACAGTTGCAAAGAACAAGGATCTGTTGAAGAAAGGTACAAGGGTTATGCAGTGATAGAAAAAAAACTCTAAAATTGTATCATTGGTCTGTGAGCTAATGTTTGCGAACGTGGTTTGCGTAGGATGTCTGGGGTGGTTGAACGTTTCACTGAAGTTACAAGGTTACTTTGTCACAGTAACCTGGCCCATTTGAGATTACACTCAAGGGACACTAGGGCCTTTAAGAAAATACGAGGAAGAGAACACATGATGAGGCTTCTAGGTGGTGTGGAGAGTTCTACCTGTCACAGAGGTCGAAAGGGTAACTGCTTCCGGATCCTGTGGGTGAGCCAGTACGAAACCATTGAAGTACTGGAGAGTGGAATCGCAATTGGTGGTTGGTACACTGGTTTTTTGTATGTAGTGGGATTGTTTTGTGAACAATCGTTGGTATTGTTATTTGCGCAAAGGCACAGGAGCATCCGCACAATGGCAGTAGGGCATTTGCATTATGCAGCAGGAACATTTGCATAATGGCAGCAGAAACATTTGCACAAGGGCAACAGGAACATTTGTATTATGCAGCAGAAATATTTGCATAATGGCAGCAGAGCATTTGCACAAGGGCAACAGGAACATTTGTATTATGCAGCAGGAATATTTGCATAATGGCAGCAGAGCATTTGCACAAGGGCAACAGGAACATTTGTATTATGCAGCAGGAATATTTGCATAATGGCAGCAGAGCATTTGCACAGGGGCAACAGGAACAGGAACCAACCTAGAGCTGGCGTGCTCGGGTTTGTTTTGAGTGTCGGTTCTTTGTGGTGATACGATTCGCAACTACACGCACGACTCACACTAGGTTATGTTAGATGCGGTCGGGTGCTTTTGGTACGCAGGGATTGAAGGCAAGGGACCTCCGTGACGGTAGCGAGGGCAGCATGAAGAGGCGCAGATGTAGATAGGGTGCAGAGCTGCTGGTTTTTTTTTTTTTAAAATCCGGCAAAAATTATTATTAGAACAAAATTCTTGAAGTTTACCTGCCTAGTAGACCAATGATGAAAAAAGTTTGGAGAGAAACAAGTGTGCATGTTGAGAAAAAGTTGGATTCGTTTGGCGTGTAGAGAGAGAGACGGAGAGAGCTAACTAAATGTGGCTAATTCCTAATACATGTTACAAAGGTACGTATTCAAGGACAGGTTCTGTGTAACCCCTTTTGGTTTTTTTTCTTTACCAAATACATTTCCAAGAATACGTGGTTGAGGGATTGTACGTATAACAAAATTCCCATTCGAAAGAAGTTGGTCTTCCATGACCTATGCTCACGTCTATACGGTAGCATTTTTTCTACTTTCGAAAAACAAAACATTGCGTACAAGATTAGTTATAACAAAGTGGGAAAGGAGTAGGAAGTTGAAAGGATCCGCGTATGAAGATTGTCCCATTTGACAAACGAAACGCCAAGTGCGTAACGCATATATCCCCATTCACGGATAATTTCGAGGAAGGGGGAGGGTGATAATTGGGAACATTTGAACGAAGAAAACTGCTGGGGACTCGGCTATTTCCGAAATTCGACCTCTGGGTGGAGGTGAAACAAGGTCTACAGCAGTCATCCTGGCACATTACAATAATATTTGGTAGTGTTGGACAAAAGAATACACTGACATAAAAGTCTAATCCTCTACGTGTATTGGGCAGAAGATTAGGGGTCGTTTTATTCTCCTACTTGTTTGCGAGAAATGACAGACCCTTGCTCAAATCTCACAAACCTGGGGATTTTCTTTGTTCGTCTCCCAGACAACGAGTTAGATGTTTTTGTGTCCATCAACTTAACTCCCACGACACGATGCCCCATAATCATGCGTGAAGCGTATGATTAGTCCTTTTGAGATAGTAGATAGTTCCTGGGTTCTTGTGACAGGAAGTCCACGGGCATATTAATGATTACAAAAAAGGGGTGTGGACTACATTGAGTAGTTCACACATAAAGGTTTGATATTATTTCGTTCGCACGATTCATGGTGAGTATTGTAACGTCTTCACGTATAGCGTACAAGATTGCAAAATCAAAAGATTTGCAAGTAAGTTTTATAACGTCTTCACGGATAACAATGAACGAATTACAACTGGGTTGCCCAGTATTGAAGGGAGGTGCAAAAGACTAGGTATTTATGACATTTCTGACAAAAACCCACAGAGTAATTATAACGGGCTCCCCGTATCGCATTTAGTAGATATTCTGAGATTCCCATCTATGACGGCAGATTTTATAAGGTTCCCACCTATGATGGCAACAAAGGTTAACGTTCATATAAAGGTACCTATTCAATACAGACGGCGAGACATACTGATGTACTTAGTACAACAATACCGTAGCATAATAAATCCATATTAGCGTACGTTAAAGACTTGCACAAAGGCAAAAACATATTTGAAGATCTGGCCAAGATTTTATACTTCAACAATTAAGGGACAAAAAAAAATTCTGGCGTGCTGATGGAATGTGAATTTCATCTAAGCTTACCGCAAAAGAGATCCTTTGTGGTACAACCCTTTTGGTTACGCACAGAGTATCGTATCGTGATGGTACAACTTTTGTTGTACTTACACGTACGATGGTAGCAACAATACAAGACATGCGCTTATCGTTGTTTGACAAGGAAAATTATTTACATTGGTCCGATTTGAGTGTTTAAGACCTTTTAGGTTTTACTTACTTAAACAGACTGCGATGGACACACCTTGGTGTTATGAAAATTATAATAATGGGATGGGTTGTTCGCAGGGTGGTTCACTTGGAGACCTGGCTTCTTGTTGTGACCTCGTACTTTGCACGTGATAAGTCACAACAAGGCAACCCCAAAATTTCAGTTTGAGCAGTTGAGACCCAGGGTGACTCAATGTTGCTGAAATGTTGTAAAAAAATTTTATCGTTAATGAAGAGGCACGTTGAAAGTTGTCCCTTTTATAACGATACTTTCCAGACTCCACATCAAGTTCTGGGGAGAGCTAGAGCAATTTGGGTTATTTATTGAGCGCCATTCTATTTTCTTAAAAAACAGAAAAAAAACTTAGAACGGGTAGCAAACATCTGATACCGCCGTGGGTTTACACAGGTTTGCTTACCTAATTTAATTACATATGACATAAGGGTTAGATGCACTTTGGCGAGGACCCGATATTTAATGTACAAAAAGATTTTCTAATATTTAGAAAGGGGTGACGAGGTATGACATGATGATGTGAAAATGTGATGCTGCTAGTTGTGACGATGCACAAAACCTTGGGCACGTAGTCTCTGACTACTTGCAGTAAGCCACAGGGAATTCCTTTCTCCGAAGTGATCAATTTCAGGTAGAGGTGTGCATGCTTAGAAAAAACGATGTTTCCAAGGTTTGACACCTGGGGCAGCAATTAGAGGCGAATGACTGATGATGACGAGATATTTATACAAACAAAAATAAAATAAAATGAAACGAAACCACAAGGGAGAATTATAATTTCTTCCATGACTTTGGCTACAGTTGACAACACTGTGCCAGAGCTAGAAAGGTTTCAAAACATTTCTTTTCGTTGTGTTCCGGTTTTATGCCGGACGAAATGCTTGGGCGAAAGTTTTCTTTGGGGAATCTTTCGTTTTTACAAAACGGGGTGCCAATTTGGCAGAGAAGTACAGCGCACCTTGCGACAGAGTGTTGTTTCTTCTCTAGACGTTCTTCCTTGAACGTGACGTGCTTCCTGATGTACTTTTTGTTGTAGAAAGAAGCATATTGAATAAGGCATTTTTTGGATTTATTCCTGGGAGAAATCTTTCTACTTCTCAGGGCCTGTAGTAGTTCTTCCTTTTTTGACGTAGAAATGTGGGGGATTATACCCAGCGTGACTTGAGGGACTTCCATAGTGTATAGGGTCGTGTCAGGGTGACCTTACGTTGGGAGAAAAACGAGAACTCGACTCTTTATCCGTATTTGGAAAGAAATTTTTGCCAGGGATTGACCACTGGGGACGTATATATATTTTTTTTTTTTAAAAAATGCTTCTGCGAAAAAACGCGTATTTGTAAGTGTTTGGGTTATTTGAAAATTTGGGCAGAGGTTTGCCTCTGGCCACGTGCTTTTTAGGAAAAAATCCAAGCGTTTTGGAAAAAAAATATTTCGAAAATTAAAAAATCGAAAAAAAGGAAAAAATCGGAAAAATTTTCAGAGTCCGAAAACTGGAGAAAATTTGCGCAGCGATTTTCCTCTGGCAATGCGTTTTTAAGAAAAACTCCAAGCGTTTGGAAAAAAATATTTCGAAAATTAAAAAAATCGAAAAAAGGAAAAAATCGGAAAAATTTTCAGAGTCCGAAAACTGGAGAAAATTTGCGCAGCGATTTTCCTCTGGCAATGCGTTTTTAAGAAAAACTCCAAGCGTTTGGAAAAAAAATTTCGAAAATTAAAAAAAAATCGAAAAAAAAATTTTCACAAGTTTTCGTGGAAGTAATTTGTTTGAGAATTCAACAATATCTTGGGGGCATGGTTTCATTACGCGGCTTCCTATAGCCTGGCTTTAAACAGCACCAATTTTTTTGGTATTTACCCGCGAATTCCCTTCGTCTTTTCGACAAGATATTACCTTCTTTGTCAATTGACAAGGTATTATAGTGTCAGATGTCAAGGAATCCACGTCAACGCGAATTTAGTATTTTTTGCAATATTCGAATGTGATTTTGGCATGGCATGGCATGATCCGGTTTCATCAGACGACAGAGTCAAAAATACTTAATTGTCAAATGACAGAAAGAATTTAAATCCACTTGTTCCCTAGGTGTCAGCAAGTGTTCGTTTAAAGAAACGTACCAGCGAGCTGCAAACTAGTATATTATTAAAAATATTTAGCACTTTCGAGACCAAGCGGATGATTTGTTTATCATGTACATGATTTTAATTGTTGAATAAATTCTTCTTTAATTTGTGTTTATTTCCACTATTCACTTGTATTGAAAATAGCAATTTTAATCGGCCGACACTTTGTAATCACTGTATTATTCGCAGCGACAACTTCCTAGGTTGGGCACCTTGCGTTGGAATACCGGTAATATTTTGTCGAGTGACGAGTCACAAATGATAAAATCGCGTCCGTAATAATTTAAATTGTGATTCGAAATTATGTTCGCGCCGAGATTCCTGTTGGAAGTGCTAGACAATTGGGAATAAACAATACATCATAATAACATTTCAGAGTTTACAATTGTTGCTTGGGAACGAGGCCGTGGTGGAACAGAAAAAATTTAAATGGCCCCACGTTTAGCGCCAGTGTTGGCGTCCAGCGTGCGTGCTGACGCTATCGGCAGGGTTGGAGAAAGCTCTCACATATTTAATACAATTAGCTGCTGTATCTGCCCCAAATTATAACTAGCTCTGGATTCGGTGCAAGCAAGATCTCGTAACCTCAAGGCTAGTGCTCGTGGTCCGGAACTTCACGCTTCTCCATTCTCCCAGGGCCTCCCTCGTCAAGCAAAACACGGTAGGTTATCACATAAAACAGTTTATTCAATTCTAGGAGACACAATAATACATAAAAAAGGAACGATCCTAGCTGAAAGTTAGTTTGAATGTCCGTCTCTCTTCTCTATCACGCGTGGTTAGGGTTAATACATTTAATTGCACACAAAGGATAACATGGTAATTGACTCACGTTTGGTTTTGGGCCAACAGCGGCTTCACGCGCTTGATTCTCTCAAGCTACGCAGCGTCCATCGGAGACCGGAAGCGCACACGGCGAAACTGAACTGGTGTCGCCCATGTTCGGGCGGTACGTGGGCCCTGTAAGCTCGCTTGCCGAAGACTGAGGAGCTTGCGGTGAGCTGCGCGTCTGGCGGCGGCTCGGGTTTGTTGCTCGCGGGAAGGGGTGGTGCGCGCGCATCTATATGGCGCCTTATTCTCCAGTCCGTGGAGAAGTCTAATTCTCGAATTTGTAACGTAACAGTAAATAGGTTAGTCGTAGTGTTTTGTGAACACCTCACTAGGCGAACCTGTGCTGAGGTGTTCCCATGTTTGGGATTAAGTGCTATTCTGTCGACCTAAGTAGAAACACTGTAACCTCCTTGATATTGTCAAGAAGGGCACTGTGGGTCGACCCATGGCGGCAGTATCCTACACATAAATTAAAAGATTAGTTTCGGTGGGGATCTATATATACAGTTGTTCTTAGAATCTAGATTATGAGTAAGATAAATAATTGTCTTGATAAACGGTAGATATATTTTTCTATGGACCACGCGCCAATGGTATAATCACGGATATTGTGGTAATATTTTCTGTCTCGAAACAAAGTTTATTTAATTATATTTTTTTTATATTTGTGATGGGTTATGTTTGGTTAGGTGTTATAATTTTTTGAGTAAATTGAATACCTTGTTGTTTGATCCAGTCTTTTATGTGTTTTTTGAGAACTATGGTAGATGAATTTGTAGTAAGTAGTTGCTTCAGTGTGGTGGGCATGCAGTTATATAGTTTGGTTGCGTAGTACTTAAAGTTTCTTTGCCCGTGTGAGGTATGAGCTATCGGTATATTTAGTGTTTTATTTGTAGAGGCCCTGGTTTTAATTGATAATTGGGTTTGCATTGGAACGTGGAGTTTATGTTGGAAGAAGTAAAGTAGAACAGATTTGGCATACAGTTGTCTTATTGTCATGACGTCTAGTGTTTCGAAAATTACATTTGAGCTTGTGTAGCGAGGAACTTGGAGGATAAGTTTGATTGTTGCCTTTTGAATTTTTTCTATTGGGTCAATTGTTGTATTCGTTGCACTTCCCCAAGCCAGTATGCCATAAGAGATAATGGATTGACAAAGTGAAAAGAATATGGTTCTGAGGATTGTTCTTGGAAATATGTTTTTAATTGACTTTATGAGATGCATGACTCGTTTCAGTTTGTTTGTGATGTAAGATATGTGGTCAGTCCAGCGTAAGTTGGCATCTATTATGACTCCAAGGTATTTAGTCTGATTAACCCTTTCAATTCGCTCGCATTGACATGTACGAGAAGTTTGACCACAGTTATGTAAGATAAGGTCTGTGTGCGGTGGAGGTTGGCCTCTTTGTGTGAAGCTGTGTGTAATATAATTGGTTTTTGTTGTGTTAAGGGTAAGAATGTTGTTGTTTAGCCAATTTTTAACCACCGATAAATTATTTTCGGCCTTTGTATATACCTCATTCCATGTTTCTGCCTGGCAGAGAAGTACTGTATCGTCAGCAAATGTTACGATTTGACCATCGATATCAATGTCACATAGGTCGTTAATGTAAATAAGGAACATTAAGGGACCAAGAACGCTTCCCTGTGGTACTCCATATCTAGATAGAAGTGGCTCGCTTGACATGTTGTTAATTTTAACTTGTTGCATTCTACCCGACATGAAGCTTTTCAGTAAGTCTAGTTCTATGCCACTAACACCGACGTTCTTTAGTTTTTTGAAAAGTTTTTCGTGAGAAATTGTGTCAAATGCTTTACATAAGTCTAAATAAATTGATATTACTTTTTTTTTAGCATCTAGGTTATGTGTAATAAACTCGGTTACGGTGGCAATTGCGTTTTCTGTGTTCCTATTTTTTCTAAAGCCGTATTGGTTTACTGAGAGTATTTGCCTGTTTTCCAGATAATGTTGTAGCTGTACTTTTATTGCCTTTTCGAGAATTTTTGACAAAGTGTTTAATAATGTAATGGGTCTATAGTTATTAACATTATTTTTTGGTCCTGATTTATAAATTGGAATAACCATACCTTTTTTTAGAATGCTCGGGAAAATTCCTTCTTTGAGACTAAGATTTATCACGTATGTTAGTGGTATAAGCAGTTGTTGGCTTAGTGTTATTATTGTTTTCGAGTCTATTCCGTCAGGTCCCGATGTAGTGTTATCCTTTAGGGATTGTATTATTTGTTTGGTGTCTTCCAGTGTTACTTTATTTAATTTGAAATGTCTATCATTGTTTATATTAGAGCACTGAGTCATATTGTTTCGAAGATCTTGATTTTCGATTCCAGTCGACATTTTTTTTATATTTTCGGCTAGGCTAGCTCCGATATTTGTGTAATGTCTGTTTATGTAATTAAGAATGAGAGTAGGATTTTTGTGAAAGTCGACTTCTTCGTCGTTGATAACTAAATTTTTGATTTTATCATCATTGTTTTTTTGTGTGTGGGTGCTTTCTCTCAGAATTGACCAAACGCTTTTCGGGTCAAAGTTTGCAGTTATCAGTTTGTTTTTGTAATATAATTCTTTGGCTTTCCGTATAATTAGAGAACAAATATTTCTGTACCTTTTATAGAAAGAGTAAAGAAAAGTATCATTTGGGTTGCGTTTGACTTGTTTGTGCAGTTTGTCCCGTTTTTTTATGCTATTTAGTATGCTTTGAGTGATCCATTTTTTAAGTCTTTTTTTACGGTGCGTGATAGAGTTGACTGTTGTAGTGGTGTTTTGAGTGATGAGCGTTTGAAGGTATGCTATAAAGTAATTCCAGGCTTCTTCTGTCGTATTAATTCTTTTTAGATGTTCCCACGTTTGATTTTCTAGACAATTTTTTAGGTTAACGTAGTCAGTAGTTTGAAATTTTGTGGTATTATTTTGAGTTGTTGGGTTCAGAGTCTGTGGGGTCAGGCCTATCATTGTTGTGTAGTGATCTGTAATGGTGGATTCGAATACTACGCTACAAAATTTGTTTTTGGATTTGATCATTAAGTGATCTAAACAAGATTCTGAGTCTCTGGTAACTCTGGTTGGAGTGTTGATGGCGCTTATTAAGCCATGTTCAAGGAGCATCAGCTGGTATTCGATGTTTTGGGGGTGGCCTTGTGGAAGTATATTTATGTTAAGATCCCCAGCAACGATGATGTTTTTGAAGTGGGAAATGTTTTTTATGTGAGTATCGAGAGCTATTATAAAGGGCGCAATGTTGTGTCTGGATGGTGATCTGTAAATAGCGAGTATGCACGTATCTGGGTCAGCAATTATTTGTAAACAGTTAGAGTTTTCTAAAGCGATTTCTGATATAGAAGCGTTAAGGCTATCTTTTATGTAAACAACAACTCCATCATTTTGATTTTGGTTTTTTGTTGTGAGATAAGTGGAATAGTTTTTTTTGTGTTTTACAGTAAAAGTGTTGGAGATCCAGCATTCCGTTAGGATAATAATTTTGAAGTCTATTTTAAAGGTGGACAAGAGCATGTCTAGTTCGTCATAGTTTTTGCTGATTGATCTTATATTTTGGTTGAGTAGAGTTAGGGTGCCCGGGTTGCTATAGATATTATCGCATAGTTTTGTATCATTTGTTGAATAATGTAAGTGAGTGCTCGTTGAGTTGATTGAGTTTAGTAATTCGGCCATATTAAATTATACACAATACATAAAATTTACATAAGGGGGAATTAATAATCTACGTTTGTTTTCCCATTTTTTTCAGATCATTTTCATGTTTGATTTGGATAATTTTATCCCCAGTTGCTTTGCGGACAAGCAATTTGCTAGATTTGAACCACACAAATTGGTAGTGCTTCGCTACGTTTGGTGATTTAGCAGGGGTGCCCGTGTTCATGGGGTGAGGTTTGTCTAGGTCTTGGAGGCGGATAACAAGGACACACTGAACCCCAGATTCCTACCCACCCAGTAAACTCTTTACCTTCCCAGAACTCTGCTCTCCTTCCTTTCCTTTAAAAAAACCCTCCACACAGCATCCCCAAAGATGACATAGGCCCTGAGGGAAATAATTTTCCTCAAGGCCTCCTGTGTGGAGTACATGTAAAAAAAATATGGAAGGGAGGGGGAGGGGAATCTAGGAGGATCTAGGGGAATCTAGGAGGAGGGTAACGAAGGAGAGGGGGGGTGGAAGCCGGGGGAGGAAGCCGGGGAAATTGGAGTGGGGAAGGGGACGCGGGAGTGTAAGAGGAGGCAGAAGAGGAACGGGGACAAATAGGAAAGGGCACGCAAGTAGAAACAATTTCTTTATTCAAGTCGCGTTGCAACGCATGCCGGTAACTCACCAGTTACACTTACGAATGTGACAACAACGTGTTTTATTATTTTTTTTTAAATTTAATTTCAATTCATCGAATAATACGTTTTATTGACATGCCATCATGAAAAGTAAACTCCATTAACACGAAGCTCTCAACTTAAATTTCTCTTTTTTTAATTTTCCAAAAAAATGTGGTTAATAACTTAAATTTACATAATATATTGAAATTAACCTAGATCCTCTTACCTACATTTTCCTAACTTCAAATCGTTTTTGTTCTGGGGGCAAAGTTCCTTTCATTCAATATTCCATCGCTGGCTTATAATTTTACCTCAAGAGGGAACAACCAAACACTACTGGAAATACTCCATTATTAGATTAGACGAATTGACTCTTTTCTACAAAAAAATATAAATTGTCTTCGAAAGATTGTTATTTTATCTAGTAAAGTTATTTTTTAAATTTTGTGAAAATATATTATTTTTTTATTTTTTTTTTTTTAGGGAAGTTGACAGCAAATCATAAATTACAAAATAATACAATAAGAAAATAGTTCATTATGCCAATTATAAACTTCCACTTATGTTAGTAAATGATGTGTGACATTATAAGGTGTTTTCTGAATAAGTTTTTTTTTTTTGTTACAATATGTGGAAGCGGAGGTGAGAGAAATATAGGATTAGGAAAATCCTAACTGTGCAAGTTAGGATTTTCCTAATCCTATATTAGTCAAACTGCGCTCATTGGCCGCTTTGATTATGATCTCACTTTTCAAGGTTCCTTTTGGATGATATTGTTTTGGTGAATTTTCGCTTTTACCGCGTGTGAACTGCACTCGATTTTTTTTCAAATCCGCGCTCGTGTTTAGTGACGAAAATACTTCAGTTTGTCTATTTATTTAGGGTCTTACAAACCAATATATTTATTTAGGGTCTTACAAACCAATATATTTATTTAGTGTCTTACAAACCAATATATTTATTTAGGGTCTTACAAACCAATATATTTATTTAGGGTCTTACAAACCAATATATTTATTTAGGGTCTTACAAACCAATATATTTATTTAGGGTCTTACAAACCAATATATTTATTTAGGGTCTTACAAACCAATATATTTATTTAGGGTCTTACAAACCAATATATTTATTTAGGGTCTTACAAACCAATATATTTCAGATTTTTTTACATCCTTCTTTTCCTTAGACATTATTGAAAAATTATAAATACTTATGATCAAAACAAAATCACATTTTTTTTTTAATAATTATATCTCACGCGTTTGGACATTTTTATTGTTAACTGTAGGTATTTTGTAAAGCAATTTTGATTGAAATAAAATCGATATTGAGTTATTAGTTAAAATTAATAATCAATCCGCCCTGTACGGTTGCAAGGATACGAACGCAAGACCATCTTTCGATGAAATTTGATTTCTGGGTAGTGGGCCTAAAGCTATGCACTTAATATATGCATAATAATAAGGGACTAACTATCATATATGTATTCCTCTTTGCCCAGAATAGTAATGGGGGGAAACAATTATACCAGCTCGGCTGTGGAACGATTAGCCGGCCTCTGTGTTTCCTCCCTCCTACAACATGGGTCTCTTCAAGACCCATGTTCACTCCTTCCTCTCCTCAAAAACACCCTCCACACAGCATCTTCAAAGATGAAATAGGCCCTGAGGGAAATTATTTTCCTCAGAGCCTCCTGTGTGGAGTTAATGTAAAAAAAAAATACCAAGTCACTGAACATCTTCAATTTATCTTTAAATAAATTTAAACTATTGTTATTGAGGCAGTTCAGTTATGTAGTATTTGTTATTTGTAGTTATTATTAAGGCAGTTCAGTTGGGTACAAACTTACATCAATTCATTAAAGTGTATTCCCCAAAAACTCTCTCATTTGTTATAAATATTAAAAAGTAGCTGGTTACCGGCATGCGTTGCTATGCCATTTAAAAAAAATGTTTCTCCCTCCGTGTCCTTTCCCATTCGTCCCGTTCCCCTTCCGCCTCCCCTTCCTCTCCCGCGTCCCCTTCCCCTCCCGCGTTCCCACTCCGTCTCCTCCACCTCCCTTCTCCCCACTCCACTCCCCCCCTTCCCCCGCCTCAAGAACCCTCCCTCCCGAGTTCCCCTCCCCCCTTCCAAATTTCCCTCCCTCGAGCCCCTACCTGAGTTCCCCACCCCCCTCCCCCCTCTCCCTTCACGCATTCCATACATTCAACCCCGGTAAATTCAGTTTACTAATTTTGGAAAAAATTGTTGTTTTTACTATCTTTCTCGAAATTTTTCCATATTTTCTCACCGTTTAAACCTTCCCTGGACTACAACAAACATTTCAAAACCAAAATCAGCTAAATCGGCCCAGCCGTTCTCGAGTTTTAGCTAGACAAACGAACAGCAATTGATTTTTATGTATATAGATTTATTAAAATATTCAATTATTTCGTAAGGAAATTCACCACAAAGTTACAGGGCTCCTCATTGTTTGACATAATGGCTAAACTTATGTTTTTTGCATTTCTCGTCCCGTTTCCGTGTAGGTATTTCATTTCAAATCCAATGTTGATTAATTATTAAATATCGCACACAAGTAACATCAACGTATATCGCTTCTAATGTGAGCAAATTTCTCACACATTAAATAACCCTTGACTAATATCACTCTCTTTTCTCACTCTTAACTCTTACCGCAATATTTAATCTTGTCTCGTATCTGCAACATCATATAATTCGCCATTTAGTGAACGCCGGACGTCCAGAAACAAATTTCACTTTTGATTATTTATTTTAATCACGACCGGTTTCGGTAGTGCGGCGGTTCGGCCGTTAGACAAGAGAAAAGATTATTAAATTTCAGCTGTATTATCGACTATCGAGCGAGACGAGAATCGACGAGTAATTGTTGCTACACGGGGACGTAATACGGTTACTCGATTACTTGTGCGTTCGCTGGACATGGCGGATGGCGGATGGTGGGAAATTAGAATAATTACCTAACAACTGTCGATTTTATTAAAAGATTTGTGGCTATCTGGTAATTGTTTTCAGTGGCGTGACAAACTTCTTTCCCCCTGTTTCAATTAATTTTTAAATGATTATTCCCACCAGAGTTTCAACAATTTGAGAGGCGGATTTGGATACTGCCTCCCCGGGAACCATTTATTGGATAAGGGGCTATCCATAAATTACGTCACACCTTAAGGGGGGGAGGGGTGTAGAGAAGTGTGACATTGTGTGACAAGGGGGTCATCTGCTCCGTGACGTCACATGTAAAAATCTATATTATTAAAACGCAAAACTAAAATAATAAAATTTTGAACTACTGTTTTGATTATTTTTAGATGTAGAATTGCAAAATATGTGACGTTACACCAGGGGAAAGAGGTCTCACAAATGTGACGATGTGTGACAGGGATGTGGGGGGGTCAAAAACCATGAAATTCGTGTGGCGTAATTTATGGATGGCCCCTAATGAACACCCCTGTCATATTTGTTTTTGGGGTGTTTTGCCGTATTGCGCTATCTCCTTCTTTGGTCAACGTTTCGGACAGCGCTACAGTGTCCATCATCAGGGCAGATGTGTGGGCAGATGTGACAGATAATGGACACTGCAACGCTGTCCGAAACGTTGGCTAAAGGAGTACGTAGCGTGGGATAACACCCCAAAAACAATTAAAGAAAATACTTTTGGCAGTGAAAATCTAAAATCGTATCTCACCCCTGTTATAGGTCACCCCAGTTCGCTACGTTTGGGTTGAGGCCACTTACTGCTTAACGAGCCGGATCCAGCCGGACTCTCTCGACCCATTGCCTTGTACCGCGGTGTGATGGATATATTAATACGTCCGTCACTCCTGGACACATTGACCCCAGATTCATACCGGTTCCATGCCAACTCGGAATGAAACCAACTCAGAACCATCTCAGATAAGTCATTTAGAGTGATAAAAAAATAATTTTAAATTAGCCGATAACCCTAACCTAACTTAACCTATTTAACCAATTTTTTATTTATATTTTTTTATCACTCTAAATGACTTATCTGAGAGGGTTCTGAGTTGGTTTCATTCCGAGTTGGCCGGTCACCATTCATACCTACCCATCATACCTATTTCCTTCCCAAAACTTCCTCTCCTTCCATTCTCTAAAAAGACTCGACACAGCGTCGCCAAAGATGATATAGGCCCTGAGGGAAATGGTTTTCCTCAGGGCCTCCTGTGTAGAGCTAATTTTAAAAAAGAGAAACAAAAAAGATAATGACGTTTCTTTGAATAAAATTTATAATTGGAAATTTGAAAAAACTACATAAAATGTACGATTTATTAATAAATGTCTTACTTAAAGACACAAAAAATGTATTACTTACTGTACTTAAAGACATAAATTTGATTAAATGGTGTTTTACAAAGTGATTCGATTTAATTTAATTTAACAAAATTTTGAATTTAACAGTAGGTAGAAAGGAAGAATCACTAATGGTGAGTTTAGTTACACTACTTTCAGATCTGTTCGGGTTAAATATATTCATATCTAAAATTAGAAACATGATCTAAAGCCCGGGCAACGCTAGGTACTTAAGCTAGTATTAAATAAATGTGAGCAATTTCTAAACGTTGCTTTATATTTTATTACAATATTGTTATTCTTCATTATTTTAACACAAAATTACAAAGGTATAATAATAATAAACCTATATGCAATTTTAATTTTGAGATCAGTAGGTCTAGTCTATATTGCAATGAAAAAAAATTTTTTTTTACATTCATGCCTTTTCATTTTTTACAAAAATGTAGGTTACACACCTTACATTTCCACCATGATTATATTTTTATCATTGCAATTTAAACAGCAGTGGCGCCCTCCTATGTTTTCTATTCTTATTTGACAAACTGTAGGTGAGTATTTAAGTACCTACTTACAAATCTTATGATTTCAAATGAAAAATTGATTTTGATTTATTAAATAAGAGAAATTTAGAAACTTGCTTTTTGGGACTCGAGATTTACTAATAATCCAATAGTTATTACTAAGAAAATAATATCTACTTGAGACAAAGAGAGTAGCTCAAATAAGCAAAATTATATTAATGCGAAAATGGCTTTGATTCACCCATACAAAAAAAGCTTGGAATGTTCCAAAATAATTTGGGATATTCCCGAACGTTCCAGACTATTCCCGAACATTACACAACATTCCGGGATATTCGGGAATGTTGTGGAATGCTCTCGAATATTCTCGAATGTTCTGGACTGTTCTAGAAATTTCTATAGGACGAAAATTCCAGCCCTTGATATATCTTCAAAAGCACGGCTTTCAGGTAAAAACGGGAACCTTCTTCAAGGATGGGGCACAGAGGGCTACCACACCATATAACTCCCTTGATCATACCTGAACTCGTTTCTGAGTTTTAGCGGCACGCACATTGTAGTATACTTTCTTTTATAATATACAAGCTTTTACCCGTGGCTTCGCTCGCATAGTATTAGGTGGAAATACCACTGATTAATTCACTCACTCACTCCCCACTCACTCACTCACTCATTAAATCCGCGAACCACGCCTTCTCCGCCTTTCCTCCCTGCCGCTAAAATATATGAAATACACACATTTTTGTTTATACAAATTTCATAACGCCAGAGCTTAACATTATATACAGCCTAAGTTACTCGCTGATAATGTAACTTTCTATTAGTGAAAGAATTTTCAAAATCAGTTTAGTGGTTTAGGCGTGAAAGCGTAACAAAGACTCAGTTTCGCATTTATAATATTAGTATAGATATTGATTATAAGCACCCGCCTAACTGCCAAATCGTCAGCAGGTCAATTTAACAATATTAGTATACTATACAGGGCCCGCAGATACTTTAATAGTACACAACTGCTAACCCTGTACAAAACGCAAGTGCGCCCCACGGTTGAGTTTGGCAGCCATCTTTGGTCTGTAGCCCCAAAATACCAAAAAAATCCTCGACTCTGTGCAGAAACGGGCGGTCCGTTTGATAGACTCTCCTAACTTAACAAACGCAATTGCAATTTGTAGAGCACAGGCGTCAGGTGGGAATGCTGTCCTTGTTCTACCGGTATTACAGTGGAAGATGCTCCGAGGAACCAGCGTCATTGATCCCCTAGGCAACGGTGCATAGTCGGGAAACACGTCAAACACGCGCCCAACATTTGTACGCGGTTGACATTAGTCACTTGGTCGTTTCTACGACTTGTTCTAGAGTTCAAGAAGGTCTCTTCAAGACCCATATTCACTCCTTCCTCTCCTCAAAAACACCCTCCTCACAGCATCTTCAAAGATGACATAGGCTTGAGGGAAATTGTTTTTTCTCAGGGCCTCCTGTGTGGAGTTAATGTAAAAAAAATACTGCTAAAGCACACATATAATACGATACCACTATACGGAAAATAGATATAGATAATATTTATTTGAAAATAAGTTAATTATTTTCCTCTTTCCAGGTAGGTTTTACTTAACCCACTTTCTACACTTCCGAATAGTCATCCTACTTATAACAATATTAAAGTTTGAGTTCCTTGAATTGAGCGCTTTGTGGGTAAATCCATTTCTTTCTCGCTGCGGCAGTCAGTGGCATTAACTTTGACACATCAAGCGCCCCAGGTGACTGTGTAGGTACTACTACAAGAGGAATGTCTGTCGACCACGTTTTTTCCCTCCAGTCCTATGGCAAACACAAACAAATATAATAAATAGCATTATAACGACAGAAAACATCCATTGCAGTGTTTACCATGGTAATAATACAAAACAATTATTCAACATGTTTGACGTATCAGATGAACATTACTGAACCACATTTTTTAATAAAACAGCAAATTTCAACATACACAAACTATCACTAACAGACCAGTTAGACAAGTGTACAAAGAAAACACAAAAACTCCGACGGTAAACATAAGCTTTGGACAAAGACACCAAAAATACCAGGCAATATAAACATTCAACAATCTTTCACTTGATACGAAAATGAGGAAAAAAAATTCAGATACAAATTAAAGAAATATTACAAAAATTTTATAACATAAAAGAATAAAACATAGACATTTAACATACAATAACATTATAAAACACACATCGTTTCCCACAATATGTGGTTTCCCACAATATGTGCGATTTTTTTTTCATTACCGACTTTATATAATATGTTTTATTAAAATTTATTTCCTCACATTATTGAATTTTGGGTAAGAAAATGGGGTCCTCGGCATGGGTAGGCCACCTAGTGAAGCCAACATTATCAAATTATGTTGAAAAATGTAAATTATTGAACCAAATAAATAAACAACATGAAACATAACTGAAAATGACGCAGTTGAACCAGATTCCATGTAAAAATACGAAAACAAATTTTATTTCGAATTATGAATTAACTAAATAAAAAAATAAAAAAAACCAAAGGAACCTCCATTTCTGAAACATACAGATATTTTTTCAATTAAAATAGTGGTTTAAACAATCTTTATTTTTTTCATTTATTTAAAATGATGCCACAGTAATTTAAAGTAATTTCGCAAAATTATTGAAGAAGTGAAAATAAATAAACAATTAAACGGATTCGTCTTATTCATTTCCTCTATATTAAAACAGGTCTGTCTTATTACAAAAATATTGTTAAAATAAGTTAATTCCATCAGAGTATACAATACCCAAGTTTTCGAAAGTATCTTAATGATATTTTACACTCACAGTTGATAACTTGATTTGAAAAACGTGCCACCACCAATATAAACTTTCACCTGTTTACAGTTCTTCGACCCGAGTTTATCAAGGTTAAGACATAGGTAGAAGATTATTAATTTGAATTGAATTCATTATTAGCAAATACGTTGCAAATAAATTGTTTTGCATACTTGCAAAATTATTACTCGTACATGCACAGATATTTTTTAATTGATTGGGATGGAAAATATTTAATTTGTTTGTTTATATACGAGTATACGTGTTACTGTAAAAGCCCGTACTCCATATTTTCCAGTAAATTCTAAGATTTACCAACTTTTAATGACAAAGGTCCGAACCTTTCTGTGATCATCATTTTTGGTAAAAAGATTTATTAGTAAAGCCTGAGATTTACCAATTTACTGGCTTTTACAGTAAATATATACGTTTTTTTGGTAATTTATTATTATTGATTTTAATTTAAAAAAACATTTGGTATTGGGAGTTTTTCTTAGGTTTGCATAAATAATCACATTGATGGTGATATAATATGATATATTTGCGGCACGTTTCAGAGTGGAAGATACTCTCAGTATCGTCCTGGTGTAAGACCACCATTCAGAATTAAAACGTTGCTTGAAATAGCTTTAGCCGTGTTTGGTGACCAGATCTGAATAGCCGGGGACCTCCCCCCCACTTTCCTCTTCCCCGTCGCCTTCCCTTCCCCACTACCTTCAGCCTCACAACATGCCCCAATCGGGGATGCCATAGTCTCACTGGCTCCAGACTGGGAGCAGCTGGGACGCTTGTGAGGTATTCAAATTTAAATAAATCATGTGTGTAGTTCACACGAGGTAGAAGTGAAACCTTCAGAAAACTAAACTTTCAGAGAATGAGACGAATGCAGAATATCAGGAGTAGGATAATTGTAGGGTTTATATAATATTGTTACCAAAGTTTAAAAATTATTTTACATTTTATTCTGCGAGGTACCGCACAAAGAGGAGGCCGATAGGCTACGAAGCACTGCACAAAGAGGACGCCGATTAGTCTATCGCATTCTCTCATAGGCTACATCCTATAAATGTATATGTTTGTCTCTTTTTAGTGTTGCATGGAGTTTCAAATCACAACGGCGCTAAAGAATTGTGCATAAGCCGCCGCTTAAGCACGGATTATGGAAATCGCACTTTATTTCAACAATTAACACAAGAAACAACTATTTACGTACACAAAATAGGTTCTTAGTTTAGGTAATCTAAGTAATTGAGGCGTATTTACTTTGAAACGAAACTTCGCAAACTTCAAATCATACAAAAAAAAATGGCTGCAAAATTGAACTGGGAAATTTTTAACTTAGATTGAATGAAAATCGAGTTTCAATGTATATTTTTCCGTCTATCCGGGCTGAAACCGATGTTTCTTTTGGTAATTAATTTTAAAAGTAGTTTACTTTTCAAAATCTATGCCTATTAAGAGTGTAGCGGCATGCGGCGGTTCTTTCACAATTTACCGAAGTTTTAACTTCAATAACAAAATAAATATCGTTTTGGAAAAAAGCAACGCTAATTATTTTGCAAGTCGTTTTATGGATCTTGTCAGTTCATTTGCGTATTGTGAGCCAGATTGATGAGTTTGATAGACGTTTCGTAATTCGTTTTAGAGAACTTTTTTGAAACACATAATCAATAATTAGTTTTAAATATGCCAGTGTTACGGTACTTACCTGCCAAAATATTAATATTGTACTACAAAGTAAAAAAGTGTTGACTCAAAAAGTCCCGTTGCCGCGGCCGCTGGGAAATGGACCTGTTCGCCAATATGATAATCGGTACAACGTAGCCATCCGGAGGAATGCTGAATCTCTCATTTGTAAAGAAAATTATACCATTCATTCCCATGAGGCCAGTGAGGTGAAAATCATAATTATTACCTATTATTTTTATGATTGCTCAACATTTTTATACAAATTTTCAAACTTCGCAATCAAATTCACGAAAATGTTGCGAAATCATCAATTAAAATTTAAAATCTCAGCTCTGATTTAAATTAATTTTTTGTCTTACAATTAGTTGTTTGATCAGTATACTATGCACTTCTCTCAAAAGACCCTCCACGCAATGTTCCCAATGATGGCACATGCCCTTAGGAAAATAATTTCCCTAGTGGCCTATGGCAGATATTTGGGAATAGTTTGATAATGCCCAACAGTTTGATAGGGTGAGGGGGAGGTGAAGGGAGTGGGGGAGGAGGATGGGGAAGGCGGGAAAATTAATAAATGCAAGCGCTACAGTTCTTTCCCCCTAATACCATGTGAGTGAAGCCGCGTGTAAAAAAGCTAGTAATAAATATTTCGCAAAAATAACAAAAAATTGACAAAATAGCAAAACATTGGTACAAAGAAAAAAATCAATGTGCAATTCACACGCGGTAGAAGTGAAACCTTCAGAAAACTAAAGTAGGCAAGGGTGGGGGAACTACGGAGCACTTTTTTATCAATGTAAAGGATGATGTTTTTCATATTTTCGTCGTCGAATTCCGTCCATTCCACCTTTTCCTATACATTTAGTCATCTTATTAGTATTTGTGTTTTCTTCTTCGGAGTCGCTAGATTTCGCTTTATTTTGGTTTTTCTTTTGACCGTTTATTTTGGAGTGGTTTGAAGATTGGATATTGATTTAAAAAAAAAATTTGGATTTCGAAGAATTCGATCATCGATCCGCTTAATGTCTGGCCGCTAATACTGCCGTCAGGCGCCCTATACCACTACAACAGAGACTTGCGTGGGACTGTGAATTTATGGTATTATTATTGGAACCGAGTAACCGTGAATTAAATAGGTATTTTATTGCTCTTTCATTCTCTCGCAGGCTTAGTCCTATAGATGTATGTGTTTGTTTTTTTTTAGTGTCGTTCGTTTCCGTTTTATCGAGTTTCAAATCACAGCGGTGCGAAAGAAGTTTTCCCTTCAATAAAATACAGAAAATAAATTACAAATATTATATATACAATTAAAAACAAGAGTTAGGGTAGGTTAATTTCAATTCAGTTCAGTCTTACTGTGGTTTTATTTTAAAGCTGTTTAAAGTCATAAATGATGTGCACGATTGCTTAATCTTGCAAGAAAACCTTAATAACTTTTTCAAATGGTGTTCAGATAATAAACTTCAGCTAAATATTAACAAACGCCAAGTTATGAGGTTCCACAAAATTAAACATCCAATAATATATAATTATGCACTCTGTAATGTTGACTTAATCTCTGTAGTCGAAATACTTGACCTGGGCATCATTTTTGATCAGAAACTCTGCTTTGCATCTCATGTAACTTCTATAGCTAACAGGGCTATGAAAATGTTAGGTTTTATATTAAGGATTTCCAAGGATTTTAAAAATATTTACACATTAAAAATTCTGTTCACATCTCTTGTTAGAAGCATTCTTGAATATAATTCAACAATTTGGTCACCTGTCTTCAACAATCACATCAATACCATTGAAAGAGTCCAACACAAATTTTTGTGGTGTATTAATTTTAGACTTGGAATTCCCTTAGAATCAATAAATTATGATTTTTTGTTGCACTCATTAAAATTGTTGAAATTAAGTGACAGAAGAAAAATTTTTGATCTGATATTTTTGTATAAAATTGTTAACTATCAGTTGGATAGCCCTGATATATTAAAGTTGATTAACTTCCATATACCTACAATAAGATCAAGGTTCCCTAGTTTGTTTTATTGTGACAACTACATGTCGGTATCAGGCTCCAATTCAGTTGTAAATAGATTACACACCATTGGAAATTTTTATGCCAATGTGGCTGATATTTTTAATATTTCCATACTGAAATATAAGGTTGTACTGATCGAACATTTCAGCCAATTATACGTTAACGAGGTCACTACATAATGATTTTTTGATATTATTGTTTATTTTTAATGCCTGTATAATGTACTATGACTGTAATTAAATATACCCATGCTTGTAAATGGCACTTTGTGCCGTAAATTTTAAATAAATAAATAAATAAATTAACAGATGTTTTCGATGTAATCGAGTGCTATCGGTTCATTATTTTTTTTCTTTTCATTTTCTCATCACGGAGACTAGTGAAATCACGTTGCGATTGTTGCGAAATGAACGCATATATAAATACGTGATAAGTTGGGAGGCTTTAGCAAGTTCGTTGACCGCTAGCCTATCACTCGCCATACGCTGACCACCGCTTACCACTTCCTCGCATTTCCTTGCTACTACGTGGTAGGCTCCATGTATATTTACGAATACGTCACTGCCAAGACTTTTCGTGGTAGTAAAACGATGTATGATAGAATGGGTCGCAAAAATCACACAAAATAATTATTTCACAACATTTTGTCACTGGTCACTTCGCTTCAACCCAAACCCAGACTCTAACTGTACAAAACCTAGTAATTTTTTATGTTTTTAGTTCAAACAATAATCACCGGAAACCAAGATGTTATCCTCATTTAATTATTTGCATTTATTTACGCCAGTGTAAATGTGCCAATGTTAGGTTGCGTATTCACATGCGCTAACGCCAAAACCTGCGAGTCGAACCACGAGTTACGGGAAAGGAAGGAAGCAACCAGTTGCGTCTGTAAACGATTCCTAAGTTTTCAATAATATAGTTACCAAAATAAGCTTAAGGTGATCCACTAGTCCTTGAAAAATTCGAAATCGGAATCCCCGCCTGTTTATGAGAGGGATTTAAAAATACTTGAGAAGACTTTTTTGGAAAGGTTAGACAAGGTATTTGAGAGTTGTTTGTTATAATAATATTATTATTTTTATTTGTTATACAATAACATATAAAACACAAACATAACATAACTATTATTAAGAATAGTAAATGTACAATATTTTTCTCTCTTGCAATGCTTGAAAAAGCGACCACAACTTTTGAAAATACCCAACTTTCCACCGCGCTTTAATTTTCAACATGTAGCAACTTTTTATTTTTTTAAAGCTTTTTAATTAATTATAGAGTAACAACCACATACAGTCATTGGAAATTTTCACAGTTTTTTATTGTCAAAAAAAATTGCGGTAATAGCGACTTTTTTATGCATTTATGTAAATTTGGCATAACGATTTAAAATGAGCGATTTTTGATTTGTTTGATATATTTAGAAAACAACAGGTTCATTTTTTATCGTGAATATGGCGTCGTCGACATCACCCCGGCTAACTTTGATAACATCAGTCTTTGAGCCAGTAACGTTTTCTACGTCATAATGACGTTATAGCAGTTCAGATCGTTTTTTAAATAAATAATTATGAATGAAAATATTATGTTTTTGATTTTTAGTACTATTATAATCAGAATCATAAAAATAAACTTTAAATCTTAAACTTATTTTTTACGGTATCCGTGGGTTGTGAAAATTTCCTAATGGGTATGTTATGTAGCTGAATAAAGTGGAGAGGGGAAGGAAAGATATAGAAGACTTGCCTGTTCAAATCTGGTCGCCAAACACGGGTAAATCCATTTCAAGCAGTATAGTTGCAATTTGGGAGGCGGGTATGGGTAACGCCGCCCCAAGAACCAACACTTCTGATGACGAATCGGTCATCCCAAGTGGCGCCCTACATTTGGTGACTTAACAAGGGTGCCCGGGTTCATGTGGTGAGGTTTGCCTTGGTCTTGATGGCGAACGCGTTTGCCCAGCTACTGAGTGGCTGGCCGGAGGAGACTGGAGACCTAACAGGACAGGAGATCTAACCTAGACCTCTTTAGTCGGGCTCTCGACCCATCACTTTGCACAGCAGTGAGAGGGATGGATTCATAAGTCCGTCACTCTTGGACGCATTAACCAAAAAACCCATCCCTTAAACCTTGTTTCCTTCTTCTCCTTCATTTTCCTAAAAAGACCCTGCACACAGCATCCCGAAAGATGACATCGACCCTGATAATGTTTACCCTATGTGACCCTAAATATGTTCCTCTGGACCTGCTGTTTAGAGCTAAATAAATAAAAATTAGTAAAGTTAAATTAATTAAAAAGTTTAAAAAAATCCAGAATTGCGAATCATGCTACTGACAGACCAACGTAGCTATAATAGCCCAAGCCAAATAACGCTGGAGCTTTTATAGCTAGGTCTGTCACAGTGTGAATCTTCTCAACCAACAGAAATAATATGTGTTATTTTTTCTGTTCACGTTTCTTTTAAAATGCTTGTTGATGTTTGTAATTTTTTTTTAACCAGGGCTCATTTGAGTTAATAACTGAGACACGAGGGAAAAACATTTCACTTTGCGACAAGGAATTCAGGGCGCCTGTAACGACAATGATAAACACGGCTATTACCAGACATGGAATTTTCAATGGTCATCATCAAACTCTGTGTTCTCTTCTCTATGATAATATAGAGACTATAATATGACCAGCATTACCTGAATGTTCGTGCATACTTTGATGGCTATTGGAGTTCATTTGGGCACGCGTTGTTCCGTTACGTACAGTGCAGTGCAATGAAATAAGTAAAGTTGAAAAATAAAAATAGAATTTTTAGCACTGTTGCAAGTCGAGAATCAGGTAGATCGGGTACTACGTTTAATTTTATATCTTTGGTCAACGTGTCTCAAACTAACACGGTTAGGTTAGGTTGCGTTGCTAATTTAAAAACGCTTTAAAATATCAATTGGCGCATTACGTGAAATAATCGAATATTTGTCTTCACTCTTTTTTTGTGTATTTATATTGTATGCATCTGTTCTTTCAGTGATTTTCTGGGGAGCAGACATGTTTTTCGAATTCAATTTTTCGAAATCAATTGTTCGAATTTCAGTTTTTCGAAAGACTAATTTTTCAAAACACTAATTTTTTGAACTAACGAGATACTGTCAGACGTACCAGTTATAGGTTAGGTTAGGTTGTACGTACTGTATACATACTTATATCAATTCTAAAAACTAGTGTTTGGGTCAATTGATGTTCGAAAAATATGTTTTCGACAAATTGAAGTTCGAAAAATTGCATTTCGAAAAATTGATTCGAAAAATTGCAATTTGGTCAATTTGCTTAGACCCGAGATTGTGTACAGGTTCCGATTTTTGGCAACCTGTACAAATTCCTTCTTTACTTTTTTGTAATCACTATAAAACTCTGTACTTTGGGACAACTTTTATAATCATCTGAATATTTGTCTTTACTCATTTTCTGTAATTGTTCATATAAGTTTGTTTTTCGATATAATCTGCGGTTTAAAAAATAAATGTAAGTAACTAATTTTAAGATTTTTTTTTTATACGGCCAAATAAAACAATAAAGGATTGTTTTAGGGGTCATTGAGACGCAGTGGCGTGCACAGAGTTTTTGATCAGGGTAGGCAGTAGGAAAACCTATGATAAAAGTATGAATATATTCTTATTAGATAACCGAGAAAACCATTGTTTTTTAAGTTACTTAAACACGCATTATTTCCTTCACTACAGCAAGTTTCACAGGTTAAAATTGCCATATTTTATCAGATAATTCACAATTAAAGCACGACAAATGTTTTTTAAGAGACAATTCGCATTTTTTAAAGCCAACTGTTTTCCCACTGTTGGAAATAACTGACTATTTTGAGGCAATTGTGTGAAATAGAAATGGATTAGTACCGCGTGCACATTATTAGAGTAGAGTTCAAAAATTTGCGTTTAGAAAAACAGTTGACGTTTTATAAAAAAACAGTTCCTTTTTTAAAAAGAACAAAAAGAGCAAATCAAAGTCTCACTTAGTTATCTAATAATTAGGTCACCTTGTAAAGACGTTTGGAGAATAGCCCAAACTTTCATGAAAAAATCAGATGTGTTCATTAGTTAGTTAGCACGCCACTGAACTGTCACCAAATGTTTACTTTCACAATGTTGATGGCTCGCCGCTCGTCACGAATGTGCCGATGCCTCAAACGCATTACCTGACCTGCCAGTGTGTTCAATCAGTTAGACGAATGCATCACTCTATTTCTACTGTACAAGTCTCTAGTACCTACTTCAAGTACATGTCTTATTATGGTCTCTCCTAATCGAATATCTAGAACTTACTAGATGTTGTGATAATTACGTGGGTTAACAATACTGGAATATAAATAAAAACGTTGGCTTGTTAACCCTTTCCAACAACCATTTTTCAAACTTTTGATGAAACAGAAACGGGGCCTTTTTGGCCCCGAGCTCAATAAGCCAGTTTATCAAAAATCAAGGCTTGTCAACCCCTCATTCTAATTTGTTTGTTTAGAAAAATGATCTAAACGGTGTTAAAAAGAGTAAACAACACGCTTTATACTCAAATCTTAAAGGTAATCGCAAAATAATTAAATATTTTAAATGAAAAAAATTGAAAACAAAAAAAATAAATTGTCAAAAACTTTATGAAATCAAAGTTTATGACAATTTTGTAACAAATCGTAGTTTGAAAAAGTTAATGACACTTTCGGAATTTTTCATGAATTATTTCTACATGAAGCTACAGAAAGTGAGTTAACTGTAAGGTTTATAATGCATTTCCCAAGTAAAATATTTGTGTATTTTTATTTTTTTGATTTATTTTTTTGTGATGAGTAATTTTAGTTAGAAAAAAAGTAAGGCCAACCATTATAATTTTTTTTTATATTTGGATTAAATTTTTTTATATTTTAAATATTGTACGGTTATTTTGAATTATTAATTTTGAAAGCATATTTCATCGCCCTTCAAAAACAGTTTTTAGTTTTCGGATGCGTAATACAGAAATATTCCATTTAATAGGATTTTATTGCAAATCGGAAATATTTAGACCTTTCGAGAAAATAGGTCCGAGACCTGAGGGGTTAATGTCCTTTTAAATGCTACCAAAATATATGTTTACAAGAAAAAATATTATTTAGCCTGTAGGTAATTTTACTTCTTAGGATCAACTGTCGGGTCACCAATTTTCACACAGATGATACGATAGTTGATAAAATTATAAATCTTCGGGACGGGGGGAAGCCGGGGCGGGGGAAGGGAGCCGGGGAAAGTGGATGCGGTAGGGGAACGGGGACGAAAAGGAAAGGACACGCAAGGAGAAGCAATTTCTTTACTTAAGTGGCGTTGCAACGCATGCCGAAACGAAACGAAAGAATTGAAACGTTGCTTGAAATGGATTTAGCCGTGTTTAGTGACCAGATCTGAATAGCCAGGTACTTCCCCACCTTCCTCTTCCCTATCTCCTTCCCCTCCCGACTACCTTCAGCCTCACAACATACCCCAATTGGGGATGCCATAGTCTCACTGGCTCCAGACGGGAGCAGTTGGGACTCTTGTGCGGTATTTCATATAAAAAAAAAATAAAAAAAAAATGCCGGAAACTCACCAGACGGCCGGCGTAGTTCAGCGGTAAGGCTCTTGACTCGCAATCCAAAGGTCGCGGGATCGAATCCCGGCGTGGCAAATATATTTTATTTGATAAATTTGTGTTAATTCAAACAATCAATTCATTAAAAATATTAAATAGTACATTTGCGACACGTTCCAGAGTGGAAGATACTCTCAGTATCGCCTCTCAGTCTGGTTAAGGACCACCATTAAAACGATACATACAAATTGAGACCAGATCTGAATAGCAGGGTATTTCCTTACCTTCCTCTTCCCTATCTCCTTCCCCTCCCCTCACTACCTTCAGCTTCACAACATACCCCAATTGGGAATTCCATAGTCTCACTGGCTCCAGACGGGAGCGAATATTTTTTCATTGCAGTATAGATACACACTGATCTCTAATTTAGAATTCCAAGTAGGTATATCATTATTATACCTTTGCAATTTTGTGTTAACATAATGAAGAATAACATTATTGTAATAAAATATAAAGCAGAGTTTAGAAATTGCTCACATTTATATAATATTAGCTTAAGAACCTATCGTTGTCTGGGCTTTAGATCATGTCTCTAATTTTACATCTGAATATATTTAACTCATTCAGATCTACCATTCATGATTCTTCCTTTCTACCCACTTTTAAATTAAATGAATGACAATCACTTTGTAAAAGACAATTTAATTAAATCAAATCATTAAGTAGGTACCTTAACAACATTGTTCGATTTAAATTTTTTTTTTAGAACAAAAAATGTTTTTTTTAAATTGTGTACAGTGTTTTGTATTTTCAGTGTCATTGCACTTTAAAAGAATACTTGACAGGTAAATCATTGATGTTGCCAGCCTACAAATTTTGTTGATTCATTTTTTATATTTTCTACTCCTATTTGACAGACAAAACAGACTGTCTAATTTAAAAAAAAAAGTATCCAATAAATCAGTTAATAGAAGAGTCATCCCAAAACAACGGGATCCCACGCAAGCCTCGCAGATTCGGTACACCATTGCATTCAAACCATAGCCCCGAATCAGACAGCCTGAACTAAGCTTGACAATCTTTAACTTTATACTGGATAAAGCAAACAGTTATAATAATATATCCAGTACCTACGTAAACCTCAATGTGATCTATTCTATAATCACGAAGTACTTTTAATTAAATCATCCACAAACGCAACTCGAATCACAGCCCCGAACCTAAGGCAGTCTACTTTATGGTGACCGGCCAACTCGGAATGAAACCAACTCAGAACCATCTCAGATAAGTCATTTAGAGTGATAAAAAAATATAAATAAAAAATTGGTTAAATAGGTTAAGTTAGGTTAGGGTTATCGGCTAATTTAAAATTATTTTTTTATCACTCTAAATGACTTATCTGAGATGGTTCTGAGTTGGTTTCATTCCGAGTTGGCATGGAACCCTACTTTATACCTTTAGATTGACTGGCAGACTTTAAATTGGGTATAACAAACAAAATCTACATAATAATAATGCTTCCATTACATACAATCTGTTTTATAAACAGTCTATTTTTTAACTTATTCAAAAGCATAATTCAAATCACAACCACGAACCTAGGGCAGACTGCACTACTCTGAATAGATTTTGTAAAGAAAAAAAGTACCTACTCATAATCTGCCAGACTTTAAAATGGATAAATTAAACAATAATATTTCTTCAAATACATCAAACTTATTTTCGGCACCATTTTAAAACAAAATTAATAAACACTTTGGACCAGTTGTTTCATCGAATTTAATCAATTCATCAAATTTCAAAGCTAATTTTGAAGTTCTTAATAAGTTCTATTCGATTTCTGTTATTTCATTTCGTTGTTTTTTGGGTCAGTTGCTTCACAAAACTGAAACAACATGACAACTTGAATTTTTCTGTTTAAAATATCAACATTTTTCATGAGCAATGCCTACTTCATCAGGGTTTACTGAAACTAATCACAACAATTATAGATTTAAAGATGACCCTTTGTTAGATTTGTCCCCTTTGTAAATCACGCCCTATTGACCCCCCACCCCCCTCCTCGCACAACCCTTCCCTCTCCACCCATCCATTCTCATTTTTAAGTCTGTTGTTGTACTTAATTTTAAGTAAACCCTGACGAAATAAGCATTGCTTAAGACACAAGTTGGTTTTTACATTATAAAAATGGTTTAAACTAAGTTTTGTATTTATTTTTATTTTAGTGATTTTATAAAATAATTGTACAAAATTTAATGGTGAATTTTAGTATAGATATTGTATTTCTTAGTCCTCCTCACTAGGGGGTCCTGTGCCGAGGCGGATTAAAATTATTTAAATATAGTCTATTTGTCTTCTGTGTCGTTTTTAGTGTCTTCATTAGGGTTTTTTCATTGACCTCTTCCAGCCATATTGTTATTCTTTATTTATACTCATTCGATTTTTTTATGTCTTGGGGAAAGATGTTATGGAGTTTTTTCTCTGTTCGAATGTGGTTTTATAACTTGGAATATTTTTTATTCGATCTATTGTTATGCATACATGGTCTAGTAGAGGATTCAGTATTTTTGATTATTGTATTTTTCAATAATATATTTTGCCATAGGTATATTTGTTGTACATTTCGTACGTCAAAAATAATTCAAATTTCAATTGAAGGTGTTCTAATGGGTACTTTCAGTGTGGTCTTTATGATTCCTTTTTGAATTGTATTCGGGCTGTGTAAGTAATTATATGCAGCAGATCCCCATCCTATGATTCCATATTCAATTCGTGAATGACACAACGCGTAGCAGATCTTTTGAGACGTTGATATTGACGTGATAACGACTTATAAATATAAGTCTTATGAACGCCGGCTGCACTCACGAAAAAGCATGACTCATTGTCACGTTCCGCCTGAGCCGAGCGTGCAAGCGAGAGCCGGAACAAGCGTTCGGCCTAAGCGTTCGGCTTGTGACGCATCTATCTCTCTTCTACTCTATCGTTATTATATGACCTTATCACATAAAATTATCGTCCGTAAACCGACTTTACAGATAACCAATTTTTTACCACATTTCTTAGATTTTTAAGAAATATGTAAGGCTTGTAAGTTTTTGCGTAATACCTTTGATGTGTCCCATCTAAGATTTTCATCACTTTTTACTCCAAGATATTTTATGTTTTTTCTATAACTGGGCAGTGACATTGAACATTATGTCTGTGGCATTTGTTTAATTTTAGTTCTAGTGATTTTACTGGTCGGCTTCTTGAGTTCATTGAAAATGTTATATATTAAGTTTTGCGTATATTAAGGGTGAGTCAATTGATTTTAAGCCAATTTTGAAGTGCACAAAGCCCTTGTTCAGCCACATTAAATGGGTCCTTCCAATTTATCCGATCCAAGTGTTTATTAAATAAAGTAAACAAGTATCTGTTTCATAGGGAATTAATTTTTTATAGCCCATCTAAAAACTTAATTCAAATTACAGATGGCCCCGAACTTAAGGCAGCCTCAACTACACCGGACAGTCTTAATCAGTACCTTTACCTACCTTTAGACTGGACACTGGGCACTGGGCAGGCAACAAGTAACAGGTAGTAAGTAAGTGGTAAGTAACTAGTAGGTAAGGAGTGACGAGTAGGTACTGGGTACAGGTAAGACAAACTGGTCGCCGCATGCCGGTAGGCCTCTCTGTTCCGTGGCTCAGTCAAAAGTGGGTCACGGTATATATACCCAAGTTCAAGGCATCACTCTCTTCAATACCCGTCCGACCATCGTCTGTTACTAACGTGCCATTAACAGCACATAGAAAGAGCTTTCACCGTTCTCGAATATCTTTCCAATAGAGTTGGAGATTTTAGTTTTTCGCGAGTGATTTTTGTGAAGTGAAGTTTAAACGAAGCAAGGTAAGATTTTAAATACTTTTATTTTATGTGTTGTATATATTATTTTGACTTTAATCGAAACAGTAAACGTGGCTCTTTTCGTGTGAGATCCTTTAATTTAAATACAGATAGTGAGATTGGTGATGGTGACGAAATAATACGGTTAGATTTCTCGTTTGGAAATCGAATTATAAATTTCTTTTAAATAAAATACCTTCTTACATCGCCTTGAAGCTTTTCCATGAGCGTTGTTTAATTTTGTTTTTCTATCATCATCAGATTTTTAACCAAATCATCATATGCTTGTTCATGATGACCATTTTTTGACATCCCTATCATTGTTCTGGACGAATTCAGCATTTCATATTATTCATCATTAAAAAAAAATTTTTTGAGTAAAATATTTGTAAAGTTATTTTACCCAACGCATTTAGCCAGTTTTGAACATTTTTCACCTAGATAAGTTTTTAGATTTTGTGATTATTACACGTCTGCCCTGATGACAGACACTGTAACACTGTCCGAAACGTTGGCTAAAGAAGGAGGTAGCGCAAGTGGCATAACACCCCAAAAACAAATAACGGAAATTTTTCACCTAATTAAGAATATTGATTTAGTCCGCCGACTGTTGGCCCCCCGAAATAATATTTTTTTGTGCTTTATTTAGCAATTTCAAAACTAAAATCGACTTTTATAACAAGTTGGTATGGATATCAAACGAATTTACTTACAGTGTCGATTTTTTATACGCTGGTATATGCAGTATAAAGACAGGTAGTTTTATCTTTGACGCATTTTAATGAAAACATATTTTATACTTCTGTTATTCGGTGGTGCATCCTTTCTGCACATCTCTTCGGGACAATTATTTATGTTTTGTGTAATTAGGGGTATGGGGGCTCCATCGAAGCCAGAGTTAAGTTAGCCTCTCAGAAACTGGGCGTACTGTACAGGCCCCGCAGATACTTTAATAGTACACATCTGCTTACCCTGAACAAATCGCAAGTGCGCCCCACGATGGAATTTGGCAGCCACCTCTGGTCTGGAGCTCCAAAGTACTTGAAAAATACCAGAATGCAGAAACGGGCAGTCCGTTTGATGGATTCTCCCACCTTAACGAACGGATTGCAATCTTTAGAGCACAGGCGTCGGGTGGGAATGCTATCCCTATTCTACCGGTATTTCAATGGAAGATGCTCTGAGGAACTAGCGTCATTGATCCCTTCGGCACCGGTGCATAGTCGGGAGACACGCCAAACACGCGCCCAACATATGTACACGGTTGACATTTTTTACACGAGAACGGGTAGTTTTTTCGACTCGTTCTTGAGTTCAACAGCTCGGCTATGGAACGATTTAATGGCTTCTGTATTTCCTCCCTCCTACAACGTGGGTCTCTTCAAGACCAATGTTCATTTCTTCCTCTCCTCAAAAAGACCCTCCACACAACATTCCAGATGACATAGGCCCTGAGGGAAATTATTTTCCTCAGGGCCTCCTGTGTGGAGTTAACGTAAAAAAAATGTAGGTATACCGTATTTTCCGTAAACCGACTGCATATTGCATAAAAGTACGCCGGGGAATCAACTGATATAGAATCACGATTATAAAACAATTGTTCTGCTCTTCTAATTGTGAAGTTCTAAGAAATTTAGTGTGGTTTCTGTAAATTTGATGTGCGATTTGAATGGATCCCAAAGTACATTGTTCTCTGTAATATATTATTATAATGTATTTGTATTTTAATGTGAAGACGTTTGAAAGTGAGAAAGTCCGGTTGGCAAATATGTGAATAATGCACCACAGTGCTTTCACTTATCAATACAATGGCACATGGCTCCACGCTAATTTGCGCCATACTTAATCACCTACCTGCTTGGTGACTAACTGGAAATATGTGTTGGTTATCTTCAACTATTCTAAGAAATTCAAAGAATATTAACGGGATCATCAAGATACAAAGAATCTGTATTTTGGGAATAATTTACTGCCGCCCCGGGGACATTGGATAACCAACACACCTGACATAGGTGACCCCAAGTGGTTCGCTACGTTTGGTGATTTAGCAGGGGTGCCCGGGTTCATGGGATGAGGTTTGTCTAGGTCTTGGAAGTGGATGACCAGGACACCAGTTGAACCAGATGAACCCCAGTTCCTACCCACCCCTAAAACTCTTTTCCTTCCCAGAACTCTCTTCCCCTTCCTTTCCTTAAAAAAAACTTTCCACACAGCATCCCCAAAGATGACATAGGCCCTGTGGGAAATTGTTTTCCTTAGGGCCTCTATGTGGAGCTCATCTAAAAAAGGCGTCCCAAGTGGTTCGCTACGTTCGGTGACTTGTAAGGGTGCCCGGGTTCATGGCTTGAGGTTTGTCCAGGTCTTGGCGACGAATGCATTTTCCCACCTACTGCGTGAGAGACTGGTTGACGGTGACCTAACCTAGACCTATCCAGCCTGACACTCTCGACCCATCGCCTTGTATCGAAGTGGGAGGGATGAATTCATACGGACTTCACTCCTAGAAACATAGACCCCCAGATTCCTAACCACCCCTCATAGCGTTTTTATTACCAGAACTTCCTTTCCTTTCTTTTCCTATAAAGACCCTCCACATAGCATATCCAAAGATAACATCCGCCTCCTGTGTGGAGCTAATGTAAAAAAAGAGAAACAATAAGAGTTTGAAAAGGTCGTACGTGCCGTTCTGAGTATCTTTGGTTGTTGACTTGGTCGTGCCTTGTGCGATAAGCCATGGT
Organism: Glyphotaelius pellucidus; assembly: GCA_936435175.1. Lineage (NCBI taxonomy): Eukaryota > Metazoa > Arthropoda > Insecta > Trichoptera > Limnephilidae > Glyphotaelius > Glyphotaelius pellucidus. The sequence goes on from OW386548.1 coordinate 35,098,388, forward strand.
TCATTACCTTTACAACGCATCAGCACCTAGTGTTGTTTCTGTCACAAATACTTATTTCCGGAAACCTGTTAAACGTCTTCATAAATTAACATTCGCTTGCGAAGAAAGTAATTATTGAATATTTTTTTGAAAAAATATGCAAGTTAAATGTAGCGTGTTCTTGGATCACAATGGGGTATCTGGATCTTGAATAATATGCAATTCAGTTCAGTTTGGGAGGCAAATATGGGTACCGCCACCCCGAGACCATTTTTTGGATAACCAACGCCCCTGTCCTGGGTCCCCTTAAAAGGTTCGCTACCTTTGATGATTTGGCAGGGGTGTCCGGGTTCGTGGGGTTAGGTTTGTCTGGATTTGCAACGATTGGTTTGGCGGCGGATGCGTCTGCTATCAACTGCGTGGCAGGTCGGATCGAGAGACTGGTTGATCTTTTGACCTCTCCAGCTGAACTCTCTCGAAACATCGCCTCGCATCGCAGTGGGAAGGACAGATTCACAAGTCTGTCACTCTTGGACACACTGGCCCCAGATTCTTACACCCCTCATACATTTTTCCTCACCAGAACTTTCCCTCCTTCCTTCCCTAAAAATACCATCCACACAGTATTCCCAAAGATGACGTGGGCTCTGAGGGGTATGTCAAGGCCTCCCGTTCAGAGCTAATATAAAAAAAAATACACTAAACCTGGTAATCTTTCGTGTTTCCTCAAAGTAATTAATAGATATTTATATACCAGTTACTTTATCTTAGATGTTAGATGCAATAATTACTGCAATTCTGATAATGTTGTTTGAATTATAGATTGCTTTAATTGAGTTGTAGCAGTAAGCATATAGTATTATACAGTGTACACCTACTGTATTGATAGACTATATAGAAGGAAGCAGCGATCACATTCCTGGTGGCACCGGTTCGAATCCCGTCTGAGCATCCGTTATGGACTTATATGATGACCATAGATATTTTCTTTGATCAACTAAGTACCTGCATAGCATTGGTACAGATTGCAGCCTCCCATAGGCGTAATAACGGTTCGAATCAATCCAAAGTAGCTACAGAATCAGGTTGTTCCCTCTTCTATTGGTTAGTAAGACATGCGGTAAAAGAACATAACAGGAAATTAAAAAAATAAGGTGACCCGGCAATTATTGATCTCACCACAGTTGTCTCACCGAAATGATTTTTGAATATTTATTATAAAAACTCCAATTTTTTGTTCACTATTTACCAATTTCAAACCTAAAAACTATTTATTCGTTTCCATATTGCATTAATTAAAGCAAGCAATTAATTCATCTTAATATTTTAATGTAAAACTTATAAAAAGCGTTTTCCTTAAAATAATTAAACTCGCGCCATCTATGAAAGAGTAGATTTTGAATTCTTAAGTATCACCTCAAATAACTGTTGGCCAATACCTAAAGTTATACTATTTTAAAATGATTTAACCACAATAATATCAAGTGCACACGAATGGCAATATTTTATTTGATTTTCAATGCAAAAATATAAAATACACCTTTATATTGCAGCGTTCATAAGCGTAATTGCCCATTGCCCACTCTCCGATACAACGATTTCACTCCATGGGAAATCAGTACTTGGGTGATGTTGACATATTTAACTTCAACTTGGCGAGTTTTGTTGATAATATAAAATATTTATTCCAACTATACCTAAACACATCTTGTATTTTTTAAACGTCTCAAATCACTGTATTTTTTCTGTTTCTACTCTTGTATTTTTTTACCTTGTGTGTATTTTTTATCTTATGTAATTTTATTTTTATTTTCTTTCTTAAGTTTGAAAATTATCTGTCGTATTAAAATTGTACCACCTATCAAGTAAAAGCCCTCTGGGCGTTAAATAAATAAATAAATTTGGGTTTTGCATAGAACCGCTCGTTGAAATAATTTACTAGGAAAATATTTTTTCTACTCTGCCAAACGTTAATTTCTAAATCTCTACATACTATAAATTAAATTCCTCCGCCGCGTCTGTCTCTCTGTCTGCCTGTTCGCGATAAACTCAAAAACTACTGAACGGATTTTCATTCGGTTTTAACCAATAGATAGAGTGATTCACGAGGAAGGTTTAGGTATATAATTTGTCAAAGTTTTGCGTAAATTGGTTGAAATGTATTATATATTAGTGAGAATGTCTGTATGTGGTGGACGAGCGGGCAGGCAAGAGGGCGGTGTGGATTTAATTTTATGCAAAGGTAGGTCACTGTCTACATTTGATTTCGAAAACTCTGTGTAAAGCATCGCCGGGGACTTCAGTTAATAATAATTAAATCATTTGAAGTACATGTACACACATAATTGCATATTATTTATTCTGGAAAACATTTGTCACATTTCCGAACATTTGTAAGTCCTGTAAGTTTTACATGATACTAACTTACACTTAACCTGTATGTAAAGACAGGGGAACTATGTCGTCACTCGGTTGGGCAGCGTTGTGAGGCGGGTTAAGGCAGGGGCTGTAGGAAGAAATTTATTAATGCGGGGCTTGAAGAGGTCCGGATTATATGAAGGAGGAAAACAGATGCCGGTAGTTTGTTTTACCGCCAGTTTTGAAAATCAGTTAAGTAAATACTGAAATGAATCTACATTATAATACTCATGTACAAGCTGTTAAAAGAATACAAAACATATTCTTACATTTACTTAATTTTAAAATGGGTGTTCCAGGAATTATTTTGAAATATAACACTGTTAAATGATATGAATATGCTCAAATTATCAGACAGAAGAATTTTCACTGACTTGGTATTTCTATATAAAATTGTAAATGATTTAGTTGATAGTCCGGTATTGCTTGAACTTATAAACTTTCGTAAGTCAGGATTTATATCAGTGCAGAAATTCTGGGACAAATTAACATATGTGTTCCTCTTTGCCCAAAATACTAATGGAGGGAAATAATTGTATCAAGTCAGTGGACATCTTCAATTTATCTTCAAATAAATATAAAATATTGTTACTGAGGCAGTTCATTTATGTACATTGTAGGTTATCCACCAATGGTACGCGCCCGCGGAGGTGGTTATCCACCAATGGTACACCCGCCCTGGTATAAGTAACAGATGGTTACTCCTTCAAGGCTCTCGCAAGGACTCTATTTTTTTCGAAAGAACGAAGCTACATTTAGTTTTGAACGAATCTAGACCTCCAATGTCCCTGCATACAGTGTAAGTCAGCAGTATGCAAGTGCTTATATAATAAACTTAAAACAATGGTGTTAGTAAAACATATATAGGGGCATGGAAAGATGATAAAAAACAAAACGAAGGACGCTCGCGGGGGATTGTATCTTGCGTATACTGTAAGAACCTGCAAGAAAGAGAAGAGAAAAACATGTTTAGATTAAATAAAAATGGCCCTGCAGTCTGAAAGGGTTCCCTCTCTCGTCGTCTGGCAGTACTAGCAAGAATGTTTGTGGCGTTAATCAAACCTTAACGAGACAGGGCTTCCGCGCCCCTTAGCCAGTTCCTCGGTTCATTTATGTATAATCAATACTTATATTTTTTACTATTCATATTAAAAGCCCCAAAAAATGGCGTTAATAAATAAAGTAATTTGTTGCAATATGGACGGCCGTTAACGTGATCTTGGTCATTAAGCTCTGCGCATATATCACAGTTGACTGCAGGACGCTAGACGCGAGCCGTGGTCACGTATTTCGGGAATGGCTTAAAGAAAACAACAATTATTAATTAATAGATATTATAAATCATCGATGGCCGACTGTAACACTGTCGTGAGGTGTCGGGCGAGGAAGGTTTTGGTGTCGTGTCACACGCAGCCGTGCTCCTAGAGCCGTATCCAGTCACTGTGCGCGCGGCGCTTGGCGGCGATTTCACCAGCTACATAACTAACTAACGAGAGTTTATATTAACTAAATCGATAAATTAGTTAGTTTTTCTTATGTTTACATTAATAAATTAGACGTCTGCTGATACTAGGAAGCTAATGACAACGATTTTATGCTTGTAGTAAGTGTATCAGAATTGGTTAGGTCTGCCTGTGTATCAGAAATATGGCATCCAAAAGATTGGGTGTCTTGTATGGAGCTAGCAGATTCTTCATTAATGACCAGCTGCTAATCCTGTACAAATCTCAAGTTCGTCCATAAATTGAATTTAGGAACCAGCTCTGGGTCGGAGCCCCTAAATATTTGATAAACCTACTTGATTCTGGCCAAAGTAGGGCCTACCGTCTAATTAACAATGCGATGTTAACAGACCGCTTGATATCTTTGCACAGACACAATGTAGGCATGCCGAGTCTGTTTTACAGGTATTTTAATGGAGCCTGCTCTAAGGAGCAGCATTGATCCCCGGTGAACTGTGCACGTGCGTGAAACTTGACGGACACGAGGGTGGCTTCGCGAGAACGGATCGTTTTTTCGACACGTTTTGTGTAAGTCGGCTCGTATGTGGAACAAACTACTAGTATCTGTTTTTCCTCCTTCGTTTAATCTGGGACTCTTCAAGAACCGCATTAATAAATACCTTCCTAGAAGTTGTACAACCACTGCCCAACCGAGTGGCGACATAGTTGTCTTTTCATCTGCATAGACTGGAGCGCTCTTACGAGGTGTCACATAATTTTTTTTTAAAAGATTTGGTTGTCTGAAAAGTCGGTTTACGGACGTTAATTTTACGTGATAACGTCACGAGTCGAACGCTTAAGCCGAACGTTTAGGCCGATCGTGCCTCTCTGTCGCTTGTTCCGCGCTCTCGCCGAACGCTTAGGCCGGACGCTTGTTCCGCGCCCTCACTGCGCCCTCACGCGCCTGTTCACTTGTACGCCCGGCTCAGGCGGAACGTGACAACGTGACAATGAGTCATGCTTTATCGTGAATGCGGCCGGCGTTCATCGATTTATAAGACGTTATTACGTCAAAAACGAGTGTTGGTTACAGCAAGTTACGCGCAAGTTAGTATGTTGTAAAACTTACAGGAGACAAGACTTACAAATGATCGCAATCAAAACAGATTTTAAATGAATTATTTGATAAAAGTTTTTCATTGTAATGTGGATTCTGAACAAGAGTTTCAACTGATTCGTACTGATCACGACCAGTGGGACTATCCCCACATGGAGTACGTCATGAGGCTGCAGGGAGGGGAAAGAGATAGAATGAGGAAGTGGGGAAGCAACTGAATGATTTTGTTTTAAATTCGTACGTACTGATTTTAAAAGGCTTATTTTTAAATATTTCCGATCCTAAATACTAGGTTCAGAAAAAAAATGGCAGTTCAAAGTGAAATCGGTTGACATATTATTAAAATTAATGCATTTCATCGATTTGAATCGACATTTTCTAAAATGGATAGCAACTTTCTTATTAACATAATGAGCAAATTGCTTGACAAAAGAACGACTTAAAATGTTGCAAATCCGCAATACCTACTTATTTTTATGAAAAGTTGGCCTTTTTAGCATAAGCGTGTATCAATATAATGATCATGATAGCTAATGGAAACACGACTTAGCACTGAATGTATTCATTAATATATCATTAATTATGAATACAATTAATAATGAATGAAGCGTTGTGATAGATATATTTATAAAGAGCCTTGTATAAATTAAAAACATGTTCTAATTTATAAACTACTACCCGCGGCTTCGCTCGCATGGTATTAGGGGGAAATTACTGTAGCGCTTGCACTTATCAATTATCCCCCCCTTCGAGATTGATTTATTGACGAATCACATATCACAGTCATCTTCACTCCTTTGCGCCCCGCTATAGTTGGTTTGTACCCCTCTCCTCTCTGTTCTCGTCTACTAATATTCATCCGTGTATGGCCACAACATTTTTCTTCCGAATCGTTATACACAACACGTCTATAGATTCATTTTTTGATCACATGCTTTGAATATGGCGCATGGTCTTATTGACCCCATTCCCTTACAATTCAAAAGCCATAGAATCAGAATTGAGGAAGACGGCAATTCGTTTTCACTTTTCAGCTTATTAAAAGGTCGGTCAACTCGTGGCCTAAAGTGCCGTGGACTTGTCAATCCGCGAATTCCTTCAGCCGTGGGAGTCCTGTTACTTGACACGAATACCCAGCGACACGGTCACCTGGGTTGCCAGGTAAGGCACGCGATAAGATTGAGTTGTAGGTACCTATTTATTATCACAAAATTTATGGCACGTGCGTTACGACTTGACCCGGATAACTTTGCAGTCGGTGGAGTTGTCACCGTGTTTTTTAGGAAATCCCTAGTCAAAGTGATTCTATGTAGTACCAGTAGGTAAAACTTCTCTAAAAATAATATATGAATCGTTTTCTCATGAAAAACAATTGTAGGGTAGCATTACAAATGTTGTACCATAGTCAGTGGCAGCTAGACTTTTAAGTGTGCTAAGATTGAAAATTACGACCTTAAAAGAGATTTTGTAACTTTAATTTTTTTCTTCATAATTTCTAAAGAACGTTGGGGTTAACCTAACGGAAAAATTTGTGTTTTTTTTTACTTCAGCTTCACACAGGAGACCCTGAGTAGGGACTATGTCATCTTTGGAGATGCTGTGTGTAGGGTCTTTTAAAGCAAAGGATCGAAAGGAAGTTTTTTTAGTGGAAAAAAGGTTTTAATCAAAGGTTTTTAATCAAAGTGTCATCTTGACATTTTCACAGGCGTTCTGAGGATGGGAGTCGAAATATCTCATATATAAATTGATGACATCAGTTTCCATTCGAATCACTATAAATCAAAACTAGCAGTGCATCTTATCATAAATACCAAAACAATAAATATTATTTTATCAGATGGTCAAAATATTTCCGCTTTGCAATAAATTCAAATTAATGGAAAATTTCTGAACGCGTACGAAAACTAAAAACTGTTTTTGAAAGGTGATACGCTTAAATATAAATATTTTAACTACAAACATAATATTTTTTCTGGCTACAATTACTGATAACGAAAAAAAAAACATGCAAATATTTTGTAAGGCAAATGTATTCATTATTAACGTTATCGACTGCTCACTTTTTTGTCATTTCATATAAAAATAATTAATTAAAAAAATCCGAAATTTCATAAACTTTTAAAAATTATTTTGGGAAACTTTGATATCGTAAATGTGAACATTTTAATAATTTTGCGTTTAATTTTTAGATTTGAATATAAAGCGTGGTGTTTTCTACCGTTTAGATCATATTTCTAACTATCATAGTATGGCTGAACAACCTTAAAACATTACTAAAGTTAAATTTTACCGATTGGTATCCCTGAGAGTCGCTCTCCGGTCCAGTGCATGATATTGCAAATTCATTCTGGTTCCCGCGTCCGCTCAGTTCGGCTGTTTTAAATTCCCTCTCTTGTCACCCTCTAGTTGTTACGATTTTAATTTTGTATCAAGTTATTATAAAGTATAACGTTACTTGTAAATATATTTGACCCGCATAATCAAGAGTTTTTATTGGCAAATTTCCCCTACACGCGCATCTCAGTTTACAGTGCTCGGAAAGGCTATAAGCTGCAAATCCAAATCAGGATAAAAATACATAATTCACCAACTTTCCAAAATACGTAAGGGAGACAAAACTATTTCTATGAGTTCCTTAATTCCTATATTAAGCAAGGTTCTTGAAAAAATTGTCTTTGATCAATTGTACTCGACTATTTCGACAATCATTTCGCCGAATCAGCACGGATTTATGAAAGGTAGGTCTACAACATCCAACCTCGCCCTTTTCATTAACTTCTTGCATAGCAAGATGGATGATAAGGAGCAGGTTGATACTATGTATACAGACTTTTCGAAAGCCTTTGACCGCGTAATTCACTCAATTCTTTTAAAAAAACTCATCCTACTCGGTATACATGGCGACCTGTTTAGATGGATTAAGTCCTATATTAGTAATCGCAATCAGGTAATATTAATCAACGGTGTCTTTTCAAAATTTATAGCGGTAATATCTGGAGTCCCGCAAGGTTCCCACCTAGGTCCGCCCTTGTTCAACATCTATATAAACGATATTGGATCATGTTTTCAAAATTCCAAATATGTACTTTACGCTGACGACATGAAAATATACAAAGTTGTGCATTCTCTCTCTGACTGTGAAGCGTTACAAAGTGATCTAGATAGGCTTTGCAAGTATTGCAAAGTTAACTGTTTAGATATTAATGTTTCCAAATGTCACACTATGACATTCACTAGAAATAAACATATATTTAAGTATTCTTATTCACTCAATAATGAACCTGTCAACTCTAAAACGGAATGTAAAGATCTTGGCGTTTACCTTGACAGCAAACTTATATTTAATAAGCACCAATGTGCTCGAGTCAATACTCGATCGTTAACAGGTCATATAAAATGCTTGGTTTTGTTCTTCGAATAAGTAAAGTGTTCAGTAACCCGCGTACAATAGTATTGTTATATTTTGCATTAGTCAGATGTACACTGGAATTTGCCTCGCCAATTTGGAACCCGCAGTACAAAGTATACATAGATAGCATAGAACAAATTCAAAACAAATTTAAAAAATATCTAACCCTCAAATTCAACAATAACCTCGACTGCACATTTCAAACTTTGCAACAAAGACGAGCAATAGCTGACTTGACATTCATACACAAAATTTTAAATAATAACATTGACTGTACTGAACTTCTTTCCCTAGTTAATTTTAATATACCAGTAAGACGCACACGCCATACAGAACTATTTCACACGCTCAATTACAAGACAAATGCAGCAGCTAATTCGCCAATCAATCGTGCTCTTATACGTTTAATACCATCTGTCTAAATTCTAACATTGACATTTTCTTCGATTCACTGCCCAAATTTAAAAAGAGCATCATGTCAATGATATAAATTTGTTCAATGCGCATACATACATACATACTCACACATACACACATACTCACACATACACACACACACCTACCCACTACGCACATCACCCGGTAATTTACTTAATATACATAGACACTACAAAGAAACATTTCATAGGTACCCATCATGAAATGTACTTAATAATTGTAAATTGTTTCACCATTGTAACTAATGTACTGTTTGTTTCTGTTTATCAATAAAATAAAAATAAAATAAAAAATAAAATTTAAAAAAATGAGATCTATATGAGTTGTTCCGAAAAGCGAACATATTAGCCTGGGGGGTTAAGAAATCTAATCAAAAAGATTTGAACAGTCGAAAAACAAAACAAAAATTGCGTATTTAGTTCCCCTTCTGGTCACCTGAAATGAAATCAATGTCATGCAGTAATATTTTCCATAGATTATTTATTAGGTAGATAGTTACCTACCGAATTAGTATAGATTGAAAAAATAATTAAAAAACAGTGACATACAAAAATAAGACAGGTAAGTAGGTACTTGTCAAACTAGTGATGGGGCAAAACATTGTTAATGAACTGTAGCTCGGCAAGTTCACGGTGACCCGGTTGCGGCAGATTGCTTATTCCGTGACACACATTTAGTATGGCCAAAGTCACCGTTACTCGCAGCTCCTCTGAGTTGTAAATTTCTTATTTAATTATCACGTTATACGACTTTAAATTGTCTTAAATCATCAGCATTATGTGCGAGCGCAGTGGGAAGTGTTTTTTTGACATGAATTTAATAACCTCTAAAATTGAACGTTACGAAAAATACAGTTTCTTTGGCTTAAAGTACAGCGTACTCTGTTGAAACAAAATCTATAATTTTTTTATTGGTTTTAAATAGCATTATAAACACATTTTAATGGAAAAATACATGATACATTAAAGCCGGGTACTTTATTCAATGTTTTAGAAAGTAGGCATTATTTTTAAAATAAGCAAAAAATTAAGATAATGCAATAAGTTATTTGAAACATTGCACTAAGTTTTCTACCATACTTTCCTCGCCGAAGGCCCGTTGCAAGCGTTTAAAAAGAAGAAAAGGGGAGATATTTTAATATGAATATTAGTGTTAATATTAAAAACGATAATAATTAAGCAAAAATTGTGAAAATATTTAATAAAACAAGAGTCGTTTAAAATAGAGCAAAAATCTCGTGGGAAATGTCTTAAAGAAACATTGTGAATTTTTTCATACATATAACTTGTAAAATAACAGAAAAAACGTGTTTTTAATAATTTTCAGAGCAGACTTTGTGATTTTTTTTCTATGAAGGGAATTTCATATAATACCATTTCGGCGTGTCAGATGTATAGATATTATTTTAATAAATAATATATATTTCTTCAAAATAGGCATATTTACTTTGGGGTGTCATCATTAATTTTATGAAAAACAAATACCTTTGTATAACACCACTTTTTTATTAACAATATCAACATGTTTCATCAACACGTAGTTGACAAGAATAATAATTGGAGAAAAATTGTATTTTTAAATAATAACACTTCAAATTTGATAATTAAAAACATGCCAGATAATATCCAACCAGCTTTTTACGCCAATAACAAATTAAAAAATTATATATTAAATAACAAGGACAAAGGTGTGTTTTTGAACAAATCTGGGGTTTATAAATTAATTTGTAATGATTGTAACTTTTTTTATATTGGGAAGACTTCTAGAAATTTTAACATTAGAGTTAAGGAACATCTAAGATGTTTAAATAATAATAATTATTCAGAATTTGCAAACCACATTTTGGAAACAGGTCATTCTTTTGATATTAATAAAGGTTTAAAAATTTTACACACTAACACAACGGGTATACAATTAGATAATTTAGAAATTTTAGAAATTAGAAAAAGTGTTAATAGTAAATTAAATATTATAAATAACCAAACGTTTTTTAAAAATAGCCATCTTTTAAATTTATTTTCGTATTAATACTTATACTTATAATAATTTATTTTGTTATTTAGACTTCTTGTTTTCCTTTTACAAGATTTTTTATTATGTTAATGTAATTTTTTACCCATTCTAAAATAATTTTTATATTTTATTTTATATAATTGTTTTTTATGATATATTTTAGGTAATTAATCACCTCTCCTTTCTAATATTTTGTCTATGTTCTAATTAGTCTATACTTGTTTGTCTTTTGTTATTTATTATTGACTTATTATCCTGACGAAGAAAACATAGTTTTCGAAACATGTTGATATTGTTAATAAAAAAGTGGTGTTATACAAAGGTATTTGTTTTTCATAAAATTAATAATATATATTTTCATAAAAACTTAAAAGCTTAAAGTTTCAAGAGAAATATTTTATAAAACTGTAGCAATTCGGAATGCGGTAATTAAAAAAAAAAACATTCTCACGGCATCCCTACAGCTATTAATACATTTTGTATATTAAAAAGTTACATCAAGTCTCTTTCGCAAAAATTACATGTTTTTTTAATTCAGAATTATAGAAGCAGACAGTTATTTAATGGTATTTTTTACCGATTTGAAAACTGGTTTATTTTATTCATCTTCACGAAGCAATTCATAAACATTATTATATCAAGCCGTACTATCAGTTGTTACGCTTCTATATTATGTATTGCTTCTATATATTTTATATTATGTAGGAGAAGATAGCTGGAACCAGTGACGTAATTACCAAATATTTGAACATCTACTATAACTTTTTTTATAACATGCACCTGGTGCATTTTTGTGCTTTACCATGATTACAATGTATTCAATGTATGGTTTAAAATACATACCAATTAACTACAAACACATTGTTTTTAATCGTAATAAAAACGGCTTATTTTAAAACCTTTCAAAATTTGAGCATATTCTGTCAGGAGATAAAAATACTTCCACTTTGCAATAAAATCCAAATAAATGGCGTATTCGTGAACGTATCCGAAAACTAAAAACTGTTTTCAAAGGTGATGAAATACGCTTTCAAATTTTATTATTGAAAATAAATAATTATTTTTAATATAAAATGTTTAAATGCAAACTTTAAAAAGTTTTTAAAATGACTCATCCTACGTTTTTTTCTAACCTAAATTACTTGTAACTAAAAATAAATTAAAAAAAAACATACATATTTTATTAGACAAATGAATTATTAACGTTATTGTTACCTCACTTTTTTATGGTTTCATATAAAAATAATTCTTAAAAAATTTACCAAGTTTCATCCACGGTTTTATTTTCAAATTGCGGTCTGAAACTTTGGTTTCATAAAGGTGCGCATTTTAATTATTTTGTGGTTAACTTTTAGATTTGAATATAAAGCGTGTTGTTTTATCTTTCTAATACCGTTTAGTTTGTGCTTCTCACTATGATAATAAGGGAGACACAACGATTTCTTTGAGACCTATGTGAGCTGGGACAAATATGGTCTCCTGTGATTAAACGGGTTAAAAATAATGTGTTTTTTGATTTTACAAAAGAAGTAGGAGTAAAATTCCTACTCTACTCCTTCGTATAATAATTAATAGTCGAAATGATCTATTCATTCAGGCCAAACTTGTATGGCCTATATTTGAGGCTTTGATTGTTACGACTCTAGACACTTGTGACTAGATAGACACTAGGTTGAACTTGTTATGACATAAAAACGAATTGAAAAATTACAATAATAATTAGATACCGTTACGACGAACGAAAACAGGCATGGGCCACTTAGCGCGGAGTCAAGGCTGTACAAAATACCGTTATTGAATAATTCGACGATCATACTGAGGACATGTAGGTCACTGACATGCCTCTACACTCTACCCAGAACTTAATATCTGTAATGGAATGTGCTTCCTTATGTATAAGGGACGAGAATTAATTTCATGGCATTAAAATTCATATTATTACCTTGACAACTTCCGTTGATCCGACTTCAAGAGATGGGAATGTTGATAAAGTCATTGAAAGAAAGGTGAATGCTTGGAATTTTATCAATGGAGGAACGCGTGGAGTAATTGCAAGTAAGGAGTTTATGATGTACGAGTAAGAGATATTAGCAGCGTCCAGTGTCTACAGTAGAGTTTTAGATATAAATCCTGATGGCAGAGGTAGAGAAAGGATGAAAGTAGATTGCAATGAAATTAGATCCTTGAGGTAGGCGTTTGGTAAACCCATGTTTTACCAAAACAAAGTCAAGTGTTAAGCGTACTGACTGTATACGATTAAAGCCACGCGAAATAATGCAAAATCATACAAAATCGTATATTTTTGTTTTGAAAATTTGATCGCATGGAAGTATTATAGATGCTTCAATTAAATACTGCGTGTAGAAAATATTTTGGCCCTTAAAAATATCGTATTAAGTCTATAAAAAAAAACACTTTCAAGTGCAAACTCTCCTTCTTACAAACCCCTTTTCTCGGATATGGTTTTATTGTTTAATATGGCAAATTTAGTTTCTTTTATAATAATCGCAAAAAATATATATATTTACGCCCAACTTCACAAAATAAAAACAATTATGCATTTTCTAGTTGTTATTTTGGACATCAATCAAAATGGCCCGCACTGTACGAATTTAGATTTTTAAAGTGAACCTTATGCCACAAGAACCATGCACTTGGCATCCATTTCGTATCATCCACTTGGCATCCATTTCGTATCAGTTACGCCCCGCCTGCGAAGGGGTATTGACGTCCCAGACTCCGTCAATAGACGTCAATCAATTTTAAATTTCTTTGTTATTACAATAAAAAATGCGTAATAAAGAAGTTAATGTTTTTTACAGGCCTTTACGAAATCAACCTGTAAAAAAATATATTTTTTCTTTTCCAACCTTTTCAAAAGCTTTTTCCCGACAATTTTTAAACTTATCCCAAAAAGAGGCGTGCATTCCAATTTCGATTTTTCCTGGACTATTGGATCACCTTAAGAAAATTGCCTGGGTGGTTTGAACATAAAGAACCCTCAAGAAACATGACATGGTCAAGTGAGTCAAATCCTACAATTACGGTTATGAATTTAGGTATGTGATAAAATTCATAGATTGTGTCATGACTGAGCATTCCATTTTCAAAACCTATAATAAAAAGTGTAAAAAATTGAAGTAACCTAGAAGGAAGGTTTTAGTCGAACGTAATAAATATTTGGCATAGTGCAAATAGCAGAAGTAAAAAAAACTTTTGGCGTAAAAAAAATAGGCGTAAGCGACTGTTGCGAAAATATTTATTCTCGACGAATAAAAAAAAAACACCTGCGACATGTTAGATAACAGAACCAGATTTGTTTTTTAAAATTTTTGGAGCATCCCTTGCGATTTTTTTCAATCGAAGGAATTTCTTTCTAACTCGGCTAATGATTAAATATTATCTTCAAGAATAACATATATTTTTTTAAGATCTTAAAAACGTAAAGTTTTCAAGGGAAGTATGTTATATTTTGGTAGTAATTCAGAATGCGGGGTCTTAAACACTTATTAATATTATTTGTACCTGCATGGCCAGTGAATGATCAATCATTTTCCTGGTCTGTGGGTCAATAACGGTCCAATTCATTAACATATCACGGCTTGAGGCCACCGCTCTAACAGGAATCCCACAGCATCCATACCCACAAAGCTACATTCATATGTACAGAGCTAGGGTGGCCTAACGTAAAGAAGTTTCTTCGAGAATTATTGCTCAACAATTAATAAACTTCATCATACTCTGTAAAACACTTAAGTACAACAATACTTTAGTTGATTTAAATATTTAAAATAAATTAATAGTTTCTAGTTAAATTTCATAATACATATCTGGGTCACATACTTCGAGGGGAGGAATCACTTCACTTGCTCCAATTAATATTAAAAGGCAAGATAGAGGGTCGCCGAGGGCCTAGTGGAAGACAATTGTCTTAGCTGCGGAATGCACGAGTGGATCGGTATTAGAAGTGTGGAGGAGCTACTCCGGGCAGCGCAAGATAGAGATACATTTTCCAGAGTGATTTCCAGAGTTTTTTTTATATATAAAAGAGAGCTCTGTCATTATGAAATTATTTCCAATACTATTCATATGATTGCGATGAAACTTTGGTGAGTTGTTATGCGTACACTCACGAATGTTTCAATATATAATAGTGAGCTCTGGCGTTAAGAAATTTGAGAGGGGACCGGGGGCACAGGGAGGGATGACGGAGGGGTGGGGGCGAGGGAGAAGCAGAGGGAAGGATTGAGGAAAGGACAAAGGAGACATAGTAGCGTTAGGGAATAGCAGGGAGTAAATTTTTAAAAAAATCCATGCTTTTCACACTGAAAAACAAAAAAATATTGTGTATCCAAAAGGACTTCAATAAACAGAATTAAAACATAAACACTTTCTTTCGGGAACTCGCCAGTAGTTAATAAAAAATTATGTGACAGGGGTTCAAGGAATCTTATTCTATTGGTCCGAATATTATGTATTTCAATTAATATTGGTGTATCACTTGTAATCTTTGAAATTTGGTTACCCCGCCAATACACCTGTGTACTGGAGAGTACAGTATCTGCAAAGGTGCTGTCTGGAAATCATATCTGTAAGTAGCTAGTGTTCCATTAACACGTTATTCTTGTTACGGTAAAACTGCTCTGCGGTCACAACTGTTGTTGGCGTTGAGTCTTCACGAAGAATTATTAATCAGCAATCTGCCCTAGTCACACTAGTCACAGCTTGCTCCGAGATTGTCAAACTTCAGACAATCAGACGAATTGACGTTACGTAATTTTCTCTTATTTCATCCCTCTGTTCAGTTTTCGGAACAACTCATATAGATTTATTTATTTATTGTTTGAAACATTTACAGAGTGTTAACAATCTATTTAAGTTATAAAATTGCCATTGGGATGTACATATATATTAACACTCCAATTATAAATGTTCACAGCATGCGTAATCAATGTTTAGCTGTTACTACAAAACGAAATATAAAACATAGAAGTGTCAAATATATAACATAACCTGCAGAGAAAGAAAAGAAAGATAATAAAAATAAAATTATAATAGACCAATCACATAATTGTTCTCCATGATATATCATGGTAGAAGATTGTTAATTTGTTTTTTGAAATATGTGAGACTGTTTGCATAGATATCTACTTGGTCACATTCAATGGTATTATATAGACGACACATTCGAGACAGTGGATTGAAGTATGCAATATTGTTATTAAATAATTCAAGATGGAATATATTATGACTCCTTAAATTGCGTCTATTAGGAACTTTTATATGAATATTGCTAGACAATGAGTGGTTCGAAGTTTATCATGAATAATTTTGTATAAACATATTAAGTCAGCAAATTGTCTTCTTTTTTCCAGAGTTGTAAAATAGATCTCATATAAAACGTTGTGTCTCCTTTACTAAATGGTTAGAAGTATGATATAAACGGCGCTAGAAAGAGAAAACACCACGCTTAATATTGAAATCTAGAAATTAATAACAAAATAATGAAAATATACACCTTTATGAATCCAAAGTTTCCTGTCGCAATTTGAATAACATTATGAAACTTTGGAAATTTTTATTAACTATTTTTACATGAAAAAGTGAGTTGACGTTACGTTTATAATATACTAGCTGGTTCCCGGCATGCGTTGCAATGCCGATTTGAAGAAATAAATTGTTTCTCTCTACATGTCCATTCCCGTGCGTCCCCGCTTCCCTCCCGCGGCCCTCTCCTCTCCCCTCTCCCGCTCCACTATCCCGCCAAGGCGCCAAACCCCCTCCCGCGTTCCATGTATTCAGTCCCAGTACATTTAGTTTTCAAACAGCTCGCGTGCCTCCTATTACAATTTTTTTATTCAAATTTACATTTTCCACATATTACAAATATTCATTTTTGTATATTATAAGAACAATCAATCAAATTTGGTACTAACACAGGTACTTATTTGAAATGTCGATAATTCTTGATTCGATTCAAAGCATTAGGCGAGTACTTCAAATAATTTTATTAATTAAAAGAGTTTCGAAAATTGAATTTTGATTTAACAATCATTGTTTCGCAAAACGTCATTCTCAAATTTTGACATTTTTGACAGTTTCGCGAGAATTTTTGTGATGATTAAAAAACTTTAAAAATGTATTTTCATGTGGTTTTAATAATCCAGAAACTTTCGCGGGGGGTTAAAGAAGATATCTTGAAATACATAGACAACTCATGACTCATATACATACCTATATATTCCCAAACAAGCAAATTTTGAATTTTATATAAGTACTAGCTGGGTTACCCGGCTTCGTTCAGGACAACATTCGAGAGTGTTCTGGAATGTTCCACAATTTATTTATAGCGGACCCGACAGACGTTGTCCTGTACACAACTGTCGGGACAAACTAAAATTAAAATAGAATAATATTGAATATTCGATACTACGATGGTAGCGCAGTCTGCCGGATGCAATGTAAAACATTCCAAAATCAACTCCTTAGAAATAAAAAAAATAATTAAAAGAACATTTTCCAGTGGACCAAATTGTGAATCTAAACCATTCTCGAATCCCCTTGAACCCACACAAAAAATTTCATCAAAATCGGTTTAGCCGTTTAGGAGGAGTTCAGTGACATACACACGGACAGAAGAAATATATATATATTAAGATATGAACAGTAAAATAATGTGTGTATTTTTAATTTTCATTTTGTTATCAGTAATTTTACTTAGAAAAAAGTAAAGTGAGCCGATTTTAAAACTTTTTATGTTAAAAATTTCGACCATCCCTATCCCTAAAATGCACAAATATACTGAGTGGGTATCGACATTTATCATTTTTTTAGTTAAAGGTAGACGAAAATTATACGGCGTTATCTGTAACCCGAGAATGTTTGTCTTTCCTTTTTAAAAAATGGGTTTAAATTGAAGCAAACAGACTGAAACATAAATAAATAATATTGAATAATGTCAATTTTCAAAGCCGTTCGGATGTTCGGAATGAGTCGAAAGTTTCGAATAAAAGAAAGCGAAGTGTACCGACGAGTCGAAATAACATTATTATTATTGTTATGGTTGTTGTTATTTTGCTGCGACCGTTTTTTACCTGTCGTGAAGAATACTAAACAAATTATCTCTTGCAAGGTTAACCTACTAAGGTATTCCTAACAGAGATGGTGAATCGTTGGCACACGAACAACAAAGTTGCTTAATGTTCTTCAAATAATAGGGTTATAGGTATAGATATGAAGGACCGAAGAAATCAAAATAATTTTAACGTGGGACGTTTGTGTGATCTCGTACATTGTTGAATCAATTTATCTATTTAATATAAAGTACAAAAAGGTTACATGACAGTTGATCCGCCGACAATTGGCACCCCGACATACTTATATACAATACTAGCGAGTTCCCAGCATGCGTTGCTATACCACTTTATAAAAAAATTGTTTCTCCCTGTGTGTCCTTTCCCATTCGTCCCGTTCCCCTTTCGCCTCCCCTTCCTCTCCCACGTCCCCTTCCCCTCTCGCGTTTCCACTCCGCCTCCCCACTCCCCCGTTCCGCGAACCCCCCTTGCGAGTTTCCCTCCCAAGTTCCCCTCCCCCTCCCGCATTCCATACATTCATTCCCTTTACATTCAGTTTTCAAACAGCTCGCTTGCCACCTATTGCAATTTTTAACACAAATTTCATAATGCCAGAGCTCACCAGTATATATAAAAATCATCGCTGGCAGGCACACATCAAATCCCCAAAGTTTCGTCGCAATTGGATGAACTGTTAGCAATGCATAATTTCATGATGCCAGAACTCACTATTGTTTATATTAAGGATCGCGAGAATGCGCACATGAAATCCCCAAAGTTTCATCATAATCGGATGAATGACTTAGCAACGCAGTGGTTTGCTACGTTTGGTGATTTAGCAGGGGTGCCCGGGTTCATGAGGTGAAGTTTGTCTAGGTCTTGGAGGCGGATGACCAGGACACACTGAACCCCAGATTCCTACCCACCCCTTAAACCTTTTTCCTTCACAGAACTCTCCTTCCCTTCGTTTCCTTAAAAAACCCTCCACACAGCATTCCCAAAGATGATATAGGCCCTGAGGAAAATTGTTTTCCTCAGGGCCTCCTGTGTGGAGCTCATGTAAAAAAAACGCATAGCACTTACATACATAGACAGAAGCAAACATATTTTCATTTTTATATACATAGATAGAAGATGCAGTCGGTTTAGGAAAAATTTGGTGTACCTAATTACACAGAATATCACTAAGTGACCCCGAAGGGGTATACAGAGAGTATAAAAAATTTTTATACTTTTTTCAAATGCTTCATACAAATGCTTCAAGGAAAAATCTACTTGTTTATATTATCTACTGTGTACACCGGTGTATAAGTACATAAAATCGACACGGTATATAAATTCGTTTGAAATTGAAATTGGCAAATAATGCACGAAAAAATATAATTTTATAGTAAATATCATTTCGGGGAGCCAATTGCCGGCGGATCAACAACTGTCGGGTCACCGTACAAAAGGTTGTCTATATGCGCACCACTCATTCGCGCTGATTACAGTACCGAGAAGTAGTAATAATGGCACTTAAGGAGGACCAAATCGTCAACTATAAACCTGGCGCCAAGACTTATAGTCAAAGCGTTCTTTTGAAACAACAAGGTTCCATCTGACAGCAATTTCACGAGATAATGGGCTTTAGAGAATATTATTTTAGACTTTAAAGTTCAATATCGCTCAACATTGCCGAGTCAGATGGAATCTTTCTGTTTCGAGGATACGAAAGACTTTCAGCTCTAGTCCAAAGAATTTGAACATGGCCATAAATACAAGCATAGAGTGTAGATAAGAAATTAAATCTAACCTAACAATCGTATTCATATATCCAGAGGGTTACTGGCGTTACTGGTAACGGAATAATGTTACCGATTTCAGAGGAATTATTCCACGGGCTGATACTTCTATTTCTCTTTGTATTATGTTAATGTAAGTACTTGCGTACTGCTTACTAACCCCGTACGCATTGACATTGGAGGGTCTAGAGTCGTTCAAATAAATGTAGCTTCGTTCAATAAAAAAACAGTCTTGACGTGTGCGGTGAAGGAGGAAACCATGTGTTTCCTTTTATCGCCGTTGGGAAAGTGGTGTGATCCCCTCCAATGGTAACGGAATAAAGGAATGAACTAAACATCATATTATATTTTCAGAAGTAGGAAAGTAGATAGGTACCTACTGTACTGGGTTGTTAAGTTTTCGTAGAGTGAACTCTTTTCAATTTATTAGGAATAACTTATTGAAGCTTGTAAATGCTTATAACTCCCAATGAAACATCAAATAACCGAAAAATAAAGAGGTAACAGATTTGAACTCAGATCCTCTGGTCTCACCCGGATCAACATACTACCAATTGAGCTACTGAAACTTAATTATATTCGGTCTTATTTCAATTTAAGAATTGCCAACATCGTATTAATTATTTTACTTTTGGAGTGAAATCTTCTTTAGCACCGTTGTGATTTGAAAGCGAGCGAGACTTAAAACAGACACATCTATAGGATTTAGCCTGCGAGAGAAAGAGATAATAATAAAATATTTATTTATTGCACGGGTACTCGGTTCCAATATAATACGATAAATCCACAGTCCAACGCAAGTCTCCTTTAGTTCAGTGGTATAAAGCGCCTGACGAATCTTAGCGGCCAGACATTCAGAGGACCAAGGATCGAATCCTATTAAATCCGAAAAAATAAGTGTTTCGTTGTCTCCCCACTCTTGTCTACTTTAGTTTTCTGAAGGTTTCACTTCTACCGCGTTTGAATTGCACACTCTGATGTTTTTAATTGGCTGCTATCTTTAAAATGATTGCAAAATTCTTACCAAAGTATATTTTCTACATAGATAGTGTCTGGGTTGTACTTATCCAATTTTATTTTTACATGGGTCGCCAATTCACATAAGACATTTTCATTCCTAGACCCTAGACAATTCAATGGAACTGTCCATTAAAGCCCAGACCCCCATTCAAAGACAGCATTGAATTACTTCGTACCTTACTGCCTTAAAAACAGCACGACTGCCAGAGTGACTGTCCATTTGCGATGTGATGTTTTTATTTTTTATTTCATGCGCATCAACTAACCTCGATGGAGAGTTGACCGTGAAAGACAGCCTCTAGAGACACTTATAAATTGGTCCAGTACTCTTTTGTTGCAGTCGAACCTAGCATCAAGTAAAAGTGGAACAAATCCACGACAAAAGAAGTCTCCAAGAAGACCCATGCTGGCAAATTACTGAATCATCAATGTGTTGTTTATTTATTTATGATTGTTGTTATTTTCACAAGGGAAATTTTTTTCTCGAAAGTAAATTGAAGTAATGAATGGGTTATTTTCAATACATTACAGTCAGCTGGTGCCTAAACAATATTATTTGAAAATAACCTTTTACGGTCCGGTGGTGTGTAATACGTCACGGCAAACGATTTCAGTTGTGTAGGTCTGAAGGCGTGTTCCTCACGCCGAAAAGCGTACGTACATTGAACGTGTTTGTTTTACCTATCCCTTTCGCTAAAATAACTTTTGGCCAAATAAAACAACGATGCACTTCCACTGGCCATTAGATAGAACATATTTTAAATATAAATCAGACATGAAGTCTTGGACCATCAGCCAAGACAGGTGCAACATCAAAGATTTTATCAAAATCAATTCTTATTCCTATAGAGTGCATTTCCAATGGTATGATACTGATTGTCTTTTATTTTACACGTAACATTATTTTGTTATTTGTACTTTAATTAAACTGATTACGTTCTAAACTGCGCCTCCACTTATAATTACCTATGCATTTCCAATGGTACAATATTGATTTTCTTTTGTTTTAAATGTAAACACAATATTGTGTTGTTATTTGTATTTTTGTTGTAAACTGTTTATGTTTTAAAGCACCTGGAGTTTCTAGTGAGACAGGCGTAGCACATCACTAATTGTAACAAAATTAATAAAGACACGTAGCACAACACTAATTGTAACAAAATTAATAAAGACACGTAGCACAACACTAATTGTAACAAAATTAAAATTTTGTTTTGAGTTGGTATTTTGCGTTTTTTAAATTTCTTACTACTCAGAGATACACATATATTTTTGAACACTAAATTAATCTTTTTGAAAATCTTTGCTTTTGTTCAGATTAATTTAGTTTTTAAAAAATTACTAAGAAGGTATCTACTACAATTTCATTACAAATTTGTTTCTGGTAAAAAGGTAATTTTAAGTCTTCTAACAAAAATACCTTGGTCCAGGTCCCATGACATCTCAGAATCAACTCGATTCAACAACTCTTTGAAGTCATTAAAAGCTATGAAAAAAAGGAAAAAAAAACCTCACCTAACGTAGCCTATTTCACCAATTTTTAAAAATATTTTTTTCTTCACTTTTAATGACTTTTCAAAGAAGGTGTTCAATTGAGTTGATTCTGAGTTATTCAGTTACCCTTGGTCCAAAGGGTTTAGCTCTCATTCGCGCGTTACGGGTTTAATCTGTCAGCTAAATCCTCCATCATTGCACAAGCAACATTTTCCGCTTAGAATGATCGTAATACTAGGAATTCAAATATTTTCAACTTATTTGTGATCTAGGAATGTTTTTCTGTAAAATATAATGGATTACAATAAAAGAAATGAGACATTCTTCTATGTGTAAAAAAGTTTAGTGGTATAGTTTGAGGCTTTTTAGTTTTATGTGTAAGGAAGAAGTGAAGAAATTCAATTATTTTCTTACATAATAAAGAACAATCATATCCAAGCCAACGACATTCGACATAGGCACATAGCGAATATAATGAGTGCATAAGTATGGTATGAAGGAAATAAAAAATGTTACAATGAAGCATTGTGTGAATTGAAGAATGCGTTAAATTAGGGTCACTTTTCTGTAAAACATGTCAGTCATGTCCACACAATGCATTTGAAATACATTGTCATTGGAGTAATGGTTTTAGTAATCAGTTGTGGTTTCATTTCCCGCAGCATCACAAAAACTTAGTTTGACCGTGTATTACCTACACCTTTGCCCTAAGTCGCGTCAAGTGGTTCACTACGTTGTGTGAGATAGTCAAAGATAAAAACATCCAATAACATTCAACAACTTGGCGACGAATGCGTTTATCCACCCACTGCGTAGATCGGGAGAGACTGTTGAGGGAGACCTCACCTAGACCTCTCTAGCCGAACTTTCTCGACCCATCGACTTCCACCGCAATGGAAGGGATGGATTCATACGTCCGTCACTCCTGGATACGGTGGCCCCCAGTTTACTACCCACCCCTCATACCTTTCTCCCTCGCAGGAATTCCTTTACTTCCTTTTCCTAAAAAGACCTTCCACACAACCTTTCATCTTCCACATATTCCCAAAGATGATGCAGGCCCTGATATTTTTTTTCCTTGGTGTCTTAATGTTTAAAACTAATGTAAAAAAAAGTAAGGCGCATTGTAAAAAAATTGAATCTGGCAAAGGTATCTTGTCTCCCGGTTGACGCTTGAAATTCATTTGTGTCGTTTTTTAACTGGGAAATGCAAATTGACTGACGTATATATTTCTCTTGTTGCAGGATGCTTCACCACCAAACCACCGGCTGGGCTTTCCTGGCATTAATCTGCAGCACCAGTATCCTCACCACCCTCGCCTACCCCCAACAGGCGTTACAAGTATCACAGGTATGAAGTCCTTATTTTTACAAGCCATAGTTTCAAACTATTAGGTTTGGATTGAAGAAATGTTTAAAATATTTTTACGGTAATTGTTAATAATTACTTGTATATGAATGAAAGTAAATTATATTTAAAACTGTGGGCGGGGCAAAAGACAGCCCTGAAGGGTGATTCTGTTTCTATTGTGATAGTGTAACACGTGTTACACGGCCGTATACGACATGTTGTGACAGTTTTCTTAAATGCGGTATTCCGTATCGTGCTAGAGAGCTAAATACTGCGCTTCTGTTAAGATACCAACTCTTAAAAGTAGTTACCCTAAAGCAATACATGACAGCGCGTTTGCCGCGTAATCCTCGTTGGATGTCAATAGCGGGAAAATTTGTGAATCGAATGTCATCGCTTACAAACATCTATTAGGCATGTGTGTAAGTAGTTATAATAACTATTAAATAGTGATTCGTGTTTTTAAGTATGTAAATAATTCATTCAATACACGATAGGCTTAGACAAGCCATTGAAAGCAATAAAAAACCACAGAAATTTGACAGCCGATAATGCGACGGACGACTTCCGATATCCGACGGATTTTGCCTTTTTGTCTTAATTGTCTCGTAACGCTGACTTAACGCAAAAGATCACACAAAAGACACGGGATCGCTCTTCTTGAACCGTGGCATATTTACCTCCCATACTAGCAGGTAGATCATCACTATGATTCGAAGGGTGATTTAGAGTGCAGCTTTTGCAGAATAAGGCATGGGAACATCCCGCCTAAAGTCCGAACTCTTTAATTTAGACTTAAATTCTTTGTTACTGTGCCATGTTTTATGTTGGTCCTTGCTTCAAGAATCATTAAAACCATCAATTGGTCATCTTTAAGACATCTGAAAATGGTATCCAATTTTAACTTCAGATCATCTACAAGGTTCCTCGTAGTCCCAAAATAGTTAATTTGCATCTTTCCCAGATCGCTGGGTGGTAAAATCGTAAAGTTTTTTCAATCAGTTTTTATCATCTTCAAAATATCTGTTATTGGTTTACTGGCTTGATTTTAGATTATTTTCATGGTTTCTTGCATTTGCCAATAGTTGTGTTGCATCTTTCAGGTCGCTGGTCAGGTCAGATCGCAAAGTCCACAGTACTATGCAGGAGCCGCCCCAGCAGAAGACAACAGGAAGTTCGCCGAGAAACCAAATGCCATGAAGAAGGTGGCTTTAGATGACATTGATGACATTCAAACTAACCAGATCCAAGACTCCGGTTTCTCCTGGTCCAACATGCTAGGTACGTTAGACACAAAAAACTTGTAAATCATTATTTTAATTTTCGATCAGTCAAAGGGAAAACCTATTACCCATTAAAAAGTGACTACTGGTCTCTGATGGAGGACCAAAATTAATATTATGTTTTAAGTCAACAGCATTCGAATGCTCAACTTTTAAGACTGACGAAATTCGAGAAAACTTTTTGGATCGAATCCGATAGGATCTTTCTAGAAAATAAAGTTTCATAAACATTCGTCGCTTTCTTTGTAAGAAATCATGGATTTAAAGCAGAAGTTGATCATAAAGGTAATTTGGATGAGAACTGAACCATGGACAAACCAAACCAAGCAGCCTAACAACCTTGACCATAACCAATATGACAATTATTATCAAATTACTATGTATTTTCATTAATCGTACATTGACCTAAACACAGAAAGGTGTGCGACCAAGACTTACTAATAATTTATTGACATTGTAAATACTTTAACACTTTCAACAACAGCATATTGATGTTGTTATATTTTTGTGCGACTAAAACTGACATACTGTACATAATATAACACTTACGAGACTGACACCTGTGTGAATTTTTCAATTCAACGACAGCATCTTCAACAGGCATGCTCATGCAAATGTTCTTCAACGGCGGGCCGACTGGACCCAACAAGAGCGACAACTTCGACACTGACACCGGAGTGGCACCTTCCCCCTGGGCCAACCTTCTCTCCATGGGCCTGAAGATCTTAACCGCCATCCTTGGCGGAGGTGCTTCCAATGACGGAATCGACAAAGTGGACAACGGTGGATCTCCAATGCAGGTTAGAATCAAACAAACAAAACATATCAACAAATGTCAAAAGTGATGCAACTATGAACAAACTCAAACCAAAAGACTCCGATACCAATTTGTGTCAATAGTCAACCATGACAGCAAACATTATTGCTTAGGTTGAAGACGTGTTTAAATACCATGTCAAAACGCACACTGTTCAGATTGTTCAGTTTTAGCCATGCACGCCTAATGACTGTTTGCGTCCATAGAAAACGGATGTTGTGAAGGCATATGTTGTATTACATTGTGTTGCGCTTCCTTTTGGACAGCCTTGCAGTGTCCATCATCAGGGAGACATGATCTGCGGATTACCAAAAAGGTAAAACAACATAAAACTGTTAGTCGCGAGAATCTCAACTCATAGCTATGCAAATGATGTATTCTACAATGTCTTGTGTAAGCAGGTCTTATTGGGTGGGTTCGTTCACAGTTGCAATCAGTCATGATCTCTTCGTGGGATTGACAGGTCATCTTTTTCAGTGCTGGGGAATTAATCACACCATCACCGTTTGTTATCATAGATTTTACATCCAAACTGCTGGTGTTGGTAGAACGCTTTCATTTAGTACAAAATCGCTTGGATTGAGTATGTATTTAATATTTAAGCTCCTTTCCCTGTTCATGTCCAATAAATCAGCTGCTTTCGTTTAATAATTACAATCAATTTAAAAACACACAAGAATTACTCGAATGTCCAATGCACAAATCACCAATCCATGAAACTTTTACAAATTTTGCATAAATTTATAAATTCAAAAGATTTTAAGACGAATCATCCACTTTCCCTCATTCAAGTAACAATGATCCCCGTAACAAGTTTTCGTGAAATGATCCAATCACATTTGAATCCATATTTAATTTTATTATGATCGGCAAATTATTCAAAATCACCACTGTAATTA
The DNA here is from genome assembly GCA_936435175.1 of Glyphotaelius pellucidus. Taxonomy (NCBI): domain Eukaryota; kingdom Metazoa; phylum Arthropoda; class Insecta; order Trichoptera; family Limnephilidae; genus Glyphotaelius; species Glyphotaelius pellucidus. The sequence continues at coordinate 35,124,925 of OW386548.1, forward strand.
AAGAGTCACGGAGATTGCATCTCGAGTGCAATATTCCCGTTATCTGTTTGTATAATTATATCCATGAATTAGCTAACATGGTAGTGTTCACAAATTGCTTTGTTTTTTCATACATTGACTCGCAACTAATATTTCCCACAATGTGACGACGATTCGAATCCCAAGTGAGCGCTCGTACGGTGGCACACGTACAGAAAAAAAGAAAACCGCGAAAGACTTACTTTCTCTGATTGGATAGTTGAAGTGAAAGGAATGGAAGTGAACCAATCACATGCTCGCAATAAAGTCCAAGTTCGCGGGTAAAAAAATACTGCTTTCACGATGCGCCGATCCGGTCTCGGAATAAAAACTCAAAAGGTGTCCGATCTCACTTCGGGTTCAAAGTCAAACGTTACGATTTGTCGATAAGCAAACATACTAAAATAATAATCATTCTAAATGACCACACGCAGACATTTTTAGCGAACAAGGTGATTGAGTCACCGGAAAAATGTTTACTTTCAAAAAACAATAAAATAGTCTTGACAGTATTGCAATAGAATTAGCTTTATCCGTGTTCTGTAGCAGCTCCTTATCAAACAAGGCGATTGAAAAGGGAGAAATATTTACTGTCAATACTTAACAATTCTTAATTGTGACTGATCAGTCTATTCTGTATTCTGCTCTTGTTTGAACAAAAACAATTGAAACAGAATAATAAATATTTAATACAAAAACAAAACAGTGTCTAGTTATATTGATTTTATCTAAACACGATAATGCACTAAATCTAACTTCAGTTAGAGCCCTGTTCCAGGAGACTTTTGTTTCAATAAGGCAGTTTGAAAGATGAATTAAATACTTTCGTTCAATACTACAATCCTTGACAGTAATAGAACCTGTTTTGTTAAATGCTTACAGTCAAGACATTGATCAGTCTGTAATGTTAGTGATGTTGTAAAGCCTCCCTTGTTCGCTGAAAGGCTGTCTGAAAACGGTCCTGCAAGCCTTTCGGCCCACCCATTCACCAGAGTAGTTTAGTATGTATATCTGTATATATTGAGAATTGGTTACGGCACCAGAACCCTCTTTTTGGCTTTCCTCAGGGTATCTTGGCGGCAGTCTTATCAGCAGTGCTTGGAACTAAGGATCCCGACCAGGTCTCGACCATGGCGAAACAGGCAGGAGAGGTAAGACACTTTCTAGTTTATTCATTCCGACCGGAACAAGGTATTTAATCTACACCAATCCTAATTTTAAATAGGCTCAACTTGTGGTGTCATTGGTTCGTTTGCATCCCCCTCAATCCACTGTCAAATATCCAATAGGTATCCACTGTATTTCGATGTGGAAGACAATATTAAATGGAAAGGGATCCTGTCTTTATAACATGTTGCAAATTAGTACCCAATTTTGTAACGTCACAAATCCTTAGAAAGTATTTAAGTAGTTTTCACGTGTATCAGTTTTCATCCAATAAAATCTCCCATATCAAATTATTCACTAGTTGTCAAGTAATAAAGAAACCTCTTCGTGTACGAGTATTTACCCAGTTTATCGATAGAATTTGTGTGCTAAACACTTGCATTTGCATGTAGGTAATATCGTCCCATTTGCACAAACATATTTTTAAAATGATAATTTAACTTCCAAATCATATAAAGAGATCCTGCATTACTTCCATCCCTCTTACGTATGTCGTAAATAACTTGAAAATTGCACTTTTTATCGATTTATTTTATTATAATTTCTTGTTCCAGGTCGCAGTTTAAATACAATATTATATTATTAATCTGTGAATTGTAAATAAAACATTAACAAGGAGATGGTGAAATTGTGAATAATACATTATGATAGAAAATGGAAAACTAATACAATTGTATTACTGATTTATAACATACCAAGAATTTTATGGTCAATAATATTCTGCCACTTTAAAAATTATTCAACTAAAGCATGTCTTCGAAAAATTTATAGTTTCAACTCGTCTCGAACTTCTAAAAGTTAAATTTAATTTTGAATTTTATTACATATCATTGTTTTAAATGTTTAAATACTGAACAATTTTAAAAATTTTCTTAAGCATTTACCAATTTTTTGGCCAAATCGTCAATGTGAAAAATCAATCTTTCCCCCCTTTTCAAAGATTTATAATATCAGCTGACAGCATTTTACATTATCGCAGGTTATTGTCAGTAGAACAATTATATGCACTTGAATACTTCTAACACAGATGGCTCGCACGCGGAATTGAATGCCATACTAACGCGGCGGTTCGCCAGCGTTCTTGCACATTAAACATATCCATACAATAAATCTATTAGGTATTTTCCGATTCTTAGATGCATAGTTCGCAACTTATAAATGTCTCTTTCCGGCCAACAGTTCATCAACATCGTCGTGAACCTCCTGGACGCCCTGAAGACCTCGTTCTCCCACCGATCGATGGCCGCCAGGTCCCTTGGTAAGAAGGACTCCATGAGCGATGCCGCCATCGCTGGCATCTCCATGGTGAAGAGCTACGTCAAGTCTTTCTCCACCACCGATGAAATGTGCTTGCAGAAGTTCGTCTGCGACGCCAGCAACGAGTGCTCCAAGGACATAGGCTCGAAGAGCGTGTTCTGCCAGCTTGGAACGTAAGTTTTTATTCAATTTTCTTCTTCGTTCTTTAATCGTTTACGCGTTGTTGAGGATCGTGACCCCCCCATTTCGATTTCTATGGTTGACAAGGCTCCTCCACTCCTTGCGGTCCTGTGCCACGTGAAGATCCAAGGACACCAACCATAATTGTTCCGGGTTCCTGTGATATTTGATCTCTCCAAACTCTAACGCATCGGTTTTCTTATAAACCCAGTCAGATTCTTCTAATTACATCCTATGATGGTATACGACATCCTCCAAAAATGTTTTCCACTTGATCTAATATTTCCTAGCTCTTTGCCTGTTTTTAGGCCTTCCTTTTTCCAATCCTGCGCCAATCCTCATCCATGAAATCTGTCTCTTTTTAGTCAGCCTTCCGGTTGCTTCCCTTGCACATCTACTTGGCTACAATTTTTAGTATCTTGTCATCATCATCAATCTAGGGTGTGGTATTTGACATCATCCACAATTGTTCGTAACTATCTCCAGTATTTTCTATCCTTTTGTCTTAAGTCTCCGGACCTTCTTTTCTTACTCCAATCCTCTTCAGTGCAATTTATTTGCCTCTGACTCTATTTACCTCTGGATCGCTTACACTTGGGCACCCACATACTTATGATATTCGGTGGTTTTTGACGTCATCCACAAAGATTGTTCACTTGCTCTGGAATTTCCTATTCATTTGCCTCCACTCTTCAAGTATTTTCATCTTTCTTTCAAGTTCACTTTCACTCTTCAAGTATTTTCTCCAATTCTCTTCTACGCAGTCAGTTTACCTCTTCCTCAATCTGCCTCTGGGTTGCTTCAAAAATATACCTTTGCGTTTGATTAAGTAGTTAGAATAAGGAATATAGTTTTGTCAAACCACTCTCAGAGATTCGTTAGCCACGATATTCGCCTTCTGTAAGCTTTTTATAAATCTTTCAACCCCACGTTCTGTTTTATAATCCAGTGTCGGTTTGATCAAAATAGGTTTGGTAAAATTAAGCAAATGTAGCCTTACGGCAAATCCATGTTATTTATATTACCCTAGCATACTTTCATACGGCCAAGAAAACAAAAAAGCTATAATTTTAAATATATGTCCCAAAGGCAATATATATGTCCTAAACTAACTAAATTGTCCTTTCTTTGTAGATACGCCACCAGTTTCGTCCTCGAGAGGCAGTCCAGATCCACCTTCGACCAGTTCTACGAGGCTGGAAGACAGGGCCGATCAGGAGTCGACTGTCGCCAGGTCTACCTCCAGTGTAACGAAGTCTAAACAAAACTAAACCAGAACATACCTCACCTACTAACAACAAATTCCATGGACGAACCAAACGGAACGAGACGAAGACTAAAAATATTCAAAGCATAGAATCCCGAAACAACGGGAGACAAACATCGAAAACATCTACTTAACATACAATTTTATTTATTCCACGAAAGAGACAAATGAACACTTTAAAAGGGTGTTAACGTTACTTTTATGGGTGTTTTCCCAAACAGCTTATTCTAAACCTGCCAGATGGCAGCACAAGTCTAATTGCAAATAATTTTCGCCAAAACTAAAAGTGCATATGCATTTACACCCCGGCGGTAAAATAAGTAACTAAAACCTCAATATCATAGACATTTATTTTACCAGAGACACAACTCAAACAAGACAACTTTTATGACCTTTAATCTTATTAGTTTGACTAAATTACCCGCCATTCAATAGTAAAGAATATTTATGTTTAATTTATTATTTGACCAAAGCTTGAGTGATCAGACGATACGATAATATTTGTTATGTTCATGTTATCTGAAAAGGTGTATCGAATTTTTATTAATAGACGCCATGACGCGACCAGAATAATGTGAAAGAAGCATTATTCATTTGCGTGGGCGTAGAATATTACTTAAACTTTTGATTTAGTGATACAATTATTTATTTCATTATTTATTATGGGCGTGTGTTTGAAGCCCGTTTTGTGCTAGATTAAGTTATAGCTGGATTTAAATTAGCACTTTTGATAATATGTTATGTGTTTGTCTGAATTTTCTATGGTTATGGTGCAAGATTGCCAGGTATGAGATTTATAAAAAGAGGTAATAGAAATCTCTACACTCGATGTCTTGCATGTTTTACCATTATCACGTGTCTATGGCTAAGCAAGTTTTGCCAGGCCAACGGAATATTAAATAAAAATGTAAATTATTGAAAGACACCGTAGTCTGAATGACTGATGTATATTTATGTAATTTGTGTGAAGAAGAATGCGCGTGAGATAGATGAAGAATGAAAGGAAGAATGTGTATTGTTAAATAAAAAAATAAAATTAAAAACATTCTCATTTTTTACCTTTCCCGCCTTTCTATCCATCCATCTAACAGGGTTAAATCAATATCATTATATATTATAAAAGAAAGTGTACAATATGCGTGCCGCTAAAACTCAGAAACGAGTCCCGGTACGATCAAGGGATTTATATGGTGTGGTAGCCCTCTATCCCCCATCAATGAAAAAGGTTCCTGTTTTTTTACTTGAAGGGCGTACTTTTGAAGATACCAGTGGTCGCCCAATGGTCGAAATTCGACCATAATTAATTTAATGTGAAATGCTTTTTTTTTATTTAATGCATTTTTTTGCATAATTTAAAAAATATATTAGTATTCTGCACTCCTTCTCTGTACAAACTATAAGTGTGCGAAATTTCATACTCCTCCGCCCGCGCAATTTTCGTAAAAAGGGGTACAAAGTTTTTGCCTCACGTATTATACTGATGATGATGATGATGAGAGCTGGAAGTTTCGCCCTATAGAAATTTCTAAAACAGTCCAGAACATTCGAGAGTATTCCACAATATTACAGAACATCCTGAAACATTCTGGAATGTTCAGGAATAATCTGGAACGTTCGGGAATATCCCGGAACATCCCAGATCATTGTGGAACATTCGGAATACTCTCGAATGTTGTGGAATATTCTAGAACATTGTGAACCTTTCGAAGCCTTTTTTGTATGGGTGGGGCTACCGATTGGTGAGGGTATACAAAGCTAGATCCGCCATGGGTTCGAACTCAGTTCAATCTCATAACTCATATTCAACTCCCTGAGCGAAGCCGGGTACCCCAGCTAGTATATTATGAAAACAAGTCAAATGAAAAAGCTTCAATTGTGGCGCCTTTTGAAAGTGTTAACAAAAGCCTCGAATCATACCAGTAAATTTTATGTATTTTTTATTATCATAACAAATCGACGATTTTTCATTGAATCGTGTTCAGTCCATCATTATTTTCACAAATTCAAATATTAAATTTATTTGGTCCTATAGAAGTTAAGCGGTACCTAAGGCTCTCGATTAGCAATTCGGAGGTCGCGGGTTCAAATCCCAGCGAATGCAATTAAATCTATTGTGATTAATAACTTGTGTTATTTCAAAATTTATTCATTAAAAATAGTGTACAGTACTTAAAAAAATACTTAAAAAATAAAATAAGAATGAAAAATGAGCAGAATTTTTTATGAAAAAAACTTACCTGAACATAAAAAGGGTCATAACACATTTAAAAAAAAAATTACAGTAGTTGAAGCTTTTTAAGTTCCAACTGCTCCCGTCTGGAGCCAGTGAGACTATGGCATCCCCAATTGATGTATGTTCTGAGGCTGAAGGTAGTGGGGAGGGGAAGGAGATGGGGAAGAGGAAGGCGGGGAAGTACCTGGCTCAGGTACTTCATCAAAGTCAGGTCACCAAACACGGCTAAAGTCATTCAAGCAACGTTTCAATTCTGAATGGTGGTCTTACACCAGGGTGATACTGAAAGTATCTGAAGATGGCTTTAACAAGCTGAAACCGGTTACAAAAATAAATTAAGTGGAAATAAGTTTTATGTGCATTTTATTATATTATAATAACTAGCAGATAAAAACCCGTTCCCGTGGGATTTTGATGAGCTTTGCCCATCTTAGCCATGTTCCCTGACAGTAGTTTTGCCCCTTTGTATTGTGTGCAAAAATTTACACAAACCTACTCATTTTTCTGTCCAAATAAAAATCATTTGTGAATAGGTACCAAAATTATGTACGTCGTATAAGTTCATGGATTTGAAATTCACCATACAAACGAAAAGCTAATTTATATTATTTACATGATGTTGTTACCTTAGGGGATGCTGTGTGGAGGGTCTTTTTAGGGAAAATAAGGCGAGGAAGATCTGAGAAGGAAAAAGCTAAGAGAGGTGGGTAGGAATCTTGGAGTGACGAACATATGAATCCATCTCTCCCACTACGGTGCGAGACGATGGATGGAGAGAGAGTCCGGCTGAAGAGGTCAAAAGATCTCCCTTTACTAATCTCTCCTGATCCGGCCCGCCATGCAGAAGGTGAATAAATGCACTGGCCGGCAAGACCTAGACAAACCTCACCCCATGTACTTGGGCACCCCTGCTGAGTCACAAACGTATCGAACCACTTGGGGCGACCAATAGAGAGCGTGTTGGTTATCCAATGAATTTATCACCAATCAAAATTCAAGAAATTGTTAATTTTTACATTAAATTCCAGTTTCTCCCCCCAACCTACTTGTGAATATAAACTGTGACAAGAATATCGCTGTACATGAAATTGGGCTCATGTGTTAGATTTTTTCTTTTCAATTTTTATATTTGACTTTGGAAAACGTTAAGTTTGGTTAGGACGGGTTGTTTCAAAAAATTTGATGGATTCATCAAATATTTGAAGCTAATTTTCACGTTTTGTGTAAGTTCTATTCAATTTCTGAGATTATTTCAGTATTGTGAAGCAACTGTCCTATAACTATATAATAACAGAACTTGAAAATAACTTACACAGAACGTGAAAATCAACTTCAAATATTTGATGAATCTATCAAATTTTTTGAAACAACCCATCCTTAGACATTTATCTTTTTGATTTTGTTATTTGAAACTAGAAATTTTTTTATCCTGTAAAATTTTATTTTTGTGAAAACATTTCTTCATTTATTTTCTGATATTACGTTAAGTTTGGAAATTGTTGAAAATATTTATTTTTCGCTCGCAAATTGTAGCTCGAGAAATTTTTCATGCTGGAAAACTTTTAATCTCGGGAAAAAAAATCCGAAAAATTTCTTGTGAGAAAATTGATGGCGAAATTGTGTAACATCTTTTGAAACCGAGAATCTACAAGTTTTGTAAATTTTCTTTTTGACATTTTCTCACCGGTGATACTGTTTGAAAACTTGAGCGGTTCTTTTGAAAATAATAGAGGGCACCAGTTGCGTTTACAAGAACCTTTAAACTAAATAAACTGTTCAGTCATTACGATAATAAAACTGTCGGATTCATTATATTGTTGTCTTGCATAGTTTTCGTGTATTTACGACGTTTTTGTAAATATAGTGTTAAAAGGCGTTTGTTTTATTAAATGATTTTCTAATTCTCAATAAAAGAAGTAACTTGTCAAAAAAAAGCAAAACGTACCGACATGCTAGTTGGTCGATATCTAGATTATATTTTAAAATATTTGCAGTAGTGTTAAAATCCAGAGAGGAAATTGAGGAATACGTTTGTATGGACAAAACTCCACCCGGTTTCGAGGAATATAAACGCTAGAAATATTTCGATTCTCACGCCTTCAAAATTTAAAATCGAGCGTCTTATTTGCACGAGGCAAGTAAGCGAAAAAGTGGTTTTTATTTATTTTGTGCATAATTTTATAAGAATGAAAAAAGTTTTAACATACAAAACGTCAAAAATAGTCTTAGCCATAAAGGGGTGTTTTTAAAAAATTGTTTCTTATATTGCTTGGTGGTTAAGTGATGCAAAAACTTTTTTTTTGTGGTTTACGCTTATATTTTTTGTTATGTAATTAATAATTTTATTGTAATTCCAATACATATAAAAGCTAGTAAAAGCTTCAATTCATCCGTAGCATATTTTTTGATGTTCATAATGTAAACCGATTCGTCGTAAGATTAATCTAAATAGTATCTAAATAGGATTTCACGTATAGCTTCATCTTAAGAGGAACAATATATATAGATATATTTCTATATATATTGTTCTTTTTTTGCTATTGTGTACGAAAGCATTATGCAAATATGTCTGGTCATTTCTATGATTTATTTATTTTTTTTTTCAAATGATAACGATTCCTGCCTTCTTTTTTTTACATGATATAGTTTTGATTGAGATTCCAATGTAATATCAGAATTATATTACTAGTACTATCAGACTTATAATCTTTCTCAATTTTCAGTTACGGATAAGAACTCTTCGATATCTCTCATTCACTTTACTTAAAATTATTTTTATTATTATATATATATATATTTATATTTTTTTTTATTAAAATATAAGATAGATCATGAAATTATTAATACATAAAAATAATGAGATTGCCTCTACTCAAACCTATCGTATACTTTCTTAAAAACAATTAAAAAAAAAAAAAAAAAAAACTTCGATATATTTCCTGTTTGAACATTCGGATAGGAAATATATCGATGAAAGATTTAGTTTTTATTTTTAAGATTTAGTTTTTATTTTCTGTTCACAAAACAATGAGTTTATATTTTGGTTTTCTTTATAGTTTTAATATATTATCATTTTATTTATTTAAACTTTGTAACTTTTCTCAGTAACTTTTACAACTATCACTTTATTTAACTGCTTTACGGCCTTTATAACATTGTACTTGAAATGATGTTTACATTTGTAATTATTAGATACAATATTATGTTTTACAAAAAACAACAACTACCTAATGTGAACTAAACCAGGAAATTTGACTGTCCTAAAACGAGAAATCTCCTAGTTGGACAGTCAAAGTATTTTTTTTATAATGTATATGTATTTTGTTTCAATAAATAAATAAATAAATAAAATAAATAAATAAATAAATATGTGAAAAAACATTGTATTAAACATTAGCTCCACACAGGGGGCCCTGAGGGAAAAATCCACTCTCATCTTTGGGGGTAGTGTGTGGAGGGCCTTTTTAGAAAAAGAAAGGAGAGGAAGTTCTAGTAATAAAAATGGTATGAGGGGTGGTTAGGAATCTGGGGGTCAAAGTGTCCAGGAGTGGCAGGCTTATGAATCCATCCCTCCATCTACGGTGTAAGGCGATGGGCCGAGAGAGTCAGGACTGGACAGGACAACAGGTTGGAGAGGTAAAAAGGTATCTCTTAACTAGTCTTTCCAAATCCGGTCTAGTGGGTGGACAGACGCATCCGCCATCAAGATCTAAACAACCCTCATCCCATGAACCCGGGCAACTCTGTTATGTCATCAAACTTAGCGAATCACTTGAAAAGAGCAGAGATGTTGGTTATCCAATAAATGGTTCCCGGGGCGGCGGTACCCATACCGGCCTACCAAATTCTTCTATTTGGGCTAGTCTGGAGAGGATTCCATAGAAAAAAGCTGTTGAAATTTTTTAAATAAAATGTGCTGGAAAAATGTAGAATTTTGGAATCGAAAATCAAACGCCGTTTTCACGGATTTGGACAGTACATGGGCTCACATCGATTTGGTTGATTTTGGATTTGAGTGAAGCTTTATGTTTTGAAGAGGAATCAATATAATATCTTCAAAACGGGACATTAGACTCTACTCAATGACGTTATACGTAATAAAAAATGCGTGGTAGAAATCTCAAAAGTGGTAAGCCAAAATCGAGGCTATTGCGATATATCGAGATATATCGATATATCGAGGCGATTGTATTTTTGTCTTTCATTTCGTAGTTTTAGTACTTAGCCAAGCGTAAGATCGTGTCCTACCAGTCCTACCAGTGAGTAAATTGCATTAAAAAAGCGCCTAAAAGCCCTCTTGTGTGATGAGAAAATGTTTCCATTATACGGCAAACACTAGTAAAAGCCAAGGAATAACATTTCATCCGTGAATATACGCAAATTATTTATTAAAAAAATACAATTATTTCTATCGTTTCCGGAGATTTTTAGCGCCATTAGAGAAAGTGAGATAGCAAACAATTAAGTACAGGAACAACCTATGACAGTAAGTCGTCTCGTACAGCACTCCGTATTCGTCTTAGTGTAAACGAGTAAGCGTGTCTTGGCATCTCAGTCACACCCGTGATGTAGAATATAGTATTCGGCGCAATATGAAAACGCCACCGGGTTATATCTATGTCGTTCATACACACATTTTTTAATGTCCATCTTTATCAAAGATGAATAACTTTTGAATTAAGAATTTACTGAAAAATTAAGAGTGTTTCTTACTTGCCACATTCTGTCTTGAGTTTGTGAGTATATATTATATATAACGCCATTGCCTCCACTATGATAATTAAGTAAAATATAATTTAATGTGATCTCATCTAATCGTGTTTCATCTAGTTCTCTCTCTAAGGAATAAGGAGGTCAACGCCAGTCAATTAATCCATCCATAAAAAATGCACCAATTGCACAAATCTGGGCAACTACTAGTGTCTTACTTTGACCCTTATGGGGTAACAACGTCCCTTTTATTGAAGGTTTTTTTGATCTAATATCATTAAAAAAGCATTCCTTATATTTTTTAATAAATATGCCGACTTGCTGCGGTAAAAACACCTAACAAAGCGCCCTTAAGGTTTTACTACCGCCAGACGCCGCGGCCGTTTTGCTCGGGATCGGCCCAGGTGTTGACCCTGGGTCCTGGGGAGCCTCCATGTTCCCTTGATCAAACCCTAAACAAGGATTTAAGGCCCCGTACCCAAGCACGAAAAGAAGAAGATGGAGAGATATGTAATTACGAATGTTGGAGAGAGCGCGATAATATTTCAAACGATAAAAGCGAAGCGAAAATTGTGAAAATTTTTAATAAAACACGACTCGTTTAGAATAGAGCAAAAATCTCGTGGGGGTTGTCTAAAACAACGTTCAAAGAAACACTGTGAATTTTTCATACATATAACTTGTTAAATAATAGAGACAAGCTTGAAAATGAAAATTTTCGGAGCATACTTTGCGATTTTTTTCTATCGAGGGAATTTCATATAATTTGCGTTTCGGCGTGGGGGTTGTATTTTTTTTTTTTTTTTTTTTATGTTAACTCCACACAGGAGGCCCTGAGGGAAATAATTTCCCTCAGGGCCTATGTCATCTTTGAAGATGCTGTGTGGAGGGTGCTGTTGAGGAGAGGAAGGAGTGAACATGGGTCTTGAAGAGACCCATATTGTAGGAGGGAGGAAACACAGAAGTCGGCAAATCGTTCCACAGCCGGGCTGTTGAACTCAAGAACGAGTCGTAGAAACGACCCGTTCTCATGTGACTAATGTCAACTGTGTACAAATGTTGAGCGCGTGTTTGGCGTGTTTCCCGACTATGCACCGGTGCCGAGGGGATCAGTGACGCTAGTTCCTCGGAGCATCTTCCATTGTAATACCGGTAGAACAAGGACAGCATTCCCACCTGACGCCTGTGCTCTAAATATTGCAGTCCATTTGTTAAGTTAGGAGAATCTATCAAACGGACCGCCCGTTTCTGCACAGAGTCGAGGGTTTTTTTCAGGTATTTTGGGACTCCACACCAGAGGTGTATTGATATTATAATATCTTCAAAAATAACATATATTTTTTTAAGAGCTTAAAACTTCAAATGTTCAAGGAAGATATGCAAGAAATCGGTAGAAATTCGGATAGTGCCGCCTTAAGGCACCAGGACACCGCAAAAAAAATTGATTTTTTTTTTCTGAAAGATGCATTTGTTAATAAAGCTCTCACTATATGTTTTGGAAAAATCGCACAATTGACGGAGATAAAGAATATTATATTAAACCTTATTAAACAGTTTTTATGTTGAATTGTCTTTCAGCAAAACTTTGAACGCATTTTTCTCGAAACTACATTTTTCAACTTTGTTGACAACGTATTAGAAAAACTATACATCCGATTTGCGTGAACCAAGTCTTATACTGTTTGGAAATCCGGTCACTATGGCACCACGTAGGGAATTTTTTTATACAGGGCCCCCTTCTATTTTTTTTATGGCGTTGAAAATTCTCCATAAAAAATCGAAATAAAAATTCGCTGGTCTGCCGTTTTTTCTTTTCAAAATATCGAAATTCCCCTACGTGGTGCCATAGATACTGGATTTTCGAACAGTTTAAGAATTAGTGCATGCAAATCGGATGTACAGTTTTTTTTACTTTAATATGTTGACAACCAGGTTGAAAAAAGTTTCGAGAAAAAGGCATCCAAAGTTTTGCTGAAGGATAATTCAACATACAAATTCTTTCAAACCGTTTCACATAAAATGCTGTACCTCCGTCAATTTTTCGAATTTCTCTAAAACATTTGGTGAGAGCATTCCGCGTTCAAATGCGTCTTTCAGACAATGAAATAAGAAAAAAATTTACAGTGTCCTGGTGCCTTAAAGCGACGCTTCCCGGCTCAAAAAGAAGAAGATGGAGAGATATGTAATTACGAATGTTGGACAGAGCGCGCTAATGATAAAATTGAAGCGAAAATTATGAAAATGCTTAATAAAACATGATTCTATTAAAATAGAGCAAAAATCTCGTAGAAGATATCTTAAATATCATTTAAAGAAACATTGTGAATTTTTTCACAAATATAACTTCTAAAACAATAGAAATAGGCTTATTTTAAATAATTTTCGGAATATACTTTGCGATTTTTTTCTATCCAGGGAATTTCATATAATTTGCGTTTCGGCGAGGAACGTATTGTCATATTATCTTCAAAAATAGCATATATTTTTTTAAGAGCTTAAAAACTTCAAATGTTTAAGGGAGATATGTAAGAAATCGGTAGAAATTTGGGAGCGGCGGCTTAAAGCCGCGTTTACGATTTGATCAAGGGAACATGGGACAAATTCCAATGACAAAATAAATACTTTTTATTATGTGAAAAGTTACTCCTCAAGGGTCAAAGTAGCGAACTTTTACCGTAGGTTAGAGCGTATATTATTTGCACATGCACAATGCAGGTCTGCAGGTGTCACACATCATGACAAAAGTGGTTCAAAGCAATCTGTTCCGCCAAAATGCGTTCATGACAATGAACTCAACAGGCATTCAAAATAGCAGCACCGTTTTACATCGCCTTCAGTTCATTTCAAAATGCTATAGAAGCAGCATTGTGTTTGAAAATTATAACAATTTAAGAAACCGAACCATAAAGGGATTAGTTTTACCATCATATTTAAATGTTGAAATTTTACTTTTAATTACCTAATTGGAAAAATTAATTATGACTTTCAAACATGTGACAGACGAACACGGTGCAGGACCAATAAAACAAGTTCTCGACAGGTAAGCATTTAAAAAAATTACATAGATATTATTATAGGATCCCCCATAACAATCGAGAATATTTTAAAAATGTAGATTTTTTGAAATAATCGTTTGAAATCTTCTTCCTTCGATTAATACCTGAGGAATATATCTAACTAAGATTGTGTTAAAATTTCAAACCGATCTGTTTTTTAGAAATCTTGGTCACTGACTTACGCGTTTAAAGTTTCGGAAGAAGTTTACACATTACTATTTGTAACGATGTTCACTTATTTCGTACAAGAAAGAATTCGATTTATTCTTCAGTTATAAAATGAACCCTTCATAAGGTCATTTATACCTAGGAATGCAAAGAAAGAAAAGAGCAGCTGCTACTCCGGTCTGTACTCCGCCTACTTTCTAACAGTCCGAGACGTCTTTACAAATATGCGCATATCTCGGAAAATACGTATTAAATCGATTTGAAATTTTCAGGGAATATTATCAGTTAAATATACATTCCGAAAATGTAAACAAAAAATTATTAAATTCTAACTGCTTACAACCCCTTAACTTTGTAACAATTTCTAGACGTTTTGTTTTGAAGAGGTTTATTTCACATGTACGTTTGTTACTTAATTTTTGTTTATCTGTTACCGGTTTCGACACATCCGTGTCATTTCACTACCAAACTTATTTTACAAGAATAGGACTGATTAGATTTTATTAGGTAGGGGTAGGAGTGGTGATTTCGGAGGAAAGGGGAGAACGATGGGAGGAGTCAACATAACAAGGGAACATTGTCAATAATGATAAATTGTAAAAAATTAAATCAAAAATTTATTTAGTTAACAAAATAATAGCACCCTGTAAATCACCCTTATTGACAATGTTCCCTCGTTTTGTTGACTCCTCCGACCGTTCTCCCCCCTCCCCAAAAATCACCACTCCCACCCCTTCCTAATAAAATCTAATCATTCCTGTATTTATATAATTTTTAAGTTAGTTTTTGGATTGCAAACATAACTTTTTCAACAATTATTATTATCACATTCGCCAACTACCAAATACTTAAGTGGAAGTAAGATTTTCTTGCTTATAATTTTCATTTAGCCATAAATAATTGCCAAGTTTCGTCTAAAATCTTGGAAATTTGATATCTATAATGGCCTATACTTTATGCCATGGGTCGGCAACCTGCGGCCCGCGGGCCTCATGCGGCCCGCGAGGGGTCTTGGTGCGGCCCACGAGATTCTTGCCACAACGCTTGTGACGGACGACATACAAAACAGAATAAAAGGGAACGAAGGGCTAGCGATACAACTTTAAACTGTATTTGAAAATCGGTTTGCTGATTTCAAAAAGATCTCACGCAAGATAGAGATTTTCGAAAACCCCTTCGCAGTGAATATCGATAATGTATCAAGCGATTTGCAAATCAACGAATTCTGAAAACTACAAGGAGTTAAAAAGGTTTGCTCAGCAAATAGTTTTTATGTTTTATCGAAAAAACAAAAACTGTTCTCGGTTATCGAATTCACATTTACACACAATATTACGCGGCTCTACTTCAAGAATTAAACCACAAAAATCTCATTGATTTTATTAACTACAATAATTGTAGTAAAAATATAAAACGAGCGTGTTGTATTTAAAACTAAAATATTTGTACATAAATATTGTAGGTTTTTTTTTACATTAGCTCCACACAGGAAGCTCTGACGAAAATAATTCCCCTCATGGCCTATGTCATCTTTGGGGATGGGATGTGGAGGGTCTCTTTAGGAAAGGAAGGAGAGGAAGTTCTGGGAAGGAAAAGGGTATTAGGGGTGGGCAGGATTCTGGGGGTCAGTGTGTCCGGAGGTGACAGACGTGTGGATCCATCCCTCCCACTGCGGTGCAAGGCGATATTCCGTGAGAGTACGGTTGGAGAAGTCAAAAAGACTCCCTCTACCATTCTTTTCCGATCCGGCCTGCCATGCAGCTGCTGGGCAGACGCCTCCACCGCCAAGACCCGGACAAACCTCATCCCAAGAACCCGGGCACCTCTGCTAAGTCACCAAACGTAGCGAACTACTAGAGGTGACTTATGGCAGAGGTATTGGTTATCCAATAAATGGTTCCCGGGGCGGCGGTACCCATCCCCACCCCCCAAATTGGAACAGGTATACTAAAAAGACATGTGACTCAAGTGCGGCCCGCACTCATCCCCATGTAAAATATTTAACCCTTTTACAACAAAAGGTTGCCGACCCATGCTTTATACAATAAAAACATATTTCTACAAAAAAAGTATTTTTCTATAGTTTTATTTTTTATTTATATCGGAAAAAGAAGCTGGGGAAAGAATTTATTTTTTTGTAATTTCTATGTAGTTACCAAAATTACTGTTTTTTAAAGTTTGAAAAAATAATTGGTGGTGTTCCTTTGGACAAATTGTATAATTCCTTATTTGAAACAAAAAAGTTGCATAAAAAATATAATGTGATTTATGATTAAGCCGGTAGGTATTTAAGTTCCTACTTATAAATAAATCTTATGGTTTCAGATGAAATTTTGGTTTTGCTTTATTAAGGGGGGGGGGGTAAGGTTTTAAAACTCATTTTTATATATATTTTTTATATGTAAAATATGTTGAAAGTATTGTGTCAAAATTTCAAGTAAATCGAAGCAAAACTAACGAAGATACAGCGTTTCAAGCGACCGGCTCTCTTGCTCTTTTCAAGTATATTTCGAGTACAAAAAAACTTTACTTGACCAATCTTTTTGAAATTTTGTACACTATTTATACACATAAATCAACAGGTAGTGACGGAGAGTTTTTTTTACCATTTTTTTCAATTCTATAATAACAAATTCACCGAAAATTTTAACAAAAATCGCATTTTTGACTTCAACATGCTGCAAAAAAAATAAAATAAAAAAAAACGCTTTGTCACTACCTGAGAAAATATATCACCTCTTAAACCCATTTCGATTTTTTTGTTTTAAATGATTCGTTAACGAGTTATGATGTTCACCGCATAACACCTTTTTTTCGAGGCGCCTCCGGAGATTCGCTCCCACGAACTTATTTATTAATATTATTAATTAAAAAAGAATTTCAAAGATACTTCAGATGTCATACTATAACTTGTATGTAAAATAAATAAGCCAACATGAAAATGAAATGAAAATATGCCTTTTTTCGCCATTAAAACCTTACCCCCCCTTCAATAAGAGAAAATTCACAGAGTTACTAGGTACATAGTATTTTTGCAGCATTTTCCAGAGAAGTAGATACTCTGTACGGCCCTGGTGAAAAACCACCATACAGAATCAAACCTCACTTGAAATGGCTTTAGCCGTGATTGATGACCTGATCGGAATAGCCAGGTTTTCCCAGTCTTTCTCTTCCTCGTTTGGGAATGCAACAGTCCCACTGACTCTGTATGGTTAGAAGCGGTAGGGAGTCTTGTGAGGTACCTATTCACAATTTTTTTTTAAATTTTTCACCATTGTCACCTCATCATCAATGATTCGTCAAGTGAGCCCTCTTATAAAAATAACTTTTTTTCTCCAAGGTTCCATCACAGCAGTCCCTCGGGCTCGGGGCACGGCTACTACGGGGGGCAAGGAGGAATACAGCACCTACCCACTTACCACCAGCCTCCCCCAAGTGGACACGTCTTCAAACAGTTAGTAATGTTTTTTTAACAATTCTTGCCTCACAAACGACTGTGTTATTTACATCCACATAATAATAATGTAGGTGACACACAGCTACAAAAGCGGGAGCAGATATCTGCTGAACCGCGAGCGCTTATGTATTGTACCTTCACACGACACTATCAAATATTTCTTCCTATGGTAAGAGAGGGGGTCAGATGAATTGGAGCTACCACGAAGTTCTTTCATTGTTCTGCCATTTCTTCATCAAGTTCTGCCATTTCTTTGTACTGAATCTATTAACTTGACAGCTGTCATCCGCCCGTTTAGGCAGCTCCATAATTAAAATGACCTCTGATGACCTCCTCTCCTATTTTCGGCGGAGAGGGGGTTATATAACTTTTCACATATCGCCTCAGGAGCGGATATGGCGTAAGATATGTATTGTCTATGGTTGATCTGCGCATAATCCGATCCGGATAGACATATAATGGTAGTTGTTTTTATTGAAACATTATTTAGGCCCAAATAATTCAGTATCAAAAATAGAGTATCTCTATTGGTTTATCTATATTATTTAAAATATTCAAAAACTTTAACTGTACAAAAATGATCGTAATGCCTGTTGAAATGCTCCAATTCTGAATTTCAAAATGGCGGGCGTTGGACAGCTGATTCAAACAGCTGATTCGCTGTATCCAGGAGCCTACAAAATTGACGCTTCGGTTTCCATAATATTGATTTCGATTCGTAAAGCTAAAAAAATAATCATTTCAAACAATTTTTATACCACTATCCCGTAATAATACTGAAAAATGTAATAAAACAATAAATATAATAAATAAACAATCCCACCTAAAAAAGTTTTACTTATTGAATAGTTTCATAGCTTCTTCCATACAAAATGATAACACCTGTTGAAAATAACTAAAACTTTTGGTCACGATGACGTCACACGATTCACACTAGATAGGTGGTTTTTGGGGGATCTTGAAAAATTAAAACTTTGACATTTATCTTAACTATTAAAATTAACAATAAAAATAAAAATAAATATGCAGTTATTTAAGTTAGAAGGTCATTATTCATTTAAAAAAATTGGACTGGAGTACCTCATTAAAACCATCAGCTAATTAGCGAGCAGCTTTGCACTACCTACCGATGGAAGTACCAACACTTACCCTATATAAACCACTGCACGGCCTTGAACGAGCAGATATTCGGATTAAGTCCTGGGGCTCGGTACCTGAGATCAATAGTGAGATATTATTTTGTCCACTTTGATAAGGTGGAGGAGCCTCTAGAGATTTTCTGCCTCCGGATTACAATCGGAGATAACGTGCCGTGTTGATAATCCAAAGTACAGCTATATTCGCGTATATATAACTGTGTATTGTCTACTTATACTTTTGTTATATTTTTTCCCTACAATAAAAGTCTATTACAAACTCACTCAGAACATATTTAACATTATAAATTGCACCCACTGTAAGGGCTGTGATAAAAACTATTATTTAGCCTTATAATACTAAGTGATTTAATATTTTTAATAATTTTATAACAATAATAATTGGATAATTTGGTACAACCATAGGTTCCTTGGCTCTACCTTATTTTTTATTTACAAATAGACAGAGAAAACATTCTTATAGTAAGCCCCAAACTTTAATGGCGACTTGACGTTGAGTCAGAAATCGTCGCAATAGGCAAGTTTAAGGTCCGAAAAGCGGTATGTGGTGTGCGCGGAGGGGAGAAAGGCGATCCTATCTCCCCACCCATGCATTTCTCTGTCCTACATATGGTTTACGTATCTTTCTCTTTCGCTTGCGGTCATTGTAAAGTCAGTAAAGTGATTGTCCCTGAGTGAGAATGGATCATATCAAGTTCTGTCAGCATTTAAGTTTGGTGCACAGAATATTTGGTTTTTCAGGTTGGATGTTATTGTATGATTAATCTGCATTATGTGAACTGTTGATTTCCCTAAATACGGTGAAGCCCCCTTAAGTTTTAAAATTACTTAACACTAATGAAGTCCATTTTTCCAGTTACAGCTTCAGCCACGGTGGTGGGGGCAGTGGCAAGGGAGGGGGAGGTGGGGGGGCGGCCATGTCCGCCCTCACCCTCCTGTCCTTTCTCTTCTTCCTCAACATCCTGCAGTCCTGTCTCAAGGACCAGATGACCACCATGACCCCACAGGTGATGGTTATGTCCTCCGCAAGAGAAGAACCCGCGCCTCAAGTCAAACAAGACAAAATCACTCCCGTCTTTGAAGACAAAACTTACACCCTGATTGATGGGATCGGAAGAGCCTACCCAGAAGACATTGATGAAGAAGAAGTTAAAGATGATAAATCTGCAGAAGTTTATCCAAAATTTGTTAACGCCATGGGTGACGGTGTTGGAGAAATCATCACGGAACAATAATAGCTTGAGCGTGTTTTTTTGACCGTCCCGTTGCCGCCAACAGGCGCAAAACCATAGATATATTGATCATCCAGTTAACATAGTCAGATATCTCTGAAAAATCTAAATTGAGTTGAATTTTTGTTTTTAATTTGGGAGGCGGGTAACCAACACCTCTGACATATACCACCCCAAGTGGTTCGCTACATTTGGTGACTTAGCAGGGGTGCCCAGGTTCATGGGGTGAGGTTTGTCCGGGTCTTGGTGGCAGATGCTTCTGCCCACCAGCTGCATGGCAGGCCGGATCGGGAGAGAATGGTTAAGGAGTCCCTTTGACTTCTCCAGCCGTACTCTCTCGGAACATCCTTGCACCGCAGGGGGAGGGATGGATTCAAACTTCCGTTGCTCCTGGACACACTGACCCCAGATTCCTACCCACCTCTCGTACCTTCTTCCTTACCTTACCTTTTACCTCTCCTTCCTTTCCTTAAAAATACCCTGCACACAGCATCCCCTAATATGACATAGGCCCTTAAGGGAAAATATTTTCCTCGGGGCCTCCTGCGTGGACCAACTTAAAAAAGGAGGAAGTAATTTTTTGAAGTGAAACTTCTTTAGTGTCGTAGTATTTAGAATTTAGGATGAAACGGAAATACGTCACTAAAATTTATTATATGACGGGTCGTTGGTTCTAATATAATGCGCTAAATTTGCACATCGGCTCGACCCCCCCAAAGCGCAACAGCTAAGGCGCCGGACAAATCCAAGCGGCCAGAGAGACAGGCATCGAGCGAAAGGAGTTCGAATCCTACAAAATCCACAAAAAAAATATACATTTTTTTTTTTTGTAGATAAATTTCCAATCTTCAAACCACTTTAAAATAAACAGGCAAAAGAAAAGAAATCGACATCTAGGGACTTTCTAGTTTCACTTCTACCGCGTGTGAATTACACACTCTAATTTTTTGTTATATTAAAACACAATAATTTCCATTATTTTCTTTATTACACAATTAAAAATAAAAAGTAATCAGACAGTAAAAAAAAACGATTGACCCAGAATATTAAATAATTTTAAACTTTCTGTTGAAAGTTTTACTGTTGAAAGCCAGTAACTCTGTGCATCACTTTTATACATTTCCTACATAAAGTTGTTTGGTCTTCTACATATTTATTTAGCTACAGCAATTGTGAATTTGAATTTATTCTGAAATTAGTTCATTCGATTGTCATTAACAAACTTCATTTCATTGTTCCACACGCAAGAAGTAATTTTTTTAATTAAATTATTTATTTATTCCAACACGTTAGTTATTAGTATCAAGCTTTCAAACCATCAATGCAAATTCATCACCACAGTCAAATTTTACCACCTTCCAGGAGACAATAAACCAGTTTAAATCAATCAATTCTGTTTGCACAAATTCGCAAAATAAATTCATAATTTGCAAAAATTCAAAAAACCGTAAATAATTTTAATCGTTTTTATAACACGATGTAGTCATTCTGTGTATAATTATGTATAATAAAATTTATATATTCAGAATCAGCATTTGTTGATCTATATTCTATAAGAATTTATTTTTTTAATCCATAATATTTTCACATGTTTTCTTTATTACAGATGAAAGCGTTGTGCAAATGGTTGTAAACAAAAAGTTACAGAAATTACTGAAATTTTAAGCATTTAGAGTTCATGTAGATTCTAATGTGGGCGATAACGCCCCCCTGGGGGTGTTATGCCCACAAAGTTTGCAATATTTACCGAAACACATTCCTTGAACAATAAACTATGCATAATAACAACATTACTTGCGTCTATCTGACGAATTCATATGTTTACAATCTTTCTTATGAGAATGATGCAACCGAACTGTCAGATGAAATGCTCCGAAAAAAAACTCAGCCAGAAATCCACAAAGAATTCATAGAAATTATTCTCGTTCCATAGATGTGTTCAAAGCATTCTATACCTTAAGAACAAGAATGCCCCAAGCGATTCTGACCTTATCCTTCATACGTTTTCTTTATAATTAAGGTTTAAAATCGCATTTCAAAAAATATTGTTTAGAGTTCAATTTGGCTCGCATCTGGCACATGCGGGCGCGTAATCGGCAAGCAACCGGTTAAAGGAGTATGTTGTATTACCATACACAAGAAAAATCTCAAATTAATTTTACCCATAAAGGATTATTAATTGCAACATTCGAACAGTACCTACTTTGGGATGACTTAAGTGTGTGGTGAATTCACAAGACAATACAAACTTCTTCAAGTCTAACAAACTAAGAACAGACATCACAATTAAGGTACTTACTTAAAACTCTATATATTAGATTTTCAAATACATAATACAGCTTTTCCTAAATAATATTACATCAATTTAAAGATGTAAATGACAAAGATTCATAATTTATACAATGTTTAATTAATTTACTCTTTTTAATAGACTTAACAAATCGTAACCAAATAATTAATCAAAATTTTATTCAAAATTAATGTAGTTTTTTTTTTTTTTATTTGCTACGCAATATCAAAAGTTGCTTTGTACTTCAACAACATGCCTTGGAGTTCTGGGGAGGGTTTATCATTAAAATACTTACATAATTCATAGAAAATAATCTTATTTCTGACAAGTTCTATGCTAAAACCAAAAGTAACTTTTCGCTCAACAAAAGTTATGCACATATTCAATAACAAAAAGCAGGAACAAATTATGTGAAGCAATTATTTACAAAAGATGTACAAAAAAAAAGGAATTGTCGGAAGATTGTTGAAAATATTATAAGATGATGTATTTTTTAAGCTATGTACTCCGCTTGTTCATGCCCGATGGTTTTACGCTCGTTCAAACATGTGTCAACGTGTGTACTTTCTCGTTAAATGCTTTTTTGTTTGATTTCGAGTGAACGGCTCGAAGCTAATAAAATTCAAGGGCTGTAATTCTTGCTCGCTGTTCGACAGAAGTTTGCAATTTGACTGAGGGTCTTGGTGTTATATGACAAACAAGGTTCCAAGTCAACACATTCAATCAAGCCAAACCATTGAGCATGAATATACATACGCACACAGCTTTACTTATATATATATATTTCAACGTCATCTGAAGATTAAAACTTTTAATTTCAGTTGATTTATTTCAATGTTTAATTAAAATACAATAATATACATAACACTATTTATTGAAATTATTAATTATGTAACTAATTGCGTTCTGACAAGCTACGACAGTTAAACTTTTGAATCCTAGCATCCATTATAAAGTAGAAAAATTTGCTAGCAAGGTAATCTCTACAAACTCACGTTTAAAAATTTTGTTCAGGCTTCCCAAGACATATTTTCTAATTATGTGTGGTTCAAATGGTGGGTGGGCCGCGCTGTCTGAGCATTTATTTGAATTATAACCTATTTTTGTAGAAAGCAAACACATCACAGTGACACGTTGTCACTTTATAAAATATGTACATATTAAATATAACACCATAACTGTATCGTACACCACTTTGAAAGAATATTTTGAATGCAAACGAGATAAACACGACCAAGTGGATGCGGAGCTGACCCTGAGCCAAACGGCGACTGCTAGTAAAAATCTCAAGGGCGCAGTGTTTTGGGTATTATCAGCGCTTTGGTTCCTTAGCAAGTCGGCCCAGACTGCTCCAATTGCTTCGACAGCAAAAAAATTAATACAAAAACAGTGGTATAACACAGAGTTATTTTATACGAATTATAACCCTCTCTAATAATAATTGTATTTCGACAATCAGAACTCTTGAATTAGAACTTTAAAATGTTAAAATTGTCTAAATTACTCTTTTATCTAGAAGCTAACCTTAACGATAGGGACAAGTTGTGTTGCGTTGCGGTGGTGTTTGTGAATGGTGTTGGTATGCTGGCCCTCTAGTACTTCTTGACTCTCTCGATGTACTTGGTCTGCGTGAGTGCTGCGGATCCCTTGGTGGGGTCGGTCATGCGGTGCCAGTCGGTCTGGCCGACCACAAAGCCGATAGCGCGCATCTTCTCCTGCTTCATGCGCTCTTCAATGTCGGCCCAGCGCACCTGGAACCATCGATAAATGATTTAAACATCTGCTATTCATAGTTTGAAAATAAAACTCCAGAATGAAGCGTGGTGTGACAAGATACCAATGAATGCTAGCGATCTAATAATAAATCACGCCCTCTCTGTGCATGGCAACGGATGTGTGTCTGAGCACCTTCTTTTGGTCTAGCTGTAGAATCTGAAGATTTTTCCAATGCAGCCATAATTAAAAAAAAACATTGCTCAATGCATTTTGCACTAGCCTGTACACGTGTGAAACATGGTGTCATTACAGAATAAGCTGAATGGAATGACTCCGGATCCAACATAATAATGCATGCAGAATTATATTTGGATACGGAAGGTACAGCAGCACATCAACAATGTTTACGGAGCTAGGACTGCACGGATTCACAGTCTGATGAGACACCGGGTCGAGAAGCCCGGGTGCGGCTAATGGTTTCTGACAACACAGGGTGCCGCAACCTTCCAGCACCAAGCGCCACTATTGAGTGAGCACTGGTGCAACTTTTTTCCTATTTTATGTACTTGTTTCTTTCCTAAAAATCTATCGTCTAAATATGTATAACTGTGATGTATATGTACGACTGGAACTAATCCATACGGGACGTGTGTGATTGCACTAACCTCCGCATATCCTGGAATAAAACATTATTATTATTATAGCAAACTAAAAAAACATGACAAAATCGGTAACCTCAGTGGAAGTGACCCAGAGGCATACCGAGTAAGAGGTGAATTGACTGGAGTAATTGTTTGGAGAAGGATGGGAAGGTCTGAGGACCGGAGATGAAGACTCTGTAGAGGGAGCCAAATCCCTCCAACTTCTTTCACCCATAGTAATGCAAATCGCATCTACAGCAATGACCCGCCTTTGTTTCTACCTACACAACAAAAGCATAACTTTCATTAGCTCCACTGCGTTAATAATCTGTGCAGTTTAATCGACGGCGACAGTCGCAAGATCGATAAAAACCCGAGTTTTACAAAAATGATTTGCCCCGTAGAGTTTAATTAGAATAAACTGTTAGTACGTGATTTTTTTAAAATTAGTAACGTACTGTCTTCTTTCCCGGTTGTACGTTCTTCTTGGATGTCCACTCGTCTAGCTGTAGGAAATCTTCCATGGTGCCTGCTGCGTGTCGGAGGGGTTTGCTGGTTCCGTCGAGCCGGGCTGAAACAATCATACCAAACAATCAATGTCTGTCTACCCACATAACCTCACTCCCATCCATTATTGGAACACACAAACAACACCTATTCAAACTCTCTGCATGGCGAGAAAAAAAAATTCAGATAAAAAGTGAAGTAAGAAGTCAGCTATCATAATCAGCTGTGAATTCTGTGATTTAGCGCCTTAAGGTGATGCACTATTAAGCGAAGCATAATCATGTGATTTTAGTTTTAAAATTACTTCGCTTAGAAATATTATAGATGCTTTAATTAAATACTGCCAGTAGAACACATATTCGTCTTTGAAATAATTGAGTTTTTTATGATTACTCTTTTTACAAGCCCAGAAAAAAATTAAGTATCAGACATATAAAAACTGCTTTAAAGCTCAAAATCTCCTTCTTATGAACACCTTTTCAGTTGTGGTTTTATTTTATAATGTGGAAAATTAAATTCTTTAGAAAATGATCGTAAAACATTTAAATATTTGTGCCAGAGAATAAAGAAAAAAAAAACAAAATAATGTTTTTTTTTATAAAACACGCTTTTTGGCTGTTTTTTTCATGAACAAATCGGCAATTTTTTTCACGAATAAAAAGGCGGCTGGTGTTAAATGGGAATTTAAACCTTATCGCTATCTGCATAAGGAGTATTATTGTTAGCAGCCTAATCCCGAATTTTACATGACATGGTGCATCACCTTAAAACATAAAAGCTGACTTTTTCAAGACAACAACGCCAATGTTCAGATTTGTGAAGCCTTAGTTTTGATCATGCAATTAATTATATTGCTAAAATTGTTATATCCAGATGAATTGTTCTATCCAGATGAATTGTTCTATCCAGATGAATTGTTCTATCCAGATAAATTGTTAAATCCAGATAAATTGAAAGAACCAATAAATTCCACTAAAGACTCAATTCATTGCCTAACCATTTATCGAAAAAAAAAAAGGAATGGATAGAAATTTGGCAGTAGCCCCCCAACATTATATTAAACAAATTACGTGTATTTCAGAAAAACAATTTTCAATTAGATGGAAAATGACAGAGAATAAATTAAGTTGACTTTTAGGGTATTAAGCCGTGTTGCATTTCATCCTTATTGCGCCAACGTTTCAGACAGTCTTGCAGCGTCCATCATCAGGACTGCAAGGAGAACGAGAAAGCTCAGCACGGCTTAACACCCCAAGGATCAAACAACATAATATTTTTAGCCACGGAAGTCTTGATGACACAGAATTTAATGTACAGTAAAAATGATATTTGCGACAATTTATTGCGCAATGTGCGATGTACATATGCTAAAAGAAAGCTCCCAGGGGTTAAACGTACCTAGTTTGTCCGTTTGGTCCATTCGGTCCCACTTGGAAGTAAAAACAGTCTGCACCTGCGACATCTGGCATCTTTAGCTTTATGTTAGACAGGCTAAATACTCAAAAGGGGTATAAACATGGTACACATATTAATCACCAAGCCAAACATATCCTGAAACTAGTGTGGTCAAATGAAGCGCATCTTCGTCCAACAGCCAGTTCGGTCCCAACCTATCTAATGCCCAATGAAGCACATCTTCGTCCAACAAGTCTTTTGGCTGACATTGGTCACGATGCCCAACATAGCTAATGCCAAATGAAGCACGTCTTCGTCCAAACAATTTCATTGGCGGGCCATTAATTGCAAGGCCCATCCAATACACATCCCGAAAGTCTAGTGCAGTATGATGAAGTATATCTTCGTTTAAACAAGTATTTTTTGGCTGACAATGGTCACGAGCCCAACATATCCTGAAACTAGTGCACTCAAATAAAGCATGTATTCGAATGAGTCTTTTCTGGCTGGCAGGTGAAGATTACAAGATTGCACCAAACATGAAATTATATCAACGAATTTAAAATATAAAAATTATCTCTGAAAAATAAAAAACAAACAGGTAACACACAAAAATAGAGTACACATACATAATATTAAAATTTATCATATTATAAACAGTTGGGTAATTATACTACTAACTGTCGCATTTTTAGGCGTAGATTATGGAAATTACACCTTGTTTTAAGGGGTTATATACAGTCAGGAGGCTCAAAAAAAGGGATTTTCAAAAAATTTTCCTGAGAAAACTTTTAAATTTATTAAACTAAAAATTTGTACACATATTGTGGTAACTTTTAACAGCATTGTAAGAATTTTTTTGTAAAAATAATAATTTTGAAAGCTGCTATAGCTGATCTCCAGAAGCTCCTCTCAAAAAGGGCGTCTTGCGGTGACCATCATATCTCTAGACTGCATCATTTAAAATGAAAAAACCAAATGGATTTCGTTATAATAATAAATATTCCTCTAATTAATCGAAAGACAGAGCAAAATACAATGTTTTGACAAAATGGCGGCTTTTCAAAAAAAATAAATTGATATTTTACCAAAATTTTGGCCTTATATTGTTTATAAAAAAAAAGTATTTATCGGTGAGAACAGGCCTTCGATTAATAAGTGTAAAATATACTTAAGAAGCTTGTGTTAAAATTTAAGACTGATCGGTTAAGCCGTTTCGGAGTAATCTTGGTCACCGACTTTAAAAACACAGTTTTGAGAAAAACGCGTTTGAAGTTTGACTTGAAATTTTTTTTGTGTGTACTTAAATAAATGTACATTACGAAAATGAAATTAAAAAAAAATCGGTTTCTTGAAAATTCTAACTGTATCTAACCCCTTAACAATTACTACAAGAAACAAGTATTTACTTGCATAAAATAGATTAGATTGAAACGAAGCTCACGCACATGTCAACCAAAACAAAAATAAATTAAAATGGCGCCAAAGGAATCATTATATAAATGGGAAATTTTGAACTTTGAATAAAAATTGAATTTCAATGCATTTTTTACCATCTATCAAAATGTAATTAATCGTTTCTTGTGATAATTAAATTGAAACGTAGTGTAATTTTCAAAATCCGTGCTTAAAAAAAGTGCGGCGATTAGTGGAATATTTAGTGGAACAAATTGCCGATAAACAAAAAAAATTGTTTTGTCTAAATTTTTTTATTGTTACCAACTGACATAATGTTGTGGTTCTGTCTCTGAGATCTCCGTTGTAACCTCTCTTTCTGTGCTTCACGTGTTGCTTATGAGAAAAAGAGAGGTTACAAATGAGCTGTCTCCGGTATCATTTAGCTGCCTCTAATTCAGAAAAAGTTCAAAATAATCTCCTACAATTTTGAGATATTATTTGGGCAGATTAATGAAGCCAAAAAATATATAAATATGGTAATATGAACATTGACAAAAAATAAATAAGTATGTCCTGTGAATGGTTACAGATCTATCTTTATCTCAAAGGGAAATAAATAAATTGAAATTTGAACCTGGTGTAGTGGCTGCCTCCATTTTCAACATTGTACCCCCACAAGTATGTAGATGACGACATTATTATTATATTAGATGTGGTGGTGCGTGCCCTAACTCGTTCAAACTAACTAGTTCGAATACTTCTTCTGTCCTGGAGACATCAATATGAATTGTCAATATTGTGATTGCAATTGACAATTTCCATTGCAATGCAATTCACGGAACTTCAAACGAACCGTCAATATTTTGGCCCAGTTGCTCTGTAGACATCAACAGAAGTACAGTGTGTGAATACAGTGATAATACTTTGATTTTTTTTATATATATGAATACCGCACAAGAGTCCCATCTGCTCCCGTTTGGAGCTAGTGAAACTATGGCATCCCCAATCGGGGTATGTTGTGAGGATAAAGGTAGTGGAGTAGGGAAGGAGATGGGGAAGAGGAAGGTGAGGAAGTACCTGGCTATTCAGATCTGATCACCAAACACAGCTAAAGCCATTTCAAGCAACGTTTCAATTCTGAATGGTGTTCTTATACCAGGCCCATACTGAGAGTATCTTCCACTCTGGAACATGCTGCAAATATACTACACATTATTTTAAATGAATTAATTGTGAAATAACACAAATTAATCAAATAAAATTTATTTGCCACGCCGGGATTCGATCCCGTGATCTTCGGATTGCGAGTCAAGAGCCTTACCGTTAGACCACGCCGTCCGTTTGATGTAGCAATTGAACGAATGATTGACAATCACACAGTGAAACAATCAAACCACAACGTTAATGGCGTTTTTCGATGGGCTCAATCAAAATACCCATCAATGAGAAGCCACAACTGATCACCTCAATCGCTCTGGAAAAGATCAATTGGATGCACGAATGATGTAAATTCACAAAAACATGGACAATTCATAATCGCTGTCTCCAGGGCACGATACCGTATTGTTATTACTTGGTTCAACAACGACACAAAAAAATTCTTCTTAGAAACATTAGTTGGTTTTTATTTCTTCAGGCGATGACAACAATTGAAAGTTGATTCTTGCTAAGTGGTTTAGCCCAATCTTATTCATTGGGGCGATGGGTGTATATTGTTCCGACTCCTTTAGGCGAAAGAAGCCTCTCCACGTGCGTCGTTCATCAAACACAATCTTACCTCATCTTCATCAGGATTCTCCGCCTGTTCCATCTCCACGACGTCTTCATCGGAGACGTCCTCCATGTGGACGTGGTCGATGGCGGCACTCTGCAGCAGGGTGGTGGGGTCCAGCACCGTCAGGGCCGGGGGAGTGGGGAACCACTTGGTGGCCAGCCCCACTACCTCCGGGAGGCTTCTTCCGTGGATGTTTGCTCGCTGACACGATTGCGGATCTTTATCCATCTGACAGATGTAGGTCTAAAAAGTTTTTTGAGTCATATTTTATAAAGACCTTGACGTAAATAGTCATAACATTACATCCATTTATAAATTTGGTCCCTTTGTAGTCATCATTGATGAATATTATATATACATATAAGTCGATTCTATTTTTACACGATTTCGATATTACACTATCAACAAAGCGTAATAGTAATATTTATCCATACTTAGAATAGATTCAAGATAGGTTTGAGATAGAAATTCAATTGATGATAGTGATTTTGTATCAATTACTTTTTTCTTAACCCTTTGAATGGCAGGAGACCATATTTGTCCCGGGTCACATGCGTCTCGTATAAATCGCTGTAACTCCATTACTATCAGAGTGAAAATTATATTCTAAACAGTGTTAAAAAGGCAAAACACAAGGCTTTATAGTCTAATATAAAAAATTACAACGAAAAAAGGTAAAATGTACACCTTTATGAAACCAAAGTTTTGAATTGCAATTTGAAAAACAAATTGAAACTTTAAGAATTTTTTATTAATTATTTTTATATGAAAAGACAAAAAAATGAGGAGACAGTAATGTTTATAATACATTTGTCTAATAAAATATGTAGGTATTTTAATTTTTTTCCGTTGTTAATAATTTTAATTATAAAAAGCATGAGGTGAGCCATTTTTAAATCTTTTTTATGTTTGCATGTAAAATTTTTATGTTTCAAAAATTATGTTTATTTTGAATTTTAAAATTTGAAAGCGTATTTTGGATATGTTCAAATATTCTATTTATTTGGATTTTATTGCAAAGCGGAAAAATTCTGATCTACTGACAGAATATGGTCCAGGTCTGAGGGGTCTTTTTTACAAGGATGGAACACATCCACCATATAAAAACAGGATTAACTAACTACATTATATCTATCTAGCAATAAGAATTTGATAAAAATATTATAAAATGTATAATTAATAAATAAATTCTTACCATAAAGCCGCATTGCTTGGCTTGCAGCAGCATGTCTCTGAAGTGATGGTGTTGATCGTTAATAGCATCAACAATGATAAAGGAGAAGAATCCGTCTGTTAGGGTCTTTTTAAATGCTTTTATAAGGGACGTGATGTACATTTCCTCCATGGAACTATCATACTTATAACTCATTTCACAAACCCTTTCCTATAAATCAGAAAAAGATCATTACATACCTACTACATCACATATTCAAGTGGTTCGAGAGGAAACTTATAATAGAAATGGAATATTTACCTTTCGGCCATTGTCAGAATTAGTAACTTCCGTTTCTACTTCCGACATGTAATAATCATCAATGGACAATATCCGAGGTGCGGACCCTCCGTTTTCTAATTCACGGTCTTTGATCAATTTCGCTAAATATGACTTTCCGCTTCCTGGTAAACCTTTTATAACAAAAAAATTAATATTACTTTCAAAATTCATTGGTTAAATTTATTAGCTGAAAAAAATTTTTACAAAGAAAGGCATACTTTTATCAGAGTGTCAAAATTCTTTCAGTGAGAGCAATTCTGTGGTACAAAATTGTATTTCAGCACATAAATAACCCTTTATATATAAATAGGCTGGAACACTATCATAACACTCGCTTTAACTTTAATGAAGGACTAATTGTACCTAAGCATACAAATAAATATGGACAAAGAACATTACATGATTCCCAGTTGTACGTAATATGTTACCTGCTGAAATTAAAAACTGTGCCCAAAACAAACAATTGGTGAATTTGCTGAAGACTTGGCTTACTGAAAGAATTAATTTGTATTAGCTTACAATGACATATTATTCTAAAGACTTTCAAATTTGTATTTATGTTTTCATAATTTTTCTTTTCTGTATATTTCTGTAAAATTTTTAATTTTTATTTTATAAAATTGTAAAAACGTAGCTATAACACACTATAATAAAATTTTTTAATTTAAAGAACCCGTTAGACAAACTGCTAAAAAGCAGTTTATCGGGACTTTTTGTCTTATATTTGTAAAGTGTGTAAAAAAATAATGCGTGAAGAATTTTATAAACATAAAATAATAGGAGTGTTTTTTGTTACCTCTTAAAATGATTGCAATCTTTCCTGGTCTAACTTCTCTGCCGGGGGACTCGAGGATATCATCGATCATAACCATGTTCTTGGGAGTTTCTGATGATTGAGCAGGCGGTTGTTGGTCCTGAGCCTGCTTGGGCTGGTTATCCCTGCTTTCTGAATATCTCCTGCCATTTCTCCTGTCCCGGGAGTCGCTCCTGTCATTCCTTCCTCTTCTGTCTCGGTTCCGGTCTGGGCTCCTGTCTCGACTCCGATCTCGGCTCCGATCTCGGCTCCGATCTCGGCTCCGATCTCGGCTCCGATCTCGACTCCGATCTCGACTCCTATCCCGGTAATTACGGTCATCGTTCCAGTTTCTATTCCTATCATCTCTTCTGTTGCCTCTATCTTGGTCGTCTCTCCTGTTGGTATCTCTATCGCGGTCATCTCTCCTACTGTTGTCTCTCTCCCTGTCCGGCCTATCGTTCCGCCTGCCGAATCTGTCAGTGTTCCTATCATCTTTATACCTGTCTCCAACTCTAGAACCTGTTGGAGAGTGATAATCTGAATTTCTATCCCAATCCCTTCTCCCGTCTGCAGGTCGATCCGGCCTCCTGGTGTAACCATCGTTATCATTCCGCGTTAGGTCTATAGTTTCAGTTTGTCCAGATTTTTTAGTCGATACGTGATTGTAGTCAAAAGTTTGCACAGGTTCCAAGAAATCTGCCCCTGTAAAGAATTTAAACCGTTAAGTTGCAAATCAACAAATTATTATTGAAAGATGCAAAAGTTCAAAAGAAATATAACCCAGCAGACTAGTTAAAATAGCAATTGGATAAAAAAATACTTTTAGTGTATTATTTATTATATGAACAGATTTTTAGCTGACTGATACCAATTTGTGCTTGACAAATAAGGTCACGTTAATTTTAACCGCTAGATTGCCGCTCGTGCGCCGGCTCACCATCGGCACAGGCCAAAATAATCACTAAAAAATAATTTTGTCATGCGATTTTAACCCTTATGCATAAAGAAAACGTATGAAGAAGAAGGTCTGAATGGCTTGGGGCATTCTTGTTCATAAGGTATAAGATACCGTGAACCCACCTAGCGCAGCGATATTTTTTCTTTGGAATTGTTTATGACAAGGGCCTAGATTTTTCCCGCCTCTCGGCTGTCAGATTGCCGTCTATCAAGTCTCGCGCTGCGATCGATGAAAAGATAGTAAAACGTATAAATTCATCGAATAAACGCAAGTAATGTTGTTTTTATGCATAGTTTAGTATTCAAGGAATGTGTTTCAGTAAATATTACATAAGATAGCATAAAATTAAACTGCAAAATATTACGTAAAAGTCAAAACATCGCAAAATTTTCTCGCTTGTTCCCGTGGCATTTGAAAAGATCATAAAACGTATAAATTCATCGAATAAACGCAAGTAATGTTGTTTTTATGCATAGTTTAGTATTCAAGGAATGTGTTTCAGTAAATATTACATAAGATAGCATAAAATTAACCTGCAAAATATTACGTAAAAGTCAAAACATCGCGAAATTTTTTCATTTTTTCCCGTGGCATTTGACGAGTTAAAAGATTTTTTTTAAGTTATAATTTAATTACACAAGAAGGAGAATCCTTTTGTAACATAACATATCCAATTGCTAAATTTTGATAACATCTATGAAATTATAAAATTTTTTATGAAGTTCAAAAAAATGTTAATTTGTAATTTTTTTCATTTCAAAATTAAAAAACTAGCTAAGGCTAATTTTGCAAAGTTTTGACTTTGACGTAATATTTTGTGGGTTTATTTTATGCTATCGTATATAATATTTACCAAAACACATTCCTTGAACAATAAACTATGCCTAAAAACAACATTACTTCCGTTTATTTAACAAATTGATAGGTTTTATCGATCTTTTCATGACCTCACAGTTTGAGCAACGCTCACAGTTTGACAGCTCGAATCGCGGAAAAAATGAAGATCGAAGTCATGGATAAATTTAGTAAAATTTATTCCTGCTAGGTGTGTTTCTGATATCTGTTACGTCAAGAACAAGAATGCTCCAAGCGCTTCTGACCTTGTCCTTCATACATTTTCTTCATACATAAGAATTAAAATCGCATTCTAAAAATAAAAATAAATTATTTTATCCGGCACGCGCCGGCGCATCTGCGGCACACGATTGGTTAAACAAATAAAGCTTGTTTCATTTGCCTAAATAAATGGCAAGCCACTATTTATGAAAAATTACATAAAAAGCATGTACTGTTATATAATAAATAAATATCATGAAATGGACATACCTCTCTTCACCGATTGATGTTGATAATCTAATATGGTCACTGGTTCTATAAGCGGGAAGACCAGCCATTTGGGTTTTTCCTTTTCGGGAATTGCTGGTGGATTCTTCTGGTCCACATTGTCATATTCTGGCTGGCCTGCTGCTCCCACAGGCTGTTGATCTCTGTTCATGATGTTATTTTGGTAGTTGTTTCTCATGGGATTGTTTTCAGAATTATTCTGGAAGTTGCTTCTATTGAGGTCAGAATTGTTTCTATTTTGGGGTAACATAGGTGTCTCCATCAAGGGGCGACGGTTGTTTGCCTGGAGCATGTTATTAGGTGTAGGGTTCATTCTGTCCATTCCTTGAGGCATTCTGTCCATTCCTTGGGGCATTCTGTCCATTCCTTGTGGCATTCTGTCCATTCCTTGGGGCATTCTGTCCATTCCTTGTGGCATTCTGTCCATTGCTTGGGGCATTCTGTCCATTCCTTGGGACATTCTGTCCATTCCTTGGGGCATTCTGTCCATTCCTTGGGACATTCTGTTCATTCCTTGGGGCGTTCTGTCCATTCCTTGGGGCGTTCTGTTCATTGATTGGGGCATTCTGTCCATTCCTTGGGGCATTCTGTCCATTCCTTGGGGCATTCTGTCCATTCCTTGAGGCATTCTGTCCATTCCTTGAGACATTCTGTCCATTCCTTGAGGCATTCTGTCCATTCCTTGAGACATTCTGTCCATTCCTTGAGGTATTCTGCCCATTCCCTGGGGCATTCTGTCCATTCCCTGAGGCATTCTGTCCATTCCTGGAGGCATGCCTCTTAAACCTTGATTGCTTTGGAGGGGAGCATTTCCCATTGTTTGCTGCATCACGTTAGCCCTCATCCCTGGGGGCATGTTTGCCATGCCCGGGGGCATGTTCGCCATGTTAGGGGGCATGTTTGCCATGCTAGGGGGCATGTTAGCAATTCCTGGAGGCATGTTGGTCATCCCGGGGGGCGTGTTGGTCATCCCAGGGGGCATGTTCCACATGTTTGCTTGAGGAGCCGGAGAAGGCAACAATCCCATCTTTGGACCTGTGCTGCCCATCAGTGAGGGGAGC
The DNA here is from genome assembly GCA_936435175.1 of Glyphotaelius pellucidus. Classification (NCBI taxonomy): domain Eukaryota; kingdom Metazoa; phylum Arthropoda; class Insecta; order Trichoptera; family Limnephilidae; genus Glyphotaelius; species Glyphotaelius pellucidus. The sequence continues at coordinate 35,160,202 of OW386548.1, forward strand.
TGAGTGGCCATGGGCACTGGGGGAGGGACCATACCTGCCACGTGGCTCACCATAAACGCCTGCTGATTGGGATGAAAGGACATAGCCTGTTGACCCTGAAAGTTCATACCACCACTGCTTCCGGCCATGTTCAGAGAAGCATTTGGAATGCGATTATTATCTCCTCCATTAGAGGGAGTATTGTTTTCTGACTGACCAGACCACCGAGAGGCTCTTGCATCATCTTGCTTAGCATTGTTGCTTGCTTGGGGCGGTGGATTAGAAGCGCTCATGTTCTGCCTCACCATGGACAACATTTGAAGCAGCTTGGTATCTCCGAGGATGCTATTTATTCCTTTGGATATTTCGGAAAGATCTGGCTTTTCTGATTTCTCTGGTTTTTTAGAAGTGCCAGTGGATGATTGAGAAGCTTCCCGGTCTTCCTCCATATCCACAACAGCCTTAGAGTCTTCGTCTACCAGATCTAAGCCGGGTATGCCTTTACCTTGCTGCGAATTAAGGAAGTCGCTTCCATCTTCAGGATTATAATCATTAGCTTGATTACCACTATCCTCGTAATTGTCTCTGTCGTAGTTTTGGTCACCATAGTTATCGTAATCATCATAGTTGTTACCGGAGTATTCTTGCGGAGAACCTTTGTCCATGTTCTGAGAATTGGAATCCTCGTAAGGAGCATTATTGTCCCTTTGGATATTATCAGCGGGTTTTGGCGTCTCAACATTGGAGGAAGCATTTCTCCTGGCCCGCATTTGCTCTTTCCTCTGAATGAGCTGGTCTCGACAAGCTTCAAAAGTCTGTTCATATTCCCTGTAGGCAGCTTTGTCGGGATGGTTAACATTCTGCTCCTTCCATTTAAAGAAGTCTTCTTCCCACTTCTTGAATTGATTATCAAACTGTTTCTCTTCTTCCGTGATGAGATCTGCGGGGGTGGGTGCGGGTTCCGTTTTATTTTGCTTTGGGTCCTTGAAATTTGAAGCGGAACTGTTATCCTGAGATTTGTTCTGGGGGGCATTATAATTATTATTTCCATAGTTGTTTGAATTATCAGCGGCAGATTGGCTGTTATCATTCCAAGAGTCAGCATTTTGGTTGAAGTTGTTGGAGCGGCGATTAGCTCCCGGCCGTTGCTCGTTTTGGGAGGAGTTATAGCCGTCCCTCGGACCTTTCCCGGCATTCTGATCTTGCGTCGTGCTGTATCCACTGCGATTGGAATTATCATAATTAGTCTGTCCCTGATTGCTGTTGACATAGTTTTTCTGCGCAGAATCTCGGCTGTTGTTTTGGTAGCCAAAGCTTTGCGACACGTTGGATTGGTCGAAAGACGGTGGAGGAACTTGAGAATCAAAAGCCCTGGCGGAATTTCCACCATAGGCGTTAGATTTGGGCAGGTCTCTGGAGCCGGCTGCAGAGTTGGAAGGTTTGTCCGGCTGATGGGAGTGGGAGGGGGGAGGGGGAGCATCGGGAGGCGGCGGAGGAGGAGCGGTGGGCATCACGGCGGGGAGGGGAGGCTGCGCTCCTTTCATCTGCTCCGAATACTGAAAGGGAATTAAAATAACCTGTGACATATTACAGTAACCAAAATATTTGTGGCAATAGAACAGAAACGTTAAAAACTAGTTAGTAATAAACTATCTGAGATAAGGTAGCAACGAGGCAATTAACCATAAGCAATAGTGTTTATAATGCAGTTATCAAGTTGTAGTTTTTTAAATTCCATCAAATCGATATTCGAATGGTTACAGTCTTGCCGATTTTGGGCAAGAGATTAAAGGGTCCAGTTTATATGACAAGAGCGGCGTAAAGGTACCTTGTCTCCGTACTCCATCTGCCACTGAGAGTATTGGTGCTGGTACTGGGCCCACTGGTTCCATTGCTGCTGCTGCATGGAAGCCCACTGCTCCGGAGTGAACCCGCTGAGGCCCGCCATGGCGTCGGGCTGGACCACCGGCTGATTCCACATTGGCCAGGACATCACGCTGCTTCAGGAGACAGCTGCAAAATACATTAAATTGAAAAATCTTTACAAAATGTAAGAATTTATTTTTTTATGCCTGTACACTTCAAAAAATCAGATCATGCGTCAGGCACCACTGCTTCCCTCCGTGACATGATTTTGCCATTTTAAGCCGTCAGGTTTCAACCATTTTACGTCAGAGTCGAAATATTTCCACTTTATAATGAAATCCAAATACATAATGGAATATTTCAGAAAGTATCTAGAAAGTAAACTAAAAAGTTTTAAAAATGGATCACCTTATGTTTTTTCTAACTAAAATTACTGATAACGAAAAAAATAAAAACACATATTTTATTATATATTATAATAAAAACAAATATAAAACTTTTTTCCACTTTAAGTTTAATGACCATAACCGGTTTCAGCTCGCTAGAGCCATCTTCAGACTGGCTCTAGCGAGCTGAAACCGGTTATGGTCATTAAACTTAAAGTGGAAAAAAGTTTTATATTTGTTTTTATTATAATATATTATAATGGAATTCCACCATGAATTATCAGTTTCAAAAATAGAAATATTAACATATTTTATTATACAAATGTATTATAAGCGTCATTGTCGACCTCACTTTTTTGTCCTCTTATTTTTAAATAATTAATAATAAATTCGCAAAGCTTCAAAAATTTATTCAAATTGCGATTCGAAACTTTGGTTTCATAAAGATCTACATTTTACTTCTTTTGTGGCTATTTTTTATATTTGAATATACATGAGACGTATATGAGTTGTTCCGAAAACTGAACAAATAGAATTTAGGTAAATTTATTATTGTTTTTCTACTAATCTTAACAAAGATATTTTCTTAACGCCTTAAGCTAATTTGTTCAGTTTTCGGAACAACTCATATAGGTCTCATAGAAATCGTTATCTCCCTTTCTATAATGGTTAGAAATATGATCTAAACAGTATTAGAAAGAGAAAACACCACGCTTTATGCAATAAAATTTAAAAATTAACCACAAAATAATTAAAATGTACACCTTTATGAATCCAAAGTTTCCCGCAGCAATTTGAAAAAAAAATTATGAAACTTGGGAATTTATTATTAATTTTTTTTTACATGAAACGACAAAAAAGTGAGTTAACAATAATGTTAATAATACACTAGCTGTAACCCGGCATGTGTTGCAATGGAAAGAAATAAATTGTTTCCCATTCGTCCCCGTTCCCCTCCTGCATCCTCTTCCCCCCACGTTCCCCTTCCGCCTTCCACACCTTCCCCTCCCTCATCATCCCTCGCTAAACCCACCTCCTTCATTACCTTTCCGCTCATGCCTTCCCTCCCTACCGCTAAAATATATAAAATACATTAATTTTCATTTATACAAATTTCATAACGCCAGAGCTTACCATTATATACAGCCTATAACCTTCGCGGGCATGCGCACAACAAATCACCAAAGTTTCCTCGCAATCGGGTGAACAGTATGGCAGCGCATAGCGTACGAAAAAACAAACAAAAATTGATTTTTATATATAAGAAGAAGATTTGCCTAATAATATATTTTTTTTTTTCATGTTTACATTATACCTGCAAAGCTACTGCAAGTAGCTTGTCGGCAGGAACAGTGTGGACAGAAACATAGTACAGTTAAGTATAATACAATACAGGAAAAAAATATTTCAATTTAATCAAATACATAATAAAAACAAAAATAAGTATAAAAATAATAATAATAATAATAAGAATGTCTAAAAAAAAAAAAAAAAATTTTTTTTTTTTTTAAAGTGCACTAGGAGTCAGTCAATAAAGAAAATCTGATTCCAATAGCCATTTTTTTAACAATAGGGCAAATTTAGGTGTCGAGCAATATTTATGCATGCGTTTTAATTTTTTCTTAATATCAGTAATTTTAATTAAAAAAAACATAAGGTGAGCCATTTTTAAAACTTTTTTATGTTAAAATTTTTATATTAAAAAATTATATGTTTATTTCGAATTATAAAATTTGAAAGTGTATTTCGTCACCTTTCTAAAAGAGTTTTTAGTTTTTGGGTGTTTTCAGAAATATTAGATTTTATTGCAATGCTGAAATATTTTGACCATCCAATTGAATAGGTTCGAGGCCTGGGTGGTTAATATATCAATAGATTATGTCAATAGAATGCCTTTATTACTAAAAACTAGTATAAGCTAAGTTTTAGACTAAACTTCAGTGCCTTCTGATTTCATTTCCTATGATATCAGAAGCAATATTATTAACCGCCTTACCTTTGGATTGTTATTCAAAAAGTAAAAATTGGATTTGGCGGTTATATAAACCGCACCACTTGCGTAGAGAGTACCACTGACTAGCGGTGAGACGAAAATACCTGAACGCATCCCTTAGCTTCACGATAACACAGGAACAAACTTGATGTATACGAATGTGTCACAAACGTTTTGTGGGTTTCGGATGTACAGTACAATCTTACTAATCTGGCACTATTAAAAACCAGAGAGTGCCGGATTATTAGAATGTTCGGATTACTGGATTATATAGAGAAAAAATCATAATAAATAAAAGAAAGCATTTCATAAAGAGAATATAATGTATGTAATGTATGTACATATTTGTGTTCTTGTTTGACAGGTTTTATTGTAACTGTAACATATCTCAAAATTACATAGTTTTAAAATACTCCTTAATTGAGGTCTGCTTTTGTGCAACTTGTAGTTCTTGCTTAAAAACCTTTTCTCGCATGTTTCGAAGAATTATAATATCTTTGGCAGAAATGCCGTTTTCTTCTCATAGATAGGCGTAGAGGGGCGAGGGAGGCACAGGCGGAGGGTGCCGGATTATTGGATGTCTCGGTCTATAAGTGCCGGATTAGTGAGATTGTACTGTAGTTATTTTTTCACCTGAACGTACGGGATAGGGCTTGTTGCATTCGGGCAATAATATAGCGGCCATATCACATACGTTTGTATGGGTAGGGCGGTTAATTAATGTTGTATTTGTGGTGTAGTTCTTAAATGTTGTGTAGGTTATTATTTCTACTATGTATATTTCTCTTTTCGATCTGTAACTAATATTTTACATTTAATTTTGTGTTAAAAATTGTTTTCAAAAATACATATTAATAAAAGAAAATGCACAATAATTACTTAGTTGCTTTGGCGATCAATCAGTCGATGTGAAAATTTATAATGTTACGTTAATGAAAAAACAATACTTGATAAACAATGGCCTTAAAGAATTCTATAATATTATTCAAGGTTGGTTTAATGTTTTAATTAGCATTATGTTATGAGTACTGGGTAATTTTCAGAAACCAGAGCACTCCTGAATTAAAAATATTAATTAAATACAGATGTGTATAAGTAAGTCTAAAGTCATAGTATTCGAAAGAGAGAGTACGAAAACAATGTGCATTATAGTTGTGAATGATGAATACTTGGAGCAGGTGGATGAGTTTGTGTATTTGGGAAGTATGTTTACGAGAGACGGGAAGACTGATAGAGATATTGAAAGAAGGGTAGATGCAGCTAACTCCCTTAATGGAGGACTGAATGCCGTTGGCGCAAACAAAAACCTGTCCAAAGAAGCGAAGCTAGCCGTCCACAGTGGAGTGCTGGTACCTACCCTGATGTATGGCAGTGAGGAACTGGCAGAGAAAGGATGAAAGTAGAAATGAGATCCCTTAGGTGTATGTGTGGTAAAACCATACATGATCGTGTGAGAAATGCGGAGATCCACAAAAAATGTAAGGCTGATGTAAGCGAGCGAATGAGCAAGGAAAGGAGCATAAGGAGAATATATGACGCAAATGTGAATGGCAGAAGTCGGGGACGCCCAAGGAAGACACGGTAAGCGAATCAGATACTTGAGTCGAGCCATGTCAAGAGTATGAATGAGACGATGTATGAATGAGAATGAGGCAAGGAGTGCATGCCAAGACCGAGTTGTTTGGCAGTCCGTCCTCTCTGCCTACCCTTACGGTAAACAGCGTGATCCTTAGTAGTTAGTTATGATGCAAATTTGATGGATCTATGCTGGCAACACTGTATTCTGTTAGTTGCTTTTTTCTGTATTCTTTTGTTTTATTTCTGTTTGTACTCAAATATTGATTACCTAGCAATAAATACATCTGTGCCATGCAATTGCGTTTACTTAATTACAAACCAACAGTAAACTCTCTGGTCCTATGAAATTGAATCAAATAAACCAGAACCTCTGGAAATTTTGAGAAATCAATTGCTCTCAACCCTCAACCTTCTAGAAAATTGCCTAGTGAAAATTAGAGTGAAAGAGCTGATCCTAATAAAACACTCTTGCCTTATTCCTCTTTCACTGTTGTAGTAAATCAGCAAAACAAAAATGAGTACTTGCATCGGTTTCTGAACAGCAACAATCCTGGCACTTTTTTGTACACAAATAAATTACTTACCTGTAATTATAATTAATAAAACCCTGCAAACACCACAAATTATAAGAGTCGTTGTCAAAAACACTACAGGCTAGGAATTATTATTGCCAATGCTTTGCACATTTGAAGGCGGGAAGAAACAAAACACCAACCGTTGTAATAATGACGATGAAAATGCAGACACGGGGGTGAGCACTCAAAAATACTTGAGGATTCGGGCAAAACTATTTGGTGAGCGTCAAATTATTTCATTAAAACAGCAACAAAATTATCAACGCGCTACGACCCAAAAACCACCGAAAATGTCCGAAAACGAATAAAAGGAAGAATGAATGGTCGAACTCTAGTCTATGGAAAAAATATGCTATACACAGAAAATTATAAAATTTATTTATAATTAGCAACTCCAGTGCTTTCTTTATATGTTTTTTTTATCAATAATATCCTTTGAGCTTAAATAGTAGTAAGTATTTTTTATTGTTGTAATTGGCTTTAATAGTTAAATAGTTTTAATTTTTTGGGTGTCCCAAAATCGCACCAAAACTGTAGCTGTGTGTGACGTCACCAGTCTCATAAAGCCTACGTTTTATTGCAACAAGCACTGTATTTTGTATGGGGGGTATATGTTTTAAGTTTAACCGCTTTTAATATTAAGAACGCTAGGTAAAATGTCAGCAAATAATCACTAGGTACTTTCATTGTATTCTACCAAATTGCAAAAATACATCCGTGAACGCATCTGATAAAAAATTCATCAATGCTCCAAAATCTGCATTGCTACGAAAACAAAGATGCATCGAATTACGTCTAAACAAAAAAACTGGTATTAATAATACACTCATCATGACGACTGTAACATTATATGTATACTTAAATCCCTAGGTGCTGAAACCAATTTGAAAATTCAATCGATGTTATTGTAAATAAAATTTCAAATTTAATATAACATGATCATCACCTTGAACTGTCTGAATAGGGTATTTTCACAGGTTTTTTTTATTATTGAAAAAAATGAAGTAAAAAATTAAGATGATAGCGGAATTTTTATTTTATTTTTATGACAACGGATAAATTTTCTACAACGTTTTAAAATACGCCCTTTTAAACGGCGGCCAAAACGATGTTTTCGCGCCGAATAACTCAGTGACGTCACCCCCGCCGAACATTTTGCGATCGCCGCGGCAAGTAACTGTAGTTAGTTCGTAAGTTGTAGCTGGTGTTATTTATTGACTTCCAGTTTGCTCGAATTATATCGTTATAATCTTCCCACTTGCTAAGCATATATAATTTGGTACACGTGCGTACAAATACTATAAGAAAAACCTAAAATAAGATGTTTTAGATCCTTTCTAATGCGACAAAAAACCTTTTCTAATTCGACCGTATACAAATGTTGGGCGTGCGTTTGATGTGTTTGAAGTGATCAATGAAGCTAGTTCCTCGGAGCATCTTCTATTGAAATACCGGTAGAATAAAGACACCATTCCCACCTGAAGCCTGTGCTCTAAACATTGCAATCCGTTTGTTAGAGAAGAAAATCTACCGAACGGACCGCCCGTTTCTGATTTCTGAGTAAAGGGTTTTTCAAGTATTTTGGTGTCCTAGACCAGAGGTGGCTGCCAAATTCAACAGTGGGGCGGATTTTCGATTTGTACAGGGTCAGCAGTTGTGTATCTGTGGGCCCTATAGTAAAGCTTTGTGAGAAGCTAACTTGACTCTGGCTTCGATGGAGACCCCCGTGCCTGCTTTTTTGCAGATTTGAATTTTAACATTACAATAAAAAAAAACGTTTAGTTATTGACTATTTATATTCATAATTTAAACGTGGAAACACCTTTGCATACAGTCGTAAGATAGTTATCTACACAATAATGACAGCCTCTGTGGTCGAGGTGTTAGACTCTCGACTAGCAATCCCGGCGTGAACAAGTAAATTTATGTAGATATATATATATTTTAAGAAAGACAAACATTCCCGGGTTACGAATAATCTGACAATACCTATGAGAAAATCTCCTACTACCACCACAAAATAGGAAAATGTTGCTTGTGTCGTGATATAACACTTAGCCAGCCGAGGAATCAAACCCGCAACGCCTGGGTGGGAACCAAACGTGGTGCCAACTCAGCCACTGACCGGTCTTTGAGTAAGTTGTGTCGCATTTTACAATTTATTCGTTTAAAATAATACGTTGTATATTTGCGGCACGTTCCAGAGTGGAAAATATTTTCAGTATCACCCTTGTGTAAGACCACCGTTCAAAATTGAAACGTTGCTTGAAATGGCTTTAGCCGTGTTTGGTGACCAGATCTGAATAGCCATGTACTTACCACCTTCCTCTTTCCCATCTTCTTCCCCTCCCCACTACCTTCAGCCTCACAACATACCCCAATTGGGGATGCCATAGTCTCACTGGCTCCAGACGGGAGCAATTGGGACTCTTGTACGGTATTCATATTTAAAAAAAATGGCTTTAGCCGTGATTAGTGACTAGATCTGAATAGCCAGGTACTTCCCACCTTTTTCTTCAACATCTTCTTTCCTACCCACACTACCTTCAGCCTCACAACATGCTCCAATTGGGGATGCCATAGTCCACTTCTCACTGGCTCCAGGTGGTTGGGAGCAGTTGGGAATTTTGTGCGGTATTTACAAAAAAGGAAATTTACTTGTAGAATAGCCAAAGTTTAAAAGATCATCTTATGACAGGGAAGTTAGGTGACGCTAACTTTGTGACACTTTCTATTTTGTTCTAATTTAATTTAAAAGGGCCAGAATTGACTCTATTTTAGGCGTATGTTGTTAAAATGTTGAAATATAAACCAGTATATAATAGGAGAGTTTGTGTAAAAAAAAGTTTTATTACCATATCGCCTTAAAGCCCCGAAATTCAGGGCTTATAAAAAAACTGTTACTCATTGTAGCGTCTATTTTAGGCAAGTTGTCGGATTACAACCGTAAAAAACCACCATCAGTCATTACAGATGGATCATATCATATAAAACTGTAGGAACATAACACAAGCATCTTAAAAATGAAATAAAACCGTCAATAACCGCGAACAAGTCAAGAATGTTTAGACATTTGTTAGAAACATAGTGTTAAATCTCTGAACGTTGAAGGGTGTGACGTCATGATTCGATCAACCAATCACGGGCCGTTTACCTAATTCAGCCGTCAGGCCTATTTTGAAATCGATAATTATGAATGAAAATATTAAAATTAAACATTTTTAATGCGATATTCATAATCAGAAAAATAATCTTTAAATCTTTCACATGTTTTTAGCGGTATCCCTGGTTTGTGAAAATACCCTATTGTACGTAATTAACAATGTTTTTTTTTTAGCAAACTATCACTCGACATAAAAAGATAATGTTCTTACTTAGAAGCTTTTATTACTCGAAATTCTGCACCAACACGAGACGGTGAATGAATATGAATGTGAATGAGGCAAGGAGTTTATACCTACCTACTCTGCCTACCTCTGCGTTAGTTAGCTGCTGAGTTAGTTTGTACTATTTTACTAAAAAAAAAGTGATCTTCGTTTCAACTAGGCATGAGAAGATTATCCGAAAGAAAAAAAGACTTCCGATTTTTTCCATTGAGGTAATTACTGAGGGCCTAAGCAATGCATCAATTCCGCTAACACTATGAAACTACAACAATGAAATATATTATTCAATCCAAACCTGAGAATCACTTTATCGATCTCTATACAAAACCAGAAACAAATGGTAAATAGTGGATTGGTTTCAAGACCTGTGAAGTCAGAATTGACAGAATATTCGTACCAACCAAACCTGGTGTTATAATGTTATGGCGTTTTATTAATTTTTAAAAGATTTATAAATTCTGCGTATAAAATATAAAATAAAACGTATTTGTTCAGAATCGGCGTTTGTTGATCTGTATAAATATATATTTTTTATGCCATAATATTTTTTAATGAAGTTCCTTATTCTTATTACTATGACGCGGCAATCGAACGTGTGTGCCCCGTTTCCTCATCATAAATTATTAATATTACTCTCACTCTGTTTTGTTGTCTATGGAAAGCGCGAGCCCTGTCTGATTTATTTCTTCATCTGTGTAGTCGTTTGTTATTTGTCTTTGATATAAATGCTTCGCTCATGTTGACAGTACTCGAAATTCTTTATCAATCATTTTCGACTATTTGGGTAATTTACACACTGTTAAATCCACCATCATTGCATTATATTTAAATAATCTTTCACCGAACATCAAATTCTAAGACGCTTCGCCTGACCCGGTATTGCCTATTTCATGCGCGGGAAAGGTGGCGTTAACAGTTATAACAAAAATACCAAACAACGAATTGACGTAATGCCAAATATTACGAAAAGTGTTTCATTATTTACAATAATTCATGTGAATATTGTGTATTGTGTGTTCAATTCTGATTTCCTTGAAATTTTCAGGTACCAAGAAGTGTTGTCAATAGATAACCAGACCGAGACTTCAACCTCCCGTAATATGGAAAACTAGCAGAATGTCGAAGAACTTTAGGAATGGGATTAGAGAGATAGAGACTAGGAGAAGGACACGGAAGGCATTTCCGTATAACAGGAAAATTCTGGAGTTGTACCAAAAGTCCCAATGCAGGGAATGCTCGGTCCAAGTGAGTGCAGTAGAAATCAATGCTGTTTTGGAAAAAACGAAACCCCTCTCAGATAAGGAAGTAGCCCAAATATTAGAAGGTCATGCCAGTGACACCTCTGGCTTATCCACCACTCCCTTGAGCCCTCGAGCTGAGAGTCGGTTGAGAAGAAAAGAAAATGGCATGGTTTTGTTGCCAAGGTCATTTTACAATCAACATCCTGCCAGAAAAGTTCTCGACAGTAAGAAATCGAAATCAAAAAGTACAACTAAAGACAAAAAAGAATATAAAAATTCACACAAATATGGAAACTCGTCACGGAGCAAAGATAACAGTAAAACAATTCGCTCAAGAAATAACTCTTCCACCAAACAAAAAGAAAATGAGCCATTGGGACGGGGATTGAGACAAAAAAATCCCAAGGACAACAAATTGAAGATGGGTAAGCCTTCATTCAACAGCCGCAGCGTTCCCAAAAACAAAATCAGCAGACAGAGGAAAGTGAATGGCTTGAAACGCGCCAGGAGTAATGATACAGAATATCAACTTGTGTTTGTTGACCCAATTAACTCTAACGGTAGGAAAGTGATAGATTCAACGCTGCTATCATTAGCCGATCTCTTGAACACGGATAAACTGCCATCCAAAATCTGGGAAGTGGAACGAGTGCCTCCGCTCCTGGTCAACACCAAGTCTGATGTAACCTACAATGCCATAGCCGCAGAGTTGGACGCTCTCATGGCAGACACTGAGCAACCCAACCCTGTGGAAGAGGTTAATACTGATCTGGTGGAAAACGTGAACACCGACCCTGTGGAAAGCTGTAATACTGAACTGGTGGAAAAGGAGGCCGATCCTTCGGAAAGTATAAATACCGATCCTGTGGAAAATATAAAAAATCCTGCCGAAAACGTGAGTACTGAACTGTTGGAAAAAGAGAATACCAATTTGGAAAGTATGAACACCGATTCTGTGGAAAATATAAACAATCCTGTCGAAAATGGGGATACCAAGCTGGTGGAAAAGGTGAATGCCGATCCTTCGGAAAGTATGAACACTGATCCTGTGGAAAATATAAACAATCCTGTGGAAATCGTTAATACCGAACTGGCGGAAAAGGTGAGTATCGATCCTGGAGAGAGAATGGATACCGACCCTAACCAAACTGATGAAGAACTACTAAGAGACCTCAATGAAGAAGTGCCACCAAAATCCAATGAAGATGATGAAAATCCCTCAACAAATATAGTTAAATCAAATGGGGATGAGGAAGAGAATTTAATAAAAGATATTACAACTTCAGCTGAGGCAATTACCGATAAGGCGATGGAGGTTGATGGCTCTGTTGAAAAAGCTGTTTCAGAAGATCCCAAAGATTGTACTAAAGAAGAAACCTCTATGGAAATTGAGCAAGTTGAAGCTAAAGAAGAAAATTTTAAGGAAAATGAGAAAGTTCAAGCTAAAGCAGACATTTTCACGGAAGATGAAAAAATGGACGTTGACGAAGATATTAAAGAAGACGCAAAAGAAGCAGAAATAGGTGTACCAGATAATAAAGAATCAACCAATGATAAAAATGATGAAACAATTGATATTAAAGATGTAATCGATGAAAAAAAGGATGAGAAAATTATAACCTCGGAAATAATAGATGCAGACACAGAAAACACAAAATTAGAAGAAAAAAATATTAATGAAAATGAGACGGTGAAAGATGATGAAGAAAAGAGTATACCGAAAGAAGGCCAAATCATAAAGGAGCAAGAAGAGTCTAAAAACTCTACAGAAACCACAAATCCTGAGGACGAACCTGTCAAGGTGCCGGAAGAATTTCCTTCAATAATGGATCTCCTAAATGATACACCTACAAGTATATCAGATGATTCCAAAGAGGCCAAGGAAGAACCTTCTGGTAAAAGTGAAATTTCACAGGAAAAACCTGATGAAAGCATCAATAAACTCAACCTAGAGCCACCCTCTAGTAATTCTGAAGAAGTATGCTTGAAAGATAAACTGAACGAATCCATCCCTCAACAAGCTGGTAAGCCTGCAGACAGTGCGGAGAATAAACATTCAACAGATGAAGCCAAAATCTCCGCAAACGAAGACGATGAAATAACGAGTGTAGTGTTTAGAAGGTTCTCTGCAGACAAACAGACCTACGACAGGCTCGTGATATTCCAATCCGATCTTGAGTACACGGTAAAGATCAACAACAAAGAAGTGGAACTTCTCGGAGCTCCCAAGTATATGACAAGTACTGAAGATTTACAAATATTGCTTCAAATAGTGGACGAAGTAAATCTAGATAGCTTTAATGTTATTTGTAAGAGTTGAATTTAATTATCCCAATATTTTATCAATCTTTGAGTTGAATCAGAAATCTGTTTTTTTCTTAATTTTATTACTATTTAATTGGCGTGCTTAAGAATATAAAATGTACACGGTAGCGTTGCGACTCTGGACAGCCTTTTACCCCCAAACATAGCAGAGTTTACAAAACCTGTGTCGTACCAAATACTTTATACAAATCACCGAGCCTTCGCTGGATGCCTTTGGCGTGGCACTCCCTCCAACCACCGGGCAGTGGTTGCGCAACCGCGTACATGAAATATTATAATGTATGGAATAATGTGTAATTGAAAGACGTGTAGAAGTTATTATGTCCTCCATAAATGATTTATTTTTACAAGAGTTTTTTATTTTCATAATCCCCTTGCATCAGGAGGTTTACATCGAGGGACGGGTAACTTTCTTGAGTCCCCTCTTTGGTGACGGATATTGAGGCCACCTTGCAGGAAGCCCCTATCACCTTTGCCAGGGACTCGTACGGTGTTGCCACAAGCGTTGCCAAGGCACCGATGAATGCATCTCCCGCTCCCTAAAACAATATTACATTATTAAGACAGCAACGTATCACCGCATAAATCATATTTGGCCACTTTACAGGAGGGACAAAAACCATTGGCGATTTTATGCAAACATACATTTGAGATGCATCATAAAACTTTTTTCCTTCAGGATAAGTCACATTGAAAAGTCTTATTTTAAGTTTACCAATAAAGAATATACACATAAATCCATGCTCTTAACAATGACGTCAGATATCTAAAAATTGAAGATCGTTTTGTAGGTTTAATTTAATTTTCCTCTTGATGAATTAAAAATATGTATTTTCGGAATTTTCAAAACAACACTGTATTTCTTGATCTCAAAAACAGTAAAAATGCAGAAACAACTCTGCAAAACTACACAATCGCACATCCAACATTGTTCTTCAGGACTGTTGAAATATTGCCAGTGTCCAGTGGCGTTTCAGGAGGACTTAAACGGTGATGGTTCGCCGTTAGCGACATGTTTATGTAACGCATCTTAACATCTTTCTAATTAAATCATCATTCACTTATAAAATAAATGCTTCACGTGAAATTTACAGTGACCGGACAACTCAACAACATGCAACTTTATCACCAAGTCAGAAGATGAAAAAATAGGTTACGTTAGATTAGGTTACGCGCTATTTAAAAAAAAATGTATTACTTTCAAAGACTTTTCAAAGGGGTTTTGAAATGCTACTCTGTTGAATTGTCGTGGAACGGAAATTAACTAAATTCATCTGGCATGATTAATTATTTATTGCATAGCCATTGGCACAAGTGCAAGATTGGTGGATTAGATACTTGGGTTTTTGAGCATAATGGAGATTAAACTTATCTCGTGTGGAAAGATTGGATAGTCTTCCCTCAGATTCCATAATCTCACTGGCTCCGGGCAGATGGAAGTCTTAATTACATAAAAAAGTATGAAATCATATACCTAAGTTTGTATATATTTTAGTAGGAATCTACTTACAGTAGTGTCAATAGGGATCACTTTCTCACAAAGAACATGGATTGGAGTTGGCTCAGTTTGCGTTGCAAATGCTGCTCCGTTGGCTCCCAGAGTTATTATTACAATTTCACATCCATATCCTAGTAAAATCTGAATCGCTGTAGCAATGTCGCTGCAAAACAAAACCTCTATTACACAAAGCTTAATTAAAAATTAAACAGTACATTACTGTTTCATGGATGCAAAATACAATTGAAAATAAAACTGCAAGTTTTTACGTGACAATCGCATTGGGGATGATGTTTTTAAACATCAAACAGTATTAATTGCCTAGAGACTGTACGGTTGAAATTTAAGAATCCAGCTAAGAATGCAACTCTGACGCCACGTCTTACGCAATACCGTTTTCATACGTGGAGCTTGAATTTACAAATCGTCCCTTAAGTCACCGCATAAGTCATTTTTACCAACTTTACAGGAGACGAAAAAAACTGTGCGGTGTTGAGAGGCCAACTGACTTGCGCGCTGTCACTACTTTTCGAATTACGGTTTCTGATTGACTGAAATCTATATCATGTGACCAATGGTTAGACAATGAGCAGTGCCATCTAAAGGCATTAAAATGTGAAAACTGTCAATTTTCGTTTTGAGCGGTGTGTAAGCTGAGGGACTAAATGTACTTTTGTAATAGAACCGAATTAAAGCAATGTTAAAAGATGGCGCCACTTACGTTAACAGCTAGCATGATTAGCATCGCCTGGCAGGCGTAAGAACTCTAGATTTGTAATTTCGTGTATCTCTCCGGATATGATTATTATTGTAACTGACAGTTGTGAATAATAATACCATGCGGCTATATATTACTTTGTCCTGGTGACTAGCTGTCACTGGATCCCAGTGGATCCGAGGAACTGGCTGTTTTTAGAACCAGTTCTTATCAGATTTATAAAATGATCACCAACACTCAAACTGGGCGAAGCCGAACCAAAAGCCGTCCGCAGGGCCTAGAAACAAAAACCTCCGGAGCGGGTTTTTAACTGCTAGTTATTATTATTGCCCCTTTGTTCAATCCCCACATAAATTATGATTATGCTCTCAGTTGGGTTAGGTTAGGATTTTTTTTTAAATGCCAAAATATTTTTTTTTTAAAAGAAAGACAACAAACATTCCCGAATAACCCAACAATAATAAGAAAATCTCCTACTTCCACCACAGTAAGTGGAAAATATTGCGGGTGTCATGATGAAGGAATTAGCCAGTCGAGGAATAGAACACACAACGCCTGGGTGAGACCAAGATGCGATGCCGACTCGGTCACTGATCTGTGAATTCTTTATTAGTTCGATAAGAAAAAAGAGCGTTGAAACTCGGACGAAGACGGGTAATAAAATTAGAATCACAGATCATCATTTTCTTTTCCTAGTTGCTCATCGCTTCGACAATCAACTCCAGACTATTGTATGGTGCTTCTTCGGTGGTCTCCGTCCATTGCAGTCCAGTCTCTGCTGGCACAGCCTCTGCAGCTGCTTTCTCCAACTGGATGTCTTCCTTCTGGAATTGCCACCAGTATCATTATAAACCAAAATGTTATGTTATATATTTACCTCTGTGATTCAACAGACTTTCCAGTCATCAGGGCCGCCTCTGACTCATTTACACACAATATCGTAGTCAATTTGAGTAATTTGCTGCTTATGTTCGAGAGAGCTGGGGCTGCATTCAATATCTTAATCTGCAAACAAAAATGTTTGAAATTGACGTTGTTTTATGTATAGTTGTTACCTATCAAAAATAATGGAATGTAACTAGTATTTGCCAAGATGAAAACTGAAAAATTGTTGCTATTCACCTAACTTTATAGACAGCAGAATAAACAAACCACAAAATTTCTCATGTCTTTAAGATTTTAGAGTTTTATCTTAAAATTCTACTCTATCTATACTTAAATTTAATTGTCACGCTTTTTAAAAGAGCCTGCAAAGTAAGCCATAAGAACCAGTGGCGGTCGGTGACTTTTTGTATAAGATATGCTGAAGTATATACCTACCTAATATTTTTTTTTTTATTTAATATAGATATATAAGTTTACAGTGGGTTAATATAAATTACATATTGGTTCAGAAATTCTTTAAAATTGCAGTCTCACCAAAGAAGAAACTAGTTCTTGTGCTTGATGAGCGAGTTACACTAATGATGACAGAAATAGAATAACATTATGCAATAGGTAAGTATATAATGGGAACAATTGAAACTTCTGGATCATCTATATGTGAAGATGTACATACAATGGGATATGGTTACATACTAAAATATTGTGCACTTTAGAGAAATTCGAAAAATCTAAATTAAATAGAAATAAATATAGATTGACAATAAATAGAAAGAAAGAGAAAAACAGGTAATTATTTAATTAATTATTCCTGATGAAGTGTTGCTTCAGTTTGAGTTTCAGTTTATTGATGTCTTTGATTTTTTTTATTTCAATCGGAAGATTGTTGAAATACTTTATTCCTAAATAGATGTAAATGTTTTGCATTAGTTTGGTATTAAATTTTGGTATTTGATGTTGTCTTGATATCTTTTTGATTGTTGGGTTTCAAATTTTTTGACGATATTATCTTTGTAAATTTGGATAATTGCATTTTTCTTGAAGATATTCTCTACTCGAGGCACCATGAAATCTGCGAAAAGTGTTTCTGTTGGATATGTGGGTTTCTTTAGGATTACTTTAATGATTAGCTTCTGGATCACTTTGATTGGGGTAAGAATATTGTTGTATGAACCCCCCCATCCAATAATTCCATATTGAATTAATGACTGGATTAGTGCATAGTATACTCTTTTTAGATTGTTGGGTTCTAAAATCTTTCTTAATCTTATGAATATATATATACACTTTCTGATACGCTTAACCAATTCACAGATATGGCTCTTCCACTTCATATGTTGTTCTATTATCACTCCGAGATATTTAATTTCTGATACTGATTTCAACGTTGAACAGCCTTGGATACATGTGATTTTATTGCATTTGTTATTGTGGATAATTATTTTAGTGTTGGGGAGTGTTTTTAGTTTGTTAATTGAGAAGTGTATGTAGTATGTTTTGTTAGTGTTCAATGAAAGGAGATTTGTATCAAACCAATGTTTTAAGGTGTTCATGCTATTATTTGCTTGTTCGTTTACTATATTCCAGTCGATCCCATTTACTATGATAGCTGTGTCGTCGGCATATGATATTATGTCTGCGTTAAGTGGTAGTTTGAAAATAT
Organism: Glyphotaelius pellucidus; assembly: GCA_936435175.1. Lineage (NCBI taxonomy): Eukaryota > Metazoa > Arthropoda > Insecta > Trichoptera > Limnephilidae > Glyphotaelius > Glyphotaelius pellucidus. Next base: position 35,178,292 of record OW386548.1, read on the forward strand.
CATTGACATAAATTATAAATAGTAGGGGACCTAGCACAGTGCCTTGAGGTATCCCGAAATTGCTTGTTAGTGGTAGACTTAGGGAGTTATTTATCTTGACTACTTGGTATCGTTCAAATAGATAGCTTTTTATCCATTTTAGAGCTTTATCGTTTATCCCAACACAGTTTAATTTTTCAATAAGTTTATCATGAGAAATACTATCGAAAGCTTTTTTAAGATCTATGAAGATTCCAAGGCATTTCAAAGATTTGTCAAATATAAATATCCATAGACTAGCCCACGAACAAGACTGACAAAAATAGTATGTCAAATTAGCTATATAAATTCTTTTTGCTTAACATCAATTATTACAGTCCTTAAATTAAATGAATTAAATAGTTATTCAAAAGATATTTAACGTATCAATCGGCATCTGTTATTCTAGCCAAATTGTCAAAATGGTCGCGAGAATAAATTCTCTAAAACGTACCAAATTAATTGTTATGCTATTCTGTGCACTATGCCTACGTGCATTAAAGTCGTTTTCAGTGCGTTGGATGCTCCCTTCAGGCAAAACTTGGCAGGCAGAACTAAACGCGCATGCGCAAAACTTTTTCTAACATCGTGGATGCGGAATGGAACAGAGAATCCACTGTTGTTGGTATTGGTGCATTTACGTGACATTCAACAAACTAGCATTGAGAATGGTGTTGTTATTATGTATTTCAGCCTGGTCGCTCGTCGCTTTTGTTGTTTTGGCCGCTGAGGTTGGAACGGTGTCGTTAAATTGCAGTATTTATTGCTGTTTACGGCTAGAAAAAAATAAGCTCAAAGCATTTTTTTAAGCTGAATAAATAAATAACAATTATTATTATATTTATTATACGCCTCAAAAGGGAGGGAAGCACTACATCCACAGAATGTATGGAGGGACCGTGCCAGACGCATATTTCAAAAATAGAATAAAAATAATTTTATGGTAAAAAATATATATTACATAGGTACTTTATCACATGTCTGGATTTAACAAGAAACTTTTTAAAGAAAAGAATACTTCTTTAGGAACCTTTCTTTAGAAGAATCTTTCTTTAGGATTTGTGATTTGAAACTCGATGAAATGCAAAAGAGACAAACACATACATCTATAGGATTAAGCCTGCAAGAAAATGAGATACCATTATAACACTTAACCTAACCTAACACATAGGTACATCAGTTCTAATTTTGTATTGAACATACCCACTAAGAAATCAAATTATTTAGAGTGTTTTCAATATTGCAGATATAATCTAGGAACAGAAAACCTTACGGAATGTAAAAGCATGTTTTTCTTCATCTGGATACAGCTGAGATGATTTGTGATAACAACTGATGATATATGATATGATAATTTTTTTTACATTAACTCCATACAGGAGGCCCCGAGAAAAATAAATTCCCTCAGGGCCTATGTCATCTTTGAAAACGCTGTGAACATGGGTCTTGAAAAAGCCCCCAGAGACACAGATTGTAGGAGGGAGGAAATACAGAAGTCAGCAAATTGGTCCACAGCTGAGCTGTTGAACTCAAAAACGAGTTGTAGAAACGACCCGTTCTCTTGTGACAAATGTCGTAACGTTGGCTGCGCATTTGGCGTACCAGCGCCGAAGGGATCAATGATGCTAGTTCCTCAGAGCATCTTCCATTGTAATACCGGTAGGACAAGGACAGCATACCTACCTGATGCCTGTGCTCTAAAGATTGCGATCCGCTTGTAAAGATAGGGGCGTCTATCAAACGGACCGCCTATTTCTGCACAGGGTCAAGGGTTCGGTAAATATTTCCCTATTAGGGACACGCTCAATACGCACTTTTTATTACAAAAACACTTAACATCAGTTAGATAATAATGGGAAGTAAGTATTTCAGTTTCCGGAATTGAAAAATAATGAATTTTAATAGTTATTTCGTTAAAATTAAAAAAGAGTATTTGCTTGGCGGCCATTGTCATTGATGTCAAAGTTTTGAGGTTAGTTTTTTTCCTTCTCTTTTTTAATCCAAAATATTAACACATGCCCCTAAAATAGGTTCTTAGTTTGGGTTTAATTAAAAAACGAAAAAAAAAACTAGCCTAAAAAGCTATTTTAATATTATTTTAATATTATATTTTAATAATCAAAACATGGCGTGAAGAAAAGATGTGAAATTGTATGTTTTTTTATGAAATATCTACTAAAATGCATTATTTTCCAATTCCGGAAACTGAAATACTTACTTCTCATTATTATTAAACTGATATTGAGTGTTTTTGTAATAAAAAGTGCGTATTGAGCGTGTCCCTAATAGGGAAATATTTACCAAGGGTTCTTTTCAGGTATTTTGGGACTCCAAACCAGAGGTTGCTGCCAAATTCAACAGTGGGGTGCACTTGCTATAATGATAATGATGATGATGACCATAAAATTTGACTAAAATACAATCTTACCCCTGTGCAGAGTTCAAAAGCCCTTTCTGATGATTCCATGGGTGTTTCCAGTTGGCAGACCAAAACAGAGGCATTAGCAATCATTTCTTTTGCCTTTTCAACTTCACCGGGTGTCAAGAGATTGTTGGATCCAGCTACTATGACAATCTGGTTCTCTCCAGACTTGCTCACATTGATCTGAGCGACCCCGGTGCACTCGTTGGGGGCAACAGACATGAAGGTGGTGTCTATTCCGTGATCCTTGAAGTGTTTTACGTACTTGTCACCCCAAATGTCACCGCCAACCTTGAAATTTAAACAGTTGGAGTGAAAGTAAAATCAACAAACAACAATTACCTACTAAGAACAAGATTTAAAGTTTTGAAATTGGAACCCTCATGGTCCTTGTTGGAACCAAATCAACAAATATCACTAAGAACAAGATCTAAAGTTTTGAAAATGGAACCCTCATGATCTTGTTGGAACCAAATCAACAAACATCACTAAGAACAAGATTTAAAGTTTTGAAAATGGAACCCTCACGGTCCTTGTTGGAACCAGATCAACAAACGATCACTAAGAACAAGATTTAAAGTTTTGAAAATGGAACCCTCACGGTCCTTGTTGGAACCAGATCAACAATCACTAAGAACAAGATTTAAAATTTTGAAAATGGAACCCTCATGGGACGCAATGAACATCAAAACATATCGATCGTCCAGTTGATTAGTCATACATCTCCAAATACTAAGTTTTGGATAATGAGGAATGCAATATTCAAAGGCTCACAATAGATCAAATAGTATCTATGTGCGTCTGTCTTTTTACATTATTAAATGTGCTTTATAACACCAGGTAGCATAACGGTCTGGTACGTCAGTATGACATTTTGAAATATCCTACTAATGACCCAGAAAACAACAACTTTTTTGTTTAATTCACTACAATTTTTCTGTATAATCATTGCTTTGGTTGATTTATGGGTAATCTGAAATTAAATTTTCTCTATTGAAAAATGAGCAGAGCAAAAACCATAACGAAATTGTATTACTGTAAACTTTACAATAATGTAAACAAAGCAACTTGCAATCTCAACGATCCTCAATCTTATTTGGAAGTTCCCAACACATTTCAAGTGGTCTTCGTCATTGGAATTAACAGTTACTACAGACGCTAATTTACCTTGGCAACCATGGCAGTGTTTCCGCCCAGCTTGGCGGCCGCCATACACTGGTTGGCCCCCTTGCCCCCATGGCTGGTGGCAAACTTATACCCATGCAGAGTCTCCCCTGGCCCCGGCAACCTTTCAGCATATCTACAAAACACATTATTATTAAAAAAAACTAATTTCGGTTGAGACTCAGTCTAACTATCTGTAGCTCTGGATCAATGAATTCTATAACTCGGATTATAATTTTAGAATCGAATGTAATTTGCAAAAATCAAAGTGTTTGTTTGAAGAATTCAGACAAGAGACAAAGTTCTATGTATAATATAATGTTTTTGAGAGAAAATTATTTCAAATGCAATTTTCAAAATTGGAACTTATTTGCCGAGAATGGCATTATCTGTATTTTTCACAGGTCTGCAATAAACCATCCCAGCAAAAGCTTGTACAGATTGTTATTGTTTGAAACATTTGCAAAATGTTGACAATTATTACAACAATAGAATTGCCGTTGGGATGTACAATCCAATTAGAAATGTTCACAACATGAGTAATCAATGTTTAGTTGTTACTAGACGTAAATGCTTGTAGTGATAACAGAAATAATGATAATCAAAATGAAATATAAAACATAGTAGTGTCAAATATAATACATAACCTGCAGAGAAAGAGAAAAAAGAAAGAAAGGGTATGATAATAAAGCAGCTAGATAAATGTTCTCCACAAAGTGTCATGGCAGGAGTTTGGTAATTTGTTTTTTGAAATATGTGAGATTGTTTGCGTATGCGTTTGTTTAATATATTCGTCCTCTTCTCTCTCACGCATCTTGTTTGAAAACGAATAAGACAGAAGATACTAAAACGATGATGTCACTGGTGGTCTCTCTCTGGGACTAGTATCCTGTTGAATATTTATAATACCCCCCCAACCTGATGGCAGTGTGCTACACTAGTAACTCCTAGTTACGCGAGTTGTGCAATTTGGTATACATTTTAATGATTTTATGCAAACTATTTTCTTTATTTTACAATAATAAATTATAGAAATTGAAAACTTTAAAACAAATATGAGGTAACCTAATTACGAACTTATTGCTTTTGCTCATACATTAAAAAATAAAGCAGCTATTACTTTTGAATTAACAGTTATAAGCGTACCACAATACTACATTAATACATTCATTTAAAAGGCAAGATGAGGGTCGCCGAGGGCCTAGTAGAAGACAAATGTCTTGGCTGCGAAATGTACAAGAGTGAACCGGTATTAGAAGTGTGGAGAAGCTATTCCGGGCAGCGCAAGATAGATAAATTTTCCAGAGTGATCGCCAACATCGGAGGGATCTGATGGAGGGCACACAAAGAAGAAGTAGAAGCCTACCACAGCCACCAATACTATATGAATTCAATTATTTGCCACCATTGTCTGGAAGGAAGGCAACATGCTACAATAGCGCCTCAGGCCAGAGTTGCCAGTATGTTGAGTTGGGCGTATTACTAATAATCTAGGGTATTTTGCATTTGTACAACATAATTTGCCATATGACCATCCATCTGTACGAGATACCAACCTACTTATGTGTACATACTAGCGAGTTCCCGGCATGCGTTGCTACATCACTTAATAAAGAAATTGTTTCTCCCTGCATGTCTTTCCCATTCGTCCCATTTCCCTTTCTCTCCAGCGTCCCCTTCCTCTCCCGTTCCCACTCTGCCTTCTCCATCTTCCCTCTCCTCACTGCCCTCGCCCGCCTCCCGAGTTCCTCTTCCCCCTCCCGCATTCCATACATTCAGTTTTCAAACAGCTCGCGTGCCACCTATTGCAATTTTTTTATACAAATTTCATAATGCCAGAGCTCACCACTGCATATAGAAACCTTTGCGTGATTAACGGTTAGCAACGCATGATTTCATGATTCTTACTATATATAGAAATCGCAGGCATGCACACACCAAATCTCCAAAGTTTCATCACAATCGGATGAACGGTTTAGCAACACATAACATTTCACATACATAGACAGAAGCAAACATATTTTCATAATATAAATATATTATTTATAATATAAATAAGATAATGTATTTTAGCAGACAATATAATTTTAATTCTGTATTTGAAATGTGCGTACATACCTACTGGTTAGTTTTTAGGCCATTTTTAAAAGCTACGCAGGTCAAGTTACACGGTTAACAACTAGTCTTAATTATCCGATGAACTGTTTTGTAGCAGCGGGCAATTTACCCGACATCAATAGCATCATCCAGATATTGCCCGGCTAGCATTCTAGGCAGTTCGTAACTAATGGGTCCTACAGACCATTCTATTTGGTTTAGCAGTTGTATCAAAGTTGGATTGTCTGTACGTGATTGAGCGGTAGAACCAGTTTTACTCAGTGCGCCTCTGGAGGCGGTATGCGTAGTTTTTTGTGATCATACATTTAATGAATGAATGACTTCTTCTTCTTTCGTATGGTGGGGGGGTCAGAGGGGGACATCTAGGTCTGCGAGCCAGTCTAGGGCCTCAGGCGTTGCCCTGTGGACCTCATCAATCCCGCCGGGGAAAGAATGGAGCGGGCATTCGTTAACCACATGTTCGGTAGTCTGCACCTCACCGCATTCACACATCTCCGACTCTTTAAGGCCCCATCTGTACATCATACGGGCACAACGGCTATGGGAGCACCTTATTCTATTGATAGCGGACCAGAGTTTGCGAGGCAATGAGAACCTAGGCTGTCTCTCTGTGGGGTCTTGTACGAGATGGGCGTTTTTCACTTTGGCCGATTGCCACTCAAGCTTCCACCTATCTTCTGGGATGAAAGGTGAATGGAGGAGTCTTTCTCCTTCTGTCCAGAAGGGTTTTCGGGACTTCAAGCGGCATGCCGGGTGAGAGACGACATCATTGTGCATTGGCTTTTTTGCAGCGCTTTCTTGTACTCCCTTAGTGTTGCAATCTCTCGCCTGATATTTGGCGGGGTTATATTTGCAAGTACGGGGAGCCAAGGGAGAGGAGTAGATTTTAACGTTCCACTGATGGTTCTCATTGTGGCATTAAGCTGAACGTCGACTACGGAAGCGCTTCTAGCCCATACTGGAGCACAGTATTCAGCTGCTGAGAAAACCAGAGCAATGGATGCCGTTCTGAGCGTGTTGGCGTCGCATCCCCAGCTAGCTTACTGACTAAGTTTAGTCTTGACCTGGTTTTTTTAACTATGAATGAATGAATGACTAATAAATGTGAAGTTATGATGAATTTTTTGACATTATCTAAAGATTTAACTTGCTCGTGGGATGCCAAAAGCAAGATGCACTCTGATAAAGATGCCACGGATGAAGCTATTGTAATCCTTTTGTAGCAGTTCAAATATATTGAAAATGATTTAGCAACTAATACTGTAAAAAGCCAAATTTCAATTCTTTTAGTAGCATCATGACTGAATTTTTTTCTTTTCGGGATCCAATTTTTGGCCCACGTTTGCCTTTTTCTTTTCATGTTAATAGTGAACGATGCTACCTAGAGGGATCACAAACTTTTGTTTTTTGATAAAAACTCTTATCCGTCTGATTAGCTGTAAAATCATTGTTGTTTCAGATGTCAGGTGTAATTGCTCCTGAAACCATGGACTTCCATCCATAACTCTATCATTTTTACCGCTCGGAATTTATGTTTTCATATTTTACTTCATATAGCTTCATTTTAATACTTTATACTTTGCTATCTATATTATTTTATATATTGTTTATTTTTTTCGACTTATCGTCTTTATCATTGCATAGAACTCTGCAAAGAGCTGTGAGACTTACCATTATTATGTTATTATTATTATTTTTTTTGGTAACTTTTCCTCTTTTTTTTTTCTTTTCTTTTTTCAGTTCTATAATTTGCAATTGTGCGTCGTTATTATGGCTGAACTGAACTGAACTGTAATCGTTCTGTATTGTCTACTTCCCCACTTGGGGGTGAGCTAGACCCCGTCCCTGCATAGTCAGGCGCCGAACATTCCTGGAACGGAGCTCTCTCAGATCATCTGCGCCTCCCCCAGCAACATTTGTGAGCATGAGGTTTGGCCGGGCGACCTCGGCGACCTTCCGCCCTGCCTCCGGCAACTCGACGCTTCAGTCCTTAGGGTCTTTGGGCATTTTGCCCCTATTTCCCAGTTACTTTCTTCACAAGGCACAACCGAGGAACTGGCTAAGGGGCGCGGCAGCCCTGTCTCGTTAAGGTTTGAACGACCGCCACAAACATTCTTGCTGGTACTGCCAGACGACGAGAGAGGGAACCCTTTTCGACTGCAGAGCCATTTATTTGTATCTAAAACATGTTTGTATCTTCCCTTTCTTGCAGGTGCTTGCAGCATACGCAAGATACAATCCCCCGCGAGCGTCCTTCATCTTGTTTTTTATCATCTTTCCATGCCTTTATATATGTTTTACTAACACCATTGTATCAAGTTTATCATGTAAGCACTTGCATACTGCTTACTAACACTGTATGCAGGGACATTGGAGGTCTAGATTCGTTCAAAACTAAATGTAGCTTCATTCTTTCGAAAAAAATTAGAGTCCTTGCGAGAGCCTTGAGGATCAGTTACTTATACCAAGGCGGGTAAGTGGTGGATAACCTCCAATATCCGTCTTATCCCATGTAGCAACTGATGAAATTGAACTAACCATCGTTTGTGTGCATGCAACGGTTGAACCAACCAAATTGAGTGGTTCTGAGAGCTCGTTCACACACAGCTATAAAATATAAAAGATCATCGCACGCCAAATAATGCTCTCCATACAATCCTTTCAGACCGTTCACACCTAAGCGGTTTAAGCGCAGATCAACCATAGACAATACATATCTTACGACGGAACCGCTCCAGAAGCTATATGCGAAAAGTTAAGCGCCCCCCTCTCCAACGAAAACTGGAGGGGTTATTTTAATTACGGAGCTGCCTAGACCGGTGGATGACAGATGTCAAGTTGACAGATTTCAGTACAAAAAATGTGCATTCCGTTGCCGCTCCCTCCACCTCTCTTACCACAGGAAGAAATATTTGATAGCATTGCGTGAAAGTACAAAAGATAAGCGCTCGCGGTACAACAGATATCTGCTCGCAGTTTTATAGCTGTGCGTAAACGAGCTTTCAAGGGGTTTAACAAGTTCACTTTTGAGTTTCATAACTTTATTATTGTCATGTGCCACTCACATATTTCTAATAATATTTTTCTTGGTTATTATGACGTACCATCAACATATTCTTGAGTTCGCCGAATAAACCAAAGATATGGGGAAATTTATTATCCACAAAATAATCCAATTAATTCATACACGGCTAATGTTGGAGACAACTAAAAATAAAGGTATGGATAGACGGAAATTTGACATCAAAGTTTGACAGCGTAATTTGGTTGCCGTAGATTTAACTATTTTTATCCGTGCGCAAACGATTATTTCATTTTTTATAAAATAGAGAATATTCTTTGTTTATCGACACTTACGTTGTAAAGTCGACGCTGCAGGAGCCTAAAACAACTACGAGTTTTGTATCCATCTTACCTAAAACAAATAATTTCTCACACAAATGAATTATTGCGAATTGCGAGAAACTTTACAAGTTTGTTGGCATGACGTCAAAACTTCTCAAAATTATCTCGAAGCTATTAAGATAAGGATAAGAGAATTAAAAATTGCAACGATTTAATCTAACTTTTATTATTATTATCAACTAACTACGAAATCACGTTCGTGTAAACTCAAGAATCTGCCGAGACAGTGAACATTATAAATAAACCAATCACGTGAACACATAAATAAAACCGTGAACATTTTTATTCAGGAAACAATCGATTCATAAAAAAATCCAATAAACCAATCCCGCCAATCCCAATCGATTAATGGCTGGATTTATTTGATGATGATTATTGATTGATGAGTTAAATTTAGAGATGGTCTGTATTCCTGTCCCTGTCCCGGTGGTGACTTTCTGTCACTGAATCACTATAATATATTTTTTTTCTGTGGAACCGGTTCCTTTTGTATCACTTTTCAACAAGAAATTCCCAAAACTCAAGTTATCTTTTGGAGGGCTGATAGGCCAACTCATGACGAACCGGAATATCATAACATGTCTTTATAAAAAGTCGTTAGTTTACGTGATATAGGCACTTTCATGAATTTCGAGAAAATCGACGCTTTACGTCAGTTTTTCGCGTGCCGTAGTTGCCAAATTCTCGTGTGATTTTTTTCCTATAAAACTAGTATTTTTATTATTTTAACTAAAATCTGATTAGGTTAGGTGGATAACTACCCACCTTATTATCTCCCGAAAACAACATAAAAATAACACCAGGTAAAATTCAAATCAGCACTGCACACGAAAACAAATTTGGACGGAAAGAAACTTTTTTGATTCCAAAAACCGAATAGATATCATTTATTTTCAGGTAGAAAAAATCTTTCTGAAAATGAGTATCCTTCTATTTAATTATCGGTCCAATCCTTTCTAATCTCAATAGTACCCTTTACACACAGAGTTCGGAGCGGTTCACGTCCCGCTCTGAGCTCTCTGTGTAAAGGGTACTAATGTTTCTGTTTATAACGCTACGTATTTGAATTCGAAGTCGGTTGCCAGTATGGGATTGGTATATTTATGCCAGTATGGTTGCCAGATAGCTGTCATTTGGATAAAATTAAAGAACTCCATTAATTTCCAATAAAAGCGCGTAAAGGATTGTTTATTTCAAGTCAAATTGTAGTTCATCACTTTATTTGTCCTTTTCGTCTTTATTGACAAAATCGCGTAAATTTCAGTAGCAGGTCACTGTTGACAGGACCCTTGTTGAAATAAATTTACAGATGTAAACGGTCGCTACGTGTGTGGTTTTGTTTATTTATGGTCGCTACCGTGAACCGTCGCGATTAGGGTTACCATCCGTCCGGATTAATCCGGACATGTCCGGACTTTTAGCCTTTTGTCCGGACTTTGTCCGGCCCTTTAATTTGTCCGGATTTTTTGGTTTAGATGGAATATGAGTAATTAAACTTACATAAGTAATATCAAATAAGTCTTTAATCTTTATTATTTCCCACTCATCTAAAAACAAAATATAAATCTTCTTTAACAATCAATTCATGGAGATCAAACAATAAATTTTAATTGCAGTTGCAAACAATCAACAAGTTCAAGTTCAAACATAAAATATCTTTTTCAAAATTTAACTTGTTTTCGACAAATATATATAAATTTTAATATTTTTCGGATACTTGACGGAGCAGCTCCCGTTCATTCAAAAGTTTTCTAATAGAATTCTTCACAGCTAATAGTTTTAAGGTTGTATTGAATCATCAACAACGATCTGACCGAGGGTACAGATAATCGATTACGCTCTTTGGTCCACTGTGCTCCCATTAGAGAAAACACTTTTTCTACACTTGCGTTTTGAGCTTGGATAGCAAAAATGAACTCGCAAACACTCAACAGAATGGGCAATCTGGCGATTGTGAAGTTTTTAAAAATGGTTACCCACATTTTATGGACCATTATACTAAAAAATGCATCGTTTTGTTAGGAAATGAATGAACATCTTTAGCTCTCATTTATTTGCATTATGTGATCAAAATGTCCGGACTTTTTTTGGACTGTCCGGCTTTTTGTCAGGACTTTTCAATATTCTAAATGGTAACCCTAGTCGCGATGAGCCTACCTCGTTGATATTGAGCGAGTTTACAAGCTACTCTCTGGGAAATTCACTATCTGTTAGTAAACTCGCTCAGTGTCATCGTATTACTTGCTAACTAGCAGATTGTGGACAATCTACGAAAAAAGTTAAAAGGTGGTCAACTTTACTTGCTACTCGCTCAAGATGGTGGCCTACCAACAGCTGATTTTGTAACAGTCAGAATTAGTTCGCGCGGGAGTCGTAATTCTCGCTACGTGTGTGGCGCTAGCTGTGAGCTCAAGTTTTTTACAAAATGTTGACCGAATTGGTTCGCGCAAGAGTCGTTATTTTAGCTGCTGCTGTCGCTACTGAGCGAGACATTTTTGTGTGTCATCATGACAATCTCACTCGCCGATTCGCCCATTTTTAAACTACTGGCTACTCGCCCAATGTAATCGAGAACTTCCAAACAACTTCCGAGAGCATATGTCGGCTGCATACGTAAACGCTTCTGTGAATAACTTGTCAAAAACTTCCTAAGACGTAAATTTTACTTACGAGTGGCTATAAAAATAAGTATTCCTATGATTTCTAGTATTTGTAATAATTTTCTATGATCAATAGTATCAAATGCCTTAGAATAATCTATGAATAAAACTAATACATGATTTTTACTATTTAATTCATTGTTAATAAAGCTGGAAAATTTTCGAAGTAGCATTTCAGTACCTTTTTTGTTTTGGAATCCATGTTGATTGGTATCAATAATAGAAAAATCTTCTAAATATTTTATTAATTTCAGCTGAATGTATTTTTCAAGAATTTTTTCAAGTGAAGGCAAAATACTAATCGGCCTATAATTACCCAGTAGAGTGTAGAGTGTGATCACCTCCTTTATAAATAGGTCTGATAATGCTACATTTTAAGTCATCTGGAATTTTTGCTTCAAGTAAGATTCTATTTACAAAATGGGCTATAATTGGAGCTAAGATTTTTATGTGATTTTTAATATCGCACATTCTGATATTATCAACTCCAGGAGAAGAGCTTTTAAGTTGCCTCACAATGCTTTCTATGTCAGCAATTTTGGCCCTAGGTAGGTACATGCTTTGAGGCTGCTCCTCTGGTTCAAAAACAGTTGTCCTGTAATTACATTTGTGCAACATATTGCAGACACTGTCAGAGAAATAATTAACAAAATCATTAGTGACATTTTTTTTGGTCCTATCTTTCATTAAATATTTGGAGGCAATTTGGTCACAATCCATTTTTACATTTGTTTCCTAAAATTTGATTACACTCGTCCCAAGTCTTTTTTGGGTCTAGAAATAGATTTTTGAATTTTTTATTGTGGTATGAGGTTTTTAATTTAAGTAACAATTTATTTAAAACATTTCGATAACTTTTATATTCTTTTTCAAAGTATTTGTTTGTAAGAGTATTTTTCCAACGCTTATATAAATAATCTCGTTTTTTAATTTTATATAGTGCTTCAGTAGATATCCAATCATTTATTGCATACGGTCGGCTTTTAGATTTTTTGCTTATTTTATTACTGAGGTGGGAAGACGAGGTGAGAGGGGATGCAGACAGCAGGGTTGGAGGCGAATGTTGCGGGAGGTCAAGGCTTGATATGGGCTGTAGCGCCATCGGAGGGAGAGAGAGAGGCTTCATTCTTTTACGTAGTTATGTGCAAAGTTCCCCTGTAAGACGCAAATTAGCCCCGATTTACAGTATATTGAATTCAGGGGTACGAGAGCCTAAAGAGGAAGTTTTTAGTTTGGACTGGTGGACCGGTAACCGGTCAAATATAATATGTAGTATATTTGCGGCATGTTCCTGAGTGGAAGATACTCTCAGTATCGCCCTAGTTAAGACCACCATTCAGAACTGAAACATTGCTTGAAATGGTTTTAGCCGTGTTTGGTGACCAAATCTGAATAGCCAGGTACTTACCCACCTTTCTCTTCCCCTTCTCCTTTCCCTCCCCAATACCTTCAGCGTCACAACATACCCTAATTGGGAATGCCATAGTCTCACTGGCTCCAGACGAGAGCAGCTGGGACTCTTGTGAGGTATTTACAAAAAAAAAAGTAAAGATTACGAAGGTTTGCTGAAATGTGTGAATATTTAAAGATCTGTCACTGTATTTTATGTGATAGGTACCAAAGATATTGAAATATAAGGAGATGAGCTATCGGCAGTTTTACTGGGTGGGATTGTGTTTCCTGGTGTCGCCGATATTTTTAACCAATACTACTGCACACTCAGACCATATGATCGTAATCCGCCGACAGTCTGGCGGATGTCATAGCATATCTCCTTATATTTCAATATCTTTGAGCCCAACCCACAAAGCGAAAACATCATATTTTTTGTCATACCTATGAAGCCACAGTGGCCCAATTTTAGTTTTCACCGATTTCATAAGATCTTTGAAATAGTGAAAACTAAAATTGGGCCACTGTGGCTTCGTATATATGAAAAAAATATGTAACAAATGATGTTTTCGTTGATTACAAAATTTTGTGGGTTGGGCCACTCTTCCGCTGAGTGCCTCAAATAGGCTAAAAGGATCGAACAATTTTTTTAAATAAAATTTTAAGTAAAACACAAACTCAGTAAAGCAGCAGTTTATTTGACCGTGTATAAATAAATATCGTGAAAGGACAGCATGGTCTCTTCATCGAAATGCATATTATTTTCTTGATATGCTGGAATTTTTTCAATCCAATTAGAAAACTCCTCGTAAATATCCAGATCATCTAGACTTTCTTCCAATGAGGGAACGGTGATGACTATGGAACCCTTTTTTAGAGTTTTCTTCAAAAATCTCCATATTTTTATTTGAGCTTCTCGATCCATGAAAAATTCAAAGACATTATTCAGAATGACAATATCACTAGTTGCCACAATGTCCTCCTGCTCGGAAATGTCGCCGTTTATCACTTTTATTCTGCTCGCCATATCGTGCGCGCTAATAATCTTATTCTGTATATCGCACAGCTCTTTGTTCAATTCAATGCCAAATATTTGAGCCGCATTCGTGTAGAAATATGCCTGAAAAAAAAGAACACAAGAATGATGATAATGAATTCAAAAAAGCTTAGAAATCTGGATAGGCCATGTTAAACCTGTTACGTGTATGTCGTTACATGGGTTAAAAGTGAGGGGTTTATACTTTTTAGCTTAAGCCTTCTGGCTTTAGGCCTATTTTGTCACAAGGTCAAAATATTTCCAGAAGACAAATAAAATATTATAAATATATTTCATTTGTCTTCTATGTCGTTTTCATTAGGGTTAGGGTTTTTTCATTGATCTCTTTCAGCCATATTTTTATTCTTGATTTGTATACATTATAATTTTTTATTAGTTTTATGTCTTGGGGAAGGATGTTATGAAGTTTAGTTGCAAAGTATGTGTAGTTTCTTTGTCCGAATGTGGTTTTGTAACTTGGAATGTTTTTTACATCATTTTTATTCGACCTAGTGTTATGCATGCATGGTCTAGTGGAGGATTCAGTATTTTTGAAAAGCTTTAATAATATATTTTTGGCATATATTTGTTGCACATTTGGTACGTCAAAGCTATTGAAAATTTCAATTGAAGGCGTTCTAATGGGTACTTTCAATATGGTCTTTATGATTCCTTTTTGAATCGTATTAAGGTTATGTATATACTTATGTGTAGCAGATCCCCATCCTGTAATTCCATATTCAATTCGAGAATGACACAAAGCGTAGTAGACCTTTCTCATATCCTTTTTATTTACAACGTTTCTTAGATTTTTAAAGAAATATATGAGGCTTGTTAGTTTTTCGGTAATTCCTTTGATGTGTAGGTCCCATCTAAGATTTTCATCAATTATCACTCAAGGTGATCAAATATGCTTTCAAATTTGATAATTTGAAATAAACATATAATTTTTGAAATACAATTTTTTTTAATGCAAACATGCAAAAGTTTTTAAGTTTTTCTAACTAAAATTAATGATAATTTTGCTTAGCGAGTCTGCATTGAGCATCGACATCTTCAATGTCACCTACAGAGAGTTCAGTAACTATCCTTTGACATACGTCACAAAATAGTGAAACTGCCCCCCATGCACTTTTTTTCTTTTAAATTTTGTAATCTTCTCCATAATAATTTGGTGTTAACTGTTTTATGGTGGGTGAACTTGCAAAAAAAAAATAAATAAAAAAATATATGTATAGGGTGAGTTGGGGTAAATCCGGATTTGGGGGAAGATCGAAAAATTCGATTTTTGCGGTATCGTGGCAACCTATAATATGCGTCAATACCTCTAGAGGAGCGCTATTTCATTATACATCGCACCCTCTTCAGTCGGCTCTAAGAAGCTAAAGTGTTAGGTTGTGAAGCGCGTTTTTTAAACAGGTGAAATTTCGCGGAAAATTGTGAGATAATCGATCTTACCCCTAAATATCTAACTTTTGGGAACGAAAGGTAAGATTAAGTGCCGTTTTTAGTAAATCTTATGGCTAATATGCTTAATTGAAATTTTAGAATGAATGCCGGTCTTACCCCAAAAATTTCCGATATTACCCCACATTGAAAAATAATTTACAGGAAGTTTTGATTGGAAGTTTTTGGGTGTTTTACAGTGGATAACTCGATAAATAAAAATTTATTCACATAGTTAAGAGCTAAAGGTAATAAAATAAAATTAAAAACTTTGCGGGAACACCATGAATTCTTCAATAAAAAATTCCAAAGTGGACCAATGATCAAAAAAATTCATCTCCTCAAAAAAGCACACGGTCTTACCCCAACTCACTTACATATGTTGTGTATATATATATATATATATATATAAATACATATTTTTAAAGTGTTATAAACGTTATCGTCAACACAGTTTTTTTGTCGTTCCATGTAAAAATAGTTAAAAAAAATTCTCAAAGTGTGATCCGAAACTTTGGTTTCATGAGTACATTTATGTCTAATATGAAAAAGTGATTTATTTACCCCGTAAAGCACTGCGCCAATTCGTGAACCAACATCCAATATTTTAGAAGTTGAACAGTCTTTAGGCAACAAGACTTTGAAGACATATTGCAACTTCTGTCTGGATAAAGAGTGTGAGATTACATTGATGTCCTGCAAAAATAAAATAATATCAATTATTAAGGTTATTCATACAAACATTGTTCTCTAATGTTGTATTGAAAACGAAGGACCAGGGCTGGTATTCTCCAAGTCAGGTCGCTCGCAATCGTCGTCGAAAGTACGTGCATCGGTTGACTTGGTTATTCTCGAGTCTCGTCGAAGGTACATACTTAGACGCCAAATGTCAAAAGTCATTCCACACGAACAACGAGTAGGTCGAACCAGTCGATACCGAGTGGTTGGTTGTTTGCATATCTATGCATTGGCTGTCAAAATTTAACATTATTGTTTTCCCGCGCGCACTTTCGCACCCGCAAAAACATTGTATAAATTTATAAAGTCGTTTTAAGGTTCCATATTACAATGGCTGATTTGCCAGCGATTTTTTAGTTGCTTGTAATATATCCTGAACTCCCAGCCACTGTGAATATTATCAACTCGTAGAAATTATAGGCGGTAAAAATATGTGTATCAACTGTTTGACATTTCAAACTCACACCATAGAAATCTCAAAAATGTCAGAAACATTGACAATATTCACAGGGTTGCCAATATAATCATCTCTTCAACCGTTCGACATTGAAGAATACGTAAAAATGAAATATTTGTCAAAGTTTATGTAATTTTTCGTTCATAGATGGCGCATAATGAGTAACGATGGATCGTTGCTGGAGAATTGCAGTCCAGATGTTTTGCAGAAATTCAAATGTAACATTGTCATCAAATTTGACCCAGTAAACTCCGATTTGAGATGTGTTTCGGCTTTCGATCAAATTGTGATGAGCCGCCGAGTTTAATAATGTGATAGTTGTCCTCTTCTGCTGATCACAATTTGTTTGAAAGCTGAAAAAGACGTAGAATCGGCATTTAACGGAAACCGTTCAACTGTCAAAAAAACAAAAGGTGCTGAGTGGCCATTTGATGCAGAATAATGCAAAATAATATGTTTTTGATTTGAACATTTGATCGCCTACAAATATTACAGATCCTTTAATTAAATACCGCTGGTAGAACTCATCTTGGCATTTGCTATAATTGTGCATTGTTTTGATAATTTTTTATAAGCCTAGCATAAAAAAATGCTTTGCAATGCAAAATCTTCTACTTACAAACCCCTATTCGGATAACATTTTATTGTTAAAATAATGTGGCAAGTTCTTTAGAATCAGATATTATTTTAATATTTACGCTTGAATTGCACAATATTCTTTCTTTTTTTTTTTACATGTGCTCCACACAGGAGGCCCTGAGGAAAATAATTTCCCTCAGGGCCTATGTCATCTTTGGGGATGCTGTGTGGAGGGCTTTTTTTTAAGGAAAAGGAGAAGAGGAGAGTTCTGGGAAGGAAAAGAGTTTAAGGGGTGGGTAGGAATCTGGGGTTCAGTAAGTCCAAGACCTAGACAAACCTCACCCCATGAACCCGGGCACCCCTGCTAAATCACCAAACATAGTGAACCACTTGGGGTGACCTATGGCAGAGGTGTTGGTTATCCAATAAAGGCCTCCCAAATTGAAATACATGTGAAATTAAACATTGATGTGTGGAATGGGTTGGTGACAGCCGACTGACTGTGGCCTCGATGACGGTGGAGTTGAGGAGACAACTTTCTTAACCAAGTGTGACCTCTTTTTTTAAGAGAAGCATTTATATTAAGTAAGTACTTGCCTCGATATTACGAGAACCACAGTCACTGCAAAATCTTTGTTTAATATCCTTGTCCTCCAGCATTTTATAAACTTCAGTATCGTCGTACAGGAAGCCGTCCAAATGGTGCGTGTTTTCACTGGTACAATCCGAGTTTGGCCCGCTGACGGGGTTAGTTATGTTTTCCGTGGGGAGAACAGCCTCCCAAGGCAGCATTTCACGTAGTTTCTCCACTATAGAGTCCATCTTTTCTTCCGTTTCTTGGTTCTCTTTATACTTTTGAAGTTCTGAAATAGACGGTAAAATTTTTTTGAGTTTTGGCATTTGTAATATGGCAAGAAAAAATAATATAAAAATATAATTTGGCAGGTGACATGACAGTTGATCTGTCGACAATAAGAAACTCCAGTGAAAAATATTATGTAATTAAATGAAGACATTATGAGCGAAACTCAATCGAAAATCTGGAAACAGAAAAATCAGAAAAAGATATTGGCACCTCTGGGACTCGAACCCAGGACCTCCCTACTTTCCGGGTTGGGAAAAAACAACCGGAAAGTAGGGAGGTCCTGGGTTCGAGTCCCAAAGGTGCCAATATCTTTTTCTGATTTTTCTGTTTCCAGATTTTCGATTGAGTTTCGCTCATAATGTCTTCATTTAATTAAATATTACAGTTTGAGGTTTTACTCATAAAGTTAAAATAATAAATAATAAAAATATTATGGCTTTAAAAAAATATATTCACATAGACCAGAGGTTCCCAAACATTGTTCTCGTCAACCACTTTCAAAATTTTACTGGTTTCGGTGGACCCCCTGCTGGTACATTTCTACCATAATCCCAAAACTCGTCAAAAATGTGAAGATTAGATCTAACAATGGAAAATTGCTTCGCGGCTGAGTTCCAACTCTAAATTCAGAGTGGTAAAATAAAAAGAAAAATAGTATATTTTCTTGTATTTATTAAAATAATATGATTCCAGACTTAATACAATTAAAATTAAACTTTAATAACGTACCATAACTTCAACAATTCAAATCAACAATAAAAAAATAGTCATAATTTTAATGGGCTTATACAAGGTGTCCGAAAACTCGTGGTACAAGCGGAAAACTGGTGAATCCACATCACATAGAGAACCCAAATAAACATAAAGATTTTCAATTTAAGCATTTTTACAATTAAAATTTTAAAAATATTAAAAAATAAATAAAATTCGGCGTTTTTGGGGTTAACGGTTTGATATTGGAGCGAAGATGCAACTCGAAAATTATTTATTTATGCTACTATTAATCTCTTTTCGTGTCCATAGTTTATTTATTTTCACCTTACTAATTTATTCTTCCACCTCTTCTAAAATTTCACTTCTTTTAAGCATTACAATATGGTTAATTAGCGTATTTACTTTGTTGCGTGGCAGTCCACCATTTTGCAACGGGCAGGGGCCAATAGGTAATTACTTGAAATTAATACGAACTCGCTCACTAATACTCACTACTTGACTTCATACTGGACCAATTTGAACAAATCTTGTGAGATAAATTGATAGCACAGATGGGTACCTACTTACATTATGTAACAATGTTCTGTTTCCAATCCAAAAACGTTTCCAATCACAAAACACACATTTAACATATCATAATATTCTGAGTTGTATATTCCACAATAATTAATCAAGCACTATTGTTCAAATATGAAAATAACACAAAAGTAATTCACAAACACACACTTTGATATAAAGTTTACAATTAACGAAAGGATTGTTGATATAAAATATGTCAACAGCGAACCGGCGTAAACTAAACTAATCTACCGTAAAAAAAGTCCAGGAATCCAGGGATCCCCTTTACAGTACGGTGCGGAGCGGTGACATTTCTTAATCGTCTGCTCTTTCACGTGTTTATTGAACCGAGGAAAAAGAGAGAGCTATTCTTTCGCAACGCAATTTGAACTACAACGTGCGTGAACATACATAACTTAACAGTCAGCTGTGAATTAACCTCTGAGCAGCCGACTGAATTATTTTTAATGATGGGAGATTTCAAAATAATGCAAAATAATCCGGATTTTTTTGTTTATTTTCTTTTAAATAGTTTTTATTACTTAGATACTGTGATCGTCACTAATAATTTACAAGAATTTGACCAATAAAAAATTCAACTTCCGACTCGATTTACTCGAAAACGAAAACTCAAATCAAAAAAAGTTATACAATAAAATCGATTCCAAATGTGATGTAGATTCTCCAGTTTCCCGCTTGTACTACGAGTTTCTGGACACCGTGTATTTGGCTTTAGTTTTTGTAAGGAATAACTGCAAATCTCTCCGTTCTGTGATTTTCAATCTGCTCCTTTATGTTAATAGGTTTGTAACGACACTAAAACTTTTTTCGACAACGCATGATGAGGGAAACGCTATCAAAACTTTTCTCGCTATTTCCCACAGCCCAAGATATTTTTCCAATATTTCTGCCTGCAGCCAAAATGTTTGATAGCCTTTTTAAAATTTCACCTTCAGCCCCTCTTTGGTGCTAAGCTCGAGCAGCTCCTCTTGTAATACCACATTCGCCATTTCCATTTCATCAAATGTATTTATGATCCATGATGGAAACTGGGAGAACTCACGCCGACTAATATTTTGCTTCATAAATTTCAATTTTCCATGAAAAGCCGAAATTACACCCTTTGTTTTTATTAAATTTAGGCTGTCGCCTTGTAACTGCAAGTTAATGTCAGCAAATTTTTTGAACAATTTTGAACACTCTCGAAAGAAGGAGAGGGAGTTCGAGGAAGGAAAAGGTTATTAGGGGTGGGCGGGAATCTGGGTGGGTCCAGGAGTGACAGACATATGAATCCATCCCTCCAACTGCGGTGCAAGGCGATAGATCGAGGGATGGGAGAGGTCAAAAGACCTCCTCAACCAGTCTCTCTCGATCCGGCCCGCCCCGCATCAAGTGGGCAGACACATCGGCCGCCAAGACCTTGGCAAACCTTCCCCCATGAACCCGGGCACCCCTGCTAAGTCAGCCACCCAAAATGAATTAACGTTTGCGTAAGTTTTGTTTCAATCTAAATACGTACGAATTACTTAATTAACCTAAACTAAGAACCTAATAAATAGTTGTTTCTTGAAGTAATTGTTCAAAGGAAGTGTAATTTCCATAATCTGTGCCTAAAAGTACGACGGTTATATACTATAATAAAATAAATGGTAAAATTGTATAAGCCCACCTCACGGATAATTCGGAACGTTCGTGTTGTTCAAATTCGATACATGGATAATACGGAATATTCTTTTTTTCTAATAGACAATCAAATATGACATTTGTCGGAAGTACCAATCTTATAAAATAAATTCTCATCAAAATAAAAACAGAAAAGTACCTACTTCGATTTATTCCTGGGTAGAGAAAGCTGCGAAAGCTGGATGTCATCATAATTTAGATATACATCCCAGGTTTTGAATGGTTTGTTTGGCAAAGCAGGGTTTGTCTAACGGGTACGTGTAATTATTCTAATACCTTTGTTTCCTACTTCGTATTATTCCTGGGTTGAGATTTAAACTGTGAAAGCTGGATGTCATCATAATTTAGATATACATCCCAGGTTTTGAATGGTTTGTTTGGCAAAGCAGGGTTTGTCTAACGGGTATGTGTAATTATTCTAATACCTTTGTTTCCATGTTCTTCTGTTAAAAATACGGGTTCAAACTTGTCAATAATGCATTCACTCCATAACCCGAATAAAGTATTGTTTTACATGGCAATAATAATTTTTCTATGATTGGCAGCATTGATTGATGATTGATTGTCTATGAAATGTAAACCGAAAAATGATGAAAATACGAATAGTACCCTTTACACACAGAGTTCGGAGCGGGACGTGCCCCGCGCCACTTCAGGGCGCTGCGCAGAAAAGTAAAGACCGAAAGTAAGATAACGGTTTACAGCGCAGTTCACTGTGAGACTTTTCTGCGCGGCGGCCTGAAGTGGCGCGGGGCACGTCCCGCTCTGAACTCTGTGTGTAAAGGGTACTAATGGCGTATGCCGCGCGAGTGAAATAATTTTAACAAAATTTAAATGTAACATGTATAATTTATGCAAAGTTTTTCGTCTCCCCCGACGTAAATACTCACTTTTCGTGATAATAAAGCTAAATCTAATTGTTTGAATAAGAAATATTGCGTATTAACGAGTAAGCGGAGTAAGACATAAATAATAAATAAATAAATATCGAACCTTGCGTTAAATTAATATTGCTTACATTAATATTTAACCTTAAAGTTAACAAAATTTGGGGTTGCTCGGGGAATGTCCCAAATATATGACCCAAGTAAAATAAAGAAACTGAGCTGCTTCTGAAAGATCATGAAATACTACAGAGCAGCTGTTATTTAATCTACTAACAAGTCAATTTACCTTTCAAGTATTCTCCCGAAGAAAACCACTTCTGAACAGATTTTGCATTTTGATCGATGTCTCCACTACAATCGGCTATTATTTCGATTATTTTTGACTTCAGAGTGCCCAAGTTATTATTTACTTCTGACATTTTGAAAGTGGATTGTCAAAATTGGGATAGGCAAAAGTTAACAATTCAAAGTTAATTTGAAAGTAAACACACCCTTCTGCCGCAAATTTGACATTTGACGTAGTAATGCCATGGCGAAAAAAAATTATATCAGTAGCCAGATGTGAAAAAATTGGACGCCAATTTTATTTATAGGGGCTAGTTGTTACTTTTCAGCTTGCTGAACCATTTGGCCCGGGACCAATAAAATTAGGAGGTCCAATTACCCGGGGCCAAATTAAATTAGGTCCCCCAATAAAATTAGGGGGACACATGACCGAGCCCATCCATGCCAAGCCAGTTTGATTTAACCATTAGTTTGATCTATATTTTACTACGTAATTAATAAACCTTTGTTGAAACTTTTTTTAGTTCCAACATTTTTTTTCTCTACAAATATTCAACAATGGTTTATTTAACATAAGAATGTAGTAAAAAAATGCAGGTAGACAATTTTCACAAATATTTAACAAAGGTATATTGAAAATTACATAGCAAATTAGGGCGGAAAATTGTCAGCGTCATTGATCTCTTCAGCATCGGTGCATAGCAGGGAAACATGCGCCCTACATATGTACACATTTGACATTTGTCACATGATATCGGGTCGTTTCTACGACTCTTTCGTAAGTTCAACAGCTCGGCTGTGGAATGATTTTCCGCCCTCTGTGTTTCCTCTCTTCTAGGTCTCTTCAAGCCCATGTTTATTCCTTCCTCTCCTCAAAAAGATCCTCCACACAGCATCTTCAACGACGAGATAGGCCTTGAGGGAAATTATTTTCCTCAAGGCCTCCTGTGTGGAGTTAATGAAAAAAAAGATCTACTGAAATTTCGATAGGAACTATTTTGTGTGCCGTGCGTAGGCGATATTAAAAACTTCTCTATATTTATGATCTCTTTTTTTCGTTTGAGTTTATAATTCTAGAGATGAGTGAACAAGGTGTAGTAGTAGCATTAGAGTATTGGAGCGTTGGAGGTCAACTTCCAACTTCAACTTCAACGGCCCAACTTTTATGAAGTCCTCTACACATTAGTGATGAGTAGGTTCCGCGTTTTGCTGGAGGCCTCCGAGGAGTGATTCATTTTAAAAGAACTCTGGTAGTGAAAGAGTTCAAGGAGTGAATCCAGGATCCGAGTTCTTGGCACGAACTAGGTGCTTAATAATAATAATAAATTTGGACAACTTATATAGCACTGTTTTCGCCTCAAGAGAGACCAGATTACAATCTATCTTGCAGCTACCAATCACATGGACGATTGAAATTCTAGACCCTTGTTCAAAATTTAAAGAGTTTTTTTTACTACTAAACGAAAAAAATCAAAATGTTACAGTAAAAATGTTTTTGACTAAAATTAGCATGGATTTTACGAGTGAAAGTACCTTTCTGTGTAGGAGGCTGGATCGGAACTCGTCTGCAGCTCCCAAGCACATGGATCGTTGGAATTCTGGCCTCTTAATAAATTAAATATCTTATGAACTCGTTTTAGGAGCCTTACACTTTCATACAATACAATTGACAATTTCATAATAATAACTCAACAAAATGGCCTTTCGAAAAAAAAATACCTGTGAAAAGTTATTAAAAGTGATGAATTTTTGTGTAAGCACAGACGGAAAAATAAAAAAAAATAAATTGTTTCCAAAGCACTTCCACCTTCCCCGCCTACCCCTCCCTCGTCTCTTCCCTCTCCACGAACCCCACCTTCCCCCTATCTTAAATTCCCTCCTGCAAAAATATATGAAATTACACATTTTCATTTACACAAATTTCATAACGCCAGAGCTTACCATTATATACAGCCTATGTCACTCGCTGATAATGTAGCTTTCTATTGGTGAAAGAATTTTCAAAATCGGTTCAGTAGTTTAGGAGCCTATTCAATGCAAACAAACAAACAATCAAATCTTTCCTCTTTATAATATTAGGATAGATAAAGGATACAGAAAGTATCTACTTGTACGTTTGGCCAACTATTGATTTTGTTATTCGAAAAGTTAATTAATATTTAGCCGAGAAAATTTTTATACGGAAACTTTTAAAATGAAAGTGACTGAACATTTTACTATAAACCATCGAAGTGATCAGAATTTTTTACAAATTAAGGACTATTGATAGGCTTGCAAATAGTCGTGCTAATTTTACGAACTAATTCGTTAGGTTAACAATTAACACCCACCCTTTTGGATTAATAGAATAAATGTGTAACTCGTAACATCAGTAGCTCTTTTAATTCGTTGCCTCCTTTTTTATTATTTTTTTATTTAGTTAATTTAATTTAGAACTCGCCATAAGTAGCGGGCGTACATGATGTACGTCCGCTACTTATGGCGATAGGATGTACTGTACATCCTTGTGTAAAAATATCGACGGTTCCAGTGACAGCAAAGGAACCGGATGGGAACCGGTTTTAGGTAACCGGGTCAGGAATATGAACCATCTCTAGTTAATTTTGTCAAATGTCAAAACAAAACTTTGTTTTAATTTATTTTTCTTTTTTAAAATAGTTTTATGCACGTTTTTCGTTTCGTTTGGTTGTCAAAATTATTATTATGGAAGCAAATCATGATCCCGACATTTCCCACGCCATTATTGGTATTGCAACTTCAGGAAAACGCCGAAATTCCGGAATTATATCAAGCATTCTGAATAAAAGGAATTGCTACGAGGTATCTACCTGCTTACACACATGTATAATTAATTAACCTTTCGAGAATTAATAATACTTAAACAATATTACATTAAAAAAGGTAAATAATAACCTAACCGCCGCACTTTTAGGCGCAGATTTGGGAATATAAGTACACTTCGCACTTTGTTTCAAAAATTACTACAAGAAACAACTCTACATGCAGCAAATAGGTTTTTGGTTTGAGTCGTAAATAAACCAATACCGTTTGGGTTATTTAAATACTTTGTGGGTATTTTGATCGAACCTAAATCTTTCGCAAACGTCACCCCATACTAATTTGGGAGGCGGGAATGGGTACCGCCGCCCCGGGAACCTTTATTGGATAACCAACACCTTAGCCATAGGTCACCCCAAGTGGTTCGCTACGTTTGGTGATTTAAGGTTTGTCAAGTCTGGAGGCGGATGACCAGGACACACTGAACCCCAGATTCCTACCCACCTCTTAAACCCTTTTCTTTTTCAGAACTCTCCTCTCCTTACTTTCCCTCCTCACAGATCCCCAAAGATAGGCCCTGAGGGAAATTATTTTCCTCAGGGCCTCCTGTGTGGAGCTCGTGTAAAAAAAAAAATACTAAAAAAATCCAAAAAGTGCAGCACAAGATCGTTTAATAAGGAAAATTTTGACAACTATTATGAAAGAGCTATTTACATAATTTATGTACGTATTCTATGATATTTTGAATTGGAATTATGAATGCAGAGTTTTCCATCACTCCAAATGCAAATCGTTATCTTTTATACTTAAATAAAGGTGAATCAAAAGATTTTTTCTAGAAAAAATTTCGTATTAGGATTGTGTCCAATCATCCCGAAAGTTTACCGTTTCCTGTAGTAATTAATTTGAAACCTTACGTAATATGTACCTTTTACCTATTAAAAGTGCGGTGGTTAGGTAAACATTTACCAAAATTTAGTAGAATAAAAGAAAGTCAAGAATGACAACATAAAATGAGTTACCAGTACTTACAACAATCGCATGATGTATTTATTATACATAACTATTAACACTATAACCCATAAAGATGCGTTTATTAATTTTAGGCCGATAATTCACAAAATGACTTCATTGTAATATCTTCCGATGAAGAGGAAGAAGCATTGGAAAGTTCCCGCAAATATATTTTGATAAACAATGAGCCTTGTAGTCTTGAAGAAGTCGAAGATGAGCCATTTCACTTTTCCAATTCGCCTACTGTTCTGAACAAAATACCTTACATTATTGAAGAACTTCAAGAAGTAGCTTTCAACTTTACAGATCCTCCCACCATTAAAAATGAAATACCTTACATCATTCAAGATGAAACATTCGAAATTGCAGTCCCCATTGATAGAGATAAGAATTCTTATATCATTGAAAGAGTGGAAGGAGAGTCTTGCCATAAAGCATGCCCTCCCATTGATATAAACCAAAAAGTATGTACAATTGAAGATAAAGCATTCCACATTGCAGGTGTTGTTGAAAAACCTCACAACATTGAAGATATTAAAGATGAAGAATTCCACGAGGCAGGCCCTTCTTTTTGTAAAAACCTAAAACCATTTACCATTGAAGGTGTTGAAGATGAACCATTCCACACCACTCCTTCAACCTTATACGAAGATCTAAAGGCACTTGATGATGGTAACTTAGTAGAAAACCAAGAATTTTTCATATGTGATCATTGCGATACTGTCTGTGAACCTAAAGCCGGGGTTACATTATCAGAATGCATTCATTCTATCTGCAAAAAATGTATTTCACAAATTTTTGAAATAACTGACAAAGTTGAAATCCAATGTCCATTTAGAAATAATGAATACAGCTGTGATAAAGTTATACCGCATCGAGAGTTAATGAAAATTGTTGACTCAGAGTTGTTTGAAAGATTTTTAGAAAGATCCATTTGTAGAGTTACAGAAGATATTTCAGAAACACCTCAAACAAGCAAAGAAGTAACCAAAGATGACTTGTTCAAAGAGCTGGTCGTTCTGGATAAATTACATATAGTGGAGAACCGAGAACCCTTTGAATGTGGGGTTTGCCTGACAGAATGTAAGCCTCACATGGGGGTCATATTAGCAGAATGCCTTCATGTATTCTGTAAAGAATGTATTTCATCCATTGTTGAAATGACCACCGATGTGGTGGTACAGTGTCCATTTCGAAATGACCAATACAGTTGTGATAAGGTTATCCAACATCGAGAAATCAAACAAATTGTCAGCCAAGACGTGTTTGATAAATTCTTGCAGAAGTCCATTTCTATTACGATGCATGGAGTCAAAGAAGCCAGCAACTGTCAGTCTACAGATTGCAATGGCTGGTTCTATGTCGAGGGAAGTACACATTTTGTGTGCCCCATCTGTCAAAAAATGAATTGCTGTTTATGTAAGGTGCGTAAGTATTACGTTGCAATTTCTATTAAAATCTGTTTTCTCTGACAAATGGGTGCTTTTCTGCCAATGAGCGCTTTTATGATTTCCGTTATTACGGTACCTTGTCAGCGCAAAAAAGCATAAAACTTCCATTATTTATTCTAACAATGCTGCAGCTTTTTCTTATACATTAAATAATGAGACAAAAGATGAGACACACAATATATATATATATACATAGTTCGTCTGTTTCCTCCAAAGTACTCTTTTTTTCCTTTGGAGGAAACGGATATATCTTATTATGGCGACGGGAATTGCTGTTTCATTTTCTTTGTATGTGTGAGGGAGATGTACGATAATGATTGTATGTTCCTTTGGGGGGGTGCAGACATACCAGACGTTCTAGAGTGGAAGATACTCTCAGTATCGCCCTGGTGTAAGACCACTATTCAGAATTGAAACGTTGCTTGAAATGGCTTTAGCCATGTTTGGTGGTTCGGTGGTATTCATATAAAAAAAAAAAAGTTTACCTTTTGTCTCATTTTTGACTGTTGTTATTTAGTGTGTAAGAAAGAGCTGCAGCTTTATATGTTTAAGAACAAAAGCAAAACCATCAGCGCATTGACGTTTGACGTTTTTGAATTTTTGGAAATAACTCACACTTCATTATTATCCTTGTAACTATATTCCATACTTTCAAAATTGTTGTCACGGCTAGTGGTATTGTACGGAGACGTCACGGTGCGATGTGTGAGAGAGAGATGCAAGAAAATTATCACTTTTTTTCCTTTGGAGAAAACAGACCCATGTACATTGTGTATCTCTACTCATTTTTTAAATTTTGAAAGAGCTGCAGCATTATTGTGAAAAGGAATTTTTTTATTTATTTATTTATTTTTATTAAATATAATGGTACAAAGGTTACATGTTTTTATAAATTAAATAAAGTTTTTCATTAAAAAAATACATTAATTAATAAGTATTACCGAATGTAAAGCACAATTTACCAAAGAAAAAATAGTAATTTTTTTATGTGTAAAACAAAAGATAGTTATTTAACAGTGAAACAAGAAAAAAGTAATATATGTAAGTATACACATGCACACACGTAGATATACACATGCCTACATATACACACATATACATATCGTGTTATGTTATCGCTATGTGTACATACATAAAAACATATGCATATGTGTACACATACATATATAAAAATATACATATATGAATATAACAGAAATGAAGTTGAGGAGGTAACAAAAAAGAAAGGAGAAAAATAAAGCAAGAAAAAGGATATCCGATATTACAATTGTGTTGAGAAGTATAGTA
The DNA here is from genome assembly GCA_936435175.1 of Glyphotaelius pellucidus. Classification (NCBI taxonomy): domain Eukaryota; kingdom Metazoa; phylum Arthropoda; class Insecta; order Trichoptera; family Limnephilidae; genus Glyphotaelius; species Glyphotaelius pellucidus. The sequence goes on from OW386548.1 coordinate 35,207,249, forward strand.
TTATAAGATGTAGTCATAGTAATGTGCTTTTATTGATTTTTTAAATTTTTTATAATTAGCTTCCAATCTTAGATTAACTTAAAGAAATGTGCCTTCACGGTACCGTAATCGTGGATCGTTGCGGCAAATAATAAAAGCGCTCAGTCACAATTCGTTCAAATGCTGAAACGTGATATTATATCCAGAAAAATGTCATAAAAACAAAATGGCGCTAGTTGGCCATTTGATGATATTGCTGCTTACATTTGAACTTCTGTAAAACAACCCCCAATTGAGCAATGTTTTATTTTCTATTTACAGGGCCTTCACGACCCACATATCATAACCTGCAAAGAATTTGCGCAAACGCAGAAAGATCCAAATGAACACACCGAAAAGTTACTGAAACAAATGTTGGACAGTAATACAGCGATGAAATGTCCGAGTTGCGGTGTGGTTATACAAAAGACTGATGGGTGTGACTTTGTGTCTTGTTTGAGGTGCAAGACGCAGATATGCTGGGTCACTCGGGGGCCGCGCTGGGGCCCAGGAGGGCCTGGGGACACGTCGGGGGGCTGCCGCTGTAGAGTTAACAATAAAAAGTGTCACCCCAAGTGTAGAAATTGCCACTAGGGAATTGCCACCAGCACCTATTTTTGAAAATGTGCCAAAACGACTTGACTTTAAAAAAATTACAGATTTTTGGTTATTAACCATCGAAATCTATTTTGAAACTGAAAAAATGTTTCTTATGTTCACAATTTCCTCACAGTATGTGATTTTTTTTCTGAAAATTGATAGTTTGTAAATCAAAATGAAAATTCTCATGTGTAAATTGTTTATTTTGTTTGTAAAGCGTTTATTTTATGTGTAAATTGTTTATTGCAGGAATAATAATATTGTGACGTATGATATTGAATATTGTATTTACATATTATTATTTTTTTATGCAATTATGAAACTATTCTTGTTATTGAAATAATTTTTCCATTTTTTATATTAAAAAAAACTCAAACATAATACTATATTTTATTCTTCTGATCTGGTGCAGTACACTTTTTGAAAGCCAATAACCAAGATTCACCCCTCAACAAAACCATTCCCACAGCATCCATAGATATGACTCTGAGGGAAAATTATTTTCCTCGGGGCCTTCTGTGTGAAATGAACGTAAAACAGAAAAAAGTAAGAAAAACTTTATTTTAATGTGATTACCGCACGAGAGTCCCAATTGCTCCCAACCGTGGTGACTCCCACTTATTGGTGACCGGACAACTCAGAATGAAACCAACTCAGAAAAGTCACGAGTGATGAAAAAAAATTTTTTGAGTAGGTTATGTTAGGTTAGGGTTATGGGTTATTTTGAAATTATTTTTTTCATAGCTTAATGACTTTTCAAAGAGGTGTTGAGTTGACTTTATTCTCAGTTGTCGTGGAACCACACTTATAATAATAATAATGGTTTTTATTCCAGGTTGTGGGGAGGGGAGTGCAATCCCACACATCCCATATAGAGTATAATTACAAATGTTATTATGAATAAATAAAAAAGAAGTATCATTAGACACTAGGTATTCATATAAAATATAGTAAAGTCTTTAATCGGGTTCTTGTTGTTCCATCAGATCTCAGATTGTAGGAGCCAGTGTATTTCTCCAATATTCATCTATGCTCGATCCTGGAATCAGACGGGCTTCCATGATGAGGATATTTCTGGAGTGGTTTATCCTTCCCCTCAGTCCTGCAATCCTTGTTCTTAATAATGCTTCGAATCCTGGAACTCTCCCTTCTGTGAACATTGACGAGGAACATTATTGCACTCCTGAACAACTTATCTATAATGATATATACGTGTAAAAGACTTCAAGGAGTTAATAATAAATAAATAAATATTTTCGCCACAATTGACGTCTGCAGAAACAGTTCTTACCCAAGATGTGCGAAAACAAAGAAATCTTTTGAATTTATTTCCTATGTATATGTATTTATTTCTGGATAGTCATGATATAAAGCAATCAAATCTCATTCCGCGATGAAACTGAATTCCAAAGGGCTTGATATCAATGCGAACAATTAATTGTCAATCGCACAGCGAAATAGCGCGATTGACAATTGTTGCGAAATTTTGCAGCGTCAATGACTCTTGCGACTCTTATTTACCGTCAATGCGCCCAATCAAAATACGCACCAATCCCCCCGTAATTTGAAGTCTCAATTGTCTCAGTAAACGATCAATTAGCAATTTTGTCAATCGCATCAATGATGTAAATTGACCAACGGCAATAAGATCGTCTCCGGGGCGATTTACAACATGAATGTGCCATGCATAAATATACTAACCCCAAGTAAGTATTTTTTACTCCCGTGCTAGGGAGTTTTTATTATTTTACATGGCAACGCTTGTGTAACTGTCAGCGTGACGTTTCGTCATTATAAAAAACACTTTCCAAAATAATTATTTTCACCTCTGACCTACAGACTTGGTTTGCCATATCCCGTTTTGTAATTTATCAGATTTACAGGGTTTTTTGCAGTACACCTTTATTTCAAAGAATATCATATCTATTAACACAATGTCGAGACGAATTACGATTGAACAGGTCGAGAAGAACAACACGGCGAAGAGCCTCTGGATGGTTATACACGATAATGTTTATAACGTATCTGCGTTTTTGAAGGAGGTAGGAAAATTAATCCTTCAACTAATAATTCATCAATTTCTTAGAATTTCTATTTTTTGTAGTTTAAAAATGTCTGTCGAATGCAGTAATTACTTGAAAAGTATTGTTATATGATTTTATTTTTTAGAAAGCAATTTTTTTTATTGAACTTGCACAAGTTGTGTTAAATGTTCCATAAACCGCTGCACTTTTAAGCACATATTGTGGAAATTACACTTCATTTCAACAATTACTAAAAGAAACAACTATTTACGCGCACAAAATAGGTTTTTAGGTATGATTTTAGGTTTTCACGGCCAAAAGTATTTTCGTTATTTATTTTTGGGGTGTTATGCCATGTTGCGCTACCTCTTTCTTTAGCCAACGTCTCGGACAGCGTTACAGTGTCCATCATCAGGGCAGATGAGGTTATTAGGTTCTTAGTTTGTAAATTATGCATTTTTATATTGAACCGAAACTTTGCAAATGTCAAATTGATACGATAGAAAAATTAAAATGGCCGCAAAGGAAACTTTTATTGGGTAAATTTTGAACTTTGATTGAATAAAAATTGAAGTTTAAATGCATCTTTTGCCTTCTACCCAAATGTTATCAGTTGTTTCTTGTAATAATTAAGTTGAAAAGTACTGTAATTTCCTAAATGCGTGCCTAATAAGCTTGTGGAACATTTACCGTTGTGCTTGCGTACCAAATAAGATTATCGTAAGATAGAACCATAGTTCAACGTAATAATAATCAACAATAAAAGTCTCAATAGGGAGTTCATAATTTTTTTTTTCTCTTTGACACTCTTTTTTTTTATTCTATTTTTATTTTTACTCTATTTTTATTATTAAAAAATAGGGTTAACCACTCCGACCCGTAAGCGTGTTTACACGACAATATAACAATAGCAGTCAAGTACAATAAGCGTGTTTTCAAGCTAACGTGTGTGTTCCCACAGAAATTGTTATAACTCTGTTATTGTTCTAGTGACAATCCTAAAACAAAAAGTGGAAGATCCACATTGAATCAAGCTTCACATATCTATTGAAAGTTGTCCATAGGAGTACATAAAAAAAAACTTATTTTGTAGAAACAGTTTTCACCCGCCAAATCGCCTACTTGCCGTTAGACATTGTTAATTTTTTTATTAAATATCATTGTATGAAATGGTAAAAAAGTGAGGTGACAAAATTGTTTATTATACATTTATACAATAGAATGAATTTATTTTTTTTACATAATCGATGATTTTAGTACCGTTTTCGCATAAAAACATCATGTGAATCATTTTTACAATGTTTTTTATGTTTGCATTCTAAATTTTAATATTTAGAAATATGTAATATGACAATTTGAAAGCTTATTTCATAAACCTTTCAAAAAAAGTTTTTAGTGTTCGGCTACATTCAGAGATGTTCGATTTATAGAGCTTTAATTGTGAAGCGGAAATAACACAAAGTTTTTATAAATTTAACAGTTCATTTAGGACAAAAAAACTTGCACAATCGCAAAATACCTGAGTGGTTAATATTATACAGATATAATATGGATAACGGTTAATATGGACAAATTATTTTAAAAACCCTGTGTAATTAGATAACAATGAGAAATAACTATTTCAGTAACCGAAAATGGAAAATAATGCATTTTAATAGTTAGAATTAAATTTGATTTTAGAATCTAATTAGAATTAAATTAGAATTTTCTCTTGGTGGCAATTGTTATGGATGTAAATGTTTTAAGGTTATTTTTTACCGAAACCTCATAGATTCGGTGACATAAATATACCTATTTTAGATTTATAGGTTCATAACCTAAGAACCTAACATAGGTTCTTACTGGGTTTGGTCAAAAAATTAATTTTATAAAACCTAACCTCAAAATCCTACTTCAGTATTATTATAAGAAAACATGACATGAAAAAAAAGGGTCAGTTAACTGTACATTGTGTTATGTTAAAATTATGTTAAAATGCATTTCCAGTTACTGAAAAAGTTGTCCCTCATTGTTATCTAACTGATACAGAGTGTTTTAAAATAAAATTTTCCGTATCGCAAACACTTATATTTGCCAAAAAAATATTACTTCTTTACAGCATCCCGGGGGTCCAGACATTTTGTTAGAATTTGCAGGAAAAGATGCCACGGATGAGTTTGACAATGTGGGACATAGCACAGATGCAAAGTAAGTACATAACATTTTGGGTGTTAAGAGACATATTTGATTTACTCTAACCAGTGATTCATGACATTTCTTGAACTAAAAAATGATGGTCTCCGTTGACTATTTTGATGTTTTAAATTTTTTTTTTTTTTTCATAAATAAACAAAAAAAATATTTCTTCCTCGGCCGAGTAATCCCCACACCCTAATTGTCCAATACCTGTTTTTTTCGTGTTTTTAGTTGAAAAAAAAAAACATCAAAAATGTCATCGGAGATCTAAATTTCATTTGCATTTTTTAATTCAAATAATGTCAGGAATCACTGGTTAAAGTAAGGTCAAGTATGACCCTTAACTCTCCGTAAAAGAAGTATTTCTTTTGTGATGAATAATTGGATGGTTATTGTATATGGTAAAGATTATGTTCGGATACATTCTTACTCTTCCTTATTTCGGCCAGTCTTGCTGATTGACTGGTTTCACCTGCGCCATTTTTTTCAGAATGTTAAACTTGAGGCTTTTCGGAACAATTTGTATAGGTCTCATAGTTGTATCTCTCTTACTATCATATTGAGAAATATGATATAAACAGTGTTAGAAAAAGAAAACATCACGCTTTATACTCAAATTTCAAAGTTAACCACAAAAGAATTAAAATTTACACCTTTTTAAAACCAACATTTCGGATCGCAAAACTTTGGGAATTTTTTATTAATTATTTTTACTTATAAAAAAGTGAGGTGACAATAACGTTTATAATACATTTGTCTTAATAAAAAATGAAATTAATTCGTTTGAATATATAGTTCAAAAGTTACAATAGATTTAGTACATCAATGCAGGTTTTCAATTTTTAGTGCAAGATTAATTCAGTGGTGAAGGCCAATTTTTTAGCTCATTGATTCTGTGGCCAATGGGTTAATCACTAGAGACTCGAAAAATTGGTGTTTGCAGTAACACAAATTTGTTAATTAAGTAACACATGTACATGGGAAATAAAACTCTTCAAAACAAAATAATTTGGTGGTGTTTATGAATAATCTGAGTATTGTACCAGAAAGAGAGTACAATTTTACATATAACTGCAAACTCAACTCAAATTTCAAAATTTTGAAGATGTCTGACTAATCAACTGGATGATCACACACCACTATGTGGTTCATACATAGTAATATTATGTTTTTTCCAGGGAAATGTTAAAAGACTTCCAGATCGGAGTACTTTCAGATGTGGCTGACCCTGAACCGGACTGGTGAGTTGAAATTAAATCTTTATACCATCTTAGGGCTCTCTGACTTCCAGTCCACAGTCCCACATCTTATTTTTACTTTTTTAAGGGGGGGGGGTAAGGTTTTAAAGGCGAAAAAAGGCATATTTTCATGATTTTTTTTTGGAGATATGAATAATGTTGGTTAAGTATTTTATATACACGTTATAGTATGACATCTGAAGTATGTTTGAAAATTCTTTTAATTAAAAATATCAATAAATAAGTCCGTGAGAGCTAATCTCCGGAGGTGCCTCGAAAAAAAGTTGTTATGCGGTGAACATCATAACTCGTTTATTAACGGATCATTTGAAACAATAAGTTGAAATGCATTTAAAAGGTGATGTACTTTTCCAGATAGTGACAAAGCGTTTTTTTTTTTAAGTTTTTTTTTTTTGCAGCATGTCAAAAATGCGATTTTTGCTAAAATTTTCAGTGAATTTGTTATTATAAAATGGAAAAAAAATGGTAAAAAAGAAAAAAAAACTCTTCATCACTACCTCCTGTTGATTTATGTGTAGAAATTGTGTAAAAAATTTCAAAAGGATTGGTTAAATAGATTTTGAGTTATAATGTTCACGAACTTTAAAAATTTGCTCTGCGCAGACCAACAAAAGGTGAAATCCGAAGCTTCTTGCGATCTTTTGACTGAGAAAATGCATTTTTTTTTTTTTGATAAATTTTTTCGTAAACCAATATTTTTGGTTCTGGTGTCATTTTTAAGACCCACCTGCCTTGTCTAACAGTGGCGGTCCATGAGTTTTCAGTGCGCTAGAGTGCTAAGATTGAAAAATACGACGTTATTGATGTTGAAGCTGAAAATTTATTTTATTTTTTTCAAAATTTCAACTTTTTGGATGAAGTTATACTGGAAATCTTCATACAAAATATCGAAATTTTGAAAAAAATAAAATTCATTTGCAGCTATGACATCAGTAATGTCGTTTTATTTCAATCTTAGCACTCTAGCTCACTGAAAACTCACGGACCGCCACTATTGTCTATTTATATTTGGTTGAAGATTACACTATAAGAAATTATTATTTTAGCATATTTTCTGTAAACGAAGTAGCGTTACTTTTTTGAATAAACAATATATTAAAAAAAAATCAGAGTGTGCAATTCACACGTGGTACAAATGAAACCTTCAGAAAACTAAAGTAGATAAGAGTAGGAAGCACCGCAGAAAGAGGAGACCGTTTATACTATCTCATTCTCTCTCAGGCTAAATCCTTTAGATATATGTGTTTGTCTCTTTTTAGTGTCGCTATTTTTCGTTTCATCGAGTTTTAAATTACAATGGTGCTAAAGAAGTTTTCACTTCAAACAAAGATTCATCTAAATTCCTCAATTAAACAATTTTTCAAAAAACTTACAGTAAAAAGTAAATATTTTATACAAAACATATTATAACTTACATCCTAAGTAAGAATCGTGGCTCCCTTATCAGACACAAGAGCTCCTCTTTTCTGATAAGGTATACATGACCGAAAACGACCTTTAATATTTTGTAAAATATCCCATAGCCCCAGTATCCCATATTTTTTATATTGCAATAAAAAATAAAAAAAAACAATCTTTAATATTTTGAAGCATAACTTGCAAGAAGTGTTTTTTCCTAAAATAATTAGCGCCATCTGTGAATGAGCAATTTATTAATAATTTTTAATTATATCATTTGAATAAACTAGATTTTGTTGTGTTTTTATATTTTTTTTTTCCGATTACAAATACAATGTATACATCTTTATGTGATAGCAGAAAAAATTTCTACGAATTAAAGTTTTCATCCAAATATTTTTCCACGGTGACTTCACTGAATTTTACTGAATATATATGGTAGTTTTAAGTTAGGTTATGTTAGGTTAGTGCCAAATCATCAACTGTAACTCCTTTTACCTGACGATATGAAATCCTTTGAGAAGTTAATCTCTCATAACACGTTTTCTCTCTCTTTTCCAGTTGTAAAAAGTGCCACATAATCATGGGCGTCGGTGGGCTGTGCATTGTAGTTGGATTGGCCTTCGTCGTGAAGCGTTACCTCTTGTAAAATGGAATCTGAAGATGATACTCGACCAAATGTCACAACCATAGTTTTCATTTTATTGAATTAATGCATAAGTTCGAGGCGTTTCAATTAAATTAAATGTAATCAATATAAAGGGTTTTCCAATAAGAGGTGTTATTTTGAATAGCCTGCTATTTCAGTAGATGTCACTTTTAAAGCTGTCATTTTTTGACATATAACAAGTAGAAACTACGCTATTAATAAAAATGGAACGATACACGCTTCAACAACGCATTGAAATTATTTGAATATCAAAATGACACCTCTTATTGGAAAACCCTCTATGTTATAAAGGGTTTTCCAATAAGAGGTGTTATTTTGAATAGCCCGCTATTTCGGTAGATGTCACTTTTGAAGCTGTCATTTTTTGACATTTGACAAGTAGAAACTACGCCATTGATAAAAATAGAATGATGCATGCTTCAACAACGCATTGAAATTATTTGAAAATCAAAATAACACCTCTTATTGGAAAACCTGTATATTATAAAAAAAAGTGTACTACAATGTGCGTGCCGCTAAAACTCAGAAACGAGTCTCGGTACGATCAAGGGAGTTATATGGTGTGGTAGCCCTCTATCCCCCATCCATGAAGAAGGTTCCCGTTTTTACCTGAAGGGCGTGCTTTTGAAGATATAAGGGCTGGAAGTGACTGGCTGACAGCGCCACACAGTGGCCGGTTCAACTTTTTGACCAAGGTGGTATCCTTTTGTTTAATTTAATATTGGGTCCCCATGTTTTGGCAGTTTTAGTGTCGTATTTAATCATATTCGTCTATCCGTAAATGTTAATTTTTTTGTACCTACTTGAAACTCCATTTTCTTTAGCCGACCAATAAAGTTTTTACAAAATGAAGATTCAATAATACAATACAAAAACAAAAAAACGCTTTGAACTTGCATTACATTAACTTTTATTATTTAGTCAGGTATAACTGTTATTGTTTTAATACATTAACTTTTATTATTTAGTCAGGTATAACTGTTATTGTTATAATATAATCAATCATTAATGTACGTAATATATTTTTATAGGATTGCATTTCTACTGCTGTAATTTCTATGGCGCCCGTACCATATACGCTTGGATGTACATTTTTCTACATATTTTTTTTGTATTTATAAATGCACAATGAACAATAGAGAATTTCTTTCTCAGGTGATATAGAACAATATTATTTTATTTGCGTATCAAATAAGTAATATTTAAGTTTACAATATTATTATTGTCTTTTAATAGTTTCTGTGAAAACCTATAACAATAAAAATACTTGTGTATTTTTTGTGTTTAATTTTTTTAACCCCATTATTGTTTATGTGTACACACCAGCGGCGGTCCACGAGTCTGTGAGTTTTCAGAGTGCTAAGATTGAAAAATACGACTTTATTGATGATGTAGCTGAAAATGAATTTTATTTTTTTCCAAATTTTCAACATTTTGTTTGAAGATCTTTTGATATATGGATGTGGCGCATCCCCAAACTGAAAGAATCCTGAAAATATCCTGACGGCCACTGCTACCTAACTACCTAATCTGTCCCTGTTCGGTGATTATATATATGAATATAATGATTTATATCAGTTATTTTCTTGTATAACTTGATGTCATCAGCAAAGAGCAATACCTCGACATCGTTGAAGCAATTGGTTGTATCATTGATGAAAATGAGGAACAAAACTGGGCCAAGGTGACTCCCTTGCGGTAGGCCGCTATAGTCAAACAGATACCAAGTGCACTCTCAAAATTTCAAATGGGGAAGAACGTTCTTCCCCGTTTGACTATAGTAGCCCAGAAAGTTTTCGACATCCAAGATTTTATTTTGAAGAACAATTTACGATTTAATTAATAGCTAGTAAACCATTTTAGCATATTATCCCTATAATAATTATCCTTATAATAATGCATGTTTAAAAATTATATTTGCAATGATTTAAGACATGCAACAGATGATATTGTAAAAAGATAAGTTAAAAAATTTGGGGGGCTCCAGATTTTTTAAAATTTTCTCACTTTGGTTTAGATCATTTTTCTCACTTTGACAGTAAGGGAGATACAATGATTTACATCATGAGTAGGGATTGCAATCCCGCAGCTCATTCAATCCCGCGGGATTACTTAATCCCGCATATTTGAATGTTATAAAATGTTATAAAATCAAATTGAAACTACAGATTTTTGTGTAAAAATCAACTTTTATTAAACATTTCTTACAACAGCAACAGAAATTATTTATTTTCTATTAATTAAGTATAAGTAATTAGTAATCTGTTTTCTTAGATTCATCTTTAAATGTTTGGCATAGTTTAATAGTTTTGTTTAATTTTACCCTTAGTCCTCACAACAGTTTTATATTTTTAATTCAGTCTTATTCATATAATGACTAATAATCAAATAACAATTTTCTCTTAGATGCTATTACTCTGATATGAACTTATGGTGATAACTTTTTAAAATACGCTCTTAAGAAGCAAATGGCATTTGTTGTATCATCTGAACTGCAAATATATTTGATGTTGAAAACGCTCTCTCGCCTTCTACGCTAGTAGGCTGAACCGTCAGGATATATTCAGAGGCAAGCGTCAGGTACTCTCCTCTGATACCATCGGACTCAAAGAACGTAATTTCTTTCTTCAAACTTTTAATTTGCGGGATCCGCGAATCCGCACTTTGACGGTGCGGGATCCAGAAGATTAATAAAAGCAGCGGGATCCCGCGAGAATGCGTCATCCCGTTTTGCGGGATTGCAATCCCTAATTATTTATTTATTTATTTATTATTTATTACATGCCCTAAAGGGCTTTTACATTCTAGTTTATAAGTTGAGTACACATTTTTTTAAGTACATGAAAATTATAACAATAAAGAAAATATAATATAATGAGAAAAAAAATACTATAAACAACAAAAGCATACATATACATAATAAAAATAACATACATTTGTAGAAATGATATTAAAACTTACATAAATAGATAATGAAATAAACAAAAACAAAAAAAAAATTGCAGAAGTTATACACGTCTATTTGTGCCTAGATATATAAAAGAAAAGGAATAAAAAATATTTATATTGGTTATTTGTTTGGTGAAATATATCTCCTAGATCAGAATATTTATTTCCAAGGCTGTGAAGTCTCGGGATTGGGGAATTTCGGTAAGACAGTGTTCTGGTGTTGTTAAAATAAAATGGTAATAAATTTCGGCCAGATCTTTTGGGAATATGGATGTTGATTAATTGAAGCAATTCAGGACAGTCAATTTTGTAATGCAGTATTTTGTGTAATAAAATTAAGTCTGTTTATTCTTCTCTCTGAAAGTTTTAATATGGACATTTTATCCAATAGGTAATTGTAATCAATGTTTTGTACCGGAATATGCAATTTATAGTTTATATGTATATCTTAAGAACTTATGTTGAATCCTTTCAATGTTGTCGGAATGAATATTGTAAAAGGGAGACCATAACGTATGAGACACATGAACTGAGATAAATTTGGTCTCCTGTGATTAAACAGGTTAAGGGCCGTATTTCACCAACAAAATAAAATGCCCTTGTGTGGCGCCCCCACAATGGCACCATGTTGGTATATGGTGTCTGCCACAAAACTGTGGTGACACAGAGCAGGTGAGGTACTCTCCGTGGAGAGCTATACATTTAGTTTGATGTCACCGCTCGTTGGGTTATGCTAGTATCCCGGTGAAATAGGGCCAGTGTGATTTTATTTATACCGATTCCGTAGTAGTATTGTACGTCACAAAGAATTTTATATTTAAGGCAAAACCTCAAAGTTGCCTGCCAGGCCTAGCAGAAGATTTCGTCAGTTGTTCACGGCTAGTATTTTTAAAGAGCTGAGTGATACGGTTTCATAGAATCCTGAATGACGTCATCAGCAATCGCTGACATTTTTAAAAGATAAGAATTTGTTATCAGAGTAAAATTTAATGTCATTATTTTTTGTGATGGTCATCGAATAAGTACTTCTCGATTAGCAGATCCTAGTACTTATGTCTGCTTAACCTATTCGCAGCTAAGATGCCCCATATGATGCAGTCAGCTCAAAAAAATAGAAGTAATCTGGATTTAAAGCGGTGAGGTGATTTTTCACAAAAAATTTCACAAATTATCCTAATATCAGTATATAGTATATTTGCATTTCGTTCCAGAGGGAAGAAACAACAGTATTACTCCATCCAAAGTTGAAACATTGATTAAAAGTACTTGAGGTACATATCTGTTTATTATACATATTATATTATAATAGACAATATGCCTAATCGGCGCCTTAATTGTCCAAACGACCATTTTATTCTTTGTTCAATCTCCACTTCAAAATTAAAAATTAAGTATAAAAAAATGATATTTAATCACTTAACTAAGAATTATTTAAACTAATAGACCTTTACCTTTACGGAAATAGCTTTATCTTAAACACCTATCATAATGTTTCATTGAAATAATGAAAGAAAACTTTTGTAAAAAATAATGAAAAAATTAAGAACTAAGGCGACGTAATATTATTATTTTTTTATACATTAGCTCCACACGGGAGGCCCTGAGGAAAATGATTCCCTTCTCGTCTCATGGAGAGTCTTTTTAGGAAAGGAAGGAGAAACGGTTCTGCGGAGGAAAAGGTATCGGGAGTGGGTAGGAATCTGGGGGTTAGTATGCCCAGGAGTGACGGACGTATGAATTTATCGCTCCCACTGTGTTGCAAGGCGATGTTCCGAGATAGTCCTGCTGGAGAGGTCAAAAGGTCTCCCGATCCGGCCTGCCACGCAGTTGGTGGGCACACATGTCCGCCGCCAAGATCCAGACAAACTCACCCTGTGAACCCGGGCACCCCAACAAAGTCACCAAACTTAGCGAACCACTCGGGGTGACCTATAGCACAGGTTTTGGTAATGTTTTGATCCGCTTCCCAAATTGGAAATATTTATTACACACTTAAAAATTTAAAGATGAAATAGGCCCTGAGGGAAATTATTTTCCTTAAGGCCTCCAGTGTGGAGTTAATGTAAAAAAAAACATTATTAGATATGTTTATTTTAGATAACATATGCATATATGTTTCATATATGTTGACTTCATAATAATTTCCTTGACTGGGGATACCGTAGTACCACTGGCTAGCGGCAATTGAGATTTTTGAGCGGTAGCTATCTGATAAAATAAATTTACTACAAAAATTCTCAACATTTTCGCCAAAATATATCAAATACAAACCACATTTCCGCTGAACATGTAAATTGATTGACGTCACCCAAAATTTTATTGTTTTGCATAAGGGGTTGAGGAAACGTTGTTTATTTTATAAACGCACCCTAAAGGTTAAGAATAATTAGAATTTTCACCCAAAGAAATCTATAAAAAACAAAACTGCATCATTCATTTGGAATGTGCAAATGGAAAGGGAAATTTGTTTTTTTTTCTTTTACTGCTATCTTTCTATCAACAGCCCAGATTACATGCGCCGATAAGCCAATCAAGACTTAAATCCGATAAATACCTGTCTTGATCTTTGCCATCTGAAAACAGTATATTAGATTTCATTATTTGTGCTGGGTGACCCACTGAAAATGTAACAAGTAATGAAAATTGTGCCACAAATTGAATTTACAATTGTTACATTATTATTTCTAATAAATGCAAATATGTTTACAGCAAACTGTCGATTTTTGATGTATAGCTTTAGGATGTTTCAAAGACCCAACAGATTTTTTAAAAGTAAAAATTACTCAACATTTTTGGTACGAGTTTGTGTTTGCACTCCGAGCGTTAGTACTGTTGCTCAGTATTTAGTATACACAGGGTGTAACAGCACGTACCTGAGGGATTTTAACCAGCTTTTCCTGAGCATATTTGGAGTAAAAAATGTAGATGTCATTTTGGCTGCTTTAAAAGTCAATAACGAAGTCAAATCCGAAGCAGAGCTCGGAGAAGCCATTGAAAATAATCAAGATGAAATAAAAATGAAGCAGGAATTGAAAAATCTTCTTGCAAAAGCTCACGACATTCAGAATCAAGTATCTCAATTGACCCCGAATATTCAAAAATCAATCCAATATGTGTAAATCAAAAGGTATCAAACAGTATTAATACCCTTGCATCTGCGTGGTTGAATTTCAGAACCTAGTTTCGAGTGCATTTTGACACCACGCCGTAAGCATCGCGCCACAAATAACATCTGTGTACGTGGAATTTCAAATGATGCTACTGTTGTAATTCAATTTTAAATTCAAAAATTCGCCACAAGATGTCGCTACTTCCGTCGGAAGGTTGGTGTGGACGTGCCCCAGGCAAGTATAAGAACTGCGATTTAGTGAACTAGCAGTATCCCTCCGAATATGGAAAGATTGACGGTAATACTCAGTTGCATCAAGCGGCTATATATTACTTGTTTCGTCATTGCCTATCTCGGTTACTTTGTCCCGGTGACTATCACTGGATGACATTGGATCCGAGGAACAGGCTATTTTTGGAGCCAGTTCCTATTGGATTTACAAAGTGGTCACAAACACTAGCTGCGAGGCGAGGCCGAACCAAAAGCTGCCCAGGGCCTAGCACCAAAAACCTGCGGGTTTTTAACTGCTAGTTCTACATATTATTATTATTACAGATACCTGTTCATTCTATTTCCCAATGAACATTGTGACAAGAATAGCCACTATAGAAATAGCCATGCTAAGTATATCCTTGCGCAGTAAAAAAACCAAGGACTCTCCAAGAAAGTACAGTATGTTATGATTTTTTTATCTAATATTTATTTATTTATCTATTTAAGGAACATAAAGTCTTAGTAATATGTATAATAAACATAAGAGGATTATTAAAAAAAATAGACCAATTATTAATGTTCATAGATAGGTATTTAGAAACAAGACCAACTGAATGTAAACTAGAATATTTAAGAAAAATTAAGAAAAAAAAAGCAGAACTAAGCAGCAATTTAAAATAATAATAATAGTACAAATCTGAATTCAACAAATGATAAACCAATACACAACTCTAAAATAAGTGTGATTATAACTGAAAGACTGCAAAATAGGTATTTGGTTTGGGAAGGGTAAGGGGAGAAGAGGGATAAGGGAAAGTTAAGGGAAAGTTGCCACGCAAGTAACATAAAAATATTAGATACAATTAATTTAATATGTTATTTGCACCTAGAATGTTATACAATAAAGTTCTGTAGCGACAGTAACTAGCAGTAAATACGTCAGCAAGTGTGTCTATATTTGCAAATTTATTGTTATAGTAGTTACATGTCCTTTACACAAATTCATTTTGATTGGAATTGGTGTTGCATCTATCAATATAGAAAAGGGTATTTTGTCTACCATATCGAATCGACGTGTGGAAATTTATTTTGTTTAGCAACTCCGGGCAGTCAACTTTTGAGTTAATAATTTTGTACAAGAGCATCTGATCAGCGACAAGCCTCCTGTTTAGTAGTAGTTTTTTTTTTACTGTTTAGTTTTATAGCTAATATGAATGTTTCAAAGTATGCCGTCTCTATTGGCTCACCCTGTACTTAAGAATCAGTAATTATTTTGGCACCAATTTCCAGGTTGGCTCGTAGCTCAGTTGACTAAACTAAACTGCCTATAAAAGAGCACGCTCTATAGCAGAATCATTCCAAAAACCTGTAGTGATTGTTATCGGTTTTTTTAATTTCTATTGATAGACATATTGGCGTTTTTACCGACAGCTTTAATTCTGTGAATAAAATGAAACCAAACCAAAGTCAAGTGATACTTTTAAGAAAGGTGATTTACCAAGTGTTGGAAGACCACAAGTTGGAGTTGCATAACTCAGATTTAGAGAGGGTGAAAGATGATATATATCTGGCTACCATTTTGAAACGCACGTCAAATGTGAGCGTCGCAGCCACGCTCACTGTCAACAGATGTCTAGCAAGGAAACATTTTGGCATCGATGACAAAATATACAACACTGAACAAGACGTTCTGCACTCAAAAGCGATAAAACCAGTCGGGAAGGATATTGAAGGAAACACCCTACTCTTCATCGATATGACAGAAATTGACAAACTTATCGACACAAATGAGGAAGAACAAGACCATCTCCTCTATTGGTTGGAAAGACTGGAACGACAGACGCTCGGTGGAAACATCTCCATTGCTTTACACCACGGCAGCGAAAAGTCAACTGACCGCTTTAATTCATTTATCGCCTTGATCGATGACCTGGTTAGGAAAGTATATCCTAATTTAATCAAAACATTGTTTGTGTTTTACGATTTCATGAAAGATAAATTCGTTCGCAATGTCAAATTCAATTTACATTTAATAAGTGAACATACTTACCATCCGCATCTTGTTCTGGACAAAATCTTTGATTGGAGCGACGGGCCATTAAAGAACAATCAAACAAAACCGAAAGAACTTCAAAATATTCTGAAGATTGTTGACGTACAAAAAATTTTGGCTGCTTTAAAAGACAATAACGACGTCAAATCTGAAGCAGGGCCTGGAGAAGCCGTTGGCAATAATCAAGATGAAATAAAAATGAAGCAAGAATTGAAAAATCTTCTTGCAAAAGCTCAAGACATTCAGAATCAAATATCTCAATTGACCCAGGATATTCAGAAATTAATCTAACATGTGTAACATGGCCCATTACAATTTGGAAAAAAATTGTAATGGGCCACACCAGTACGGCTCTTAGTTATGATCCCCTGGGGATGGGCAACTTAAAACACATTTCGTCAACACCGGTTTCATATCCAAAAACAGACTTATTTTCTGTCAGGATGTTTTCAAAGGCAAACTCACTCTTAATTGTGATGGGGAAAAATATGTTTGTATGTTTTTTTTTCTCTTTATTATTGTGCCCTGATAGTTCATTTTAGATACTTTTGTTATATCTGCGTAATAAACTTTTAAAATTTGAATTTGACTTTCTACTTATTTTTAACCTGTGCCTAGAAGTCTTAGGACGGGTTGTTTCAAAAAATTTGATGGATTCATCAAATATTTGAAGTTGATTTTCACGTTCTGTGTAGGTTCTGTTCAAGTTCTGTTATTATATCGTTATAGAACAGCTGCTTCACAAAACTGAAATAATCATAGAACTTGAATAGAACTTACACAGAACGTGAAAATTAACATCAAATATTTGATGAATCCATCAATTTTTTTGAAACAACCCGTCCTTAGTTTTGAAGAGGTAACGGTTCATGAAGGTTACTTTGCAAATTTTGATATTTATTTATTAGTGGGTTCTATGATGTTTCTGTTTTTTTATCAAATTAGTGATGAAGTTTTTATTCCGGAGTAGTTGTGTGGTGTATGTACGAGATAATGTGACCATGGGTCCCTTTTGATCGGCACCGTCCGATGCAAATTACAGCATGCCAAAATGTCCCGTTTTCAGAAAGCAGGCACATGCCTCAACAAATTTATATTTGACTGTCTCG
The DNA here is from genome assembly GCA_936435175.1 of Glyphotaelius pellucidus. NCBI lineage: Eukaryota > Metazoa > Arthropoda > Insecta > Trichoptera > Limnephilidae > Glyphotaelius > Glyphotaelius pellucidus. The sequence continues at coordinate 35,224,826 of OW386548.1, forward strand.
GGTATTAGTGGTAGCAGATGGAGGTGTAGTACTTGTTCAAGAGGGAAGTGTGAGAGCCCTAATAGTATTCAATATGTATATGTTATATTGATACATTGATATTCTTGAATTTTGCAAATTCACGTTGTGGCGTCATTTTAATTAAATTAAAAAAAATCACGTTGTATACCACTTATTTCATCAAAATTATCAACAAACGAAGGAATCATTGGTTTCAAAACATGTTTATAAATTGGGATTGCATTCCCTGTTAGTTGAGAAAGCTAATAATTGAGCGCACCTCGCAGGCGGCAGGATTCAACAGCGGCGTGTCCATCTCAACTCTCCGGAGTCCATCCGGATGCAAAGACCGCACTGAAGCAGCTACCAAGCTGGATCACCACTCGTTTTTTAGGGGAAAGTCTGAGCTACACACTATTTTCAGAAATAATGTCCGCATCGTCGAAAATACGGAATTCTTGGACAACCCCTATACATATTATTATCTCTTGGCATCACAGCATGTAAATATAATCGTTTTTGCTCAATGTTGTTGTTATGGAATCATAGACATATATGGAACACATTTTTTAATAAATAAAATAAAATAAGATTGTTTTAGAATATTACGAAATTATTTTTAAACTGGAGTTAGTGAATCTTATCGTAAGTGCATCTTGTTTAAACGAATTTGCAAAATAATCGTAAGTAATTAATGCAGCGGCAAGGCTCATAATTGGGGCCCCTAAGTATTCACACATTTCAGAACACCTTCGTAACCTTCATTGGATCAAGTGCCCCGAAAAAATCCTGTACAAATTGTGCTGTATGGTGCTTAAATCAATCAATGAAATGGCCCCACCTTACATCTCTGAATTATGCGTCAAGGAAAATACTGATTCTAGGCAGTCAACCCTTAGATCAGCAACATAATCAGCTGTAGGCAGACTAGTAGAATCTAAACAAAAGTCAAATACTAAGTTTGGAGATTGTGCTTTCGGAGTATCTGGGCTTAAGGCTTGGAACAGACTCCCTCCAGAATTAAGAAGCATAACAAGCCTAACAGAATTTAGGTCCAAACTAAAAACCTACCTTTTTGGGCTCTAATACCCTTAATTTAAATATATCTATCCGAGAGTATGTATTTGTACATTTTTAGGCAGCATCGCGTTCATTGGTCAAAACATTGTACTTATCAGTGATCAATGAACCGGTGGATGCAATTTTTAGCCATAAGTTGTTTTAATTAGTCTAGTTTGAGGTTTTCGTAGTTTTTTTAAATATATTATAAGTTTGCGCCCTTGAGGTGATTTTTCATAAAAACGGTACCATACAAATCATCCAAATATTATTAGGTACCTATTATTAATTCGATTCATAAAGTTGGTTAAATCCAACAAAAAAAAAATTGTTTTCAGCTACAATACCAATAATGTAGTACTTTTCAATCTTACCACTCTGCTCACTGAAAAGTCACGGACCGTCACTGGCAAATCTTCATTTCTTTATTTTTACTCGATGTGAGTGACGAATTTGACTTTGACAGCTGGAGTCGCTGGAGTTGGCTGTCATAAAATGTTATTTTTTAAAAGGTTATTCAAACGTCAATAAAATACACTTTTCGTAGTAGTTCATATAAATTGTTGTAGCCACTCGTTGCATAGTACCAACATTACGAACATCTATTCAGTGGGAATCCCAATTCCAAGGGCCTACGCACTGATAGTGATAACAGAAGAGCGCCACACACGGTCATCATTGTATTAGATATTAGTACCCTTTACACGCAGAGTTCGGAGCGGGACGTGCCCCGCGCCACTTCAGGCCGCCGCGCAAAAAAGTAAAGACCGAAAGTAAGATAACGGTTTACAGCGCAGTTCACTGTGAGACTTTTCTGCGCGGCGGCCTGAAGTGGCGCGGGGCACGTCCCGCTCCGAACTCTGTGTGTAAAGGGTACTATTAAGTGCTCACAATAAGAAGTGTGCTGTAAAAAGGTTCAATGTTGCATTCCATGTTTTTTTTTCGTCATTATATTAGTAATTTTTATGATACAATATTTTATTGTACAAAACAAATCAATTCATACTATTTTAAATACTTTTGCAATACCGGACTCTTCTTATTATTCTCTCATTGAATGGGTCATCTTACAATCATAAACGGTATTGCATTATCAACCCTTTAAAATAACAAGGTCCAATCTCTGACAATAACGTCGCGCGATAATGGGATTAGTAAATTACTTTTAAGTTTATTGTCGCATGACGTTACCGTGTCAGATGGAACCTTGATATTCCAAAGGGCCGCAATGTCATTCATGGATTGCATATATACCCTCCACACGTAGAGTTTGGAGCAAACATGCCCCGCGCCACTTCAAGCCGCCGCGCAGAAAGAAGACCGAAATCAGTTCACAGCGCAATTCACTGCGAGACTTTTCTGCGTGGCGGCCTGAAGTGGCGCGGGGCACGTCCGATCCGAACTCTACGTGTGGGAGAGACCAAGAGAGACTATACAATAGTACCCTTTACACGCAGAGTTCGGAGCGGGACGTGCCCCGCGCCACTTCAGGCCGCCGAATACAAGTTGTGAATGCAACACTTTCATAAAATCACGACAATTCATTACATGTTGTCCCAATGTGGAGGCATTATGACAATAAATGATGTAACTGTTTATACATGTTACATTCAGCATGTCATAAAAAATGCAAAAAAAACAACCACAACAATGTACCAAAAAGTAACACAAACCCTAACCATTCGTTGAAACGACGACTATGCGCGTAATATATCAAAAAAAATACTTTACTTACCTGCTGAACATGGCCACTCCCCGTAAGAGTTTTACGAGCACTGAGTTGACAAGGAACGACACGATCATCCGCACTCGCGTTAAAAAGGACAGCCTATTTTGTATCGCGTATTCGTCGAATCGACGAAGGTTGGGTTTCTAGGGTTAAATGTAATTGGCTTGGTTTATTTATGACTGCAATGGTGGGTCCACTGATTTCAATTTATCGCGTCATTCCTATTACTCTTTTATTGATAACTCGCACGAATTAAGAACAAAGAGACATTTCAACGATATTTTATTGCTAATTAGAATATTGGTAGTTTTACGCCCGTAACGCGTCATGGATCGTGACGCGCTGGCTGCATTAATTAGAGGGTTTGGTTTATATAAGATGGAAGTTGTAAGAAAATTTTTCTACCGTGTGTCAGCAGAACGCTCGCTTGAAGTTCACCCATCAGAAAGGAAGAAGATAGAGGACGACAAATGGCTAAAATCGGTATTGGATTCTGTGGGTGGTGTCATAAACGTTGCAGTGAAAGCCCTGCTAGTTAGGAATGTTAGGAGGAAGCAGTTCGACATGGATAGCAAGCAGTACAATGTCAAACTGGATAAAACATATTCAAAGGCTGTCAAACCAGTCGGAAAAGATAACAGTGGCTTCAAGGTACTGTTTGTAGATTTATCTGAAATATGTCATTTCAGCAGTGACAAGGAATTTCTGGAACACATTTTTTATTGGATGGAGCGACTTGATAGACAAGGAAACGAAAAAATAAGTTTTGTTCTGCACCACGGCAAGAGCAAGTTCATGGAGGAAGCTTCAAAGCTCATGAAAATGTTTAACAAAGTTGTATTTCCGATGTATCCGGGTTTCATCGCTTCAATTTTTATATTTGAAGATTTAGTGAGTGACGAATGCAAATTTACACTCAACTATTTTTTCGACGACGAGTTTACGTTTGTTGGTGAATCCAGCTGGTCACGCCACTTCAAACTGGACGAAAAGTATAATTTAAGCGAAGGATATCTTAAACTCGCTCAAAAGAAACCCGAAACTGTTCAAAGGTGTGATAAATCTACAGCAGCTCTCGGCGAACACAGCAGTGAAGAAATCAAAAAGCCGGTATCTGAAGTTCTTGACAATGTTGGTGACAAAGAAAAGCAGCCAAGTGTGGAGCAGAAGAACAAACTTAAGCAAATCCTTACTGGACTTCACGACATGGAAAATCAAGTGTTCCAGCTGATCAGGGAGGTGCAGGAACTGATCTAATTTTGATAATATTTTATAGCTTTTGTACCCGGAGGCAAACTTCATAAACAAAAAATCTTGAAGAAATGTTGGCAAGTCATTCATTAGTACCAGTTTTGTTTGCTAAATGTGGATAGTTAAGTACCTACATCAGAACCAAATGTTGGCAAGTCATTCATTAGTACCAGTTTTGTTTGCTAAATGTGGATAGTTAAGTACCTACATCAGAACCAAATGTTGGCAAGTCATTCATTAGTACCAGTTTTGTTTGCTAAATGTGGATAGTTAAGTACCTACATCAGAACCAAATGTTGGCAAGTCATTCATTAGTACCAGTTTTGTTTGCTAAATGTGGATAGTTAAGTACCTACATCAGAACCAAATGTTGGCAAGTCATTCATTAGTACCAGTTTTGTTTGCTAAATGTGGATAGTTAAGTACCTACATCAGAACCAAATGGCAATGGGTATTGTATGTTGAACATTACTTACACATTTATTCATGCTCCTTCCTTCCAAAAAATAACCATATGGTTTACTAATTTGTGGTAGGTAATTCTTTTAAAATACATTCTTGCATTAATTTAGTAATTAAATTTATTATAATACTAGCGAGTTCCCGGCATGCTTTGCTATGCCACTTAACAAATAAAGTTTTCTCCCTGCGTGTCCTTTCCCATTTGTCCCGTTGCCCTTCTGCCTCCCCTTCCTCTCCCGCGTTCCCTTCCCCCCCCACGTTCCCACTCCGCATTCCCTCTCCCCACCCCCCTCGCCCGCTTCCCCTGCCCCGCGTCCCACCCTCCTGAGTTCTCCTCCCCCCTCCCGAGTTCCTATCCCCCTCCCGGGTTCCCTTCCCCCCTCCTGCATTCCATACATTCAGTCCCGGTACATTCTGTTTTCAAACAGCTCGCGTGCCATGCCGTGCGGTGAGTAACAGAAAGAGAGGTTACAGCAGCGGGGCATTACTTTCTTTGCTGATCTAATATTAGAAGAGTACAATCAGCAAAGCATTTAGAATCATTTTATCAGTTGTCACCTTTCACATTAGTTGTGCAAAAGAAATAATTTATTATGGTCTATTTTTTTATTATTTGAATCGGCAAACATTCAGACACTATGATGAATCAATAGAAAGTATCCATGACTGAAGACTGAAGAGCACTGAGGGAGGCTTGAAGTAAATTATAAAAACAATGATCTGTTTGATAATACATAAATGTTCTTTTGATAATGCTGTTGATTTTAATCTGCCCTTTTGGCTTTATTGGAATGAGTTGATCAAGCCTGTCATCCTACTCGGTTGAATCAGTACCAAATCAACAAAAAATGGAGACCCTGCGCAGAACAGTAAAGTTTACTCCGGTTCTTTTCTGCGCAGTGTCTTCTTCAGGTTTTTGTCGATTCGATACCGATATCAAGCCAGTAATTTTTAGTGTAATTTTATTTCAATATTTTAGTTGAATGTTGGTCATTTTATTTTGTAACTGTTTTGTAAGTTCTTTTCCATTTATCTTTTAAACTTTGAAAACCCTTTGTTTAATATAATATAAGCTCACTCTGTTTGAAGAAGTGAAAAAATAATGTTTTTTTAAACCCTCATTTTCTTGGTTGAATGCCTGCACCTATTTTAATCAAAATAATTATGTTTTTATCATAAATCGCTTGTGTAAGTTTTTTGTTTGCTTGTAATATTTACATATTTAATTAAGAAAGATTTAAAGTTTTTTTTTTTTATTGTGTTGAATCTGACAAAAAAAATTGTGTATTTTTAATAATGATGTTGATTTCAATCTGCCTTTTGACTTTATTGGAAGGAATTGATTTTATTTTGCACTAATATAAATCAAATTATCTCAGTAGATGTAAACGAAATACATTTTTTCTTTGTTTTTAAAAATAAAGTAAGTTCAATTTAATTGTAAAACAATATTACTGATTCTAATTTTTAATTAAATAATGTTTATCATTTTATTTTGTAATTGTTTATGTTATTTAGTATAAGATATCTTCTAGGCTTTGAAAGTCCCTTTTATGTTGGCTATAAAATAATATCTATTTTTTATATAAGTTTTGGATGACTTTATTTTTTTTTAAATTATGAATGCAATATTGCCATTATTATCTTTTTAAGTTGTCCTTTTGCTGTGTTTGCTTAATTTTTCTTATTTTAAAGAATTGTATTTTAGTAAGATTGTAAGTATTTTCAGGGTAGTGTTGAATGTGAATAAACAATCCTAATAATACATAAGAAATTAAATTTTATCATTTTTGTAACTTTTTTTATCAATAAATTCATTAAAAAAACAAAGACTTGTACATCCAAACTTCAATTTTTTTTAAATTATTTTTTTTTATTATTTGAAATACGTACATGTGACAGATTTACAGAAGAAAAATATATGGTTTTTAAAAACTAATTACAATAAAGTAATTTCTTGTTAACGAAATTACCCAATTTAATAGAGAAAAACATTTCTCGTGTTTGAATTGTGGACTCGTGCCATTACAGTGAAAGATAAAAAAATATAAAAATTTAAGTAAGAAATAAATAAACTTATAAGAATGATAACAAATGTAGATAACTAGCCAGTTCCCGGCATGCGTTGCTACACCACTTAATAATGAAATTGTTTCTCCCTGCGTGTCCTTTCCCATTCGTCCTGTTCCCCTTCCGCCATCCCTTCCCCTCTCGCGTTCCCACTCCGCCTTCCCTCTCCCCACTCCCCTCGCCCGCTTCCCCCGTCCCGCGAACCCCCTCCCGAGTTCCCCTCCCCCCCCCGGGTTCCCTTCCCAGGCACGGGCATGCACATCAAATCCTCAAAATTTCATCGCAATCGGATAAACGGTTAGCAACGCATAATTTCATGATGCCAGAACTCACTGTACATATACATAAACCATCGCGGGCATGCACACATCAAAACCCCAAAGTTTCATCGCAATCAGATGAACGGTGAACAATGCATAATTTCATGATGCCAGAACTCACTATTCTATAAAAACCATCGTAGGCATGCGCACACTAAATCCCCAAAGTTTCATCACAATCGGATGAATGGTTTAGCAACGCATAACATATATAGACAACATATTTTCATTTTTATTATACATAGATGAAATTTACTAACGTAGCAGTTACTAAATTAGATATACAGTATAGATAAATAAAAGTAAGTGTATAGATGTAGTAAAATAAAAATAATATTATTACATTTCAATTAATAGTTAGGTGGTAGGTGGTAAGTACGTTTTATAGTTAATTCTAACAGTTGGAAGTCTTAAAGTGAGCTCATGATAATGAAAATAAGGATAACTGTGTGTGGCCCTATTCTATTAACACATCAGCACTGGCAATTAGGATTCCCACTTATCAACTGTCAAAAATGTTGGTACCTTGCAACGAGTGGCTACAAGTCAGATCAACAGGCGGCTCCTCGGTGGGGATTGATTCGATGCGGATTGGGCTTCGCCCAATTTAAAAATTCTCTGATTAAGCCTCGATTACATTGAGCGAATTTGGAAGCTACTTGCCGATGAGTTTAAAGCCTCGATTACATTGAGCCAGTATACAAGCTACTAGCTGGTAAGTGTAAAAGCGGGTGAATTGGCGAGTGAGATTGTCAATTCAAACGGTCTTTGCTAAAATAATAAAATAAAGTTAAAATAACAAAATGAAAAGATCATCGGCACAACAACTCTTAGAGAGTCTTGGCCGACTTCCCAAAAAGCCTCCACTACTGCCCGTCTTCTGCTGTTTCCCTCTAGTTCCTTATGCCTAATTGTATTGTTCCCAATGCTCCTTCGTCCTGCAGGTTTACTAAATAGCCTCTTTGGCGGACAGCCTTCTTCCATTGCAGTGTCCTGCCCAGCGAAGCCGTCCCAGTTATATAAACCGTGTGTTTGATGACTCTTCAGGAGTCTACTTTACTTTGCAGAAAATAAATTATTAATATTATAATTTCAGGTCCGTTCGCCCATCTTGTTCACAATGTTCACGAGCAGCATTACGTGACGCACATCATAAGCTACTCAACAGGAATTGGTGATTTTATCAAGTACCGTTCGTCCGGTGGTTCTGTCCTGAAAGGGCCATCTATTGTATCGTTAATATTTGTTATGTTTTTTTTTACATTAACTCCACACAGGAGGCCTTGAGGAAAATAATTCCCCTCAGGGCCTATGTCATCTGGGATGCTGTGTGGAGGGTCTTTATGAGGAGAGGAAGGAATGAACATTGGTCTTGAAGAGACCCATGTTGTAGGAGGGAGGAAACACAGATGCCGGCAAATCGTTCCATAGCCGAGCTGTTGAACTCAAGAACGAGTCGAAAAAACGACCCGTTCTCATGTGACAAATGTCAACCGTGTACATATGTTGGGCGCGCGTTTGGCGTGTCTCCCGACTATACACCGGTGCCGAAGGAATCAATGACGCTAGTTCCTCAGAGCATCTTCCATTGAAATACCGGTAGAACATGGATAGCATTCCCACCCGACGCCTGTGCTCTAAAGATTGCAACCCGTTCGTTAAGATGGGAGAATCTATCAAACGGACCGCCCGTTTCTGCACAGAGTCGAGGGTATTTTTCAAGTATTTTGGAGCTCCAGACCAGAGGTGGCTGCCAAATTCAACCGTGGGGCGCACTTGCGATTTGTACAGGGTAAGCAGTTGTGAACTATTAAAGTATCTGCGGGCCCTGTACAGTACGCCCAGTTTTTAAGAAGCTAACTTTACTCTGGCTTCGATGGAGCCCCCATACTTGAGCTGGTCACTTATAGTTACACCAAGCATATCAATGGAAGGTCTGTTCGGAAGATTGCTTCCGTTGAAGGAGACTAAATTTTCATTTCGATCCCTTTTAGACGTAATCAGACATGATTGGGTCTTTGAAACATTGAATTCGACGAGGTTATTCTTACCCCAAGAGCCGGTTATTCTTACCCCAAAGCCCTCCGAGCCGTTGGAGTTTGTGTGCCCTTTGGGGGCTTGTCAAACGAAAAGCTGTCATGGACTGTACTGTCATCCGCGTAACAATGAATTGGTGCACATGACAAAAGGTCGTTGATGTGCAACAAAAACAAAGTCGGGGACAGAACCGATCCCTGTGGGACGCCAGCATTTATTGGATGCGAGGAAGAGGTGAAACCATCAGCAACCGTCTGAATTGACCTCTCCCTCAAAAAGTCGGCAATCCACGTACACAGGGATACGGGAAGTCTGTAAGATGGCAGTTTGTTGACAAGTCCTCGATGCCAAACCCGGTCAAAGGCCTTGGAAATGTCCAGTGCGACCGTTTGGGTCTCACCGAAACGTTCCAGGCACCGCCCCCAAACATGCGTCACATATGCGAGAAGATCACCGCACGAGCGGTTCCGCCGGAATCCGTATTGACGGTCGTTAATGATTTTGTTCTTCTCGAGATATGTGAGCAGTTTGTCGTTGATCACACGTTCCATCACCTTGGACAAAACTGATGTTTACACTAGTCACAAAAGCTATGCTGTTATAAAATTGCAACGAGTATTTATATTGTTGAATATATATACATTTAAATGTGAAATTATTATCATTTAAAAACGTCATGTCTGTCCTCGGTGAATGGAATTAGGTGACAAAATGTGTTTTTATAGATTAGTGCACCTCAATAACATATACTGAATACTATTAGGGCTCTCGCACTTCCCTCATGATTAAGTACTACAACTTTACTCCATCAGCTAACACTAATACTCAAGACAGTCTTTTGTTGTTAATTTGGATTCCATGTCAACTGAGAATAAAGTCAAATCAACACCTCCTTGAAAAGTCATTAAAAGCTACGAAAAAAATAATTTTAAATTAGCAGATAACCCTAACCTAACGTAACCTATTTAAATTTTTTTTATATATATATATTTTTATCACTCTAAATGACTTATCTGAGTTGGTTTCATTCCGTTTTGTCCGGTCACCATTAATTTGATGTGGCGTGTTATTTTTTTTTACCTTAGCTCCACACAGGAGGCCTTCCTCCCAAAAAAAAACCCTCAGAGCCTGTCATCTTTGGGGAAGCTGACTTTTTAAGGAAAGGAAGTTCTGGGAAGGAAAAAGGTATGAGGGGTGGGTAGGAATCTGAGAGTCAGTGTGTCCAGGAGCGAGAGACGTGTGAATCCACCCCTCTCACTGTGGTGTAATACGATGTGTCAAGAGTGTCTGGCTTGAGAGGTCTAGATATAGTGAGGAAACGCATTCGCCACCAAGACCTATCACCTACCTACCACCAAGAACCCGGGTACCCCCCTGCTAAATCACCAAATGTAGCGAATAACTTGGGTGACCTATGGCAGGGGTGTCGGTTATAAAATAAATGGTTCTCGGGGTGGCGGTATCCATACCCCCCTCCCAAATTGAGAGTGCCTGCTTTCTGAAAATGGGACATTTTGGGGTCCTGAAGCTTTCATTGGACGGTGCTCCTACTACCACCACAGTAATAGGAAAATGTTGCTTGTGTCGTATTGGAGGACCTAGCCAGCAGAGGAATCAAACACGCGAACCGAACGTGGTGCCAACTCAGCCACTGACCGGTCTTTCTATAAGTTGTGTTGCATTTCACAATTCATTTGTTTAAAATAATATGTAGTGTATTTATGGCACGTTCCAGAGTGGAAAATACTTTCAGTATCGCCCTCGTGTAAGATCATCATTCAAAATTGAAACGTTGCTTGAAATGGCTTAAGCCGTGATTAGTGACCATATCCGAATAGCCAGGTACTTCCCCACCTTCCTCTTTAACATCTTCTTTCCTCCCTACCACCTTCACCCTCACAACATACTCCAATTGGGGATGCCATATTCTCGCTGGCTCCAAGTGGTTGGGAGCAGTTGGGATATTTGTGCGGTATTTACTTAAAAAAAAGAAAAATTTACTTGTAGAATGGCCAAAGTTTAAAAGATCTTGTGACAGGGAGGTTAGGTGACGAACCGTCATTTTCTATTATGTTCCAACTTAATTTAAAAGGGCCGGAATTAACTTTATGTTGTTAAAATGTTGAAATATATACCCAGTATATAACGTATATAAAATGAGAGTTTGTGTAAAATAAACTTTTTATTACCATATAAAGGTGACCGCTCTAACCCGGCCAACTACCGCCCCATAGCGATCACATCTGTTCTGTCAAAAGTGATGGAACGTGTGGTCAACGACAAACTACTCACATACCTCGAGAAAAACAAAATTATTAACGACCGTCAATACGGATTCCGGCGGAACCGCTCGTGCGGTGATCTTCTCGCGTATGTGACACATGTTTGGGGGCGGTGCCTGGAACGCTTTGGTGAGACCCAAACCGTTGCACTGGATATTTCCAAGGCCTTTGACCGGGTTTGGCACCGAGGGCTTGTCAACAAACTGCCTTCTTACGGACTTCCCGCTTCCTTGTGTACGTGGATTGCCGACTTTTTGAGGGAGAGGTCGATTCAGGCGGTTGCTGATGGTTTCACCTCTTCCTCGCATTCGATAAATGCTGGCGTCCCACAGGGATCGGTTCTGTCTCCTACTTTGTTTCTGTTGCATATCAATGACCTCTTGACATGTGCACCGATTCACTGTTACGCGGATGACAGTACAGTCCATGATAGCTTTTTGTTTGACAAGCCTCCAAAGGGCTCACAAATCCCAATGGCTCGGAGGGCTTTGAAACAAAGAATGGACGGTTACCTCGAGAGTGTTTTCTCTTGGGGTAAGAATAACCTCGTCGAATTTAATGTTTCAAAGACCCAATCATGTCTGATTACGTCTAAAAGGGATCGGAATGATAATCTAGTCTCCTTCAACGGAAGCAATCACCCGAACAGGCCTTCCATTGATATGCTTGGTGTAACTCTAAGTGACCAGCTCAGGTACGGGGGCTCCATCGAGGCCAGAGTTAAGTTAGCCTCTCAGAAACTGGGCGTACTGTACAGGGCCCGCAGATACTTTAATAGTACACAACTGCTAACCCTGTACAAATCGCAAGTGCGCCCCACGGTTGAATTTGGCAGCCACCTCTGGTCTGGAGTCCCAAAATACCTGAAAAAAACCCTCGACTCTGTGCAGAAACGGGCGGTCCGTTTGATAGATTCTCCTAACTTAACAAATGGACTGCAATCTTTAGAGCACAGGCGTCAGGTGGGAATGCTGTCCTTGTTCTACCGGTATTACAATGGAAGATGCTCCGAGGAACTAGCGTCACTGATCCCCTCGGCACCGGTGCATAGTCGGGAAACACGCCAAACACGCGCTCAACATTTGTACACGGTTGACATTAGTCACATGAGAACGGGTCGTTTCTACGACTCGTTCTTGAGTTCAACAGCCCGGCTGTGGAACGATTTGCCGGCTTCTGTGTTTTTTTTTTTTTCTTTTCTCCCTCCTACAATATGGGTCTCTTCAAGACCCATGTTCACTCCTTCCTCTCCTCAACAGCTCCCTCCACACAGCATCTTCAAAGATGACATAGGCCCTGAGGGAAATTATTTCCCTCAGGGCCTCCTGTGTGGAGTTAATATAAAAAAAAAAAAAAATATCGCCTTAAAACCCTGAAATTCAGGGCTTAGAAAAGTACTGTTACTCATTGTAGCATCTATTTTGGGGAAGTTGTCGGATTACACTCGTAAAAAAACCACTATCAGTCATTCATTACAGATGGACCATATTATATAAAATTGTAGGAACATAACACAAGCATCTCACCGTCAATAAACGCGAAAAAGTCAAGAATGTTTAGATATTTGATAGTAACACGGTGATAAACCTCTGAACGTGGACGGGAGTGACATGATTCGATCAACCGATCATGGGCCGTTTACCTATTTCAGGCGTCAGGCCTATTTTGAAATCAATAATTATGAATGAAAATCAGAAATTATGATTTTTCTGGAATGAAACAAGTCCTGTGTTTAAAACCACTTTATTTATATTCGTCGACCGGTTTTGGTAGAACTCGACCTTCTTCAGGACAAGTGTCAAACAAAGAACTTGTTTCATTCTGTAAAATGTCAAGCCACAAAGTGTTTGCTGTCTTCGATATTATTTTTCTGATTATGATTACCGCATTAATAATCTTTACATCTTTCACAAGTTTTTAGCGGTTTGTGAAAATACCCTATTAGGAGGCAATTGAAATCCATAAGATCCCATGAATGAGAAAATCAAAATTTCCTTATTCGGTTTTAATGTTAACCAAAAAGGGAATTTTATGTAGCTTGTGTCGTGATGGAGGACTTAGCCAGCCAACCATCGCGGGCATGCGCACTTAAAATCTGTTTTTTTTTTAATATACTGACATCCAGTCAGGGGTGACTAATAGGGACGACCGGGCTAAATTGAAGCTGCAGTGAAATTCTCTTAAGCGGGAAAACCTTATATGTGGGATAAATTGGGCCATTTAGTCTTCAAGGGACTTAAAAACTTCTCTGTAGTTCTTCTTATCCGGTGTTGGATACTACACCAACACTAAATGCAGAAAACCACTCAAAGAGGGTTAAACCTTTCAATACTGTATGACTTCTACATACATAAATACACACTTAAACATAATCTACATATCTACCCTGACGATGTACACTGTAACGCTGTCCGAAACGTTGTCCAAAGGAGGAAGCGCAACACAGCATAAACCAAAAGTTAATTATGATAAATTTTCAGAATATTTCAATATCCCTCTAAAGCAGTGATTCCCAAAGTGGTCTAGGTGGACCCCCAGGGGTCCACGGGAGACTCGACGGGGGTCCACAGAGGCGTGATAAAAAAATGGGGGTCCACAAGTTGTAAGTTGGGGTCCACGAAAATTTATCTGGTTTCGATAGTAAAGAAGAAAAATGTTGGCTTGGCTTTACCTGTCAATGTAGGCAGATAGTACACTAGTATTTCAGTGAAAAACGGACATATTAAGACTCATCCCGTGCCCGTATTCCTTCCCATCACATTACGCCCCCCCCCCCCCCCCCCCCCACCCTACTCCTCGTTGTGACAGACTACAACTCCAGCGTTATATTCAATATTCAGTACAACGCGTGTCGAGTTTTGGGATTATGGTAGAAATGTTGCAGCAGGGGGTCCACCGAAACCAGTAAAATTTTGAAAGTGGTTTACGAGAAAAAAAAGTTTGCGAACCTCTATTCTAAAGCCTCAATTTTACATAGAGCGAGTTTACAAGCTGCTATCTGGGAAATTCGCTAAACTGAAATGTTAGTAAACTCGCTCAGTGTCATCGTATCACTTGCTAACTAGCAGATTGTGGACAATCTACGAAAAAAGTTGAAAGGTTTGATGTTTGCCTAAAGATGGCGGCCCACCAACAGCTGATTTCGTCTGTCAGAATTGGTTCGGGCGGCAGCTGTTATTCTCGATAATGGTTACCGCTGCAAATTCAAGTTTTCTACAAAATGTCGACAGAGTTGCATGGCGCGAGAGTCGTTATTTTAGCTACTACTGTTGCTACTGAGCGACTAGACAGTTTTGTGTGTCTCACTTTTAACCTTCCTGGTTTACCTTTTAATCTCACTTTTAACCTTACCGGCTAGTAGCTTGTAAACTAGCTTAACCCTTTGAGGAGTATCGCCGCACGTATGCGGCGGCACTCGGACAATCCAGATATAGTACCGCCGCATATGTGCGGCCGTACGGCTTTATTGAAAAAAAATTATTTGTAAAATGTTGAGAGCCACTGAATTTGTCCAACTATAATTTATAATGTAATAAGAAAAGGTTATAGTAATAATAAAAGCTCCGAAATTAACTTGTGTAAAAAAAAAAGGTAAGAAGATAATAAATTAAATCAATTGCAAAATTAAGAAAAACTTGAAAAATAACTCACTCCCACGATGTAAATGCCAAAAATTGAGGCTTGAGGCCAAAAATTGAGGTGAAACATGGTGTAACTACCGAACCACCTCGATGGAACCACTCCGGATCCAATATAATGATGCATGTAGAATTATATTTGGATTCAGAAGATATAGCAGTGCATCGACAATGTTCACTGAACTAGGATTGCACGGATTCGCCGGTCTAATGAGACATCGGGTCACTGGAGCCAGGATGCGGCTAATGGCTTCCGACAATGCAGTGGTGACTGCAGCGTTCCAGCACCAAACCCCACTCCTGAATGAGCGCTGGGCCCGAGCTTGAAGAATAGAATTGATTACTAATTTATTTTTTTAATTTTTATATTTAATCTCTATATATATATTTTTTTATTTTGTTTTTTACCTATTCTATGTTCTAAAAAAAATCTGTTGTATTAAAATATGTTATAAAATATATTATATAAATATGTACAATCATATGGGACGTGTGGGATTGCACTATCCTCCCCACATCCTGGAATAAAACTTTATTATTATTAATCAAACATTTTGCTTTAAATCAAAAAATATATTCCCTCAAACAGGAGCAATACATACTTCGGAGGCACTATTAGGGGGCTGTCACACTTAGCTACAAAAGGGCCGGCATTATTTGACTTGGTCTATTTCAGCATATCACTCGCCATATATTCCCGTTGGAAATTCACGGCGAGCAATATGCCGAAATACGCCAAGCCAAATATTGCTGGCGCTTTTATAGCTGAGTCTGTACGACACTTTATATGAAAGGTAGTGGTAGTAATATTTGGATGTAAGTCTTTTGTTTTTTAATGAATTTATTGATAAAAAAAATTACAAAAATAGAAGATACACTAATAATCTAAACGAAAATATGAAAGAGAACGACACTTCTTCAATGATATATTACGTTGATGGGAATCTTCTTCAATGATATATCCACTACAATCTTCTTCAATGATATATCCATTACAATCTTCTTCAATGATATATCCACTACAATCTTCTTCAATGATATATCCACTACAATCTTCTTCAATGATATATCCACTACAATCTTCTTCAATGATATATCCACTACAATCTTCTTCAATGATATATTACGTTGATGGGAATAACCTACAAAAGTTATAAAAAGAGAGTTTTCTTATTAAAAAAATGATTAAATTTATGTTCCTGTGTATAATTCGTATTGTTCATTCCCAATCAAAACTACTCTGAAAATACTTACAATTTGGTAAATTAAATACAATGCTTTAAATTAAATAAAAGCAAATACAGCAAAAGGAAAACTCACAAAAATTGTAGAAAAAGAAAACCTCACAAAGACAATATTGCATTCACAATAAAATTAAAATAATAATAAAGTCCTTCAAAACTTATCAAATAAAAAAATTATATTATAGCAAACAAAAATGGAGCTTCCAAAGCCAAGAAGTTAACTTATACTAAATAACATAATTTACAATTAAAATAATATAATTGTCAGATAGGTAGTATCCTTTGTTGAAGTACTAGTACTCTAAATTGAACATATTTTATCTTTAAAAACAAAGGAAAATGTATTTTGTTTACATCTACTGAGTTAATATAATTTATATATATTGCAAAATAAAATCAATTCCTTCCAATAAGGTCAAAATGCAGATTGAAATCAACATCATTATGAAAAATACAAAATTAGATTTGTCACATTCAAAACTATCAAAAAATACTTTACTTCTAAATTAAATGCAATGCTTAAAAGGCAAGTAAAATTAAGCAAACCAACACAAACAATTTAAAGGCAAGATAAAAACATTATTATTTTGATTAAAATAGTAGAGGCATAAATGTTTAAAAAATGTATGTTATATTTTCACTTCTTCAAACAGAGCAAACTTATATTATATTAGGCAAACAAAGGGCTTTCAAAGCAAATGGAAAAGAAATTACAAAACTGTTTCAAAACAAACTGAGCACTATTCAACTAAAATAAAACTACTCTAATAATTACTGGCTCGGAATGGTATCGACAAAACTGGAGACACCGTGCAGAAAAGTCCCAGAATGGCTGCGCTGCAAACCGGAGTAAACGTTACTGTTTCATTTAAAAGAAAAACAAACATTCTCAGATTACGAATAACCTGACAATATTTGAAAGTCTCCTACTACCACCACAGTAGGCGGAAAATGTTGTTTGTGGCGTGATTTAGCCAACCGAGGAATTGAACATGCGAAGCCTGGGTGGGACCCAAACGCGATGCCAACTCAGCCACTGATCGTTCTGCGCAGGGTCTCCAGTTTTTATTGATTTGATAGAGATTCAACCCTGTGGGATGGCAGGCTTATATCAATTCCTTCCAATAGAGCCAAAACGACAGATTGAAATCAACATCATTATTAAAAATGCTCATCTTCATAGTCATGGATACTTTCTATTGGTTCATCATAGTGTCTGAATGTTTGCCGATTCAAATAATTAAAAAAATTAGACCATAATTAATTATTTCTTTTGTACAACTAATGTGAAAGAAAGGTGGCAACTGATAAAATAATTCTAAATGCTTTTGCTGATGATATATTTTTTTTACATTAACTCCACACAGGAGGCCCTGAGGAAAATAATTCTAATATTAGATCAGCAAAGAAAGTAATGCCCCGCTGCTGTAACCTCTCTTCTGTTACTCGGAATGAGGGTTGTGGGAATGAGGGTAGCAATGGAATGTCTTTATGTACATTAAAATTTCTGATAATTCGGGAATTTTGCAAATGGTCATTTTAAAGTACGAGAGACGGGAGAGATGAGGGCTTGCCATCCATGACGAACATGACAGAAATGGCCTTCAGGATTCTTTTTGATGGTAGAAGCAACATTGAAATAAATTATATTACTAAAGTAACACAAGGAATGATATTTCAAAAGAATTATCACAAATTAAATTAGTAAACCATGTGGTTATTTGGCAAGATGGAGCATAACAAAAAATATTAAAGTAATTTTTAATGATCAACATACAATACCCATTGCCATTTGGTTCCAATGTACTTAACTACTTCCAACAGTATCCACATTTAGCAAACAAAACTAATACTAATGATTTGTAGCTACCAACGTTTCATCTTAACTTGAGAACTGAGTACATCTTTTGCGAGGATTTTGCGAGGACTTTTGCTTCTGGGTACAGTGAGTCACCAACTTAGATAAGTTCCTGCACATCCCTGATGAGCTGGAACACTTGGTTTTCTACGTCGTGAAGTCTAGCGAGGATTTGTTTAAGTTTGTTCCTCTGCTCCTTTTTGTCGCCAACATTTTCAAGAACTTCAGATTCCGGCTTTTTGATCTCTTCACTGTTTTGTTTGCCGAGAGCTGCTGCAGAATTATCACACTTTACAGCAGTATCGGGTTTCCTTTGAGCAAGTTTAAGATCTCCTTTGCTTAAATCGTACTTTTCGTCTAGTTTGAAGTGACAAGACCAGCTGGATTCATCAACATACGTTATCTTGTCGCCGAATAAACAGTTGAGTATTAATTTGAATTCGGTACTCACTAAATCTTCAAATATAAAAATTGATGCAATGAAACCCGGATACATCTGAGGCACAATAACAATTTCTTTTATTAGCAACACTGTGAAATTAAAAGGTTGCGCCACGAACAAGCTCTTGCTGTGGTGTAGAAAAAAACTTATTTTTTCGTTTCCTTGGCTATCAAGTCGCTCCATCCAATAAAAAATGTGTTCCAGAAATTCCTTGTCACTGCTGAAATTACATATTTCAGATAAATCTACAAACAGTAACTTGAAGCCCTTGTTGTCCTTTCCAACTTGTTTGACAGCCTTTGAATATTTTTTATCCTGCTTAACATTGTATCTCTTGCTATTCACGCCGAACAGCTTCCTCCCAATATTCCTATCAATCAGACCTTGCACAGCAGCGTGCACATCACCACCGTTAAAATCCAATACGGATTTCAGCCATTTGTCGTCCTTCAGCTTCTCCCTGTCTAATGGATGAACTTCAAGCAATTTCTCTGATGCCACACGGTAGAAAATGCCTCTTACAACTTCCAAAATACGTGCTATCGAAGCGTTACAATCCATGATGCGGTGAGAATTGCGGAACCAATATTCTAATTAGCAATTTAGCAATGAAATATCGTTGAAATGCTTCTTTATTGAAGATTTGTGCGCGTTGTCAGCAAAATAGGAATGACGCGAGACAAACGACATCGGATATCATGCATTAGTACCCTTTACACACAGAGTTCGGAGCGGGACGTGCCCGGCGCCACTTCAGGCCGCCGCGCAAAAAAGTCTCACAGTGAACTGCGCTGTAAGCCGTTATTTTACTTTCGGTCTTTACTTTTCTGCGCGGCGGCCTGAAGTGGCGCGGGGCACGTCCCGCTCCGAACTCTGTGTGTAAAGCGTACTATTACCGTTTACAATTGTAAGATGACCCGTTCATTCAATGAGAGAACAATAAGAAGAGTCAGGTGCTGCAAAAGTGTAGAAAATAGTAGGAATAGATTTGTTTTGTAGAATAAAATACTTTATCATAAAAATTACTGATAAAAATTATGAAAAAAGACATAGAATACTACATTGAACCTTTTTAGTACTTATCGTGAGCATTTAATAACTGAAACAATGATGACCGTGTGTGGCCCTATTTTGTTATCCTTGACAGTGCCAGCAATTGGGATTCCCAATAGTACACTTTACACACAGAGTTCGGAGCGGGACGTGCTCCGCGCCACTTCAGGCCGCCGCACAGAAAAGTAAAGACCGAAAGTTAGATAACGGTTTACAGCGCAGTTCACTGTGAGACTTTTCTGCGCGGCGGCCTGAAGTGGCTCGGAGCACGTCCCGCTCCGAACTCTGTGTGTAAAGGGTACTAATGAATAGATGTCGTAAAGGCTTGTTCAGACGGTTCAATTTTTGAGTTGACCCCTCTCTGTTGAATGACACTTCTCACACTCTGTTGAAAGCTTATTGACAAAAGCGAACACTATTTCAACAATGTTGGTCAAGTCTTAAGCTGAGCAATTAAAGTTGAAAGCCCATTGTATTGTACTTTTTCCGTTCAAGTATGACTCATCGTTTGAGTTTCTCATCGAATCGCCATAAATTTCGAAAGAACAATTTGATGAATTACCTTTCTTCAAAATAAATTCAAGTTACATTTCAAATACTATTTCAAATAGGATTTGAATCGTATGCGAGCGGTATTAAAAACCCTGCAAAAACAAATTTAGAAATAAATTGATCTATCAAAATTTGGCAACGGGAGATTCATTCTCAAGTCTCCACCATTTTTTGTTTTCATTACTTATCCTAATTTCTTCTTGTCCACGGTTTTAAATGTCTAATTTTTTATAAAAATTTTGCTTTCGAACCCAACGACAGGGATGGCTTTGGTACAGATTGATAAATCTAAACATCATATCATCCGACCATTTCAGATATTTTTAATTGGAAAAAGATGCCACGACAGTAGGTACGTCTAAAATTTACTCTATAAGTGTACTCTATACTGTATAAGTGCTCAGACGTGGCGATTCGGTGTGAAACTCGAACGATGAGTCATACTTAGCCGTAAAAAGTAGACGGTTACTTAACTAAAGTTACTTAAATAAAAACTTAACCAACTTTGTTGAAAGAGTGTTCACACTTATCAATAAGCTATCAATAATAGTGTCAAGTGTTTCTTTCGACAGGGACTGGGAGTATAAACTAAAATTATCTAAAATTGAACCGTCTGAATGAGCCATTACGGATATCTACTCAGTGGGAATCCCAATTGCCGGGGCCGACGCACTGACAGTGATAAAAAAATAGAGCCACACACGGTCATCATTGTTTTCGTTATTAAGTGCTCACGATAAGTTTTATTTTAAAGGTTCAATGATGAATTTTTTTCATAATTCATAATGTGATACATTATTTAATTGTAGAAAATCTATTCATACTATTTTTAATACTTTTGCAGTACCAGACATTACTTATCGTTCTCTCTTTGAATAGGTCATCTTACAATCATAAACGGTATAATATCCGACGCCGTCACTTCAACTTCAATACTTCAATTTTATTTTACTGATAGACAAGACAGAGGCATTTCAACGATATTTCATTGCTAATTAGAATACTATTGATAGTTTTACACCCGCACCGCATCATGGATTGTAAAGCTTCGACTGCACGTATTTTGGAAGTTGTAAGAGACTTTTTCTACGATGTGGCAGCAGAGCACTTGCTTGAAGTTCACCCATCAGACAGGGAGAAGATGAAGAACGACAAATGGCTGAAATCCGTATTGGATTCTAAGGGTGGTGATTTGCACGCAGCAGTGCAAGCCCTGGTTGATAGGAATACAGGAAGGAAGCTCTTCGACGTGAATAGCTGGAAGTACAATGTTAAACAGGATAAAAAATATTCAAAGGCTGTCAAACCAGTCGGAAAGGACAATAAGGGCTTCAAGGTACTGTTTATCGATTTATCTGAATTGTGTAATTTCAGCGGTGACAAAGAATTTATGGAACACAATATATATTGGATGGAGAGACTTGATCGCCAAGGAAACGATAAAATAAGTTTTGTCCTGCACCACGGCAAGAGCAAGTTCATGGAGCGAGCTTTAAATGTCATGGTGTTGCTTAAAAATGTTGTATTTCCGATGTTTCCGGGTTTCGTCGCGTCAATTTTTATATTTGAAGATTTAGTGAGTACCGAATGCAAATTTACACTCATCTATTTATTAGGCGACAAGTTAACGTTTGTTGATGAATCCAGCTGGTCTTGCCACTTCAAACTGGACGAAAAGTACGATTTAAGCGAAGGGGATCTTAAACTCGCTCAAAGGAAACCTAATATTGCTGAAAAGTGTGATAATTCTGCAGCAGCTCTCGGCAAACAATCCAGTGAAGAGATCAAAAAGCCGGAATCTGAAGTTCTTGAAAATGTTGGCGACAAAAAGGAGCAGAGGAACAAACTTAAACAAATCCTCGCTAGACTTCACGACGTAGAAAACCAAGTGTTCCAGCTAATCAGGGATGTGCAGGAACTAATCTAAGTTGGTGACTCACTGTACCCAGATGCAAGAGTCCTCGCAAAAAAATCCTCTTAAAAGATGTGCTTAGTCCTCAAGTTAAGATGAAACGTTGGTAGCTACAAATCATTTATTAGTATTAGTTTCATTTGCTGAATGTGGATACTGTTGGAAGTAGTTAAGTATATCAGAACCAAAAATTGGCAATGGGTATTGTATGTTGATCATTGAAAATAACTTTAATGTTTTGTTTTGCTCCATCTTTCCAAATAACCACATGGTTTACTAAATTAATTTGTGGTTCGTGATAATTCTTTTGAAATATCATTCCTTGCGTTACTTTAGTAATATAATTTATTTTAATGTTGCTTTTACCATTAAAAAGAATCCTAAAGGCCATTTCTGTCATATCGGTCGTGGATGACAAGCCCCCATTTCTCGTACTTTAAGATGACCATTTTCAAAACACCCGAAATATCAGAAATTATAATGTACATAAAGACATTCCACTGCTCCCCTGTAAACTACTTATTCCACACAACATTCATTCCGAGTAGCAGAAAGAGAGGTTACAGCAGCGGGGCATTATTTTCTTTGGTAATGTCTTTTAGAAGAATATAATTAGCAAAGCATTTAGAATCTTTTTATCAGTTGCCACCTTTCACATTAGTTGTGCAAAAGATATTTAATATGGTGTAGATATTTTTATTATTCGAATCTACACATATTCAGACACTATGATGAATCAATAGAAAGTATCCTGACTGAAGATGAGTGCACTGGGGGAGGCTTGAAGTAAAATTTAACAACATTTTTCTGTTTGATCATAATTGTATTTTTGATAATGATGTTAATTTTAATCTGCCCTTTTGGCTTTATTGGAATGAGGTGATCAAGCCCGTCGTTCCACTGGGTTGAATCAGTACCAAATCAACAAAAACTGGAGACCCTGCGCAGAACAGTAAAGTTAACTCTGGTTTGTAGCGCAGCCATTATGGGACTTTTTTGCGCAGTGTCTCCATCTTTTGTCGATTCGAAACCGAGGCAGTAATTATTAGTGTAGTTTTATTTTCATATTTGTATTTAATTTGGTCAGTTTATTTTCAAACCATTTTGTAATATCTTTTCCATTTATCTTTTAAGCTTTGAAAGCCCTTTGTTTGCTTATAAAAGCTTGTTCTGTTAGAAGAAGTGAAAATCTTATATTTTAAACATTTATTTTATTGATTTTGAATGCCTGCACTTATTTTAATCAAATAATTGTTTTTATCTTGAATTTAAATCATTTATGTGTATTTTTTCTTTACTTGCTTTGTGTTTAATTTAGAAAGATTGAAGTATTTCTTTGTTTTGCTGGACATACATTGAGACATCAGTCGCGCAGCATGTTCAGCACTGCGTTGTTCAGGTTTTTGTGTCATATGAAAGTGTATGTCGCTCCACACACTTCCATACGATACAAAAACCTTAACTTTGCTGCGCTGAACATGCTGCACCACCGATGTCTCAATGTATGCCCAACCTAAATGTGTTTTTATCTTGCCTTTATCGCTTGTGTAAGTTTTTTTGTTTGCTTTTAAATATTGTATTTAATTTAGAAAGATTCAAATTATTTTTTGATAGTTTTGAATGTGACTAACTGATTGTGTTTTTTAATAATGATGTTGATTTCAATCTGCCTTTTGACTTTATTGGAAGGAATTGATTTTCTTTTGCACTATGTATAAATTATATTATCTCAGTAGATTCAAACAAAATACATTTTCTTTTCTTTTTAAAGATAAAATATGTTCAATTTAATTGTAAGAGTACTTACCTATCCGACAATTGGTGTCATTTTACTTTAATTTTTGTAATTGAATATTTATCATTTTATTTTGTAGTTTTATGTTGTATAGTATAAGTTATCTTCTAGGCTTTGAAAGGCCCTTTTTTATTTTTATTTGTATTTTTTATTTGATAAATTTTAAATGCCTTTGTTTTTTATTTTATTTTTAATTATGAATGCAATATTCCCTTTATTGTTTTTGTGGGGTTTTCCTTTTGCTGTTATTGCTTAATTTTTTATTTATTTTTAAAGCATTGTGTTTAATTTAGGAAGACAGTGAGTATTTTCAGGGTAGTTTTGAATGGGAATGAATAATACTAATTATACAAAAACATATATTTAATCATTTTTGTAATTTTTTGTTATCAATAAATTCATTAAAAAATAAAAGTTTTTGTGACTTACATTCCAAATATCACTATACCTACCTTTCACACAATAGTGCTTTTGAAGTGTGTATTGCTCCTGTAGATTGGGGGAATATATTTTTTTGATTTAAAGCAAAAGGTTTGATTAGAGGGATGGGCCGTTTAAAGAAGAAGAATTTTAAAATGTTCTGAAAATTTGTCATGATTTATTTTTGGTTTATTAATCTGTGTTGCGCTTCCTTCTTCTTTGGACAAAGTTTTGAATACAGTTACAGTGTCCATCATCAGGGGAGATATGTAAATTATGTTTAAGTGTATTTATGTTTATGTAGAAGTCAAACCATGTTGCAAAGGTTAATCCTCTTAGAGTATTTTCTGCATTTTTGGTGTAGCCATCCAATATGGGATAAGAAGAACTACTGTGAAACTCTCTTAAGAAGTTTGGTTTTTTAGTCCCTTGAAGACTGAATGGTCCAATTTATCCCACATATAAGAAGTTTTTCCAGTCCATTGGAAAACTTCTGAAGAGAGTTTCACTATATTAAGCTTAGCCCCATCGTTCCTATTAATATTTATGGGGTCTTGTGGATTTCAATTGCCTCCGTAATTCAGCACACTCGGTACTAATTGTATAATATTATTAATGGATACTTTTTCTTTGCATTACAATGGTATTATCTCAATAGTAAGTATGTATTGCCTAATAGAACTTATCTTTAACCAGAGTCTGAGTCTTTTATTCTGACATTTATTAGTGGTTTCTATTTTTTACAATATTTCTGTTTTTATCAAATTAGTAATGAGGTTTTTATTCCAGAGTGGTTGTGTGGTATTTGTAAGAAATAATGTGACCATTTTTTGTGACGCCAAAAAAATTTATGACGCCAAATGGCCCGTTTTCAGAAAGCAGGCACATGCCACATGAAAAGACTGTCTCGAGTATTGGTGTTAGCAGATGGAGTTGTATGTAGTACTTGTTCATGAGGGAAGTATGATAGTATTCAATATACGTTATTGTGGTGCACTGATTATAAAAACACTTTTTTTTGTTTATTTTGTCACCTAATTCCATTCACCAAGGACAGACGTGAAGTTTTTAAATGATAATTATTTCACATTTTAAATGTATGTTTATTCAACAACATAAATACTTATTGCAATTTTATAAAAGCATAGCTTTTGTGACTAGTGTAAACATAACAAATATTAACGATACAATAGACGACCCTTTCAGGACAGAACCACCGGACGGACGGTACTTGATAAAATCACCAATTCCTGCTGAGTAGCTTATGACGTGCGTCACGTAATGCTGCTCGTGAACATTGTGAACAAGATGGGCGAATGGACCTGAAATAATAATATTAATAATTTATATTCTGCAAAGTATAAAACTCCTGAAGAGTCATCAAACACATATAAAACTGGGACGGCTTCGCTGGGCAGGACACTTAGCAAGAATAGAAGAAGGCTGTCCGCTAAGGAGGCTATTTAGTAAACCTGCAGGACGAAGGAGCATTGGGAGCAATACAATTAGGCATAAGGAACTAGAGGGAAACAGCAGAAGACGGGCAGGAGTGGAGGCTTTCTGTGAAGTCGGCCAAGTCTCTCTCTCTAAGGGTTGTTGTACCGATGGTCTTTTCATTTTGTTATTTGAATTTAATATTATTATTTAAGTGAAGACCGTTTGAACTGCTCCCGATATAGTTCTGTTGTGCCGTCTTCCATGTTTCACTTTTATTCCCTTGAAAGTAGCCCAGTCCCAGGTAACGAAGTTCACTAGGGTTGTAATCAGGCGCGGCTGGCCCTAACGTGCACTCGTGTGCCGAACCACCAACGAAATTGAACATTTTACAGCTCAACGTACTCCTATTTTGTATATTTTTTAAAATAAATTACGCACAATGTTCAAAATAAAAATTAATTTCGTATTTAAACGCATGAACTTTGCAAGAGATAGTAATTATTGCAGCCGTCTGGCGTTCTTTCTCGCGCGCTGAGGGACTAAGGTAGATACCATTCCGCGCGCTTCAGTCTAACGCCCCGTTTGGGAATTGTCATTTTGTATGGTGCCCATAGTAAACTTGTTCAGATTGTTTAAAACACAATGTATCCAAAATACGCCACTGGCCGCGCACCGTCCGGCGCATCGAAAAGGGCCTCAGCGAAATACCACTATTCTTGCAGGTTTGAACAGGATAGTAATACTTAGCTTGCAAAATTCAACCGTAAGTCAACGGGTTTTGTTATGCTTGGAATTTAGAGAACGTATTTGACAATGACATTAGTTTTTCGGTTAAAAGTGACCTTCACCGGTACTGGGAAGAAGCTTACTGAAAACATTGGGTGAATGATGTCTTCGCTCGGCATAAGAAACAAAGAAGTTTAATTTTTTCTCTATAAATAGGATAGCTACCTAACTATTATTTATTAGTTATTTGTTTTAGGGGTGTTATGCCTTGTTGCGCTACATCCTTCTGTAGCCAACGTTTCGGACAGCGTTACAATGTCCATTATCAGGGCAGATATGAGATGATGGACGGATCAAACATCCGATTTGATTTTTTGACTTGTCTCTTTTACGCCTGGGCCCTACTTTCGGAAATGCCACTTTTGATTAGCTTTTTCTAAAATTTTATGATACATTTCATCTGACCTCAGTTTACTCTACACTAATAGGTAGTATTTTTTTTCAATCAGATCAAACTATGAACAAACAGTTTACTAGTATATTATCATTGCCAATGATATTTCTTAAGGTAGGGCACAGGTATTTTAAGGTAGGGCATTGCCCCATAATGCCCCCCCCTAGCTACGGCCTTGCATCAAACCATACATGTGTTCCAAGCGCAAAAATAGGAGGAGAACCATTTCTTGTTCTGGGTGTAGTATCAATTAAAGCGGAGGACTCGCGTGCAGATTAACTCTTAGGTAAAACCTGTTTCATGTTGCGAATGATCTGTCTAAATTCCAGTAGCCGATTAATCTGCTGATGAAATATTGACGATTAATCTGCTGACATTTCGAAGAAAACCATTCTAATAATTTGAGTGGAGTTCAAAATTTTGTTTCAAATCATTCTTCAAAATTTGTAATTCGTAGGAAAACCATAAGCATATTATGAGTAAAACTAATTAAAGCTGGGAACTCGCATGCAGATTCACTCTTAATAACCAGTTTTGTGATCAGAATGTAAAATTCCGGTTATGGATTCATCTGCTGACACATTTCAAATGAAAAAATTCTCAATTGCAGTCTATGTATGTGCTGCTAGAATCAAAGAGAAACTATTATCATGTTCTGAGTGTAGATTTAATTTGCTGCATACAGATTTAATTTAATCCAGTTTTGTGTCAAATAACAAATTTCAGATTCATCGTGTGCCGATTGACTCTTAATTACAAACCAGTTTTTTGTTCCGATGACACATTTCGAAGGAAAACATTCTCTTATTCGAAGTGCATTGGAGTAGTATGTACTGCCAGAATCAAAGAAAATCCATTTTCATGTTCTGAGTGTAGTTTTAATTCGCCGCAAACAGATTTAATTTAAAACAGTTTTGTGTTCAGAATATAACAATAAATTAAATAACAAGTTGTAGATTCATCCTGTACCGAATAAAGCTTTATATTTGAGTTGCTTACCAAATGCTGCAAAATTCTGGAAAGTGACTATTCCGTGTGTTAACTATTATTTGGGGACCCTTACGCAGAATCAATGCTTCATTAAAACCTGCCTTCTGTTCTAAACACAGTGTAAAATTTCGAGATGCGAAATCCTATTGCACGGATACTATCCTCGAATTCCGAGAGCAGTTATAAATTAGTAGTAGAATTTATAAACATGATTTTTATTGGAAGAGTACTTGTCACATGTAATTGTAAAAAAAAATCAGCATAAAATGAGGTTTTAATAAAAAATAGGATTTTCACGAACCCCCCCCCCCCGCCCCTCCCGTGCTTGAAAATCTGCGGATGAAGGACTCATAAGGGGGCGGCAAAATTTTCGCCCCAGCGGCTGACACCCACAAACTGACAAAACAAATTGCTCACCTTTTGCATATACGATAACATCATTCCCTCCGTGAGTATTTTCATCAGTCAAAATGGCCGACTGAGACACATAGTCAAAGTGGGTAAAGTTATCGCTGCTCGGGTCCCTTCTCTCTACTATGGGAGTTCCATCCTTTTCTACGACGGAATATTGAAAAGAATCGGGGCCACCGGTTGCGTAGGTCAGAGTTGTGTAATTCCTGAAGTCCATCTTTGAAGCAGAAGCAATTCCTAAAACCAATATTATATATAAATGGTTAGCATGTTACTAAGTATTAGTAAACCCCAAACATTAAGACCGGCCTGACGTTGATCAGAAATCGTCGCAGTATGCGAGTTTAAGGACAGAAACGTGGCATGCTTCCGCCCACGCCTTTCTCTGTCGCACATATGTTTTTACGCATCTTTCTCTTTCACTTACACTCATTTTAAGTCGGTAACTGTGCGGAAATGAATTGTACCATGTTCAGGCCGGTCTTAAAGTTTTGCGTGTACTATAAGAGAGTTGGAAGGTGCGTGTTTTCAATCAATATGATTCAAAGTTTCACAATCTGATTTACGTCTTGTATGACAGCAGTTCCGCTGAGTTGTTCTGGACTGCGAGAGTTCCAAGTGCCCAGAACCGGTGGAACTACGGCATCCCATTTGGATAATGTAATGAGGCTGAAGGAAGTGGGGGAGGGAAGATTTGGAAATTCCTGGCTAGTCGGATTAGGGTAAATATTTACCTAACCGCCGCACTTTCAATAGGCACAGATTATGGAAATTATACTTCATTTCAATTTAATTACTACAAGAAACAACTATTCACATAATATTTTTTTACTGCCACTTTGAAAACATAATAAAAAAGTAAAAATACCGAAAGCTTTTAGAAATCCTTCCTGAACAAAAACATATATAAGGAAAACATCCTGCAAGCGGTAATTGTAAATAAATTTACATTTTTATTCATTCACCATGGGATGGTCCGATGCTCCGATGCTCTGCAGGGAACCTGCTTGCACAGCGCGGGTGTAGCAACACTGTGCCACCTAAAGTTTAAGTTTAGACTTGCGGAATTCAGTACTTTGTTTGTGCGAAAGCACTATGAAACAATACAATACATGATAGGTTCAATCCCTTCGATAACAACATTTAAAAAATTCTTACTTACTCTAAAGCAGAGGTTCCCAAACTTTTTTTTCTCGTAAACCATTTTCAAAATTTTTATGGTCACGGTGGACCCCCTGCTGGTACATTTCTACCATATTCCCAAAACTCGACACGCATTGTACTGAATATTGAACGGCGAGGTGTGGTCTGTCACAACGGAGCAGTACCGGATCTACGACTTTTTCAAACGGGGGCAAAATGGACCAGTATTCGAGATTATATTTGCCACAACGGAGGGGGCGTAACGGGATATGGAACGTGGGGGGGAGGGGTATGGGTATTTTCCATCCTAGTACAGTACACCCATATCCCATTACGCCTCTTCCCCTCTTGTCTAGCTGGGCGTTTTAAGATCTCATGCATAACCGGTACAACAACGTGCGCTGTACGCCAGTCGCTCTGTTATGGAGGGGGCGTAATGTGATATGAAACAGGGGGTGGGATGGGATATGGATATGGGGCAAGTGGGGGTCCACGAAATCAGTTCATGGACCCCCATTTCTTAATTGCGCCTACGTGGACGCCCGTCGGGTCTCCCGTGGACCCCTGAGGGTCCACCTGGACCACTTTGGGAATCACTGCTCTAAAGATCGAAACATAGAGCGAGTTTACAAGCTACTATCTGGAAAATTTACTATCTGTTAGTAAACTCACTCAGCGTCATCGTATTACTTGCTAACTAGCAGATTGTGGACAATCTACGAAAAAAGTTGAAAGGTGGTCAACTTTACTCGCTACTCGCTGGCGTTTGCCTAAAGATGGCGGCCCACCAACAGCTGATTTCGTCTATCAGGATTAGTTCGGGCGGCAGCCGTTATTCTCGCTACTGGTTAGCGCTGCAAATTCAAGTTTTCTACAAAATGTCGAAAGAGTTGCATGGCGCGAGAGTCATTATTTTAGCTGCTACTGAGCGGGTAGACAGTTTTGTGTGTCATCATGACAATCTCACTCGCCGATTCACCCGCTTTTAAACTTACCGGCTAGTAACTTGTAAATTAACTTAATGTAATCGACTGTTTATGGAAATTGGATATTTCTCCTTTCCCTCTCAAGTTTTTAAAAAAGCCTGCTTGTGTGGCCTAGAATTAGTGGGATCGGATCTTATATTTTTTGACTGTCCTTCGTTAAATAAATGTTCTTTTTCTAGGACTTAAGCCGTATCGAAAATTGCCTCCCCTCTATTCAACATTCTATCTTTTATAAGCCGTTCGACTAGGTATGTTTTTTTTATATTTTTTTATATGAATACCTCACAAGAGTCCTAACTGCTCCCTTCTGGAGCCAGTGAGACTATGGGATCCCCAATTGGGGTATATTTTGAGGCTGAAGGTAGTGGGGAGGGGAAGGAGATGGGGAAGAGGAAGGTGGGAAGTACCTGGCTATTCAGATCTGGTCACCAAACACGGCCAAAGCCATTTCAAGCAACGTTTCAATTCTGAATGGTGGTCTTACACCAGGGAGATACTGAGAGTATCTTCCACTCTGGAACGTGCCGCAAATATACTATACTATATTATTTTAAATGAATAAATTGTGAAATAACACAAATTAATCAAATAAAATTTATTTGCCACGCTGGGATTCGATTCAGCGACCTTCAGAATGCTAGTCAAGAGCCTTACCGCTGGACTACGCCGGCCGTCAAACGTAAAATTGAAATAAAAACTCGTCATGTACTTAAAATTCAAATAAAAACTCGGCCTCCTATTCTCCATCTATGGTGCAACGGTGCCGGAAACGTTTGAATGAAAGGATGCTCACCAAATATATCGGCCCCCCTATCAGCGTACCCATTGATGGAGAGCGTGTGACTGTGGTCGCTTGTGACTATGATAAGGGTGTCCGAGGAGTCCGTCATCTCCAAAGCCTTCTTCACAGCTTCGTCCATCGTGGCAGCTTCGTTGATGGCTTTCTTTGCCTTTCCGCGGTGGTGGGCCATATCTATATTACCACCTTCCACCTGCATTAAACATTAATATTATTTAGTGGCACCCAGCTTGCAAACCAATGATGCTAAATATACAATAAAGTAACAAAAATTCTCCTTCCTCTGGAAAACATTCTCAGTAAAGATGGGAAAACTGGTTGAGAGGTACAAAAATGGTAAAAAAGTCCGCTTCACAGATAATACGAAAAATTCTGGTCTGGAATCTGGAATATTCCTTTTTTAAAATAGACAATCAAATATGACATTGGTCGGAAGTACCAACCTTATAAAATAAATTCTTGTCAAAAATCGTCAGAAGTACCAACCTTATAAAATAAATTCTTGTCAAATTAAAAACAAAAGTACCTAATTCTAATTATTCCCGGTATTCAGTTTTGCCAACTTGACGCATTTCCCGTCATATCTGGCGGATTAGAGTGCCCCGAAACGGAAAAATTTTGTATCTAACGGAGTTTAAAAAATTACGGATTTCCTAGCGGAATTGAATAAAGCAACAAATTGCATAATTTTGTAGGTGAAAATAGCCTATATTTATGGATTTATACAGAATTTTTGCACTGAAATTCTCTAGCCACCCCCAGGGCCGTAGCTAGGGGGGGGGGGGGGCATTATGGGGCAATGCTCTACCTTAAAAACCTTAAGAAATACCATTGACTATGATAATATACTAGTAAACTGTTTGTTTATAGTTTTATATGATTGAAAAAAAAATACTCAAAATACAAAATAGGCATCGAGTCGTCACGAGGATAAAACAATGCAGGAAAGCACAATGCAAGTTTTGTACTGGCAGCGAGAGGTGTTTAGAGATACGTATGAACTTTTTGCATCTGTGGCGACAAAAGGCTGCAGCACTGCTGTGTGCGAATCTACGTTTTCAACATTGACTGCAATCAATAGGCCTCAGAGGCTGTCAATGGGTCACGAAAGAATGGCAGGCATGATGTTTCTAGCCTTTGAAAAGAAAAGAACTAAGTCAGTTGATCTAAATGAAGTACTAAGGATGGGTTGTTTCAAAAAAATTGATGGATTCATCAAATATTTGAAGTTGATTTTCACGTTCTGTGTAAGTTCTTTTCAAGTTCTGTTATTATATAGTTATAGGACAGTTGCTTCACAATACTGAAATAATCACAGAACTTGAATAGAACTTACACAAAACGTAAAAATTAACTTCAAATATTTGATGAATTCATCAAATTTTTTGAAACAACCCGTCCTTAGTATTTTTAATGATATGTCGAATCGAAGAATTCAATTGTTTTAAAGGACTTTTTATTATTTTTAATTTTGTTTTTATTCTGTAATTTCAAATTATGTTTGGTCCCTAATATAAACCTTAATAAATGAAAAGCCATTGATGCTGCAGTTGCTTTTCTGAAATTCATTGTTAGCAATGATCAAGAATTACCTTTTGTACAAATACTTATTATCTACCTGGTGAAAGAACAAGGTTCAACAAGATAATCCTTTATCATTGTTAAATAACTAAATGTTTTGATCGTCCAATTAAGTATTGCCTCAGTAAGATGAAAATTGATTCACCAGATTAGATCAAGTTACATTTTTACTCGCGCCCTACCTGTAATTACCGCTGCCCTATCTTAAATTCAACTCTGGCTACGGCCCTGGCCACCCCCCAAATACCAAAGACCAAAATATGGGTGTCTGACGGAATTCTGACCGACGATTCGTCACGATTTAAGGTGCGATTCCGAGCAACGCGGCAGGCGGCAGCGGCAGACGTCGACTGCAGTGCCGCCGACGGCAGACTATTTATATTTTTATTATTTTCTATTTGTCTGCGCTCATTGGCTGATTTGATTATGACCTCACTTTTCAAAACTTGAGATTGTTTTGGTAAAGTTTCGCTTCTACTGTGTGTGAACTGCACTCGTGTTTTTTTTGTCATTATTTTTGCTTCAATATTGGTTATTGGGTTGTAACCTTTTATTTAATCTTATATTACGAATGTACTATGTTTTAACCAATTTTAATAAATAAAAAATGCTATTTACAGTAGAATTTTGTTGTATTCTGGAGGCAGAATTATAAAGAAACTTGTTGCGAATTTGCGGGGAATTTGATATTTTGCTCTCCCCAATTTGGGGATTTTGAAGATTTATTGCGGGTATTTTAGAACATAAGCATTGGCAACCCTGGGTGGAATCCCTGTTTTCAAGTTTCAACATTCGGCAAAGTCATTTCACAAAAAGTAAACTACAATAAGTATTTCTCGTAACGGAGATGCATTTTAATTGATTTTAACATTAGAAAATATACATTGCTAATTAGAATATCAATAATCTCATCATGGATTGTAACGCTTCAACTTCGCGTACTGCGCAAGTTGTAAGAGACGTTTTCTACAGGTTTCTAGAAGCGAACTTTATTAAAGTTCACCCATCAGACATGGAGCAGATGATGAAGGACGAGAAATGCATGTTGGATTCTAAGGGTGGTAATTTGTACGCTGCAGTGTTTACCCTGGTTGAAAATAATCTTGAGAAGACGCTGTCCGGCGTGAATAGTTTGAGTATGAAGTACAATGTTAAACAGGATAAAACATATTCAAAGGCTGTCAATCCTGTCGGAACAGATAACAGTGGATTCAAGGTACTGCTTGTAGATTTAACAGAATTAGGAGATTTAGACAGTAGCAAGGATGTTGTTGAACACATGTTTTATTGGATGGAGAGACTTAAACGACAAGGAAACGAAAAAATAACTTTAGTTCTGCACCACGGCAAGAGCAACT
Source organism: Glyphotaelius pellucidus (assembly GCA_936435175.1). NCBI lineage: Eukaryota > Metazoa > Arthropoda > Insecta > Trichoptera > Limnephilidae > Glyphotaelius > Glyphotaelius pellucidus. Next base: position 35,258,835 of record OW386548.1, read on the forward strand.
TCATGGACCGGAATTTGAATCTCATAATGTTACCATTAAGGATCATTTCACGCAGGTATCCGAGCTTCGTCGCATCATATTTTATGTTTGTAGATTTTTTGAGTAATCATCGCAAACTTAGGCTCGACAGATTTTTCGTTGGCGGATTTAAGTTTATTGATAAATCCAGCTGGTCTTGCCACTTCAAACTGGACGAAAAGTACGATTTAAGCGATGGGTATCTTAAACTCGCTCAAAAGAAACCTAATACTGCTGAACAGTGTGATAAATCTACAGCAGCTCTTGGCAAACAATGCAGTGAAGAGATCAAACAGTCGGTATCTGAAATTCTTGAAAACGTTGGCGACAAAAAGGTGCAGAGGATCGACCTTAAACCAATACTCGCTAGACTTCGCAACACAGAAAACCAAGTGTTCCAGCTGATCAGGGATGTGCAGGAACTAATCTAAGTCGGTGACTTATTGTACCCAGAAGCAAAAGTACTTGCACAACAAAATCTTCCCCGTAAAGTTGTGTTCAGTCCTCAAGATAAAATGAAATGTTGATAGCTACAAATCATTTATTAGTACTGGCATTGTTTGCTAAATGTGGATACTATTGGCAATGGATATTATATGTTGATATTGAAAATTACTCAAATATTTGATTATGCTCCATCCTTCCAAATAACAATTCAGTTTACTTATTTGTGCTTCGTGATACGATGGTATTTCATGTAAAATATCATTCCTTGCTTTACTTCAATTGTAAAATTTATTATAATATTGTTCCTACCATCAAAAAGAATCCATTTGTGTTTTTCTGTAGTATTTTAATGGCCACTTCTGTCATGTTGGTTATGGACGGCATGCCCTCATCGCTCCCGTCTCTCTCGTCCTCCATTTTAAGATGACCATTTGCAAAAATACCTGAATTAACAGAAATTATAATGTGAGTAAAAACATTCCACTAACTCCCCTGTAAACCCCCCATTCTCACCCCTACCCAAGTAACAGAAATAGCAGCAGGGCCATATTACTTTCTTTGCAAATATAATCAATTGCCATTTTAAACAATTGCCACCTCTCACATTAATTGGGCACAAGAAATTAATAATAGTCTAGTTTTTTATTAGCCAAATCCGCAAACGTTTAGATACATTTAACAAATAAATTTTCCACTGATTTGAAAATGAGTACTGAGGGAGGCTTAAAGTAAAATATAACAGCAATGATCTGTTTAATTTTAATCATAAATGTATTTTTAATAATGATGTTGATTTTAATCTACCCTTTTGACTTTATTTGAAGGAATTAATTTTATTTTGCACTATGTATAAATTATAATACATTTTCCTTTGTTTTTAAAGATAAAATATGTTCAATTTATTTGTAAGTACATAGTTACTACCTTATCTGACAATTGGTGTCATTTTATTTAAAGTTTTTAATTGAATGTCTATCATTTAATTTTGTAATAGTTTTAAGTTATTTAGTATTTATCTTCTTGGCTTTGAAAGCCCTATTTTTGTTTTCCATAATATCGATAATAGAAAGCAAAAATGGCTGAAGCGCCGTACAGCTATATGGTGCTTTAGCCATTTTTCCTTTCCAGCGTCGATACATTTTTTTTAATATTATAAGCTTTTTTATTACAAGTGCACTTATAGTTGCACTTGTAATAAAAAAACTATAAAGGCAATATTGCAATATTGCCTTTATAGTTTTTGTAAGTTTTTTTTGCTGTTTGCTTAATTTTACTTTTTTTAAACATTTTATTTAATTTAGCAAGATTGTAAGCATTTTCAGGTTAGTTTTGAATGGGACAAAACTAATTATACATAGGTGCACATATTTAATCATTTTTGTAACTTTTCATCAATAAATCCTTAAAAAAAACCTCTTTGTTAAATAGTTTTTGTTACACGTGAAAGATAGTCATATTAGGATGTAAAATTGTCGTGTAAAAATTGGATATAACACACGTGTAACGTGTAGCAGATGCTCTTCAGAAAATAAAAAAAATTGGGTACTTGCTGGTTATCGCCCAAAATGTACGGTGTGTTGTAGGGTTAGGTTTGAAAATGAGCGAATTTAAATTATTTTCTTAATTTGATAGTAAATGTTTATAGTGAATCTACAAGCAGTTTAGATGAAGTTAGATTATCTGTTAGCAAATTAAGAAAACAATTTAATTTGGCAAATGTTCAAAACTAACCCTAAAAATATATGTTGTGTAACCCAGAAGTACCAAAAATTCTTACCTAGAAAATAATCGGTAGAATCAATTTGTACATTTCTCAGCTCTGCATTGTTTTGAGCCATAGAGAATTTGAGGCCTCGTTGCTTTTTGTCTTGCGTCCAGGTCTCCAGCAAGTCCCTCCCGTCCTTTCTCAGGCAGGCCCACGTGTCTATGGGGTCTCCGGGGGTCTCGGTGACGTTAAACTTCATGCATTGTCTACCGCCACCCATAATCACCTGAAGAGAAACACATAATAGTTCTAGGTCACTGCAACAGTTTCGACACTATTTCAAAATCCATAAAAATCACCTCTATGTCCATATTTGTACTTCAAAGATAAAATTTTGATCTCCAGTAACTTAAAATTTTTTTAATCACCTAAAAACATTTAAAAAATCAGCAGATACCAGACAGTTAGGGTCGGCGTTAGGGATTGGGCAGTTACTAGGCTGAGTGACATGTGAAAAAAAATTTTTATTTGTACTCAAAAAAAATCTCAGAGATCAATACGCCATTTATTTTTACTCCAAATATTTATTTATATTTAAGAATCTAGGTTTAAATAAGTCACATACGTTTCTTAACACCTTGTATACAACGTGTCTGGAAACTGGTGAATCAATCTCCCATTTGGAGTAGATTTGTGGTAGAATTTTTTTGACTTAAGTTTCTGTTTTTGGATAAATTGTGTCAAAATTCGGAATTTTAATAAAACAATCTGTCACTGAGAGGCTAATCAGCTGTTTAATATTTTTTGAAATGCGTCGAAGCATAGACCGGGCTCCGAAATTTTATTTTTAACTAAATGATTAAAACCTCAAATTGTAATATTTTAATTAAATGAAGACAATATTAGCAAAACCCAATCAAAAATCTGAAAACAGTAAAATCAGAAAAGATAAGATCACATCTAGGACTCAAACCCAGGATCTAAGCCTTGCCGTGGTGGAGCTCTACCAACTGAGCTAATGTGTCCCTATCCGATTCGGCCATATTCAACTGTATAATACTTCAACTACCAACATTATCTTAATTTTCTTAAAATATATTTTTATTGGCTGCTATCTTTATGTACGATTGCAAGATTCAAACCCAAACTAAATGCTATCTAGATAGTGTCTTGCCCTGGCAAGGCATAGGTCCTGGGTTCAAGTCCTCTATGTGACCATATCTTTTTTGATTTTTCTGTTTTCAGATTTTCAATTGAGTTTCGCTAATTGTCTTCATTTAATTGGGAAAAAAAAAGTTTTTTGGTTTCTCTGTGTGATTAGATTCACCAGTTTCATTATTACACACACCATAATACAAGATCTACACTCTATATTTGCTCTATACTATAAATCCGTAAAAACTTCATAAAATAAATTAGGATATATTTACATTGATATCTCTGCCTGGTAGGTCCTCCACAAGTTGCCTGGCGATGTCCTTGCAGCGACTTGCTCCGAGAGGCAGCTTGTGTTCGCATTCCCATCGTCTGTTAGCCGTGTACGCATACAGAGCGCTTGGAGTAGCGTGCGTCACTCTCATTGTCGTCACAAATCCTGCAAATCATATCGTCAATACAATCACGGACTCAAAGTCTATTGACGTCGTTTTAGGAGATGTGATACAACACAATGGACTGGGAAGTCAAGTTTTGTATTACATTAGTATGTAGTCTATTTGTGTCACAATGCGAATACCTCTATACTTGATGATGTCACACCCAAAGAAGATCATTTTTTATTTCTGACTTGTCCCCGGCGTTGCCGAGGCATTACACAAAGTTTTTAGAAATCAGACAGAGAGTGATCTACATCTTATTTTTAAATATGCAAAATGTCATCTTTGAATAAAACTAGATTTGTATAAGAATTAAACAAACGCCGCCTCCTATGTGCAAATGCAAATTGCACCTCCTGCCGGCCGCCACAGACAATCTTCTTTATACAGGGTGTAACAGCACCTACCCGGAGAATTTTAACCAGCGATTCCTGAGCATATTTGGAGTAAAAAGGATTTGCAAAATGTCAATAACAAATAATTCAGAAGAGATGCAAGATATCTTTTGTTAAAAAGTAGAACTACTAAGTTATCATTTCGACCAGTCAGTAGTCAGTCGAGTTGGCATCGCGTTTGGGTCTCACCTGGGCGTCCCGTGTTCGATTCCTCGACTGGCTAAGTCCTCCATCACAACACAAGCAACATTTTCGGCTTTCTGTGGTGGTAGTAGGAGATTTTCAAACATTGTTGGGTTATCCGTAACCCGGGAATGTTTGTCTTTCTTTTAAAAAAAAAAAAAAATCTTTGTGATTAATCGAAGTATACAATGAGCGGGAACTTTTGAAATAATTCCAACAAATGTTTTATCTCTTCAAATTGTTTACATTTTGGCCAGCGAACGCTCGAGATTGTTTGCAAATTGGCCTAAATGCGGCCAAAACGCTCCGGTGATTTTAGGTACGATTAATTTAAAGTACTCATAAAAGGACCAGACCCTAGACGAACCAGGAAACTACTCAATATGGACAGAAACTCGCTGAGGGAACTGATAGGACTACTAACGGGACACTGCCATCTCAGGAGGCCCATGCAGATATTGGGAGTGGTAAACACCAATAGATGCAGGAAATGTGAAGAGGATGAAGAGACTCCAATTCACCTACGGTGCCAATGTCCTGCCCTGATGGGAACTAGGCTCAGATTCCTGGGGAGACACACTGTAGAACCAGAAGACATAGCCACATATCCAATGACAACTCTGGTGAACTTTATTAAAGGGACCGGGTTGTTATTAAAGGATTGAGGTAAAATGGGAGATAGCACAATGGGCCTATGGCCTAAGTGCTCACAGGAACTACTTGTAAACCGTGGAAAAAAATTAGGTTAGTTTTTTTTTCATCACTTTTAATATGTGTTCTGTTTTATCATGAAACTGGTTTTAATTACCTGTGCTCATCCCAGCGTCTTTTGCCAATACAGCGAGAGACTTCAGTCTGGCGTTTTCCCTCAGTGTTCCTTCGCAGTCGTCAAGTTTGACACTCGAGTCAACACCTGCAGTTTCGTAGTTCACCTTGATGCCGGTGAACAAGGCCGTGGCGGTACAGGCCGAATCCGGCACTTGCTTGTCATTTGAATAGGTCTAAATAAATAATCAATTATTAATCGGATGATGGTGATATTGAACGACAGAAGAGAAGTATCAGTGTATTGTCCAATATGATTGCCCGAAGATTTTTCCAATGCAGTAACCATGTAAAAAAAACATTGTTCAATGCATTTTGCACTAATCTATATACATGTGAAACATGGTGTAACTACCGAACCACCTCGATGGAACGACTCCGGATCCAATATAATGATGCATGTAGAATTATATTTGGATTTAGAAGATATTGCAGTGCATCGACAATGTTCACTGAACTAGGATTGCACGGATTCGCCAGTCTAATGAGACATCGGGTCATTGGAGCCAGGATGCGGCAAATGGCTTCCGACAATGCAGTGGTGACCGTAGCGTTCCAGCACAAAACCCCACTCCTGAGTGAGCGCTGGGCCCGAGCTCACCTCAGACCACACTCTACATATAATTGAATATTTATATATTTTTAAATTTTTTATTATTTTTTTTTTCCTATTCTATGTTTTAAAAAAATCTGTTTTATTAAAATATGTATAATTATATAAATATGTACAATTATATGGGACGTTTGGGATTGCACTAACCTCCCCACATTCTGGAATAAAACTTTATTATTATTATTATTATTAATCTTTCAAAACGCAATATTTGCTGGATTTTTGAAAAAAATTGCTGATTTAACAGTATCTCATTTCAAGGATAAACAAATTATGTACTAGTTTGTTTGAAGAATGAGTTAATGAGGAATGCAAGTAAATCCAAAGTTATGGTGTTTGAAATAGAGAGATGAAAACAGTATGCAATATATATGTAGTTGTGAATGATGAATACTTAGAGTAAGTGGATGAGTTTGTATATTTGGGAAGTATGTTTACGAAGGATGGAAAGGCTGTCATGGATGTTAAAAGAAGGGTAAATGCAGGAAACTCAATTAATGGAGGACTGAACATGATTGGTATTTATAAAAAATTGTTCAATGAAGCAAAGCTAACAGTCCACAATAGAGTGCTGATATCAACCCTGATGTAAGGCGTGGATCTGGCAGAGGAAGGATGAAAGTAGACTGAACGCTGTAGATATGATATCTTTTTTTTTTAATACAAACATTCCCGGGTTACGAATATCCAACAATATTTGAAAATATCCTATTATCACCACAGAAAGCGGAAAATGTTACGTGTGTTGTGATGGAGGACTTAGCCAGTCGAGGAATCGAACCCGGGTGAGAACTAAATGCGATGCCAACTCAGCCACTGACCGGACGATAAAACTTTGTATGACCATATTGCGCGCACGCCTGCGATTTCTTCTGTATATAATGCTAGGAGCTCTGGCGTTATAAAATTATTTCCTACACCATTCATCCGATTACGATGAAACTGTGGTGAGTTGTTGTGCGCATGCCCGCAAAATTTTCTCTATATAATGGTGAGCTCTGGCGATATGAAATTTGTATACAAAATTTACTGTAGTGGGGTTGAAAATTCGTGCTTCTCTTACCGACAGCTCTGTATTGAGAAGTGTGTGTATTTTCATATAGTTTAGCGGCAGGATGGGAAAGAGGGATGAGGAGGGAAACAAAGGATGGCGGTTCGAGGGAGCGGTAGGGAATAGTAGGGGGTGAATTTGGAAAGCACATGCTTCTCACATGGAGAGCTGTGTGTGGCCTGTTCACGCTAGCAAATTGTCTACTCTCAGAGAACCCGGTCCAGTACTCGCATCCAAATCCGGAACTCGGCGGTCCGAGCCACTCGCGAGTCGGGAGCAGGTCTCGACTTTGTCGAACCCGTGCGTGTTGGTCCAAGCCACTCACGAGTCAAGTTCGAGTAAGCGTCTCGGTCAAAGTCACTCGCGAGTTGGGAGTGGCTCCCGGGACGCTCCAAGAACTCGAGTACTTTTAAAAGGAAGCGCTTCTCGGATGCCTCTGGCAAAATGTAGAACTTACCCATCTATAGCTCACGCATCCGAAAAAGTAAAAAATTTTTGTGTATCCTAAAGCACTTCAATAAACAGAATTAAAACTCAAACACTTTATTTTTTTGAGCGGTATTGCAAGCATGCATGCTATTCGCAGTAAATAAATAAAAAGAGAAACGGTTAAGATTAAGAAATGCTCTCTTAGATGATTTTGGCTTGTAGAGCGGATGAACGAATCATGTTTATTTAATAGCTACCTTCAATAAGCCTACGTGAGGGAACTTCTCGAAGGAGAGGTGTCCCTCCTCTCCGTGCTTGTAGATCCTGGTGGCCGTGGCTGTATTGGGTCCCATGCCGTCCCCCACAAAGAGAATCACATTCTTCGCCCTCTGCGTGTTCCATTTCACTGCAAGTGCCTCTTCTAGCTCTGTCCTAGCCAACTTGTTCCAGTACGCTGCATCTATGGAGAGAATTTTGTAAAATGAATATTTTTAAAGTTATTTATTTATTTAAACGCCCATAGGGCCTTTACATAAAGTGCAGTACATGTTTTTATATTTATTATTATTGTTAAATTCAACAATATGAACCATTCACTGGATAAAGGCCAAATATTCCCTTATTATATTTTGCATGTTTTTACCGGGCGGAAGCAGAGGGTTTCCCACAATGATGTAAATAGAATTATAATAGAATGAACTAGCCTCGAACATATAAGAAAAAAATTCTTTGAAGTTGTTTTAAAGTTAGTATAAATATTCGCTGTCTGAAACTCGTGGTACAAGGGGCGTTGATGCAATTATGTGTATGTATGTATATAACTTCCTTCATCCTACCTACTTTTCATATCTCCTATCTGACTGAGTTGTCCGGTCACCGTTCACCACAGTGATCTCTCGGTGCATTCAATATTGACTGTTAAAGAAGTCTGTTAGGTACCAGTGCAATGCTCAACTCATATAGGAGTTGATCTCTCAGTTCTTAATGTATAACTAACCATCACGCCGTTTTTCCGAAGGGGTAGGCAAAGAGGACGGATCGCCAAATAACTCGGTCTTGGCACACACTCTTTGCCTCATTCAGTTCTTAATATCGACCATGCTAAAGAAGCCTCTCTGCAGAGTTAACCAATCTAGTGATCGGTGTTAGAGGAACTAGTGCAGTTATCACCTCCTTGATACCTCGGTTCTTTAATATCGATTCAAACTGAGAGTTGTGCATGTGCTCAGCCAAGCGATTTATCGGTGCCATAATAATATAACAAGAATGTGCTGCGGGAAATCCAGGTGAGTCAGATTCCCTCCCAGTGTCCACTCTTCACATATCCCCATAGTTGTGTCATATTAAAACGCCTTTTTTTTATTAAATTCTAAATTATTGATTTCATTATTGGTTCGCAATCTATTTGCAACTACAAGAAGAAATTGGTGAATCTACACAGGGCCAGCCCTATGCACGTGTAATTGGAGCAGTCTGCTCCGGGTGCCAACTTGGCAAGGAACTAAGGCACTGACAATAACTAACACAGCACGGGTTTTTACTAACACGGCGGGCCCTGAATGCGCATCACATTTGGAATCAATTGTACGATATCTATAACTTTTTAATGTCAGCTAATATCTTCTAAAATTCATCAAAGCTTTAAATCCAGCTCCAAAAGTTTTTGGTGCAAGTCCAGTTGTTGAAAAAACAGAAAACAGTTTTATAAAAAAATCGAAATGCTGAGATTTAATTTCATTAAATATTATTTTAGCTTCTCTATGTGATGTAGATTCACCAGTCTCCTGCTTGTACTACAAATTTCCAGACACAGTGTATATACAGGCAAATGGTTTTTAAGATTCTTAAATTTTTTAATTATTCTTTCTTTTTTTTTATTTGTTTATCTCAAAAATGGTACATATTAAAGTAGTACTGGTCTATTTTAATATTCTTGCTTGTGTAATGGTGTACTCGTACTGGATGGTTAAAAAATAATGGTCACTTACCCTCTTGACTTTTGGATGCAAACAAACCCAAAACAACAAATTATAATAAACAATAACTGTACAGGTATGATTTTAGGTTTTCACAGCCAAAAGTATTTTTGTAATTTATTTTTGGGGTGTTATGCCGAGTTGCGCTACCTCCTTCTTTAGCCGAGGTTTCGGACACTATAACGCTATCCGAAACGTTGGCTAAAGAAGGAGGTAGCGTAACGGGGCATAACACCCCAAAAATAAATTACAAAAATAACTGTACAGTTTGAATTGTTTTACACGGAAGTGGCGCCCTCTGTTATTTTCAAAAAGAGTCGTTGAAGTTTTCAAATAGCATCCCCGGTGAGAAAATGTCAGAAAGAAATTTTATAGACTTGGAATTTCTCAGTTACAAAAACCTTTATACATTTTCCCTACCCATTTTTAGGCCAACTTTCAGAACGATTTTTTTCCCATTTTCCATTTTTCCTGGAATATAAAAATTTTCTAATATCACACAGCAAAATCAAAGGAATTTTTTTATAAATAAATCCCATTTTACGAGTTTCCCAGAAAAACTTATTCAGAAAAATCAAATTTTTCAAGTACAAAAATTTCCCAACGAGAAAAGTTTTCAAACTTCAAAAATTATAATCTAAGATTAAATGTTTTCATTTAAAAAATCCCTACCTACGTATTCCAACCAATTTTCCGATTTACCCGGAAAAAAAATTCCAGGAAAATAAAACTTTCTCAAATATCAAAAACATCAACGACTTTAAAAAAAAAATCCCGACCTTAACCAATTTTACGATTTTCCCAGAAGAAATTTTTTTCGAAAAATAAAATTATCCAGGATCAAAAATGTTTCAATTTGAAAAATTTCCAAACTTCAAATACTTCAATCAAAAAGATAAATGTTAAACCAAACATAAGGTTTTCCGAAATCAAATATAAAAATTGCAAAGAAAAAATCAAACTTATGAACCCAACTTTATGCACGACGAAATTTTTGTCATGATGGGTTTTTATCTGCTAGTTCCGACGTGTAAGAAGTGTGCACTAACAAAAGACTCCCCAGTTTTTTGGACCCTCCAGGGTTCAAGCATACGAAATGAGATTTTAATAGGAATGGCAAATGTTACAAAATGGGATAGAATTTCTTTACATTTACTCCTCACGAGAGATCCTGTGGTTAATTTCTCTCACGGCTTATGTCATCTTTGGGGATGCTGTGGGGAGGATTTTTTTTTAAGGAAAGGAAGGAATGACCTGAGTCAATGAGAGGCCCATGTTGTAGGAGGGAGGATTGTAGTTAGTTACCTAAAATTAACCCATTACATCCAAAGTTTTTCTTTCTGTAATACATCAATTTTCAATTTGTTTGTTGCTTGAGTATTGAAGCTTCCTCCCCAGTCAGTGGCTGCTTGTTAAACTGCTTTTAAAAAATTATAATAATTAATTTGGTTTGACTGAAGATTGAATCTTCCTCCCCGGGGACTGGCATCAACACTGTTAACAACTGAGCCTAATCCCGATTGAATACGACTGAGATTTATTTCTTGTATTAACTGCCGTAATTTTTTTTTAATAACGTCATTCAGTTTCAGAGAAATGCGTATTATGCCCGCGGGTGTGTGCGTGATTGCCACCAAAATGATGATGGAGTGCATTGTTGTTGACGAGTCTAACTGTCGAGTTTCAGCTCGTTTGGATGTCGTGAAGTGGGTTAATTTCCTTTTCTAAGATTCAATTTCAATTCCTTTATTCATTCAATCAATCGAGAAAACAAAAATGAAATTCAAACAGATATCGACCCATAATAGGCAGAACAGCGTTAACGACATTTTTGTCAAATTACATTTTTTTCAGAAAACTGTTCAGTGCTGCCTAATACATCAGTGACAAAAATATTGCAGCTCTATCTTATATGCCTGACACTTTTTTTGTAGCTGTAGCTTTTAGCGTAAGCGACAATGGTCGGTTACGGTGTTTACGCTGTCGGTCGAGAATGTTTCAGTTTTGTCGGTTGGCGTTCATCTTTTTTTTTTTTTTAAGTATATTTTATTTAGCTATAAAACTTAACATTTATCTAATAAAATCTAATCTACAACTACTATAATATTAAAATTTGAACTTCACAACATTGAGACATAATTTACGAAAAACTGCAAGACTTTTAGCTTCCTTACATTTACCGGGAGTTCGTTGAACATTTTAAAACCTTTATAATAAATACTACGGTGACTAGTGCAGATGTGTCAGCGGCTAGTAGCAAGGAAACTAAACTGAAATACTTAAGTGTTTTTAATTTAGTGTTTTGTATTTGAATATTAGTATAAAAAGTAGTAATGCAAATTATTTTTTTTTTCCCAACCGTCTGGAGCCAGTGAAACTATGGTTATAAAAATTTTAGTATGTTTTGAGGCTGAAGGTAGTGAGGAGGGGAAGGAGATGTGAAAAATGTACCCGGCTATTCAGATCTAGTCACCGTATTTTATTTGGTGACTAGATCTGAATACCCAAGTATATTATTGTATTTTATTTGGTGACTAGATCTGAATACCCAAGTACGTTTTCCGTATCTCCTTCCCCTTTCCACTAACTTCAGCCTCATAACATACTAAAATTGGGGATTCCATAGTCTCACTGGCTCCAGACGGTTGGGACTCTTGTGTTGTATTTGGATAAAAAAGTTATATTATACGATTTTTTGCTATTTGTACGCTGGTGTGTGGTGTGTAGGTATTAGACTTATTACTTGAAGTTGCTTCAGTGTTCGGTAACTAGATCTGAATAGCCAGGTACATTTTCCACATCCCCTTTCCCTCCGCACTACCTCTACTCTGTCTCACTTACTCCAGACGGTTAGGAGCAGTTGGGACTCTTGTGTTGTTTTTGGATAAAAAGTTATATTACATGATTTTTTAGTATTTCTACGCTGGTGTGGTGTGTTGGCATTAGGCTTATTACTTGAAATTGCTTAAACGTTTTTGGTAACTAGATCTGAACAGCTAGGTACATTTTCCATATCTCATTCCCATCCTCACTACTTTCAGCCTCATAACATACCAACATTGGGGAGGCCATAGTCTCACTGGCTCCAGACGGTTGGGAGAAGTTGGGCCTCTGGTGTTGTACTTAGATTAAAAATGTTGTATAGCGGTTTTTTGCTAAGCCGATTGCATGTATAAGTATGTCGTATTTTTTTATTACCGCATGCGCCTTTGGAGAGTCGAAATTATTGTTAGTAAAAATATTTTTACAGCGGATTTTCAATCAAGATGCCTGCAGATACAAATAAATCGACGTTGGTTATACGGCCGTATATCCTCTTTGCATACTTATTTGCAAATCATTGTATTTAGTCAACTTTAAGATCAACTGTCATGGAACCATTTTATTTAGTTATTTGTTTACCTATTATGATTGCGTCATAAATATTTCAAAAATAATTTTGTGCTCCAAACAGCGTATGCGACATTTCCTAGGGAAAAAAATCTGTCAGGGTCATAGGCAAAACAGCGTTACCGCCACTATCTCAAAAACTGAAGGCATTTAAATATTTGTTTTATCAGCATTATATAGGCAGTAACCAAAGATTAATAATCCCAATTAACGAAAATACTTTTTGGAATCAACGAAGAAAGTTATTTAAAAAAACCTTCTCCTGAACAATTTACTTTTCGGCGGTTACGCTGTTCTGCCTATTATGGGTCGATATATTTAAAAATAGCTATGCTTTATCGAACCTCAATAAATGCATTTGATCCTATCGAATATCTATTGTTTGAAAATGTGAGTAATTTGTTTGGAATGTAAATACTCTTTATGAAGGTAATAATAATAAATAAATAAAAATTTCGCCTAAAAATAGTTATACTAAACGATTTTGATTGTAACAATCACAGAAGTAGGCACTCATCACTATTATCATTTAATTTGTTTATTTTTAAACTCGCCAACCATTTATTTATATCAGAAAAACGGAAACCTTTTGTTATGTCATCATTATAATAATTGCAGCACCATTCACCACGCAAAAGGTACTCTAGTACGTAGATAAGCAAGAACCCACACGGGTATTTACTCGGGAGTTTGGGAAATAAAACATTTAATTGAGGCAACACCCGAAATAAATTTGAATTGTTTTACCGTTCGATATGCTGACAACACTATCTGTCAAAAGGCCGGTAAAAACTGTCAATGCGAATGTGAAAGCGATGAAATTGAATGAATTTTGACGTTTAGCAGACGCTGTTGGCCACATGTTGGATGGTAAAAGCGCGGCTCGACACCCGAACACGGTTCACACAACTGGATGTGAGAAACTCACGGTAATTCACTGTGGTTATCTAGCTTCTTGCTGTCTCTTCGTAGGGTGACCAATCGGCAAGCTTAAGCAGGACTGCTAACATTTATATATTGACGACAATATTAATGAAGACAGTATTAGCGACTCTCAATCGAAAATTTGAAACAGAACAATCATTAAAAAATTAGAGTGTGCAGTTCACACGCTGTGGAAGTGAAACCTTCAGAAAACTAAAGTAGACAAGAGTGAGGAGGCTGCGAAGAGGTGACCGATAGGCTACGAAGTTCAAAGAGGAGACCGATTATTCTATCTCATTCTTTCGCAAGCTAAATCCTACAGATGTATGTGTTTGTCTCTTTTTAGTGTCGCTACTTTTCGTCATCAAGTTTCAAATCACAACGGTGCTAAAGAAGTTTTCACTTCAAAAGATACGGTCGCATCTAAGAATCAAACCTAGGACCTTAACCTTGCCGGGCGTTGCTCTGATTGAGTCGGTAATATTGTCTTCGTTATTTAAATATTACAATTTGAGGTCTTACTCATTTATAAAAAATAATGTATATGTATGCAAATATTTTATTATCTGATTTTAAATCAACAGCATCTGTAAATCAATCGGCCAACATCCCCAGGCGGGTGGGTTCGATTCTATGTAAACTAAATCCTTCATCACTGCACAAGTAACATTGTCCACGAATTTAATTAAATTTTTCACGTCATTTGCCGCTCGTGCACCGACGCACAGGCCAAAATGTTCAATTTTTTTTTTATTTTTGAATACGATTTTAACCCTTATGTATAAAGAAAACGTATGAAAAATAAGGTCAGAATCGCTTGGGGCATTCTTGTTCTTAAGGTATAAAATGCCGTGAACACACCTAGCCAATCGGAATAATTTATATTAAATTCTCTATTGCATCTGGCTGAGATTTTTCCCGGTATTTGAGCTTTCAAATTGGGTAGAGTCGTTCTCGTGAAAAATATCGTTAAATATATAAATTCATCAAATAAACGCAAGCAATGTTGTTTTTATGCATAGTCATTGTTCAAGGAATGTGTTTCAGTAAATATAATATACGATAGCATAAAATAAACCCACAAATATTACGTCAAAGTCAAAACATCCCGATTTTACGTCGTTTCCTCCCTGACATTTAACGAGTTTAAGGCGATTTTACAAAATAAACAGTAAAATTATACAGTTTTTTCTTTATTTTTCTACGTAAATGAACTGCCCCAGAGAGGAGATAAATTGAAGATGTCCACTGACTCGGCATAATTATTTCTCTTCACTCATTTTTTAGGCAATGAGGCATAGGTTTATTTTATGGCGGCAGTGGCAGATACTCTCACTATCGCCCTGGTGAAAGACCACCACTCAGAACTGAAACGTCGCTTAAAGAGGCTTTAGCCAAGTTTGATGAGCTTTTGGTGGTGTAGAGACAGGGACTTCCCCACTTTCCTATTCCTCGCCTTCCTACCTCAATCGGGGGTGCCATAGTCCGACTGGCTCCAGACAGTTAGAAAGGTTGGGGATTTACACAATACACAGCTACACGTACCTACAAACATCTACATACATCATAAACCCTGTGCTTGTAGTTAGTAATGTCACATGTTCCTTCCTACCCATCCCTATATTTATTTATTTATGTCTATTCTTCAATACACAATTTTACAATTGATTACAGAGGTTTACATATTGGTACAAAAAACGTTAATTTTCAGTAGCAGTAAGCAAAAATATATTTTTTAAAGTATTGTATTGGGTGTAAGGTAGGTTTGAGAAGGTAAAACTGTGTGTGGGTAATACGCGTAATATATATAATATATGGGTAATATAAACCTGCCATTTTGCTTTACCCACATCAGTTATTAATCGACCCTCGCCGCCTAAACATCTCTGCATACCGCTCATATACCGCATATCGCAAACCGAATCCCGCATACCGCGACTAATATAGTCATATAAGTGCACAATAAACCCAGCCAGGATAGAAGCGCAGTAAGTCCTTTTTTCCTTTCCTTGTGCATATTATTTACTTGTGCAGTGGTCTTTCACACACATAAAACACGCATCATTCATGGTCCTTCGAGATATTCAAAACTGAACAAAAAACGCTTCATAGAACATTTTAAAGATGGTCCCCGTTGACAAGCCATCGTAGTAGTTTTTTATTGTGACAATAAATCAATAAAATATGAATTATAAAGTGTGTATGTGCATGCTGCTTATACATTTGCGAACCGATACGCGAGCCGAACCACGAACTATGGAAAAGGATTGAAGCAACAGCAAGTGGCGTTTAGCGCCGCTGCGGTTGCTTCGTTCCTTTCTCATAATTCGTGGTTCAGCTCGCACGTGTATAAACAGCCTAATGGACTTTGCGTGTTGAGTGATAATCGTTTCGGCCATGGAAGCATTTATCAAATTGTGTTTCAGTCACGTGCAGACACTTATGTGTATGTTTCTACTATTGAACCATATTGAAAATTGGTTTCAGTAAAATCATAGAACAGTGGCGTAGCGTGGGTGTCAGCCACCTGGGGCGGAGTAAAGTTTCGCCACTCCCTTAATTAGGTACTTAAAAGACTAAAATATTTAGTAATTCTAAAGAACTTTTCGGCAAGAACAATCACCATTATTGTGTATTATACAGGTTACAAAATAATAAAAAAAATCGTTTACATATATATATATATTTTTTATTTTTTTTTATAAGTATCTATAGCAAAATTTGTAAATAATGTATTTATAAATTGTATTATATTAAGGTATTATAAAGTTTTTTTTTCACAGTCCTCCTCACTAGGGTTCCCTGTTCTGAGGCGGCCTGTAGTTTTTCCACATTTGTATTTAGTATCCAGTTGTCTTTACATGGTCTTCAGTATGTTTGATAGTTCATTTTCACTTTGTTCTCTCAACCATATTTTACTTTTGTTTTAAATTTATTTATTTCTGTTATTTTTTTGTTTGAGTTGGTAGAGCGTTGTATAGTTTTGTCGCATTGAATTTCATATTTCTTTGTCCAAAAGATGTTTTCAAACTGGCTGTAGCTAGAATATTTTGGATATTTTTAATATTGTGTCAGACGTATTGAAGCATTTGTGAAGTGATCACATAAAAAGATACTAGTCCGAGGCAGGGCTGAACATGGCCGCGGGTCTCCATAAAATGTAAAAATATGTAAGATCCTTCCAATGATTGTATGTTTAGTAAATAAATCGTCAGAGTGGGGATAGGCGAGCGGGCGAGCGGGCGGAGAGAGTTTTGAGCGGCCCGGAGGAAAATGCCCTGTTGTGCGCTGCCGTCGTGACACAGCGTATAAATAGGGCGAAACAAGTCAGTCAGCTAGAACACATCGTCCCGACAACAGCTCTCTCTTCTCGCCCGTTTGACCTCGCTGACACTGCTTCCATTCGCCTCGTTTTCTTCTGACCATCGCTTTACCCTGGACCACGGATACCATATACTCTCTGGACCAGACCCGGCTTCATAATAAGGAAAGAACTACTGAATCAGAAATTCTCAGATCAGCTCTCCAAGCGGGCAACCGAGACGACGTTCTCCCGACTCTTGGCGCCTCCGTGGATTGGGACTTCCAGCTTATTGCAGTCTATGTGAAAGACGGAGACGTCGCTTACATATATTTTTTACAATATAATAATCAAATTTATTAAAAAAATTCTTTCAGTGATAGAAAACTTATGATTATACCTCAACGATCGACAAGATTAAGTTATTAGCGTATGAATATAAAACATATATGTAATGTAAAGCGTATACACATACATGATTAAGTTTATGTGAATTGGAACAACGACGGACGATCCATCGATGAATGAAACTCTCTTAGAATTTTCAAAGCATCACTCACGGACTTCCGTGAAGTCATTCTCACTGAATATTAGTCATAAACAATCCAAGCACAAAATAAAATAGGGGAATTCCCGCAATTCCAGACAATTACAGACGGTGTTGCCAGTCGCTGCAATGAGTAAGATGTCATTGTTATTCATTTAAAGAATGGGGATTCCTCGGTTCACAAAATAAGTAATGAAAAATTCCGTGCTCATTTCAATCAGTTCGAATCGTAGGTGCGACAAAAATATGAAATGAGATGGTTCAAATTTTTACAAGATATTGTTATTATTTATTGTGAAATTTTGCCGCCCCTTAAAAGTGCTGCCCCCGCTACGCTACGCCATTACCATAGACATTCAAATTGATAGACGAGCACATGAAGGAAAAGAAACAAACCAAAGTACGTGGAGGGGGCGTGATCGTCTACCATTCTATGATTTGTCAATAAATGAATCTGACAGTGTAAGGTGTGATATGGTCTGTGAAAATAAAATCTTGCTTGCTTGCTTGCGAATTAGGTACCAGTCCTTTTTGAAATGGGCGTAAATTGCTGGCTGCGTAAAAAACTTAACTACAATTCCCAAATCGGGTGAACAAACGTTCGGGCTTGTTACATTATTACAAATGTGTTGAAATTTACCAAACTTACCGAATGATAGCATCGCTACGCAACCCGATTTGAAGGCGATACGGTTTTCCAACAGTTTTTATGAAAATTTAGATCCTGCACAGGAAAGTACCACAATGGACTACACTGCCTTACTTTAGCGAACTTTTCTTTTCTGCGTAGGGTTTTGATTATTTCAATGTGCGCTCTTCGATGGCCATAGTTTATTCAAAGCATTCTTGAATCCTTCTGGTGCGAAAAATATGGTCATGTGGTTTGTCTCCAGCTCGTCGAAATGATACCCAGACTTCATGTTAGGGCAAGTCTATCAATTTAGTATATTATGGGTAAAACCGTTTTTTAAATTTATTTTTCCACCTACAAGATTACATCACACTATTACAAGTTTCAACGTATGATTATATTTTGTGACACAATAATTGGACTAAAATAATTATTATTGTTGGTCTAATGACTGAATTCACCAAGCCTTATGTCCACCCAAACTTTTTAATCCACTATAAGATAGAACCATTAGATAGAACCTAGGAATTAATAATAAGCTGTACAGCGCCCTTGAGGTGATTTTTCACAAAAACGGCGCTCTACAAATTATCCAATTATTATTATTATTATTATAAATTAATGCTTTCGCAGTTGGTGTGATTTGTATTTACAATATTATTACTTAAAAAATATCTTGTCGACCTATATATTGTCGAGAGTAGAAAATATAAAAAATGGAACTACAAAATTTGTAGGCTGGTAACACCAATTTATCTGTCAAATATTCTTTTAAAGTGCAATGACACTGAAAATACAGAACATTGTAGGTACACACATTTAAAAAAACATTTTTTGTTCTTAAAAAAAAAATTAAAATTGAAGAAGCACTGTTGTTTAGGTACCTACTTAATGACATAAATTTGATTAAATTGTGTTTTACAAAGTGATTGGTTTTCATTTATTTTAACATAAATTTGAATTTAACAGTAGGTGGAAACATTAATGGTGAATTTAGTTACACTACTTTTAGATTTGAATGAGTTAAATACATACAAATCTAAAATTAGAGACACGATATAAAGCCCGGGCAACGCTAGGTACTTAAATAAATGTGAGCAATTTCTAAAATATGCTTTATATTTTATTACAACATCGTTATTCTTTATTATGTTAACACAAAATTGCAGAGGTATAATAATAATATACCTATACGCAATCATAATTTTGAGATCAGTGGGTATCTACGAGTATATTGAAATGAAAAATATTTTTTTCACTTTTATGCCTTTTTAATTTTTAGTAAGAATGTAGGTTACACAGCTTTAGATTACCACCATGATTATACTTTTAGTATTGCCATTTGAACAACAGTGGCGCCCTCCTATATTTTCTACTCTTATTTTACAAACTGCATTTAATTGATATTTTACATAAATTGGAACAGAAATGAGAAACCTGGTACAAAGTACTATAACAGTAACGGTTTGTTATTTATGGAATTTTTGGGCCCGATGCACTCATTTGGTATAATTTATAGTTATTTACATAGTTTAGTAGCCTGAAATTTTTATAAAAAATATATATATAGAACAAAAAAAGATTTCTTCACAATAATAAATTAAGCACCGCTTTTCAAAAACTATGCCTTCGATATTTACATAACTTTTATATGCATTTAAAAAAAAAATTATGTAATTGAAAACCGTAAATTATAATAAAGGAGGTATCAACAATTAAATCAGTTATATTAAGGCAAAAGGGAAGTAAAATTTGACTATGTAACTATTAACCAAATATTATATTGTAGATTATGCTTATTCTTTAAAATTAAATGTATGGTCACCCTACGTCCACTACAGTTTTACTCACACTATGAACTGTGAAGTAGAGCTGTGTAAAAAAGTCTATACCTACATCAGTTTTCTAGCAAATCTTGATTGAGTTGCAAATTAAATGGACAGTAAGAAGACAATAAGTATAAAAATTCACAAAAAAAAAAAAATTGGTTTTGCAGATTTTATTTAGTTCAGATTAATTATTTTGGTATACTTATATGCAATTTGCATCATCACAAACACAAAGTCACAAAGCCAAGCAACGTTCAAGGAAGTCTCCCAGAAGTTGGGCATACTATACAGAGCCCGCAGATACTTTAATAGTGCACAACTGCTGATCCTGTACATATTGCAGTGCGCCCCTCTGTTGAATTGGATGCCAATCTGGAGCCTCAAAATGCTTGAAAAAAATACCCACGACTGTGCAGAAACGGGCGGTCCATTTGATATACCAAACGGATTGCAATCTTTGGAATGCAAGCGTCAGGTGGGAATGCTGTCCTTGTTCTATCGGTATTGCAATGGAAGATGCTCCGAGGACCTAGCGTCATTGAAGCCTTTGTCACTGGTCAATCAGGAAAAGCGCGAATACGCTCAACATTTGACGGTTAACATTTGTCACATGAGTGTGAGTCATTTCATTTCACACTCATGTGACAATTCATTATGTAAATTTATATAAAAAGTTAATAACGACAGTAAAATTAGTTTTTGATTTCTCCAAAAATGACAAAGTTACGTGCTTTCAAAGTGAATATTGGTAAAATGTATGCAATCGTGTGACGTCACGAGACATGGTTCATAATTCGAATGGCAATGCTGCACTATCGCCGCGCATGAACCGTGATGTCACACGCTTTTCAGTTGGCCGCAAATATCAACCTTTTGACGATTTATATCTTCAGTACTATTCGATATATTCTATAGGTTAAAATGCTTTAAAAAATATCATAGCCGGGCAAAAGTCACCAACCCACATTCACAAGTTTTGAAATATCTAAATTTAAATGTTCTTATAAGAGAAATAATCTTATTGCTGGTAGATAGAACTTTAAAATTTAAATTACATGAACTAAAACCGTTGTTTATGCAAAAATTTTAGTTTTCATATTTGCAGAATCTCACAAACATGTGTTGTGTTTTGGTAACTTTGATGATATGAAACATTTGGATTGTCTTAAATCATAGTGAACTAACTCACTTTGCAATTTTTGAGTTAGAGCTTGAATTGAGGGCTCCAAATCATAATCTAGCTCTGCCAGAAAGAAGAACCAATCAGAGAAAAACTATATATGATTGGTCAAGACAGTAGGCTCTCTTCTCTCTGGCAGAGCTAGATTATGATTTGGAGCCCTAATTTCAAGATCTAACTCAGAAACTGCAAAAAGTAAGTTAGTTCACTATGATTAAGACAATCCATTTGTAAACAAGTGAATTAGCTTTGTAAAATTTACAAATAAGTAAATAAGTTGCTCTTTATGTAATCTTCCCACTTTATATTGACAACAATAGAGATAAAGTACAATAGATTATTAATAGAATGTAAGATTATGATTTTTATCGGAGGGATTACAATGTTGATTATTTAATTGCATTGTCTGTGTCAATTTACGCTTTTGTATGATTTGCACCAGCCAGCTGTTCAAATACAATATTTTTTTATTGCTGACAAACAGAAAATTATTTAAGTCACTTAAAAAACCGTTTCACTAAACTACTCTGGGGAAACTACTTTGGTAGATTATATACTATTTTTATAAATTTATCAATCCTCTGAGTTGATTTAGTCAGACATCTCCGAAAAATCGAATTTTAGATGAGTACGCAGTTATATGTAAAAGTATATCTAACTGGTGCAATACTCAGATAACTCATAAACACCACCAAATCAATTAATTATAATGCAGAAAACTTCTAGTGAAGACGATACAATTTACAAAAACATAGGTATCAAAAAAAAAGTTGTTATGAAAACAGAATCATCTAAAGAGCTATTCTCTATCTTTCGTATGATCGAGATAGATCTCAAGCGAGATCTCCCGTCAGATTTGTGTGATTTTCTACGGCTGTTATTTGCTTTTTCCATGGGCAGGTGCCAGAATTTCAGCCGATCGAGATAGATATCGAGCAAAATCTCCTGTCCGATTTGTGTGATTTTCTACGGCTGTTATATGAATAAATAATCATGCATACTTGCAGTAACTCGTGTTTAAAACGACCCAAACTAAAATATGTGACAGCTCACAGCTGAAATTCTGACACCGGCCCATAGAAAAAGCAAATAACACCCGTAGAAAATCACACAAATCTGACAGGAGATCTCGCCTGAGATCTATCTCGATCTCAAAAAGATAGAGAATAGCTCTTCTGGTGGATGGCGACCAAGATAAGTCGGGATAATGATAAATATGATTCTTAGATGGTTTTTTTTATTCTCGACTTATTACTATTTTTAATTCGATAATACACTTATTTTACCTGTTTTCTAAGTAATTGTTATTAGAACCTAAGAATAAAAGTGTTATAATTAGTAGTTTAATCATTTTTTATTTGAATCAACATTTTTCTTAGAGGATTCAACTTATGGCACTTAATTGTCTATTTTTAAATAAAACTAAATAAAATCACAAAAAAGTTTTAATCATAACAAACACAAATTATAATAGTTTTTTCTTCTTCAACTAATCAGACTTAATTATTCATCTTGAAAAATAGTAACACCGAGTGCTAGGTTGGTAAAACTCACCTGCAGACAACTTTGATGATGTCTAACTACCTCGCTGAGCGGCGGCTGACTAAATCCTTATTTTTTGTTGCTTCTTTACAGACTGTCTCCGCGCAGACTAAAATTATCGAACAATGTAAATTACCTCAGGTAAATTTTACCCAACCTTACGCTCGCCATGTTAATTTGTATGTGTGTTGTGACTTGGTGACTTTTGCCTGCACGGCGACGATGTGTTCGATTTGCTAATAAAAAATATACAAAATTGTTTTAATAATTTTGCACACAGACAATTATGAAATACCTTGATTATAAATAATGTATTTGTAACATTGTAGCGTTTTGGCTTCTTAACTAAAAATGTTTTGAATTCTTTTTATTTTTGACATACTGGACAACCTAAATACTTATGTTATAAATATTTGTTGTTTTATTTGATCGAATTTTTAATTTGAAAAAGGTTTGAGTTAGTTTTTGGCTAAAATAGAAAATAGTCATGTACAATAAAAAGTACATATTTCATGTTTAAAATTAAATGTTACAAACTTACCTATCAACCAAAATACAAGTAACACCTACAACGATTATTAAAAGGGAACACACCATAAAGGAAGAGGTTAGAGTATATTTGCTTTCAGAAAGAAAAAAAACCCAACAGTTATATGAATACTGTGAAAAATAAACAAATGTACGTATTCACTTAACCGCTGTTAAAATTCACCTACACAAACAGAATCTAATTTCTACTTCTGAATTGGTGCACTGAATGTGCCTTTGTACTCCTAATTCATTTCATTGTGTGTCCATGAATGCTCAACTGGAAGATTGCCTGCCCACCTTGCAACCATAATAATACGTATTGCTATTTGAGGCTAATTATATTATTCTATCCCCAATGTGGTTTTGGATTCGAATCGGACAAATAGGTCAGACGTCGGCATATTATTTAATATGTTGCATCAGAGCAGAAGGCCTAGATAACATTTATTGATACAAATTAATGTTGCCATCGACGTATATGATGTGTGGCTACTAAGTAACGACACTGATGCGCTACAGAAGAAATGTGCATGCGCCAAAGCCAGCGACCAACAGCTAAACAGGAAGCCTTCTCTTTCGTTTGCAGTACCTCTCGCTTCTGTAAACAAATCCGTATAGCCGTAGTCTTTGTTCGAATTAGAGTTGTTTTTTTTTGTTTCGCCGGATGTGAGCAACAAATTTCACATGAAACTTGGAAAAACCACCACTGAAACTTGTTTTATTGAAAGAAGTGTATGGCAATGAATGTTCATCACATGCACATATTTTTGACAGATTTAAGCATTTTCAAGATGGCCGAGAAGACGTTGAAGATGATTTACGCCCAGGTCGCTCTTCCACATCAAAAACGGATGACAATATCGTAAAAACCGGTAATCTGGTTCAATCTGACCTTTGGTTAAGTGTTTGTGCAATTGCTGAATCTATAGGAATTGACAAAGAATGTGTAAGGCAAATTTTACATAACAATTTTAACATGCAAAAGGTATGTGCCAAAATTCTCAAAACAAGAAGCATGCAAAAATGTTTGTACTGACATTTTATACTGCCTTATTCACCGGATCTTAACACTGTGCGACTTCTATCTATTTCCTGAGGTGAAATCTGCATTAAAAGGAACAAGATTTGAGGCCGTTGAAGCTGTGAAAGAGAAAGCGGCCCACGTCCTGAAGGAGCTGAAGGAAGAAGACTTCCAGCACAATGGAAGATTCGCACGGAGCATTGTAGAGATAGAAGAGGAGTGTACACTGGAGATGATAATAAGTAAATACGTATGAAATCAAAATAAAATGTTTTCCAGCGTCAATCTCGTTATATAGCCACACCTCGTACAACTCACAAGATTATTTTTCAATTATAATTTGACCTGTGCTTAATTCCCCTTCACTCTTGCCTCCGTAATTTGTCCTGTCAACCTGAACATCACTGCTGCTACTTGTAATTGGTGAATTAATATTACTGTTGGAATCTGATTTCGCCTGTCTTCTAATAATGAAAGACTTCTTACGGAGAATTCTCAAATTGATTTCGCCCAAACTGTGAGTTTCACTGGATTCAGAATGTGAAACATCCGTATATGTTTCTGTGGAATCTTTCAACGTTCGATTGGGGCTGCTTTCACCGTGGATTATAATTAATTTCTCTTTCAAATGTTTATTTCCAAGACTTGAATTATTTTGGAGAGCCTTATTTTTCAACCCTGTTTCTAAATTTGATAATGCTTCCCGAGCGGAAGATTGGATGTTGGTGGATTGCGGTTTGGGAAATATCACATCGTTATGCGTTAACTCTTCCGAGTTTAGAGACACATTGATGTCACAGGGACTAGTGCCCGCATCTATTTTTACGTCTCGGAATATTGGAGACAATATTCGGCTTACCATTTCAGTTGGAGATGTCATGGCGTGACAACTTTTTAATGGTGAAGTCTGAGTATCTTTCGGAAGGGACAGTTTGTTTACGTTCAAATCTTCTGAACTGTGTACATTTAGTAAATCTTTACTATTTTTATTTAATTTTGGTTTATTGTCTTTGCTACAAGCAGGCGTGTCATCGGGATTAATGTCTTTTAATTGTTTTGTAAAAAAGTTTATATTGAGTAAAGCTAGACTTTTTTGTATCTGCATCATGTCCCTCAATGTAAGATTCGCAATGTCAACTTTTTGACTGGAATTTTCCGCATTTGATTTAAATTCATTTACACATTCTTTTGTTTCTATTTCTCTGGGACTTGTTTGAGTTTGTTTGAAATTTGAAAACAATCCAACACCACTTTGTGTTGAATCATCTTTGGTTTCTATGGCATGAACAAAGTCAAACACTTCAATACTTTTCTTTAATTTTAGAGTGATGGGTTTTTTTCTATTTTCTTGCGGCACGTGTGTATCTTTTTTACTGTTATGGCTTTTGTCCGACTTTGACTTTTGTTGAGAATCAGATTTAGAATCATCATCAAAGTCATCGACATAATCATTTGGTGATTTCTCTTCGCTAGATGAAGATTCGGCTTCGGATGAAGTTTTATTATTCTTTGATCGCTCCTTAGAGCTTGCGCTGTGGTCGCTGCGATCGCTGTGATCAGATATATAACCATCTTCATTTGCCTCAGATTTGGTATCATCCAAATCATTTCCTGAAACGGATTGCTTCCTTTTTGAAGCTTCGCCAGAGCTAATTGTTAATTGTGTTGTTTTTGCACTTATCTTTTTATCGGATTCGATGATATACTTATTCATTTCATCAGCATTTAAGCCCCCCACCGTTAATTTAGAATAAGGGATATATTCTGTAGACGAGTGAAAGCTTCTACCTTTACTACCTTTTAAAATTGGCACATTGTATAGCTTGCTGTCAAATGTTTGTGGCGTTTTCATTGCAGAGGTATGTTTGCTCCGCTGCGTAAAATAACTACTAGAAATAATGGATGATTTTTTGGAAACGGTTTTTCTAATATTGGATTTAGGATTGTAAATCTTCTGTATTTCTGGTATGGCATATTTCTTTAATTTAGAAACATTTTTTGAGTAAGATGTGGAAGGAATGCTACTGAATTGGTTGTCACTCTTAGATCTATCGAAAAATAAAAACGGTTGATTGGAATCGTTTAACATTGATCCTACACTTTGATGTCTGGTCTGCGAATTTTCTGGAATTTTATGTCTTCCCTGCGTAGCAAATTTATCCAAAATGCTTTCTACATTTTTATCTTCTAACGTTTGCTGCTGACCTGTCAAATTTTTAAACACTTCTGTTTGCAGTACATCATCCACTTGTTTAATTTCACAGATTTGTTCTTCTGGGAGGTTTATTTGTACCCTTTTAGCAGTTGTCTTTTGGTCCGAATGTTCCGATCTTATTAAGCCTACGTTACTTGCCTTTCCTGGTTGAATGTTGTTTTGGTCTTCGGGATAAATGTCCAAAGAAGGAATCTTCTGTTCCATTAATTCACTTCTAATATTGACGCTAGGCATTGCAGTGATTGACAATCTGCAATTGGTTTTAATAGGAGCTTCTATAATTTCTTCCACTGCGTCAGATTTGACTTCAACAAGCTTGTGATTTCTAATGGAAAGTCTTGTATATCGTCCTTCTGCTTTGCTAATCTCCTCGCTTGAAGATATTTCATTCCTAGAATTCTTAAAACTACTTTCTGATACGAATCGATCATCATTCTTTGAATAAAAATGGCTTATTTCATTTTGTTTGGTTGGGGAATCTTGGCTTTTGAAGTTTACGTCCTTTCCAGCAGCCTTATTACTTACATCACCTGAAGTGTGTGAAGTCTTGGATCGTTTAGTTTCATGGCCATCGCTTCTTCTGTCACCGATAGTCTCTAAGGCCTGTTTAAGAATCATGATCTTTTGAATCTTAGAAGCAGCCGTATCTTGTTCAACGACTTTCATTCCTTGAATTTTGGCACTTACGAGACTCTGAATATAACTCTTTTGATCAAAATCCTCGTCAAAGTAATTAGGTTCAGGGAGATGAATTGTCTTTTGTTCTCTGTTCTGCGTCAGGCTGGCTGCGATGTTGTTGATCTCTATCTCAGCGGATTTGACTATATTTTTGATGACATCGAGTTTTGCAACATCTTCTTCTGTAAGAGAACCTTGTAAGTCAGAAGCTATTTGCCGGCTAGGATGATTTTTCTGTAACAAAATTGAGATGAGTCAATGGATAGAAATTTCAAAAAATATATCATTATTACCAATGATATTACAAAACATACAGACACATGGTAGAGATCTCAGAGTGGTAAGCAAAAGATGCGGCAATTCTCATAATTTCGGTCTAGCATGTAGCTTTAGTAATAAACTGTCACGTTTCACGTGAGGTTGTGAGAAAGTGGTTGCAATACATTGCAAACATTAGTAAAAGCCAAGGAATAACATTTCATTTGAAAATATGTGCATATTTTTTTTTTTTTTCAAGAGCGGAGACGGTTTACATAAATAAAGTTCCCGTGAGCACTTAGGCCGTAGGCCCATTGTGCTATCTCCCATTTTACCTCATTCCTTTGACAGTAATCCAGTCCCTTTTACAAAGTTCACCAGGATTGTCATTGGAAATAAAGCTATGTCTTCTGGTTCGACAATGTGTCTTCCCAGGTCTCATTTCTCCTCTTCACTCCTCCGCGGTTCCCTGAAGGCCCCACGAGGGAAGAGGGCTTCATCTCTCCTCTCCACTCCTTAGTTCCCTGAAGGCTCAGAGAGTTCACCTCCCTTTGGTTCCCTAAAGGCCCCACAAGAGAAGAGCCCCACTCCACCTTGGCTCCCCGAGGGCCCCAGGAGGGAAGAGGACTTATCTCTCCTCTTCACTCCTCCTTGGTTCACTAAAGGCCCCATAAGAAAAAGTTCACGGAGATGGCCTCATTTCTCCTCTTCACTCCTACATGGTTCCCTGAAGGCCCCACATGGGAAGAGGACATCATCTCTCCACTTCACTCCTCCTTGGTTCCCCAAAGGCTCCGTGCCGGAAGAGTGCCCTTCCCCTTGGTTCCGTGAAGGCCCCACAAGGGAAGGGTTCATGGAGGTGGCCTCAGCTCTCCTCTCCACGGCTTCTCCTCTTGGTTCCTCCTAAGGGCTCCAGGAAGAAAGTCCACGGAGGTGGCCTCAGCACTCCTAGGTTCCCAAAAGGCCCCTAGTTTTCGAATGGTCCAATTTTTTTGTCCCACGAGTGACCAGGGAAATAGAAGGTCCACTCCAGCAGAGCCCCGAATGTTGGAGTAAGGTCTAAATACTCCGAGATGCGACCTTGTTTCTCAAAGGCACCGTTCTTGACACTGTTCCCCAGGACATTCAGCCTGAGCACGGTAGCTCATATCTTGGCTTGGGATGGCTATTGCAGGTTTGTGTTTCCACTCCCTGAGCGATGGGTTCGCCACACTCCCTACGCTATTATGTGCATATTACTTATTATTATAAATAACAAATTATTTCAACTGTTTCCTGAAGATTTTAGTGCCTTTAGAGAGAGTGAGATAGCGAATGAAGCAACGTATAAGTATAAGAACAGCCTACAGGCAGTAGGTTTTATCAAGTAGTCTTCCATATTTGTCTTAGTGTAAGTGAGTATGGCAGGGTCATTGGAGGGGACCTCACCACTCCCGAAAGCTTTCTAAGGAAACATATGGTTTCGTTCTTCACCGCACACATCAAAAAGACTATAATTTTTTTAATTAAAGGAATCGATATATTTTTATTTTAATGACTAGACCCTTCAATGTCCCTGCATACGGGGTTAGCAAGCAGTATGCAAGTACTTATGTAGTATAATACTACAGACACTGCAATCTTAAAATAAGAATAATATACAAAAAATAAAGTAAGAGACAAATAAAAGAGATCTGAAATCATTTATGAAAGTACACAAAGTTATGAACTTGTGACATCACGAACCCAAGACAGCTATACCGCTTTCGCTGCGCAGAGTCATTGCATTCACACCTGTGACGTAGGATGTTTGGATGACGTAGGATAGGATACTATTCAACGAAACTTTTAAATACAAAAACACCGCATAGCTTCAGTAAGCACTCAGGCCATGGGCCCATTGTGCTAACTCTCATGTTTTACCTTCTTTTTTTGACGAGAGCCAGTTCTTATAATAATTAAATTAACAAGTTAGGCTAATTTGTTCACTTTTTGGAACAACTCATATAGATCTCGTAGAAATCGTTGTG
This sequence comes from Glyphotaelius pellucidus, assembly GCA_936435175.1. NCBI lineage: Eukaryota > Metazoa > Arthropoda > Insecta > Trichoptera > Limnephilidae > Glyphotaelius > Glyphotaelius pellucidus. Next base: position 35,288,128 of record OW386548.1, read on the forward strand.
TCTCCCTTACATTACAGTGAGAAAAATTATATAAACGGTGTTAGAAACAGAAACCACCATGCTTTATATTTAAATATAAAAGTTATCCACAAAAGAAGTAAAATGTAGACCTTATGGAACCAAAGTTTCGGATCCAATTTGAAAAATATTTATGAAACTCGTTCCAGTGGTTATGATCTACTCTTTCATAGATGACGCGAGTTTAATTATTTTAAGAAAAACGCTTTTACAAGTTACGCTTTAAAATATTAAGAGAAATTAATTGTTCACACCTGTATGTATGCAATTTGAATATCAATAAATAGTTTCCATAAACAAACTCAAATCTTTCAAGAAAAGGTAACAAATACAATACATTACAATATTGTGTTAGCCTTTTTGAAAAATTTGGGTTTTTTTATGGACATGCGCAAATTAATTCATCTAAAAATTTTGTAAATTAATGTGGGATGCGGAATTTTTAAACTTATCAACCAATAGACCTAATAACCGTAATTATGATATTTTACATGAAATTATTCACTTTAAAGTTCCCTCAAAAAAAATTCAGGTCAACAGCTCATTTCCTTACTGTTATAGCCCTGCTTTAACAAAATTGACTTAAAAAAAATACAGGGTGATTAAAAAGTGGAAAAAATGGTCAAATTCTTTAAGAATTCAATGTTTGCAAATAAGACAAAAAAAAATATCTAGCAAAAGTCATAGACAATTTAAAACAAAAGCAGAACTCAAAATATTTCATGGCCCAAAGAATTTCTGGTCTTATGCTAAAAGTAAAAGAAATAGTTCAAGGTTACCCGATATATACTATGAAACTAGTGAATGCAACTGCTAACAATCCTTTATCGATCTGCCAGTCGGGAGAGCAGCCTTGTTGTTAAATAGAATCACTTTGAATACCGATATGTTTAACATCAATGAAGCACAATTTAGACAGCAAGTTTTATTGCTGTTAGTCTGATTGTGCTTCATTGATGTTTAAATAATTGTTCATTGATGTTTAAATTGTTTAACCCGTCTAATCACAGGAGACCCTAGTTGTCCCAAAACATCATATGCCGTTATAATAACAGGAGACCCAGATTGTCCCAGAACGACCGATCGTCATTAAAAGTTAGATATCTCTCTTCCTGTCAAGCAAAAATTTGTGATTTCTTTTATATTTGAAAGCGAAAGAAATATTGCTTCTTATTGCTTTAGGAATAAACGAGCTATATTGATCAAATATTTTACAAACCCGATCATAAGTGACGATTTTATTTTGCGCCAATGTGTGACGTAATAAACAATTAATTTAAAAATAAAATTGTATGAATGTGATAAAAAGTGAAGTGACAGTTTTATTACAAATTTTCTTAAAAAAAGGATACTGTATTTAAAATTTCAATTTTCTTTTATTTTATGTAATTTTTTGGGGAAACCCCAGGTACGTAATTTTTAAGCTAATTCACATTTTCAATATAAAAATTTTAATATTTTAAAACAAAAATCTTAATTTTTGATAAGCACATCGGAAAGATTATTTTATCTAGATTTTAGAACAATTTTTTTTTTCAAAAAGATTAAAAAATAACCAATAAAAATGAACATTTGAAATGCATGGGAAGAACCGAGAATTTTTGCGTGCAAACTTTGACAGGCAAAAGTTCATAGATATTATTTTCTCATTATTCGAAGGGTTAAATTGCTTAAATATGCTTGAGAGCTCGTTCACACACAGTTATAAAATATAAAAGATCATCGCACGCCAACGCTCACCATACAATCCCTTCAGACCGTTCACACCTAAGCGGTTTAAGCGCAGATCAACCATAGACAATACACATCTTACGACAGAACCACTCCAGAGGCGATATGTCAAAAGATAAGCGACCCCCTCTCCGAAGAAAACAGGAGAGGGGGTCATTGTAATTACGGAGCTGCCTAGACCGGTGGATGACAGATGTCAAGTTGACAGATTTCAGTACAAAAAATGTGCATTCCGTTGCCGCTCCCTAATTCATCTGACACCCTCTCCTACCACAGGAAGAAATTTTTGATAGCGTCGTGTGAAAGTACAAAAGATAAGCACTCGCGGTTCAACAGATATATGCTCGCGGTTTTATAGCTGTGTGTGAAAGAGCTTTGAATCTTAATATTTTCTCTACTTTAAAAAAGATTTGAAATTTTAGCTTTGTTATGTTTTTAAAGTGAATAAATTGAATTAGCTATATGTAATATGTTTTCAAAACACTTTGCCTCCTATAATAATAATGCTTATATAATCATAATGTAACTTCCAAGGCATTAGCTAATAATCCCAGAGCAGACAGTCGTATAAATATTTCTTCTTTTTCAGTTTCCAAGGAATAAATAGAAAAAATAATTAATAATATCTCTTGATCATTGGGCGAAGGATGTGATAAAATACTGTCTTATTTTATAAAAATATGCAGCCATGAAATATGGAAGCCTCTACTATTGCTTTTTCAATCATCTTTGAAAGAAGGCATCTTTCCAGATTGAAGGAAATGTGCTCTCATTACAATAGTTTTCAAATCCGGGTCTAAGAATGACATCCAGAACTATCATCCTATATCAAAATTACCAATCTTCGGTAAGATTTTTGAAAAAATTGTTCGTAAGCAACTGTGTTCAGTCTGTAATAACTGAGAATCAACTTTTCAGTAAGATTATTTATATTCAGGGACCCTAAAATTCAGGAACAATATTATTTGACTAGCTTTTTGCTCGTTGCAGGCAATTAAGAGGTCTATTCACGCGGGCTAAGATTAACTACCCATAAAAGCATACTGATAGGTATAATGTCGTGTGTCCTGCTCTAGTAAAGTACAGGAAAGGGGCGTACGAGAGGCGGTAGTGAAGGGGGAAATCGTAATACGTATTGTCGCACATCGCGAGCGAACACAAAAATTAAATATTTATGTAGTGAACAAAACAGAAAATATATGTAGTATTACGCTTGAATATTTGCAGGAAGCCGGTGAACGGTCCCTTTCATTTAGTACCTTAGCATTAGCGGATGAGGGACACATCATGCGGAGGTCTCTGGACATATTCTGTAGTAGTGTTAGTTTGTTTATAGTACAAACGCTGGGTGTCAACAAAATTTACAATTTTACAATAATTCTTCGGTTAGGTTTGATTGTTTCACAATATACTCAAATTTATATTCAATGATGTTGTGATATTTTTATCTTGATTGAATCATTGAAAACAATTATGATTATAACAAAAGAAAACAATATAGAATTTTACCCCGATTTGATGTTAACATGTTAGAACAGAGTTCAAAATGTGAAGTTTTGTCAAATATTAATTTGGAGTTACGATTAAACAACCTGGCCTAACATTCGCGTACAAAATAAAATCGGTGACCGAACAACTCGGAACCATCTCAGATGAGTCATTTAGAATGATAAAATATATAAATATAAAATTGGTTAAATAGGTTACATTAGGTTAGGGTTATCGGCTAATTGAAAATTATTTTTTTCATAGTTTTTAATGACTTTTCAAGGAGGTGTTGAGTTGACTTTATTCTCAGTTGGCATGGAACCACATAATCGACATATTTAGGCACTTTCATGAAAACAAAAAAAATTAATGATGTCTTCCGTGGTCGAGGGGTAAGACTCTCGACTAGCGATTAGGAGGTGCCGGGTACAAATCCCGGAGTGCGCAAGTAAATTATATTTGATTGATTTGTTTTTTTTTCACAATTCAATCATTTAAAAATAATATATGGTATATTTGCGGCACTTTCCAGAATGTAAGTTACTCTCAGTAGGACTCTGGTGTAAGACCACCATCAAGAATTGAAACGTTGCTCGAAATGGCTTTAACTGTGTTTAGTGACTAGATCTGAATGTCCAGGTGCTTCCCCACCTTCCTTTTCCCCATCTCCTTCCCCTCCTCACGTTCTGGGAAAGAGAAGGGTATTAGGGGTGGGAAGGAATCTGGGGGTCAGTGTGTCCAGGAGTGTCCCGGACGTGTGAATCAATCCCTCCCGCTGCGGTGCAAGGCGTTGTTTCGAGAGAGTACCTACGGCTGAAGTCAAAGAGACTCCCTAAATCATTCTCTCCCGATCCGGTCTGTCATGCAGCTGGTGGGCAGACGCATCCACCGTTAAGACCCGGACAAACCTCACAACCATGAACCCGGGCACCCCTGCTAAGTCACCAAACGTAGTAAACCACTTGGGGTGACCTATGGTAGAGGTGTTTGTTATCCAATAAATGGTTCCCGGGGCGGTGGTACCCATACCCGCCTCGCATTCAGTCTACTTCATCCTTCCTCTGCCAGTTTCCATGCCTTACTGCCATACATATACCTAGTTAGGTACCCTGGTATCGTAGAAAATATTTTTAAAATAAAAGCTGAACTGCCAAAATTGAATTTCTTACTACCTACTACCTAGTGAACACAAGTATATTAGCGTTATTGAATACAATCTCGAGTTTTCGGTAAACAGATCTAAAATGATAAAACAAACAACGAACATGCACGTGTGCTTGTCTGACAACACACACACAGATACACGATTCCATTACCTTTCCCCCCGGCCCGCGCAGGTTTCGCTCCCCCGAGACTGGCAAAAGAGTGGATGAGATGACAACAAAAAACCTAGGTAATTTTACGATAAATTTGCGCGTAACTAGATCCGGTTTTTGACGCGAACATAACTGTTTTCAGTGCAAACTAAAATTTTATCGTATACTTCATCATATTCCTGAGGCAGGATGTGAAAGGATTTTTTCAAAAATAGCATCCATTTGGTCAGAAAAAAATTCCAAAGTAGCCTCCTAAATTCATCGATAAATCGTCATCTTTTGGAGCCTATATTTTATCTTCTTCTTCAATGATATATTTTATAATTTAAAGCAAAAATCGAAAATCGGATTCATATCCGTACTTTTTATATATCTAACCTGTCATTTAAAAAAAATTTGAAAACCATTAATTTGATAGTTTAGCCGTAAATCCGGAACTAAATTTTGTATGAAACAGGCCACGCATACGTTCCTCTTAATCGGTTAAAACACTAAGGCCACATCCACATAGGCAGGTGGCTTACTTAGCGCCTAGAGCCTAGCGAGTCGCCTAGCGAGCCGCCTAGCGAGTCGCCTAGCGAGCCGCCTAGCGAGTCGCCTAGCGACGTGCCGACAAGCAAATGAGCAAGGCACCTAGCGACCCACCAGGCAAACCACCTACAGTGCGGCCACCGTGTATCCTAGCGAGCAGCCAGGGTGCAAGCCACTAGGCACTAGGCGCTGAGTAAGCCACCTGCCTATGCGGACGTGGCCTAAGCGATTTGAATTGTGAAAGTGGATGAAGGGAGGAGTGTGTGTTTAATTAAATAAAAGAAAAAAAACTATATTTGAATGTGGATGAAGCGAGGAGTATGCGCCTAAAAAGGGCACAGGTAGTACACCGCTCAATTTTGTACACCTACTCTTGGGCCGATTCGGTCACCTGGTTCAAGGCGTTCAGTATGCGCCTTTTCTCGCAAAAGGAGGCCAAGGAGCTTACTGCTCAAATTTTCGGATTGTGTAGATTGAGACGTGTAATTAGACACCCATAACGCCTAATTTTCTGTTCCAAAGAAGACTCCTACCACTGAGCCACTTTGGTCGCCGATACTCTTAAAATGGCCCACAGAGTACTCAATTCAGTACACCTGCTACCGAACCACTTCAGCAGCCCGAATCAAGGCGTTCAGTATTTCATTCAGAAAAACTAATAGAGCCTTATCTCGTTTTATTAGATATGTCCAAAACAGATATGTTTTCATTTAGGTATACCCGACTGCCTCCGCAGAAGAGGGGTAAGGCTCTTGACTAGCAATCCAGTGGTCACAGGTTCAAATCATGTTGTAGGAGAGAGGAAACACAAAAGCTGGCAAATCGTCCCACAGCCGAGCTGTGAAATGACCAGTTTCTACGTTTGTAGAATTGGAAGAACGAGCTGTAGAAACGACCCTTTCTCATGTGACACAAATGTCAACCATTTACAAATGTTGGGCACGCGTTTGGCATGTTTCCCAATTATGCAATGTTACCGAAGGGATCGTAGATGCTAGTTCCTCGGAGCATCTTTCATTGAAATACCGTTAGAACACGGGACAGTATTTCCACCTGACGTCTATGCTCTAAAGATTGCAATCTAGTTGTCAAAATAGGGGAAGCTACCAAACGGACCGCCCGTTTCTGCGCAGAATCAAAGGTTTTTTAAAAGTATTTTGGGGCTCCAGACCAGAGGTGGATGCCAAATTCAACTGTGGGGCGCATTTGCAATTTGTACAGGGTCTGTAGTTGAAGGATATCATATAAACTGCTCTAAGAAAACTTTGCATATCATTTATAATAAATCAATAAATTTTTCTTGTTGACAACACTCAACTTCCCGCGTGCTAAAACTGGAAATTGACCCAAAAATAGGTGTTTCTTGTGTGTTTAAAAATGAAATTATTGTTTCCCTAGAGTCCACTGTCAGAGCCACCGCGGGGCCGTGTCCTAGTTATAACCTAATTGTTGTCATGTTGTTTTTTTTAATGTATGTATTGGCACAATACAATGAAACCAATGTTTCTTCATCTTCTTCACATTTTTTAAAATTATGGTTGTTTTCTACTCCCAACAGCTGCATTGTAAGTGTTGTGTATGTTAATTTATTCACAGTTTAATACAGATGATAACAGATAACAAATAAAAAGATGTGAGCTCAACAAGCAGCATATGAGGAAGAAAAAAATGTTCTTGTGTAGCTTTTGTTTCTGTGTTCCAATATTTGAATAAAATTTTTAATTCCTGAAATTAGATTGTTGCCATAGGTAGATAATCAGGTAGGTACCTACATAAGTATTAAATATAGAGAATTGAAATCAATTTATATAAACTCACCAAATATCTTTGCAATGGATACGTGTACTGGTTTTCCTTTGACTTCAAAGCCTGTTCGGTATTGTCAGCTGCCATAATCGCCTCAGATCTGAAATATTGAGAAGTGGTAAATATTCCACTCGCCGATGCACTTTAATTAGGCACAGATTATGGAAACCGCACTACGTTTCAACTTAATTACTGCAGGAAACAACTAATTACGTTTTTATGTACGGTAAAAAGATGCATTAAAATTCCATTTTCATTCAAAGTTCAAACTTTCCCATATAAAACTAATACTTTGCCACCATTTTGGATTTTATTAGTGCGGATTAACATTTACGAAAGTTTCGTTTCAATCTAAATATGCATGAATTACCTACGTAGTTTACCCAAACTAAGAACCTTATAACGTTTTATATTCTGTGCACATAAATAGTTGTTTCTTATATTACTTATTGAAATGAAGTGTAATTTCCACAGTCTGTGCCTAAAAGTGCGGCGGTTAGTGAAATAATTAATAAATTACATTTATTCAACTCTAATGGTGTGTGTATAAAACTTGACTGTCTTATTTATTTCACCGCAAAAAATCAACAAAAAATAACCACTGTATCACTTACTTCTTGTTTTGTAATTTGACACTTTAGAAACAAACTTCTAAAAATCACTAAATAACTTAGAGTCATGCTTTTAACTTATTGATTGAATACATTATTATTTTCTGTGGTCGTTTCTATGATAGTCAAAACTTGTGAATACATTGTTTGCCATTCAAAAGTACTGGCATTGTACACAAAATTATTGAAAAACAGTTAAAACGTCAAGTTCAGTTGAGTTTGTTTTCATTTGGTTGCCAATGGTAACCAGGGTTGCCAATGCTTGTGTTCTAAAATACCGCAATAAATGTTCAAAATCCCCAAATAGGGGAGAGCAAAATATCAAATTCCTCGCAAATTCCCCACAAGTTTCTTCATGGGGAATTTGCGGGGAATTTGATATTTTGTTCTTACAACCCAATAACTAATATTGAAGCAAAAATAATGACATATAAAAAAATTCAATACGGTGTGCCGATAATTTTGTAGCAGTAGAAAAATAGGAAACATAAAAATAAGTACTTAACATACAGTGTGACAGGTATGGCTAGGAGAAAAAAATTAACTGAAAAAGACAAGTAATTTAAATGAGACAAAATAGAGTTAGTCGAAGAAAGAATAATGAAATGTTTTTTAATGTTTCCATAATTTTAATCCACTTTAAAATTTTATTTTGTTAATTATTATTGAGATTAATAATTTTAAGCATTGAAAAGTTAATCAGTAAGCAATTTACATCATTATAAGACTTATTAACAACATTTAAAAAGGATTATTAACGAAATAAGCATACATACAGGTGACGTAAAATAATTATCTACTTTCATCAATCACTGCAACATGCTTTTTTTTGGAACATTTTGTTTGAAGCATTAAACTTCCTCCTTCTTTTGTAATTCCTTTTCGAGTTGCCATTAATGATACCACAGTATCTGTGTGTGTCACAGCACTGAATTTCCTTTCAATGAAAGCGTTGAAAAACGGCAACACGAACAATAAACTTATTACAATTTTTAAATTTGGGAAATAAGTATCCACCGGTATTGTTTTTTAGGCAAAACACTTAAGCCCAGTAACTTTCATCATCGTCATCTACATTCAGATCATGTAGGGAGAAATCCAGAATAGCAGGATCCTCCTATCGTAGAAGTTCTATGACTAGCAAATTCATGTGTCTTCGATTTAGGGTCCCGAACTTCAGGAATCCCCCGACTATTATTGTTTAGAAATAAATGTTACAATGCTGCCATAAAACCCATAATACCCATTCCCGCCTGCCAATTTGGGAGGCGGGAATGGGTACCACCGCCCCGGGAACCTTTATTGGATAACCAACACCTCTGCCATAGGTCACCCCAAGTGGTTCGCTACGTTTGGTGATTTAGCAGGGGTGCCCGGGTTCATGGGGGTGGGGTTTGTCTTGGTCTTGGAGGCGGATGACCAGGACACACTGAACCCCAGATTCCTACCCACCCCTTAAACCCTTTTCCTTCCCAGAACACTCCTTCCCTTCCTTTCCTTAAAAAACCCTCCACACAGCATCCTCAAAGATGACATAGGCCCTGAGGGAAATTATTTTCCTCAAGGCCTCCTGTGCGGAGCTCATGTAAAAAAAAAAAAAAATAAAATAAAACAAACTACAAAATCTTCCACTGAATAAACATATTTTTCAAAAAGGTTGGATAATCAAAAAATGCCCAGAATCCCCGCAAAGTACCCAATTCTTGAAAAATCTTAAAAATTCCCCGCAATGTGGGAAATTACTCACAAATTGGCAATCCTGATGGTAACCGATATACAAAAAAAGTATTGCCATAAACAAAATAACAAATCCCGTGATAAATTTTAGGACTAATCATTTTTTGAGATATGGCAATATATTGTTTTGTTAGGCGGCAAATCCAAACCTTTACTGTCCGGTGCTCTACTAGCAGCAAGTAAAAACTAAAATGCGAGTATTTGACTTCTAAGCCCCGCAGGCGGTTTTTAGTTGGGTTTCGTAGTTTAACTCAATGTAGTAATGGTTTAGGGTTTTTGACCAGCTTGTGTGGGTATTTATTGCATTTATTTTAATAGGGAAAAATTATTTTTTGCTTTGAAAAACGTTTTTGAAGAGGTCTTGTGTAACCACAATTCTGATCATAGTTCAATGATCTGTGCATATTACATGAACATATCGTCGCCTGAGTTCTTAATTGTCCAAACTACCATTTGTCAATTTTACAGGAGGAGGTTTTCTTTGATTATTTCAAAGAAACATTATGAAAGGTGTTTATGATGAAGCTATTTCCATAAAGGTGAAGGTCTCATAAGTTTAAATAATTCTTAATATAGTGAGTTATAATCGTTTTTTATATTAAATTTTAAAATGGAGATTGAACAAAAATTCACAACCAAAATTATTCACAAGGAGATTGGACACACTGGAATGGAGATTGGACAACTTTTGCATAAATATTTTCTGTTCTTGGTTGTCCAAACGGCCATCTCAAATTAAATACAGGATGAGTTTGTTTGTTTTTAATATTTCTTTTTATGATACCGACAATTCGTTGTGGAATATATATATATATACTTCTATGTCTGATCCTCAGTGTACACAATGGAGAGCTCTGGCCTTACGAAATTTGCATTAAAATTACCTTATTATTTCCTACACCATTTCACTAATTGTGATGAAACTTTGGTTATTTATTTGGTCCGCGAAGGTTTCTATATATTAGCTATATGTGAGCTCTGGTTTTATTTAATTTGCACAAATATTCCCTTACTACTTTCTTTACCATTGAACCAATTGTAATGAATATTTAGTGAGTTATTATGCGCATGCATGCGAAGGTTTCTATATATTTAATGGTGAGCTCTGGCTCTATGTAATTTGCGCACAAATTCCCTTATTATTTCCTATACCATTGAACCGATTTTTAATGAAACTTTGGTGAGTTTTTGTGCGCATGCACGCAAAGGTTTCTATATATGTATAATGGTGAGCTCTTCCTATACCATTCATCCGATCGCGATGACACTTTGGTGAGTTGTTGTACGCATGGCAGCGAAGGTCTGTATGTAAAATATGTAACGGTGAGCTCTGGCTTTATGAAATTAGCATTAAAATTACCTTTTTATTTCCTACACCATTTAACCGATTGTGATGAAACTTTGGTTAGTTGTTCTGCTCAAACCGTGAAGGTTTCGATATGTAATGGTGAGCTCTGACTTCATGATATTTATATTTAAAAAATTAATACTTTAGTTAATTAACCTCTTAAATGCCAGGGAAGAAACTCGAAAATTTCGCGATGTTTTGACTTTGACGTAATATTTTGAGGATTTATTTTATGCTATCGTATATAATATTTACCGAAACACGTTCCCTGATCAATAAACTATGCTTACAAATAATATTACTTGCGTTTATTTGACAAATTGATAGTTTTATCGATCTTTTCATGACATGCGACGCTCAAAGTTTGACAGCTCAAATCGCGGCAGAAATGTCATTTCGAAAGTCATAGATATGTGCAAAGATGATTATTTGAGAGGCTAGGTGTGTTCCTTATATCTGTTACGTCAAGAACAAGAATGCCCCAAGCGATTCTGACCTTGTCCTTCATACATTTTCTTTATACATAAGGTTTAAAATCGCATCTCAAAAAAATTTTTTTTTTTTTTTATGGCGCGTCCTGGGCGATTTTTCAAAGTACTAATTAGTAATTAATTACTAATTAGTACTTTGAAAAATGTGTGTATTTTATATAGTTTAGCGGTAAGGGTGGAAAGAGGGAGGGGGGGGGGGGGAATCCGGGGGGTGGGCGGATCCGGGAGGGTGGGGGGGGAATCCGGGAGGGTGGGGGGAATCCGGGAGGGTGGGGGGAATCCAGGAGGGGGGGAAGGGAACGAAGCAGGGGGAATCGCGGGAGTTTTTTTTTTAAAGTACTAATGCTATAATTGAAACACATTAAAATATTTTTAAAATTTATTGAAATGCTTTGTCGTGAGAAAGATGTTATTATATTTCGAGAGGAAATATAATAACATCATTTTGCAAATTTTCGTTGATGGTTCAAGTTCGTTGGTTCCATCATTGTTTTTGTCTTCCAAAAACAATCTTTTTGTCACTTTTGTGATCCTGGGGACGAAGCACACAAAACTAATGAGAATCAACCGTAATAATAAAACATTATTTTCGTACAAATACGGATAAACTGACAATTTCGAATCGAAATTCTAATTTTAATATGAAATGGCAATCAACAAAACTGATTTCAACAACAAAAACTCTCGAAAAGGAGAGTCTGAGTTACGATCAAAAAGTGAACACGCTGTATTACAACAAAGTTCCTTGCAATGTGTAAAACAAAAGTGAAACGCCATTGATAAATATACTTAAAACTAATACTTACCGTTCTATTTCAGCACAGCTGCGTACGTACGAACTTTTTTATTTAGTTATCAACATTTTCTTGTTTTTTCGTTATTCAAAAACCCACTGGTAATATAATATAAATGCTTTTTACTTCCGCGTAACACGTCACAAAAACAAAACCAGTGTGAAGTAAATAAACAACATGGCGGGCGGCGTTACGCATCGGCGTGCTGTGATTGGTCAGTTGGTGGAGGTTGGAGAATCTAGCCCGCAAATTTAATTTCTCAGCAAAGGAGATTGAACTAATAAGGAGTTTGGCTAATTAAGACTCACTTATAGAATTTCGTTGTGGACGTTGACATTTTAAAAAGCTTGTAATTAATTGTACCAGGCTCGTAAAACCATGTTTTATTTATCTAAGGACGAGGAATTTTACCCTTAACATTATTGCATTTAAAACTCATTTTTGATAAAATGGTCGTTTGGACAATTAAGAACTCGGGCGACGATATGTCACCTTTTTATTTTTCTCTGTCTTTATAAGTTTATTGTCTTTATTCATAAGTTTGCCTACTCTGAAATGTCTATTATTATCCGGTATATCAGTTAGTCCATATCTTCGCTACGTACAACATTCCTTGCTCAAATTTAAGCTGGCTGAATTATTGGCCATTCAAGCTCCAGAATATTTACTTTTATAGCCGAGGTGCTATATCAAACTCAAAATACTTCCGACTCACTGAAATTTACATAAATTGCCTAACTTTATTAGTATGGACTATTATATTCGTTGAACGATGAGGAATGTCAATGTTATTGCGATAATCAATCAATCTATAGGATTTAGCCTGTGAGAGAATGAGATAGTATAATCAGTCTTCAATTTGTGCGGTGCTTCGTAGTCTACCCACTCTTGTCTACTTTAGTTTTCTGAAGGTTTCACTTCTACAGCGTGTGAATTGCACACTCTGATTTCTTTTTTAACATGAGCTTTATGTAGAGTATTGAAATATCAATTCAATGTTCATTAAAAAAGCAGGAGTAGGGAAAAAAGGTATAAATAAAAGAAAGGTGCTTACAATACAATCACATTTATTCATAAACATTAATACTTAGCACTAGTTTCAAGCCGATATCCATTGTGAGTTTAAAATCCTTCCAAAATGTTACATCGTTTTGCTAAACAAAATATGGATATATATATTGGAAACAGAACACTGGATACTCACTGAAATATACAGGATAGGTATTGTTAACGCGGTAAGTTATTTACAAAACATTCCAGAGAATTCAGGCCAGAAGAAGAGCCGCAGACAGATCAGTCTGGATTCATCCCATAACAAGCGAGGCGGAGGCGCCTCTTATAAAAAGAGATATTTAAACAAAAGTAACATACTAAATGTAGACATTATAAGGTAATTATGTTCCTTTTTACACATATACCAGCGAGTTTTAGAGTTCCTATATACGCCGCAGCAAATGGGCTTGCGGGCAGTTATTACAATTCAAATGACTAGGTTAAGTTTATCATACGACAGCGGACATTCCCGGTGGGACCATAGACAACCCACCAGCAGTTCTATCCCTAGAGACCACAGACGGTGGGAATCGGAGACAGCCACCACATTCTGTGGGCACTCTTGGAGGACCAAAGTATAACCCACCTCACACTGACAAAGTTATAACAAATTTTATTTATCAAATCAACAAGGAAACTTCATGGTCTCAACACACTTTACGTGAATACGATTTCTCTTTGATTGTCAATATAATACAGGATAAGTAGTTTAAATGATGCCAAAATAATGCTTTCATGATCTGCAATTTATACATTGTGAAGCTGACGGTATTGTCAACTACGAGAAAACTTACTAAATTATATTCCTACTGTAAGTAGACTGTGTCCTATGTGATAAGTTATAATAAAATTTGTACAAGTGAATTAAATATTACTCTCAAATAAAATTCTAACATCTATTTACAATTATTTACAAGGATTACGGGATGCGGGGGATCCCCTTTAAAAGGAGTAGTACGAAATAGAACCTTAAAAATCAGATCAAACATGATGCCATGTTACGATATCAAAAAACCTACATAAAACTAAAACCGAGTACTTTATAATACACGTCCTAATTCACCCCACGGTCTCTCAAAACCAAGAATAATTAAAGTAACAATTGATTGATTCCAACGTGGTTGGAAGCGTTCACACTCAAACATAACAAACCAGGATTCCGTCCGCAACGCCGCGGCCTAGTGCCATCCTCGGCCATTACGTGGACGGAACGACTCTACAAGTGTTACTACTGGCAAAGTTTCCCTCCTCAACATACCGCACAGAGAGCCAAATAAAATTTATACATATCCAACAAATGCTTATTACTTATTTAATGACACGACCAATCTAACATCTCCGCAAGCCGCCATCGCGCGGTGAAGAGACTTCTCCATCGGGCGGCGTACGGCGCCTCGAGGGCCGCCATCGGGGATCCGGGATCCAGGGCACGCCTGGGCAGGTCACGCCTGGGCAGGTCGCGCCACGTCACAGCCTGGGTAAGTCGCAGGCTGGGTGCGCTTAGGACACGCTGCCGGGGACAAAGAGAGGAGCGCTAGCCCCGGCGCCTAGGTGTCGCGCTCCTTCTTGGGCTTGAACTCCTCGCCGAGGATGGTGGCGATCTCGCCCTGCATGAAGGCCCACGGAACGTTGGAGTTGGCCAGCGGGCACTTCTCTCCGCTCGGGCAGTACACCTGCAAAACAAAACAGAGTTCACATCTTAGTCACTTCTTAATGAGGTAATATCGTCTCTGTATTATACGCTAACTGGATAAAACAGTGACAGTAAAAAAAAAAAAAAAAACTGCATTGCCAAGCTGGGGAATGCATAGGAACACATGAGCAATGAATAATGAAAGAAAGAAAACAGAAGTTAGAGATGCTGTAACTTTGAAATGAAAAGAATACATCCTTTGTCAAACTTTCAAAGAAATCAAGGAAACTAATCCATCATTGACTAAGATCGGGTGTTATAATCATGATCATGTCAGATTAGCAATCGGATTTGATTAGCGATCAGTTTGAATTTTAAAGATTAAGTTTGAATCTGTAATTAGATTAGGATTAATTTTATAATAGTTTTCTGTGCCTTTGTGATTGGGACTAGTGCAGATGCAGTGCCACCCCCCCATGCTGTGATACCATACTCAATAATAGATTGAAAGACTGCAAACAAGGTGAAGTGTCCCTGAGCACTAAGGATTGTTAGTCTGTTTTAGCTTTTGATCAAATTGGGTTCAGCTGACAAGCGTAACAAGACATTATGATCCGCAGTTGACCGAAAGCTGAGACCACTCTAATGACAAAAGTTATAAGATTTGAAACGCTCCAACCTAAAGCATAATGAAAGTGGGAGACTCTCACAAACAGTGATTTGTGTCAACTTGCAGATTCACTACAGGTCTTGGATTTCTCAATGGAGGCACTTCAGTATCCATTTCATCCATGTACATTGATTGATTATTTTTGGCACCATTTTAATTAAAAAAAATAATAATCACTTAGTTTTAACCTATTTCTTGTTTAGATAAAACTGAAATGTTTCTTGAGCAATGCTCTCTTTATCAGGGTTTACTTAACTCTTGACGTGCCTTGGAGCAAACGGGTAAATTTCGCGATGTTTTGACTTTTACGTAATATTTTGTGGGTTTATTTTATGCTATCTTATGTAATATTTACCGAAACACATTCATTCCTTGAGCAATAAACTATGTCTAAAACCAACAGACTTGCGTTACTATTACTTGCGTTTATTCAATGAAATTCCGCTGTGCTAGATGGGGACACGGTATCTTATACCTTATGAACAAGAATGCCCCAAGCGTTTCTGACCTTATCCTTCATACGTTTTCTTTATAATTAAGGTTTAAAATCGCATTTCAAAAAATATTTTTCAGAGTTTAATTTGGCTCGCATCTGGCGCGCCCGGGTGCGTAATCGGCAAGGGACCTGTTAAAACAAGAATGTTTTCTCTTCTTCCCTTCTCCCACTTCACTTTTAAGTCTAAATTAGTAATTTTGTTTTTATGTAAACTTTGATAAGGTGAACATTTTTTTTACATTAGCTCCACACAGGAGGCCCCAGGGAAAAAAATCTCTCAGGGCCTGTCTCTTTGAGGAAGCTGTGCCAAACCTAACGCCATGGAGCCCCCTACCCCTGCCAAGTCACCAAACATAGCAAACACTTGGGGGGACCTATGGCAGGGATGTTGGTTATCCAATAAATGGTTCCCGGGGTGGCAGTACTCATACCCAACTCCCAAGTTGAAACATGCATCGCTCACGAAACATGGTTGAATCCAAAGATATTAAAATATAAGGAGATGGGCTATCGGCAGTTTTTACTGGGTGGGACTGTGCTTCCTGGTGTCGCAGATATTATTAACCAATACTACAGCACACCTTAAAAAAATAAATGAACGAATTCTTTCCGAATTACACATCTGCCCTGATGATGGACACTGTAACGCTGTCCGAAACGTTGGCTAATGAACGAGGTAGCGCAACACGGCATAACACCCCAAAACCAAAGAACGAAAATACTTTTGGCCTTGAAAATCTAAAAACGTAACTGAATTCTTTCCATATTTAAACTATATTGTTAACCAATACTACTGCACATCTTCAAAAAATCAATTAAATTCTGTAATCAAACTATTCTCATTAGGTAGTAGTTCCGCCGACAGTCGGGCGGACGTCATAGCATATCTTGTATTTCAATATCTTTCGTTGAATCTAAACAAACTTAGCGATCATTATTTTGATTACCGAGTAGAATGTTGTATTTTAACGATTCTGCAGCACGGACAATGTATAGTACCGACTCTTGACTGATGCGTGCGAATGGATCTTTTCTAGACCTTAGTGTGATCTGAGTTAGAAAGCTGAAACCTGTAATGGTAATAGGAGGGAGTTGATTCAAGCAATGAAGGGTGGATGAACAATGATATAAAAGTAGGGCAACTCACTTCGGTTCCAGCCTGCCTCTTGATGCTATCTCTGCTGCAGGGGAAGCAGAACTTGTGATGTGGCTGCGAGGGGCACTGCACAAAGTGCGTGTCTTCCAAGCGCTCCTGGCAGAGCGTGCACTTGAGCGTGGGGGCGACGGGGGCGGGGGGCGCGGGCGCAGGCTCCGGGCCGGCCACACCGGGCCCGCCCTCCCCGGGCGTGGTGGGCCCCGCTGGCCCGGGCCCCGCTGGTCCCACGGCCTCTGAGGATGTCACCGAGGTGGTGGAGGACACGTGCCGAGAGCCTGACGATCGGCGCCCACTTGACGTGCCTGATGTTGGGAAGTGTTCTGGAACCAAGGACACTGTTTAATCAGTGATATTCTGCGCCAAAACAGAACTAATATTTATCTAAGAATCTTACAATTTAATACACAGTCAATTCCATTTTTATACAATTCACAAATAATAATGGTAAAATGCATTTTTTTTTTTTTTTTAAAAGAAAAACAAACATTGTTGGGTTACGAATAACCCAACAATGTTTGTCCTACCACCACAACAGAAAGCCGAAAATGTTGCTTGTGTTGTGATGGAGGACTTAGCCAGCCCAGGGACCGAACACGGGACGCCCGGGTGGGACCCAAACGCGATGCCCACTCAATCACTGACCGGTCAAAAAATGATAACTTTTGTACTAAAGCCTAATTATCAAATTCAAATGTAACAATGTCATCAAATGTCAAGTTAGAATCAATAGTACTGAATCAAATTAGAATTGAGATAGGATTTCAAGAAACGAAAGTGATTTTATTGTCAGACAGCGAACTTATATCCCACTTTCCTATACATAAAGTTATCATTTTTACATGATCTGTGCAAGGCTTCCGCCGTGTAACATCAGTATTGTGTTTATAGTAAAACCGTATGAGATATATCCATGCTCGGTATATTCTAGCGAGGTTCACATAACCATACGTCCCCTGAGTAGCGTTTCCGTATCTTTTGTGGAAACGGAAAGGATTCCACACGGAATCGGCTGTCAAATTTGTGTGATTTTCTATGTCAAGTGCTTTTCCAATGGATGATGTCAGCTGTCGTTGATTTTAACTAGTTTGAAACACGAAATACGGTATGTTTACATGATTATTTATTCATTTAATGTACGTTTGAAATTGTATAAATTCTAGGATTTGACATTTGCACAAAATAGGTACTTAGTTTGGGCAAACTAAGTAATTCATGCGTTTTAGACTGAGACAAAACTTCACAAATATCAATTCCATTCATTGTAAACAACTTAAAATTTATATTAAATGAATAAATAATCATGTTTACTTACAGTAATCTGTGTTTTAAAAGTTCTAAACTAAAATATGGGACAGATTTTTTTATTTTTTTATTATAAAAGAAAGACAAACATTCCCGGGTTACGAATAACCCAACAATGTTTGAAAATCTCCTACTACCACCACAGAGAGCCGAAGATGTTGTTGCTTGTGTTGTGATGGAGGACTTAGCCAGACGAGGAATCGAACACGGGACGCCCGGGTGGAACCCAAACGCGATGCCCACTCAACCACTGACCAGTCGACATAATATCTGATATCAGCTTACGTTACCCATAGAAAAAGCGATTGAATGTCATAGAAAATCACACAAATTTGACAGCCGATTCCATATATGGGATCTTTTCATAAATATTTCCACTTCGGCGCAAAAAAGTTTACAATTTGATTTTGTGACTTGAGGATTGACATTTTTATTGAGTATTTGAAAAATGTGGAAAACGATGGAAGATATCACTTTATGAAGTCAACCACAATGTCACAAACACAATGTTAAGACTGTATTAGTTGTAGCCATCTGCCTTCGAATCCCAAGAAAAACAATGACGTTATATTACATTATTATATTATATTATACCTAGACTCGTCATTGTCTCAACTCAAGATAGGTGTAGCAAGTAAGAAACACTACGTTTTCAGTAAATTCTTAATTCAAAAGTTATTCATACATGATAAAGATGGACATTCAAAGAATGTGTACGTATGAACGACATAGATAAAGGACATAAATGGATGTAAAAAAAACAGTAATTAATAATAAACACTAATGTTACCATTGTATAGAAAAATAATTAAATAATAAACATATTATTTTGATGTGTTACAACACTAACCATTTAGAAGTAGAATAATTATTTATCTTTATATTGAAATACAAACACGATATGTAGTGTAATTGTTGTTATTTCATGCAGAACACATATTATAATTGTAGTGAGATAGATGGGTATGCGGGTAAATCATGCAAATTATATATTTTGATAAAACATAAAATACAGATATGCTGATGAATATTGTAAATATGAATTATGTTAATTGAGTTAAGCTGACTTCCGTTATTGGCTACATTCCGGAAAGAAATAAAACCTCTTAATAAACATTATTATTTTATAGTTCCCATGATTTTTTTTAAAAGCTAATATGTAGTGAACAAGGTAAAGTGTCTTTTTAACTGCTATGATAGGCCATTAAAATAAATTTCAACACTTCTGCCACCAATCCTCTAGCAAACGTAATATTAATAGTCAAGGAGGATGAAAACGCAACTTTAAAATCATAATACAATGTGTGGTGTGTTTAATGTGATGCTATTAGAGCCATCCCACAAAACCTAAACGTCATTCTAAAACTGTTCCCATGATACTATTAGAGCTGACAGGTAGTCAAATTTAGATGTATCATTCTATAAGCTTTCCAAAATACTATTAGAGCTGAAGGGTTGTCAAATCTAAATAAACGTTCCCATGATACTATTAGTATTGTCAAATTTAAATGTGTCATTCTATAAGCTTTCCCATGATACTATTAGAGCTGGCGTGTTGTCAAATCTAAATCTGTCATTCTATAAGCATTCCCAAGATACTTATTAGAGCTGTTGTGATGTCAAATTTAAATGTGTCATTCTATAAGCTCTCCCATGATACTATTAGAGCTGACGTGTTGTCAAATTTAAATGTGTCATTCTATTCCCATGATACTTTCCGAACTGAATCAAATTTGAACAGGTCATTCCGTAAGTATTCCCAAGATACTTTTAGAGCTGAATCAAATCTTAATGAGTCATTTTATAAGGTTTTCTCATGATACTATTTCAGCTGATGTTACTTTTAGTCTTAGATTTCGCAAATGCTCCTCTAACAAGTGTCGACATGAGTGTTCCCATGATACTATTATTATAACTGAAGTTTTCTCATGATACTAAATTAGAGCAAGTTGTCGGTCTGAAATGAAGTTAGCTTTTTAGGATGTTCCTTCAATTAGTGCCTTGAGAGTAACACGAAAAAGAACAAAAAATAAAAATAAATACCTATAATTTACCTGAAGAGTTGGGCGAGTGTTGGCTGGAGCGGCTAGCGGACCGCTGCTGCTGGGGTGCCCCTGGGGGGGAGGCTGAGGGGGCAGAGCGGGGGCTTCCGGGGGGCAACGTGTCCGCAACGGACATCAGGGCCGCCATGGGTGAGGGGCCGGTCTGGCCCTGGCCCCCCTGACTCTGACCCGGGCCCTGCACGGGGGCGCCGGGAGGGGAAGAGGACTGCCCATTGGAGAGGCATACGGAACTTGCATAACCTGAAAAATAAATTTATCATTATTATAAAGGGTGAAAGTAGATTGAATGCTGAAATTAAACAATTTAAATGGAAAAATAATTAATAAGAAATGGGTTGCATGAAAACTCAACACAGAGACACTTAAATACACCTTTAAAAAGTGATTATTTTATAATGTGAATACCGCACAAGAGTCCCAGCTGCTCCCAACCTTCTGGAGCTCGTCAGACTATGTCATTCCCATTTGGGGTTTGTTGTGAGGCTGAAGGCAATGGGGGGTGGTAGTTTATGTGGAAGAGGAAAGTGGAGATGTATCTAAACCAAACATGGCTAAAGCCATTTCAAGCAAAGATTCACTTCTGATTGGTGGTCTTACACAATGACGATAATGAGAATATCTTCCACTCTGGAACGCACCGCAAATATACGACATATTATTTTAAATTAATAAATCGTGAAATAATACAAATTAATCAAATAAAATTTATTATTATTTATTATTTTAACTTTATGAGTAAAACCTCAAACTGTAATATTTAATTAAATGAAGACATTATGAGCGAAACTCAATCGAAAATCTGGAAACAGAAAAATCAGAAAAAGATATTGGCACCTCTGGGACTCAAGTCCCAGAGGTGCCAATATCTTTTTCTGATTTTTCTGTTTCCAGATTTTCGATTGAGTTTCGCTCATAATGTCTTCATTTAATTAAATAAAATTTACTTGCGCCCACTGGGTTTTGAACCCGTGACCCCCAATTTGGTCGTCGAGAGCTTAAAAAAAAAATAGCCCATAATACGTAATAACCTGTTTAACTTAGTTTTTTTCATCACTCTACGACTCTATATCACTTTTCAAAGATGTGCCGAATTGTCTGTTTGCTGTAGAAATGAGATCTCTAGTTGAACCAAATACTGGAGTTGAGTCAAGAGTTATAATAACAGAAGAGTGTGTATAAGATGACAATGTGAATGAAGCAAGACGTATGTATCGATTAGTGTAGCAGTCTATTCTCTCTGCCTATCCCAGTCCTGTAGGCCCTGTCTTTAGTTGGTCGATAAACGGGATGGGTCCCGTTAATCAAACAATAAAAATGTTACCTAGGTGTATAAAATATGTTATTATGGTTTACAATAAATAATTAACTATGTGGGTGATCCAATAATCCAGGAAAAATCGAAATCGGAATCCACGCCGCTTTTTGGGCGGGACTTAAAAGTACTTGATAAGACTTTTGAAAAGAAAAAACTTTTGAAAGGGTTTGAAAAGGTATTTGAATTGTTTTTTACAGGTTAATTTCATAAAGGCCAGTAAAAAAACATTAACTCCTTTCTTACGCATTGTTTATTGTAATAACAAGGAAATTTTTAATTGATTTCACGAAACCAAGCGCCGCAGGGTCAGGGGACGTCTGCTCCGATACAAAATGGGTGTGACAAGTGCATGGTTCTTACGTCAAGGTTCGATAAGGTTCACTTTAATAATCCTAATTCGTCGAGTGCCCGCCGCCTTGATTGATGTCAAAAATAACAATGCGAAAATGCATATTTTATTTTATTTTGTGAAGTTCAGGCACAAATATCAATTTTTTGCGATTATTATAAAAGAAGCTGAATTTACCACATCATGCAATAAAACCATATCCAAAAAGGGGTTTACAAGTAGGAGAATTTGAAAGTGTTTTTTTTACAGACCTAATTAATACTTTATTACTTTCTAGGCTTATAAAAAGACATAAAAAAAATTATCACTATTTTCTAAGGCCAAGATGTGTTCTACTCGCAGTATTTAATTGAAGCATCTATAATACTTCTAAGCGATCAAATTTTCAAAACAAAAAAACATGATTTTGTATGATTTTGCATTTTTTCACTTGTCTTCATCTTAAATTGTTCTTTATTCTACGATATGTACCTAAGTGCCTACTTACAATTCTTATGATTTCAGAGGAAAGTTTGATTTTGATATATTAAATAAGATAAAATTATCATTAGATTATCTAAATTATCATTAGATTATTTTAAATTATCATTTTATCATACTGTGGTGGTATTGTTTATTTTTTCTACCTTTTTTTCAAATGAGGAATTATACAATTTGTTAAAAAAAAAAAACGTTCCTATCTCAATGAAAATCCTCTTTTCAAACTTTCTTCGGGTAGGTATAGGTACAATGATAACTTGGTCAAAAATTTAGTCAAAAGGTTGGCCATCTACCTAGTCAGAGTAAGGTTTTAATTAAGTGGATACAGCAAACCAGAAATGGAACGGACAAATAAATTTACAGACAGATGAAATCTGAACGTTTGAGTGAAAATATGACTTCGCTAATCTCATTCAATCAAGTGTAACTGTAAAATATATTAATTACTAATATTATTGAGATACGGGTAGGTACTCAGTACTTAGGAACTCACATAAAAGTTAATCCATAGATTATAATATTGTGTTCACTTGCACAGACTTTATTATCTCCGACTTGCAAAAGAGGCATTTTCAGAATTACTGTTTGCATAGACAAAGATGTTATATAATAGTACCGAATATGTACTACAGAATTATTACCTACATGCATAATACATAAATGAAGTACAGTGTACATCAGTGTTGCCATTTGCATGTTTTTTTACCATGTTTTGATGGTTTTTTTTAGGTGAGTTCTACCTCCATGTTTTTTTTTAAACCTATGTCGAACATGACATGGCTTTTTACCAGACACCAAAAATATGTAAATGATTTTTTTCTTAGCAAAGGCTGCGTGCATATATTGTGCATGCAATGAGCACAATAATATCCTGTGTAACGACGTTTTTGATCAAATTGAGTTATTTACACCATTCGATTCGGATTTTTTTTCTCCATCACGCAAAATATATAATTTTTCAATATTTTATTTTCATAGTGACATTTCAAACAGGAGACAAACATAATGACGTTTCAAAGAGGAGTTGAGTTAATTCTGAGTTGTCACGGAACCATTATTATACACTTAACATTATTTTCTATGGGTATCGCTACAGAAATATTGATACCAGCACAGTACTTACTCACCACAGATAAATTGCTTGCTTACAATATGTTTTAAATTAGATATTCGAATTCGATATTCGAAAGGGAAAAAGGTTGATTTGAAATAAATAAAAACCAATTAATGGGAAAACTTTTTCAAAGAACGTAAACACCAAAGCTTTTTCGCTAAAACGAATGAGTGGGCGGAAGCAAGACAAAAGACTAGGTATATCTCAGTGACATTTCACAGGAACATATCACTGTCGGAAGTGAATATGTACATTTTACAGAATATTCATGGGATATGAATATTCACGGGATATTACAATCGTATGTTTTGATAAGTATTTTATAAAAAAAATATTTGCCGTTCAAAAGAAGAAATTTACCCTTCGAATGTTAGTAAACTTGCAAAATTAAGACACGTAATATTCATTCGAACAAAAAATGTAGCACCGCTTATGAAAAGCATAACCAATCAAAGAATATGTGTGTACGAATGAGATGGCCGTTTGAACGACCGGCTAAAGTATGTCCACTGGACCTAGTTTGGTGAAACCGGGCACTTTGTCTCACTAATGTTTATCACTCTATTAAAACAAACATTTAAACAAATTAAATGCACATTTCGAAAATTAAAAGTTCATTGAACTTGAATAATGTTACGCATTACGCACGAATGCACCACATTACTCATGCACAAAGAACTGAAAATTATTTATTTGAACAAAAATACATACCTATACATTATAAGAAAACTTTGACTGTCCAACTAAGTAGATTTCCCGTTTTAGGACAGTCAAATTGCCTGGTTTAGTTCACATTAGGTAAGTACCTACCTAGTTACATGTTGTTGTTTTTTTAATATTAAATTAGGGAGGGCACAACTGCCGTTTACATTTGTAATTATTAGATTCACGGTCAAGTAGGTAGGTAGGTACAAGGTTACAAAAGCAATAAAGCAATTAAATATAGTATTTATTAAATTAATCTATTTAAAAACGAACAAAAAATCTTCTAGACCTAGCGTATATATAAAAATCTAGGTAAGTACCTAGATAGGTAGGTACCCCACGACATTGTAAATAACTAATTGTATAAAATGTAAGCAAATTCTTATTTTTAAGCTTTTGAAAAGTCATTTCGTAAAAGTTCTTCATTCTTTCAAAATAAATATTATGTAAAGTCATGCAATGTCCAGTTTTTTAAGGTTCCATGCCAACTGGGAATAATGTCAACTCAACACCTCCTTTAAAAGTCGTTAAAATCTATGAAAAAAATTATTTTAAATTAGCCGATAACCCTAACCTAACATAACCTATTTAACCAATTTTTTATATATATTTTTTATCACTTTAAATGACTTATCTGAGATGGTTCTGAGTTGGTTTCATTCCGAGTTGGCCGGTCACCGTTTTTTAAATACAATGTCCTCCACGTTCAGAGTCGTGTCTTCTCCAAGCATAAACTTCCTAATTAAGGCGACGCTTCCAGGCTCACAAGAAGAAGATGGAGATATAGGTATGTAATTACGAATGTTGGACAGAGCGCGCTAATATTTGCAATGATAAAATTGAAGCGAGAATTATGAAAATGCTTAATAAAACATGACTCGTTTAAAATAGAGCAAAAATCTCGCGGAACGTATCTTAAGTAGCATTTAAAGAAACATTGTGAATTTTTTCACAAATATAACTTATAAAATAATAGAAATAGACTTGTTTTAAATAATTTTCGGAGCATACTTTGCGATTTTCTTCTATCGAGGGAATTTCATATAATTTGCGTTTCGGCGGGGAACGTATCTAGATATAATCTTCAAAAATAACATATATTTTTTTAAGAGCTTAAAAACTTCAAATGTTTAAGGGAGATATGTGGGAAATCGGTCGAAATTCGGATAGCGGCTGCTTAAAGTGTGTTTATCAGAATTGACCTGCCAGGTAAGTATGTTTTCGGGATCTATTTAAATCTTCGACCAAGTATATCTAGACGTGCCCTGTGAATTTAAAAATGACGCCAGAAACCAAATAAAATTGGCTCAAGGCCCATTTATGAAAAAGTGCGAGCATTGTTTCGTACTATTTAGATCGCATAGTGCTTTGTGTTTTACCTTTTATCGGTCCACACTGAAACTAATTGCTGTCCCAGCCGTCCTGACTGAGTTAATTTTTTCAAACACAAAAATATCCTAACTTCCGAATATTGTACAAGGTACAGTCCGCGGACTTTATATTTGATAATGTAGCCAGCTATCTGAATACACAAAAAAATTATGCCTTACAGATAGCTTTAAGGCAGCGTTTTAATAAATGTAATAATATTGACGTATTATTTTTTTGGCAAGCAAAGTTTCTGACGTCACTTAATCACCCAAATGCTTGTGACGTCACCACACACCGATACTAACACATAGACGAAGGGCTGGCGGCACGATATGGCAGTGGTTTTCAAACTTTTTAATAACGCGACCCGGTTGTATAAAACGGAAACCTTTAAAATACATTTAACGCAGACCTTAACAAAAAACCGCTGCACTATTCTTCAATTAAGGTCGAAAGTTAACCTATCTTAAGCCATAGCATTCCGAATTTCTACCGTTTTACAACATATTTCTCTAGAACACTTTAAGTTTCTAAAAAATATATGTTATTTTTTACGATAATATCTATACATTTGCCAAGCCGAAACGGTAATTTAATGAAATTCTTCCGATAGAAGAAAATCGTTTAATCGTATATTTCGAAAATTATTATAAGCACTTTATTTTTGTTACATTACAAGTTATATTTATTAAAAAACTCATAATTATTTTTTTTCTTTAAAGCTACGACATTTCCCGCGGGATTTTGGTTCTATTTTAAAATAGTTTAAACGAGTCATGTTTTATTAAACATTTTCACAATTTTCGCTTAAATATTATCGTTTTCGCGCTCCCTCTAACATTGGTATTTACATATCTCACCTTCCACTTCTTTTTGAGCGCTTACTAACGGGCTTTAATTAACTACAAATTTCTGTCATTTTTTAATTATTACCTATATACAAAAAAAAAACTTAATGTTTGAGCAGCCGATTCAAAACTTTTAAGAAAGATTATAGTTTTCGGCTAAGAAATTTTGCAAAACAGAATATTTTTTGTAGTCAAAAGTCCGGGAAGCAGTAAATGGGCTTGCGGGCTGCTGGTTGCTCATCACTGTGTTAATGATAAGCAACCAACCTGGGCAGCCCACGGTGCGTGGGCGGTAAAAGGGTGAATTTTTCGTAATTATTTTCAAGCAAACGATGAATCGATTTTTTTTTATTTTAAAACTCATGATCAATATATACATATACGGGACTGTGTACAAGTTTTTGTACACGAATCTAAAGTATGGTTTGCAGTGTACACCGCTTTCGACAGGACACTCCGACGAAATTGCTGCTTGGTGGTTGACAACGAGCCATACGTTCATCAGAAAAATAAAATTTAAAAATTTGCAGACGCATCCGCCGCCAAGACCCGGACAAACCTCAATCCATGAACCCGGGCACCCCTGCCTAGTCACCAAACGTAGCGAACCACTTGGAGTGACCTATGGCAGAGGCGTTGGTTATCCAATAAATGGTTCCCGAGGCGGCGGTACCCATACTCGCCTCCGAAATTGAATCGCTTGTCATAATAAAGTAAAAAAATATTTTTGTCTAATTAAATTTATGAATGTCTCGCGATCCCCACTTTGAAAACCATTTTTATACAACACAGCTTGTCTAAATGTCCACGCATGCAACACGTGATCACCTATCGATGTATTAGTTTGAAAATTACACCATGGGATTAAGTCGGTGCTCAGTTTTATATTGCCGAGAATTCGCATGCAAGACGGCAGAATTCGAAGGAGAGTTGTATTGCGAAATTACTGATACTTGGGGTTATGTTTTTTCAGATTTTTACTATGAGAGGGCTTGTCTAGGGTATACTAGGTCAATGATTTAAATGGTAAATATTAAAATTAGATAAGTCCTCCGCCGCGTCTGTCTTGTCTGTTCGCAATACTTAAACTCAAAAACTGCTGAACGGATTTTCATGCGGTTTTCACCAATAGATAGAGTGATTCATGAGGAAGGTTTAGGTATATAATTTGTCAAGGTTTTGTGTAAATTGGTTGAAATATATAAATAAAGGAGAATGCCTGTGTGTGGTGGACGAGCGGGCTGGTAAGCGGACGGTGTGAATTTGATTTGTACGCAAATTAACCGATAGCGGTGTGAGTTAAAAGATTGGGTAACCATCCAGTAGATAGTGTTGTATTTCGTTAGCCACAGTAACGCGGGCCGATCAGCTAGTTCATAATAAATTGTACAGTGCCTTTGAGGTGATTTCTCACAAAAAACGGCGCTCTACAAATCATTTAATTATTATTTCTTTATTTGTCTCCGTCTCGTGACGTCACACGACGTGATTCTGAATAATTCATAATATTATTCGAATGTCAGTGCTGCGGCACCTCCGGGTAAGCACCGTGATGTCACACACTTTTCGGTCGGCCGCAAATATTAACATTTTGACGACTTATAATCATTGCTACTATTTTTTTTTTTTTTAAGTTTTCTTTATTCATTGAAATTGTTTGTTACATTAATTTTAGAATTTTTCGACCACCATGCTAGGCACATGCCCGTGTTGTGGTGGTCGAATTATGTGGTGGTCGTATTATGAAACATTTTGTGTGCTCAATACGTGGCCGTTTATAAAATTCAAATGTGCGTAAATGGACCAATTCACACAGTTCAAGTGTAAAACAAGCTACAAGAAAGCAATGCGTCTGTGTTCGTGTCAACTCTGGATGTATATCTATAACTACAATACAAAATGCTTGGATTTATCTGTGCAATATATTTTATCAATTTTGATAACTTCTTTAGAAATTTCAGAGGCAACAAAAATCACAAGCAAGTCGCTCCCGCTGTCTGTACGCTTAGTCTTTTAAACTACGCAACGAATTTTCATGCGGTTTTCACCGATAGATAGTGATTCAAAAGGAAGGTTTATATGTATAATACATGCATATTATAGTAGAGAAAAGCCGAGAAATTCAAAGAATCAATCAACTCAGGCAGCAGGCTAGCAAGCGGGCGGTGTGGATTTGATATGTACACAAATTAACAGATGGGGTTGGTTAAAAAGGTTGGGTAATGGCGTTGTGTTTCGTTAGCCGGGTTGTCGGGTCTGCTAGTAATGTGAATGAATTAATAGACTAAATGTAGTAAATTCACAAACTATAGGAAAGTGTTGATTTTTGTGTTGTGATACGAGTGATCTTATCAAAAATGTGTAATTTTAAAACACATCTAAGTAGGTAGGTAGGTACCTACATATTTGAAATTCACTTTTGTTTTCTATGAAGTGGGAATAAATCCATTTCCCGACATCCGATCGAGCTAAAACACGGCAGACAGAAAGGTACATCGTCGAGGACAATGCATTCTATGAACTTTTGGTGGCAATCACGTTACACACACGCGAACATATCGTAGTTTTATGAAATTAAATTAAATGTCGGCCTTGCCAACTCCAGTTCGTAACGCGGTTGATTTCGATCTTTGGGTAGGTAGGAAGGTTCAAATCAACTTCTTTTTTAAATTATAAAAGATATTTGAAAATAGATGTAAGTAGGTGGGTGTGTAGGTATTATAGTTAAAAAAAACTTTGTTTTTTACGGGTTGTTTTTTTTATAGGTTTACGTTTATAATTTAGGGGCATAGGTACATTACTTACGGGAGCTCAAAATGGGGGGAGGGGTCCAGTAAAATCTCATCAAATATCATTTAAACTGAGGGGGGTCAATAAAAATCTCACGTCAACTTTCAAAGAATATATATTATTATAGAGATAATAAAAAACATTAAATTGATTCAAAATTAAGAAAGATAGTGTGCTGTTGGTTGTTTTAACTTATAATTTTATTAAATTAAATAAATTTGCTAATAAATGTAGTCCTTTAACAACTGAGGGGTAGGGGGGGGGTCCCACCAAATTTGGTTCCATGCCAACTGAGAATAAAGTCAACTCAACACCTCCTTGAAGTCATTAAAAGCTATGAAAAAATAATGTTGAATTAGCCGATAACCCTAACCTAACGTAACCTATTTAACTAAATTAATATAATTTTTTTATCACTCTAAATGAGATGGTTCTTAGTTGGTTATTCCAAGTTGTCCGGTCACCCCAAATTTCACTTAGGACGGGTTGTTTCAAAAAATTTGATGGATTCATCAAATATTTGAAGTTAATTTTCACGTTCTGCGTAAGTTTTATTCAAGTTCTGTGATGATTTCAGTTTTGTGAATCAACTGGTCTATAATGATGTAATAATAGAACTTGAATAGAACTTACGCAGAACGTGAAAATTAACTTCAAATATTTGATGAATCCATCAAATTTTTTGAAACAACCCGTCCTTAATCTCACCAAGGGGGGAGGAGTCTAAATTGAAAAAAAAAAACAGCTCACGTAATTAATGGATGCCTTCATTGTTGATTTTGACGACATAAAACCGTAAATTAAAAAAAAAAACCTTGGCCGGCGTGACGTCATCCACAATATTACACCATTTTGGCATCAAATCGCAAATAATTGCCTCTAAAATCAAGAAAAACTGAAGTCTTTAGTATATTTTATCATTTAAAACAAAATTTAATAAAATAGCACACATCAATCAGTACTATAAATATTAGTCATACCTTTCGATTAAAAAAAAAAATTCAGTTCGGTTGGATATTTCGGCCTCAAATCCAAAATTAAGTTTTTTTATGAAAAATGCCGCGCAGCTGTTCTCCTAAGTTCTTCCATCATTATCATTATCCAAGCAACATTTTCCGCTCATAATAATGGAAGTAGGAAGAATTCAAATGTTAATAATAATAATAATAATTGGATAATTTGTAGAGCGCCGTTTTTGTGAAAAATCACCTCAAGGGCGCTGTACAGCTTATTATTAATTCCTAGGTTCTATCTAATTTAACTATTTACAAACAGATACAGAAACATACTTACCTGGCAGGTCACTTCCGAGAAATTAGAAAGTTAATAGATACGTTAAGATAGTTGCAGAAGATACGGTCTTGCACGCGGAGGGCATTATATTTAAAACACTGGACTTTGCATGAATTTACATTAAAAGATTAGTGGCAAAAGTATAGTTGTATTTATTTTGAGAGACTGGAGAATTTAGGAGTCTTTAGGGAATCTTCATGAAATGACCCTTACATAAAGCTTATAACTGATTTTTTTATTTTTTATTTTTTTATTTTTTTTTTTTTTTTATTTATTTATTTATTTTTTTTTTTTTTAACAAATGAGTTATTTTTACAATGTCGCGGGCATTGAAGGTTAAGGTGAAAGGTTTTTGTATTTAAGGGTACGACTGTTTGAAAAGGTGGGTTTTAAGTTTAGTTCTAAATTCCGCTGAATTTGTGATCATCCTTAAGTCGTGTGGCAGTCCATTCCAGGCTTTGGGTCCTGACACTCCGAAAGCGCGCTCACCGAACTTAGTATCTGGTGCACGCTTTGGTTCCTTTAACCTTCCGAAAGCTGATGACGCTGCTGATCTCAGGGTTAACTGTCGAGAATTGGAATTTTCTGGAATACACAATTCCGATAAGTAAGTCGGGGCCATTCCGTTGAGGGACTTAAATACCATCCAACAGAGCTTAAACTGGATTCTTTCAGGACATTTGAGCCAATGAAGATTTTTGAGATGCTCTGAAATGTGGGAATATTTAGATACGCCGGTGATAAGTCTTGCCGCAGCGTTGAAAACGGATTGTAGTTTATTGATTTGATATTTCGGAAGACTGGCATATATTCCGTTGCAATAATCTAGACGTGAAATGACATGTTGTTGAAATGTTGTTAGGTCATTCGTAATCCGCGAAATGTTTTTCAAAATAAAATAAAAGTATTGGGTTCTATTGATTTAGGTACCTACCTACCTAATCAATAGAAGGAACAAAGCAAGTTGTTCTCTGTTCGGGTGACGTCACAACGGTCATAAAACTAATAATTGGCCCATTTGGGATGACGTCACAAGTCACTAGTGTTGTGCTAAGGTCGATTCACTAAATAAATTCATGCCAATGTCTCGAAACTAAATAAGATTTGACTTTTCAATAATAAGCATATTTTTAAACGTTTGATATACCTACCTAACAGCTATCTGGATGATATGGATTTAGAAAATATAATTATGTGCATTTTACGACGACATCTGTAAATAGACACTTCTAATCTAAAAACCGCAAAAACTATGTACCTAGGTAGGAACCTATAACGAAAGAGAACTATTAAAAAGCTCTTTTTAATATTATATTGACTTAATGGCCTCTTTATGTAGAGAGGTAAGAGAGAAAAATGAATACACCAACCAGTTCCTACCTCGAAGCTATGTTGGTAGTGTGGCAGGCACTAAAAGTAAATTTAATGTAAAAATAACACTTTTGCGTTTAACGATTCGTCCGCTAGATGTCGGTGGGCGCACGAATCGTCGTGTAGTAGGCGAGCAAACGAGCAACGTCGAACATCGTAAAAAAACCCGGGAGTATTGACACGGTACGTGACGTCATAGACGATTCACCAACACCGCTGCAAGCACCGCCCTACTGACGGCACCAACACACCCAGACACGAATACAACCAGACGCCGCGCGCCGTGGAATTTCTGTAGCGATCACGCATACCAATGTAATAATATTCTCTCTCTCTTTGATCACGCACTACGTCTGGCACGCACACGCACCCAGACACAGATGGTGACGCATGCGTACAACGCTGAACGCATAAATAAACATGTATGCGTAATTATTGATTATTTATACGTTCACTTGTATTCACGCACACATGCAAACGGCATTCCGACGAATAGTAGGGTTGTGCCTTAAATAACAATCGATATCGTTGCACTATTTTAAAATTGCGCAGTTAGCATGTAAAACCTTCAGATATTTTAAGGGTAAGGCCTTTTGTACAGAGATACTTACAAACTATGTGACTGTGATGAAACAGTCGTCTACTGATATGCTACTCTTTAAAGCTAGTTTCGTACTCGGCGCTAACCGAATTGTAATGAATTTGTTATTTTTTTCACGTGCAGCCGTGGAATTAGTACGTGTTCATTGCAACAAGTTTAAAAAAAATGAACTAATAGAAAATTTTGGGTTCACCAATGCGACGAAATAAATGAATTGTAGGGCATTCATCGCCGCCAAGAAACTAGGTACATAAGAAAGATGTCATATTGACTTTTTCCCACCTCCAAATTTAACATTCAAACATGTTCGGACGACATTTCTGTCAAACGAATAGTATATGCGAATGCAACTCGCTTGGCGCGCTAACAGCACTGTCAGTAGCGTGCAACTGGCGTCAAACCTAAAAAAAACACTAGCAAATAGTATGGTGAATACGAATTGCCAAGGTTTCGTTTAGATTTGAACCATTATAACATTTTATAAACTGTAGGTACCTAGATATATTGTGGCATTCCGAGAAATTAACGTATAAATTTAAATTGAGGTTAATAGTAAAACATGATTGATTACAAGCTTAGTATAAGTTGTTATTAGTGTTATTACATAATATTGTCTATTGGCAACTAACCTAATTCCAAAAATACACGTGCACAGATTTAGGTCGCTTATTACCTACGACAACATTCGTGTTTTTCACTTTCATTTTCAACGAAGACTTTTATATCTGCAGCAAAACTAAAAAAAAGTTTATCGAATCTTAAAATAGCTAGCATTTAGTTTTCAATCCTTGCTTCCACATAAAGGGGTCCCACGACAATATAAGGCGGAAGTAGCTGGAATGAGCCGGGGACGTCCCAGGAAGACACGCAACAATCAAATGAATAAAACAGCTGATTCGTTGCAACCACATTAAAGACTTAGGTATGTAACCGAAAGAGAAGTTACAACGAACTCTTAGTGGCAAAACCATAATAAGATTATTCATTTTAATCAATCATTGAATGAAAATATGATTGCGATCTCCGGACATTGTGTTCCAACCAAATGCGCTTGAATATAAACAAATAATAAAACATTACTTTTGGTATATTACTTATTTATATAAACTTGCCTGATAACTGTGATCTCATGGGTAAAAAAGTGTATCATTTGAAATCAGTCTTATGATTGATGAGATGTGTTGACAGCGTGCACTCGAGTATAAATCATTAAAAAAGGGGGCCAGTAATCACACAACGCGTCATGACGGACGGCTGTGAGACAGACATTGCAGGGCATTGTAGGCCATCCGGTACCCACGTGATCTGCCAAGGCCTGTGACGTCACGGCAGCCTTTCGCTAGTGTTGGGCGCCGTAAAGCGGACACCAACACAGCCGAAGAAAGCGATGCATGTCCCACGTAGCCACCACTACTGGCCTGTAACCGCGTAGCGTGTCGCGGCTGTCGTGCCCGACGTTGCATCGCAACTCTGCCGTGACGGCGAAAACCGGTTATGTTTTTTGAGCAGCATAAAAAACGATAAGTCTACGATCCGTGAAGAGTATGAATGATTCGGTAACCCCATTATATAATATGTATATTTGGGCTATTTTAATAAAAGGACACCACTTAGGCACAATTCATTCAATAGGATGATAAATATTGCTATAAGTAATGCTATTACTTACAGCTTTCTGCATTTAAACAAGATATAATACAAATATTCCCACATTACATAGTTATTCAACATTGCGCGCAAGTAAATAAAATAAAAAAATACATTTTTTGTTGTAAGAAAAGTCATGATTAGATCATTGATTTGGCAAGTTTGATACATAGGACAAATATATAAAAATACACCTGGAAAATGCAATTAATATTATTATTTATGCCCGCAGACGATAAATATCAAGGTATATATAATATAATACATATATTGGCAAACTAATGCGGTAAACAATTGGAAGTCATCACTCATCAACCAACGATAACACTTGTAGGTACATAATGTAAAAATAATAACAATGTAATATAATGTATATCGACCAACTAATGTATAATATTTTGATCATTTCTAATATTAAGCATGAAGAGACGTCGCAGTGAGACGACTTCGAGACGTCTTGGAGGTTACTCTCCCATACAGATTTAATAAATGTACTTCCTACCACAATGCTGTATTAAATCTGTAAAGCGTGGTAGTGCGGTTGGTACAGTTTCTAAACTAATTAACTGCAATTAGAGACAGAAAATACATACACTTCGTGTTGTGCTACTACTCAAATTCTAATTGAATAAGAAAGATAAGTGAAATTTATTACCTATGTATCACCGAATATGTTTCTTTCCTCATTATTTGTGTGGATTTTACGCTTGCGATGAATTAATTTAAAAGTAAACTTTTCTACATAAATGCATTATTATTTATATAAATATGTAGCTAATAAAGACTTAATTTAGTAACTTTCCGCTTTTTCTGGCGACTAAAACGGAACTCTCATCAGCAGGAACATACCTGCCAAACACCACAGGAAATTTATTCGAGCGTTAGACCCTAAATATCTCTCTGAAAAAAAAAACTTCAAAACCACAAAGCATTCGACCCATTTAAATATGGAGAAAAAATCAACTGATAAATAAATTGTTCTTCCGGAAGATTTTTTGGTTTTATAGCGCCTAATGGCACTTTATAACTTAAATGTCTATGTACAGTTATACGAAAATACAAATTATTACGGTTTTATTCCGCAAGATGAGAAAATACTTAAATGTATTTATTACACATGCATAATTCAGACCTACCATAACGGACCTCGCATTATTATAATAGAGCGGTTCTGTATCGATCCGGCCCGCCTCTCCCATCCCTAGCACAGCCCGGTACCTACGGAGGTATGCGCGGCAACTCCGCCCACCCGTTTCGCGGTTACGGATTTTGCAACAGTGCAAAAATGTCGTCACGACCAAACGACCAACGCCGCGTTGCCAAACGTCGGGTGGGAGGCGCCGCCATTATTTCATTGTCATTATTATAATATTGTTTATTATTCATCTCGACGGTATGCACATAATATAAACAAAGGGCCAGTTCATTGTTACCGCGATAGCAAATAGGCTATTTTAGTCGATGACGTGTAGATTAGTCGCAGTAAGCCAAGACGATAAAAATGCCACGTGAAAATGACGAGTACGCTGTTCAGAAAATTAGAACACAAACATATTTTGTATGTACTGAAGCAAATTTATAGATTTTTCTCTATGACTCTTGGTGAATTTGCAAAGGTATAATTTACTATTGACTTAAGAAATTCACGCAGTTGCTTTGAGAAATTAGATAATAAATAGGAGAATAGCTGCAATAGGCTGATACTTCTGAAGGATCTGTCGGTTTTGATTTATTTTGTTCGTACTAACTTCCTACCTACGTATTCCTCATACCGGACGATGGTATTGTGTATTACGCGATGTATTTGTATGCGTTTTCGCGGATGGGACAGGACAACTTACTCCAATAAATTGGGGATTAGTGCCTAGGCAGTTCCGGGAAGTTGTAGCTCTTGTGATGTACTCGCGTTAAAATATGTCATTTCTTATGCACTGCAAACGGAGTCAGTGTTTGATGTAGATTGTGGCAGGCACGTTTGTCGATAAGGTGGTTACTATTGCGTCGTTCTGAGAAATCTTATCGGGTTTGTTCGCACGCGATTCGTGTAAATAAAACTGCAATCAGCCCTAAATCTAAAGGGATGAATTGGGTCGTTCGGTTTAAAAAACACGATTTGACCACCTGAATTAGATTCAATTTAATAAATTAGACAGACATCTAATGACAGATGAGTGGCGAATTGATCGTTTATTTTTAAAACACCACTGGTTCACCATAGTTTTGATGAAAACAACATGGCGGCCTTCAAATTTTAAGTTCCTAAACGTTAGAAGGTCCACTAATTTATTGTACAAAAGTAAAATTGTTAATGGTAGTGAAAACATACATATTTAGGAGGTTAAATCTGTAGATTACAAGGTAAAATGTTGCATTTGTGACTCCATTGGCTAAATAAATGTTTGAACAAGCCATGTTTTTCAAATAAATGATTCAATTATTGCTTCCACGAAGAAGTGAATTTATTAATTCACGCGTTATTAATACATTCTTATGTATTCGAATCAGTATAAATATTTACCTGGCGTATTTGAAGAGATGTGTAAATAATAGATTAAAATACTACTATCTACCTTCAAATTATTCCAAGCCGATAAAAAGGCTGAATCTTGTTGATAACATTTATTTTTGGAATACCTGGGAGTCAAACCCAATAAACCCATTGATAAAATTATTAAAAAAAAACATACGATGACGGATTTAGAAGTTTTAAGAGAAGATATTGGTATTCTGATAAAAAGAAACATCGTGCCCTCTAGTGCGATATTCACATAAAACGGACGAGATATTTTTGGCACGTTGTGTAGGAACCTAGGTAGAGAAATTTCAAGAGCTCAACGCACTGATATGACATCTTCTTTGATCTGTGCCTTATCATCAGAATTAAAAGTTTGGTAGGTAGATACAACTAAATTTACTTTTTAAAATAGTTAGGTACCGGTTAACTTTGAAAATGTTTGCCTAAAACTCGAAGATAGTATTCTACAATAACTCACTTATATTATAGATTATGAATTATAATAGAGACGTTATTATACCCGGAAGAGCGGCCTAAAATAAAAACCCAACGGATTACTAAATCCAACGGGTTCTTGAAATACCGTTGTTATCTTGCACAGACAGCCTTTCGGAGAAAGTTAAAAGGAAGAAAGAGTGCACTTTTTATTGTTATTACTACCAATAAAATGAAGTAAATAGGTACCCCAGTAAAAGTGATTACACGAACCGTTAGAACATAAATATTACCACTGTATGCATATTTGGGTTTTCACAGTTTGTTTAGGATAAAAATATTTTAAACTTGGAATGCTATTATTTTTACTAAGGTTGGTTCTTTGCAGTTCGCTTGGATTATAAAACTTGGAATGTTAATTTTTTTTAACTGTTCTAGGCTATTAAAATTGCTTGGAATTATAATTGAAATAGAAATACGCATAATAAAGGCTTATAAATAATGTACCTATATTTAGAAATCGATTAGCTACTAGCGAACGAAGTAAAATGGAATAGTTTCGTAAAAAAGTATAAAATTCATGAATACATATTTTTTCATTTAAATTAGTAGGTAGGTAGCTAGGTACTTATTTTAAGAAATAAAAAATACCACAGTATTTGAATGTACCGTTTTACTCAAAAAAGCACACGCTTATTTTAACAAACAATTAAAAAATTATTAATATTTTAATAATTTGTATACCTATTATTTTCATTGATTGCTGTATAATGTTTAATTATTATTTTTTTTTCACTATTCTCCGACAAAGTTGTGCTTGAATACGAATTGAAAGATGTACTTTAATAGTAACCGAGTTTCACAAAATATCACTTAAATATAATTAAATTAATATATTTCTAGGTACACGCACGCCAACTTTTGGCAAACTGACAAAATAACACAGGAAAAACGAATTATTCTGATTGCGATATGTCCACGAAAAATTTCATCAAAATCTCAATAAATCGTTCTAATATTATTTGAAAATTGAACATTCTTTGGAGAAGAAGTAAAACCATAGATATAATCATTGCTAGAAGTTAATGAGAATCGACACTTAGTGCATCCCTCACGCTGGTGGTTAACCCCAGACTAATATCGATTCAATATTTCGCAATAGGATGGTGCAATGGGACCTTCGAACCTTACTCGGTCAAAGAGTAATCTAATTTATTCAAAGCCTTCTTCGAATGCAGTCGATTTTGAATTATTATACTGTGCAATTTTTTCTCTCGAGTTTACAGTTAAGTACCTAGGTACACCACTTGTAGGAAAATCTTTGATAATGGGTAGAATTTTAAAGAATATTATGTTTAATGTAGGCACAAATTAATTGAGAAATAACAGAGCCTGGCTTTAGACTCAAATGAAATTGTTCGATTTACCCAGTGCCAAAGTGTAATGGGTGGTTTTTGGTATGTGAAGTTTTTAATTTTTTATTTATTTTCTTTATTCGGTGAACTCACCGTTAGGTTTGAATCCGGTAGCGGTGTCGAAGGAGGGAGCCCGGATGGGGTGCTTCTCCTGCTTGAAGGCCCGCTCTTGGGCGAAGGGGGCCGCCAGCGACACGGCGGGAAGAGACTCCCCGCGCGTAAGCGGCGGCCGGGGGTGCTCCTCGGCCAGGCGCTTGGCCCCCTCGTGGTGTTCGTCCTCCTCGGGGGCACCGCGCTTCAGGCCCAGCGGCACGGGCGGCCGGTGGTGCAGCGCGAGGGCTCGCGCACCCCCGTACTCGGCCAGCAGGCCTGAGCGCGCATGGTGCAGCGGCAGCCCCAGCTGGTGGTGGGCACCTGGCGGGGCACCGTTCTGATGCCCCTCTAGCCTGTGTCCCTTGGCGGCGTGCCCGGGTCGGCCCTCCTGGAAGCCGTGCGCGCGCTTCATTTGGCGGGCCCCGTCCAGCACGAGCTCGATGCGGTCCGCCCCCTCGTAGTTGACGCAGCCCCTGCACACGGGCTCCGTGAAGTCGTGGAGCATGGCCCACGGCATGCGAGGCAGGTCGCACAGGTAGCAGTGCTGCCGCTTGGCCTGTTGCATTACCGACATGGCGGATATCGTCTTTTATCACTCAGTTAAACTTCCTTTAGTAAACACTCACTGGGCTACATATTACTACACCCGGACAGAACTCGTCACACCGGATCTCGGCAACGCGCGGATATTCAGAGAGCGCACTCGCTTGACGAAGTTTCCCGACTGACTGAGTGGCGGCTGCGGGGAGTCACCGAGCCGAGCAGTGGGGGCACCCCGCTCTTCCCTCGCCCCTCGCCCCGGAGGCAGTGGCACTCGGGCGGCCATCATTGATCGCGTGACGTCACCGCTCGAGGAGCGCATGTACCGTGTCCCAACGAAGTGACTTTGTCCAGACGTCACTAAAAAATCTCACTTTTACTAATTTTTTTACTTGCGATAGCAAGTTTCAAAGGAGATATATTTCAACCACCACGACGATATCTATCAAAACATTTTGAGATTATGAAGATTCTGGTTCAATTTCGAATTAATCAAAAGAAAAAAGTATTAGTGAACGCAGGCGCAAGGTGGTTAATTCGCTGAGGAGACGCAACGTCACAGCACGTCAGGCAGCGGCACGTATGCGCTGCGCGCGCCGCCCAGCCAGCAGTCGGCAGAGCAGACCGATCCATAGCTCCTCCCGCCTCCCGCCTGCCGGAATGGAACAATCCGCCTAAATTTTACCGTTAATGTTACTTGGCCCGAATACCCCCTTGTCTGTGTGCGTGATGCGCCGGTAGTGGTGGCCGTACTCTCGCACACACGCGTCGTTACACGTAGTATACTAGCATTACCACATTTGAGTTGTTTACAAAAACCGGAGACGGCCGCCTCAGCGAGTCGGCGAGTCCACTAAATGGGTAGGTCCGTACCGCACTCCGCACTTCTGCCTGTCAGCCGTCAGCGGCACCGGCAGCGGGTGGCGGGCGCCCGGTGCATGTAGCATGAGCAACGAACATGCCTTATCGCCTACTGCCGAGCACGTACCAAAATATAAACACGACTCGTGAAACAATAATTGCACATATTTATAAACCTTTCTAATCCGCGCAGCAAGGCGGATGTGGAACAGAACAGCTGCGATCGCTATTCTCGTGTGAATTAACAGCGTTTTGGACGTGTTCAGCCGCTTATATAATTATGAATACATTATGGAATGGATCGAGGAAAGTAGACTTCGGGCAGAAGCGAGGTGCTTAGGTCATCGATGTTGTTGAGCGTGCTCATATAATACCAAAGGGAAATGACTTTAGGCTATGTTGTCACCTACTATCATTACAGAGTTCTATATTGGTTTGTTCCGCTCATTGTTGGCAGATGTTGCTAGATCACCCGGATAGCTGACTGACCTAGGTCACTAAACAACAGAATAAACATGAATCTCTCTCTGTTCTATTTACGCATCAAACTAACACACACTAAAATGGTTTAGAAATAACAATAAGGTTCAAACAAGTTCATTTAAATTCGCAAAGGGGAATTTCAAGGTTTTATGCTAATATTCGAAGTTAAAAATACCTTATTTATTGAATGCACACATCTGCGTCATTGCACATGCCCCTTGTTCCATTTACATTCACTTGCTATTTTATATTGAATCTTGACATTTCTGTACACAAGCACTTAATCGCGTTTTACCGATATCGCGTAATAAATTTAAAATGAATGGGAAAAAGAATTCACCTAGGTACTTAGGTATTAGGTTCATACCTATCTAAATCTCAATAATTTTACATATATATGTTATAAGAATGCGTTCGTGTGTTTCTTGTTGGTAGTAGGTAGATCTATCACACACGGATGGCATGTATTATTGAAGCTAATTATTTTATTCCCAAATGGCCCTCGACAGAAAATTGGCTCCCTAGGTATCTCTGTAAAAAAATAATGAGTTTAAATAATTTAAAAAATGCACATAATATAAAAATAATGAAATTATTTATTAGGTGGTTAGGTACCTAAGTGAGGAATCAAATATTTTTTGACAATTAATTACCTACCTAGAACCTACGTTACATTTGTGCCGAATGAATTCGTGCGGACGGAAGGAATCACCTGCAAAGCGAACACTGTGCCCAATTGACATGAAATCATGAAGATAAACGTTCGGTCCGAGCGTTGTCGTTGTTTAGCCGCACGCCGTTCGTGAGAAAGCGAAACTGCCCTAAAAAGTTATCTCCATCCATCTCGAAGGACCAAAACGCAACTATTATTGTGTTCGCCTTGTTGGTGTGTTCATGACTCGTGTGTTCGCCGCTCTCCGGAATCGCTCGGGATCGCCTTGATCTCGAACTCGAGCGAGTTCGACGAACACCGGCGTGTTTAGTGACGCCGCGCGATGGCGATGGAATGGTCGCGCGATCAGACGGTTCGGTTGATTCGCTCGCTCAAACGCCAGGAAATACTATGGAACTCCAGATCCAAGTCCTACAGAGACAGGAAGAAGAAGGCCATAGCTTGGAGCACGGTGGAAACTGAGGTGGGGATGCCCGTCGATATCTGCAAGCGGAGGGTAGAGTCCTTGCTGGCTTCCTGTAGGAGAGAAAAGAATAAGATTATCAAGAGCAAGACTATGGATGAACCAGAGTTTGTTTATGAACCGAAATGGATTTATTGGAAGGAGTTCAAGTTTCTGCGAGGGGTACCGGATGACGAAGCGGATGCGCATGACGAAAATTTGGTAAGCAAATTGTTAATTTCTTCGTCAATCTTTGCAAATTCACTTTGTGGTGTCATTTTTAATTACGTATATGAAGACAAATGTAAAACACCAAAGGTTTCTTCTTATAGACAAAAATATTATAGGGAATGGTTATTAGTGGGAGAGATTTAGTTATTTTCTCTCTCATTTCTTTCCAGTGCTTTTTGTGAAAAAAAAACAACGGAACGCGTGGCGTTCCGGCATTGTGCAACAAAAAGTAACAATAAATAAATTTGCTCAATATTACAACAAAATATGTAGCTGTGCACAATATTTTAATTTATTTATTGAAGTGAAAACTCGATGAAATGAAAAAGCGACACAAAAAAGAGAAACACATTCATCTGTAGGATTTAGCCTGCGAGGGTATGAGATAAAATAATCGATCTCCTCTTGTGCGGTGCTTCGTAGCAAATCTTGTCTACTTTAGATTGCCGAAGAAATATAATAGATTCGGTAATGTTATTTAAAATTATTCATAACTTAATTGATAGTCCTGATCTTCAACGCCTATCATTCCATGTTCCAAATCGCAACAGTAGACAGTCGCTTACTTTTAATTCTCTTTGCAAGACCAACTCCAAACAGAATTCATTTATCTACAGATCCACACATTCTTCAAATTAAATTATTGCCACATTGACATTTTTTATTCGACTTTACGTGAGATAAAACGAAAACTCACTAAGCAACATGACTCAAACTAGAAAGTTCAATCCCTATATTGGTGTAACTCTAAGTGACCAGCTCAGGTACGGGGGCTCCATCGAGGCCAGAGTTAAATTAGCCTCTCAGAAACTGGGCATACTGTACAGGGCACGCAGATACTTTAATAGTACACAACTGCTAGCCCTGTACAAATCGCAAGTGCGCCCCACGGTTGAATTTGGCAGCCACCTCTGGTCTGGAGCCCCAAAATACCTGAAAAAAACCCTTGACTCTGTGCAGAAACGGGCGGTCCGTTTGATAGATTCTCCTAATTTAACTAACGGATTGCAATCTTTAGAGCACAGGCGCCAGGTGGGAATGCTGTCCTTGTTCTACCGGTATTACAATGGAAGATGCTCCGAGGAACTAGCGTCATTGATCCCCTCGGCACCGGTGCATAGTCGGGAAACACGCCAAACGCGCGCTCAACATTTGTACACGGTTGACATTAGTCACATGAGAACGGGTCGTTTCTACGACTCGTTCTTGAGTTCAACAGCTCGGCTGTGGAACGATTTGCCGGCCTCTGTGTTTCCTCCCTCCTACAATATGGGTCTCTTCAAGACCCATGTTCACTCCTTCCTCTCCTCAAAAACACCCTCCACACAGCATCCTCAAAGATGACATAGGCCCTGAGGGAAATTATTTTTTCCTCAGGGCCTCCTGTGTGGAGTTAATGTAAAAAAAAAAAAAAAAAACATTCCCGTCCTTTGCCTCTTAACCCTAATCCTTTGATCTCCCCCTCGTATATTGTAACTAAAAAATAAATTAATTGAGAAAACATCCTTACAATGTCACACTTTATTATCAGTGGAAAGTTGATAATTGGCGTAATTAACTATCTTATTATTCTATTATTGTGTAATCTCAGATTTGCTGTCAACTTTCCCTAAAAATAAATAAAATAAAATAAAAAAAGTATTCTGAAGGTTTCACTTCCACCGCGTGCGAAATGATTTTTGCGCCTTTATTGGTTTACGAGGTTTTTGTTTGTAAGCACCTTTTATTCTATACTTTTATAGAGTGTAAAATGTATAATATGGTATATGTGAAGAATGTCAGGAGAGATTAAAAAATACAAGTTTTTATTGCGATTTTTATCGTGCACGTGCATGCCTAATAATTGGCCGATATTTATTCAATATTGGTTTAAATATATAATATATAGATGTTTGATTCCTTAATTTAATTGATAAATAAAACACTTGTGTTGCTAAGTTGTGTAACGAAGAAACGACATTTATATTTATTATATCACTTTCGTTTTTTGGTTTCTTCTAACAAACTGACACTTTACAATAAAATCATAGAATAACAAAACAGGTGACAATTCTCAATCTAACCGACACCACAACAATACTTTTTCTATACATATATATAGCTAAATATGATTTTTTTTTTTTAAAATATTTACAATGTTTAATTGTGCCACTGAATGGTATAGATGGTACCGTTAACGCAAACATTAATATTGCAATTATAATTTATGATAGCGAGTTTATATGAAAGAAAATTTAATTGGCAAACTGCTATAAAGTATTATTGCTGCCTGGTCCATTGCTAGTAATAAAATACGTCATATATTATACAAGCGATTTTGCATCCATTTCTCTATAGATAACTCTCTCTCTCTCGATACAGACACGATACTCGTATATACAAATGTACTGTGATTTCGATTAGATGATCTGGAAATCTGAGTTTATTTTTCACAAAAACAGCGCTATGCAAACGATCCCTGTGTATAACTCGCGTCGATGCAACTCTTTATTAAATCGTGCCAAAATTTTTTTTTTCAGGATCTTTCACAGCCATTGATGCCCCAATGGTCCCCATCAGCCAGAAGACCTCCTCGAAAACGCCGCAAAGTCAAAGAGATATCGAAAATAGAGGAGAACCAGTGGATTCCTCAAAAACCTCAACGGGATGGAGACGAACACGACGCATTCGGAATCACAGTAGCTGCCAAACTTCGCAAGATGGAAGAGAACCAGAGACTTTTTGCCGAGAATATCATTAACCAGACATTGTACAGAGGCATGCTTTTCCAACTGACTCCCCAGACAGAAGCAGAGTTTCTGCATCATCATAGGATGGTGCCTCAGCATACTCAGCAGCAAGAATCGCAACATCAGCAGGCAGACCAGTGGCAAACGCACGCGTTCACAACCACGACTGCTTATAGCAACAAGCCTTCACTTCCAGTTGTGGTGCAGCTTCAGCCGAGACAAGAGTCGGCTGATGAGTTTAAACAAATTCTGCTGTGAAATTGTTATTAATGCCCAAAGGCAAAAACAAATCAATCTTAAAAATATTAAGTAAATGGAAGAAAGTAAATAAGGGGATGATAGGCAAGCAGACCAGTGGCAAAAGCAAGATGTAACATCAACACCAGCTTATAGCAACAAGCCTACGCTTCCAATTTCAATTGGTGCAGAGTCAACAAAGACAAGAGTCC
This sequence comes from Glyphotaelius pellucidus, assembly GCA_936435175.1. Classification (NCBI taxonomy): domain Eukaryota; kingdom Metazoa; phylum Arthropoda; class Insecta; order Trichoptera; family Limnephilidae; genus Glyphotaelius; species Glyphotaelius pellucidus. Next base: position 35,333,122 of record OW386548.1, read on the forward strand.
GCAGGAATTGAAAGTAAATGCTTCTAATTCTGAAAACATGAAGTAAATGAAGCAAACAAATCGAGAGAGTGCAGATAAACTTTTCTCGGTTCCAGAATTTGGTCGTAAACTATGAAACTACCGACCCAAATTGATTAGATAGTTTTCAAGAAAGTTTCTCTACTAGAACCCAGAGTTTTATCCACTCGCAGGTTCAAATGAATGACCAAAGTTCAGCCAATCCGAGGAACAGGAGTTGAGAATTACGAGGAGCAGACATGCATAGAGTTTTTCGTAATTTTTCATATTTCTGAGATTGGAGTGGATTGGATTCATTCGTTAATAATTCCGATTCTTGACTTCGATCGTGCCATATCTTTCTGCAGGACGCTCCGACTCCTATATGTAACCTTTGCACTCTGACCTAACCTGATTCTTTGTTGTGGTTGATTTTAACTGGTTACATTTTAACACCAATTAATTTAACGACTGGTGAAGCCATATTAAAATTAATTACCCACCTTTGTATTACGACCATTGTGGTGGAAAGAAACGCAAAATATTATTGTTGATAATAAAATATTATAATTATTATCGACATTAACGTTTGTAAGCGTGTGGCATAGAATTACGAATTATATGTTATGAAAAATGTTAAATTATTTTAGTACAATGTGGTAATAATGAAGCCAATGTTTCATTGACGACGAAATTATGTTAGATTTAAAAAAAATAAAGCACAAATATTTTGATTTAATTTAATTTAATTTAATTTTCAAAACAAACTGCATTATTTGTGAAATGCACCCGGTAAGTAAAATTTTTGTATTCAGCTGGGAAAGTTTGAGCAATGCATCCTGCTCTCACTCACTGACATGGTATAAGAGAAAAGAAGACAACGATATTATTCCAAGGAATCGATATTTCGACCGGCAGTCGCTCTGCAAACTTTAATGGAAAATTTTACTAAAAAAATCACCGAACTAAAAATGAATTGTAATCTCGTTCACACAACGATATATAAAAGCTCGGGTTTTCGGTAATAAAATTATAAGCAAGCTAAATATAAACAAGGGAATTTAGGAAAAAGGTCTATCCATCGATTGGCCGATTTTTTTATCTGTCCGATCCGTTGTTAAATTTATTTTTGTTTTATACAATATTTTTGAGGAATCTGTCAACGGTGGACAGATTTAACGCCACGACGTCATCGACTACACACACCTATCATTTTGTCAATCTGTAATTTTATAGTAATGGCTTTTGAACAAAGCTTATTTTTACCCTTTATTAAATACTAGCTTTTACCTGCGGCTTCGATCACATGGTATTGGGGGGAAATTACTGTAGCGCTTGCACTTATCAATTATCCACCCTCCCTCCACCCGCATTCCATACATTCATTCCCGGTACATTCAGTTTTCAAACAGCTCGCGTGCCACCTAAATTTCATAATGTCAGAGCTCACCAGTAGTAAGAAAAAGAATTTTCCAATTTGGTGCCGCCGTTCGAAAGTTATGCGCGTAAAAACATTTTGGAGATTCATTTTTATTTATATAGTTAGATAGATATAAACTACGATTTCCCGTAAATATATCGTTTGCACGGCAACGATTTGTTTTCTGAATTTAGCAATAACTCGCTTTTGTTAGCGACAGAAAATAATAAAATAATATATTAATATTTATAATTTCATAACGCCAGAACTTACCATTATATACAGCCTATATTACTAGCATATAATGTAACTTTCCATTGGTGAAAGAATTTTTAAAATCGGTTTAATGGTTTATGCGTGAAAGCGTAACAAACAAGCACACGCAGTTTCGCATTTATAATATTAGTATAGATATTATGCAAAAAAGTAAACCAGTATATTAAATTCAATTCATTATTATATTAAACCCAAAAAACGGAACGTTGCTCCGGTTCAAAACACCACCGTTTTATTAAAAAAATAATTGAGCTCTCAGCGTAATTTCAATCAATTTCAATTGATTCCATTTTTTAATTTTTTCATTTAACAGTAAAAAAGACAAGACGCCATTTTATTTTTCTAACTTTTTTCAATTACTTATTATACTCACTGTTTATTTAAATCAGTAAGAAAAAAGTGTATTGAAACTCGGACAAAACCGGTAAATTGTTGTACTAGTGATAAAAATATTACTTTACATTATTTGTTTTATAAAAAAATATACGGAAAAATGGTTATGTACTACATAAAAGTTGTAAAGTGAAAGACTGAAAATTTACTTCTATCCCAAATTCAGTAGACTGCACTGTGCAAAAACTTGCATGGAAATAAGTACCAACCTATCTACTAAATAAAATTTAAAAAATTCATTTAAATTGTAGACCAAAAAAATAGCACGGTGAATACTTGCATCAATTGAAATAAATATAACTTTTCATAAAAATGTTACTTTAAATATTGAATAACCTAATTTTGAACGCAAGTTTGAGCGTCTGTCCACAACGCACACACCCGCAACAGCTTATACTAGTAAAATCCGAGCGCAGAAATATTGGTGTCTCTGTCTAGCTCGCTCGCCGGCCATGCTTGAGAGGGAGACAAAGGCACGTCTCTGCGGCGATAGAAGCGTCGCGTTTGGACATGGATGGGTATTTGGTGCGCGGCAACTCAGTTTCTCGCAGTCCTCTAGCCGGGATCGTTCGCAGTTTGAATTTTGTTCCATTCTCAGAACAAAATATAAAATACCTTCCATAGCTTGCAAAATCGACATTAGTGATGGGCATATATTCAAGAATGCGAAAAATTGTTTATGAATCGCATTTATACGCTTGTTGAGTGGGCGCAGGTGTATTTGTTTAATGTTGAGTCAGCTCGTTTTCTCATTGTTTTTTTCGCAACAACCTGCCCCGCTTTATTCATGACATTGAAAACGTACAGACATTGCGGGAACCGGTTCCTAATCAATAATAATGGTAGTAATGTTGGTTCCTTTGTCCTTTTAGCCACGTGGAATCCATTATTGTCGCCATTTAATATAATAAATCTTGTTGACATCCTAAACATTTAAATACCAAACCAAACAATGGCGTGTTACGATTGGTAGATTGATTGGATCCTTTTCTCCTTTTGTAGGTTTAAACTATTCTACAAACTATAATTTGTTTTAACTTTTTGGCGGCAAACGTTTCCTTTTCAAACATGGATGACGATACGAACATGGACCTGACTTACACGGAGTCTATGCGTTTGATATGTGCTTTCAAAAAGCATGGCATCTTGTGGAATCCCCACGTGAGAGGATACCACAACAGAGAGACCAAGGAAGAAGCTTGGAAGATCATCGCTGCTGAGTCTTCCATCCATCCCGAGGTCTGCAAGAGGAAGATGAAGTCCCTGGTATCGTCCTGTAGGAGGGAGAAGATAAAAATTATCAAGAGTAGATCTTCTGGAAAGCCTGAAGATATCTATGATCCAAAATGGCGGTATTGGAACGCTTTCAAATTCTTGAGAGGACTTGAAGATGATGACGAAGACCCTCTAGGAACAGCTCCAGAGCAGGTAATCTTAACTATAAAGTAGAAAATCTCATTGTACACATTTGTACTTTCCAAATCTTCATATTCCTTTTTTCCTTCTCCACCGCAGTCCCCTGAACCCTTCAATCACCCCAGACCCAGTTTTGTGGTATTCACATAAAAAACCTCACTTTTTGTTTAGGAGTTCCTGTGCCGAGACAGGCCATTTTTTGTAGGTGTCCCATAACAGTTGTACCTCCAACAGTTGGCTCTCAGGCATGATTATGTACAATATGCAGTCGGTTTAGAAAAAATACAATATACCTACTTACACAATATAACTGTGTCCCGAAGGGGTGTGCAGAGAGGATGTTCCGCCGAATAACAAAAGTATAAATCATATTTTCATTCAATTGCAACATGGATAAAACTATGTACTGTATGACTGTATACATCAACGTATAAGTACAAAAAATCGACACTGTAAATAAATTCGTTTGATGTCCAATCCAACTTTATTATTATGTATATTATTGGAAGTCGATTTTAGGTTTGGCAATGGTAAATAATGCATAAAAAAATATAATTTTATAATAATTATTATGATTTCGGGGGCCAACTGCCGGGGAGCAATTGTCGGGGAGCAATTGTCGGGGAGCAATTGTCGGGGAGCAATTGTCGGGTCACCGTTTGTAGGAACCTGCGCAGTTGTTTTTTTTACTATTCGTAGGGTGATTGTAAATCGATTTTGGTAAATATACTAGGTACCTAGTCCCAGGCAGAGATCAGGCGTGACGTCATCGATCAAATTTTTGACTTTTTTATTATCAAATAATATGCGTGATAAAGAAGAGGACGAACGTCGAGGACGTTAGCACGAGCTCTCGTTGGGACTAGTTTACCTACTTGTGTTACCAGCAAAAACAAGAGTTGGGTTAGGTACCTACATGGGTTGTTATTCTTTTTAACCTACATAACTTTTACCACTCTGTCACATTTCCACCACCCTGGCACATATAGAGATGCCTATGATATTATGTCTTTATCACACCTTTCTTATTGAATTTAAAATTACTTGAATCTTTACACATCAATCTGTCTCTTGACGAATCACATTTAGAAGATGAAATACTTGTACTACTGTACCGCCCACTATAAAATATTGCTTTTGATTTCCAAAATACACTCATTAAAGAATGTATTTTATACTAATATTAAAATATATTTCAGAATTAAATACACGAAACAAGTGTTCACAATAATGTCCTCTGCGTGCAAACTCTATCTAAGTTTCTTAATAGACAATAAACAAGTGTTAATTTGAAGCGACCTCCCAGGTAAGTATGGTCCTGTATGCATTTTTAAAAATCATCGCGTTCATTGGTCGAGACATTGTACATATATTTGAGTATGAACCGGTGGATGCAATTTTTAGTAATAAGTTGTTTTTAATTGTTTGTCTAGTTTGTAGTTTTCTAGATTTAAGAAATATATTGTAAGTTTGTACAGCGCCCTTGAGGTGATTTTTCACAAAAACGGCGCTATATAAATCATCCAAATATTATTATTAAGGAGGCCTAAAATGCCTATTGGGGGTGACAAACACGAGCTGCGTGTATACCTATTTCGAACGAAAACCCACGTGTTAGAATTAAAGTACTACTAAATTAAAGTTGTAGGAGACAAGTATTTGAGATTTTTAAAAATATTTTATTAAACATCATTTAAAATAATAATCGCTGTTACTTGATAGGTTATACCTTTTGGAGTTTAAAAATCATTTTATATTTTATGTCGTCATATAATTTTTTTGTAACATTATAGAATATACGCAAGTCGAGGTGGCTGAGACAACTGTGAAATACACTTCTATCACGAGGATTTACAACTCTGTAACGTAATTTTTACTACAAGAATATAAACAAATAGTTTTTAAAACGCACACAGTCGTCACATCTTTAGTGCAATAGATTTTAAAGTAATTATAAAATAATAATATTGGTAATTCTGTTGAATTTTTCTCCACTAAATGGTGGAGACAACTTTATGTAGGTTAAAAAGAAGAACGACCCACCTACCTGTCTATTCCAATGAAAACATCTGTCAATTCGATCTCCAAGACTGTATTTTTTTATAGTTTCACCAGAATGCATATTTTTAGGTCATTATGTAATTGTATTGAAATTTTGGCTTGATAATTTTATTTGAGAACCTTTGCTTAGTGCCCGAACATCTCATAAATAATATAGATACTTAATTTTTCACAATGAAATAATGCTTATTATGTAGTTGGGTAGGTACCCAATTATTTTTTCCGAGCTACGGCCCGTGGACGCACGTACAATATTCCCGTGAACACCGAGCATTCAGTTTCCGAACGCTTCGGAATTGCTCGGGCAAGTTCGGCATTGTTCACGGGCAGTTCGGGTAGCGACGTCGTGCCGATAGTACCGGCCACAGACCGCAAACTGCACCGAGACGTTCGCTGTTCGTTTCGCTGCATTATCTACAATTCTATAACAAAAGCCGGAGAAATATCTGCGCGATCTTAGGAGTTACGCTAACAGATATCTATGACCAATACTTGGAGAAGGATGGACTTCACACACCAAGAGACGATTGTACTTCTAAATATTTACAAGAAATTCCCAATTCTTTGGGATCCAAAAGCCCGCGGGTACCACGATAGAAAGTTGAAAGCAAATGCCTGGAACGAGATATCTACAGAGGTGAAAGTTCATCCCGAAATCTGCAAGCGGAAGATAGACTCTTTGTTCGCCTCGTATCGGAGAGAAAAGAGGAAATTGGACAAGAGCAGGAAAAATGATGCCCCGGAAGACGTTATGACTCCGAAATGGAGGTTTTGGAACGCGTTCAGATTCGTCAGAGGACTGACTGATGATGACGAAGACCCTCTCGGAGACGGACCCGAGGTGGTGAGTAATTTTTTTTATTAATTACGGATTGTTTCTCAGAAATTCAAATGTAACATTGTAAGTCAACCATTCAGCGCCATTTTGTTTTTTTTTGACAGTCATTGAAAAGTATTGTTAAATGCCGATTCTAAGTCCGTTTCAGCTTTTGATCAAATCGTGATCAGCAGAAGAAGACAACCATCATGGTGTTAAGCTTGTCAGCTTATTATATTTTGAAAGATTGCTGAAAGGCATCTAGAATCGGCGTTTAACGGGGACCTTTTAAATGTAATATAAAACAAAACGGCTGCGACAACATTTAAATTTCTGTGAAACAACTGGCTCTAACAGTTTAATTTAACGATATGATAAATATAAATTTAATCTATCTGTCTTAATGCCGTTAGAGACGAGTGTATATGTCATATGAAAGGTGACCGGACAACTCAGAATTAAGTATGCAACTTCAACAACACCTCTGAAAAGTCATTAAAATTGATGATAAAAATTTGGGTAAAATTTGGATATTGGTGGCCACGGCTATTACGAATAATTTTTAGAAAAAAACTTTACATTTGCCTTAATCACTATAAAAGGAAACTTATTGCATCACGGCTGGCAGAAAATAATGCATTTTAATTTTCAATATCGTTAAATAAAATTTCACTTCGCCAATCGATCTACGACAGCCCGCCCGCTGCCGGTTGCCGCCCGCCATTTTGTCATTGTTGGTATCCCTGACCTCACAACTAAATACGATTGTAGGCAACTTCGCGTGATACATGATGGGCGCGTAATTATGAAAAATGTGTATAATAATAATTGTAATAAATATTGTGTAGCGGGCTTGTGTATGTTATCTTTACTTTAAAAAACAGCCTACGTTTTTGAATGGTTTGTTTGGCTACGCAGGGTTTGTGTAGCGGGCTTGTGTATGTTATCTTTACTTTAAAAAACAGCCTACGTTTTTGAATGGTTTGTTTGGCTACGCAGGGTTTGTGTAGCGGGCTTGTGTATGTTATCTTTACTTTAAAAAACAGCCTACGTTTTTAAATGGTTTATTTGGCTACGCAGGGTTTGTGTAGCGGGCTTGTGTATATTATCTTTATTTTAAAAAACATCCCAGGATTTGAATGGTTTGTCTCCATTCCAGTACCTACGCGCTTCCAGTACCTACGCGCCTTATTATTTATCCCGCGAAGTCGACTACAATCGTTTGTGTGAAGTCAAGGATACCAACAACACAACAGTTGACAGAATGGCGAGCGGCAGCGGGCGGGCTGTCGTAGATCGATTCGCGAAGTGAAATTTTATTTAACGATATTGAAAATTAAAATGCATTATTTTCCGCCAGCCGTGATGCAATAAGTTTCCTTTTATAGTGATTAAGGCAGATCTAAAGTTTTTTTCTAAAAATTATTCGTAATAGCCGTGGCCACCAATATCCAAAAATTACCAAAATTTAATTAAATAGGTTACGTTAGGTTAGGGGCTATTTTTTTTCATAACTTTTAATGAATTTTCAAAGGGTTGTTAAAATTGTGTGATTCTGAGTTGACATGGAACCAATATGAAAATATGTGTGGGCGTGGCTAATCTCACGATATCGCTCGCCATAAAATCTCATAGTCGTTATAGACGAGTAATATAATATAATACATATGCACGGTGTTCGGAAACTCGTAGTATAAGCAGGATGTTGGTGAATCTACATATCTTAAAACTTTTTTTGATTTGAACTTTAGTTACCTATCGAAAATCGGTTTCGAATTAGATCGAATTTTGGTCTCGATTCCGTTAAAATCGAGACCGAAATTGGAATGTTGTAATGTCTTTTAAATTGAGTAGAAGCGTAGAAGACTCGGCCCCAAGTGTTTAAAAAAAAATGTTTTTTTTTAAAGATATATCGAAATGCTCAGATCGATAAAATAATAGGTTTCTCTTTCCTCTATGTGATGTAGATTTACTAGTTTGCCGCCTGTACAATGATTTTCCGGACACCGCTAATAATATGTGTGGGCGTGGTCTAGATTATATTCCTTGATCTGCCACTCGAGCGATATTTTTCTTTTTTGTTCATAATCTAGAATCTTAAATTTAGCCACTGAAAATAATATTTACAACTTTCTATGAAAATATTGAAATAGAATAAGACACCGAAAAAGTATTTATTTATTTAATATCAAAGTTGTAAATATATCAAAAACAAAATTGCGTGTCGCAGCTGAATACAAGCGTAAGAAAATAGTAAAAATAATTTTAAAAAGTAACTATTAAATGTGGCGTTAGATTTAAATGAAGCCATCAGCTCTTGAAGGATATTAAAGTATGAGATACGTTTATATACAAAACATATAAGTAGACTTACGTCAAATTAATATTTATCGTATAGCCTTCTTGTACCTTCCGTGCAGTTAAATAGATGTGCCACATCTGCTTATCTATCACTAACCTCATTTAATCTAGGTACAAGCGAGTGTTTGTAATGCGCAGTCCTGGTATTGTTGCATTTTAACTGGATTTTTTAACGTGTGGCTCTCGTGGCTACATGAAATTCAATGGGGTTAATTAAATCACTGTTGTCTATACTACCATTTACAATTTGGAACAAAAATATTAAGTCGGATATAATTCTTCGATCTCAGAGTTTTAGTAAATTTAATTCTTTATCAATTGTAGTTTGTGCTTTCAATGGTAATATCGAGTTCAAAATTAATGTGTCTTAGAAATTTGTGTTGAAATTTTTCGGTTGAATCTGAATGTGTTTTAAAATGAGGAGACCACATCGCGGAGTTATATTCGGCTTGACTACAAACTAAGGATGGATAACGGTCGCAACTGGAAATCGAACCCAGATTTTCTGTCCAATTCACTTTACTGATCATTTTTATCGTTCTCTATTTTAATTTGAGAATAACTGACATTTTGGCATCGATTATTTTGTCCACGTGTTAATTTTATGCTTTCATTTTTATGAGTCTCAGTTGCAACGGTTTTCTTTTTATTTCCTTTTTATATCTATTCTATTTTCATGTTTCATTGAGATTTGTTTTCAATACATTAATACTAATAATTTTCAAACTATACATTTTTTAAAGTCTCTTTTTTTTTGCAGGAAACCAGTTCTTGTCGAGACGTCACCTCTTGGTCCACATCAAAAATGCTTGCCCACAAACACAGAAAAGTCGAAATGTCTCCACTGCCTTCAAAACCTTCAAGTAGTTTGACGACAGGTAAAGAATCACCAGAAGTTCAAAACGCGAAAGAAAAGGACGACGAATATACGGCAATAGGAATAACGGTAGAAGCTAAATTACGGAAGATGTCATACGACCAGAAGCTATTTGCTGAGAATATAATCAACCAGGCACTTTACAAAGGACTTCTATTTCAACTGACGGAATTGTCTGAGATTCGGACTACGGACTTTCCTCCAGGATATTATCTTCCCAAGACGAAGCCAGGTCGTAACCAGGAGATTTCACAGAAGCAAAAACCGCATAGTTCCAAAATTGATAGAGAAAGTGTATGTTCACCTCCAAGAACTTCTGTCAAAAGAAGAATCTCTTCAGAGGCATCTGGTAACTCATCATCAGAAGGTTAACTACTTCCTAAACAAAGTTTAAATAAAACGAATCTACCAGTTTTTAATACAATACAACTATTTTTTATTATGTAGTGAAATAGCATCCTCCTATGCATCGAATGGCACGACCTGGTTACGCCATATCCTGGCTGGTAGCTAATTTTAAAGAAATGCTCGTGTATGTGCGCGAGTGCCACCAAAAGTTGACACAATGAATTGTCATCGATAATGAGTCTATCTGCCGAATTTCAGCTCGATCGGATTTCGGGAAGTGCTTTCTAAGATTTCTAAGATTTGCATTCATTCAAGAAAAAGTAGAAATTCAAATAGATGTTATTTAAAAATTACTAAATTTATTTATGAAAGATAGCCGAAAGAATGGTCTTTGACAATTTTCGACCAAAAAAAGGGCATTTTACAATGAGTACCTACGGGACATTTTACAAGCCTTTTTCAATCTTTTACCCTTGCCTTCTTCTTCTGATGCTCTTACCGACCTGATATTGGCAATTATCCTGCAAACTGAAGCCCGGAACTTCTGCGGAACTACACTCATAGCTAGGAGGTGCTGCGTCTATCCCAGAATTTTTATATTAAACAATCTTGGTGTTAAACTATGTTTTTTTATGATTATGGTATGTACACCTAAGATAAAGTACGCTAATGCAAATGAAAGAATCCCTTACAATTGATTCTATTGTTCTATAACAATATGTTTGAACTCTGAGCCATTCGTGTATATTTATGATCTGAACCTAATAATAAATGACAAAATAACAAATAAGAACACCTACAACTCAAATGTTTTATTTATTTTTTCATCGCCAAACTGTTTTATTTATTGGTAGTGATTTTTCTTACAGCTTACCTTTACGTTTATTACGACGTGACATATTGTGATAATAATAATAATAATTGGATAATTTTTATAGCGCCACTTTTATGAAAAATCACCCCAAGGGCGCTGTAAAAATTCATAACATACTTCTACAATCTTACTTCTAATTACAGACTAGACAAACTATTATAACAAAATATATCCAATATATATATCAACGTACGGCATTAGAGGATGGGGAGGTTGTGCAGCTAGGGTTGCCATCCGTCCGGGTTTCCCCGGATTTGTCCTAGTTTAGAGGGCGTCCGGGGAGCGTCCGGGCGGGGCTTCATTTGTAGTCCGGGTTTAAAAATTTAAAACTGATTTTTAAAACAATTTGTAACAAACTGTAATAAGATTCTGTTTTGTAAGGTACATTTAAAATGATGATAAAAGATGACTAAATTTAATTTTTAGGTCTGAATATAAATAAAAAGTTGATTTATGACATTTTCAACTGTTTTTTTATTACACTGACTATGTTTAAAAAATCCTGTTGACATGTCCGGGTTTTGGGCTCTAAAATCCGGGGTTTTCACGCGTCTTGTCCTGGTTGCCAAATTTTAGAGATGGCAACCCTATGTGCAGCATTCATTCTCTACCCTCTGGTGACCGTTCAAATTTTTTTGCTAAAGATCATCTTCAAATGTTTCTCCTCTCATCCATCAGAGCCACTTTTCAAGAAACTCGCAGTACTGTATACTAAAATAGCTCTCATCCACATATGGAAGAATGGTCTGATAAATTCCACACAAAAAGATATACATACACGCTACTCAACGCATGGTAAATGCTTAATCCTTAAAACAAAAACCACCTTTTCACAGAGACAATACTCACACACATTGCACCTAAAATATTCAACGCATTAAATAACGACATCAAAAGATCCAGTACAATTATTTACTTTTCATTCGGTGTCCAAAAATGGATATCCCAAAAGGGGAAAAATTTCTTTAAAGAATTTCTTCAAAGACCTTAGATATCCACAACACCAATAAAAGTTTTTTTCTTATGTAAATAACATTTTATTTCTGTTAGATATTTTTTAGATTACATTGTTCTTATATTCTTTTATCTCTTTCTTCCTCTTTTTATATTATTTTATAGTCATTTTCTATCCTTTATATTCTTTAATACTGTGTTATTTTATATTATTTGATATATTGATAATCTCTTATATTCTTTTATCTTGTTTAAAATGTTAATGTACTATATTTAAAATCGACCACCATAACACGGGCATGTGTCTAGCATGGTTGTCGAAAAATCCACAAATTACGTAACCATCAAAACAATGAATAAAGAAAAAAAAATAGCTAAAAGTTAGCATTTACCGGATCGTCGACAATAATAATTTGATGCTTTGTAGAGAGCCGTTTTTGTGAGAAATCACCTAAAGGGCGCCAGAAAATTTATTATGAATTAATATACTTGGCTGTTCACTTCCGATAAACACACTTTAATTAGAAAGTTTGTGCTCGGAGAAGATACGACTTTGCACGTGGATGACATTATATTTATTATTTTAACTTTATGAGTAAAACCTCAAACTGTAATATTTAATTAAATGAAGACATTATGAGCGAAACTCAATCGAAAATCTGGAAACAGAAAAATCAGAAAAAGATATTGGCACCTCTGGGACTCGAACCCAGGACCTCCCTACTTTTCGGGTTGGGCGCTCTTATCCACTGAGCTAAGGTGTCGATATCCAGAGGTGCCAATATCTTTTTCTGATTTTTCTGTTTCCAGATTTTCGATTGAGTTTCGCTCATAATGTCTTCATTTAATTAAACATTATATTTAGATCAGTGGACATTGCATGACTTTACATTTGCTACCCCATCACTGTTGATATTACAATAATAAGAAGATTAGTGCCAAAAGTTGAGTTAATATTTATTTTCGAAGACTGAAGAATTTAGGACTGGAGAAATCATAAGAAATTACCTTTATAAAAGTAAAAAATATAAGAATATTGTTACAATTAGTTATATACAATGTCGCGGGCTTTTATATACAATTAGTTATATACAATGTAGAGGTGAAGGTGAAAAGTTCTTGATTTATTTATACTCTGCAGCAAATATACAGGACCATATTTACCTAGGGACATCACTCGAGATTACCACTGTTTAATGTTTATTAGATAAATTTAGATACAGTTTGCACGCAGAGAAAATAATTGGGAACATGTCATAGGAAATGCCGTTATATAATCCTGGTATATATTTTAATGATGTTCTTTAATGAAAGTGTTTGGGAAAGCAAAAGCAAAATTTTATGATGGACGGTACATCCACGGATCTGCGGGTATGCTTTCGAAAACTCAAACGACAAAATTTTTAGAACCTAATTAAAATTGTTCAAAGTGATGAGATAGGCAGCTATTATTTTATTTATTTCTAGATTTAGTTTAGTACCTACTTGGTAAGCCAAGGCCGAAGAGAACATTCTTATAGTAGATAGGAACTTATTTATATTTCAGTCCTCACCTTGCGATGTGAAAAAGCCTGCATACCACGGCCTTGTCAAACGGAGTATGCGTTGTGTTATACATAGTAATAAGATGGAAAACAAAAAACATTTGTGTTTGTTTCGCTGGCGATTTTTACATTCCACGACAAAATGATTTCAGTGTTCTTACGAATGAAAATAAACTATGTTTCTAAAGAAGGTACTCACGACAAGGAAAGGAGGGGGGTTCGAACAATGCGTTACGTAAAACTAGGGAATTAAAATCTTTCAAGTTGGCAACCCTTTTCGTTTATGTTTTACGGGGAATCCCTCGATTGTATTGCACGTAATTTTTATTTTGTTCTCCCAAGTTGACAACCATTTTCGTAATACTTGAACGCCCTCTAATTCAATTGTTCTTAGAATCTATTTCTAGGTCAAAAACGACGTTTTTGTGCCTTTACAACAACATTTTATCAAGAAATTATAGAGATGCACGCACTAATCGTTTCAGTTGACGCCTTCTTGACAAGTTCGGTTCGATTTGAATTGAAACGTATGAACGAAATCTTGTTCAATTTTTGTCGTTCAATAAAGTTGTTGAACTAAAACTGAAACGTCAGAACGAAGCACAATCCGAGTCTTCTCTAACACTCGGTTGCATTACCAAAAAATACTCATTCGTTTGATCATCCATCAATTGGCTAAAGAGGATGGGTGCTGCTACCAATCTAATAGCCATTTAGATAGTTTACTACAATTTACTGCAAGCGGTTATTACATGATTAATAGTCCCTTATCAGATCACTCTTGCACGAGGTGGACCAAACGAGGTCATGTATATATTTAAATTAAGCTTATTAATTAATTTATTTTGATGTATTGCTCCATTTTGGTGGCAAAACATTGCAAAACATCAGATTATTCCTCATGGTGTATCCACATATCCAAGATATTGGTTAAATGCATTTAAAATACTCGATTTAAATAAAAACGCTCATTCCATGGATTGATTGGAGTATGGAGACCAAATGACATTTTTAAATAAATATGCGCAATACAAATTAGCCAATTATTAGTAGGTATTTATTATGAGTATTATAACTGTCTAAGGGCCTCCGTTCATGGAGAAACTGAAAAAAAATCAGTTCTCAACGCAATTGCAATCAACTTCCTTAACAAAATCGATATTTTTCTGATCTGACATGTCAAAACTTGACAGTTCGTGAGCCGCTACCATGGCAACCTGTCAACAATGCAATTGAAAAACCAGCACTGCTGTTCGCCGCGGCAGTAGAGTTTCAGTTGCATTGCTGACAGGTTGCCATAATAATAATATTTGGATGATTTATATAGCGCCGTTTTTGTGAAAAATCACCTCAAAGGCGCTGTACAAACATAGAAAAACATTAGGTAATATGTCAACATCTCATCCGCTACTGTTATTGTATTGTATCAAAGTGCAATAATACATCTGACCAATACAGGTGACCGCACCGGATAAACAGTTTATTAGTGTTCCACGATCTGCATTATTAATATTATATGTAGGCAACTGAAAAGATACAGCGCCGAATCAGCTGTTCGACGTCCGCCATTTTAGAGTTCGGAGTTCGGAGCTGAAGAACAGTAAGTATTCTAAGAATTATGGAGAGCGGTGACTTCAGCACTAAAAATACAATATCACCAACTTAACAGTGTGTTTTAATGACACAATTTAAAATGCCATTGGTAGCGGCTCACGAACTGTCAAGTTTTGACATGTCAGCTCAGACAAATATCGATTTGGTTAAGGAGGTTGATTGCAATTGCGTTGAGAACTGGTTTCTTTTCAGTTTCTCCATGAGCGAAAGTTGAAAATTGAAATTTTTGATTTGATTTAAATATTAATTTATTTATAATATAATATACGTATAATATATAAAGTGCAACAGTAATCATGGAATAAATGTAGCAATTAAAATATGTAGATCCTTTGAATGATTTAGAAGAATAATATTATGTTTGTATTAATAATTTTTTAAGTTGTACGCTTTTATAGCCTTCTTGTAGCTATTTTACGTGCAGTCACATCACTGTGTTCAAACACGTCACTATTTCTGCGAAACATGCAATCTAGGTATAAGCTAGTTTGAAAAGTGTTGATGGATTTCAAAAATCATGCAAATTGTTGAAGAAATGGCTTTCTTGATATATTTTTAATTGTCTTGAATGTTTCTGTGAAATAGGGGAATTCTCTTTTCATTCTGCATTTTTAATATTTGTAATAACGTTTTGTAATCCATTTATTATTTCTGTCTCTACTCCCCTGCCGCCAAGAAACTTGAAGTAGTAGGTGGAAAACTAATTCTGTAAACAAAAACCTATAATTACAACGCTCACTGCACATGATTTGTAGACTATCGACTAATACATTTATTATTTCCAGGATATTTTAGACCCAACCATGACGCCGTCTTGGCTCAAGTCTAGGATGGTCGGCAAACGCAAACAGACCCCACCAAAGCCAATTCCAGACCCCCTGGCAACAGCCCAACAAACTGTAGCCCCCAGCAACGGAGATGAAAACCATTCCATAGGCGTCACTGTTGCATCAAAGCTGAGGAAGATGTATCACGACCAGAGACTGTTTGCAGAAAACCTGATCAACCAAGCGTTGTTCAAAGGCATGATGTTTCAGCTGAGTAGGCAATCGGAGATTAAAACCCCTCCGCAAAAACCTTCTAGCACTGAGACATCTGGATTAAACGTTAGTCCGGTGACTTGTATAGAAGTTTCTTCAAGCCAGTCAAGTCAGTCGTCTCCACCTTTACCTGTTCTAGAGAATCATATTAATAAAGAAGAAGTTATTGGAGAGTTGCAATGTGATGAATCTAAAGTGACGCCTTGTGAAATTCTTCCTCATGTTGTAAAACCTTGTGATGTGAAACCGTGCGAGATTCTCCCTCATGTTGAACAGCCTTTTGAGATTCTTGAACCACCCTGTCAGATTCTGCCATCTCGCCACACCCTGCCTTCCTTGCCTCTGATTAGTCATTTAGTGATGGATAACCGATTGCTGGATTCGGGGTCTCTGTCTCCAGATGATTCAAGTGACTATAAGGAATTAACAATTCTTTAGATGAGTTGTTGCATTGGCATACCGCTCTGCATCGTCCGTCTTTGTTGTAACGACGCGCAATGTGAAGAACGCCTACAACGGAGCTTCCAGTGGCAGGACCATGGTGTATTTTTGATGGAGAGTGTTTAAATATGTATAAAACATTTTAATTAGTCGTTAATTCTGTGCCATAAACATGTTTTTTTTTTTAAATAAATGAATATCACTTAGTCCATTTTAAAGTCTGAATGATTTTTATTGATTCTGATGCACTTTCCTATCTCCTATCCGAAATTAGCTTATATCACAAGAGTCTTATTAACCCTTACCACTGTTTGACGTGACCAAGGTGTTGGAGTTAATTATATACGGTTGCACGTTGCAACTATATTTTTACGATCAAGTCCATTTTATGTTTTATTGAAGACTTAGGACTTTGGATACTATTAAAAGTAATGACAGTTTAATAAAGCATACAAAGGCAAATAAAATTCTAAATACAGACAAGACTCATCAACTACGAGAGAAACAAGTATCAAAACGTAAACAAGAGAATCTATAATTAATTATATGTCAGCGCTGGTGTTCGTACAACTATCGCAACAGAAAAATGTGCAACAAATTAATATTATTTATATTGGCAAATAGCAATTTGCTTTACAATATATGTCTACATATACAGAAAGGGTGCAATGGGGTATTTTCACAAAATACCGTTAAAAATGTGTTGAAGATTTAAAGGTTATTTTGCTAATTCTGTGTATTTTAATATTGTCATTCATAATTATTGATTTGAAAAACCGCGCATTCTGAAACGGTTCCAACTGGCTGCGACGTCATTATGACATAGAAAACGCCACTGGCCGGTAAGACGGATGTTATCGACGTTTCCCGGCGTGACGTCAACGCCGCCAAACTCACGAATAAAATCAAACATGTCGTTTTGGCGACAAATCGAAAATAGAACATTTTCAATCGTTTTACAAAAAATATTCGTCAACGTAGTAATAAAATTAAAATACCACCATTTTCGCAATTTTTTCGAGAATTAAAAAAAGAAAGTGTGAAACCCTATTGTAATAGATATAAAAGGATAAAACTCAAATTCTTGGTCACATTACGAGGAGCGACAGATACAAAAATATACAATTGTTAACCCATGGGAAGATTGATAAAATATGTGGTGGAAGACAGAGGGAAGTCAATCATCATGGCTTCGAAACCAAATTTATTCGACTGCATTTCCAGTAAGTTCTTCAAAGTTCACTTCTGCAGTCTGCAGGGTGAAGATTTACCAGCTGATAGCCAACCTATTGGAGCGGGTAATATAAAAATAATAAGGATTTTAAAAGTGATCGTTAAAGCTGTCTTCGATAATGAATACATCCGCAATGATGATTAATTTTCCGAACATCTTAGATCTTTATCTAACAATCTGTTTAGCATTTTTCTCACACCAATACATAAGCCGAGAAACGAAGAACATAAATCTAATGTTAGCTTTGTATTTTGAAAGAGAAAAGCAATGCAACGAGAATGAGTACGTAACAGGGTGCAGAAAGTTGATGGAGAGAGGATGCACAATTTTACAATACTTTCTTCTCATACGTCTTGCAAGAAAACGAAAAAGACAGAAAACATCTTGACGAATTTTTCAAATCACACTCTTTTATTGTGTGATTTGTGAATGGTCGCTGTTATTCACAATTGGTAACCATACGGTACGCATGCTGGATTATGACATATCTTTCGTTAGTTTTCTTATTTTATTTTTTATTATTCATCTTTATTAATTCTAAACTTACTATTTGTGATGTCCTATGTCTTGCTAGGAAGTCCCGTGTTGAGAGCGGGTGCTTTAAAACATGAGCATTTTGTAATAAAAATACAATAACAACACAATCTTACATTTAAAGTAACAGACAATCATCATTGTACATCATTGTATTTAAAAAATGCATACTTAGAAGTTGGTTTTGATAAAATCTTTAATGTTGGATCTAAGGCTGGATGGCAGGTAATCCAAGACTTGGTATCTGATTTATATTTAAGATATATTGTGTTTTTTCTAATGGCCAGTGGAAGTGCATTGTATAGTTTTGTTGCAGAGTATCTAAAATTTCTTTGGCCAAAAGTTGTTTTAGCAAAAGGGATAAGTAAGAGATTATGCCCTTTGGTTCTAGTATCTCGAGCAGTAGGGATATTTTCAAAGGTATAAAGGTGTTAGGTGTATTTCTGTGTTTGCAGAGATATGTTTTTGGCATAAAGTTGCCAAATGTCCAAAATACATATTCTCCTGAAGTTCTCGTCTACAGGTACACTAGCTCTGAAGCTCTAACTTTATATTTGTAATTAAAATTTACGGATTACGAAAGATTTTGACAGCTTACTCACAGGAGCGTTTACATATGCATCCGACTTGTGGTAATTAATGATCACGGAAGTTGTTCGGAAGTTCGACCTGTGTAAATGCTCGTGCGACCGTTTAGATCTGTAAATTTATTTGCGGTAAGATGGCTTCCTGTCAACAAAGACCTGCTACTGTCAAATTTATGCGATTTTGTCAATAACGACGAAAAGACCCAAATAATGTGTTGAAATTGAATTTGGCTTTAATTAAATAATTCTTCGCTCGCTTATGTGCCATCAAAGGAGGAAATTATGGAGTTCTTTCATTGTATCCGAATGACAGCTATCTGACAGCTGCTGATAGCAACCGACTTCGATTTCAAATACGTAATGTTAAAAACAGAAACAATGAGATTGGAGAGGATTGAACCGATAATTGAATAGAAGGATGCTCATTTTCAGAAAACTTAAATAAGTGGAAATAAATACTAATTTTATAGAAAAAAAATCATGTGAAAACAATTGTCTTTTAATTTTTGACATTTCGCAAGTCTCTCAACTTATCAAACTGATTTTATGAGCTGTAAGAAGGCTGGAAATTCACGCGTACGCGATTAGACCTGTCAAAAAACTCCCGAAAGAACAAGTTCTGTAACTTGCTATAAATTACGTTAAGTGACTTTTGGTGTCGTTTACATTGGTAATTTGGGCATTGATTTACGGAAAAAAACTTACGTAAGCGTAAAGCTAGCCTCACATGGGTGTATTTTTGAATACTCAACCTACATAACAAGGGAGCAGAGAGCAGAAAGTTGATGAAGAATGGTGAGTGTAGAGGTACAGTAAGCGCCAATCTTTAATGCCGACCTAAAGTTGATACAGATATTGTCGCAATAAGCGAGTCTATGGTCCAAAAAGTAGCATGCTTCCCCGCCCACCTTTCTCTGTCGCACGTATGTTTTACGCATATCTCTCTTTCGCTTACAGTCATTGTAAAAACAGTAAAGTGTCTGTGTGGCTTCGCGAGAATACTGCATAATTATCTGTTGGTTTTTCCCGTTTCCTTTATACTGATGTAAATGTTGCTTACTGTTGTTATATTTTTTTATCTTGTTGTCTCCCTCTTTTTTATAAAAAAACACACACTATGTATTTCTTGTAGAACTGTACGATATATATCAGACCCCTAACATCTCAGCCCATATGAGACTCCTCAGGTTGAGATGGGCTGGACATGTACAGAGAATGTCGGATACACGCGTCCCAAAAAGAATTTTTGACTGGACACCCAGGTTGAAAGAGAAAAGTGGGAAGACTCAGACTGAGATGGGAAGACGAGGTAAGAGGGGATGCAGCACAGCTTCTCCAGATAACAAACTGGAAGTCAGCCGCTGAGGACAGGAGTTGGAGGCGAATGTTGCGGGAGGCCAAGGCTCGATATGGGCTGTAGCGCCATCGAAGAGAGAGAGATGTATTTCTTGTTTAGTATTAATTTGTTCCCTGATGATGTTTGAGCGAAACCAATCGGTAAATAAATAAATTAAAACTCTGCTTGTATACAAAATAAGTGTTTTATTTTTACGAAATTATGTAGTTTGAATAAATACCAGGGGAGCAGAAAGTCATTAGAGAGCGTATATTGATAGTGTTAGGAAGTATTGGGATTGCCCAAATGTTGGCACATCAGCTGAACACCAACGCTGAACATCAACTGGTCGTGACGTCACGCGGCTTCATAGGTCAGCGCCGTACATACCAGACGACCTATTTCCGACTGGGCTGATTTTCAGGGGCAGACTATTATTCTTCATCCATAATCTCAACTAAATAAGTTTTACATTATATATTTTATTTTATTGAATTAATAGGTTTCAACTAACTAGATTAAATTTTTATTTGTTTATTTAATAGTCCATAAAAGCAAAAGAAGAGTCGCATATTATTCTCTGCCAAATTTCGACATACTTAGGGGTCATCCATTAATCACGTGAGGCTCGAAAGTGGGGGGAGGGGTTCGGAAAAAAATCACGAAATATCACAAGGAGGGGGGGGGGGGGATATAATGAGATTTTTTTAAAAATATGTTTTTTTCGTTGAACGCACGATTTCTAAACCAAACAGCGGCGCGTGGCCTTGACAACCGCTCGGCCCACCAGTCGCCAGTAAGTCTGTGATTTTGACGCCGAATACATGCGTAAATCGTTGCCGCCTTAAAACAAAATTCTGAAAATTTCAAAATACTTTGTATTAAAAAAAATACACGTGATTTTGGGTATTGGGGGGGGGATAAAAAGTTGCTAAAAAACATCAATGGACGACCCCTTGGAAGAAATCCTAGTTGTCAAAATTGATAATCCAAGAGATAATAATTTGCAGAAATAGACGCCGCACTTCATGGATTCCAAATCTACGTGACTGGTACGAGTGCAGTTCCTCAGAGTTGTTCAGGGCTGCAATCTGTAGGGTGAAGATTACCCTGATGATACCCAATCAAATGGAGGGTTCCAGAAGAAAAAGCAGATTCTTACATTAAGAACTGGTTGTTACACAGAACTTGAATAAAACTTTCACAAAGTTTGTAAATAGCTGCGAAATTTGATGTATCGTTCAAATTCTGTGAAACAGCTGGCCCTAACTTAGGTTAGGTTAGCCTAACCTTAAGCAGTTAATCAACAGATTTCAAAATAGTTCCTATTTTGGCCAACTATAAAGTTAACCATATCAAATTGAATGTATTTATTCTTATTAAAAAAATGGTTTTCTGTGAAGTCGGTTTACGGACGATAATTTTACGTGATAACGTCATAAGAAAACTTTTACATGGAATTTTACAGTCACAAGCCAAACGCTTAGGCCGATCGTGCCTCTCTATCGCTTGTTCCGCGCTCTCGCTTGCACGCTCGGCTCAGGCGGAACATGACAATGAGTCATGCTTTTTCGTGAGTGGCGCCGGCGTTCATCGATTTATAAGACGTTATCACGTCAAAAGTTGAAAAAATGGAAAAAAAACGGTGATCGGACAATTCAGAATCATACAACTCCAACACCTCCTTTGAAAAGTCATCGTTATAAAGTGATGAAAAATATACAAAAAATTGGTTAAATAGGTTACGTTAAGTTAGGATATGGTCTATTTTTTTATTTTTTTTTTTCATAACTTTTAATGGCTTTTTTTTCAAGTTGCATGACTCGTAGTTGTCATGGAACCGGAAAAAAACAATTTGACTAATTTTTTGATAGAAACATAATACCATCAATTTGGGAGGCGGGAATGGGTACCGCCGCCCCGGGAACCTTTATTGGATAACCAACACCTCTGCCATAGGTCACCCCAAGTGGTTCGCTACGTTTGGTGATTTAGCAGGGGTGCCCGGGTTCATGGGGTGAGGTTTGTCTAGGTCTTGGAGGCGGATGACCAGGACACACTGAACCCCAGATTCCTACCCACCCCTAAACACTTTTCCTTCCCAGAACTCTCCTCCCCTTCCTTTCCTTGAAAAAAACCCTCCACACAGCATCCCCAAAGATTACATAGGCCCTGAGAGAAATAATTTTCCTCAGGGCCTCCTGTGTGGAGCTCATGTAAAAAAAAAAATACTTATTTATAATGCTTCATATCTCGTCTTGGAAAAGACGTAGTAAGTTCAAATTCAGACACAAAAACCTGTGCAAATTTCAAGAATACATTGCTCACCGTTTGAGAGTTTTCCTACTTCAAACACGATGATTTTCTTAGATGACAAACATCACTTAGTTTATAAGTCAATCTACCTGCAGTACTTTGCAGTTTGATGATGCAAATAATTAAAACAAAAGAGCCGTTAAATTACAAGCTAAGATAAAAACCTTTATATGTATTTATATATTGCAACATTGTATCAACAAATTATTTGATCCGAGGACGCTGACGTTACGTGATGAAAAAAATGTACATAATGTTGAATTGAAATGTTGTGAGGTAGAATTTACGTGACATATAAAGCTTATTGTGAGTTTTGATTTAGTCATATTATTATTACGAAGTTCAAGGTATGGTTTATATTAATTTATATTACCTACTTATATTCAAGGGCGTAGCTAAAACATTCTAAGAGGGGTATGGCCTTTAGGGGGGTTCGATCCTGGGAGGGGGAGCAAGGTAGAAAGGGAGGGAGGTTGGAAAATTTATCAGACAGTTTTTTGGGACGTCTACTTAACCAAAAATTATTGCATCATTTTGTAGACACACCATTTGATCCGATGACGCTACGTGATGAAAAAAAAAACCTACATGAAATTGAATTGAGATGTTACGTAACATTATGAAGGTTATTGTGAGTTTTGATCAAGTCACATTATCAATACGAAGTTCAAGTTACGGATTATATTAATTTACATTACTTATATTCAAGGCTGTAGCTATAGCATTCACATGGGAGGGTTCAATCCTGCAGGGAGGGTGGGGGGTCGAACC
Source organism: Glyphotaelius pellucidus (assembly GCA_936435175.1). Lineage (NCBI taxonomy): Eukaryota > Metazoa > Arthropoda > Insecta > Trichoptera > Limnephilidae > Glyphotaelius > Glyphotaelius pellucidus. The sequence goes on from OW386548.1 coordinate 35,356,333, forward strand.
CCCTAAAAGCTCCCTTTATATCCACCCTGTGTGAAAACAGGGTGGACATAAAGGTCAGTCCCGCCAGTCCCCGTTGCATTAAGCCTCGATGACATTGAGCGAGTTTACAAGCTTCTATCTGGGAAATTCACTATCTGTTAGTAAACTCGCTCAGTGTCATCGTATAACTAGCTAACTAGCAGATTGTGGACAATCTATGAAAAAAGTTGAAAGGTGGTCAACATTGCTCGCTACTCGCTACTCAAGATGACGGCCTACCAACAGCTGATTTCATAACTGTCAGAATTAGTTCACGCGGGAGCCGTAATTATCGCTACTGGCTATCGTGTGGCGTTAGCTGCGAGCTCAAGTTTTTTACAAAATTTTGACCGAATTGGTTCGCGCGAGAGTCGTCATTTTAGCTGCTACTGTCGCTACTGAGCGAGTCGACAGTTTTGCGTGTCATCATGACAATCTCACTCGCAAATTCACCCGCTTTTAAACTTACCGGTTAATAGCTTGTAAACTCGCTCAATATAATCGAGGCTTTGCGCAGAGTTTTACGAAATGAGATTTAGATAGTAATAATTCAGATATTTTAAGACCATTTTCCCAAAACTATGTTAAAACTTGGCACCAAAATCTAAATATAAGCCGATCCTAGACGTGTTCAGTCAAAAAGTTCAATTAAATTAAAGCGCGTAATTAAATGCACCAAGGTACGCCAAAAAGTAGCACTTACAAAATGTTTCCGGATAAAACGCAAGTAGAACCCTTTTACCAAAACTATGACAAAAGTTGGCACTAAAACCAAAATGTAAGCTGATCTATGTCATAGTTTGATTTTAAATTTGCTTGATTCGACCAGATACACGGATTTAGATAAAGCGCGTAATCAAATGTATGCCAAATTGCCTAGTAATAATGTGCAAAAGTTAGAGGACGGTAATATTATATAGTTATTTTATTAGACTAGCCCTGGTGAGTGTGGTGTTGCCAGTTTTAAAATAAACACCACCGCCAGTGGTGAGATGTTTATTTAGGAATCTTAGATTAAACCAACGGATGCTGGCAAACAGGCAACAGGAGAAGGTGGAACAGAACTGTCAGAACAGAACAGATTGCAGAACACAAACCTATAATATATAGCTGAAAGTGTTGGCAGCCGCTATTGGCATGCTCTATTACGTCTAAGCTAAAACAAAAGCAACAATGCTTCGTGATACGTCACAACTTTTATTTTTTCAGCAATTATTTTTGCAGTCTTATGCTTTTATATTTATTAGGATTGTGTTCCAGTACAATAGTTTTTTTTAGGTGATCCAATAGTCCAGGAAAAAATCGAAATCGGAATCCACGCCTCTTTATGGGAGGAGTTTAAAAATACTTACGAAAAAGCTTTTAAAAAGGTTGGACAAGCTATTTGAGAATTTTTTTTACAGGTTGATTACGTAAAGGCCTGTAAAAACATTAACTACTTTTTACGCATTGTTTATTGTAATAACAAGGAAATTTAAATTTGATTTCACGGAACCAAGCGACGCGGAGTCTAGGACGTCTATACCCCTTCGCAGGAAGGGCGTAACTGATACGAAATGGATGTGCCAAGTGCGTGGTTCTTGTGCCGATGGCATAAGGTTCACTTTAAAAATCCAAATTCGTAGAGTGCGGGCCGCATTGATAGATGTCCAAAATAACAACTAAAAAATGCATATTTTATTTTATTTTGTGAAGTTCGGACGTAAATATCATTTTTTTTACGATTACTATACCTAAAAGAAACTGAATTTGCCACATTAAACAATAAAACCATATCCAAAAGGGGTTTATAAACCCCTTTTGGATATGGTAGGAGAGTTTGCACTTGAAAATGTTTTTTATAGACCTTTTCATTTTATAATTTTTTTCTGGCTTATTAAGAGACTTATAAAAAAATAGACCGATATTTTTAAGGGCCAAGATATGTTTTACACGCAGTATTTAATTGAACTATAATATTGAACTATTGTATCTATAATACTTCTAAGCGATTAAATTTACAAAACAATAAATAATACACGATTTTGTATGATTTTGCATTATTTCACAAAGCTTCCTCTTAAAGTTAAATATTGTGTGGCTTGTGAAAATAGACACGATTTGAAATTTATTTTATTTTAAAACATTGAATGACGGACGGTATGCGCAGCGTCACATTTAGCCAAATCGGTTGTCATTCTTATTGTAGTAAATAGAGGAGTGGGTTCTAATGACGTCAGAGCTCAGTAAGTCATACACAGATATATTTCATCGCAGATAAAAATATCTTGGTTAATTAGTTCTTCCTGAGACGTTGCTTCACAGCAATTCATCTTCAACTTTTTTATGAATATATCTTTAAAAACGAATTTGCGTGAAAAAAACGACACGAGTAAAATGCAAAAAATATGGAATGAGAGAAGCATAACTGTATAACCTCGTCGAATTTAATGTTTCAAAGACCCAATCATGTCTGATAACGTCTAAAAGGGATCGAAATGATAATCTAGTCTCCTTCAACGGAAGCAATCTTCCGAACAGGACCTCTACCGATATGCTTGGTGTAACTCTATGTGACCAGCCCAAGTACGGGGGCTCCATCAAAGCCAGAGTTGAGTGAGCCTCTCAGACTCCGGGCGTACAATCAAAGGAAGCATATAATCAAATATACATATTTGAGGAAAAGTGTGTGGAAGTTTTTCTTGTGGGGAAGATTTAACTCGGACACAAAGTCTAAAGAACAATTAAAAATAATATTAAAAAATAAAATAATAATATTTGATGATTTGAATAGCGCCGTTTTTGTGAAAAATCACCCCAAGGGCGCTGTACAAACTATTAATAGGCAAGCGTTGCAATGCAAAGAAATAAATTGTTTCTCCCTGCATTTCTTTATCCCGCGTCCCCTTCCCCGCGTTCCCCTTCCACCTTCCACGCTTTTCCCCCCTCGTCATCCTTTCCGCTAACCCCACCTGATTCATTACCCTTCCCCTCACAACTTCCCTCCCTGAAAGGAAAAAGAAGAAGATAAAATATATAAAATATACTAATTTTCATTGATACAAATTTCATAACGCCAGAGCTTACCATTATATATAGCCTATAACCTTCGCGGGTGTGCGCACAATAAATCACCAAAGTTTCAACGCAGTCGGATGAACGGTATGGCAGCGCATAACATACGAACAAACCAACAAACAAACAAACAAAAAATGTTTTTTATATATAAGATTTCTACAATCTTACTTCCAACTACAAACTAGATACGGGGCTTTCGGTATCGATCGTCTATGCTAGATCTCCAGGAGTACAGAAAGACATCAAGTGACGTCGTCAGATGACACAAGGAAAAGTCCATCTGTTCTGGTCTCAGGGTTATCAAGTAACAATTGGAAGATTAGTGCCGCCACCGGCAAGCCGCATCCGGGTTGTGACGACATCGTCTCGTCTCGTTTACGTCTGCCTACAGCTAACTGTGTCTGTCTGTCTGTCTCACTGTCTGTCCCACTGTTGATACATCATGGAGGCTGAGGAATTCAGACGGCAGAAATAATAAACCACTTGTACTTGCAGATGCAACTGAATCACATTGGATGTTTTGATGGCGTTTCCCATACGCGACAACGCGACTGTCGTAAATGTGATCCACGAATTTTCAGTCAGGAAAGTTTATTTAATTTTTCATTTTAGCGACTATATAAAATAATTGTACATACAAAATAAAATGGTGAATTTAAGTATAAATATTGTGTTTCTTAGTCCTCCTCACTAGGGGGTCCTGTGCCGAGGCAGACTAAAGTTTTTTAGTTTTAGTTTATTTGTGTTCTACATCGTTTTTAGTGTCTTCATTAATGTTTCTCCATTGACCTCTTTCAGCCATATTTTTATTCTTGATATGTACTCATTAATTTTTTTTATTAGTTTTGGTCTTGAGGAAGGATGCTGTAGAGTTTTGTTGCAAATAAGTGTGATTTCTTTGTCGGAATGTGGTTTTATACCTTGGAATATTTTTTAAGTCATCTTTATTCGATCTATTGTGATAGATACACGGTCTAGTAGAGTATTTTTGAATAGCTTCAATAATATATTTTTGGCATACATTCGTTGTACATTTTTGGTACATCAAAGTTATAGAAAATTTCAATCGAAGGCGTTCTAATGGGTTCTTTCATTATGGTCTTTATGATTTATTTATGAATTGTATTCAGGTTGTGTATGTACTTTTGTGTAGCAGATCCCCACCCTATAATTCCATATTGTTGGTATTATTTGGTCTTCAAATATCACGCGGGCTGAGGAATTCGGACGACAGATATAAAAATGAAGTCTCTTAACCTTATAGATGCGACTGATCATACGTTATCATACTTTTGACTGTGTGCCACATATGCATCTGTCGCAAATATGATCCAAGAAGTTTCAGTCAGTATGATTTATGAAAAATTCATTCTTAGAGCTTTAATATTAAACGTATATAGATTACCTACTTATAAAATGAATAGTTAAGCAGTGATCTCTAAATTGGGTGACTAGGATCCAGGAGGCGGTTGTGACCTCAGAAACAATGGAAAAGATGTCGAAGGCGACAGAAACAGGCTGGCAAAGCAATAAGAATTCTTTAAAACTTGGTACCCTAAAATATAATTGTAATAATTTGACCACTTGGCTACACGTATTATTAGTCAGGTTCCTACGATTTGATTGTTATATATTTTCCAAGAAAGCGAGCAAAATGAACATTACAACCGACTGATTTTAAAGAAAATAACATATCACGTTTAACCTCAGTAAAAACGAAATAAATACCTTGAATATTGACTTATTCAATATTTGTGTTTATATTTATGGTTTGAAGCAAAAGTTTCGTTCATAGAAAAAAATAGTGGTTGTCATTGATTTATTTTGTCAAAAAATCATATTATTCATGAATTGCTTTTCTGGTTCCTAATCAGTTCTCGTATTAGAATTTTGGAGTGTCACGAGTCATAAATGAAAATAATTATGACGTGAACCTTCATTAGTTGACATATAATATATGCAGACCTTGAAGCTTTTACAGCTCTAGTAAAAGTGATGACCTTCTGATATAAAAGAATTTTATTTCTAGCCATCTTCTATTTATTTTCGTCTTAAATGTTCAAAAAACAATTAATAAGTGAACCTAACCATGTATGTTTTTAGGTTTTCACGGCCAAAAAGTATTTTTGTTATTGTTTTTGGGGTGTTATGCCGTGTTTCGCTACCTCCTTCTTTAGCCAACGTTTCGGACAGCGTTACAGTCCGAAACGTTGGCTAAAGAAGGAGGTAGCGAAACACGGCATAATACCCCAAAAACAATAACAAAAAGAACCTAACCATCTTTCTAAATCTTGCTCTTTACATCGAGTACATTTCTAGCACTTACGTACCTATACTATACCTATTTCGTCGCCTTAGTTCTTAATTATCCAAACGACCATTTTAGTTTTTGTTCAATCTCCACTTTAAAATTTAATAAAAAAGTATCAAAAATTTAATCACTTAAGTAAGAATTATTCAAATCAATGATACCTTTACCTTTATGGAAATAGCTTTTGTCTTAATCACCTACCATAATACGTTACGTTTCTATTGTTCATATTTCTGTTATGATTTGATTTATATATGCACAATCAATTATCATGGCTACCAATGTATTGATATTTTTTTTTGTAATTTTGCAAATTTTTGTTTTATAATTTTTTGTTTTGTTTTGAATATTTTTAAAATTCATATTCCTTTCTCATAAATTTCATTTACTTATTCCTTATTATGCTGTTTCAGTAGAGGTAAAGTTACAAATACATTAATGTTTCATTGAAAAAATTAAAGAAAACCTTATCCTCTTGCAAAATTTTGTTATATGATCGTTTGGACAATTAAGAACTAAGGCGACGATTTGTCTTTTTGAGTTCAATGAAACGTTTTTTTTTAAGTGCGACCTTTGATAGCAGCCGGAAATTTGAGAATTTGAGTAGAATTGAGCGAAATATATGGAAAACTCTTTGTTTGATTTATACTCAGACATCAAACTGATAAAACAACTGAAGCAAAATTAAAAAAAAAATCGCAAAATTCCTCTAATATTTGTATGATATAATATCTGTACACGCAAAATGTATCGTTTTATTGTGACAACTCCAACAACGAATCACAATTGTGTACTCCCGTTTGCCGTATACAGAATTTGGCTAAGATGTTGTTAACATATTTAACGTATCAAACACAAAATATAAACAAAATTGGTGTGAAAGTTAAAATAAATTATATTAAAGACTCAGTATAAAAGCAAAATTTAGGAAACTTAAAAGGAAGTTACAAAATAATCAAACGCAAAAGACATTTCTTAATAAACCTCTATGATCCACTAAAGGAATGCCTCAGGGATCTCACTTCTACTTATTTCTATTTTCATCCAATATCTCTGACGTACACGACACGTTTGACGTATCATGGAAAAGAATATTGATGACATACCCACATATTAACACAATTAAGTACACACGAAGAGTCCACAGGTGAAAATAAATCACAGTCGCACGTTTTGAGTGTGAACTTTGATATTTTATCGACCCTAACGACAAGCTATTGACACACTTTTAGGCTTAGATGGAATCGATTCCATAAATTGATTATTACCTGTTGCCAAATGTGTCAAGTCAGATAACGTTATTATTGAAAAACCATTACATAAATGGTTTAAAGCCGTCATCAATATTTGATGATGCATAGACTTATGAGTACCTACCATTAATAATTTATTGATGGCCTGTTTGTGCTCTCGTCTGGCACCAATCATTATTGATCCAGATAACATGCAAAGGATTACAGATAAAGATAAAACCAATAAAGACGCAGTTTTTATCTTATCTTTGAATAGGCTTATTTATCTCACTGGACGTAAAAATGATTATACCAACATGCTCGTAACAATAATAATAATTGAATTAATGGAATCTCTTATCAAAAATCGTTTACGTAACGTACTTAATATAAGAAATGATATATGTTAGAAATTATTTTAATTATTTTCATTGATTGACGTCAGTAAACGTCGTTCTCGGGGGATTCACCAGATATTTTCATAAGTTCAACAAATTAATATCAGGTACACTAGAACTTAGAAGTCCTTGGCAATGATTTTTCTGAAAATTTAATTAAAATGTTCACTTTTAATCTTTAGTCACGAGCTTCTTTCATTTTTAAGATGTGGCTTAACAGATAAGCTGCAATCTGCTGGTATTTAGACGAGATATTTATTTGAAGACGTCAAAACGTGGGTTGGGCTGCAGATGAATTAAAGGATTAAAATTAATATTGGTTATAGAAAAATATTCATCTCGTTTCGCAAGAATGGTGTCAAAGAACTGATGTCTTGTCTGCATAACTAACTATAAAGAAAATTAATTTGGGAAGCGAGTGTTGGCAGGGCCGGATTAAACATGTCGAGGCCCCTAGGCAATGCACGTCTCGGGGGCCTTTTGCTCTAGGGGCCCCTAGCCGATGCGGGGGCCCTAGACAGTTGCCTGCACTGCCTTATGGATAATACCTGGGTGTGGGTACAGTCTCTAGCCAGGCAGTTGCCTGCACTGCCTTATGGATAATACCTGGGTGTGGGTACAGTCTCTAGCCAGGCAGTTGCCTGCACTGCCTTATGGATAATACCTGGGTGTGGGTACAGTCTATAGCCAGGCAGTTGCCTGCACCGCCTTATGGATAATACCTGGGTGTGGGTACAGTCTCTAGCCAGGCAGTTGCCTGCACTGCCTTATGAATAATACGGCCCTTCCAAGGCTGGAATAAATATGTCGGGGCCACTAGGCAATGCACGTCTCGGAGCCCCTGTAGCCTAGGGGCCCCTAGCCGATGTGGGACCCCTAGGCAGTTGCCTACACTGCCCTATGGATAATACGGCCCTGGGGGTGGGTACAGTCTCCCCGGAAACAATTTATTGGTTAACCAAGACCTCTACCATAGGTCACCCCAAGTTGTTTGGTGACTTAGCATGAGTTCATTGGGTAAGGTTTGTCCGAGTCTTGGCGGCGAACGTGTCTGCCCACCAACTGAGTGGCAGGCCGCATCGGGAGAAAATGGTTGAGGGCGACCTTTTCAAATCTCCAGCAGGACTCTCTTGGAACATCCCGTGCAGTGATACGTTCGTCACTCCGAGACCTTACCCACCCCGAGGCCCTACCCACTAAATTCCTACCCACCCCTCATACCATTTCAGAACTTCCCCTACTTCCTTTCCTAAAAATACCAACCCCAAAGATGACATATGCCCTAAGGGGAATTCTTTTCCTCGGGGGCTCCTCGTGGCGCCAATCAAAAAAGAAAATAGTCAGCATATGTTGTCAAGAATTTAAGGCTCAGCGCAAGGATTTTCTGACGTATTTAAACCTAGTTGTTTTCTAAAAATTTAATTTATGATTTTTTTACCTTTAACGATACGAACACGACATAATGACACGATAACTTATATAATTTATAACGCTCTTTTAAGATATTCCGTTCATGGGGCACAATAAATCACAAAAGAGTGTTTTTAAAAATATGTTTTTTTCATTAAATAATTATAATAATGAATGTCTCTGAATAAGAATTACGATAAACTACTAGTAAATTCAGACACATAAATTTAAGTATTATTACGTCTCGTGCAGGGGTTCAGAAACTTTAAAAATGTTAATAGGAAGTTTTTCTATTTAAAAAAAATAAATCATTTATTATATGTTTTTTATTTTTTTAATTTTTTTTTATATGAAATACCGCACAAGAGTCCCAACTGCTCCCGTCTGGAGCCAGTGAGACTATGGCATCCCCAATTGGGGTATGTTGTGAGGCTGAAGGTAGTGGGGAGGGGAAGGAGATGGGGAAGAGGAAGGTGGGGAAGTGCCTGGCTATTCAGATCTGGTCACTAAACACGGCTTAAGGCATTTTAAGCAACGTTTCAATTCTGAATGGTGGTCTTACACCAGGGCGATATTGATAGTATCTTCCACTCTAGAACGTGCCGCAAATATACTATATATTATTTTAAATTAATAAATTGTGAAATAAACACAACACACAGAGGATTAACAAAAATGCAATGATATAATAAATACCAAATGTGCAAAAATTTGTATGAACTAACAATAAAACTAAAAAAGGTATGTAAAAAAAACAACGACAACAAAGTTTGGATCCAGCAAAAACAAGAGATTCGAGAAATTTTGAAAAGTTCAGGGGGCAATCACTAAATATGTCCGGAATCTTATCACTACACTAAGATCACTCTTTTCGTGTAACTGGCCCGCTCCTTTGGAATAAACTTCCCTCAGCTCTTACTAATATTCAGAATTTCGCTGAATTTAAACGGGCTTTAAAAACAAAATTATTTCAAAAATAATTCCATTCATGAATCCTAACATCTTTTCAATATTCTTTAGCTGAACAATCTTAAAACACTACCAAAGTTAATTAATTTTATCGACTGGTATCCCTGAGAGTCGCTCTCCGGTCCAGTGCATGATATTGCAAATTCATTCCGGTTCCCGCGTCCGCTCAGTTCGGCTGTTTTGCATTCCCTCTCGTGTCACCCTCTAGATGTTACGATTTTAATTTTGTATCAAGTTTATTATGAAATATAATTTGTAAATATATTATATTTGACCCGTACAATCAAGAGTTCTTATTGGCAAAATTCCCCTACAAACGCACCTCAGTTTACTGTGCTCGGAAAGACTGGAAACTGCAAATCCAAATCAGGATAAAAATACATTATTCACCACCTTTCCAAAATACGTAATAAGCCATGTTCTCAAGTTTCCGGTAATTGTTTGGTTTCGGATTTCTTCTTATTGTACTTTTATTTTTAATGTCAAGATAGCAATAAAACGTTTATTTAATTCACGCGTATCCAATGTAATAAATAATAAATCCACAGTCACAAGCGAGTCCCATTTAGTGTAGTGGTATAAGCGCCTGACGAATCTTTGGGGACATTCAAGGGTCGAATCCTACGAAATCTGAAAAAAAAAGTTCATCCAATCTTCAAACCACTCCAAAATGAATAGGCAAAAGAAAACGACATCTAGCGACTCCAAAGAAGAAATCTCAAATATTAATAAGATGACCAAATATATAGGAAAAAGAGCACAGGAATTCGGTGACAAAAACAAGGAAAAAATCATCCTTCATATTGATAAAAAAATGTGCTTCGTAGTCTCCCCACTCTTGTCTAATTAAGTTTTCTGAAGGCTTCACTTCTTCCGCGTGTGAATTGCACTCTGATTTTTTTTCTTCATAAAAACCCTCCACACAGCATTCCCTAAGATAAGTTCGAAGGCATAAGCTAAAGGGATGCCTCAGAGCCTTGAGGTTATCAACTGAAAATATTTCTGAATTCCTGGGGCCATTGTTTGCCGAGCCATGCCCAGAGTCCCAGACTAACAAGAACTCATGCAAATATTCCGCGGCTCTTATGCATTTATCCATTTATTCTTGTCGCAATGAAGTCTATTGCAATTCAGATCAGCTGTTTCAGGATTTGCCTCATTATTAGCGAGGTCGATATGCAGGTCGGAGACGGCATACGATATTAGATAGACGATATAATGACCCCAAGCTTGTGCCAAACTGCGGACTTGGAAATGATATTATTATAAGAATACGCTTATAACTAAGAACTTAACAAAATATTATTGTTAACTGACCGTCAAGGCGTTTCTCCCTAAAGAGAGGCAGATGTAATGCCACAAAACTACTCTGCTTGGCTTACGCTCCTTGATTCAATTATTTTCGTACATTCTCCTTTATTGTAATGATGTTTGACTTGACCCGATTCAAACTTGCGAACACCTCAACACAGTTTCTCCTAGTGAGGTGTTCACAAAACATTTCTGTAGTTACAGAATATTTTACACTCTACTACATCAGGGGAACATTTATTGTATTACTTGAACTAATCATCTGTTTTTAATTTAAAAAAAATAAAAAAAAATTTTGGTGACTATATAAAATAATTGTTTGTACAAAATATAAAGTATAAAATTTAAATAAGTATAGATATTGTGTTTCTTAGTCCTCCTCACCGAGGTGGACTAAAGTTATTTAAATGTAGTTTATTTTCTTATAATTTGGGAGGCGGAAATGGGTACCGCCGCCCCGGGAACCTTTATTGGATAACCAACACCTCTGCCATAGGTCACCCTAAGGGGTTTGCTACGTTTGGTGATTTAGCAGGGGTGCCCGGGTTCATGGGGTAAGGTTTGTCTAGGTCTTGGAGGTGGATGACCAGGACACACTGAACCCCAGTTTCCTACCCACCCCTCAGACCTTTTTCCTTCCCAAAACTCTCCCCCCTGCCTTTCCTTAATAAAACCCTCCACACGGCATCCCCAAGATGACATAGGCCCTGAGGGAAATTATTTTCCTCTAGGCTTCCTGAGTGGAGCTCATATAAAAAAATGTCGTTTTTAGTGTCTTCGTTAGGGTTTTTTCATTGACCTTTTTCGGCCATATTTTTATTCTTGTTTTGTACTCATTAGAATTTTTTAATCAAGACCTAGACGAACTATTATTCACCCCATATGAACCCTGGCACCCCTGCTACGTCACCAAACCTAGCGTACCACTCGGGGTGATAATGGCAAGGGTGTTGGTTATCAAATAAATGATTCCCAGAGTGGCGGTACCCATGTCCGCCTCCCAAATAGTTAAATATATGAGTGTAGGAATTACATTTTTTTAAAGTATGATGTATGCCTCTCTTCATGATGCCGTGTCCGTACGACGTCCACGTTTTCGTTTTACATACACCAGTGCGTCGTAATTTATATTCTCATAGCATTCCCTTTTCTGTCCATCCGCTCTACATGTCCAAAACAATTGGAAAAGACGACGTGTGAAAATGTAAGTGAAGCAAGGAGTGTGTGCAAAGACACAGATGTATGGCGGTTAGTCCTCTTTGTCAGCCACTGCAAGAAACGGCGTAAAGACCATATAATACGATAGAAACAAGGGAGATGGGCCATGAAGCATTATAAAAAAAAATACACTACATTTTAGGCAACATCGCGTTCATCGGCCAATTGGCATTGTACATACAGTTTTGTTTCAGAGATTGAAAAACCAGTGGATGCAATTTTTGGCCATAAGTTGTTATTTAATAATATTTTGTCTAGTCTGTAGTTAGAAGGAAGGTTATAGAAATATATTATTTATTTACTTAAGGAACATAGTCTTAGCAATACAATACACATAAGAGGATGATAAAAAACAGACCAATTATTAATGTTCACAGATAGTTATTTAGTAACATAAAACTAACTGAATGTAATTATAAACTTGTATAGCGCCCTTGAGGTTTTTCACTAAAAACGGTGCTAAACAAATCATCCGAATATTATTATTATTTTGAAACGTCATTCAAACGTACAGTTTTCAAATATCGTATGCATAATTTTTATATATTTTTTTATTTTGAAGCCAAGATAATATTATAATATATATCTACAAATTCCTTTTTTTTATATAAGCCATCTCCCTATGCTGTGTTTCGAGGTGGTAGGAATTTAATCTGATTTTGATAACCCCTCGGCCTCCGTGGTCGAGAGGTAAGGCTCTAGAATCCTGGCGGGCGTAAATAAATTTAATTTGATTTATTTGTATTATTTCACAATTAATTCATTATTTCAATTTATATAGGAAAAGTATATTTGCGGCACGTTCCAGATGGGGAAGATACTCTCAGTATTGCCCTGGTGTAAGACCACCATTCAGAATTGAAACATTGCTTGAAATGGCTTTATCCGTGTTTGGTGATCAGATCTGAATAGCCAGGTACTTCCCCCACTTTCCTCACCCCAACTGCTTCCCCTCTTCACTACCTTCAGTCTCACAACATGCCCTAGTTGGGGATGCCATAGTCTCACTGGCTCCAGACGGGAATTGGGACTCTTGCAAGGTATTCACATTAAAAAAAACCTTAATCTTGGAAGATAGATTTAGACGTGTTTTGTGACCAAATCTGAATAGCCAGGTACTTCCCCACCTTCCTCTCCCCAACTGCTTCCCCTCTCCACTATCTTCAGCCTCACGACATACCCTAGTTGGGGATGCCGTAGTCACACTGGCTCCCGACGGGAACAGCTCTTAAAGGGACTCTTGTAAGGCATTCACACTAAAAAAATCTTGGAAAAAAATTATTTAAAAAGATAAAATATAAAGATAAAACTTAAAAAAAACATAGAAAAAAAAAATATTCAAAAAGATAAATAGGATGAAATAAATATTTAAACAATAAATTCAAAATTGAAAAAAAATCATGCCATAATTCCCTTCGGTTCTGTTATTCCTGCTGGGGCGATTGGCACTATACAAAATGAATTTAAAGATGTAGTTCTCTTGAGATGATTATAAAAAACCAAAACCACAGCCAACGGTAAAACAAATTGATTATTATTTGAATACAGATACTGAAGTAGCGAGGTGAGACCATAATACTCCGTTATTTAATAAGAGAGGTCCAATGCCAGAGCCTCTGATGTTGGTGAAGGTGTCTGCATCGGTGCCTGAGTTGTACGTATTTGGAAGGGCCTCTACCTACAGCAACTCGTACGAGCGGCATTCTGAATAACAGGTTTAAAACGTGATCGTCTACCTACATTAAACTTACTTACGTGTGTGGTACTTACAGAGGGTACGAAGCATCGATATATATTGTAAATTACTTTAGTCGATGGAAGGAACACTTCTAGCTGTACGTTTTACACAACAAAACACTTTGAAAATTTACGAAGATTGGTATCGATTAAGTTTTTCAGCATTTCAAAATAAGCGAACGTGCCTACAAAAATTATGAAAATATTTATTTAATTATGGACAAAAAGTCCTTAAATAATATAACAATAACCCATAAAAAAAGAGATGACAATGAAAGGAAAGTACATATAAATGAAGAGCATTGACAAATTATAATATAAAAGAACATATAGAAGACTACTACAAGTCAAAGCTTGAAGGTGGATTTAAAAGACTTTAAAAATTACACATTTCGTATCGACTGCCGAAAGTCATTTAGGTAAACACCAAAAAATTCAATGCTTTGACTTGCGTTAACAAGTCTCGACATTCTGGATAAATATCCATAATTAGTTGAATTTTGATTGGGGAACAGCAATTCATTATTTCGGAGCCTACGGGAAGGGATGTTAAACTGGATGAGTTGTAACAAAGCAGGTGTGTCAGTAATACTGTTGATAATTTTGAAAACGCAAATTAGATCAGTGTCCTTTATTATTTTATTACATATTTTATTACTGAAGTGATTTAGATATTTAGCACCGTTGTGATTTGAAACTCGATGAAACAAAAAATAGCGACACTAAAAAGAGACAAACACATACGTCTATATTTAGCCTGCAAGAAAATGAGATTGAATAATCGGTCTCCTCTTGGTGCAGTGTTTTGTAGCCTATCGGTCACCAATTGTGCAGTGCTTCGTAGTCTCCCCACTCTTGTCTACTTTGGTTTTCCGAAGGTTTCGCTTTTTTGTGAACTGCACACTCTAATTATTTCTGTATAAGAATATATGCAATTAACATTTTTGGAATTTCGCAACAATTGTATGAAAACACCTAATCATCTAACTTAATGGGTTTGAAATTTGAAATTTATAGCTTCAAAGCATTTTTTGGCGCATAGAAAGATATGGCTTATCAACAAATTGCTGTATAAAATTTAAGAAAAAAACACAATTTTTAGTTTTTTTAGTTCCAAGCTATCAAATTCAAAAAGAAAAAGAGGTGATGATTTTCATGATTTAATATGAGTTAATCAATTGTGGGTTAAAAAAAAGAAGTTCTTTGTTAATTCAATAGTGACAAAATCGGAAAATATCATGACATGTACAAGCAGAATGTACAATCAATGAAGAGATAGGAGAACCATGGAAGAGAAGTGAACTGTGAGCATGCCAGTGTGCAATTGTTGCTTTCATGCCAGTGTGAAATTGATGAAACATTTTCAAATATCGAAATTTATTCTTGAACAGATAATCAAATTCATTGGTCTGTCTACGACTCGAGAGGTCTAATGTATTAAAAACAGTTTATTTATAAACATGTTCCGCTATACAATTATTATTATGTGTGACAGCTGTTTCGTCTTCTGAAGGCATTATCAAAACTATGATTTTACCACTGACTTTTACGTACTTCGTCTAAGTACTTATATTATTTCTAGATAGGTACGAGTATTTACAATGAAAACATTTTTATGCTTTTATTTTTATTACCTACGCCCTTATTAATCTCTGAGTAAAATGACTGAAATTATTAACGATTATTATCCTTTTAAAGTTTCCCCAATTACTGCAATGTTTAAATTTGACTGAAGGTCGTTTTGTACTCTAATCATTATGTGAGTTATTCCCAAATGACGACTGTGGGTTTATTTTCTAGCATAATTAAGTGTTTAAAATTGGCTTGAACATATCTAAGAGCGGCGAGCCCCAAAATCGAATAATTATATTATTGAATAACATGTAAAAGAAATTAAAATTAAAATGTAGTTCTACAAATTAAACTCGATAACAATAAACAGGTCTGATGTAAATTAGGCTAATTATTTTTCAATTTTTTACGAGAAAAACTCTCTTTTTATAACTTTTGAAGGTTATTCCCATCAACGTAATATATCATTGAAGAAGAAGATAACACTTTTAAATCTAAATGAAAATATGAAAGAAAACAAGACACAGAAAAACAGAAAAAGACAATGGTCGCAACTGGGACTCGAACCCAGACCTCTCGTCTAACCGGGACGGCGCGTTTTCCAATTTCGCTATTGCCACCTTCTGTCAAACCGTCATATTTGTCAATCTCATATTTCAAATATTTAGAATCATTATTATCTTATATTATCTTCAACTAGTTCTTTTTCCATATTATAGGCAACTACTCTTTTTATTGGAAACAATCATTCAAAGAATTGGTTTGTAACCTGAATAGCGTCTCGGATAAATGTATCCGAATTTATTCATATGGAACTATTGACTTTATGAAAGTCTAAATGAATATTCAATTTTTTACGAGAAAAACTCTCTTTTTATAACTTTTGAAGGTTATTCCCATCAACGTAATATATCATTGAAGAAGAAGATAACACTTTTAAATCTAAATGAAAATATGAAAGAAAACAAGACACAGAAAAACAGAAAAAGACAATTTTCTTTCATATTTTCATTTAGATTTAAAAGTGTTATCTTCTTCTTCAATGATAATTATTTTTCTTTCATATCGATATAGATGTACATAGGCATAGATCTGACTTCTAGGTATTATCTGTTCAGTGATTTCAGTGAATTTCAGGATCAAAAACCATGAATTGTGGCAGTTTTCTTTTAAATCGATAAAAATCGCACTTCCATGAATTTTCTGTTCGTGGCTACAACGTACCTACAAGTAGGATGGCGACTTTTCAGTAAAATGCATCGCAATCCAACAACCAATCACTGCGACGGGTTTTGCACATAATACAAACCGGTTTTGTGGTTCCACAACTCGGGAACAGGAACAACTGGCGGGCGGTGCAGCGAGTAGTCGGGTGAGAGAATTTATTTATCACCCACGGAGAAGAAGAGAAGGGAGATCGAAGAGTGAGAATGATCTTCCTTAACAGTTTTATTGGCCTCTTGCAAATGTTTTCAATAACTCACTTAGAAAGAAACTTGTAAATAAAATTTTCAATTGAGATTACGAAAAAGCTAAAAACAAATAAGTTTTGTGTGATTTTAAATAACATCACCGAATTCGTTAAATTTCCTTTGCAGAGTCTTCATTGCTAACATGAGATCGAAAGAGTGGAAGTAAGGTAACTTACAAATCTATTTTGAACGCTTTTAATTCTATTTTTGTTCCACACCTGAGATGCATATTCCAGAATACTACCTACGAGCTTCTGAGAAATACAGCATTTTGAAAGCATTAAGATCTTTGAATTTTTTACAGGAATGGATTACGAAACCAAGCAAAGAAGATGCGTTAGTGACTGCGTGGTCGGTAAGTTTATTGAAATCGAATTTACTATCAAGTATAATCCCACGGTCCCCACTTTCTGATTTGGTAGATAATTAATTGATTCATGGATAAATTTATTTCTAGCAAAGCGCACGACAAGGCATTTAGAAATATTTATTTCTAGACAGTGGGCTTTGCAATACGTTGCAAATCATCTTCTAGCTTTTGTCAATCCTCGATTGAATTAATAACTGATGAACAATTCACGTCATCTGCATATAGGATGGTTTGCGAGCTTAAAAAAACATTTACTAATGTATTGATATAGATTTTAAATACTAAGAGTCTCAACAAGCTGCCTTGAGGGACCCCGATGTGAAAGCAACAGAGTAGGATTTAAATCCAGCAACCACTACTATTTAACTACGGTTCGAGATATAAGAAGAGAGCCAACGATAAAGATTGCCATCAATCTTTAAAAGCTTGTTTAACAGGGTTGAGTGATCAACCTTGTCAAACGCCTTACTGGAGTCGGTATAGATAGTGCCACTAGTATTCTGTTATCCAGGTTATCTGTGAAAGTTAAAAGATTTGTGGTTGTAATTAACTACGTTAATGAAACCACGTTGGTTCATATTCAAGCTAGGCTGTTGCTGGACGAGCAGCGTACAGTCGATCATAGATTATTAATTCAAATTAATTGAAAAAAACTGATACTGATTTCATACTTTACAACTCCATGTACGAGGTAGAAATAAAATAAATAATAATATGTAATAACTTCTTTCTGCTGTTGCATAAGTATCTCGTTTTTGAGAATGAGTGAGAGGTTGCAGTGGAGCTATCAACGGTAGGTAAGTATATCTCATATCTACATTATATTCGTTTCCTTTGAAACTGCAACATATTTGCTTTCAGCTCTGCATTTCTGTTTTTGATTTATGTATTTGAGTTGCTTTGTGCGGTTTACTTAGATTTTACGGGCGGAATGTAATTTCCATTTTACGAGGTTCTATTAATGGTCCTTCCACGGGCCTTGCTTACAAAGAATATCGTTTTACGACAAATTTGATACAAAATCCGTTAAAATGTATTTATTTGTACGTTTATACACTTTGAGATGAATACAGTGAATAGAAGGTGTAATAATATCCGAGGGATTTTAACCAGCGATTCCTGAACATATTTGGAGTAAAAAACGTAGATGTCATTTTGCTGTCCTATTATATTTTTTCTGCCAATTGTGCCTTGAAGTGAAATAACACAAAAATGCACTACACAAATATTACGTTATTATATTAAGGATTAAAAAAAAAACTAGAGACAACAATATCAAATGCAATGCAAGAGCTGACATTATTGTGTCATGTTATGTTAGTAAAACTAGAAAAGTTTGATAGGAAATAGAGCAAAGTAGAAGTGTCAAAAGATAGTTGCTAAACTGTCTATAAGCGTAGTAGAAAATGTCAATTTTCAATGGTAGTGGATAGCCTGTCAGTCGTTAGTTTACCTAGGTTCGTTTTTATCCATCCAAAAGCGGGTCTGTAGTCGGCGGTGTACTGTTTACTATACAATGATCAGTTATAGAAATCATTGATTACCGAGGGGTTATATTTTTGCGGTATTTCTCTGAAACTGGGATAATTTCGACTGCAAAGTTTTTGTATCAAGCTATAAATGGATATTCTAGAAACATTTATACATGACTATATGACAGTTCAAAATCCATTGTGAATTCGGCGTTCCCATAGCCTGCAACAAGAGATTCTGTAAGCAGATGCATAAAATTCAACATGTTATTTTCTTAGCTACGTATCGAGCTTCAGTGTTGTTTTCGAGTACGACAAGCCAGTTCCCGTCGAGTAACTACATAACAACATCCACCAGTACAACAGAAGCGCCTACAGTAAGAACTGGTGCCCGAGAGCGCCGAGCGCCGAGTCTGACTGAATCGGCCGCAGGAATGCTGCTTAACCGGTCCCAATCGTATGCGGCCTCAACCGGGTACCACCAGCCCGGTACCAACACACACGATACACAGGTACCCGCTTACTCGAACTGGTGTCTGCCTACCTGGTACTTGCACTATCTACTTGCGCTACGGTACCTACCAGAGCTACCCACTCTAACGTTACGGTAATACATGATAGTCTCGAGCGGTCTGCGCGGTATCTGTGGGTCGATCTCGCTATCTGCTATCCACCGTTTAAATGAGGAAAAAATATCAATACGTTCCGTATGGGGCACTAGTGGCCAGCGGAGACCTTATGGACGAACTCAAATTTAAGATGATATGTACATGTACAGCCTTGGTTATGTGCAGACAAGAAGATGATTTTGTTTTGCTAACGCAACATATTGGACAGTGATGAATATTGTAGGCAGTTACTGTTGACTTGCACAAAATTTCTTTGGGGTCTATGGGAAAATGACTATGACTCTCCAATTGGGCTACGTTGTGGGGTTGAAGGAAGTGGGAAAGAGATAGAGATGGGATAGAGGAAGGTTCAGAACAATCTGGTCTGGCAATCTGGCAGTCTAGCAATCATTTTAAGCAACGTTTTGATTCTGAATGATGGTCTTTCCCCAGAGCAATACATTCAATTTCTACCATCTCATGATATAATGCGCAGAAGGCTTCTGAAGAATATGATTAAGAAATTTGTCCCAGCGCAACGTGCTAAATTGTCCTCGTTACTCTTCATGCTTAGAGTAAACTGATTGACTGACCAAAATTATACGGTTTAAATTATATTTATTGATAGAAAGACGCCACAAGTTCCGATTGTTACCAAATAGGCGTAACGCCAATTCTGCAATCGTGTCGAAAGTTATGCTTCTTTGCCAGTAATTATTCCGTTAACACACCCAGTAATGACTGATTAGTTCGAGTGCATATCATCGAGGTTAAGCATGCAACGAATTCATTGGACCATACGCTTTAAATGTTCAGAGTTACTCGTTTGGCAAACTTAATGGCTTAATTTCGCATGAGCATGCTCCTCCGATAGCAGCCAGCCACGAAATGACCAATGTATATGGGACGAGGGGAATAATCTGTACCTAATTCTTAAATTGTGTCATGCTATTGGAGTCTGGCAGCCAAATGGAAGAGTGACGCGCCATTACGTGGCATCCGGTATACCGCGATGAAACTGATTGCAATATTGCATCCATTACTTAAGCAAACCGTGACATTGGTTATAATGAAACGGATTGCGACAAGAATAATAACTGACAGGAATTGATGTTACATACAAATCAATCATGTCCTGATTGATTTCTGGAACACGCAGGCTCATAAAAACAGAACAATTTGATCATCCTAAATGATTTAATATTTATGAGGGACGTTTTTGGCACAATCATCCTTTTGTTAATTTGTCTTTGTTTTGCGGAAAATTAGTTGATTTATGATCATATTAGGTTTTAACAGGATTTGAAGGATATATTGTATCGGATACATTATCTGGAAGTCTTGCATGGTCGATCAACAAAACCCAATATCAATACGATTTGACCAAATCCGTCATCTATGGTCAGTTATCAATATTTGCGAGCAAATTTTAGCGCGGCCTCCGTTGTATCAGATAAGTTTTAATAACGTCGTTCGTTATACAAAATTACTGACTTATTTAATAAACGTATTGAACTAACGAAGCTCTTAGAAATGAAAAAGTCATATACGCGATCCATAGTCCTTATAAAAAATCATGTTTTCGAACCCTGGGTCTAAAGTACTAACTCAGCAATGGTCATAATCTCTTTGAATGTGGACATATTATATTATGTTGCATCAGCAAGATCCTATTCAAACGGCAAGCGTTTTTGCTAGTAAAACAACACTTCTTTTATATTTTTAATGCATAATACGCTTTTATATTTTTATGGATGATTTCCTTTCAAGAATTTCATTATTTTATGATTAATTTTATCTGTTATTTTATTTTTAATTGTAGGCGACTTTATCGTTTTTCTTTATGTTATTTCTTAGGTTTCCTCAATATTATCAGCTTCCTTATTCACTTGTTATTTCCATGAACGATCTCCGGATTTAATTGGATTTATCCATATTTTTATTATTCTTTTCTAGCTCAAAGCAGATTGCGAGATTCCACTGACGACATTTGCGGATTAGTAAAGATTAGCAATTGGATTAACTTTCCATACCACTTCTGTAAGCCTGGTAGAGACCTGGTTTAGTGATCAAGCGTCTATTGACTCGTAGATTCCTAAAATAGACACCATATTCTAAGCAAAGCTGTTTGAAGAGTCTTCAACAGGACCGTAGCAAGACTGGAATACAGCGGACCACTAAACAGGCTTATGATAGAAAGCAGAACGAAGGAGTATTGGGATACCTAAGATATCTTTAGGCATAAGGTAGTGAAGGGAGATAATTGAGATGGAGTGGAAGCTTTTCCTAGAGGTGACCAGGACTTCAATTTGGAAGGCGGTTATGGGTGGCGCCTCCCCGAGAACCATTTATTGGACAACCAACACCTCTGCCATCACCCAAAGAGGTTCGTTATGTTTGGCGACTTAACAGGTTTTATCGGGCGCGTCTTGCACACTAGCTGCGTGGCGGACCGGATCGGGAGAGACCGGTTTGGATTTGATCTCTCCAGATGGTTTATCTCGACCCATCGTCTTGCTCCGCAACGGAAGGGATGGATTCATACGTCCGTCACTCCTAGACCCTCTTGGACCCCTAGATTAGATTAATGGAAGAATCTTTTTAGGGAAAGGAAGGAGACAAAGTACTGGAAAGGAAAATGGTATTAGGGGTGGGCAGGAATCTGGGGGGTCACTGTGTCCAGGAGTGACGGACAAATGAAT
The DNA here is from genome assembly GCA_936435175.1 of Glyphotaelius pellucidus. Lineage (NCBI taxonomy): Eukaryota > Metazoa > Arthropoda > Insecta > Trichoptera > Limnephilidae > Glyphotaelius > Glyphotaelius pellucidus. The sequence continues at coordinate 35,378,190 of OW386548.1, forward strand.
CCATCCCTCCGACTGCGGTGCAAGACGATGGGTCGAAAGAGACCATCTAGAGAGGTCAAACCCAAACCGGTCTCTCCTGATCCGGCCCGCCACGCAGCTGGTGTGCAAGCGCATTCGCCGCCATTCGAACGCACGTCACCCGATGGAATATGTTAAGTCGCCAAACATGGTGAACCTCTTTATGGCAGGGATATTAGATAACCAATAAATGGTTCCTGGGGTTGTGGTACCCACACCCGCCTCCCAAATTGTGAACTGATGGATATACCTAGTTCATGCATGTTGTTCCCCGTTATCAAATTCGATTTACACCATGATGAAATTCATAAGAAATTCTGTTGAATAAATCAATGAGTTAAAAGGCTTATAAGTATAAGTTATAAGCATAAGCATCGCGTACACGTATGAATGATGTTTGTGTATGTTATTAAAATCAACTCCACGTATCAAACAGGTGGTTAGCCGTTACGTAAGTGTGTTAGTGTACCATTGGCAGTGAGTAGGATGCCTAGACTGGGTGCGTGGCTTACAAAAAACATTTTCTGTCGGGTGTGGTAGGTGTGGTTTCTTATCAGCCGGGCACATACCTTAGATAAAACCATTATCTGAAGTGTAATGTTTCGTGTTATTTTTAGACTGCAAATAAGCATGATTGTCGTATGTTATATCCGCAATATGACTTACAAAGTAACAAATTCGAGTTCGTAAATATAAGATTAAATAAAATTAAAATTGCTTCGGTAGTGTTCTCAGAAATCTACATCTCAGAACTCAGAACCGCTATAAAGCAATTCTGACCGTTAACGATTGCAACCCCTGCATATTAATGAAAATTAGTTGAAGTAAATGTTTGCAGAAAAAAGTATTGAAAAGATCACCAAATTTAAAGCCAAAGATCTAGCAAGTTATACGAATATTCTCAGAAATTTCAATATTAGATATTTATAATGAACTCCAGTCAAACAAAATATTGATTTTCTGCCTTGTGAAAACGCTATAGATGTAATAAAAGCTCCTTATGAAGTCACTAGTTGTCAATCTCTCCACGATCATTCGTAATAGCGTAGTGAACGGGTAGAATGAAGTCAGAAGCTTAGATCTTTAATGATATTTGTTATTTTATTTTATTTATATAGCGTATTATAATATCTCGGGGTTCCCCGAGGTGTTATAACCAACACCTGTGTCATAGGTCACCCCGAGTGGTTCGCTACATTTAGTGATAATGGTGGATGAGTCTGCCCACCTTCTGCGTGGTGGACCTGATCAAGAGAGACTGGTAAAGGGAGACCTTTTGACGTCTCGATGGATTCATACATCCGTCACTCCTGGACACGCTGATTCCCGGATCTCTACACATCCCTCATACCGTTTTCCTTCCCAGAACTTCCTTTCCTTTCTTTCCTTGAGAAGACCCTTTACAGAGCTTCCTCTAAGGAAGCTTTACAGAGACCCTTTACAGAGCTTCCTCTAAGATGACGTAGGCCTTTTCCTCAGGGCCTCCTGTGTGACAAAAAAATGTTATATGTTTTATTTTTCGGAGTTCCTTATTAAAAGCAATAAAGGAAGGACTTGATCAAATCAGACGAAAAACTAGCAGCTGCTCCAAAAACTACATGTTGAGATTTCTTTAAGTCCACACACCAACAAGGTATTTTGAATAGCTTTATGTGTTGATGTTGAATTTATCTCAATAAGTTAAGGTCAATCCAACAATTGAAATCTAAGATGCTATTCATCTTGTACCTGTTTTGATATAAGGTCAACCAGTTAACTTTACATAACAAGATACTTAAAAAGTAATATGGATAGGTAGAATATAAATTTGAGACGGTCAACGAATGAGCCAAGCGACAAAAAAATTCAAGGATAATATTTCAACGGGTTTATGTAACTAAATACTATCTATAGATTTTTTTTAAATCGATACTTTTCATCACGTGCTCAAAGTACTCCAGGATGGTTATGATTTTAGGTTTTCACGGCCAAAAGTATTTTTGGGGTGTTATGCCGTGTTGCGCTACCTCCTTCTTTAGCCAATGTTTCGGACACGAAGGAGGTAGCGCAACACGGCATAACACCCCAAAAATACACAACAAAAATACTCCAGGATTCTTCTATAGCATTTTCGCAATTTTTGCCACTTCGTGAAGAATCCCTACAATAGTTTGTCTTCCTGCGTGGAAATGTTAATTTATTTGAAGGTTCTTGTAAAGATCCACATTTCGGAAGTTTACTTGATAGTCGTCAACGTTTGGTTTATCATTATAATAGTTTTTAGAATTTGTAATAATTACATTATCTTTGATAATGCACCCTTTTTTAATGCACCCTTTTTCACGTAACATATCTAGTACGTTATGTCTGTCAACGAATTCACAAAAACCTAAACATATTTACATGTTGGTAGTATTTTATTACTTATCACAGTTATTAGTTTTATTACATTACCAATAGACAAGCAAAACTAGTTTTTATCTGTAAACCGGAATAATTAATTATTATCAGAAGTTTTTGAGGACGACCACGAAATAGTATTTTTCTTTAATAATGAACATAATGTCGATGAGAAAAACAAGGATTTTTATATTTAGTGACAACCAACGACCAAGTAGGAAGGTGACAACGCAGGATGTGGTCGAATTTCTGCCATTAATATGACACGATACCCTAAAACATAGTCAGAATCTTAACGACGTAAGTGAAGAATGCATGTACACAAATATGCGACGCACTACCCTGGTGTATTGGACGGACCTACTGTTGAATTTGCCCTAGCAAATACTTAAAAATAATGTGGGAATCGCACGACACTTTTTGACCAGTTTGACACAAATCTTAATTTTGGATTTGAGATCCAAATGATCAATCAATCTGAAAAATAAGTTTATCAAATATCTACCAAGGCTATGAGCTACTTTATTTATTTTTACTTTAAATTACAAGAGATACGCCATTATTTTTTTATGTTTCGTGATTTTAGATGCAACTTGGACAATTATTTGTGAGTAAAAGAAAAGGATTTAAAAAAATAATTTTACTACATTTATTTAAAAAATAATGAAAAATAAAATTAAAAAAATTAAACAATATTAAAAATGAGTTCTTTATGTAATGGTAATTTTAATATAAACAACAAATTTTTGTTCAAATGTAAATAGGTAAATTGAAATTTAAATTTACAATCTAGTTAGGAGCTATTATATTTACATACGATCGTCATTTTTTAAAATAATGTTCAGCGTCGCATACCTCATCTTAATATATATATTTCTTCTGTCCGTGTGTATGTGACTGAACTTCTCCTAAACGGCTGGACCGATTTTGATGAAATTTTTTGTGTGGGTTCAAGGGGTTTCGAGAATGGTTTAGATTCACAATTTGGTCCACTGGAAAATGTTCTTTTAATTAATTTTTTATTTCTAAGGAGTTGTTGATTTTGGAATGTTTTACATTGGACCCGGCAGACTGCGCTACCATCGCAGTATCGAATATTCAATATTATTCTATTTTAATTTTAGTTTGTCCCGACAGTTGTGTACAGGACAGCGTCTGTCGGGTCCGCTATAAATAAATAAAATAAATTGTGGAACATTCCAGAACACTCTCGAATGTTGTCGTGAGCGAAGCCGGGTAACCCAGCTAGTATCTACCTATTACCTGATATAATTCTTATTATAACTTATAATATTTAAATGTACGAAATTTTTGATCGATTTGTCAAGATAACCCTTTTCATTGCTTATAATAATACTCCATCCATATTCTTGAAACAGCATTCTTTGTAAATCAACCTTTTGCATAGCATACAGTCGAAGTTTGCTAGATCTAGGATAGCGGATCTGCTAGGATCAATCGATATGCAGTGATCTAATAACACAATTATTATTACACGTATATTTGATTACACGATCGAGAAAACAACTTTTCGCGTTTATAATAAACTCATTTTATATAAAGTTTCGTGAGCAAATAAATAAAGGGAATAATAATGTTCAAGCAGCGTGTGTCGTGTACGTGATCATGAAAGGCCATTTACGAAACGACTATCGTGTTGTGGATTACTTATTTATATAAATTTATTATATGTATCAGATCTATTTACGTGCATGTTCGGAATATTGTATATGCATTTGGAACAGCGACTATTAAAAAGCAAGTGTGTTCGCTTTAATGTCCTGTGATTCGTGTTTTATGTCCCAAGCTCACAGAAGCGGTCCGTAATGTAAAAACTAATATCCCGCAACGACTGTGGTAAAGTTTTTTTAAAATTTTCAATTTCCGTGCTTTTTGGCACTTTGAAATTTCATCAATTTATTTAATTTTCGCCAGTCACGTCATCATTTTTGGCATGGGTGCCAAGAGCGTGCAGTGATTGGTGAGTTGTTAAACGGTAGTTAGACGTGGGTTAGAAATAAGTTATTTGTATAAAATATTATAGTTCAAAATGTACCTACCTACGTTAAAACTTACGGTTATATCATGTATGTAAGTTAGTCATAATGTTGTTAGGAATAATTTTCGTTCTCTCTGCCCATTCTACGGAGAGGACATGATGGCTTTTTAGATTAAAAAACAGTTTTAAAACTAACAGCTATTTACAGTTCATTAAAAACGTTGTTAGCTGCTTTAAGATTTTTATTGTTATTATTAAATAATACTGTTATTTTTTATCTTTACTTGCATTTTTAAGGTCATTTCATAAATATCAGTCTCCAGTTTTTCAAAATAAATATCAAACTTCCTTTTGCCACTAATATTTTCACAATTAGTAATATTTATTTATTTATTTACTGACAAATAGTCCATTAATAATATAACAACAATAACACGAATAAAAAAAGAGATGACCATGAATGGAAAGTACATATAAATTAATGAAGAGCATTGACAAATTATGATATAAAGAACATATAGAAGACAACTACAAGTCAAAGCTTGAAGATGGATTTAAAAAACTTTAAAAATTACACATTGCATATCGACTGCCGAAAGTCATTTAGGCTAACACCAAAAAATTCAATGCTTTGACTTGCGTTAACAAGTCTCGACATTCTGGATAAAGGAGAATGAAATCCACAATTAGTAGAATATTGATTGAGGAACATATCATATCAATAGTAATGGAGGAGAGCAAATGAAAAATCATGCCTTGCAGTGTTTTAATACAGTGTCCTCTGCGTGCATAAACTTTCTAATGAAGGTGTGTTTATCAGATGTAACCTGCCAGGTAAGTATGTTTTCTGTATCTGTATGTAAATAATAAATTTAAATAGAGCTTACTCACAATCAAATCAGCGTTCAACGTTCTTAAGGTGATGTTTCACAAAAACGGCGTTTTCCAAATCATACAATTATTTTTTTTCAGACCTCTCTTAATAGGTCAAACAATTCCTGTTTTTCATAACCAATAATGACTTGCATTATTGAATCAGTGCACATTTGAGTGGTAACGATTTGTAATGTAATTTTCAACACCTTTTATGGATGTTTTTACAATTTTCAGTCTCATTCTTGACTAGATTAGCTAGGTAAGTATTAAGTCTAAAAATACTTACACCAACAACTTTCATCAAGTTATTAAATTCAGATTTATAGATTCAGTTATCGAGTTCAAGCACGGTGCAGTACTGTCATGTCAGACTTATGAGATTCTGAGTAAGAAATTGATGGATTGACGAACTTTCGAAAATATCATGAAAACCATAATTTATTTGGTTCCGCGTTTCAACCCTCGACAAAATATCCTACTAACTAAACATCCCCCGAAAAAATATCTACTAAAATCTAACCTAACCTAACCTATCCTAACGAAAAAATATGACAAAAATAATACAGACATCCTGTAAAGACAATAAATTATTGTTCAAAAATAGTAAAATGCAAGATAAGGTTAGGTTAGGTTAGGTTTTAGATATTTTGTTGGAGGATGTTTTGTCCTTAGGATAGTTTGTCGTGGGATGAAAACGCGCAGTACTCACTTATTACTTATTTACCCTCAGTACTGTAGGTAACTAATGAACATATCATTGATCGTCATCGGGAAACCATAGAATTTTGTGCACTAGTATCAAAATTCTGAGTAAGATATTGATCGATTGACAGAAGAATTGATGAGTTTCTGAAAATATTATGAATATTTTTCGAAGTTTTCTCAGCACTGTAGTACTGGCGACACCGTCGATCGCGTACGCGCGACTATAGAATTTAATTTGAAGCTCGGTGCATTCGTGTCGGTTGAAAATTATTGAGAATGGGCCGAGGTGTTTGAGCTAACAACATGGCCGCCAGCCGGTTCACAAAACGAAAGGAAAATAAACACGCGACGGTCGGTGGTGCGTGTGCCGAGTATTTCCGTCGTGACCAGCCGACCAATCGCCATCGCGGCGTGTGTCGGAGACTTGAGAAAGCCGAGTACGTGACCGTTGAGAAATTTCCACGTCACACGTTTTACATTCGGTGCGGTGTTCCACAGGGCTCTCACCTCGGTCCAGTTCAGTGGCCAGAATTCCTAATTCCCAATTCCGTTCCCCGGAACTACTACTATCACCCCTCTGCGGCGCTTTCTCACAAGCTGAAATGTTAAACACAAACATAAATAAATATTAGGCCTTTTTTCTCTTAAATTTGTATTTGATACCGCAGAAGAGTTCCGTCTGCTCGAAGCCAGTGGAATATGGCATCCCCGTTTCGAAAATGATGTGACTCATTGTTTTATTTATTTGCAAAAACAGCATAACACCAATACATTGCAAAAGCGGTTATAAAAGATATATAATCATTACGTTTACAGTTAAAACATTTATTTAATAAGTGCTATTTCACGCTTAAAATCATTGCAGGAAATGTGGAAAATATCCACATTTCCTGCAAGGCAGTTAATTAATCTAGTGAGTCTTCCCAGGGACATCATCATTGGTAAGCTAGTTCTGCACATGGGAAGAATCAAAAGCCTGTGTTGGCGACCTCGCGTGAAATTTTCCGGGACATAGAATCCTATTTCAGCCAGAATATCTGGTACCGATATAAAACCATTTAGAAGCTTATAAGCCATCAGCAGTAATGCGACATCTCTTCTGGAACTAAGGCTGCAGATACCCAGCATTCCCGAGATAAATGCTGTTGGAAACAGCCATGGGTAAAAACCGAACTCTCTCATATAGAAACCACCTCCCACTAGAAGTGACGATAAAGAGAAAGACTGGAAAGAAGTATTTAATACCCACCCAAAGGAGAAGATTTAAAACGAGTCGTAGAAACGACCAGTTCTGGTGTGACAAATATCAATCATGTACAAATATGTTGGGCGCAAGTTTGGCGTGTTTTCCGACTATGCACCGTTGCCGAAGGAATCAATGACGATAGTTCCTTGAAGCACCTTCAATGAAATACCGGTAGAACAGAGATAGAATTCCGACCTGACGTCAGTCTTCTTAAGATTGCAATCCGTTTGATAAGAGAGGGAATTCAGAGCGTAGTGACCTGGTCTGAATCCCCTTCTCTTCCATTCCATCCTCTCTTCCTTGTCAATTTTATTTATTTATTTTTATATTAGTTCCACACAGGAAGCCCTGAGGAAAATAATTCCCCTGAAGGCCTATGTCATCTTTGACGACGTTTTTTAGGAAAGGGAGGAGAGGAATATCTGGGAAGGAAGAGGTTATCAGCGGGGGGTAGGAATCCGGGGGTCAGCGTGTCCAGGATCGACGGAAGTATGAATCCATCCCTTCCACTGCGGTGCAAGACGAAAGAGTACGGCTGGAAAAGTCAAAGCGACTCCCTTAACCATTCTTTCGCGATCCAGCCTGAAATGCAGCTGGTGGGCAGACGCATCCGCCGCCGAGACCCGGGCAAATCTCACTCCATGAACCCGAGCACTCCTGCTGAGTCACCAAACGTAGCGAAATACTTGGGGTGACCTATGGCAAGGGTTTGGTTCACAAGGGGGCAGTATCCATACTCGCCTCCCAGCTTGTTCAAAATGAATAGAATCACTATTTTCATCAAGAAATTAGAAAAAAAAAATTCAAAATAATGAATCGATCTACTAAAAAAATCGGGATAAAGTTACAGTTGAGTTTTGAAAATAATTAAAAAGTGGGCACGTCCAACAACTCTCGTAGCGTAAATAAAAAATATTGCTCCGATTCCGAAATAGAGTCGTGCAGATATTATATTATATAAATACCATCGCACGATCGAAAAAACCGCCGGAGTTGCCAAAAACCACACACATAATAAATGCAGCATCACACTGAAAAAACTGTTTACTCCGCGGAGAAAAGATTAAGTCCTTGGCTCGCTCTCGCGTCTCGTGTTGAAAGTTTTAATAATTACTTGCAGTTAGCAGTCTTCTTCTAACACGAGCTGATGATGAACAAAATAGTACCCACTCATCAAATGAAAAACAATTGTATACCTATATTTGGGAAAATTTTGTTGAATATTTGTTTTTGACGTGATAAAGTCTTATAAATCGATGAACGCCGGCTTCACTCACGAAAAGCATGACTCATTGTCACTTTGTCACGTTCCACCTGAGCCGAGCGTGCAAGCGAGAGCGCGGAACAAGCGTTAGGCCTAAGCGTTCGGCTTGTGACGCATCTATCTGTCTTCCACTCCATAGTTATTATACGATGTTATCACGTAAAATTATCGTCCGTAAACCGACTTTACAGACAACCAATTTTTTACATTAAAAAAATTCATGCATGACTGTGAATGAAGTAAGGAGTTTGTCTGAAGACTGTGGCGGTCTATCCTGCCTGTCTACCCTTGCAGAGAAACGGCGTGATGTTTAGTAAGTTGAACATATTGAAAGTGAGAGTTACCCGACAGATGGCCCCCCGATATTACAATTTTTATAAAATTATGGTTTTTATGCATTATTTACCAATTTTAAACCTAAAAAAGACTTCAAAAATACTTTGAATAAAAATTTGGTTTGAATATCAAAGGGATTTAATTACAGTGTCGGTTTTTGTTCTTTTACGCTGGTTTTTACAGAATATAGACAAGTAGTTTTATCCCTAGTGCATTTGAATGAAAATAGTTATTCGGCGGTTATTTGAAGTAAAAATGTAAATGTCATTTTGCTATCCGATGAATTTTTTTTTCAATTGAAAACAATAAAAATATTTTTCCATCACACGTCGCAACCGAATCAAGTCACGTATAAGCTAGAATTAAAAGTACATAGTTTTAAAAAATATCGTCAAATGTTTAGCGATCGTCTAAAATCATTAAGACTTTACCAAAGAAGTCAAGGACTTGAGTTGACCAGTCTGCACATTCTGGGCAGGTTAATAAAATCCATAATTAGTCAAGTTTTGATTGTTCTGGGATTTCGGGAAAGAATATTGAAAAGGGTGAGTTGTAGTAATGTAGGTGAATCAAGAATACAATTGATAATTCTGAAGAAATAAAAGAGATCATTTTTCATCATGAGATTAGATTATACCTAAAAAAACGGTTTTGTATTCCCCTGTTTTTCCTCCAAAACTGAACCGATTTGCAAGATTTTTTTACCATCTGTCTTTAAATAAAATATTCTATGTCTGTACGTATTGATTTTTTTCAAAAAACATTGTTATTTTGAATACTGAACGTCTGTTGATAGCGTTCAAACTAGGCAAATTTAAGAATGTGTGGAAGGTCTTAATTCCTATAAGAAGTAACTAATCAACAAAAATAAAACGTAGATGCATGCCAATAGTTGATATCTATATTACATTAAAAAAATATTTGCACTAATGTCAAAATCCAGAGAGCAAATAGGGGAATACGTTTGTAGGGACAAAACGCAGCCCGGCTTCATTTTAATGTTTTCTTCGTTTGAGGTACGAGAACTAGCTACAAAATAATCTAGTAATGGTAATACCTGTTGTCAAATAGTCAGCCAGTGCGATAGCGCCGATGCAAATGGCGATACACATGACTCACTGCGCATTAATAATAAAAAACATAACATGCAGTACACACTGTGAATGTATGCAGTGCGCGGCGCATTAGAATGCACCCAGTGTAGACAGATGGCGTCATGCACCCGTGATGGCTGCTAGCATATAGGTATACTCAGTTATTCAGAACTTTAGGTATACATTGCTAGTAGCCATTCATTAGAATGCAGCAGGCGTTTGCTAGCCGGTGCTGGTAATGTCGCTTTCTTGTTTCAAACAACCGCTGAACAAGTGAATCTAATTTCTCGAAGGGTGTTTAAATATATTATAATAGACGTAGTAGACCACGACCAAAGATATTGAAATATAAGACCAAGACCAAATTGCACGGGCTATCAAGGCGGCGCGCACGGCAGAGCCAATGAAAGTTACGCGTTTGATGTGTAGGAAAGATAAAGGCGGGGCGTCGCTGCGTGTAGATGTGATTTGCATTAGTATGGGTGAACGATGTTGGCGACTATCAATGGACCTTTTTTTTCGTAGAATCTTATAATCAATTTTGTTTGCTGAAATTTAAGAAAAAAATACATTGATTGACAAGAATGAATTCAAAAGAAAAGTTGGCCTAATATTTGCACCACCAAGTTTTTCCACCTTTGCTAAAGTTTCACCATCTTTTGAACTGCATGTAGTTGAATTCCGATTTGGTTTTCTTGAACGAACGCAAATCTTGGAAGTGGGAAATGATCCCATTTGATCTCCAAATCCCCAATGATCTGAAACACGGCCCGTAGACTCTTTGTCGATGATAGTGCATTCTATCGACTGATAGATCAGTGAAACGCGTGTGTGTGCTGATAATTCGCGTGTGTGCGCTGATAATAAATAATAAGGAGATGGCCCAAAAATTGACAATAGATGTATTGTAGTAAAAAACTTTGTTTTTATTACGGGTTGTTAAAAGATCAACAACACATGATGTAAATAATATTATGATTTGAAAACTGCTGCGTTGATCTTGAAATTTCAGAACACCAGAGAGCAAACCATTTGAGAGTAGTTTTTGCTGGTTCAAACTCAAACAAAACTCTACCACTTTTACTTATAATCGCAGTATAAGGGCCTCCGCTCGTGGAGAAATTGAAAAAAAAACAGTTCTCAACGCAATTGCAATAACCTCCTTAACAAAATCGATATCGACCGGTCAGTGGTTGAGCGGGCATTGCGTTTGGGTCCCACCCGGGCGTCCCGTGTTCGATTCCTCGGCTGGCTAAGTCCTCCATCACAACAAAAGCAACATTTTCCGCTTTTTCGGTGGTGGTAGTAGGAGATTTTCAAACATTGTTGGGTTATTCGTAACCCGGGAATATTTGTCGTCCTTTAAAAAAATATATATGTATATTTTCCTGATTAGGCATATCCTGATCTGGCATATCAATACATGATCATCATGTTCACGAACCGCTACCATGGCAACCTGTCAACAATGCAACTGAAAACATTACAACTGAGAAAGCACTGCTGGTCGCCGCGGCAGTGGCGTTTAGTTGCGTTGAGAACTGGTTTTTTCAGTTTCTCGATGAGCGGAGGCCCTAAGTAGTGTAAAGTCAAAGTAGTCAAAAACTTGACATGGTACCACGATGTAGCTATGTTTAAAACCGTCTTAAACCGGGCTTAAACTATAACTTAAACCACGTCGTGTAAAATTCGGGATCAGGCCACTAACAATAATACTCCTTATGTAGATGGCGAAAAGGTTTAAATTCCCGTTTAACACCAGTCACATGTTTTGATTTATTGAAGAAAAGAACATCGCCAAAAAGTGTGTTTTATTTTATTTTCTGAAGTTCAGACACAAATGTTATGTTTTGCGATCATTTTATAAAGAATTTAATTATCCACATTGTACAATAAAACAAAAGAGGGTTTCGTGAGTAGGAGATTTGAACTTTAAAGAAGTTTTTGTAGGCCTAACAATTTTTTTCTGGACTTATAAAAAGACTGATAAAAAAATGCCTGATTATTCAAAGACAAATATGTGTTCTACTCACAGTATTTAATAGGCATCTAAAATATTTCTAAGCGATCTAATTTTCAAACCGAAAACACACGATTTTGCATGACTTGGTGCAGTTACCGCGTGAGAATTAAGTAAGACGGTATGGGTTTAAAATTCTAACAGAATTTTCTGCTTCGTGATGATGTTTTTCAATACAACTTTGATTCAAAGAATTTCTTGTACCTAGTTCGTCTTCCCAGTCAGTCAGGAAATGGTCTACATTATTTGCAACTAAGTAGACACTAAATATTCATTACAGAATAATGTAGAATTATTCATGAAAGCCATGATTCATCGGTTTTCACAAACAATATGGACAGTGTTTGACTTGTTGCCGGAGAAATTATCCAGACTGTTTATTATTCATTTATTCTTGAACTAGTTTGGCGTACTTAGTTGAAATTTTTAATAATTAAATACTAATAAAACACTTTGTTTTTACCACTGTTTATAATATATTGACATGTTTCGGAATCAATGCTTGATTGCGCGAAATATTCAAATACTTCCTTTGATGCGGATTGCGTCTAAAACAAATATAATATATATTAATTGCCTAATATGCGTAAGAAAAGGAAAGGTTGGGAAGAAGGCCACAGACTCGCCTGAAGAGCGATTCTATATCTTTTGTGAGATTGAGATAGATATCGGGCGAGATCTCTTGTCAGATTTGTGTGATTTTCTGCGGCTGTTAAGGGGGGAAATAGGTGTAGGACGGCGTATTTTTAGTGATTTTCATGATTTTTTTAAACACATAAGGAATATGTATTTTTATTTGTACTTAGGGGTCATTTTAAAGATATATTCAAGAGCATATTCTAAAATTTTCAAATATTTTCCTCCAAAAACAACGGATATATCAGCTGCCGTGCATTGTAAGACGCCATCTGGCTGGGCAATTTGTGTAACTCCTGGAGGTCACAATTTTTAATTGAAATCAATTTTTCAAAAAATTTTCCTTTTTTTAAGTGTTTCTTCTATTTGAACCTCACTTCGCATAAAAAATATCGATAATTAATATTTTTTTGAAGGATGTGAAAATTTTATGTGATTTTTTACCAACGTTTTTTTGCAATAAAAAAATTGTTAAATCAGAGATACTATTTAGGATTGATATTCAAATAGAGCGCATTTTTATAAAGAAACTGTGTGCTGAGTTTGATAACGATTAATCAAAAACTGTAGGAGCTAGAAGTTACACAAATTCGAAAAAGGAGTTTTGAGAAAAACGCGTTTGAAAATAAGAATGGCAGTAAAATATTAATAGTTCGTCCGAAGAACACTCACTCAAACGCTTATAACTTTTGGTTTGAAATTTTTGAATAGTTTTACTATCGATTTATGAAAGAAAAAAAAAGAATTTTTTGAAGCCTCTACACCTATTTTCCCCCTTAAAAGAATAAATAATCATCCATACTTGCAGGAATTCGTGTTTAAAACGACCTAAGCTAAAATACGTGACAGCTCACAGCTGAAATATTGACATTGGCCCATAGGAAAAGCAAATAACAGCCATAGAAAATTAAACAAATTTGACAAGAGATCTCGCCCGATATCTATCTCGATCTCACAAAAGATATAGAATCGCTCTTCTGGTCTCTTCTTTGGTCTGCTCCCAAGGGTCACAGCCGCTGGTCACTTGCTCCATAAATTGTCTCTCATAAAACACACAAACTGTTCATTTTAATAATTATAATACCATAAAACATAGCTATAACCTTCAACTGCTTATTAACTGCGGCGGGTACAATCGACAATTTACAAGATTGAACTAAAGATGCAATATTCCAATAGCGATGCGAAGCGGTCACAAAAAAACGACGAACATCGATTGTTGTCTGTGGCTAAAGTCAGGGAAAGGAATAGGAGGAATGCATAATTTTAGATTATTCAATTACGTTAAGGGGGTATTCTAGTCGAGAAGCTTGAAGTGTAGGTGTTTTTTTAGGTGCAATAAAAAAAAAAACAAATAATATTTTTGTAGCCATTATTTTAACAAATATTTATTAAACATTAAAAAACCCATAAAAGAAATCAAACGAAAAAATTAAAAAGTTACGGGGTAATGAAGTGGGGTGTTTCAAAAATATGGAGCGACCTGGTTGACATGATTGCAACCCTCCTAGTATTTTGAAAAAAAAAATAGTTTTTAATCCAAACAAATGCTGCTTTGGCATGAACCTCGGAGAAGTCTTAAATATATTTTTTGCAAAATGGCGGCTGTCTGAAATAAAAAGACATTTTTTTACCAGTTTTTTTGACTTTTCCGAATTTTTTTAGAAAAGTCAAAATTGAAATTTTGTTACTTTTTTTTTACAGTTAATACCGCACAAAAGTCCCAACTGCTCCCGTCTGGAGCCAGTGAGACTATGGCATCCCCAATCGGGGTATGTTGTGAGGCTGAAGGTAGTGGGAAGGGGAAGGAGATAGGAAAGAGGAAGGTGGGGAAGAAGTACCTGGCTATTCAGATCTGGTCACTAAACACGGCTTAAGCCATTTCAAGCAACGTTTCAATTCTGAATGGTGGTCTTACACCAGGGCGATACTGATAGTATCTTCCACTCTAGAACGTGCCGCAAATATACTATTTTTTATTTTAAATGAATAAATTGTGAAATAACACAAATTAATCAAATAAAATTTATTTGCGCACGCCGGGTTCGAACCCGCGACCTTCGAATTGTGAGTCGAGAGTCTTGCCTCGGGACCACGGAGGCCGTCAAGTTCTGCCGTATAGTTCTGGTTCATGCGATAAAGTAAAGTAAAGAGAAAGCTCACTTCAAATTTCTAGTAAATTGGTTTAAGTAGAACTTGAGATATCGTGTCAACAGTCTGGAAAAAAAGTAGTTTTGAGAGAAATGCGTTTAAAATTTTGTTCTATTTAGATTCTGGTTAGATTCCGTCTAAACCGCGACATTAAAATGGTGATAAATTTTAAAATAATGCGAATTTCGAAAAATCCGAACATTTAAACTTTGGAAGTACGAAGAAAACATATTTTTTTTTCTAGAACAGAATACTACCATCGGTAGATACCATAATCCGCACAACTGATGATACAAAGTATACTAAAATTAAAATGTTATACACTAGTATAGAAATAAACAAAACTATAAAAAATAAATGGGGGGAGAGGATTAGACGGAGGCTAATTGGGTTAAAATTTAAAGACATAATTAAATAATGGTTCATTATTTATAAATTGTAAAAAAGTATGTTTGCGGACCTCCACAATTCTCACACGGTCATAAACGGTTTTACCACACATACGCCTCATGGATCCCATTTCTACAGCATTCAGTCTGCTTTCATCCTTCTTCTGTCAGTTCCAGCCTCACTGCCATAATTCAGGGTAGCTGCTAGCACTTCATTGCGGACTGCTAGCATCGCTTCTTTCGCAAATTTTGAAGTGAAAACTTCTTTCGCACACTAATAAGAGACAAACACATACATCTATAGGATTTAGCCTGCGAGAGAATGAGATAGTATAATCGGTCTCCTCTTTGTGCGGTGCTTCGTAGCCTATCGGTCCCCTCTTAGTGCGGTGTTTCGTAGCCTCCTCACTCTTGCCTACTTTAGTTTACTGAAGGTGTTATTTTTACCGCGTGTGAACTGCACACATTAGCGCCAATCGTGTTCAGTGTAGTTATCTGCATTTACCCTTTTTTCAGTATCTATATCAGCCTTTTCTATCTCTCGTAATCTTCGTAGAGCCGAATAAATATAATTAATCCAAGTAAATAGTAAATATGCATTTAAATACATCACCATGATAACCAATCAACTTGCGCAAGGTGGTCTGAAGTTTGAATTGATACTGGAACAATACTGGGCGCGTCCGCGGCGTCGTATAATATGAGTCGTATATATACAATATTATTGTTGTTACAGGTTTTAGTTTGTCTGCATTTCTTCATTCATTTAGTTAAATTATGTATTCAGCTAGCGAACAGACAAACAGTAATTCATAATTCACAATCCGTATCAATTGAACCATTGAAGCACACCTTTTACTGCCACATTGCCATAATATAGGACGTGACGTACAGGTCAACATTTTGTTCAGACGTCGCACGGTGGTCAATGTGTCCAATTTTCACAGGAATTAATAAATTGGTTCTAAAATAGATATTGTTTTTAACTATGTTAAAGAAAAATAACTTCACGTCTGTCTTATGTTAGACTTTATATTTTGATGGTCTCCGTGGTAGGGCGACCGGTCAATTCAGAATTAAACCAACTCAGAACCACATCAGAAAGGTCATAAAGGTAATGATAAAAACATATAAAAAAAATCGTTAAATAGGTTACGTCAGGTTAGGGTTAACGGCTATTTAAAAAATAATTTTTTCATAGCTTTTAATGACTTTTCAAAGAAGTGTTGAGTTGATCTGATTCTGAGTTGGCATGGAACCAGTGTTGGGAACCTCATACAAGAGGCACCTCAAATGTCCCATACAAAAACGTAAAATGTCCCCCCATCTCAAAAAATGTATTTTTACCAACTCTTTTTCTTTGTATTACTACAAATGTTTGAGGTGGTGAGGCACTACATGTCATGTCACGTATGGGACAAATGTATGAGGTGGTAAGGTGTGAGGTGGTTGGCGTTTGCACTACACGTAATGTCACGTGGTTCCATGCCAATTGAGAAAAAAGTCAACTCAACACCTCCTCGAAAAGTCATTAAAAGCTATGAAAAAAAATATTTTAAATTAGCGGATAACCATAACCTAACGTTTGACCAATTTTTCATATATATATATTTTTTAATCACTCTAAATAATTCAATTTGGGAGGCGGGAATGGGTACAACCGCCCGGGAACCTTTATTGGATAACCAACACCTCTGCCATAGGTCACCCCAAGTGGTTCGCTACGTTTGGTGATTTATCAGGGGTGCCCGGGTTCATGGGGGTGAAGTTTGTCTAGGTCTTGGAGGCGGATGGCCAGGACACACTGAACCCCAGATTCCTACCCTCCCCTTAAACCTTTTTCCTTCCCAGAACTCTCCTTCCCTTCCTTTCCTTAAAAAACCTTCCACACAGCATCCCCAAAGATGAGGGATATTATTTTCCTCAGGGCCTCCTGTGTGGAGCTCATGTAAAAAAAATACTTATCTGAGATGGTGGTGATGGGGTGAGCCGTTCATCATGGAGATTTATAATATATGGAACGTCAAATACCTCATACTTTATTTATTTATTTATTGTTTGAAACATTTACAGAGTGTTACAATTATTATAGTTATAAAATTGCCATTGTTGAGTACATAGGTATTAACACTCCAATTTTAAAGCATGGGCAAAGCAAAGCGTTCACAGCATGCGTAATCAATGTTTAGTTTTCACTACAAAATGAAATATAAAACATAGTAGTGTCAAATATAAAACACAACCTGCAGAGAAGAAAATAAAAATAATAAAAATTAAATGATAATAGAGCAATTATATAATTGTTCTCCATGACATATCATGGTAGAAGATTGTTAATTTGCTTTTTGAAATATGTGAGACTGTTTGCATAGATATCTACATGGTCACATTCAATGGTACTATATAGACGACACATTCGAGACAGAGGATTGAAGTTTGCAATATTGTTATTAAATAATTCAAGATGGCATGTATTATGATTCCTTATTGCGTCTATTAGGAACTTTTATATATTGTTGTCGTACGTCGGCGTATGGTCCCAAACAATTCAAATCCACAGGGAGGGGACGGTGGAAAAATGGGAGGGAGTGCATTAAATTTTTGAAGTGAAACTTCTATAGCTCCGTTGTAATTTGGAATTCGGATGAAACGGAAATGACGCACATAGTACTTGCGAAGCATCAAACTCCTATCAAGGCTCCTGTTGGTTGAGATATAAAACGGAAATGACGCTAGGTCTGCGCTCATTGTCCGCTTTGATTATTCTCACTTTTCAAGGCTCCTTGGTTCTTCATTGGTTGAGATTGTTTTGTTAAAGTTTCGCTTCCACCGCGTGCTGACTGCACTCTAATTTTTTGTTTTATTTTTATGGATTACTTGCTTTCTTAATTAATTGATTACACAGGCCAACAGTGAAAAAACTTTTTTGATAATTTTTACTAATTCCTGCGTAATTTGGTGTCCTGATACGAAAAAAATTATAAAAAAGTCGTATCACCCACCAATTTTTCACATTTCACTATTAAGTATGCCCGATGAACCTTAAAGTCCACTTCTTGCACAGCCATCTTGACTTTTTTCCTGAAAATTTAGGTGATGTGAGTGAAGAGCAAGGGGAACGGTTTCATCAGGGCCTGAAAGAGACGGAGAAACGATACCAGGGACGGTGGAATATCAAAATGATGGGTGATTACTGTTGGTCACTTCACACAAAACAACAAAACATCGGCGAAAAAGCTACGAAAGAAAGAGAATAAAATAAGCATCTAATATTCAAATTTAAGTAATTAAACATGATTGTAGGCAAAATATAACCAAATTTAAAAACTATGAATTTTTAAATTTTTATAGATCAAATTCTCCCTAATTTTTTAAATATTAAATCGATATTGTGAAAGAATGTTGAAATATTAAATCGATATTGTGAAAGAATGGTAGGTGATAAAAAAAAAACTGCTACGAAATACGGTTTCAGCATTCAAAATTACATGAGATTTTGGTAAATTTGTTTATAAAGTTTTCACAAACATTTTTTTTTGTTGGCCTGTGTTATTGATTGCTTTCTTCCCTCTAGAATCGGATTATTGACCACTGTGCGGCGAACGATGTACTCACTTCCCCTTAAAATCATGATGATGCCGTGAGCCGTGATGCCACAATGCTGTACTGTGAGCCGTGATGGTGAAAGGGGCAAGGCCACTTTGCGGCTCAGAGTAGACGTGGGCAAAATTGAATGAATGAATTAAATGAATAAATTCAATCTTGTGACATAATCGATCTGATTCTCTTTTTCAAAAGGAATTAAATCTTAATTCCTTACCATTGGCCTTGCATCCTACGATTTTTTAACAGCACCATATTTCTTTTTTTATTTCTATTTATTTATTTTACAGTTAAATTATTTCATGTTATATTGAGGTAAGAAAATAATAATGTGCTCTGTAAATATTGTAGTATTTTGTAGGAATTTAGTTAAATAATATTCTGGTTATTTGCTGCGCGGATAGGAAGGTAGGTAGATAGGCAGCAGGCGCACCGCGAAACGCCTATCACGTGTAGTAGTATCCCGCGCAGTAAATCCATAACAAATAAATCCGTAGGCCAGAGAGTCAAGTCCCCCAGCCCAAGCGACAAAACCGCCAAGCGACAAAGTCACGACGAGTCAGTCAAGAACCAAGTAATTCCGAATTCCGGTGTCGCGTCTTTTTCACAGTCGTCCCGCAGCTCCAACTTATTCAAGGAATTAATAATTTTATTCCTTATTCATTTGTGTCGTCATATTCCTAAATGTCTGTGCGGACCGTAGCGCTCAATCCCAATCTCTGTTTCACTTACTCAAGGAATCAAAACATTTGTTTCTAATTCAGTTGTGACGTCTTTGTCTCAAATCATATGTCCTACGTGACGAGTCGATCTGGCCGGACAACTCAAGTCCGTTGAAGATTAACTAGGTCCGCGGAATGCAAGTTATTCAAGTCACTGCAAGACAAAAGACACTTATTTGTCAGAAGTTCCTATATCATCCCTTAATGCTCGCAGAGAACGGGTTCGTCATTAGTTCCCGCGCGGCCAAGCCGTCAACTTAGGGCGAAACTTCAAACTTCCTGACCCCGAACTCCTGCTAAAAAAAGCGAAATTAAGTTCTATGTTTTTTCTCCCTCCCACCTGCGATAATTATGCAATGCGTTTAGAAACAAAACGATGTTTATTTATATTATTGTTTTTTTATGGTATCTGCCTACCTATCCGTAAACAAAACATCAGTCAGCTGTCGAGTGTCGAATCGTGATAAATAATAATCGAGTGATTATTTGTTCCGATATTTTTGTAATAAATTGTACGACGCGTGTCGCTTCGATTTCAATCAGTTTTTATTTGGCGCAAGGTTTTAACTTTACCAGTGAGGTAGGTACCTACAAGCATTTAAAAATATATATTTGGGTGAAGCTTATTCCAGGTGACCGGATCGGATATATGAAAGCGCGATAGTAATTTTTTTTTATGTGAATACCGCACAAGTCCCAACCGCTCCCGTCTGTAGCTAATGAGACTATGGCATCCCCGGTTGGGATATTTTGTGAAGAAGATTTGGGCAAATTATGTGTTTTTTCTCTTTCTTTCTTGTTATATGTATAATTTTTATGTAAAAGCAATTGGAGTGTGTATGTTTTTTTTTTATAATTTTAAATTTTAATCTGGTTTTGAGTACTCTTTATTCTTTATCTAAGTGAAAAAAAAATTATCTTGGCATGCGTATTTTTTTACCTTTCTCCTGTGGGAGCAAGATTTTAACCATCCGATGGCATGGTTTTGTAATGGCTTCGTCATTAGTTTGTACTTACTGAATTTGGGGTTTATGTAATATTAAATATTGATGCTATGTATCTGGTGTATAAGTTTTTGTTTTAACGTTTTGTGTTTAAAATGGTGGTGTTTTGGTTACTGTTCGTGCATATATATATTTTCATCACGATTTTTTTGTGATTTGTAAAATTGCTTTTTACTTTTGTTCATAAAATCTCATGTCGTAGTTTGGAACACCTTTATTTTTGGTGGTTCGAAATATGTTTTTTTCCTACTAAAGGTACTCAAAAGTTATCGCTTTAAAAACTCTGTGTTATAAAGTGTTAAGCTTAAAAAACAGACTCCCTGTTAATTAATCATCCTAATTGTTATATACATATAAAAAAAGGCGAGCTTTTTTTTTTTTTTTTTTTTTTTTTTTTTTTTCTTTTTTTTTTGAAGTCATTGAATTAAAAGAATGAATTAAAGGAATCAATTCCAAAGGCCAGGAGAATCAGACTGAATCGATTCAGTCCTGGGAATAAATCTGCCCATGTCTAGTACGTAGACACACATAACGGAGTTGTTGATCAAATTGATTGGTATTGCGAGGCGGCCATGAGGCCCAAATAAAAACAACAAGAAACTAAATGTACAGCTCTTGTTGTTGTTTGTAGTTTTAAAATTTTCACGGTCGTGTGCATGTTCAATATTTTTTGGATGTTTTTATGAATAACATGAGAGTATGTTTGAGACAGTTAATGAATCAACAAAGCATGCCGTGTAAGCCAAGACAGATTGCGCGATCGTCCTATCTTTTTTTTTTTTTTTTACATTAACTCCACACAGGAGGCCTTGAGGAAAATAATTCCCCTCAGGGCCTATGTCATCAGGGATGCTGTGTGGAGGGTCTTTTTGAGGAGAGG
The DNA here is from genome assembly GCA_936435175.1 of Glyphotaelius pellucidus. Taxonomy (NCBI): domain Eukaryota; kingdom Metazoa; phylum Arthropoda; class Insecta; order Trichoptera; family Limnephilidae; genus Glyphotaelius; species Glyphotaelius pellucidus. Next base: position 35,399,512 of record OW386548.1, read on the forward strand.
AAGGAATGAACATTGGTCTTGAAGAGACCCATGTTGTAGGAGGGAGGAAACACAGATGCCGGCAAATCGTTCCATAGCCGAGCTGTTGCACTCAAGAACGAGTCGAAAAAACGACCCGTTCTCATGTGACAAATGTCAACCGTTTACATATGTTGGGCGCGCGTTTGGCGTGTCTCCCGACTATGCACCGGTGCCGAAGGGATCAATGACGCTAGTTCCTCAGAGCATCTTCCATTGAAATACCGGTAGAACATGGATAGCATTCCCACCCGACGCCTGTGCTCTAGAGATTGCAACCCGTTCGTTAAGATGGGAGAATCTATCAAACGGACCGCCCGTTTCTGCACAGAGTCGAGGGTCTGTATTGGAAATTTCAGTTATTTAGTTGAAAACCATTTTACGTAGTGATTACATCTTTTTTATGTTTTCAATTCCTCTTTCTGACTGTATTATGATAAAGCAACACATAATTTTTAATTAGTTTCCTATTACAGAAGTTCTAAAGAAATTAGCTTGAGCCACTTTTCCAGGTAGAAGTTCAATTGTCTATATAATATGTTAAGACGTCGAAAAAATTATGGAATAGCTTACTGAATTATATCGAAGTCATAGATTATTGGAGTCATAGATAATCGATGTCATAGGTTATCGAAATCGTAGAATACCGAAGGCATAGATTGTCGAAGTCGTTGATTACCAAAGCCATAGATTTTAGAAGTCATAGTTTATAGATATCATAGATTATCGAAGTTATAGAATACTGAAGGCATAGATTATCGAAGTCATGGATTACCAAAGCCATAGATTATCGAAATCATAGTTAATCGTGGTCATGGTTTGTAGAAGTCATAGATTACCGGAGCCATAGATTATCAAAGTCATATTTTCGAAGACATAGATTATCGAAGTCATAGAATATCAAAGTCATAGACTATCGAAATCATAGATTATAGAATATCGAAGTCATAGATTATCGAAATCATACATAATCGAAGTCACATATTTTCGAACACAGATTATCGAAGTTATAGATTATCGAAGTCATATATTTTCGAGGTCATACATTATCGAAGTCCTAGATTATCAAAGTCGTAGATTATCGAAGTCATAGTCAAGAGAGCTTTCGATATATCCTCTTTTAACATTGTTGGTTAGGTAGTTGTCAGCTGATGACTGATCGACTGATCACCGAAGTTTCTTTTGAAGGTATTTGCGATTAATTTAAAGGTAATGCCGCATTGAATAACTGTTCCCAGGTGAGCCCGGCAAGTTGTTGACCTATGGCGAAATGACTTGGCACCACAGACTGCATTGCTCACGAGGAAAGACGTTGAGCAACCTGGCAGTAATAATACTTCATGCCTAAAGGCTAAACAAGTTCTCGTGGAGGGGAAATCCTAGAGTCAACAATTTCCTCAAACAGCATCACTGAAGAACTGGCAGCACAAACAAAAACTTGTTTAGAACTTTCAGCTAGACCTGTATAGTATCTTAGTCGTGAATCATTCGAAAGATTACAGAATTGACTCTTATTAATAAAATGTATTTATATACTTAACTAAGTGTTAAAACGAAAGTAGAAGCTTTTAAATTTTGTTCAATAAATAGATCCTCAAAATATTCTGAACACATTGTAACTAATTTTTCAAACTTCGCAAATTCACTTTGTGATGTCATCATCCATACTAATATTATAAATGCGAAACTGCTCGAGTTTGTTTATGACCTTTTCACGCATAACACAATATAAAGACTTTAATAATTCTTTCACCAATATAAAGCTAAATTATATGCGCAGACTACAGGTTGTATATGATGGTAAGCTCTGGCGTTATGAAATTATAAATATTAATATATTATATTTGTTATACGTTTTCTGTCGCTAACAAAAGCGAGTTTTTGCTAACGTCAGAAAAAAATCTTTTCCATGGAAACAATGTTGATATATTTTTGGGCTCTATGCTGGTAGGCACTCAGTCTACTGGTCAGCTACTACTGCAGAAAATTTAAATATTAGAATTCGTTTTTTTTTTGGACAAGCTTGGAATAAATGTCAGATTTGAGTTCCTGTATTAAAAATATAATTCGTAACGATTATAAAGACTGAATGATAAATAGAGTATTTTTTTATTATGTTAACGAACTTCCAAATATTTAAATAAAAATAAACATCCGAAATGTTTGTAAGCGCATAAATTCCGTACGAATGAACAAAATTGGAAAAGTAATTCTTTTTTTCTTTGAGCATTATGAAATTTAGGTGGTAGGCGAGATGTTTGAAAACTGTAAGGGAATGCAAGGGAATGAATATATGGAATGCGCGAGGGAATGGTGGTGGGGTGGGGGGGGGGGAGATAATTGATAAGTGCAAGCGCTACAGTAATTTCCCGTAATACCATGCGAGCGAACCCGCGGGGAAAAGCTAGTTATTAATAACTGAAAACAATTAACTTTGTGTAAACCACTATTTAATCAACAATATCGACATGTTTCGAAAACTATGTTTTCTATTATTAACTTATTATCCTGACGAAGAAAATATAGTTTTCGAAACATGTCGATATTGTTGATTAAATGTTGGTTTACAAAAAGTTAATTGTTTTCAGTTATTAACATTGTAACTAATTTGGGCTGTCTTCATTAGGTGTTTAAAAATAAGAAAACGGCGATGAAATTTAAGAATCAGATTTTTTAAAATTAGAATATAATTTCCTTCGGGTCCTATGTCATCTTTGGGGATCCGTGTGGAGGGTCTTTTAAGGAAAAACAAACAGAAACAGTTCTGAGAAGGAAAAAGGTACGAGGGGTGAGTAGGAATCTATATGTGATACTAGCTTTTATCCGCGGCTTCGCTCGCATGGTATTAGGGGAAAATTACTGTAGCGCTTACACTTATCAATTATCCCCCCTCCCCCCTTCCTTACCATTATATATATAGTCTGTATTACTCACATATAATGTAGATTTCTATAGGTGAAAGAATTTTTAAAATCGGTTTATCGGTTTATGCGTGAAAGCGTAACAAACAAATACACGCAGTTTCGCATTTATAATATTAGTATAGATTTATTTTTTACATCATCTTATTATTATTTATCTAATTTATTTTGTTATTTCATTATATGGAATGCATTGCATTGCACTACCCCCGCATACATTCTGGAATACACTATTATTATTATTATTATTAGAACGAAGTAAAGTGAAGTTAGAACCCTGTAAGGTACGTTCTAAAATGGTAAGTATACGTCCTATTTAAATATTCTCCTTTAAAATCAGTTCAATCATCAAGATTCAGCCTCAGAATCAAAAATCGGTAAATCCATACTAATATTATAAATGCGAAACTGCTCGAGTTTGTTTATGACCTTTTCACGCATAACACAATATAAAGTCATTAATAATTCTTTCACCAATATAAAGCTAAATTATATGCGCAGACTACAGGTTGTATATGATGGTAAGCTCTGGTGTTATGAAATTATACATATTAATATATTATATTTGTTATACGTTTTCTGTCGCTAACAAAAGCGAGTTTTTGCTAACGTCAGAAAAAAATCTTTTCTATGGAAACAATGTTGATATATTTTTGGGCTTTATGCTGGTAGGTACTCAGTCTACTGTCGGCTACTACTGCAGAAAATTCAAATATTAGAATTCGTTTTTTTTTTGGACAAGCTGGAATAAATGTCAGATGAGAGTTCCTACATTAAAAATATAATTCGTAACGATTATAAAGACTGATTGATAAATAGAGTATTTTTTATTATATTAACGAACTTCCAAATATTTAAATACAAATAAACATCCGAAATGTTTGTAAGCGCACAAATTCCGAACGAATGAACAAAATTGGATAAGTAATTCTTTTTTTCTTTGAGCTATTATAGCATTATGAAATTTAGGTGGTAGGCGAGATGTTTGAAAACTGAATGTAAGGGAATAAATATATGGAATGCGGGAGGGGATGGGGGTGGGATGGGGGTGGGCTGGGGGTGGGGTGGGGGGGGGGGGGATAGTTGATAAGTGCAAGCACTACAGTAATTTCCCGTAATACCATGCGAGCGAAGCCGCGGGGAAAAGCTAGTAGATTAAATATGAGAAATCGTAGATAGAAGATGAAGTGAAACTAGAACACTGTCCAAACAAAGTGACGTCAGATCCACAATGTATTGTGAAAAATTATACATAAGCACTAAGCGTATGATTCATTACTAAAAAAATAGTTTTTAGAAAATTATTAAATCTCTCATGAATTTTAATGTGATCTTCGCTCAGAGGTTGTTTCGGAATCTCAACTAACATAACATAAGTCCTACGTGACATTCTTTAGATTTTCAGAATCTCGTCATAGATGTATTTTTTTTATCTTGAATAACTATGACGCCATTCATCTTTATAATAAGTAACACTGGTACACGAAACGGGGAAGATGAGGTCATTAAAACATTAAATCACTTCGAAATGTATTTCGCAAGAAAAACATATTTAAAAATCACAAGCCTGCCTCACCATTTCATATTTTTTTTAGATATTGATATATTTTATCTATTTTATAATTTCAGCTTTTCATCATCAAATCTTTGGAATGACACCACTGTCTATTAGAATATTGACATTGTTGCAGTGCTTCAAGAAGCGGCGAATGGTTGCTGACTGCCCAGTCAACCGCACAACATCTTAATGAATAAAATTCACAATTAAAGGAATACCTACTTGTGTTTTTGTTTTTGATTTGATTTTAATATTTTTTTGACGTGATAACGTCTTATAAATCGAAGAACGCCGGCTGTATGCACGAAAAAACATGACTCATTGTCACGTTCCGCCTGAGCCGAGCGTGCAAGCGAGAGGGCGGAATAAGCGACAGAGAAGCACGATCGGCCTAAGCGTTCGGCTTATGACGCATCAATGCAATTTTTCATCAATGTTTTCTTATGACGTTATCACGTAAAATTATCGTCCGTAAACTGACTTTACAGACAACCAGATTTTTTACATTAACTCCACACAGGAGGCCCTTAGGAAAACAATTTCCCTCAAGGCCTATGTCATCTAAGATGCTGTATGGAGGGTCTTTTTGAGGAGGGAAGGAATGAACATTGGTCTTGAAGAGACCCATGTTGTAGGAAGGAGGAAACACAGAGGCCGACAAATCGTTCCACAGCCGAGCAGTTGAACACAACGAGTCGAAGAAACGACTCGTTCTCATGTGACAAAATGTCAACCGCGTACAAATGTTGGGCACGCGTTTGGCGTGTTTCCCGACTATACACCGGTACCGAAGGGATCAAAGGCGCTAGTTCCTCGCTTTAATAACTCCTCAACACACAACCACCATATTTTATTATTATAATATTTTTTTAAATTACGTAAACTAAAACATTTTTTTAGCATAACCCACCTCAATAGGCTGAGCCTGTTCCGTGGTAACAGAAATTAAATCTAATTTTAACTTTGAATAAAACAGTTGCGAAATTAATTTTAAACAGTCACCTGAAAATTAAATGTTGCATAAATTAATATAATGTTATTAATTAAACATCGTTTTCCTCCATTCAAATGCTAAAATATCAAAAACTGTTTCTTGGAGAGATGTAATAAATAAACTCATAAAAAATCTCCATTATTTGCATAGCTGCCAATAATCTGTAGACATTATGCGAACTTTAAAAATGCTGCATTACGAGACGGATGTTATTACGTCGTGTACGTGATATAAAACACGTCAGTAGAGATTAAAAAAATGTAAGTAAATAATCCACTAGATAAAGTATCTACCTAAGTATGAATAGACGATCTGATTGATTTTATATTTGCGTATACCTGCGTATTAGCACATTTGAATTCAAAAAGAATTTCATATCGATCGATGAGTCGGTAATAAACATTACATTGGATTTTCTTTATCAATGAGATAAAAAATTAAATCATTGGTTTTCTCACGAGCACAATGTTGTTATATTTTTCGTCTGTGGCAGAGAGCTAGTTTCTTATCTCTGGAAACATGATTTTCAAACAGATAATTCAGGATGGAAGTGGGACAATTTATAACTCGATTGGGGTATGTTGGGAGGCTATTCAAATCTGGTCACAAAACACGATCCATTTCAATCTTTGGTTGCTGAATGCCGATCTTTCAACAGGACGTTACTGAGAGCATCACCACTCACGGTGACCGGAGACTCGTAGTACGGAAAGTGGTGAATCTATATCTACATCAAATTTGGAGTCGATTTTATTGAATGACTTTTTTTGATTTGAGCTTTCGTTTTCGAGTAAATCGAGTATGAATTTTCTATTTTTAAGGCAATTTTGAAAAAAAAATCAGTTGTTTGTCTTTTAAAATGCATCGAAGCGTAGACCCAGCAACACAACTTTTAAATATTTACCGCCTTACTAATAAAAAAACACATTTGATAAAGACTGCACGTTGCCTATTTTTTGCTAATAAAAATGTCTTTAACTGTGCGGCGAAAGAACTGGTAACATTGCATTTTGATACACTGGCGCATGCGCCATGCGCGTAATTTTTCCGGCAAAATTACAATTTTCGTTTGTGATTGTGATATGTAATTCAAATGGTTTGGTTTTGTTCATTATTTCTATTCCAATGACTATTATTCACTATTAAATTAGTAAAATTCTATATATTTAATTTTATTTGTATTATTTTGGGTCAGTTTTGAATTTTTTTAATAATTTCATGAATTTTTAATTTAATAATTTTTTGAATAATTTTAGAATTTAGTTTTGTTATTATTGATAAAAGCTGGGTTATTTCTGATAAATTATTTTTTAATTGGCTTAAATCGCGAGAATTTTACAACATTTCCTTAAAAATGATGTTTTTTATTTAAAATAAATGCCGAATGCAAGTGTAAATAATAAATGCAAATTAAAAAAATAAACTTTTGTTTTGCGCAACAATGAAGCCAAAATCAGTGGGGGAATCATTATTATAATATAAATATATAAAAATGAATGTTTCTTTGTATGTTCCTTATGCGTTCCTAAACCATTCATCCGATCGCGATGAAACGTTGGGGATTTGATGTGCGCATGTTCGCGATGGTTTCTATGTATAATAGTGAGCTCTGGCGTTATTAATTTTGCATAAAAAATTGCAATAGGTGGCGCGCGAGTTGTTTGAAAAATGAGTGGATTTCATATAGTTTAACGGCAGGGAGGGAGGAAAGGAGGGAGGGGTGGGAAATCCAAGAGGGGCAGAGGGGAACGAAGGAGGGGGGGGGGGGGGGTGGAGTCCGCGGGTGGGGGACGAGGCGAGGAACGTGGAAGTTAAACGCGGAGAGAAACAATTTCTTTATTGAATTTAATCTCTTTTTAAGTGGCATTGCAAAATTTTAATTCCGTGAACGAGATAAAAGTGCAGTGACAGTTTTGCTGCAAATTCTCCATGTGTCACAAGTTTCCCGTTTGAACTGCGGGTTTTCGGACACCATGTATAATCAATATATTTAATTTTGCGAAAGCGAACCCGGATCCCGCTTATAACTAACTGAATGACCTGTTAATACAATAATATAATCTATTTTCAATATAATTTAAAAATAATTCAATATAATAATATAATCTATTTTCAATATAATTTAATAATAATTCAATATAATAATACATATAATCTATTTTCAATATAATTTAATAATAATTCAATATAATAATATAATCTATTTTCTGTATTTTCATGATGTTTGGTTAATGTTGTTTATTAAATAGTCGTTATCGCGACGACATTAATTAAAGATAATATTATGATTGCATAACACACAATACACTGAATACACGACAAACAAAATGCAGCATCGCGGTGAGGTGGTTATTGATTGAGGCAGTGGTTCTCAACCGGCGTTGCTCGAGACATAGTATTCCGCCATATTGCGAAACATTGCCAAATTTGGATAGTACGTAGATGGGTTGTTCTTCTTTTTAACCTACATAACTTTTGTCACATTTTGTTTTTACTATAAATGAATCTCTCTGGATCTCAGAGGGGAAATTGTAGCAAGGGGGGAAGGAGGCCTAAAATGCCTATTGGGGGTGACAAACACGAGCTGCGTGTTTACCTATTTCTAATGACAACCCACGTGACAGAAGTGTCGTACGACATAAAAATTTTAGGAGAAAAGTTTTTGAGATTTTTAAAAATATTTTTTTAAACAACATTAAAAATAATAATCGCTGTTACTTGATAGGTTATACCTTTTGCAGTTTGAAAATAATTTTATATTTTATGTAACATTTTTAATTTTTGACGTGGTAACGTCTTATAAATCGATGCTGCACCGGCTGCATGTTCGAAAAAGCATGACTCATTGTCACGTTCCGCCTGAGCCTAGCGGGAAGCGAGCGGGCGGAACAAGCGATAGAGAGGCACGATCGGCCTTTTTTGGTTTCAGTCGCTCATGACCTGTCTAGCGAAACGCTACAATCCGCACAAAATATTTATCTTATGACGTTATCACGTAAAATTATTGTCCGTAAACCGACTTTACAGACAACCAATTTTTTTGTAACATTATAGAATACCTACACGCCGTCTCATCTTTTACGTTATGTGTTATTATATTATGTGTAAGAAAGGGCTGCAGCATTATTGTGACAAGGAACGTATTTTTATTGCCTTTTTGTACCGTCGCCGTTCCGTAAACGTAGAAATATTAAAAGCACACAATGGGGTAATGGATAACCATAGGATGCCCCAAGTAGTTAGCTATGTTTAGTGACTTAGCAGGAGTGCTGAGTTCGTGGGGTTAATGCACAAAAAAATATAATTTTATGGTAAATATCATTTTGGGGGGCATTTTCAGGCTACTGATTTTTTTTTTAAATTTAAAAAGTTGCATTCAAAAGATGATGAACCTCTGAAAAAAGGCAAAATATTCCACTCACAAGTTGCGACGCCATTAAACACACATGTTATGACGGTTGCACCACGTGACATCGTCGTGGAGTATGGAGCCATAAATAGATGCACCGGCGAGATGCATGCTCCTCTGGGCTGTGTGTGTGTGTGTCTGTCTGTATGGCTGTGCAACGTCACGAATGCAGCGGCCAACACTAACATATAGTATCTGCAACGTAGGGATGCTACGTCACTTCATAATGAATGGAAGATGCATATCAAATCTTCAGACTGGTGACGAATTGCAGGTAAATATATAAGTGCGACCCTGGGCCAAATGGCGCCTGGAACAACTTGAACAACTTGCATTGAGACATTTTGAAGTATACAGCAAATTCATGTAGTGTAGTAATTCTTTTGAGTCGAACTTTCTAGATTCAAATCGAGACGTTTACCATGATCACAATTTTCATGCAATATCAACTCTACTTTTGGCACTAATCTTCTTATAAATATAATATCAATGGTAAGGGAGGTAGCAAATGCAAAATCATGCAAAGTCCAGAGTTTTAAATAGAACGTGTAAGCTTTTGTAAAGATCATTTCATAAAAATTTCCAGTCCTAGAGAGTCCTAAATTCTCCAGTCTTTCAAAATAAATATAAACTTTACTTTTGGCACTAATCTTTTCCTATATGCAATATCAACAGTAATAAATGGTATCAAATGTAAAATCATGCAATGACCAATAATTTAAATATAGTGTCCTCCGCGCAGTGGCGTAGCTGGCAAGGGCACCCGGGGCGGATAACGTGGTGTCTCCCCCCTCCCCCCCATCAAAGTTGACTTTGAGAAATTCAAAGTTCAAATTTCGACTTCATAAAAAATAATTTGTAAAAAAAATTCGTAATACACAAAAAAAAACATTCCGATGATTGATAATTTTTCAGTCGGTTATCGATCGATTCTGCTTTATTTGTATTCGGATTTTGCGTTTATCAGTTATCGTTTATTACAAAAAATTAACTATCCAATCCATTTGCCTTGTTTTTTGAAAGATGTATTTCAAAACTTAATAACAACTTTTTCAACAACTTGTTAGTTGATTGTTGAATAACAACTTTTTTAACAACCAATAGGAAATAATTCCCTTCACGAGTCCACGTCGATCACAGTGTACGAAAGAAATGAGAATGACACAGGTGTCAAGCGAGGAATATTTCAGAAGAATCCCCAACCAAGCAATAGTTTCAGCTAGGAAAGAAAATAAAACAACAGAATTTTTGGGGAATCTCTGACTGACCGAGCCATAGAGCTACGAAAATATAAATAACAGATCGTGTTCATGTGTAAAATATTTTTGTGACAATTTTCTACCTTCGTAATTTTTTTTCCACGGTCGGGTGCCAGCCCCCCCCCCCTCCCCCCCCAGCTACGCCGCTGCCTCCGCATGCAAAGCCGTATCTTTTCCAAGCATAAACTTTCTAATTAAAGTGTGTTTTTCGGACACTACCTGCCATGTAAGTATGTTTTCTGTATCTGGAGGATTAGGAACGCATAAGGGCAAACAAAAAAACAATAATTTTTATATAATAAGTTAACACTTCAAAATCTGTCTCTTTGCTTTATTCTGGACTAGATTTTCCCCGCGGCTTCGCTCGCATGGTATTACGGGAAATTACTGTAGCGCTTGCACTTATCAATTATCTCCCCCCCCACCCCACCCCCATCCCCCCCGCATTCCGTATATTCATTCCCTTACATTCAGTTTTCAAACATCTCGCCTACCACCTAAATTTCATAATGCTATAGCTCAAAGAAAAAAAGAATTACTTATCCAATTTTGTTCATTCGTTCGGAATTTATGCGCTTACAAACATTTCGGATGTTTATTTTTATTTAAATATTTGAAAGTTCGTTAATATAATAAAAAAAATACTCTATTTATCATTCAGTCTTTATAATCGTTACGAATTATATTTTTAATACAGGAACTCAAATCTGACATTTATTCCAAGCTTGTCCAAAAAAAAAAACGAATTCTAATATTTAAATTTTCTGCAGTAGTAGCTGACCAGTAGACTGAGTGCCTACCAGCATAGAGCCCAAAAATATATCAACATTGTTTCCATGGAAAAGATTTTTTTCTGACGTTAGCAAAAACTCGCTTTTGTTAGCGACAGAAAACGTATAACAAATATAATATATTAATATTTATAATTTCATAACGCCAGAGCTTACCATCATATACAACCTGTAGTCTGCGCATATAATTTAGCTTTATATTGGTGAAAGAATTATTAAAGTCTTTATATTGTGTTATGCGTGAAAAGGTCATAAACAAACTCGAGCAGTTTCGCATTTATAATATTAGTATGGATTGTTTGTAGTTTTACGAGAATACGAATAGTACTAATAATACCAGTCCATGTGTCGTCCAACAATTGTTTTAAAAATTAATGAACTTATTTCTTAACGATATTGAAGTCCAAGTACACCTCTGATGATATCATCTTATGATGATATCCAGCATCCGATGGGAGAGAATATCTACAGAAGAAGAAGAAAAAAAGTCGAAGTGAAACATTCATAAAACTAAAGTAGACAAGAATGGGGAGACCACGAAGCACTTTTTTATCAATGTGAAGGACGATTTTTTCCATATTTGCTAATTCTATAATTCCAGTGGACATATTTCTAAACATTTGTTCATTTTGGGTATGTTTTTAGGTTTTCACGGCCAAAAAGTATTTTTGTTACGATTTTTGGGGTGTTATGCCGTGTTTCGCTACCTCCTTCTTTAGCCAACGTTTCGGACAGCGTTACAGTGTCCATCATCAGGGCAGATGAGAACGCTGTCCGAAACGTTGGCTAAAGAAGGAGGTAGCGAAACACGGCATAACACCCCAAAAATCATAACAAAAATTTGTTCATTTTATTAGTATTTGTGCTTTCTTCTTCGGAGTGACTAGTTATCGCTTTCTTTGTGTTTTCTTTTGCCTGTTCATTTTTAGTGGTTTGTGGATTGGATTTACTTGATCCTTGGTGCGCTAAATGTCTGCAGAGGTCCGTCAGGCACTTTATACCACCAAACCAAAGGTGTCTTGTGTGGGACTGTGGACTTATCGTATTATATTGGAACCGAGTACCCGCGAATTAAATACATATTTTATTGCTATGTCATTCTCTCGTAGGCTAAATCCTACAGATGTATGTGTTTGTCTCTTTTTACTGTAACTCATTTCCGTTTCATCGAGCTTCAAATCACAACGATGCTTAAGATTTTCACTTCAAAAAAAAGTTTTTACTGGCTGATTTTTTACGACTGAAAATGACTAACAAAAGCCATTTGAAAGACGATTAACAGTTCTGAAGTTCATGAACAAGACTTAGTACACCTTTGAGCCTGTTAGTCACCTCTCTGAGGCCATGTACAATGAACACAATAATTGAACAGGTGGAATTCAAATGAGGTAATCTATTGGTACGTAATAAAACTGGGGCTCCTATTGAACTAGAGGCATTGTGGTCGCAATCATTGTACAGAAATAGAAATGGCGTTATGTTACAAGTTGTTATATAAATAGTGACAACCAACATGGAGCAGATAAGGTCGTGGTAACAGGCGTAGAAGCATTGTTAGAATATAACAATAATAACAACGCAACATTCATAAAAATTATATTGCGCAGTTTTGAATCATTTTGCTTCAAGTGCAGTGCAGTGAATTTGCTATGTATTTTTTATTCAGTCCGACACTCCGACAGTCAATGAGTTGCTTCAAAAAGACACCACGAGCCGAATATGTGTGAATGTTCTTAGTATGCCTTCTACCGCCATAATTTAATTAACCACTCAGGCCTCGACCATTTTCTAACAGTAGGTCAAAATATTTCCGCTTTGTAATAAAATCCACATAAATATTTGTGAACATATCCGAAAACGAAAAACTGTTTTTGAAAGGTGGTGAAATACGCTTAATTTTTTTTTACTGGAAATAACCGTACATTTTTTTTATATACAAAATTTGAATGCAAACTTTAAAAAGTTTTAAAAATGGCTCAACTTATGTTTTTTTCTGACTAAAATTACTGGAAACAAAAAATAAAACACGAACATAATTATTTTATTTTTATTTTATTTTATTTGGGAGACCAACAGTTTACATTAATATCGGAGCATAATAGTAATTGAATAACAATAATTATTGTACCATTTACAGGCTTCCACATGGGTATTATATACAAGTGATATGACAGATAATAAAAATCATTTTACAAGAAACAATTAATATAAGTTATTTAGGTGGGAATAGGGAGGGGGTAGGATGGGGGGATTATCCGACAAACTTATCATGTAAAAATAAATTAATTAAAATTTCTCAAAGTTTCATAATTTTTTTTTCCAATCGCGGTCAGAAATTTTAGTTTCATAAAAATGAACTTTTTAATTATTTTGAGGTTAACTTTTAGATTTCAACATGGAGCGTGGTGTTTTTTCTTTCTGACATCGTTTAATAATAATAATAATAATAATAATAAGTTTTATTCCAGGATGTGGGGAGGATAGTGCAATCCCACACGTCCCATATGATTGTACATATTTATATAATATATTTTATAACATTTTAAAACAACAGATTTTTTTTTTTTTTTTACATAGAATAGGAAAAAAAAACAAAATAAAAAAAATATATATTTATATATATAAAAATTAAATATAAAAAATAAATAACTAATCAATTCTATTCTTCAAGCTCGGGCCCAGCGCTCACTCAGGAGTGGGGTTTGGTGCTGAAACGCTGCGGTCACCACTGCATTGTCGGAAGCCATTAGCCGCATCCTGGCTCCAGTGACCCGATGTCTCTTTAGACCGGCGAATCCGTGCAGTCCTAGTTCAGTGAACATTGTCGATGCACTGCTATATCTTCTGAATCCAAATATAATTCTACATGCATCATTATATTGGATCCGGAGTCGTTCCATCGAGGTGGTTCGGTAGTTACACCAAGTTTCGCATGTATATAGATTAGTGCAAAATGCATTGAACAATGTTTTTTTTACATGGTTACTGCATTGGAAAAATCTTCGGGCAATCATATTGGACAATACACTGATACTTCTCCTCTGTCGTTCAATATCACCATCATCCGAGAGGTCTTCAGTGATGATGTGACCCAAGTATTTTACACTCGTTGATATACTTATGTTTTCCTCATTGAGTTGTAGGGGGAGCATCTTCTCGAGAGTTTTTCCATGGTGGAATGCGATTAGTTCCGTCTTCTTGGGGTTGTACATCATGTGGTGGTCATTTGCATATTCTTCACAGATTTTTAATAGAATTCTCAACCCTTTGATCGACGGAGCTAAGAGAATCATGTCGTCCGCATAGCTAATGTGATTTAGGCACAGATTATTGATACGGCAGCCTGCTCTGGTGTCCAGGCGATTAGATAATTCATCCATGTAAACATTAAACAGGATTGGGGACATACACCCTCCTTGCCTTACTCCTGATCGCAAGTATATCGGTTGGGAGTACGTACTTGCCCACCGTACAACGTTTTCCTGCTGGGAGTGCCATCGGGATAGTGTGTTGATATACATGGTAGGTATATTTCTAGCTTTCAATTTCTCCCATAAGGTTTCGTGACAGACCCCGTCGAACGCTTTACTTAGATCTAAGAAGCACCCGTAAACAGTAGTTTTTCGTTTCTTGTAAAATTCTATTACTTGCTTTGCAGAGTAGATTGCCATATTAGTGGATAATCTGTTCTTAAAGCCCATCTGATTGTCTTTAGAATTGAGTTTACCTTCTATTTCAGTCAGAATTACCTTTCAAATAGCCTTGCAATTATAGTTGCCAGGGATATTGGCCGGTAATTGCTTGAGTTGGTCATGTCGGGCTGTCCCGATTTCAGGATCGGGGTTATAATGGTTTTTGTCATTGCACTCGGTAAATGGTTGTGATTGAGAATTGCGTTGAACAGAATATTTAGTAGTTTAGGTATGTATCTACCTCCATACCTTATATGTTCAATACTTAAACTATCGTGTCCCGGAGATTTACCGGCCTTAGTAGCTTTGATGGCCTTCATTATATTATTTTCAGAGAGTTTGACATTTTGTCCATCATATTCCATGATATCAGGAGCAGTCGGTGCTTCGTTTCCAGAAATATCTGCAAAGGTTCTTCTAAATGTCCTGGCTATTTCCTCCATATTTGTGGACCCGTCAATTTGGCTGGCGATTCGAGCGTGTGGCTTGATCAGGTTGTTGCTTTTCTTCCAGAATTGAGCGAACTGTTTTTTGTCAAGCGATTTTACGATATCATCCATCTTTGTTTGTTCGGCAGAGCATTGGCAGTGTTTGAGGGCTCTTTTGAACTCCTTCCTTTTCTGTTTTCTTTCATCCGCAATGGGGCCACGGGATGGTCTCCCATTTTGAATCCACATCATCATCGCTGATCTGGATTTTTCGTAGTGTTCTTTGACTTTTTGATTCCACCCGGCAATATGACGATATGTTTTATGTCTGCTTTGATCGCTCTCACGATGAAATACAGTATTGGCAGCCTTTCTTAGGGCTTCTACAATATCTGTATACATATTATCCACGTTTTGTATGTGATCGCATTTTTCACATATAGAATCAGAGTTACATATGGATTCGGAGTGTCTTTGATAAGTTACACTGAGTAATGCTTCTGCCACAGACGTATATTCATTAATTTCCTTGTTATTAATCCTTTGCCATATTATGTTATTAGGCTGTTGCGGTACATTAAAGACAGTTGCAGGTAGGTTTTCAGCAGCGATTACGCAAGATGTCGGCCGGTGATCAGACCAGTCAGTATCGTAATGTATTTGCAGATTATGTATTTTGTCCTTGAGATTATTAGTGCATATACAATGATCGAGCCAGGAAGTGGTATTGTGTGCATCACTAATATATGTATATGTGTCGTTGGGTAGCCTTTCCATATCGATACAACTATAATTATTTTCAGTGTAAAAAATTGATAGTTCTTTCCCGAATACAGAAGATGGGTGAGCGTTGAAATCTCCCATCACGATAGTTTCAGAGTATTCATTCTCTTGAATGATCGTGTGTATTTTGGACAAGTAGTTGGTGAAGTCGGTAAGGTTATCCGCATGACATACTGGCATGTAGACAGTCAATACACATATTATTCCTCCGTTATCTGTATACCAGCAATGCGTTCATCTCCACATGGTATTACAGAAGCGTGCAGTTCATTCCTCCAAAGTGCCGCGACTCCTCCGTAGGGTCGTCCCCTTAGAGGTCCATTAGCTAAATCTACAGCAGACGTGCCCCATCCCTGAAAGTTCGGATGAACTTTGGATAGATTAGATGTTTCGTTTTGTAATAGCCAAGTTTCTTGCAAAAGTATTACGTCATAGATATCGCACATATCTACAATAAAGTTAATGTTTCTTTTAAAGCTTTTACAGTTTATTGAGATTTCCTTAATTTTGTTCCTTTCCATTGTATTTTTTTTTCAATAAATTTTCGGAAGACAGTACCTATTGGCCAAAATTCTTTATTCATGTAGGTTTTAAAATCTTTATTCGGTATAGTCAACTTAAAGGATCCAAACTGTGAGGGATTTCGTTGTGTTATTTTTTCCACTTGGACGTTATTTCCTGTTATTTTACTATCAATAAAGTTTCGAATATTGTTCTCAGTTACGCTATTGTCGAACCTCGACACGTAGAGCGTTGTTTTTAGTTCAGCTATTTTGAGTGAGTTATCTGCCGCTGTGCCTGTTATATTTCTTGATCTACGTGGTTTTCTGGTAACAGTTTTGAAACCTTCAGTATTAGAGTTCGTTTTCTCTAGTTTATGCATATTTTTGTCGTATTGTGTGCGTGCATTTTGAGGTACTTCAAGATGTTGTGCCTGTAGTGGTTTTTGTTGTGCATGAGAGTCAGATGCAGCTACTGTATTCCACGGTTGAGGAGTGCGCAAGAGGGGCGACGCGGACGGCGTTATCACATTGTTACAGTGGGCATCGTCAAATTGTATTTCATTAAGTGGCGATTTTTTATCCAGCGCTACCGGTATGGTGACCTTTGTTGTATTCGAGGATGTCGATGTGTTTACTTGTTGGTTTTGATCGTGGTAGTGATTGTTTGTTTTCAGTTCGCTCCTTAAAAGGGCCATTTCAGAGCGCACAGCTTCCAGATCGCTTCGTTTAGACATTTGCGATTGAATTGTGGTTAATTCACCCTTTAGTGCCATGATATCTTTTAATAGACAAGTGACATCTATATGATCGAAATTTACAGGAGGTAATTTGTGCAGATTCTGAGCCACAAAGGTTGGTAGAGCTTCATTTTCTGTTTCCTTCAGTATTTTAATTATATCGTATAGGTTCTTGCACTTCTTACCTTCGTATTTCCTCATAATTCTGCGCCCAACTGTTTCATTGCACAGAATATCTTTCGCTGCCTCAACATCATCTTCTGAGAAATGAGAGGAGCATATTTGCACAGCGGTTAGTTCATCTAAAACGTCAATTTTGTTTTGAAGAAACGTTAAAAGTTCGTTAATAATCAGTTTGTCACTTTTTTTCGTGTTATTCATGTTGATTTCGTAAACTGCGGCGGCACATGCAATTCGATCCTGCGCCCGAGCAGGCAAATGCTGCAAAAAACTACTTAAATTTGTTTAAAAACATGAATTATTTGAGAGCAAAACAAAAACTCGACAGCTGTCTTTGACAGGTTATTGTCACATGATTATGATATCACTTTGATTATGATCTCACTTTTTAACGTTCCTTTTGGTTGAGATTGTTTTGGTGAAGTTTCGCTATTATATTTTTCGCGTGTGAACTGCCCTCAATTTTTTAAAATTATTTTGTGGTTAACTTTTAGATTTCAATATATAGCGTGATGTTTTCTCTTTCTATCACTGTTTAGATCACATTTTCACTGCTGTAGTTAGGAAGCCACAACGATTTCTACGAGACCTGTACGAGTTTTTCTGAAAAGCGAACAAATTAGTCTGAGATTAAGTGCAAAATTTGTTTTAACTTATCTTGTGAATAATTTTATGAGGAAGAAAAAAAGTTAGTCAAAGGAAACTTATACTTTTAGCCACCAGAGCGTATTTTTTAAAGATTTTTTTTCTTTTACGCGGTCATTCATTTCTAATGCAAACATACTTTTTTGGTAGTTTATGCTTAAATTTGTTTTGTAAAGTAATTAACAAAGCGAAACGATAGAAGAAGCTTCAACTTATCTAAAACATTTTTTTGGGAATTCATGTTGTAAACCAATTCGTCGTAAATATTAATCTAAAATTGTGACTTCACTTTAAGCTTTTCCTTAAATGTCAATATCAAGATGGTTAAAAGTTAAAATGATGTCTTCTTCTTCTTCTCGTGCCCTGTCCGTTCAACGGACGTTGGCTGTCATGTTGGCTATGCGGACTTTGTGACTACGGCCCGGAACAACGCTACAGTAGACTGGCCAAACCACTGTCTCGGGTTTTTCAGCCATGATGTTCTCCTTCTTCCAGGACCCCGACTTCCAGCAATATTTCCCTGCATTATGAGATGCAAGATCTCGTACTTCTCTGAATGTCTCATCACGTGTCCTAGATATTGAAAATTTTGGATTTTTATTGTTTTAATAACTTATTTTTCGTTATTCATCCGAACCATAACATCTTCATTCGTAACTCTGTCCATCCAGCTTATTTTGAGTATTCTTCTGTAGATCCATATCTCGCGTGCCTCAAGTCAAAGAAAGGAGGAAACTTTTAAAAAGCATTACGGTTGAGATGCACATTTTCTAACTTCTTTTCTTTGTGGCCCTATAAGGTCCCCCCGACGTTGACGATCACTCTGAAAAATGTCTATCTACCTTGCGCTGCCCGGAATAGCTCCTCCACACTTCTAATGCCGATCCACTCTCGTGTATTTCGAAGTCAAGACATTTTTATTCTACCAGGCCCTTTATTTTGCCTTTCAATATTAATTGGAACATGTAAAAATTCTCCCCTCGTAGTATGTGACCCAGATATGAAATTTTCCTGACTTTTATTAACGTGAGCAGTTGTCTACATATATAAAGCCCGCCTGAGAATTTATGTGTTGGTGATCAAGTCGGTCCATGGAACCTTGAGCATTCTCCGGTGAAGCCACATTTCAAAAGCCTCTAATCTGTTCATGGTATTTACTTTCACGGACCATGTCTCACATCCATACAGCAAGACCGACCAATTAACTAACTTTATTCACATTCATACATCGTCTCATACGTAACGTTATGCTTTCTGACTCTTGACTTTGCCTGAATTTGTTGCGAACAATGTTTTCCTCGGACGTCACCGATTTGTTATAATATCTTATCGAAATTATGTAATTTAATATTCCAACTTGTTAAATTGTTAATTTGGACGCATTGTATGCGAGATAATTTCACGGAAAGGTGTTTTTATAATCATTCATTTTATAACTCTCAAAAAAATTATGTTTGTTTTTCCCGACAAGTTCGGAAATTCAGATAACGTCACATCCGAATGAACTATATTTTTTCGAAAATGGGCGTATTTGGTCACCATTGACATCTATTTTATTTTAGCTTTAGTAGCAATATTCATTTGCGTTTTATTGTTTGTTTGGTGTTCAAATTATGAATCAATAAAAATAATAAACGAACGTAATTGAAAACATGACACAATGACATTCACAGTTGCCCATAATATAAAGAAATGACTCAATAAAAAGTATAAAAGATCAAAAAGGTTAGGTAAAAAAGTGCTTTCAAGTCCGGGTTTTTCCCGGTGCCATTAATTTGAAAATCCCCAGCAAAAAGTGTGCCAAACCGACTTACAAAAACAATATCAATATTAAAATCATTGACGTTTTACACCTATTTAATAAAATGCATTAAAAGGGAATAGGAAATCTTGCTTGGATTGTATTGAGCGAATGGAATTTAGCTACAACAGAGAGGAGCAATTTGAATTTTATTTAGATTTTTTTTAAACTTAAATTTAAACCGAAGATATTTTCGAATTCATCCTACTATCATAATTATTAGCGGTATGGGCATCACTTACATTCATTTTTACGTGTGGCATCACCGTCACCTCTCCAAAAAATATCTCGGCACCGCTACGAGAATGACCGTGCAAATTATTCCGTTCCTAGCACTCGATCCAACCGCCCGTTCGCGTTTTGTACCTCTCTACCCGTTTCATACGTGAACATTAATTGTGTCAATTATTAGAATCTTAAATAAATGTTAAATCACTCAAATAAGAGTACAGTGTTATCAATAATCATCCAGTATTGAACACAGGATCGCGGCCTGAAAGTACCGCGACCCCCAGGAGCCTGACTATTCCTCATGGTTGAGTATTAATATACACTCGTCTGATGAGAAGACGGAGCACAGGTCAAACATCCTCCACCAGCTCCTCAGCCTCTGGAACCAATTCTTTCAACCTTGGTAATCCCGACGCTCAAAAACTACTTTCAACAGCGGAAAAATACTTTTGCAATGATGGAGCACTTCTTAGCAGAGGATTGAACCCGCAACGACAGATTTGTCTACTCAATTTAACCGGACACAAACAATGACGTTGTACATTTAGACTTGCTGTTGTCTCGTTGTGAAACGTTGAGATTTTAATATTTTCTTTTTCCCATTTTTAACATACTTCCCGTTTAACAAGTTTTTAAAGTCTTAAAAAATGTGTTATTTTTTCAAGATAATGAAGAGTGAGGGAAAAGGTCATGTCATTTATTTGAAGTTCTTCCGCATTTGCCTTCGGGAATGAGGAAACCATGAAAAACCTTATCCGGGTATGAAGTTTTCATCAAAGTAAAGTTGTTTAAAGATGCTGGATGGTCTATTTACCACATCTTATGCAAATAATAGATGATGAATTGATATCATGCAAGTCTCGAGGAAATCATGAGTGTGAATCATAATGTTGTATCCTTTGGTGCATATTTAAAATATTTATTACATAAAATAGGACATTTATTCGTTGATGACTGTTCCTAGGTCTCGTGATACGACGACATTAATTAATAATCTTTACCAGCGGTCGGCAATTAGTTTTGGTGACGGGCCGTATGAATTGATATGAACATTTTTTCGGAGGGGCTGCGCGTGCGTCGACGTCACACGTGCGCGTGCGAGCCTGCTCAATCAGTGCGCTTGTGACTGCCCGTCAGATCGCCCGTCATGTCTAGCAGCTAGCAGTTTTGTATAGCGCAGCGGTTGTCAATCTTTTTAAGGGTCTACTATTCGTATTTCGACCGATTTCTTACATATCTCCCTTAAAGATTTGAAGTTTTTAAGCTCTTAAAAAATATGTTATTTTTGAAGATAATATCTAGATGCGTTTCACGCCGAAACGCAAATAATATGAAATTCCCTCGATAGAAAAAAATCGCAAAATATGCTCCGAAAATTATTTTAAACAAGTCTATTTCTTTTACTTTACAAGTTATATTTGTGAAAAAAATCACAATGTTTCTTTAAATGATACTTTCACAATGTTTCTTTAAAAGATATGTTCCACGAGATTTTTGCTCTATTTTAAACGAGTCATATTTTATTAAGCTTTTTCGCAATTTTCGCTGCTATTTTACGACTTAAAATATTAGCGCGCTCTGTCCAACATTCGTAATTACATATCTCTCCATCTTCTTCTTTTTCAGCGCCGTGCGTTTCAAGAGTGCCGCCTTAAGCCTGCGTACCCCTTGACTCTTTGTTTTGTTTGTTGTACCCCGACCCTCTATCTATCTTGTGTACACGAGTAATGAAAGACATGTTTGATCTTACAAACAATCCTCTCTTCCCACCTCTCAAAGCAGAATAAAGCCCAGGCAAAACTGAGGCTCAGCTAGTTTTAAATATTTGTAATAGGCAGTATAACAGTCGCTGACCAATAGTGGTCTGCACGAGTATTTGTTTATCGAATCCTAAAACGTCTCGACATTTAAGGTCATAATTATTAATGGCACATGAGTCAGTCCGTAGTTTTTATTGAACGCGAATAATGAAGTAATAAAAAGCAGATTAGTCATGAAAATAGAGAGAGAACGGGGAAGGCAGTAAATCATGGTTTAGTGCGCTGATCCATTGACATGGATACTTCTAGATGATTCGGGCTTTTATCGTTATTTATTTATTTATTTAAACGCCCATAGGGCTTTTACATATAGTTCAGTACATGTTTTTGATAAAATATAGGAAATAACATAAAATATAAGAAACAAACTAAAGATAACATAAAATATAGATAACACCAAATATAAGAGTTGACACAAAGCAGGTAACATAGAATATATGGTAAGTAAAAATAGAGATAAAGATGGTTTAAGAAGTAGGAATAAATAGTTGGCACATACGTCGTTTAAAGTTTGATAAATTTAATTTATTATCAAATACATAAATATATTGTTTAAATATTGGTTACCGAGGCTATGTAAACGCTGTATTGGAGAATGCAAACTATAGTTGGAATGAGATGTGTGTGTATGAAATGTTAATATTTGTCTAGTCGATCGTGTAGGTACGTGTAGATTTATCAATTGCAGGAGTTCACAACAGTTGAATTTAGAATTTAATAATTTTAATAAAAAGGTTAGGTCGTTAATTTTTCGTCTGTTTTCTAAAGTTGGAATATTTAACATTCATTAAAGACGGGTAATTTATGTTCTCTAAATGGATGTTAGTTTAAAATTTATCATAACAACTTTTCGCAAATTACTATTATCACCATTTATTGGATAATTAACACCTCTGCCGTATTTTTGTTATTGTTTTTGGGGTGTTATGCCGTGTTTCGCTATCTCCTTCTTTAGCCAACGTTTCGGACAGCGTTACAGTGTCCATCATCAGGGCAGATGAGTTATGAGTTATAACACCCCAAAAACAATAACAAAAATACTTTTTGGCCGTGAAAACCTTAAAACATACCTCTGCCGTAGGTCACCCCAATTGGTTCGCTACGTTTGGTGGCTTAGTAGGGGTGCGCGGGTTCATGGGGTTCATTTTCAATGTCGGGTCGGATCGAGATCGACTGGTTGAGGGAGGTCTTTTGATCTCTCCAGCCAGAATCCCTCGACCCATCGTCTTGCACTGCAACTGCAGAGATGGATTCATACGTCGCTCTTGGATCCACTGATCCTCAGATTTCTACCCAACATACCTTTTGTCTTCCCATAACTTCCTCTCCTTCCTTTCCTTTAAAAGACCCTACCGCATCCCCAAAGGTGGTATAGGCTTTAAAAATTATTTTTCTCTAGGCCTGCAGTGTGGAACCATTTAAAAAAAGACTATCCCCTGATTTTTTGCGGGTCTGCTTTAGCATATAATAACGGGATCAACTACCACATACATGCATATTTTCCTCGCTCTCACACACTTGCAAGCAAATTAATCTCAAATATCGACATATTGAATATGAGTTAAACAGTTTTTTAAGAATGATATTTTTATGTAGCATATTTTTACAATTGGAGCATCGCATAGGAGCTATTGCATAAAATATATTTTTTTTATTTTTCTCCGAAGTAAAGTTTTTTCCTCTTTTTCTTTTTCTGTGTCATACGCTTTGTCTCACCTGGAAATTTTGTATTATTTGTCATTATTTTTAGGCCATCTGCATTTTTAAAACTGGTTTGTTTTTTTCTTGCTCTTTCCGGTAGGTCTGGGGGTTAAAAATTAAATAAATAAATAAAATTAAAGTATTATGCGCATGTAATTATTTTGTGTGGCACACAAACATGGGCACAAAGGGAAATCCTGTACATTTTAAAACAATGATCACAACGGATTCATTTTCGCAGTTCGAGCCTCACAATGTTCACAGTTGATTGCGAATAAAAAATAATTGGCATCTCTGCGAGGAGGCTAATTGACATTCTGGATTGGCAGAGCGGGTCGTGAGTAGGCAGCAGATTCTGGGGAGGGGAAGGAGTTAGATAGACGGTAGACCATCGGAAGCGGGAAGTGTGACGTGAATTAATCGCGGCACTTCCAGCAGCCAAGAGCTGGCGTGATTGGAATCCAATAGGCCATAATGCATCAACAATGCTGTCACCAGACAGCAGCAGCTTGTGGGGGGGAGAAGATCTGATTCTGTCTGAGAGAACAATGGGAGGCTAGCGATGGGACGAAGCGAGTGTTGAATAAATGATTCAGCGAGACACCCACATAGTCCCAGAATAATAATTATTGTTGACACCTATGAGACCTACTCTCATAGGCATAAATCACAACGAAAAAAACTCAATATTACGGTTTTCATGATTGGCTAGGAGCTCCGTTGTATTTCCTCTTTCTGAACATAGTTAAACAGGGATAGGATACAACAGAGCAGGAGCAAAAAATGTAGGTGTCATTTTGTTGTCCAATGATATATTTTTCGTTTTGTTGTCCGATAATATTTTTTTCGTTTTGTTGTCCGATGATATATTTTGTTGTCCGATGATATATTTGTCATATTGTTGTCCGATAGTATATATTTATCATTTTGTTGTCCGATCATATATTTTTTCATTAAAAAAACAAATAATATTTTTCCATCACACGTCGCCACTGGATAGAGCCTAGTGAGTCACGTAATACGCACTCCATCTCGTTACAGCATCACCGGACAGACGAGATAGAGCGCTTATCAGCGTGTGGCAGAATGAGCAGTATTTTTTTTAAATTAGCTCCACACAGGAAAAAAATCCACCAGGGCCTATGTCATCTTTGGGGATGCTGTTTTGAGGGGTGTTTTTAGGGAAAGGAAGGAGAGGAAGTTCTGGGAAGGTAAACGGTATGAAGGACGGGTAGAAATCAGGTGGTAAATGTGTCTAGGATTGACGGACGTATGAATTCATCCCTCCAACTGCAATGCAAGGTGAAGGGTCGAGAGAGTCTGACTGGAGAGGTCAAAAGGCCTCCCTCGACCAATGTTCTCGATCCACCCCGCCACGCAGTAGGTGGGCAGACTCATCCACCACCAAGACCCAGTTAAACCTCACCCATGAATTCGAGCACCCCTGCTAAGACACTGTGACTCATGGCAGAGTTGTTGGTTATCCAATAAATAGTTTCAGCGGTACCCATACTCGCCTCCCAAATTAAAAATGTGCACCATTTCTTTAATCAATGGGGTGTGCCTAAGTAATAATTTCTGGTAAGTAGAGGTGCCAAAAACCGTATTTACTAATAAATTTTGAAAAATGTATTTATGCTAGAGAGCTGCATTTTCGATGAATATTTATAATTTAAATCTTCGATTTTATCATAAATTTCCAACTGCTTTTACTTGAATTTGGTGTTAGGCGGAAAAGTGACCTACCCTCTGAGTCACTGGACTTCCCCGTTTGCTTGAAGTAGGTACTGTGCGTGTCTGTTTCAGGCCTAATATTTTCCCTTGATTTGTCAAGGTTTCCACTTTTCCAGAATCACTTCCAGGGATCGCTCTTTCTCGCTCTCTCCTCCCCCATTTTCCCCCGAACCCCCCACCACTAGCTGCACGCTCAGCAGGAAGCGTGATTTCACATGACAACTGTTCGTTTGGGACTAATCGCTGTGAAACATGCAACCCTTATCGACATGCCATCATATTAACTCGTTTTCTATCCCCAAGCTTTTTTAGTTACAATAATCTTTATCAACATTGTATGAACTTAAAATCATTCGGAACAAATAATTAGTGTCTGACAGAAACGGGACTTTCTACCGAAACCGAAACCGAAACCGAATCTACGGTATCTGGCTCAGTTTCGGCCGAAACTGCAACTTTTTTAGGCAAGTCAAAAATCTATTGTTTACTAAAATTTGGCTTATTTTTTGCACTTATAAAGACCGTTAATACGTGTTAAATGAAAAAAAAACAATAATTAAATTTGTTAAAAAAATATATTTTTTTAAATATATTATCTACTGCTATAAAACAAACAAAAATTATAAAAATTAACAAATTATGTTAATTAAATCTTGGAACAAAAATTGTCCTACAATCAACGGTTCGATGCCAACTGAGAATAAAGTTAACTCAACAACAACAAAGTAATTTTAAATTAGCCGATAACTCTAACCTAACCTATTTAACCAATTTTTTATATATATATTTTTATCACTCTAAATGACTTACTTGAGATGGTTCTGAGTTGGTTTCATTCCGAGTTGTCCGGTCACCGTGCCGTTCATATTATGAAGATTGATAATACATGTATGTAATGTGCTCTTAATTTTATTAATCCTCCACAAAAAGCCCAAAAAACGATAATACGTGCTATCAACAAGCCATCGACAAGATATTCCTCCACTCGATTCTGCACTGAATGTAATGTCTTAAACATACGGCAACTCCATATAATAACGCATTTAAACGTATTTTAATGCATAAAATATTTAACCTCCTCCCTGAGAGCTTGAAAACCGAAACCCAACCCCATACCTTTAAAAGACAATTATCACAATGAATCCTTACATTTAGAAACTATGATTTGTAAAACTTGCTATTTAAATTGAATTGAAATATAATAATTAGAATTTGTTACTTAAATTAAATTGTATTGCATAATTATAATTTTTAATAACTATTATTATCAAATTCAATTACATAATTCAATAACTGTACCCAATCTGTAAACTTCATCCGCCATAACACAGGGACATCCCTAGCATGGCGGATGAATTAACACAAAATTTTTGTCAATGTATAAAGTTCTTTAAATAAATAAATAAAAATGAAATTTGGTACGGGTAATTTTTTTACGTTAGCATACGTATTATAACGTCGCCGAGGTTTAAATCTCACTGCTGCCTCGCTGGCGTACGTTCGTTAGATAGAATTCGTTATTCACCTGTCGTTTAAACGAATAACGAATAACGGATGGAGCCGGCCGCGGCGGGCTATGCTAAATTAGAACAATGATCAACTAACGGGAAACGTAACGAACGTTCTAACGACTTATAATTGAATTCTATGATTGGACTGTCGCAGGTCGGACTGTTACAGAGTATGCAGGCCTTTTTCAAAATGGTTATTTTCAGCTATTCCCTGGACAAAATAATATGCACACCTAATGAAACGATATGCTAAACAAAATAAATTTCCACACGTCCATTCGATATAGTAGACAAAATACCCTTTTCTATATTGATAGATGCAACATCAATTCCAATCAAAATGAATTTATACAAAGGACATGTAACTACTATAACAACAAATTTGCAAATATAGACACACGTGCTGACGTATTTACTGCTAGTTACTGTGGCTACTGAACGTCATTGTATAACATTCTAGGTGCGAATAACAAATGAATTAATTGTATCTAATATTTTTATATTACTTGCGTGGCAACTTACCCTTATCCCTCTCCTCCCCTTACCCTTCCCAACCCAAATCCCTATTTTGCAGTCTATTTCAGTTATAATCACACTTATTTTAATGTTGTGTATTAGTTTACCATTTGTTGAATTCACATTTGTACTCTTATTATTTTTTTAAATATTCTAGTTTATATTCAGTTAGTCTTGTTTCTAAATACCTATCTGTGAACATTAATAATTGGTCTGTTTTTTATCATCCTCTTATGTTTATTGTATTACTAAGACTGTTAATGTTCCTTAAATAAATAAATAAATAAATATGAAAACTATCAACTTGGGTACCACCGCTCGGGAAACTATTTATTGGATATCCAACACCTCTTCCATAGGTCACCCCAAGTGGTTCGATACGTTTGGTGACTTAGCGGTGATGCCCGGGTTCAGGGGGTGAGATTGATTAACCTGCCCACTGGCTGCGTAGCAGGTCGGATCGGGAGAGATTGGTTAAAGAAAGGAGGCCTTTTAACCTCTCCACCAGGATAGCTGAACTGCTTAGTTGGAGAGACGGATTCAAACGTCTGTCTCTCCTGGAGACACTGACCCTGAATTCCTACCAATTCCTCATAACTTTTTCTTTCCCAGAACCTCATTTCATTCGCTTCCTCGAAAGACCCTCCACACAGCATTTGTTTTTTTAAAATTAATACCGCACAAGAATCCCAACTGCTCACGTCTGGAACCAGTGAAACAATTGAATGGCATCCCCAATTGGGGTATGTTGTGAGACTGATAGTGGGGAGCGGAAGGAGATGGGGAAGAGGAAAGTGGGGAAGTACCTGGCTATTCAGATCTGGTCACCAAATACGGCTAAAGCCATTTCAAGCAACGTTTCAGTTCTGAATGGTGGTCTTACACCAGGGCGATACCGAGAGTATTTTCCACTCTGGAACGTGCAGCAAATATACTACATATTATTTTTAATGAATTAATTGTGAAATAACACAAATTAATCAAATAAAATTGATTTGCCACGCCGGGATTCGATCCCACGACCTTCGGATTGCGAGTCAAGAGCCTTACCGCTAGACCACGCCGGCCGTCATGACATAGGCCCTGAGGGGAATTATTTTACTCAGCACCTCTTGTGTGGAACTAATGTAAAAAATACAGCTAAAATAATATGAATGAAAAATTCATCGACTCGTTTCACATGACCGAATTGTTAGTCTAGTTGTCATTTCGCATGGTCATCATGGTTAATCAGACAATAGTAATTTACATTTCTGGAAACTATTGGGCACCTTATAATGACTTGTGTCCAACTGTTACAGAAAAGCATTTTTAACAAGGTGAGTGCACCTTTTTGCACACAATATATTTTTATAGTCTGAGAAAATTTGAAAAGGAAGCGGCTCATTATTTGTGTGGCAGCCCAGAGCATTGGGCGATCCTTTCGACTGGATCAAGATGAATCAATTAAAAATCGCCACCATTGTGATCTTGAATCTTAAACGTGATTCTTGCCATCTTGAGGGCTGACTGGGAACCATTCTGGAGGGATGATTGGCATCTGAAGACATCCGCCTGTCCTCTTCTGGAAGCTCCTTTTGGCTGGGAGCCAATTATCTGCAGTCCTGCCATTCTCACTTCTTCTTCACGTTCTTTTCATTCTAAACTAGAACCTAATCCTAGAATTTGACATGTTGAGACTACCTTGATCATAATAATCAGCATTTCTATAATGTACACTGTTGCCACTTAATCCCATGGTAACACAACTGTAATAAACAAAATAAAATTAAAAAAACACTGTTTTATTTGTCAGGAATGTAATCTCCCAGCCTTAGTTCTTATTTGTCCAACAGACCATTTTAGTTTTTGTTCAATCTCCACTTTGAAATTAAAAATAGAGTTTAAAAAAGTATTGTTAGTCACTTAATAAAGAGTTATTTAAACTAATGAGACCTTTACCTTTACGGAAATAGCTTTATCAAACACCTTTCATAATGTTTCATTGAAATAATGAAAGAAAATCTTCTCCTCCTGTAAAATTTTCTAACGGTCTGTTGGAAAAGTACGAACTAAAGTAGGCAATATTCTCTTTTTTTACTACTAATACTGAGGCCGAAGGAGGGGGGGAGGGGTGAATACTCAATCCAACCCCTTGGTAGAATCTACACCCATTGGTAAAACAGCTGTCAATTAAAAACACTTGGATGAAAATTGAAATTACATCAATATTAACCTGTTTTCAGATAAACAGAGCAGAGTGTTGAAGACGAGTATACTATAGAGACAGGTTGCAAGTTAGTTGCTAAGCAGCGCAGTGCTTTTCTTTGTAGAGACGAGTGGTATGACGCCAGCCAAGCGACTGTTGAAAAAGGAGTGTCATGTAGAAACTTGTTGAGGAATTCCACCGTCTTCTCTCTTTCAATAGCCGATCAATTCCTGTGGCACAAAATTCGAGGCGCAGGGCGCAATCGAACAGTTACTTGTTATTTCCACCCACGGAACAGTTAATAGGTACCGGTACCTGACGAGTTGATAGTCTTCAGCAGATGGTTGCAAAGCTAAATAGCGTCGGTTTTGCGAAAAACTACCATAAATTTTACTTACCAGACTTTGTCTCTTATTAAGTTTAAACAGAATCAGAAATTGAATTATCTACCTAGCACGTTGAAATCGATATCTTTACAATATCGGATTGATAGGTGTAACTTCAGATGATTTTATATCGATGTCCCTAGCACAGATTCATCGTTGACAGCCGAACCGATATTGACAGATAATAAATAAGAAATCGAAATACGCTGGCCCACTGGAAGCGTTTTACAT
The DNA here is from genome assembly GCA_936435175.1 of Glyphotaelius pellucidus. Lineage (NCBI taxonomy): Eukaryota > Metazoa > Arthropoda > Insecta > Trichoptera > Limnephilidae > Glyphotaelius > Glyphotaelius pellucidus. Next base: position 35,429,549 of record OW386548.1, read on the forward strand.
TCCGAAACGTCAAACGCCAAACAATTACGTAAAAATATTAATTAAATTGGCAATGTTTAATTGAAATACTAAACTAAATATGCATTGGCAGTAGATACGCATAAATTTACTTTTTGACACTAAAAGGGAGATAATTAGTTAATGAAGGCCTTAGTCATATTTCAACCACTTTAGCTTCAACTCAAAGATCGAAAGGAACAAATTGGTCGCATCTTCTTTCAATTCTAAAAGCTGCGTTAGTTCAATTCCGTTCAAATAAGCCAGTAAATTTGTAAAACCAACGACATTGTTCAAATAAATGCATATATTGACAGTTAACCGAAACTTATCTGATGGAATCCGGGTTAAAATTTATCAATCGTCGGTCGGAATATCTCTTATAAATTGTTAACCATGATCGCAAATATCGATGTCTGACCATCACTACATATACTAGCATTTCATCTGTCTGTAAATTTGTTTGTTACGTTACAGTTCCGGTTCAAGATGGTGTCCTCTGTTGGATACTACCTGTGCCAATATCCCGCCAGTGTTCGTATGATCGTGTTTCCTACTACCAGCTGTCAAATTGGAATAATCAGTATTATGATACCTACCTACCTACTTAGAAATCTTATGATTTGAGAGGAAATCTTGGTTTTGATTTATTAAATGATATCAAAATAGAATCATACTTTTTTGAACGTGAGGTCTTCTATTCAAAGAACTACTGGTTTCCATTTTTTTTACATGTTGTTTACATAACTACTGGTTTCCATGTTTTTACACGCCGTTCACAGAACGACTGGTTTCCATATTTTTACATGTTGTTCATAGAACTACTGGTTTCCATGTTTTTACACGCCGTTCACAGAACAACTGGTTTCCATATTTTCACATGTTGTTCATAGAACTACTGGTTTCCATGTTTTTACACGCCGTTCACAGAACAACTGGTTTCCATATTTTCACATGTTGTTCATAGAACTACTGGTTTCCATGTTTTTACACGCCGTTCACAGAACAACTGGTTTCCATATTTTTACATGTTGTTCATAGAACTACTGGTTTCCATGTTTTTACACGCCGTTCACAGAACAACTGGTTTCCATATTTTTACATGTTGTTCATAGAACTACTGGTTTCCATGTTTTTACATGTTGTTGACAGAACTATGTTCCATGTTTTTACATGGTTTTAATGTCGAGAACTGTGAAAGGTTTCTGACATTTTGTAAAGCAAAACGTCGACGGATGGTTACGCAAATACACGATAGTGCAGGTACAGAGTGCAGTACCTACCCACCATAGACTGTATACATTCTACGGCTTCGGCTCACAAAGTTCAAGTTTACAAAGAATCGTCTGTCTTCGATTCTGATATGTATACGGAGTTTCAACGCATGGAAATTAATGGTGGAGTCGATAGATTGAGAATAGAATATCCGAATGTGAATTAACCGACAAAGGCCTCCTGTGTGGCCCTCAATTCCCATCAAGGGCGTTGACTTCTATGGGGATGCTGTTTAGAGGTTCTTTTGAGGACAGGAAGTTCTGGAAAGGAAAATGGTATGAGGGGTGAGTAGGAATTGGGTCAGTTAGCCCAGGACTGACGGACTTATGAATCCATTTCTCCCGCTGCGGTGCAAGGCGATGCTCCGAGGGAGTCCTACCGGAGAAACCAAAAGACAAACGCATCCGCTGCCAAGACTTGATAAACCCCACCCCATGAACTCGGACACCCCTGCTAAGTCACCAAATGTAGCGAACCACCTGGGGTGACCTATGGCAGGGTTGGTTATCCAATAAATGGTTCCCGGGGCGGCGGTATCCATACCCGCCTCTAAAATTGAAATAAATAAAATTAAAATAAAAACATTTAAAAAATAATTTTGGTTTGGTGGCGTTGTTTCTGTAACTTATATGGTCTCCAGTATGGAACTAATGTAAAATATATGTAAATATACTTACTTTTTTTTTTTTAAACTAAAAAAAACATAAGTAAAGGTTTTGGACAGTTAGGAGCGAGGGATTGGTCGGTTACTCGGCTGAGTGAAACCGAGTGTAAGTTTTTTTTTTTATTTTGAAGAAAAAAAATTTGAAAAAAAAAGTCACCGGAAACCAAAATTTCATTTAATTACACTATTAACTTCAAAATAATGTCAGTAATCACTGGTTAACTGCGTAATTATAAGTAAGTAATCCCAAGTACATCCCTGTATTATATATTTTTTTCTATCCACAGAATTTAAACTGAACATGGCAAAGACTGACTGAAAAGACCTTTACAAACTGACTATAAAACTTTTACAAAGAACTCAAAATCATATTATCAAAGTAATGTATAATAGAAATAGGACATTTTTGACAGATGCATTATACAAAAAATTTAAACTATTCAGTCTCGGCAAACTATTTATACTGCAAACTATGAAATTTGTCTATTACCGAAAAAAATTTAAGTTACAACTAAACTAACCCAATACTTAAGAGTTAAAATTATAGCTTAATACTATAGATGTTGAAACATTTTTTATTAAATTTATATCACTGCTTGTTTCTTTCTAGATACAAAAATAAAATTGATATAATTATATTACCCACTCACAGGCTGCGCCCTAGTGGGTTCCCATTACTCATATCATTTCATTGTACGTATATATCAAATGTAAAATTTGGGAAAAAGAAAGGAAAAAAAAGAATGGTTTTAAACTGTAATCCAGAGTTCTAACAAGCTTATAGAAAAGAGATACCACAACAACGCTATAAAAAAGTGTAAGTCACTAGAAAAAGCAGATGATAATCATTGCCTAACCAAACTAGTCCCACTTTTAGATCGTTTGCCTCGCGGACGTGACACGGCAACAAAAGGTCCCGTGGAGCACACTGTACAGACTACAGAGTACAGACCAGACCGTGATTTAACAGTTATTCAAGTTATAAGAAAGTTCATGGAGGCACTCGAACCGCTAAGCGGCCGGTCCACCATTTAAAATTATACATGCTCACTGAGGCCCGCATTCCTGACTTGGTCAGTCGGTTTATTGCCGCCACGCTGGCTTTTAACTGCATCCTAAATTATCGGATAATAAAGATTGTAGATTCAATTGGATTTGGTTGAGAAAGGTTGGTGCAACGAGTGCCTGTTCACTCACTGCACACTTACAGTGAGGGCTTTTATTATAAATATCTGTACTCTTTGGTCAATAACACTTTTTGGAAAGGTGGTGAATTATGTATTTTTATCCTGATTTGGATTTGCAGCTTACAGCCTTTCCGAGAATTGCAAACTGAGATGCGTGTGTAGGAGAAATTTGCCAATAAGAACTCTTGATTATGCGGGTCAAATATATTTACAAGTAACGTTAAATTTTATAATAAACTCGATACAAAACTAAAATCGTAACAACTAGAGGATGACACGAGACGGAATGTAAAACAGCCTAACTGAGCGGACGCGGGAATCGGAATGAATTTGCAATATCATGCACTGCACCAGAGAGCGACTTTTAAGGTTACCAGTCGGTAAAATTTAACTTTAGTAATGTTTTAAGGTTATTCAGCTACACCTACACTTTGAAACTTTTTACTTGTAAATTGAAACTGACTGATTTGTTTAGTTTGGTATTATTTTATTTATTTATTTATTATAAATACAAAGTAATATAATATGACAATAAAAATAAAATATTATACAGAAAAAAGAAAAGTTCCTATAAACAACTTTTAAGCAGTTTGTCGATGGGTACTTTTAATTTGAAGATATAAATAAACTTATTTTATTTTGTTATGCAGTTAGAATTTTTGTGTTAGTCTAATACAAATTATTTCTTTCGGCGAGCCAATTCTTCAACTATTTATTTGTTTTACCATTTGTACATTTTTTAATTTCGGCAGGTTACATATTTAAGCAATTAGGTATCATGTAGTCCAGCGTTCTATCTATATATTTGTTTAAATGCTTAGGTACAATTAGTCCTTCATTTAATATAAAACGAGTATTGTAAGTGTGGTCAAGTTTATTTATGTACATAGAGCTATTCATATGCTGAAATATAATTTTATACCACAGAATTGCTCTTACTGAGAGAATTTTGAGATTTTGGTAAAAGTACGGAACATTATGCCTTTGTTCATATAAAATTTTATGAGCTAATAATTTGACTAATGAATTTTGAACTGATTGAACACGATATACATTTGTTTATCAGGAAAGTCCCCAAGCTGTAATTCCATACCATTTGAGCATTTGTTGATTTTTTCAAATGTAAAAGGACGCAAAAATTATCGATATTACGTTTTTCTCAGAAATTTAGAATTTCTCCACTTTTCATAATATAATGTTGACCAAAGACCACAAATATGTATTTTTTATCAATTTCTTTGTAAGAAATCATTATTATAAATAATAAGTAATGCAACAATAGCAAATTGGAAAGTACGCATACGAGGTTTTCCTGTCATTTCTCGGAAAAAAATTAATACAATTCGTTCTCCACGTGTTGTGGTTGATAATGAACATTTTGTAGAAAGTGATGACACTATTATTGATTTTTTGTATAAAATTTTGAATAAACATGGATATTTAACATTATTTCGTATGTTGCGGTTGCAAGAGAGCCGTTATGTGGTATTAATTACTGTATTTCTACCCCCATTGAGAAATAGATATATAATCTTTATTTAATTTTAGTTTAACTTTATGAGTAAAACCTCAAATTGTAATATTTAATTAAATGATGACAATATAAGCGAAACTCAATCGAAAATCTGAAAACAGATAAATAAGAAAAAGATATTGACACCTCTGGGACTCGAACCCAGGACCTCTCGCTTTCCGGGCGAACGCGCTAACCACTGCGCCACGGTGTCGATATCCAATTCGGTCATTTTTAACTGTATCATACTTCGAGTAAGAACCACCCGCGTTCGCCCGGAAAGCGAGAGGTCCTGGGTTCGAGTCCCAGAGGTGTCAATATCTTTTTCTGATTTATCTGTTTTCAGATTTTCGATTGAGTTTCGCTTATATTGTCTTTATTTAATTAGATATATAATCTGTAGTTATTTAGTTTTGATTTTGTAGGTATGGTCCTTAGGTTTCTTATAATTTTTTTGGGTTCGGTTCAAATTTCAAGTCGATGTAAAATAAATTACAACGATTACGCTGAAATAAGGAACATGTTCCAGATGTATAAGACAATTGTTTGTTTGCATTCCATCCGTTCTGTCTACTCCTACGGCGAAATAACGTTAAGGTTAATCAGTTGTCTAGTTATCCTGTGTGTTAATTCCGCTGTTATCGAACTATGATTACATTAAGTTGATCGATTAAAAAAACAGAAATACTTGAAAATTTTTTAAATAAAACCAAAATACTTGAAAAATACCCTCGACTCTGTGCAGAAACGGGCGGTCCGTTTGATAGATTCTCCCATCTTAACGAACGGGTTGCAATTTTTAGAGCACAGGCGTCGGGTGGGAATGCTATCCATGTTCTACCGGTATTTCAATGGAAGATGCTCTGAGGAACTAGCGTCATTGATCCCTTCGGCACCGGTGCATAGTCGGGAGACACGCCAAACGCGCGCCCAACATATGTACACGGTTGACATATGTCACATGAGAACGGGTCGTTTTTTCGACTCGTTCTTGAGTTCAACAGCTCGGCTATGGAACGATTTGCCAGCATCTGTGTTTCCTCCCTCCTACAACATGGGTCTCTTCAAGACCAATGTTCATTCCTTCCTCTCCTCAAAAAGACCCTCCACACAGCATCCCAGATGACATAGGCCCTGAGGGGAATTATTTTCCTCAAGGCCTCCTGTGTGGAGTTAATGTAAAAAAAAAAAAAGAAAACTAACTCCAACCTCGTTAGAGCAACAGTACAATGAAACTGAGTCACGGGATATTTAGCATCTCAGTACCTTGTACAGCTAAGCGATGTCAAGTCGTGCAGATGAGCTGATGATGCCAGATGATACAGCGTGACACTTCCGTCACAAGGCGCAGCATCCGAAGGAGGTGGAGAGGCTGTGGACCAGCGGGTCATGGGAATACGCTGTGGGTTAAGCGAGGCATGTTCGGGAAACAATACACCAACATTATCAACAAGTCCAATACTGCTATAACGTCGTTGTAGTGAGTGTAGAGTCGATCCAATATACAAACAGGGCTGCACTCTACAAAAGAGGGACACACGAGATAGCGACAATAAGATAATGCCAATTAAAAGATATAATTGCATAATAAATGTGAAAATATTCGAAGAAATTGGAGAGAAACAAGAACAAGCAAAGTTATTGAAAGAAATTAAAATCACTGAGGGAGAACGGGGTTATTGCGGCTACTTCAGGAGACGTACTGTCTTTTTAGACAGTCATGCCCCTAAAGTCAAAAACTTTTCACCTTCACCTTCATTGCCTTCATAACCCGTGACATTGTAAATAACTAATTGTGTAAAATGTAAGCGAATAAGAACTTATAAGCTTTTTAGGGTCATTTCATAAAAATTCTCTAGTCCTAAATTCTACAGTCTTCCAAAATAAATACCAACCTTACTTTTGCCATCGATATTCTCATAAATGTATTGTCAATGGTAATGAAGAGTAGAAAATCGAAAGTCCCGAAGAACAATGTTTGATCTGCTAAAAATTGAAAATCGTTCTGTTTGCTTATTTATGGTTTATTTTGTTAATTTAAAAGTCTGTATTATATAAAATTAATTGTTTTTAAAGCAACACTATTTCTTGATCTCAAAAATAGTAAAAATGCAGAAACGAAAATTTAAACAGTTTTGCTGTAAAACCAGAAAATCGCACATAACGAAATGTAAAATCATGCTATGTCCAGTGTTTTAAATATAGCGTCATCTTCGTGCAAAGTCATATCTTCTCCAAGCATAAACTTTCTAATTAAAGTGTTTATCGGAAGTGACCTGCCAGCTAAGCTAAATACTCGTATGTTTTCTGTATCTGTTTGTAAATAATAAAATATATAGGGCATGAGACCTCATAAGAGTGGAAAGAGGATGAAAAATTAACACAGGTACATAAGCTTCAGATACCTGGGAGCCATGTTGTGGAGGAGTGGAGTAACAGTGGGACTGAAGTCATTACAATGAAAAAAGCAAAGTGGGTATTTTGCTTATGGAAGCTCTTCAGACCCCGTATTCAGAATCAGTTTAATGCTTTGTTCGGTCCTGTATCGTCAATGTAGTCAATAGTCATACGACCGGAGATGTAAATGCCACGAACCAGCAGGTCATGGGAATACTTTGTGTTCTAAACTAGTCATGATCTGAAATCGATATTGAAACAACAGACTTCGTTGCACTCGTATCTCGCTTCGCCAATAGACACTCGGTGAACTGTACCTTGGATTATGCATTATACGAGCATGACCCACATTGGCTGTCTCTTGAATTGACGTTAATGCATCGCCATGCAATTCATTTCTATCGATTTTGTGTTTGTAGTCTGAAATCTATATATTATCAACAAAGTCTTCGAGTTTCTTTGTATGACCACAACTAAATGCTCATTTCCTGAGAAATACGCAACACTGTCGTCTCTTTTAAGATACAATTTAATGATGCATATTATGCCAAGTCGTAAAGTAAATACAATACAGACGGCTTTTAATGGATGAGTCATCTATAGAGCAACTATAAATATGGCGCATCTTACAAATTCAGTCGAACAATTCCGTCCACCACTAAGTACTTTTATAACAAAACTCCCTATCTAATTTCGTCAACTCTGGAAGACTATGGACTATCTTTTTGATAAATTTCGTGACCCAATTTTTGGAACCAATACTTTTGATTTAGGTTGTGTGGATGTACTATCTATCATAAGAGGCGTCAAATTTTAATATATAAAAATGGGTGACCGGCCAACTCGGAATGAAACCAACTCAGAACCATCTCAGATAAGTCATTTAGAGTGATAAAAAAATACAAATAAAAAATTGGTTAAATAGGTTAAGTTAGGTTAGGGTTATCGGCTAATTTAAAATTATTTTTTTATCACTCTAAATGACTTATCTGAGATGGTTCTGAGTTGGTTTCATTCCGAGTTGGCATGGAACCATAAAAATGAAAGTTTATTTGTTTGTCTCTTATCGGTCCGTAAACCATTCATCCGATTGCGATGAAACTTTGGTGAGCTGTTGTGCCACGCCCGGCATGGTTTCTGTATATAGTGGTGAGCTCTGGCGTTATGAAATTATTTACTATTCTTCCGATTGTGATGAATGTTTGATGAGTTATTGTGCGCGTGCCCGCGAAGGTTTCTGTACATACTTGTGAGCTCTGGCGTTATGAAATTTGTATAGGTGGCATACGAGCTGTTTTAAAACTGAATGTACTGGGACTGAATGAATGGAACGCGTGAGGGGAAAAGGGAACGAGGGAGGAGGGTTGGCGGGACGGGGGAATCGGAAGAAGGGAGTGGGAAAGCGGGGAAGGTGGAGGGGGACGCGCGAGGGAAAGGAGACACGGAAGAGGAAGGGGAGGTGGAAGGGGAACGGGACGTATGGGAAAAGACACAGGAAGAAACAATTTCTTTATTAAGAAGGCGTTGCAACGCATGTCGGGAACTCGCTAGCATTTATCTCCCGATTAGCTAACCGAATATTGCAGACTTATACAAAGTATATCACTGTAATACGTTACGTCATAATATGAAATAATTAAAAATAATAGGTCCTACATAATGATATAATATTTTTTAGAGACGTATTGTTTAACAATGGTTTTTGGAGGCTAAAAGAATTCTATAGCCATAAATTTAAGACCACCAAACTCTTTGAAATTTACAGTGACCAGTTTGGTGTATGTGAATCACTTCCTTGAAAGATCATTGATCTGAGTATTTCGTAACGAAAATTTCCCACACCGATGAATTTCGAAAGTATACACTTGTGCTCAGAAGTCCTTGAAATTCGATAGCTACCACAACGTAATCACTTCGCTGGACGCGATAAGTTTAAAATTGCTTCATCGCATCGATCATCTATCGAATTACGCCAAAAAAGTTCGCCTTCAAAAGTATTTTATTTTATTTTTGTTGAACTCTATCCAAAAATCTCTGAAGAATCCATAATAAAGATACAACTTGCCATGATTTTTTTAGGTGTGGAACCAAATAGCCACTTAGCCAGAACGTTCTCGTAAACATAATATATTATTAAATGAAAAAAAAATCAAATAATTAAATACTATAAAACAAATTGCAATGAATAACGGTTATACTTCAAAATTAATAAATAATGTTAAACAAAAAATATAAGAAAAAGTTTATTTAGATCTTTTGTTTATCCTCACGTAGTTAGTTGACGGAAAATAATTGGAGAAAAAATGTATTTATAAATGATAACATTTCAAATTAAATAATTAAAAACATGCCAGATAATATCCAACCAGCTTTTTACGCCAATAATAAATTAAAAAAATATGTATATTAAATAACAAGGATAAAGATGTTTTTTTGAACAAATTTGGGGTTTATAAATTAATTTGTGATGATTGTAACTTTTTATATAGGGAAGACATATAAAAATTTTAACATTAGAGTTAAGGAACATGTATGATTTTTTTTTCTGTGCATTACAAATTAACGTAATCCTATTACAATACACATAAAATATTCATAACTTTTAACGAAAAAAATTACAATAATACAAATTTTAGAGTTGTTGCCTAAAATTACTCTTGAAACCTCCAAGGCCAATGTTGAAAATGTCAAGGGACCTAGAGATTTCATTTAGCAGCACCATACCTCTTGTCATGCTGTGCTTGGCTAGAACGTCTGTTCTGCCGTGTGGGATACAGAGCAAGTCGTGGTGACGACCCTGGCAGTAGTTGTTTGGTACGAACAATTTATAGCATTCTAAGAGGTATGGGCTATCAATGTAATAGTTTATAATTTTATAAGCTGTGCATAAATCGCGGGTATTCACCATGCATTCTCATATATAGATATCTAAGAAACTTTTTTTGGATTTGTTCCAATAAATCTATGTATTTTTGCTGGTATGGATGTTTAAATAATAATAATTATTCAGAATTTATTAACCACATTTTAGAAACCAGTCATTCTTTTGATATTAATAAAAGTTTAAAAATTTTACACACCAACACAACGGGTATACAATTGGATAATTTAAAAATTTGAAAAAGTGTTGATAGTAAGTTAAATATTATAAACAACCAAATGTTTTTTTAAAAATGGCCATCTTTTTAATTTATTTTCATATTAATACATATAAACAAATGATTTTGTTATTTAGACTTCCTGTTTTGTTTTAAAGGATTTTTTATTATGTAAATGTAATTTTTACACATCCTAAAATATTTTTTATATTTTATTTTATATAATTGTTTCTTAATGATATTTTAAGTAATTAATCACCTCTCCATTCTAATATTTTGTCTATGTTCTTATTTGTGTATACTTGTTTGTCTTTTGTTATTTTTATATTAACTTATTATCCTGACGAAGAAAACATAGTTTTTGAAACATGTCGATAATGTTAATTATATAGTGGTGTACTCAAAGTTATTTGTTTTCATTAAATTAAAAAGAAAACAAATCACTTCCTATGGTACCACTTATTTAATCACAATATCACATAATAATTGATAATTTTGATTAATACGTGGTGCATATAAAGTGGTCTTTTTTATTTAATTAAAATGACGCCACAAAGTGAATTTACGATTATTGAATAAAATACTACATTTGTTTCATTAATTTGTTTTTTTATTTAACCAAACAATTATATTGGATAAATTTCTTTGTATTACTCCAATTTCAACAGAAATGTTATACTAACGTCTGGTTTTTTTTTAATGGAAAGTGTAAGTTTTTCGTACTTAGAATAACACGAAAAATTTACATCCTCAGGGCTTTTACATAAAACAATTTTGTATGAAAGTTAGAAAGATAGTTAGGGTGTTGTATGAAAGTTTACATATTGATCGTCCAGTTGATTAGTCAGACAACTCCAAATGGTAAGTTTTGAGACTCTGAAGAAAAAAATTACGAAGGTAGAATATTGTCACAAAAATATTTTACACATCAACACGGTCTGTTATTTATATTTTCGTAGCTCTATGGCTTGGTGGGTCAGGGATTCAGCAAAAATTCTGTTGTTTTTTTTTCGTTCCTAGCTCTAACTATTGCTTGGTTGGAGATTCCCCTGAAATATTCCTCGCTTGTCAACTGTGTCATTCTCATTTCTATAGTACATTGTGATTGACGCGAACTCGTGAGGGAAATGATTACCTATTGGTTGTTAAAAAGGTTTTTCTGTAAGTGTTTTTAAAAGTGTTGAAAGACATCTTTGAAAAAAACAAGGTAAGTGGATTGGATAGTTCAAGACCTTGATTTTTTTGGCATAAGCCTAAATGATTTTTGTCGCTCACTAAACAATTGAAGATATTTTATATTATTCTATTTTTAGCAAAGTCTGGACTTGACTTCTATTTTCTTATGTTTTATCTGTTTGTCTTTGCTTTCATATAACATCCTTTATTCTTGTAACGTACATTTCCAAAATTTCGTGTTACTTGGTTGTAAATTGGACATTAATCCGTTAATAAATAAATAGTTTTTTTTTTTTGTAATAAACGATAACTCATGAACGCAAAACCCGAATACAAATAAAGCAGAATCGATCGTTACTTTAATGGTGGGGGGGGGGGGGGGGGTGACGCCACGTTCTTTCTTTGGGTGGCACCTGATATCCGCCCCAGGTGCCACGCATGCTAACTACGCCACTGGGTTCACTTTTACATAACAGCATACTCAACTCAAATTTCGATTTTTTGGAGATGTTTGATTAATCAACTGGACGATCGATATTAGTTTTATTCTCAGTTACGTTCTGGGAATATGCAAAGCAATTTTATCACATTGAAACCATAACAAACAGTAGAATTTATAGAAGAACTAAATGAATCAACGTAATGTATTCTGACTGTCTTGCTCACAATATTGATCATGATTATTTTACAGTGGTGGGGTTACCACGTTACCAGTATCATTCACTGTATCTCTGTGGGTGAATGCAACCACATTGAGGTTAGCGGATCTGTGTTCTGCATAAAGACGGCTGCATGCAATGGCTGGCTTACCTCTCGGGCTAAACGGATGTTGAATCTAGGCAGATCGTAGATCATACTGGCAAACGTAATAAATAATTCAGAGGTACCGTTCGTTTAGAATACACCACACTTACACCAGATTCTCTGTGCTGAATTGTTATAAGAAAGCAAGCACGCAATGAACACGTTTTTAGAACTTGTGACTGTATAGGAGATTGGTGAAGAGATTATCAGCAGCAAGGGTCACAACGACGATAAGGTGAAGGAGTTTCTGAAAGAAAAAAATATGACATCATAGTATTGGTGTCAGTGACGTTAAATTGTATTTTTATTTTTTATTATCATTTCTATCAAAACATGCTTTAATTAGTCCATATTTTAAACAATAAATATGTCCCGCGAGACTGCCACATGACTGCTTGTCTGCAGGTTCTACCTCGAGGAAAATTCAAATAATGACATCCAAACAATTTCATCAACAATTTCAACATAACAAATTCACAATAATTACATTTGCAAAGGCATTAAATATGTTAAAAGTCTTCCAGATTAGAACAGATTTGGTTTCTTTCTTCAAAATAGGCAAATTTACTTTGTGGCGTCATCATTAATTTAATGAAAAACAAATAACTTTGTGTAACTATTTAATTAACAATATCAACATGTTTCGAAAACTATGTTTTCTTCGTCAGGATAATAAGTTAATTAAATTAGATTTGGTTTCATTCAAGAAAAAGATCAAAATATTCTTTAAAAAAAAATTTTTTGGCAACCATAACATCACCAATCTTTCTGTTTCATCTTTGTTTTTTTAATGTTTTTATACAGGTATATGGATTTTTCATTCATAAGCCATATTTTTACAATTTTCATTTAAACTCTCATTTTCCTCAAAAGCAAATTTATTTTTGAGCTGGTATGTTTTTAGGTTTTCACGGCCAAAAAGTATTTTTGTTATTGTTTTTGGGGTGTTATGCCGTGTTTCGCTACCTCCTTCTTTGAAACAATGAATTGGTTGTTTGCGTTTTTTCATGTTACAATAACATTTGTCTAATTCATTTTGCATTCAAAGGGACATTTTGATGCCATCTGTGGTCTGCGGTGGTCTATTCGTAGATCAAACGTTTAGTATCCCTCAAAGCACATAGAGACAGCCAAACAACCACTTTGTGATATAAATAGTTTTAATTTATAATCGAGATAAAAAAAAACACAAACATATTGTGATGCTTAACCAGTAATGCTGCATTCTCTATATTGTCGTGATAGGAGTTGAAGAATGTAATGATGATACTTTCTTGACACCGTTAAGAAACATCCGTTAGTAGACAGGTGTTCAAGGTGTGGAGGATTTATACCTGTACATAGATATGATGGTAGCAACATTCTTTGAAGAATAGGACATTCGAAGATCTAAATACCAAGAACGTATTTATAAATTACATAGATAGGAAGTGACCATAATATAAGTCTGTGGAACTAAAAAACTGCTGAAAAATATCAATTCCACCAGTTTCCAAGAGACACATCTGCGCTGAATCAAGTTATTGTTGATACCGTCGACTGGTTAAATAACCTCAGCATCCGAATCTGATCATGCGGAGAACATGGAAGTTTCCCATTTTGACAAAATTCCAGATAATAGGACGACAGTGGATCTAGAAAGGAATTCCTATTCCTACTCCAATGTAAAACTAAATTCGATATCATCATAAATATAATAACGATTTGACAACAATAAAAATTGGTTATAATTATTTATATTACTTGTAAGGTATTCCCCAAACAATATCGAAGTATGCTACAAAACCGAGGTAATTTAGCCTACTGGAAAAAACCAAAATAATTAAATATTCGACAGTCAAACACGACTTAGTAGCAAATGTAAGAAAACCCATATAATTTAATAAAATCCTTGTAGACCACCCCTTCCCCCCATATGTTGTTTATATAAACCGTAGGTTATGTACCAGTCGGAAGATGGCTTTAACAAGCTGACACCGGTTAAGCCTCGATGACATTGAGCGAGTTTGCAAGCATTTATCTGGAAAATACTATCTGTAAGTAAACTCGCTCAATGTCATCGTACTACTTGCTAACTAGCAGATTGTGGACAATGGGGACAAGCTGCTAGTTAGCAAGTTACTCACTACTCGCTCAAAATGGCGGCCTACCAACAGCTGATTTCGTAACTGTCAGAATTAGTTCACGCGGGAGCCTTAATTCACGCTACTGGCTAGCGTGTGGCGCTAGCTGCGAGTTCAAGTTTTTTTACAAAATGTGGATCGAATTGGCTCGCGCGAGAGTCATTATTTTAGCTGCTACTGTTGCTACTGAGCGAGTAGACAGTTTTGTGTGTCATCATGACAATCTCACTCACCGATTCATCCGCTTTTAAACTTACCGTACCGATATGTTATAACTGGAGTCAATGGATTTTTGGGAAGGTGGTCAAACCTAAAAAGCTTCCAGCAAACTGGTTTACAAATTTAACTCCCATTGAGTAAATAAAGCATTGCAGTTCTTCTCGCGGGCAAAAGTCAGTGGTTTTAATAAACTTATTACTACGTATTTAGATCAGTAACTATAAACAGCTGTAGGTAATACATACTTATTCAGTTACCACTAGTAGTCTAGTAGTACTAAGGTAGCTGTTTGGTATTACCGACGACTGGCACTGTGGATTACAACAAGTTGTGTTACGGAGATGATCAGCGATCAGCAGCCGCTAGGGCGACCTCTCTCGAGTTATTTGACCTTTCGTACCACTAACGTGAACCATCCTCAACCAACAGACACTGCAGGCTACTAAATACCTCAGACGGTCGTGTGAACGGCATCTCCAACACTAGTGATGGGCGTTATTGAGATTAATACTAATATACTTCTGAAGACAAATGAGAACCTCTAATTTTTTGAAGCGAAAACTTCTTTAGCACCGTTGAGATTTGAAACTCTATGAACCGGAAACGAGCGACACTAAAAAGAGACAAACACAAACATCTATAGGATTTTACCTACGGTAGAATAAGTTAGAGTAATCGGTGTCCTCTTTGTGCGGTGCCTCATAGCTTATCGGCCTCCTCTTTGTGCGGTGCTTCGTAGAATAAAATGTCAAATAATTTTTAAGCTTGGTAACAATATTATAATAAATAATAATGTATACAATTATAATACTCCTGCAATTATGATACTCTGCATTCATCTCATTCTCTCGAAGCTTAGTTTTCTGATGGTTTCACTTCTACCGCGGGTGAACTGTATACATGATTATATTTTTCTATTCTAAAAATAAAAAGAAAATAATAATCGAAACATTGAAATTCTAGGTACAATTTAATACAATCCATTTGAAAATATTCGCTTATAAAAACAGTTAATTAGTAAAAGTTTTGTAAACATTGTAAAATTTTGGAGACGGAATGGGTACCGCCGCCCCGGGAACTACTTATTGGATAACCAACACCTCAGCCATATTTCACCCCAAGTGGTTCGCTACGTTTGGTGTTTTAGCAGAGGTTCCCGGATTCATGAGGTTTGTCTTGGCGGCAGATGACCTAGACACACTGAACCCCAGATTCCTACCCACTCCTAACACAATTTTCCTTCCCAGTACTTACTTTCCTTAAAAATACCATTCGCACAGCATCCCAAAAGATAGCATAGGCGTGTCGTGCAAAACACTACCTTTCGCATAAAGAAATTTCATTTCATTTTTCTGTCTTGATTCTGAAGGCGACGCAAATATTTTCAGTTCGAAACTTCCATGGAAAGCAATAGATAAATATTTCTGGTCTCTTTTGAAGAATAAAATATGGCTCTGGGTTTGCTGTATATACCGGCCAAAGATATTGAAATATAAGAAATGTGCTATCGGCAGTTTTACTGGATGGGACTATGTTTCCTGGCATCGCAAACCTTAAAAAAATCAACTAAATGAACGAATTCTTTCCGTATTCAGACTATGCCTATTAGGTAGTAGTCCACCATCATAGCATACCTATCTCTTATATTTCAATATCTTTGATACCGGCTGATTAAACTCCAACCTGCTTTCAATCCTCAAAACCCCTGGTGTACACATAGGTACTATAGTACCTGTTGCACCGGTAATATAGTGCAAGAGAGAAATTCGACAACGACGTTACCGACTGCGTCAAATCGATTAATTTAAAAGATTATTCGATTATTAAATGCTAACTCAACACTCATAATCGAATTGTTTTGATGACATGCACATCACTACAGACAGATGACTGCTTGTTGAATTTCATATAAACAACCTTTGGTCTCCTGGTACAGCATGGAGATAAATTAGAAAGTTCTCGTGGTACAGGTTTATTTATCTGAGCATCACGGCTGATAAACATAAATACATCACATAACAACATAACTACGTAATACAGACTTCTCGTACAATACTTGTAGGTAACTGCCTAACTGCCTTAAATCGTAATAATAAAATTACGCGTAAGAACGTTATGTAAATTATACAGGTTCAATATTTTATAACATTATTGCAATAAGATTAAATAAATTAAACAGCTGATATTTTTTATACTAGAAAGTCTTAGCACTCGTAAAGCAATAAATGCTCGCAACAGTCGAAATCAGCGTTTGAGAAAAGTTACGAAATAATCGAATGTTTTTGTCGATTTTATTAGCATAATGTT
The DNA here is from genome assembly GCA_936435175.1 of Glyphotaelius pellucidus. Lineage (NCBI taxonomy): Eukaryota > Metazoa > Arthropoda > Insecta > Trichoptera > Limnephilidae > Glyphotaelius > Glyphotaelius pellucidus. Next base: position 35,446,309 of record OW386548.1, read on the forward strand.
TTAGAAAGGATATTAATTTCTTCTCCTGCGCAAAATGACATAATTGCTTTGCGCCCGGCACCCACTACTGTAAAATGCTACGGGAATAGCAAAGTTCGCAGTTCACATGCGGTCAGAGGCAGAATTATGATTTTTTTTATTATTATTTTATTTAAAAAAAATAAAATAAAATAATTCGAAGTGCAGTTATAAAATTCTAGTTGCGGACTATGTGTTTTCTGCCAGAATCAAAGAGAAACCATTTTCATGTTCTGAGTGAAGTTTCAATTCACCGCATACAGATTTACTTTAAACCAGTTTTGTATTCAGAATGTCAAATTTCAGTTGTGGAATCATCTCCCGACATATTTTGAAGGAAAACATTCTCTTATTTGAAGTGCAGTGATAAAATTCTAATTGCAGACTAATATGAATGTGCTGCCAAAATCAAAGATAAACCATTTTCATGTACTGAGTGTAGTCTTAATTCACCCCAGAGATTTATTTAAAACCAGTTTTGTGTTCAGAATATAACGATAAATTAAATAACAAGTTGCAGATTCAAAGTGGACTTAGTCAAGTTTTACATTCGAGTTGCAAGCCATACGCTGCAAAAATTTTAAAATTAGCTGTGTGTTACTATTATTTTGGTTCTGTAACGCAAAATCAATCTTAAGTTAAAACCTGCCTTGTGTTATTTATTTATTTAAGGAACGTAAACAGTCTTAGTAATATAATAAACATGAGAAGATGATAATAAAACAGACCAATTATTAATGTTCACAGATAGGTATTTAGAAACAAGACTTACTAAAAGTAAACTAGAATATTTAAGAAAAATTAAGAGAAGAAAACAGAACTAAGCAGCAATTAAAAAAATAATAATAGTAGTACAAATCTGAATTCAACAAATGATAAACCAATACACAACAATAAAATAAGTGTGATTATAACTAAAACAATAGGTATTTGGTTTGGAAAGGGTAAGGGGAGGAGAGGGATAAGGGAAAGTTGCCACGCAAGTAATATAAAAATATTAGATACAATTAATTAATATTCATGATTATGTGTTATTCGCACCTAGAATATTATACAGTGTTCTGTAGCGACAGTAACTAGCAGTAAATACGTCAGCACGTGTGTCTATATTTGCAAATTTGTTGTTATAGTAGTTACATGTCCTTTGCATAAATTCATTTTGATTGGAATAATTTAACATTATAAAAATTCGAGATGCGAAATCCTATTACATGGATACCATTATCGATTTTCGAGAGCGGTTATAAATTTGTAGCAGAATTTAAAACATGTTTTTTTTTGGAAGAAAATCGATTCATGTGATATAAAAACCGTCGTATAAAAATTGCGGTCGTTATAAAAAAAGGAAATCCACGTTTGAAATACCTATATAGGGGGGCGGCAAAATTTTAAATACCTATATAGGCGGGGCGGCAAAATTTTCCTCCGCCCCGAGCGGCTGACACCCACGCTACGCCACTGCATGCGGTACAAGTAAAACCTTCAGAAGACCAAAGTAGATAAAACTGGGTAGGCTACGAAGCACCGCGAAAGGTGTACATTTCAATTATTTTTTGGTTAACTTTTCGATTTGAATATAATGCGTGGTGTTTTCTTTTTCTTTCTCTTATTTACCATTACAGTAAGGGAGACACAACGATTTCTAAGAGGTAAATTCATTGGATGCCCCCCTCCCCCCCAGTAAAAATTGTCACGTTGTAATAGAATTTTAATGAATCACTTAAGAAGTTACCCAACAGTATTACTAATATTGTGTGCATTTTTATTAAAAATGTAATAAATTTTATTTATAGGTATTACATATTTATAATGAAAATAATAACTAAATCTTCACAAGATATTTAGCAATAAAATTCTTTTCTCTGAGCTTTCTGTTTCGCTAATATATCAATAACGTCTTCAAAGTTTAAAGATCGGGCTATAGGATCGGCAACAGAATAGCAAGTTACGTAACCTTCCTCTTGTCCCATTGAGTTTCTTAAATAGATTTTTATCTAAAATGGTCTTTCAGCACTAGCGGTAGTGACAGGAAATGTAACAAATTACATTATTGCAGTACATACTGCACGACGATTACATTAATGCAGTACATAGCTGCACGACGAGTTTTAGAAAATTTAGGGTTGATGGACCATTTTTCTGCTACACTATTTGCTTCCTTTTTTTTATTTTTTCAAATTCATGTCGATATCTTTCCAATTCTTCCAGACGAATTTTCAAACGTTTTAAGGCATGAAAGATCGGCGGCTTTAGACTGAAGTGCTTTAGAGGCTGCATCGATAGTTTGTAGAATTTTGCGACGGAAAACCAATAACATAATAAAATTGCAGTTAAATTTATAATTTTTACTAAATGTTTATGTTGTTTGTTTTTTAGATTTTAAAGTCTGTCGGGTACGGTATTTTAACCCCGATAATAATAGTTCCGATTTGGCCTGTATTTCAGAGTGAACAGAATACATAAATGTGACAAATATAATCGAATATGTTAGGACAACGTCAATAGATGCCATCAACTTAAAAATACCAGTTAACGTTTATTTTCGACATATTTATATTCACAAAATAAAGAGAGTGGATGACCTTCGCAGTGACTTCACAAATTACTCGTGTTCGACGTTACACGAGATGTTCATATACCTACATCGAGAATTCTCCACTTCAAAATTATTTAAAAATCAAAGTTTATTCTAATTCTCTGATAAAGTGGATTTTAAAGCTAATTAATGGGCATTAAATAACAAAAAACTGCAAATAAAATTTAAAACCTCTGTTGGGGCACATTTCCATAACGAAAAGGAAAACCATGCTAAACCGCAAAATGCCACTAACTGGCCGCATGTCCGATTAACCCAAAGCTGAAAATGGAAATGGTAATTATTGACCATATGGGATATGGGATACACAATTTAAAATCTTTGAGTTCTAAATTTGTAAAGTCTTTACCAAATCTTTAGCGTGTCCGAAACCACCATAAAAACGATTCATGAGTCAAGACTGGTTTTCACGATACGGATATCGTTGGGGCTACATAACTATAATTAAAATTCCGTTATAAAATAGTAAAAAGTTAGATGTAGTGTTCACACGGCTTTCTAGATTTGAGAAACTTCGTTAGCTCCGTTGTGATTTGAAATTCGGATGAAACGGAAATGACGCATTGCAATATCTACGAAGTCTCATTGGCCGCTTTGATTATGAACTCACTTTTCATTGGTTGAGATATGAAACGGAAATGACGCATTATAGTACATACTAAGCGTCAAACTGCGCTCGTTGGTCGCTTTGATTATGACCCCACTTTTCAAGGCTCCCATTGGTTGAGATATAAAATGGAAATGACGCATTGCAGTACCTACGAAGCGTCAAACTTCGCTCATTGGCCGCTTTGATTATGACCTCACTTTTCAAGACTCCTGTTGGTTGAGAATGCGTGGGCGAAAGTTTCACTTCAACCACGTGTGAACTGCACTCGATTTTTTTTACATTAGCTCCACTCAGGAGGCCCTGAGGAAAACAACTTCTCTGAGGGCCTACGTCATCTTTAGGATGCTGTGTGGAGGGTATTTTTAAGGAAGGGAAGGATTTGAAGTTCTGGGAAGGAAAAAGGTTTGAGGAGTAGATGTAGACTGGGGATCAGTGCGTCCAGGAGCGACTGACGTGTGAATCCATCCCTCCAACTGCAGTGGTGATGGATTGGAAGGTCAAAAAGCCTCCCTCAACCACTCTCTCTCAATCCGACCCGCCACCTAGCAGGTTGGCAGATATCCGCCAAGACCTGGACAAACCTCACCCCATGAACCCGGGCACCTAGGCTACGTCGCCAAACATAGCGAACCACACGGTGTGACCTACGGCCAAGGTGTTGGTTATCCAATAAATATCGAGGATAGACCATTGACCTAGTATACTTGGTCGAAGGGATAGACTCAGAACAGATGGAATGTTGAATTAAGGTAATTTTAAATATGCCTTGATAGAAAAGACGAAAATATACATAAAAGACTTGATAGAAATTTTTTTCAGAGAGGGACTACCAAAACTTCTAATATTTTAAACATTAAGAAGGCAAATATCCGAAAAAACCAAAACAAGTCTCACTCCACGATGTAACATTACAGATAGAATCAGGAATGATGTCACGACGGCACCCAAAAAACCAAACAAAAAAAATAAACGGCTTTTGGTACAGCAAAAAACTGGTTGCAAGACATTATTATTTTTATTTCTAACCACATTCACATAAACGAATATCAAAGTTCAGTTGGCAAATACGTCACGATTACATTGATTCATCTCGATTAAATCTGACGAATTCAGTTGGGATATCGATCGTGAATTGGTGTGTTATTTTTGGTAGCCACAAAAAGAAAACATTGAAATTTAAAAGCTGAGAATCGTGTAGGAGGATAAATCGACAGGGAAAAGCGTGTAATTATGTAACCGCGTTTGATCGGCAAGCCTTTTTGTTTATATTTACTTCTGAGAATAGCTAATGGACTGACTGAGTGTGGATACGTCATAATTGATAGAAGGTGGCACTGTCGATCGTTGAACCCTCGTTCTATGAAGGTGAAAATTGATAATAAATTTGACCCGACTTTGAATTGAAATCTAAAATTAGAATCAATCAAGTCATTAAAAATCTAAAAAGAAACGGTTTTCTCCCGGCACAAAATTAATTAATTAAAAATAATATATATATTTGCGGCACGTTCCAGAGTAGAAAATACACTCAGTATCCTCCTGGTGTAAGACCACCATTCAGCATTTATTTATTTATTTGATGATGCAATATTTTACATTTCAAAGTATAATCCAGTAATGTTGGCCTCACTGGGTGGCTTATCCGTGCTGAGGCCCCCATTTTATAATAAAAGTTTTTTTTGTTGTTTTTTATACGTATCAAATTTTGATAAGAAAAGAATATAATGTTGGTGACTATGAAAAACATTAAATTATGATAAATTTAAACTAAAGATAAAATTAAAGTAAAAATTAATGTAAAATTTAAAAAACAAAATTAAATTTAAAAAATCGACATATATTATGTGTTATGAAATTTCGGTAATATTGTCTTTTTCTTTAATCTATTTTGTAATTTTGTGTCTAAATTTATTTTTGTTTTCCTCAATTTGAATGTTGAATGCTTTTGTAGCATTATATTTATAGTATTTTTGACCAAAGCTTGTATTTACCGTCGCAGTTTTTATGTTTTCTTTGTACGCTTGTCTAGGTGGTCTGTTAGTGATATTTTGTGTTTGTTGAAATTTGTTTTTTTGGTCAAATATGTAGTTTAGTAGTGTTTTAACGTATTCTTGGCGTTTATCTAGTACGTCACAATTGTTGAATATTTGGTCTGTATCGGTCAGTCTATGTTTTTTGAGTATTACCTTTAAAATCGTTTTCTGCGCGATTTCTAAATGATCGATTGCTGCGTTTGTTGCTCCTCCCCAAACAATTATTCCATATTCTATTATTGATTGACAAAGTGCAAAATATATTGTTTTCCTTTGTTTTATTTTATATATGTTTCTATCGTAAAGGTTAAATATTATATACATATATATGTTTGTTTGTGCAGTTATGTTTAGGAAAATGTGTATTGTTTTGAGGAGTTTATTTGTGATTTCTTTGATACGGTGTGTCTATCTAAGATTTTGGTCAATTACGATTCCTAGATACTTTATTTGTTCCGGGTTTTCTAGAGGGGAGCAATCGCAGATGTTGGTGTTTATGCATTCGTGTATTTTTATGATATTTGTGTTGTTTTTTGGCTGAAACGAATTGAATGAAACGTGGTTTGAAATGCCTTTAGCTGTGTTTGGTGACCAGATTTGTACAGTCAAGTACTTCCCCACCTTCCTCCTCCCCATCTCCTTCCCCTCACCCTAACTTCAGCCTCACAAAATACGCTGATTATGTTCTCACGGTTATTAAAAATCAAATCAAATTATAGCAACACATTTTTATTTATTTATTTATTTGTTTTATTTTAATATTACATTGGTTACATTGATGACATATTGCCCATCTCACTAGGTGTGAAACACCTGTGTTGAGATGGCAATTTACATAGTGGCTGTTATCCAGGTTTTTTGTTTACATGGTGCAATAATTTAAAAATAATAGTTAATAACAGTAAAAATTATATTTTTTTTTTTTTTTTTACATTATACAATTCAAGCATGAATATGTTATGAAATACTCATTATTTATCGGAGGTAATCTAAGATTTTACTTTTAAATAAATTTAAGGTTTGTGTTATTCTAATATCCGGGGGTAGAGAATTGAATAGCTTATAGCATTATATTTAAAACTTCTTTGTCCATAAGAGGTTTGACAAAATGGGATGTTAAAAGGTTTAACATGTGACTCTCTTAAGGTTCTGGTACTTATTCGTTCTTCAAACATGTGTGAATTTTTAAATTGATGGAGCAGGATATTTTACATGTACATGTTTTGAAGATATCGATAGAATTTTAACATGTCTATTTGGGTAAATAGGAACTATCTACTGATATAGTTACTTGGGTTATAATTAATATGAATTTCAATTTGGGAGGCAGTTGTGGGTATCGCCGCCCCGGGCACCATTTATTGGATAACCAGCACTCCTTCTTTTCCTAAAACGACCCTCCACACAGCATCCCCAAAGATGACACAGGCCCTGAAAGGAATTATTTTCCTCAGGGCGTCTTGTGAAGAGCTAATGTAAATATGAACCACTATCATTAAATAAGCAAAAAAATCATAAAATATCAAAACTACAGAAAATATACCTGCGTATGTATGAGTATACATGTAGTTGTTTTTTAGTGGATTGATTTAGTTGGGTGTGACGCTATCGTGGTACCTTTCACAACAAATTAGAGTGCAGCTCCGCGTGACGGCTGACGGCCATTACCACTGCGACCTTCCATTGCGTCATGGAAATTGGGCGGAACAAGTGCAGGGCCTCCTTCCTCTTTCTATGCGTCCCCTGTCTATCGCGTGTCCGGCGGCCCCATTCAAGGCGGCACCTTCCTTCCCCGGCCCCTTCCCCCCTCGGCCCCTTCCTCACCCGCTTCCCGTGACTATTCCCGGGCGTCGCGGCGCCCCCCGCCACCCCAATACCGGCGGTCATCGATCGACGCCGCGACGAGCGGTGGTGCGGTAGGAAGAACGAGGACACAAGGGGTAGAAACATGAGTATATATGTTATAATAGTACATGTATATACTTGTAATATTATTATACATTTTAAATTAACGGCGCTCCATACTACAATCAATCGACGGCTCTAGATACAGGGTAAAGTGCACAAACTTCAGGAGGAACTTTTTTAAATTACTTACAATGTTTTTTTTTGGTTTACAAAAACATCTATCTACATCTACTGCTAATATTACAAATGCGAAACTGCGTGTGTTTGTTTGTTACGCTTTAACCCATAAAACATTAAAACGATTTAGAAAATTCTTTCACCAATAGAAAGCTAAATTATATGCGAGTACTACAGGCTGCATATAATGGCAAACTCTGACGTTATGAAATTATAATTATTAATACATTTTATTTATTATACGTTTTCTGTCACTAAGAAAAGCGAGTTATTGCTAAGCAAAACAAATCGTCGCCGTGGAAACGATGTTGATATATTTGTGGGAAATTTTATAGGGAGAAACAATTTCTTTATTAAATGGCATAGCAAAGCATGCACTTTTTTCATTCAACGATTCAACTTTTTTACCCGAAAACTACCTTAAAAAGTTGGAATTTCGAGAAAAGTTATTTATATTTTTTACTTGTAGGTACTGTCGTGTAGAATCACCTCCCGAAGTTTGTGCACTTTATCCCGGACACTCTGTATATAGACACTTCACTCAATCTTAAATGGTGCTTAAAACTTTCGTTTCCCTTGATATTGATGTTTTAAGCCGCAGCATTCCGAATTTCTACAGTTTTATAACATATTTCTCTTGAACACTTTGAGTTTCGATGTTTCTAAAAAAACATGTTTTTTTTTTTAAGATAACATCTAAACATTGGCTACGCTTAAGCGGTAATTATATGAAATTCCCTTGATAGAAAAAAAACGTAAAGTATGCTACGAAAATTATTATAAACACGTTTTTTCCTTTTTTTTTCAAGCAATGTGTATGAAAAAATTCACAATGTTTCTTTTCTATTAACGACATTTCCCATGAGATTGGTGCTATATTTTAAAAGAGTCGTGTGTTATTGAATATTTTCACAATTTTCGCTTAAATATTATCGTTTTTAATGTTAGCGCGCTCCTTCTAACATTCGTATTTACATATCTCCCCTTACTACCGAACCTTAAATGCATTTCCATTGAATTTGATTTGTGCGTACCTTGATAGTAACTGTTAATTTGATTCTGTGTTTGAGGTTAGTTGTTAGCAGAATGCACGAATGCAATAGGCAAGCAGAAATAAGGAATAGGGTAGGGGGATGAAGCAGAGAGAAACAGCAGCACGTGCGGCGGGAAGGGAAGGAATCTATCGATCCCCGGTCGCCAGGCTGTGCTATCGCCCGCGTGCATCACCACGCGGTACTGCCTACTATCGGTACCACGCGATCGTTGCGTTGCACCCCTTCACCTCTTCAACCCGCGTGTTGTTAGTGACAAGTGGACAGACCATTTTATAAATAGGTAGGCCAATTTATTAATAACAGAATTTTTTATATCGAGTTACAAAACATTGATTATGATTTACGAATTTGATGGTTGTACTGTTTCACATCGGCAGCGTATTTACAAAGCATATACCATTTCTATCAAGGTGTTATTCAGAAAATTATTTAAAACAGATTAGCCTTTGTTTGTGCAAAATCATTTACAGAGCCTGTTTCAGTCATGGTGGCGACTGTAATACATTATCTTTTGTTTGTGAAAAATCTTTTACAAAGCCCGTACCATTCAGTCAAGTTGACGACTATATAAAAATAGATTAGCATTTACTTGTGCAAAGTCATTTACAAAGCTACTTCAGTCATGGTGACGAGTGTAATACATTAGCTTTGTTTGTACAAAATCATTTACAAAGCCTATACTATTTCAGTCATGGTGATGACTAAATAATAACAGATTAGATTCTTCTTTGTGCAAAATCATTTACAAAGCCTATACCATTTCAGTCATGGTGATGACTATATAACTGAATAAGGCAGGCGCGCTGATGGCACCACCTTATTAGGGTTAGAGTGAAGCTGATGTTCACTCTACGCAAGAGCTATACCTGTAGATCTCGATATGGTATATCTTCTGAATCAAATAGCAAAGGTAGGATCACAAGGGTACTCACGATAAGTTGGCGATCTTGCCCGAATTGAGGTCCCTCGTGGTCGATTCTGCTATTCTGCGTCTAGATGAACCACAGGTAATTACGATGGTCAGTTTTGTAGCGATTAAGGGAAATACGGCGGTATTATCACCTTACGAGTTTCAATTTATGTCACGATAAAAACGTTAGAATGTTGACATTAGCGATACGATATGAAGACTGCCAAAACAACACACTTTTGTCTCCTTGACAACGGCTGTCCGCCGGGCAACTATCAGCCTGTGTTAGTACCCCGTGCGAATTCACCAATAGGTTTAAATTCTGGCCTTTTCTAAGTGAAACAGAACAAACCCATCGAGATTCAAAGTAGCGTTATGAAACATTCCGCCCACCAAAATACAGCAAAGTGTATTTTTTAAGAAAAAGTTTAAACCTTAAACGAAGCGCAAAACGTTATGAAATGTTATGTGAACGAAAAGAATACGAATAGAATATAAGATTAACTTTAACGTAAATGTAGAACGAAACGAAACGCGAAACGATGACAATTAGTTAAATTGACTAGGCAATGGACATGATTTGGTGAATGGTCTTGTAATAAAAGATCAATTCATAGTACGGAATGTAGCGATAAGCGAAATATTTACTTTTGATTCTAACCATATTATCCGCAGAGAGTAATTTGCAATATTTGGTTAAGAAGAACACAACTTCCGATATGGTTTAAAGGAAAATCCAAACGACGAGAGACTTTGTTGATGAAAGTTTTGTTCGAATATGTAATATTAACCGATAATGCGTTGAAGTTTCCGAATACGATAGAATTTATTTAGTAAGAAGTACAGCACATTTTCATTCCGTTGGGCTAATAACGATTGAACTCGTTCCTCAGAATGGAATTCAGTTTGATTAAAATTGCAATCTAGGATAGGTCAAGAGTCGTTTGGCTGGACAAACCCGGAGGGCTCCGCCCACCATAATACGTTACGGATTAGATCGGCCGGAGAATGGCCACGTGAAGCGATATCTGTTGGGTTATCAACTGATGATGCGTTATGTGAAAGATTATTTGCGAAAGCTGTTAAAAGCGATAATTGGTTGATGTAACGAACCCCATGACGAATGTCATCGAGTGTAGTGTCTGGTGGCTTCCATTTCCATCCCAATACCTTAAGGATAAGAGAATGATTAACAACATGCTTTGAGATTACACCAGTGAGACAGTATACCGGTGGTAAAACGGCGCGAAATTTCGTTTTGTTACGATCCCACTTCTGTTGTTCGAGTTGACCTCGTTCAATACGTTTGATGACTTCGGATTTCGTTCGTTGAGCTTGAACTAGGCTGGAACAGCCGATGACGATATTGTCGATATTGATGTCCGAAGTTGACACCCGGCGCGTTTGCGGTAACCCATCACCCTCGTTTTCTGTCAACGGTTTGACAGTCCGATGGGTCGGAATAGGTGCAGAGATACCATAAGTTAAAGGGTGTGATGGGAAGTTCGGTGTTAGTTCAGATGGTCGAAAATACCGAATTATTCTTTGGAACACGCGATCTGGTTCTTGAAGTAATATTTGGCAGTACATTTGTCGCATCTTAGAAAAGAACATTAGAGATGGTGTACGGAAGTTTAGTAAAAATTTAACAATGTTCTTTTTAAGATTAAGACCGATTAGTAAGGTATCATATGACGATGAATCATTCACCTCCATCACTGAGGCATCGAAGACCACTCGTAACTTAGTGATGACGGTGCCCGGACGAAGAATGTAATGAAGAAGTGTGTGATACCTTTCTTTGTGTAAATCCTTCCAAGCAACACGTGTCGTGGTTTACGTAAACCAAGCGTTGCTGTTAGTTTACGTTCGAGTAAATGGAATACGCGCGAAGAGACTTCGCGTGAACCTGGGAGAGCGATGTGTTTATCCTTTTCTCTAAAAGGCAAGGCAACCATGAATTGACCTGAAAGGTCACGTGGGTGATCAGTGATGTACACCTGTTCACAACGTTGTTCTTCGGGAACGAACTGAGGAAATGTGTCTAACTCCCTCAGTTGCTTGACTTCTTCAGGGAGACGGTACTGGTTGGTTACGATGAATTGACCTGAAGGGTCACGTGGGTGATCAGTGATGTACACCTGTTCATAACGTTTTTCTTCGAGAATGAACTGTGAAGACTGAGGAAATGTGTCTAACTTCCTCAGTTGCTTGACTTCTTCGGGGAGACGGTACTTGTTGGTTACGATGAATGGGTTTGTTTCGTAATCGGTATCAAAACCAACTGAGCCCAGAAGAAGCCAATCGAATAAAGAAATGAAAGTTGAAGGCTGGTGAAGAGCACCCTTTGAGTGGGGTCTCGAAAGAGTTGGTAAGATCTCAGCATCTCGAAGTAGATCAGTCGGTCCAGTGTCAGTTATCAGTTTGTGACAGTCAGAGTCGGCAAGAAGTTTGTCTCGGAACTGATGACAAGATAACTTCTCGAATTGAAACGTTGGCGATGGAAGTAACTTTGTGTTGACGATAATTTGTCCCTTAACATTGACCTCTAAATTAGTGACATCTGACGCGTTTGTAGAGGATTGGCCTAAGCCACGGATTTTCTGAGAGCTGACTGGACGCTCGACAGTGCGATCAGTTGCGATTTTTGCTAGACTGTCTGCATCGGTCAACGCACGAAACGTTTGAAATCTGCCAGATGAATCACGATTGCTAATACGAGCAGTTGGCAAACTTACAATGGAGCTGTCACCGAAATTAGCGAGAATTGGGGGGTTAGAAACAGAAGCTCCTTGAATCGTGGTGGCTCGTTTGCTCTGTTCTTCAGAACGAATGTTGTCTTCCCTGTGAAGTAGAGTGTGATGCTTACGATGACATATCTGACAGTCAAACACAGATTTGCAATCCGTGAGATAATGAGAAGGCGTGAGACAATTCAAGCACCAACGGTGTGCTTTGGCGAATTGAGCGCGATCATTAACCGATTTAAGCCCAAAGGCTTTGCATTTGGCGATAGAATGGATTCCCTCGCAAAACGAGCACTTCGAGTAAGGGGACGTAATCAAGGACCCTTTTTCTTCCCCATGGAGAAGAGTATGATGTTTCCGATGACATTTCTGACAATCAAACACAGATTTGCAATCCGTGAGATAATGAGAAGGCGTGAGACAATTCAAGCACCAACGGTGTGCTTTGGCGAATTGAGCGCGATCCTGAAACGATTTGAGCGCAAAGACTTTGCACTTGGTAATAGAATGGGTTCCCTCACAAAACGAGCACTTCGAATAAGTGGACGTAATCAAGGACCCTTTAATTTCAGGTTTTGCCTTCTCCATACCACAAGGAAGCGATGATGTTTGTTTTACAAGAGTTTGATCACGAAATGTTTGAATGTTTTGGTTTGGTACAATAATGTTCACGGGCTCCGATTCGAAAGATTGATTCGTTAATTCCTTGTGAATTACGACGATTTTGAAATGAACATCATCAAAAGCGTCGCGAACTTGATTTTCAATGTCCTTGTTTGCCTCTTCTAAAGCTAAGATTTCAACGTGAACAGTTTGAAAATCATTAATAATGTTTTGCAACCTCGTGTAATACGCTAGAAATAGTGCGTAATTATTTGCATCTTGCAAAACGCTTTGAGCGACTTCGTACATTTTGTTTATTCTGCTAATAGCTACGTTCCGTATCCGACGCAAGCCTTGTAATGTTCTAGCCATTTTTATAATAATAAACAAACGTACCGACGAGATAATCTGGACAACAAAATTAAATAAACAAATAGAATCCGTTAAAATTCAAATATACCTACAGTAGGCCGTAAATGATTAAGAACCAGGTACCTAATTCTATTATTCACTGTTCAAAATCCGCTGTTCGAAGTTATTGACATTTAAATTCACGAAACATTTCATAACATTCTTTCGTTTTGCCATAGAAAGAATTTAATATCTAAAGGTTTTCACTGATTTCGGCACCAAAAATGAATAAGGCAGGCGCGCTGATGGCACCACCTTATTAGGGTTAGAGTGAAGCTGATGTTCACTCTACGCAAGAGCTATACCTGTAGATCTCGATATGGTATATCTTCTGAATCAAATAGCAAAGGTAGGATCACAAGGGTACTCACGATAAGTTGGCGATCTTGCCCGAATTGAGGTCCCTCGTGGTCGATTCTGCTATTCTGCGTCTAGATGAACCACAGGTAATTACGATGGTCAGTTTTGTAGCGATTAAGGGAAATACGGCGGTATTATCACCTTACGAGTTTCAATTTATGTCACGATAAAAACGTTAGAATGTTGACATTAGCGATACGATATGAAGACTGCCAAAACAACACACTTTTGTCTCCTTGACAACGGCTGTCCGCCGGGCAACTATCAGCCTGTGTTAGTACCCCGTGCGAATTCACCAATAGGTTTAAATTCTGGCCTTTTCTAAGTGAAACAGAACAAACCCATCGAGATTCAAAGTAGCGTTATGAAACAATAACAATAGATTAACTTTTGTTTGTGCAAAACCATTTACGAGTATAAAGCCCGTACCATTTCAGTCCCTAGGCTTTAGAAGAAACATTATGACAGTGATTCTTAACCTGTGTTCGATCGAACCCCAGGGGTTCGGTGAGTCAGTCTCAGGGGCTCGGCGGAACAACACACAGCCCAAAAAAATGATTACGAAGAATATTGTCACTATCCCATACCCCATCCCGCCCCATCCTATTCCATGGTCCCCCCCCCCCCCGTTGTGGTAAATATAGTCGTGACAATAGCCCATCCTATCCCATTATGCCCCCCCCCCCCCTTGTGGGAATCCGCCGCCGCCACTGATGACACGCCCGAAGGGTTCGGTGAATGCATATGAAACTGGTAGGGGGTTCAGTACCTCCAAAAAGGTTAAGAACCATTGCATTATGATGTAAAATTCAGTCTATAGGTAGTTAGGTTAGGTATAGTAACGGTTCCTGGCCTATATCATTGGAAGTATAATCGGAGATTAAAGAAGCGAGAAAAAAATCTCTTCCACCTAATTCTATATTGGTCTTTTTAAGCGCACTGTTTGTCCTATTTTATTCTTATGTTTTCATGGAAACTCTCTGCATGAACGCCTATAAGTGAGGTTAGGTTAGATTAGGTTTGCACAAACAAAAGTCAATGTATTACATGACTGAAATCTATTATAGGCTTTATAAATGATTTTGAACAAACAAAAGCTAATTGATTACAGTTTTCACCATGGCTGAAGTGGTACAGGCTTTCTAAATACGCACCCTGGTGACAAGTGCAGAACCTCAAATTTATTTATTTATAACACATTATTTTTATATCGAATGGGATTCTGTTTACGATATTTTACGCTAAATAATTGGAAAGTAAACGGTGGTCAATGTAACAGTTGTACTGCACTTAATTTACCCCGTCTGTATAATTATCTTGAAATAGCTTTTTTTGTTGTGTGATCTTCGACCAATAGTTATTATATCGATGTGTGATTGATTTTCGAAGGATTACGCCGTTCTGTGGTTCCTTCCTCTTTAACCAACGTTTCAGGCAACCTCACCGTGTCCATCATCAGAGCAGCTTCTTCTTATGTATGGTGTATGGTTAGTACGTTTGTATAGATTTTTCGAAGATTTTAGTTCAGATCTACAACGTCGGAACAGACTATGCCTAGTGAGGTAATTTACACAATAAACAAAAAGTATTTTTTGAGTAACTATGTGTATTTGGTTAGTAAATATAATTTTTTTAAAGGTGAAAATGATGATGATTTAAAAAAAAGTGACTTATAAATTCTGAATAGCGTGCAAATTTCATGATGCCTTTCTAAAATGATTTCTGCTTTACAGTTTAATTTTGTAGTCTTATAAAGATAATAGCGAGTTCCCGGCATGGTTGTTATAACACTTAATAAAGAAGTTGTTTCTCCCTACGTGTCCTTTCCCATTCGTCCCGTTCCCTTTCCGCCTTCCCTTCCTCTCCCGCGTTCCCTTCCCCTCACGCGCTTACACTCCGCCTTCTCTATCTTCCCTCTCCCCACTCCCGCATTCCATACATTGATGAAATTTTAGGAATGAAAAATTAAAAGTACAAATATGTATAGTTAGTACGGGCTCTACCTGATTACTATAAAATTTATAATATTTTATTAGTAGGTACTCTACAAATTATTCTTGAAAACAATCATAAAAATATTATTATTTCTGTTATTTAACTTGTAGCATCTCCATCCAGTAACAACTACTTTATTTACGCACGCTGTGAACATTTTAAATTGGAGTGTTAACATTTCCGCACATCACAGTGGCAATTTTATTAATGTAACATTTGTTAACAATTTGTAAAAGTTTCGAACATAAATAAATAAACAGATATTAAAATCCAATCTAGATATTGTATACTATACCCCAGGTGGCTCATAGCGTGATTAAGCTAGCGAAGAAGATCTAACTATATAAGGATATTATTTAGCTACAAACTCGTAATATGTACATAAACCCACAATGTCATATATACAAACTCGTACACGGCATTATACTGCTACTATCTACTATATAGTAAATACGTGCTTACTTTACCAAGCCTCGAATCGATCTCAGTTCTTGCAACATCCGGATTCTCTCCGCCCCCGCGCTCATCCGCCCCCGCTCTAACCCGACCCACCCTTACCGCCCCGCCCTAGTGCGCAGGTCATAGGACGTGGAGAGGTGTAGCCTGCCGCCTACCCGCTACAGAGGCGGGTTGTATATATATACATGAATACAGCCTTCGAAGGCTGTATTGTGAAGTTTATAAACAAGTGTGGGGGTATTTTTCAAGCCCGGAACGTGTGAAGTAGTTTTCTAATTAATGGATAAAAATAATGGGCAGGGTTGATTGGAAAACATTAATTACTTGCGCAGACCCGTGAAAAATCACGGGATATTATAATTGTAGGATTTGTGAACCTAAATGTATTTATAAAACGTTTGCCTCAGAATCATTCAAAAACAAATACTGTCAATTTTAGAGTTAAGGGTTGATTAATTTTAGAGTAATCACAGTCAATGGATAAAGGATTGTATTTTTAAATTGTCATCGTTTCCGAGCACGACTAAAGTTCGCTAACGTATATATTAACAATAATTAGTCGTTGTGAACCGTTGATTGTTCGTTGAAGATCTGCAGTCACGCTCAGAAACGAAGACAAGTTACTGATATTATCAATAAAACCTTTATCGACAGATCATGCTAGATACCTTCCTACCGCTACAATGTTAGTAAACTTGAAAAATCATGAATTATGTCCAAAATTTAAAAAAAAATCACATATTAAATTTTTTTTTTTTTTTTACTGTTAATACCGCACAAGAGTCCCAACTGCTCCCGTCTGGAGCCAGTGAGACTATGGCATCCCCAATTGGGGTATGTTGTGAGGCTGAAGGTAGAGGGGAGGGGAAGGAGATAGGGAAGAGGAAGGTAGGGAAGTACCTGGCTATTCAGATCTGGTCACTCAACACGGCTAAAGCCATTTTCAAGCAACGTTTCAATTCTGAATGGTGGTCTTACACCAGGGCGATACTGAGAGTATCTGCCACTCTGGAACGTGCCGCAAATATACTATATATTATTTTAAATAAATAAATTGTGAAATAACACAAATATCAAATAAAATTTATTTGCGCACGCCGGGTTCGAACCCGCGACCTTCGGATTGTGAGTCCAGAGTCTTACCTCGGGACCACGGAGGCCGTCAAATGCAGAATTATTAATGATTTTTTTTTTTATATTATTATTTTTGACAGTTCGTTGTTGAATTCCATTATAAAAATAAAATAAAACTTTTTTCCAATTCATTTATTTGTGACCGTAACCGATTTCAGCATGTTAAGGCCACCTTCAAACTGGTGCCAGAAACAATTGTGCTAGTCTGAAGATGACCTTAACAGACTGAAACCGGTTACGGTTACATATAAATAAAGTTGAGCGAAATTTTGTTTTATTATGTTATTATATTATTAATACAATAATTTTATGACCATAGGTAGTTCATTTAAAGCTTTTCTGAATTATTTTTCAGGCAATCAGTTAAAATTTAGAAAATTATTATTTTTACACTAAAATCAAAGCAAATTTGAAAAAAAACTACGCATTAATAATTAACGCACATTTAGTGTTTGAAACTATTAAATTGATAGCAATAAGTAATAAAATACTTAGGCAACATTAATAATTAGTAGTTGCACGTGGGCTTTAAAGTTGGGTGAGTGGCGACGCCCTTTACGCTTTACGACGTCGAGCGTCCCGACGCGCCTTCCGCGCAAGGGAAGTGGGAGCAACGCTCACGTAGGCGGAATCTCTGGACAATAACCTTGTCACAAGCTCCGTTTAATTGCTATTTTCATTCTGGGAAGGTTGTATTACACAAGTTGATTCAAGAAAACGTGTAATTGAGGTATTTTGAACATGAAGGGCAATGCTTTTGAACAGGTAAGAAAATACCGGTTTTATTAATTATTATAATTATGTTTCCACGTGGCAATCTCAGATTGTTAGTAATTGTGTTACGGGAAAGGTTACTGAACTGAAATTAACATTGTGAAAAAATTTATTGAAGGAAATATGTGAAGATGGTGGTGTTTTAAATCACAGGGTTTTTTTTTTGATTAATTAAATTGATCTTAATTAAATTACATGGCCTCTGTGGTCGAGGAATAAGGTTTTCGACTAGCGATCCAGAGGACGCGGGTTCAAATCCTGGCATGCGCAAATAAATTTTATTTGATTGATTTATGTTAGTTCACAATTTAATGATAATATAAGTTGTATTTGCGGCACGTTCCAGAGTGGAAGATACTCTCAGCATCGCCCTTGTGTAAGACTACCATTGAGAATTGAAACGTTGCTTGAAATGTCTTTAGTCGTGTTTGGTGATCATCAGATCTGAATAACCACCTTCCTTTTCCCATCTCTTTCCTCTCCCCACTACCTTCAACCTCACTTACCATCTTCATTTGTCTCGGGAATGCTGGGTATCTGCAGCCTTAGTTCCAGAAGAGATGTCGCATTACTGCTGATGGCATATAAGCTTCTAAATGGTTTTATATCGGTACCAGATATTCTGGCTGAAATAGAATTCTATGTCCCAAAAAATTTCACGCGAGGTCGCCAACACAGGCTTTTGATTCTTCCCAGGTGCAGAACTAACTTACCAATGGTGATGCCCCTGGGAAGACTTACTAGGTTAATTAACTGCCTTGCAGGAAATGTGGATATTTTCCACATTTCCTGCAATGATTTTTAGCATGAAATAGCACTTATTAAATAAATGTTTTAACTGTAAACGTAATGATTATGTATCTTGTACAACCGTTTTTGCAATATATTGGTGTAATGCTGTTTTTGCTAATAAATAAATAAATAAATAAATAAATAAATAAATAAATAAATAAATAAATAAATAAATAAATAAATAAATAAATAAATAAATAAATAAATAAATAAATAAATAAATAAATAAATAAATAAATAAATAAATAAATAAATAAATAAATAAATAAATACATAAATAAATAAATAAATAAATAAATAAATAAATAAATAAATAAATAAATAAATAAATAAATAAATAAATAAATAAATAAATAAATAAATAAATAAATAAATAAATAAATAAATAAATAAATAAATAAATAAATAAATAAATAAATAAATAAATAAATAAATAAATAAATAAATAAATAAATAAATAAATAAATAAATAAATAAATAAATAAATAAATAAATAAATTAAATAAATAAATAAATTACCCCAATTGGGATGCCATAGTTTGACTGGCTCCATGCGGTTGGGAACAGTTGGGATTCTTGTGCGGAATTCATATAAATTTAACAAAAAATCTATACGCAGGAGGCCCTGAAGAAAACAATTTCCCTCTGGATGTTGTGTGGAGGATCTTTTTGGGAAAGGAAGGAGATGAAGTTCTGGGAAGGAAAAAAATGAGGGGTGGGTAAGAATCTGACCAACCCTGTCATAGGTTGTTGGTTATCCAATAAATGGCGGCGGTACCCATACCGCCACCTAAATTGTAAATAATTTGGCAGATATTTTTTTTATTTATACAAACATGTAAGCCAGTTTCGGTACTTACTATGTGTGCTTTCATTAAAAAATGAGGTAATTTTTATTTTTATTTTTATGAAAATTTATTTAAAGAATTAATAATTCAAGGAAAATTAGTTTTTCGATATCTGTGGTATAAATATTTTTGGTACATATTTGGTATTTTCCAAAAATTCAAAAAGTTTTATCATATATATTTGTAAGAAAATGGAATTTCACAGAAGGAGAATGTAATCCGACACAAAATTTCAATTTTTCCCAGGCGATGCACCACGTCGTGTAACATTTAGAAAAGCGTCACTAACAATAAAACTCCTTATGGACTTGGCGATACGGTTTAAATTCCCTCCCGTATTGATTGGTGCAAGAATAAAAACTTCAGCAAACGTGGTTTTTTATTTTATTTTGCGAAGTTCAATCACAAATATTTGAATAATTTACAATCATTTTCTAAAGAACTTAATTTGCCATAACCGAAAAGGAGTGCGTAAGCAGGAACTTTTGAACTAGCAATTTTTATAAGCCTGATACTTTATTTTTTTCTGTAGATCGAATTACTCAACCAAACTGAAAAATTATTTTTGTAATCAAAAGGTAAATCAAATATCTAGTACGGATGTGAGCTACTTCATTTATTTTTGCTTTAAATTATAAGATATAGGTCATTAAAGATTTTCAGTGTTTCATGATTTTAGAGACAACTTGGGCAAATTTTATGAGTAAATGAAAAACAATAGAAAAATAACTTAATCACTGAAATATAAAATGAAATTTATAAATTAAGAAAAAAAAATCATTTTGATAGGTGTAAATTTAAAATAAAAATTACCTTTTTACGGCGGAATAATAATTTGTCGATTGTACATTAAAATTACTACCCAAAAATGGATTTTTAACAATTTTTTTATTTTTTATTTTATTTTTATTTGTATTTGTAAAATAAACATATTAAATTATTTTTTTGTTGTATTTCATTTACTCACAAAAAATTGCCCAAGTTGCGTCTAAAATCATGAAACACAAAATTTTTTAATGACCTGTATCTTATAATTTAAAGCAAAAATAAATAAAGCAGCTCACATCCGTACTAGATAATTGATATAACATTTGATAACAAACATAATTTTTCAGTTTGGTTGGGTATTTTGATTTCAAATCCAGAATTAAGATTTGTATGAAACTGGCCGAAATGGGCCGCGCATACGTTCCTCTTATTAAGATACTCAATTATTTCAAAAGCAAAGACGTGTTCTTCTTGCAGTATTTAAACTAAACTAAAGCATCTATAATATATTATCAAAGTGATCAAATTTTCAAACCAAAAACAGTTGATTTTGCATTACTTCGTAGTGCTTCGCTACAAGACATAGTGTATTATGATATCATAAATTTGTACTATGTTTGAATATGCATAGGTATGCAGGTTCAACAGTAAGTTTTCAGGGTGATTCAGCTGAAAACCAGTTCTCGGGCGCTTGTGCGAAGCAGGCACAAAAGGTCATAAAATCCAGGGACGAGGGAATACCACAGGGGCGGAACAAAGACCGGGAGGAGGGGAGAGGCCCGGGGAAGGAAGGGGGAGGGCAGGAATCAGCTGACGCTATTGATCCAGCCGTCACGGTCTGGCCAGGACGCTCGGGACCCTTCGGGAACATTCGGGAAAACTCGGAAACACTCGTGAGGAAATATGGGAAACGGGGAAAGGTGGAAAATTCCTGGGACACGATGCGATGCCAGACAATGAGGACACTCTCTCTATGTAAGTGGTATATATATTTATAGAAGTCAAGTAGCGCATACCGAGGAAACTAGAGTGGTCACACGAATACACACCACTTCTTTAGGGGTGGGGCAGTCGAAAACCCCAATAAGGATCCTTGGTATAACAGGATGGTTAGAAATTCTACAATATAATATGTATTCAATTTGAAGCATTGTTTAAATGGGTTGTTCTTCTTTTTAACCTACATAACTTTTACCACTCTGTCATATTTTGTTTTTACTATAAATGAATCTCTCTGAATCTCAGAGGGGAAATTGTAGCAAGGGAGGAAGGAGGCCTAAAATGCCTATTGGGGGTAACAAACACAAGCTGCGTGTATACCTATTTCGAATGACAACCCACGTTACAAAATTGTCGTACGACATAAAAAATTGTATGAGACAAGTTTTTGAGATTTTTAAAAATATTTTATTAAATATCATTAAAAATAATAATCGCTGTTACTTGATAGGTTGTACCTTTTGGAATTTAAAAATAGTTTTATATGTTATGTCGTCATATCACTTTTTTGTAACATTAGTTTTTTATTTATTTATTTTTTCTATATATTACAGTATTTACCTATAGATCAATTTCGAAAACATTTTTACATAATATATTTTGTAATTTTATTGTTGGGTGTAAGGTAGGTTTGTGAAGGTGAAACTGTGGATAGGTATTGTTGTATGTTTCGTGAACACCTCACTAGGAGAACCTGTGCTGAGGTGTTTACGTGTTTATTTATGTTTATGTATGACAAGTATTTATGTGTTGTAATAGAAAGTTTTATATGAATTTTTTTTTTCAAATTTTAATATTTATTTTACATTGGTTATTTAGAAGAGCAAAAAAAAGTATTTAAATATATTAGAGGAATATAAAAAATATATAAACATACACATACATACACATCCATAAAAATACATGTACCTGCACACATGCATATAAATATATATATACATACGTATACATACGCATACACATTCACATACACATACATATATGTACACACATATATAAATTGTATGTATAGTTGTTGGATACTTGAAAAAATACTTAATTTTTAGGTTTATTTAATTTTATACTTTTTATAGTTTTGTTACGTTTGGTTGGGAATAATAATGTTTTGTATAAAGTTAATATCTTGATTTTTAATCCAGTCAGTGATATATTTTTTATGAATGTTTGTAGATGTATTTGCAGATAATATTTGTTTCAAAGTAATGGGCATGCAATTAAAAAGTTTGGTTGCATAATACTGAAAGTGTCTTTGTCCATGTGTGGTGTGGGTTATCGGTATGTTCAGTGTTTTATTTGTTGAGGACCTGGTTTTTGTTATGGTTTTTGGTTGAATTGGAATGTGTTGTTTGTTTTGGACAAGGTATATTATAGCAGATTTGGCATAAAGTTGTCTTATTGACATGACTTCTAATGCTTTGTAGATTTCGCTAGAACCTGTGTGAAATGGTACTTGCAGGATGAGTTTAATTATTGCTTTTTGTATTTTTTGAATTGGGTCAATTGCTATGTTTGTTGCACTTCCCCAAGCTAGTATTCCATATGTGGCAATGGATTGACAAAGTGCAAAATAGATCGATCTTAGTATTATTAGTGGGAAGATGTTTTTAACGTACTTTATTAGGTGCATGACTCGTTTCAGTTTATTTGTGATGAAATTAATGTGGTCAGTCCAGCGTAAGTGTGAATCAATAATAACGCCCAGGTATTTTGTATGTTTTACCCTTTCTATTTGTTCGCACTGGCAGTTGGATAAAGTACAGTCATGTAGAATCAAGCCTATGTTTGATGGAGGTTGACCTCTTTGTGTAATACTATGAGTGATATATTTTGTTTTGATTGTATTAACTGTAAGAGTATTACTGTTTAGCCATTTTTTGACGATTGATAAACTTTTTTCGGCTATTATAAATACATCTTTCCATGTGGCTGCTTGACAGAGAAGAACTGTATCGTCAGCGAAGGTTACGATTTTACCTTCAATTTTAATGTCGCACAGTTCATTTATATAAATGAGGAATAATAAAGGGCCAAGTACACTCCCCTGTGGGACTCCGTACGTAATTGAAAGTGGTTCACTTGTCTTGTTGTCAATTTTTACTTGTTGCGTTCTGTCAGACATGAAGCTTTTAATTAAATTGAATTCTACTCCATTAATGCCAATGTTTTTTAACTTCTTGAAAAGTTTTTTATGTGAAATTGTGTCGAAAGCTTTACATAGATCTAAATAAATAGAGATAACTTTTTTTTAGCGTCTAGATTATGTGTAATGAAGTCCGTTACGGTAGCTATTGCATGTTCTGTGCTCCTGTTTTTCCTGAAGCCATGTTGGTTTACCGAGAGTATTTGTTTTGCTTCTAAATAGTGTTGGAGCTGTTTTTTAATAGTTTTTTCCAGGATTTTCGAAATGGTATTTAGTAGCGTAATGGGTCTGTAGTTGTTAACATTATTTTTTTGTCCTGATTTGAAAATTGGAATAATAAGGCCTTTTTTTAGTAAGCTAGGAAAAATTCCTTCTTTTAGACTACGATTAATTAAATATGTGAGTGGTATAAGTAGTTGTTGGCTTAATGTTAAGATAGTTTTAGAGTCTATACCATCAGGACCCGCAGTATTGTTAATCTTTATTGAATGAATTATTTTATTGGTATCTTCTATTGTAATATTTTGTAATTTGAAGTGTCTGTTAAAATTTTCATTGCTTATGTTAGATGTATTGTTTTGAGGTTCCTGAATATCTTGGGAAGGCTGGGTAATTTTGATATTTTCAGCTAGGCTAGCTCCAATATTTGTGTAGTGTTTGTTGATGTAATTAAGGATACGTGTAGGGTTGTCATGAAAGTGGAGTTCTTTTTTGTAACATTAGTTTTTGTAACGCAAGTCGAGGTGGCAGAAGACAACTGTGGTTTGTACGAAATACACTTCTATCACGAGGAGTTGCAACTTTGTCGCGTAATTTTTACTTTAAAAAATATAAACACATATTTTTTTAAAACGCACACAGTCGTTACGTCTTTAGTACAGTAGATTTTAAAGTAATTGTAAAATAATAATATTGGTAATTCTGTTGAATTTGTCTCCACTAACTGGTGGAGAACTTTCAGAAAACTAAAGTAGACAAGAGTGCGCGATTTCTTCTACCATTCACATTTGCGTCATATATTCTTCTTACACTACTTTCTTCGTTCATTCGCTCTACATGCCCGAACCATCTGAGGGTCCCTTTCTTAATCTTACTCATTACGCTTACATCAACCTTGCATTCTTTGCGGATATCCACATTTCTCACACGATCGTACATAGTTTTACCACACACGTGCCTCAGGGATCTCATTTCAACAGCATTAAGACTGCTAGTTTCGCTTCTTTTGACAGTTTTTTTATTAGCGCCAACAGCATTCAGTCCTCTATTAATGGAGTTACCTACATTTACCCTCCTTTCAATATCTCTATCAGCCTTCCATCTCTCGTAAACATACTACCCAGATACGCAAACTCATCCACCTCAAGTTTTCATCATTCACAACTATATTGCACAATGTTTTCGTACTCTCTCTTTCAAACACCATGACCTTAGTCTTACTTACTTACTTGCATGCAAACTGTTTCATATATAATTTCTAATCTATACGTTTTAAAATTTAAGGTTTAATCAATACTTTTGAATAGGTGTGTACTAATGTCCTACCTATGTCAAGTCGTTAATGTATAATATTTATCGTAATGTAAGAGGCATGGTTGTGATGAGGAAATCTTTTAATTTTGTTTTCACGTGCACCTAGTTTATTTATTTATTTATTTATTTCTATTCTTGTACATACACTTTACAAATAATTACATAGTTTACATAGAGTTTACATAGGTTATTAATAAGAAAAAAAACATGTTAAAGATCCGTAACTGTATGTAAATAGGTTAGTCGTAGTGTTTTGTGAACACCTCACTAGGCGAACCTGTGCTGAGGTGTTCCCATGTTTGGGATTAAGTGCTATTCTGTCGACCTAAGTAGAAACACTGTAACCTCCTTGATATTGTCAAGAAGGGCACTGTGGGTCGACCCATGGCGGCAGTATCCTACACATAAATTAAAAGATTAGTTTCGGTGGGGATCTATATATACAGTTGTTCTTAGAATCTAGATGATGAGTAAGATAAATAATTGTCTTGATAAACGGTAGATATATTTTTCTATGGACCACGCGCCAATGGTATAATCACGGATATTGTGGTAATATTTTCTGTCTCGAAACAAAGTTTATTTAATTATATTTTTTTTATATTTGGGATGGGTTATGTTTGGTTAGGTGTTATAATTTTTTGAGTAAATTGAATACCTTGTTGTTTGATCCAGTCTTTTATGTGTTTTTTGAGAACTATGGTAGATGAATTTGTAGTTAGTAGTTGCTTCAGTGTGATTCAGTTAAAATCCGATTTTTGTAAGTATATTTTTTTTTATTTATTTTATTTATGAAAAGTATACAATACAGAATATAGTAAATTATATAAAGCATTGTACTCCCAGGAGTTAATAAACTCATTGCGGGAATGATACGCATTACATGAAACATATAGCTGTATGTATTAAATGGACATATGATGGGGACATACACAACATTATTATTTCAGATAGTCATTAATAAGATGAAGTTTGAGCATGTTAGTTTGGGTCTTTTTACATTGACTTGCACGTTTGATCTCGTTGGGTAGTTGATTATATTTTGTGTGAGCTATGTATTCTAGGGATCTTAGTCCATATTTTGTTGATTTGATTTTTGATATAAGAAGTTTGTTGTGATTTCTTGTGTTGTGTTGGTGTACGTCGCAATTGTAATAGAGTGTAGTGTTGGAATGTGCCGAGTGTTGAATTACTTGTAATATAGTTTTAGTTATTTCAAAAGTGGGAATGGTATTAAAAGGAAGTATTTGGGTGTTTCTGTAGATATCTTTGACATGTGTGTCCCAAGGTAGACTGAAAATATTTCGCAGGGCTCTATTTTGAAAAAAAATGTATCTAATCACTAAAAAGAACTACAATATTCTCATGCATACACCCTTATTCCAATCTTCCTTGTACTCGTATATGTCTAGGTCCTAAAAGTATATAAGGAATAATGGACAAGTTTCCCAGTTATTTATTCTACGTCTGCTGCTAGCTTCTACCCTTTATGTTTAGGGGATGGGACGGGGGATTTCCTTTCTGGGGCATCATAAGGTTAAGCAGTCATCAGACTGAAATAGGTATAATGTATTACTTTAATGATACCGGTTATGGCATACTTTATATAAATGGGCTTGTATAATGTCTGCTTCATACATAGATAATAGAAACACGGCAAAGATATGGTGTGAAACCGTTCCGAATATCTCCGAACACACGCAGGAGAGATGAATTATAACCTCATTGTTATATTCATGATCGTTGGCCTGTATCATATAATTGGCCTATCATACTAAAAGTAGTCACACGCAGGAGAGTTAAATTATAACTTCATTGTTATATTCATGATCGTTGGCGTATAACATAATTGGCCTATTTTATACCAAAATTAGTCACACGCACGAGTTAAATTATAACCTCATTATTATATTCATGATCGTAAGCCTATATCATATAATTGGCCTATCTCATACTAAAAGTAGTCACACGCAGGAGAGTTAAATTATAACCTCATTGTTATATTCATGATCGTTGGCCTATATCATATAATTGGCCTATCTCATACTAACAGTAGTCACTCGAATGAGAGATAAATTAAAACCTAATTGTTATATTCATGATCGTTGGCCTATATCATATAATTGGCCTATCTCATACTAAAACATACGGGAGAGATAAATTATTAAAACTCCATTGTTATATACATGACGGTTGATTTATATAATTTATTTTGTCTCTCTCTTACTAAAGCTAGTCACACGCAGGAGAGTTAAATTATAACCTCATTGTTATATTCATGATCGTTGGCCTATATCATATAATTGGCCTATCTCATACTAAAAGTAGTCACTCGCATGAGAGATAAATTAAAACCTAATTGTTATATTCATGATCGTTGGCCTATATCATATAATTGGCCTATCTCATACTAAAACATACGGGAGAGATAAATTATTATAACTCCATTGTTATATACATGACGGTTGGTTTATATAATTTATTTTGTCTCCCTCTTACTAAAGCTAGTCACACGCAGGAGAGTTAAATTATAACCCCATTGTTATATTCATGATCGTTGGCCTATATCATATAATTGACCTATCTCATACTAAAAGAAGTCACAGGCAGGAGGGTTAAATTATAACCTCATTGTTAACAGGAACGTTACTTGGCTTACTTGTGATTGACTGGTGAAACCGGTCAGTGGCTGAGTGGGCATTGCGTTTGGGTCCCACTCGAGCGCCGCGTGTTTGATTCCTCGGCTGGCTAAGTCCTCCATCACAACACAAGCATATTCTCGGCTTTCTGTGGTGGTAGAAGGAGATTTTCAAACATTGTTGGGTTATTCGTAATCCGGGAAAGTTTCTGTAAAAAAAAAAAAAAACTAGTGATTCCTGAAATTATTTGGAGTAAAAATTGCAAATGAAATTTTGCTAACTTATGAAATCGTAAATTTTTATTCTTAACATTGGAAAATGTTGTGTTTGGTGACATATTTATCTTTTTTTATCATGAAATTAGTAAATTATTTATTTAACGAAACTTTCGATCCTGGAATATTTTATTTCTCTGAAAAAAATTGTCTGTGAAAATCGGAAAATTGGCCAGGAAATTTGTTCAAGACATATTTATCTCTTTGATATTAGGTAAAGTTTGGAATTTTCCATATCGGGTAATTTTGTGTTTCTGAAATAAATTCTTCCGGGAATATTGGAAAATCAGAAAATGGTCGGGAATTTTTATGAAAAAATTAAGACATTTGGTTTTGTTGTGTGAAATTTGGAAATTTTTCATGTAGGAAAATTTTACCCGTTATATTTTTTTCCGAAAAATTTCTTCCGGAAAATTGGAAAGTTAAATTAAAAAAAGCACGGAAAATGGATCGGGTAAATTATATAAAAGTTTTTGAAACTGAGAAATGCCAAGTCATGAAAATTTTCTCTTTGATATTTTCTCATCGTGGATGCTATTTGAAAACGTCAACGATTCTTTTTGAAAATTACAGAGGGTACCACCTCGCCCAAATTTGAATAAAATAAGAGGTGGGTGCCGACTGAACGTGTGAAATAATTATTACTAATTAATTATCACTCATCAACTTGTTCATAAAATGAATACAGAATATTACTCTCAGATAAAGGAAATTTTATTCACCACATTCAAATAAAGAATAGGTATTTTTATATTATGATCATCACTTTCAAATAAAGAATAGGTATTATGTATTACGATCATCACTTTCAAATAAAGAATAATCTTCTGATCGTCACATTCAAATAAAGATTACTATGATCATCATTTTCAAATAAAGAACATTTTCAAAGTCATTCAAACCAAGAATTATCCCCTTCATCTCAATACGGTCTCCGTAACAGCACAAATCAAAATTCTCTCTAAGTTTAAACAAAACTTAAGGTAGTGCAGACAGGGTGACTTATTGACCTTTGAACTTCAGGTCTCGCTGGAACAAGGCAAATGGAGTAGATCGTAATGACGTCACGGTGCGGAAAATCAGATGTAAATCGTTTAATTCCTAGAAGACATCGGATATAACGGAAATTCTGAATAAGGAAGATATTATGCTAATCAATGACAGTAATTCCCAAGACGATTTGCAAACGTTTCCCAGTATTTTGAAACGAATTTAACTGGTATTTAACTCGTTCAGTGCAAACTTCACAATTTGCCTATTGCATTTTAATTTAATTGATAATAATTCTTAGAAACAAAAACGCAATGTACGGCTTGACAAACTTACCTTTGCATTTGGTAGCTTTCATAATAATGTATCAACGATTTAAAAAATGGTAAAAAAAGTTTAAAAATTTCGTTCGTTAATTTCTCCTTTTATATATGGGTACAGCCTTGTGGTTCACAATTAATTAATTTAAAAATAATATATAGTATATTTGCAAGTGGAAGATAGTGAAATGAAATGGCTTTAGCCATGTTTGATTACCAGATATGATTAGCCAGGCGCTTCCCCACCTTCCTCTTCCCCATTTCCTTCTCATCCCCACTACCTTCAGCCTCCTAACATACCCCAATTGGGGATGCCATAGTCTCACTGGCTCCAGACGGGAGGAGCTGGGACTCTTGTGAAGTATTTACATAGGTATAAAAAAAGCAAATGATTTTAAAGAGGACGCGTAAAACACATTGAAAGTTTCAAAAAAGTTTTTCGTACTAGTTTTTTTTTCGCATTAGTTTAGTCCCCTCTTACCCCCACAAGTTCCCTCTTACATCCACAAATGGCAAAATATACTAGGTGCATAGCTACGCTTATCGATTATGTTTAAATTTAGACTCGTGTCTAAATTTCGCCTCCGTCGCACGCCCAGGACTGTACTCTAGTCAGCCTTAACTACTTTAATATGACGTGAATTTCTTTGACGCAAAATAAAACTTGAAATTGGGCCCATTTAACGAATGAAAAATATCACACTTTCAAAATGTATATTTTTAGGAAAAGACTTTTACGAAGACAGTAAATATTGTAAAAAAGTTATCCCGATTTTCATAATGTATTTTAAGACGTAAAAAAAAACTAGTTTGGCTGAGATTTGAACCTTTCTAAGCAGTGATCGAAATCAACCGCGCTACCAACTAGGCCAAATCACGAGTGGTAAGATCGACATTTATTTCGTATGTTATTAAGTGCTTTAATTTTTTCCAATTTCCACTAAAAGTTGATAGAATGCATTATCATTGACAACGAGTCTATCTGCCAAGTTTTAGATTGATCGGATTTCGGGAAGTAGGTTAATTTCCACTTTTAATCACAAAGCCATTCCACCAAGAAAACAAAAATTTAATACGTGTAATAGAGAACTCCAGTCTCAATTTTTAATTTTTTTTTTATGAAACCTTCTAACTTAAATAACTGCATATTTATTTTTATATTTAGTTTTAATAGTTAAAATAAATTTCAAAGCTCCCCCGAAAACCACCGAATCTAGTGTGACGTCATCATGATCAACCGAAGTATGAATTTTGTATGGAACTGGAATCAGCTGTTCGACTCCCGCCATTTTGAATTTCAGCATTGGAGCGTTTTACTGGGCATTATGGTCGTTTTTTGTACAGTTAGAGTTTTTGAATATTTTAAATAATATAGATAAACTAATAGAGATACTTTATTTTTGATACTGAATTATTTAGGCCTAAATAATGTTTCAATAAAAACAAAAACTATTATGTGTCCAAATCTCTATAGAGGTTTATACCAATAACACGGAATGTCGAACGGCTTGCGTCTTACATTTCTATACAACTTTGACCCAGGTGACGCGGCGCGGTAACGTCACGCCGCCAAAATCCAGCAATACCAACTTGACAGGGTGTTTTAATGACACGTTTTAAAATGGACTTTTTAATTTTTTTTTAAAAACTCTACGTTTAATATTATTTAATAAAACTTATATATTCAGAATCAGCGTTTATTGGTCTATATGAACATATTTTTTTAAAGCCATAATATTTTTCACTGGAGTTCCTTATTAATGATAATTAAAATTGACTCAAAAATACCTCATTGCAACATTTTCAAAAGTACTGTAGACTAGAGCATTTTGAATCAACATCAACAAACGAACAATCCAAGAACTCCGAAGAAGCTGAGCTGAGAATCAGCTACGAGCAAGTCCTGACAAAGGACTAACAAACAAAGAATCTCCGCATTATCGATCCTGACTGTCCCTGGGAAGGGTCGCTTACGTCACAGCCACCCTTCACCCTTCACCCCACGCAGCAACCCACCCCTAACAGAAGCAGAACATGCGCCCTGCCAAGGATACGATATTACTTGATGACGTCACACGATTCAGGAGGTGTTTCGGTATAGTCCTCCCCTTGTAGTATTGATTGTACAGACTGTACGCTGTACGGTGTTGCGACGTAGGCCCTTTAAAGTTATTTGTGGAACTTGTGGTCGACAATTGTTGAGACGTGATTTCTCCTTCAGTTGTATGGATTTCTTGATTCTTTGACAAATGTATTTATTTATGTCTTAGTAGTATTGAAATAGATTCCACAACAATTCAATAAAGTGGCATTACAACACCCTTTTGAAAAGTCATCAATAATAACACTTGGCTGATTTATATTGCGCCGTTTTCGTGAAAAATCACCTCAACCTCTCATCTGTGGCTCGGGCGCAGGCACCTAGGAAAAAAATGGCATCCCCAATTGGGATATGTTGTGAGGCTGAAGATAGTGAGGAGGGAAGGAGATGGGGAAGAGGACGGTGGGGAAGTACCTGGCTATTCAGATCTTCTAACCAAACACGGCTAAAGGCATTTCAAGCAACGTTTCAATTCTGAATGGTGGTCTTACACCAGGGCGATACTGAGAGCATCTTCCACTCTGGAACGTGCCACAAATATACTACATATTATTTTAAATGAATAAGGTTATATATATGGTGAAAAATTGGTTATCAGAAAAATAATATTTATCTTGATTTTTATGAAAAAATGTTGAATCTGTAGATGTAAGATGTTAATTATAACTTGTAAAATATATTTGTAATTGAATTATAAGCAGTTGATATATAAAATGAAAAAAAAATATATATACATAAAAAAAATGAATAAGTTGTGAAATAACATAAATTAATCAAATGAATTTTCGGAATGCGAGTCAAGAACCTTACCATTGGACTACGCCGGCCGTCAAATTGTAAGAGAGAGAAAACACCACGTATATTTATATAAAAGTTCACAAAATAATTAAAATGTTTTCGACCAAAATTTAAAAAAAAATTATGAAATTTTGGGAATTTCTTAATAATTATTTTTACATAAACGACAAAAAACTGAGCTGACGATAACGTTTATAATACACTTGCCTTAATAAAATATGTGTGTGTGTATAGTTAGAAAAAACGTAAGGTGAGTCTTTTAAAAAAAAAATTACTTGCATTCCATATTTTTATATTTCAAAAATTATATGTTTATTTCGAATTATAAAAAGTGAAATCGAATTTCATAACCTTTCAAAAAAAGTTATTTGTTTTCAGATGCGTTCAGAAATATTCCATTTATTTCGATTTTATTGCAATGCGGAAATATCTTGATATTCCGACAAAATAGGCTCGAGGCCAGAGGGATTAATATATTAAGCAATTTGTCACCACCATTTATATACGACTGGTAGATGGACAAGGCGTGATAATGGATACCAAAATTATGTAGAATTCCGGTTCTCAAATATCAACGTGTCAATATTTGTTGATCACCTGACGATATTGTTTGATGATCGGTGTTTGCTCGGTAATGTGAATTCAAGTAAATTGCTGTAAATTAG
The DNA here is from genome assembly GCA_936435175.1 of Glyphotaelius pellucidus. Classification (NCBI taxonomy): domain Eukaryota; kingdom Metazoa; phylum Arthropoda; class Insecta; order Trichoptera; family Limnephilidae; genus Glyphotaelius; species Glyphotaelius pellucidus. Next base: position 35,478,967 of record OW386548.1, read on the forward strand.
TGGCACAAGGTCACGTTTTGGCTATAATAATAACAGGGATAGATCAGAGGAGTTAGCTTGTATTGGATATAATTACATATTTGTTTTGAAGACATCTGTTGATGTTGTCTTTCCTGTCTTATACATAGGGACAGGTTTATTTAAAGATATTTTATCGTGGCGTAATCAAGACAATAAATAATAATGATAATAAATATTAAAACAGTCGTAAAGATAACCTAGGTTTGATGACAGCGTTATTAGTAATGAGCAAGTTTAAGATAAATATAAACTCTAGAAATATTTCGATTCTCATGTCTTCAAAATTTAAAATCGAGCGTCTTATTTGAACGAAGCTAGTAAGCGACAAAGTTGTTTTTATTTATTATTTGCATAATTTTATAAGAATGAAAAAACTTAGAACATACAAACCCTCAGCACCCCAAAAAGTAACAAAATGCGGTAAAAGATAACAATATTAATGTACATATATAATATAACTATTATTGTAACATCTGCAGGAAAAGGTCACAAGATTGGCAAAATGACATAACAAAAACGTTTGACACTCGTACATCTTTAAGTAAATTCAAAACTCCAACGAATGGAATAAACACGTGCCTATTATTACTATGTGTGTATATAATGAACATCACATGGGCATGACATATACTGTTATAATATATGGTAAGTAAGAGGACACACAGTAGATACTAAGTACAAATTGCGATATTATGGAAAATATTTTTACTGGAATCACCAGGAGTACAAAACAAGTCCAACAATAAACTTTTCATCGATTTATTATGTTATTCGAGATAGGTGAATATTGGCTATGGAATTTCAACCTTATTGCCACCAGCACAAAGTGCAAATAGCAATATAATTTTTTCAGCATACGAATGCGTTGCATTTCACCCAACAGAATAGAGATAATCCAAATAATCTATAAAGATCGATAAATTTACAATATCGGATAAAATTCTAAATGATTTAGTTGTAAATAAATAAATATAATCGGGCAATCTCCAACATGCTATGCTGACCATGCAGAGAATACCATTAGATTCAGAGTATCATTGAATGGCGTCCTTAGTTATGAAAGAGAAGCACAGGTTGCCAAAGTAAGGATGAAGTGAGCTAACGATAAGAAAAAAAGTACTAGCTTCGTATGGGTGAGAGGTGAGAGCTGCGAGTAAATATTGAGAGAGGCTTGTTTACAAAGCTGAACGCCAGAAGGCTCATACGAAGACAAAGAAGATTTCCGTGTGCCTACACATCTGGTCAAGGTCAAAGATCTGAAATTTTTGAAGCTGGAAGATGAGTCGATTCAGAGAGTTTCCAAGTTCCGTACCGCTGATGCATTGTTGTTCAGTTCAGCCACTAATGAAGGTGTTCGTACTGCTCTCACTGCTCGCTGAACGTGTGTCGTGAGTGTAGAATTTGTATTATCAACGGCACACTAATCGCCCATTGACGTCAACCTTTAGAAATTCTAGTCGACAAGTCAATTTGCATTTGTTAAGTCATGTTTGCTGTGTGCCGATTGTACGAGCGAAATGCAAATAGCCGTGGCTCAGCACAACTTACAGTACGTCTAAAATGCTACAATCTACTCATAAAATTTTGGATTTTTCACTCAAGCTAATTTCAGATCATATTTATTAGAAATTAGACCAATGAATTCCATACTTTTGTAAGAAATTAGAAAAATGAAAGTGCTTATGGACATACTCCATTTTGCGTAGATTTTTTGCGTTTCTTAGATGATCCTTTAGTATTAGGCCTTTCTCTAATAACGAAGTTGTTAATAATAATATTGTAATATAATGGTGAACGATGAATACTTGGAGAAGGCGGATGAGTTTGTATATCTGGGAAATATGTTTACGAGAGAATGGAAGGCTGAAAGAGATATTGAAAGAAGGGTAAACGCAGGTAACTCCATTCTTCTTCTTCTTCAATAGCGATACAGCCCATTTCGAGCCTTCTTCCAAATAAGCCTCCACCGTCCTCTGTCCTCGGCCGTCGTCTTCCAATCTGCAACATGAAGTAGTTCCCTTGCATCCTTCCTGACATCATCCTCCCATCTCAGCCTAGGTCTGCCCGCCTTCCGTTTACCTCTCGGGTGTCCTATGAGAACCTTCTTCTGTACTCGTGCACATGTGCTTGGCATTCGGTGCACATGTCCGGCCCACCTTAATCCTTAGAGCCTTAAGTTGGTGGAGAGTCTTGGAGCTTGGTAAATATTATAAAGCTCATTATTGTGGCAGGTAACTCCATTAATGGAAGATATTACGCCGTTGGTGCTAAAAAAACTATCCAAAGAAGCGAAGCTAGCAGTCCACAATGAAGTGCTGTTACCTACCCTAATGTATAACAGTGAGGCATTAGAAGCAGAAGGATGAAAGTAACTCTGAATGCCGTAGAATTGATTTTGCCATTTGCCTTAGATCCCTAAGCCAAATGTGATAAAACCATACATGATCGTGTGAGAATACTGAAGATCCGCAATGAATGTAAATGTAATGAGTAAGATTCAGATTAATAATTTGGCCCCAGTTTCTGATTTGTTATTGCACTGCATTCACCCACACAGATGGAATCGTGCCGGGTCTTTTGACTTATTTAGTATGTTTTGGCCAAAAATACACTTCTACCTTACCTATTAAAAACTTGATTGAAAACAAAGTAAAATGAACAAGAAAATATCTGGAAATTACCGAATCCCTGGGATAGATAAGTATTATGATATTCGTAAAACCATACAATCAAAAAAGTTATACATAGGTCCTCTACAAGTATAGCAACTTCCTCTCAAAATATCTGGCATAAAGTTCACTCTTCAACGTCACCGCTGACGTATTTATAAGGAATCCTTCATAGTAAACAAAGATGTCTTAGGTCTTAGCTATTGAATGAACATCAACTCGGAGTAAAATGCGTATTAATAGATGTAGAAACGTTTTAAAATAAAGCAAGAAGACTTGTAAGTTGGTAGTTGCAAGCGCTGGGCTAAGAATTAAGAACTAAACAGAAACCGAGAGTATTTTTGGACGGAATTTAACAACGGATATTCTCGTAATATCATTATGTTGAAACGGTGCCAACCGCTTACGAATACAGTAGACTCTCGATTACAGAACATTAATCTCATTCTAACATTTAAGAAGTTAAGCTATACAAAATCCTGGATCTGTTTGACGGACAGTTACAAATATTTCGGGGTGTGACTCTTTATATATTCTCTATGTCGTTTATGTTGAGTTGGCGGACAAAGTTGATGTCCTTCAGGGATTGTATTGTTTCTTCCCTAAATTCTGGAATCTAGACCAGTATTATTAGATTATCTGTGTCTTCTTTCTTGGTCTTTCTTGATATCGGTGATTCTTTTTTCTAAGTTTTCATTTAGTTCAATCTCGGTGTTTTGCAATTTTATCCGTTGTTTCATTTTGTTTAATTTTTAATTGAAGGGAGAATATTTCTTGTTCCAGTTGATTGACTTTGCTCATCGTCTGTTCAATTGCTTGGAACCTTTTTGTGAAGTCGTGTAATTTTGAATTATTGAAGACGACAGATTTTAAACTCGGACATATTTCCCTCGATTTGACTGTTGAGAGTTTTGGGGGAGGCGAATTCGGAGGATATTTTTTTAAATTTCAATCATAACGTCTTTTGTAGAGTTGGTTGAAGTATCGGTTGGTTGAGGTGAAATTTTGCAGGTTGGGCAGCGCCAGGTTCTTATTTTCTCATTATTTGCTTTGAGAAATGTAGTCTCAGCTGCCCCCCCATTCATAATGGAACTGCTTACTGCAGGAGTAACATGTAACGTCATCGGTAATAGTAAGTTGGCATTTATTGATTTTGCCTGCAGTAAGATACTTTGGAATTTGGAAACGCATCTATCTATCCATTTTGGAAGAGTTAGGCATCTAAAACAACTTGTTGACAACTGTTTATCTACACTGTATTATAAGTTATTTTGGACACGTTGCTCGCCAAACTGATAACTCGAACCTGGAAATATCATGCCCACTGGCAATGTGGAAGATGATAGAAGCAGAGAAAGATCACTGATGAGTTGGACCGATCAAGTATTACTGACATTTTCCGTAAATCTTCCCCGGAGTGTCATTTGAGCAATGTTGTATTTGTGGCTCCTTATTAGTTTTGGAGCTTCTTATTTTTATTACTAGCACAATTTCATATTTTTTGGCCATTCCGTGATCTGACTCTTTCAGGGTTTTTTGCGATTATATACGCTTACATATTATATTATTTCTTACACATTTCATACACACATTCATCAATTCTTAAAAGTGATTGCTGGATGATTGTAAAGAGGCAATTACTCATTTGATGAAATTGAACTAACTCTAAGTCTTCTCATTTAGAAGACCGTCGGAAAAAATTATATCATTTATTTCTTCAAAATTTTCAATTGTATTGTTGATTCACCTACATTACTACAACTCAACCCTTTCAATATAACTTCCCGTAGACTCAGAAAAAATGAACTGCTTTCCCTCAATCAACACTTTTCTAATTATGGGTATTATTATTAACCTCTCTTCAGAATGCGTTGACTGGTCAACTTAAGTGAAGACCTTGACTTTTTTGAATAAGTCTAAATGATTTTAGTAGGTCACTAAATAATTGACAATATTTTATAACTATTTATTCTGATTTCTAGCTAAGACTTGACTTGACTTGTCGCTTCTATTTTCTTGATATTCTGTTTATCCCCGATTTTGTCTTTGATTTCACTCATAATCCTCTAATTGCATAATTTACACTTTTTTAAATTCGTGTTATTTTATTGTAATTGGACGTAAGTCCATTAATAAATTAACAAATAAATATCTTCAATTTATTTTCGTCTGTTTAGTACACATACAATACATATCCAATCCTTCCAATCCTTTTTATTATTTATGTAGACCAAATGTTCACTCTTCCTATAGTTGGAGATATCTTATCCTATGCAGACGACACTGTAGTTATCAATAAAGGGAAATCTTGGGAAGAAACAATGAGTAACGCAAATATAAATATAAACATGCTCAAAACATGGTTCGACCTAAATTGTCTCTCACTTAATACCGAAAAAACATATTTTATACCATTCTCTTTAAAAGAAAAAAATTTCGAAAACAATATTACTATTAAAATCCATTCATCACAATGTGAAAATAAAAATGAATGCAAAAATTCAAATTGTTTACGAATAACAGGCAAAAATAGTATAAAGTATCTGGGTGTCATAGTAGATAGACATTTAAAATGGAACGAACAAGTCCAAAATACAGTAACCAGAGTAAGAAAACTTATTTACATATTCATTCGATTGAGAAACATCCTATCATCTAATATGATTAAAACTGTTTATTTCTCTCTTGCCCAATCTATTCTACAATACGGTATAATCGGATGGGGTGGAACTTTCAAAACTAACCTCTTACCTGTCGAAAGGGCACAGAGGTTGATTCTAAAAGTCATCCTACGAAAACCATCTATATATCCTACAACTCAACTTTTTAACTCTTTTAAGGTTCTCAGCCTAAATAAAATCTTCAAAAAGAACTCATTATTACAAATTCACAAAGATCATTTAAATACAACAACAACAATCACAAACTTAAGTAACCGACCAAGATCACGCGGCAATTTAGAAATCCCAAAATATAAAACAAGTGCTTCTCACCAACATTATGCTTATCAAGGTGTAAAATTTTTTAATGCCCTCCCGTATAAAATCAAATCCGAAAAAAATTATAAAGTTTTTAAATCCCAAATCAAAAAACTACTAGACCAACCCAACAATAATTATAAGTTTTAATCTCATAGAACAAATGTTTACTTATCTTATGATTACATGTACCCACTAGTAGAAATTGATAAAGTGCAAATTATAATATGTCCTTCTACTACGCAATTAATTTTTCATATCCTTATAAACAAAAAAAAAAAAAAATTTCAGAACATATCCTCTAAAAATATTTCATCAGCCTTCGAACTCAACTTGTACTTATTTGTATGCACCCAAATTGTAACAACTAATTATGATGTACCTACTTTACAATATTTTCAGCTCTCTCATTTCAAATATCAATGTTTTTAAACCAACTCTATGTACTTACCACCTACAATCAAATGCAAAAATAATACTTTTATTTCTGCTACATATCTATACCTGTTTTATCTATATTGTATGTGAAATTTTAACTCCTATTCTATTCTTGTTCATTATATAGACCGGTTATCATGTATAAAGGTTTATTTATTTTTTTCTTTGTAATTTAATTACTTAAAATAACATAATTTATGTAACTATTTTTTTTTTACAATGGCACTACTCCAAAATTCAAACACGAGAAATTCTTTCTCTATTGAGTTGGGTAGCTTGTTAACAAGAAATTAATATATTGTAATTATATTTAAGAACCATATTGTTTACCCTTAAATCTGTTATATGTATGTATTCTAAATAAAAAAATAAAAAAAATAAAAAAATATATAATAATAATAACAGAGATAACATAAAAATAAACATTTTGATTCTTAAATTTAGTCTTGGGTCAAGGTTTCATAGTCTTGGTTCAAGGAAGAGTTTCATCATCTTGAAAAATACCTTCCACTGTTGTGAATATTTTTGATTAACCGTAATAACAATTTGAACCGGTTTTTAACACCCGTCCCGCTAAATCAAGAGTCCTCTGTATGCAGTAACAATAAAGTCTTTTATAATTTGTCCCCACTGATATGCGATATCTGAATCCACAAGCCGGTTCTTACGACCGCGTCGTTGCATGTTCTTACGTCATACGTACGTTCACTATTAATTCAATGGCGAGGTCTTATATACATTTCTTTATTTAGATTCAGGGTCCCCTCGTTGGGGCTTCACGAAACCGCAACGGACGAGGAAAAGTCACAACAGTGGGTACCTATAAGGTAACATTTTAAGCATATTGATGTCGCGTCGTCATGGCGTGATGAAGTTCTTGGTAAATGATTAATTATGTCACGAAATTCCCAGGAGTACATTTTTAATGAATTTTAATCTAGTATGTGAGAGGTATGACACGAATGCGGTGGGAAGATAATACGAATACGCTGTGTACATACATGCATACACAGGTATTATAATATTTTGTATGTGTTAGGCCCTCCGTTCATGGAGATACTTACAAACTACGTGATTGTGACGCAATCACAAGTACCCTTCAGATATACTACTCTTTAATGCTGGTGTCCGTACACGGCGCTACCCGAAATACTATACTTCAAATTTTCATATCGTCTCATACATACTCTTCTATTAGTCTGAATCTTGACATAGTCCGACTCATGTATCTGAATCATTTGATCGTGCCATGTCTTTCTCATGCCAGGGTGTCTCCGACTTCTTCTACCGTTGCCATTTGCGTCATATCATATTCGTCATATTCTTACACTACTTTCTTCGTTCATTCGCTCTCCATTCCCAAACCATCCGAGGGTCGCTTTCAAAATCTTATTTACTACGCTTACATAAGCCTTGAATTCTTTGCGGATCTCTACATTTCTCAGACGATCATACGTGGTTTTGCCACACAAACAGGGATCTCTTTTCAACAACATTCAGTCTACTTTCATCCTTCCTCTGCCAGTTCCATGCCTCATTGCCATATATCAAGGTTGATACCAGCACTCTATTATAGACTGCTAGCTTCTCTTCTTTTGACAGTTTTTTACTAGCGTCAATGGCATTCAGTCCTGCATTTACCGTTCTTTCAATATCTCTATCAGCCTGCCCATCTTTCGTATACATACTACTTAGATACACAAACTCATCCATCTGCTCCAAGTACTCATCATTCAGAACTCTATTGCACTCGGAAAAATGGCGATATAGTTAAATAGTCAGTTTGTTACGTCAATCATTGACGAAATTAAACATTATGGCATAGAAAGCGCCGGAGCATCAGAAAAATATAACATTATTTTCTCAACGATATCTGGTTTTATCACTTCACACTGAAATGGTTTGGCAAAAGTGTGATCTCTGAACCGCAACGGCTGTTCACAAAAGATTATTAATTTTATCCTCCGATTTATCTCACCGAACCGTTACTATGGAATTGTTATGAAGTCACAAAGAGATAGCTGATAGAAAACAGTGTTGTAATCATTATACAAAAAAAAAACAGAATACTGCGTCAGAGTCCCAGAATAGAAGATAAGCACAAAGTTATGACTTACTACACATTTTCACAAATTGATTAGAGAAACGCTGATAGCACTGAGTACCAGATATAACAAGCCATCACGGAAACAGTTCGTGATTAAGTCATACAAGCGTTGGCACCATTTTGTAAAGTTAATTGCCTTCATATCAGGAAAATATGCACTGTCGTCACGATCTCCTAGACTCTAGTACTAAAGTGAAGAATTAATGTTCCAAGTCATTGCTTCATGTATTATTATGTCCCCAATACCCTCAATAGGAGATTCACCGAGACCACTAATCATAGTACCATATATTTACAGATGGACAACACAACACTTTCTTTCCTGTGATTCTTAGACACGTTCAAACCAATAGTCACGCAGCATTGTATTGAATAAAATGTATAAAATTGTCAGAATAACATGACGGTGGTTCGTGGTTCCACTTATCTTGTTTTCAAATTACCAAATGCTAGAGTTGAAAAAAGTTATGAAACTCAAAATGGCATCAACATTTTTAACACATCTGTGATGAGTATATGCATTTAAAACCGCATCATGTGCATATGGGAAGAATGAGGACTGGCTGGAAAGGGGATATCTTTTGAATGTGAATGTGGACATGTTCCACATTCACATTCACGTTTATGAGCAGATCGACTCGCATGGCAGATGTAAGGAATAGGTTAATGTTTTTCAAAGAAAAGATATTATAAATACAAATATATATAAAAATAAATTGACTTCCCAAATAACTAAGGCTGTCAGGCAAAGGGCTTACTTAGGTTATGTAGTTCATGTTGATATCATGGTAAGTTAAGTGAGAAGGGCAGGACTCCAGAGAATTGGCTCCCAGCCAAAAGGACTCTCCAGAAGCAGAAGAGGCGGATGATTCTGGATGCTAATCACCCCTCCAGGATGATTTCCAGTCAGCTCCGAAGATGATGAGTATGACGACCAAGGTACACATTCACGATCGTAGCGATCTTCAAAAAGGGTCCGTCGTGTTGCGGTCGAGAGGACCGCCCCAAAGTTCTCGGCTGCTCCACAAATAATGACTGGATTTCTTTTAAAATCTGCTGATTTGAATCTGTGCAAGATCAACAACTGTTGCATTCCAAAATATATGGCAGGGCTCGCAATATAACCAATGCCCAAATGTCAATGGGAAAGCACTAGAGGTGCCGCATACCGAGACCATAAATAAAGTGTGTATAAGAGGGTGCACACCCTTATTACAAATACTTTTATGTAACACATTTTTTGATTTTTTACAACATTTTTACGACAATGCTTTAACCATAGAAGATCATTTTTCAAGTCCTATTAATAGACGAAAGCATTTAGAATTTTAATTTTCCAGTACTACAAAGAAGGTGCATCGCGCTTGTATTGACCGTGAGAGCCATGTGATTTTAGTTAACTGTCTTCATTTCAACATATTTTTCATTCATTGTCTACCATTTTTTCCATTCATTGTTCAACTTTTATTATAATCTACTTTCAGGTGATTACTCCCTAGTAGAAAATTGAATGTTTACGACTTTGAATTTGAATCGTGTTTGGCTTCTCATTATTGGCTTAACTGCCAACAACGTCTGAGCCACGTCAGCACCAAATCAACCTGCTTTATTATGTGTTCCGAATGTTTGCGCGTCGAATGACCTCATGGCAAGTATGTCACAAGAAAATCGCATGTGCCCTAACAATTATTTACAATGCCGACCACGATAAGCCCCGTTCTTTGAGAATAAGTAGCGATTAGCCGAAGCTATAAAACTTGTGTTTTAAACTGTGTAGAAACACATTTTAATTGTCGACTTATTTGCTTCTTTACAAGTTGCTTGACGTCAGTAATAAGTTACGAGGCTTATAAACCAGATACCGTGACATTATTATCAAATGAAATGGTAAAACAATTTTACAACGTAGCCGGTGGCATTAATTTGTGTTATAGCGTGGTTTTGCTTTATGTGATAAGCTTCTGAAATTGGTTTTAAAAAGATATTACTAAATAAACGCGTTTCACAAACTAAATAACAGTCAAATATATTTAATACCTACTTTTTATTATAAATTAAGCGGTTTTTTAACTATACATTTAGTGGTAAGCACCAAATTTCATTTTTCTAGACCGCAAATTCATAACTTTCGGAGGGATTCGTTTAGAAACACCTGAAATATTAGTAATACGTTCGTCAGAATTAATTAAAACAAACCCGGCGTAAAGATCAAATTTCCAGGCCTGCGAGGGCGAATTCGTCCGTCGGTCCGTCCAATACGCCGGGCCGTGAGCGCATATTTGCGTACACGCTTTCTTCACTTACGTTGTTATTTCAGAGGGTTTGGTAGGGCAAATTCAACAGTAGTTCCGTCCAACACACCGAATCGCGAGTCGCAATTTGTGTATACGGCTTCTTTAGTTACGTCGTTAAGATTCTGACTATATTTTAGGGTATTGTGTCGTCTTAACTACGCTAGTCTGGACATGGGAACTCTTGCCGGAGTTACAGGCATAAGAAAAATAGTCATAAAATATTATCAGTAAGATAAGTATATAAATAAACTACGGATTTTAAAATGTAACCAACATAACATTGTGTAATGCATTACAAAATCATTACATGTAGGCTCTGCTGGCGTTTAACAACTTCTGCATGTTTGACGCATTCAAATGAAAGAAATATCAATAGATCTTGATTTTATCAGACCTTTATCTAACACAAATGAGCAAAATATTCTCGTGTGATGTGTACCGTCAACACTGATGGTTCTAATCTTTGGATCTTGGTGCCTGTCCGCGGCATTTCCAAGCTTGGTTAGCAAAAGCTATCAGTAACCGTTTTGTTCCCCTTTGCCGCTGGTAATGCACGCAAAGCTTTGATATGTTTTTGATAGCACCTTTCAATTTTTCAACAGTTTGAGAGCAAAATATCTACAGGTAAATCTCACAAATATAAGATGAAAGTTACCTTTTTGGCATTCGAACGAAGAGTTTATAGCAATAGAAGTGTGAGGCCTTTTTCTGATGACGCTTTTCGATCTTTGATGAATTGTAATACAATTGATAAAACTTGTAACATAAATTAATTTAATGTGTTAATTAAATTACTAACTTAATTTGTTACTAAATATGTTACTTAAACTACTTAAATGAATTGCATAAGTTAATAGCTGTACACTGTACCTACACAATCTGTAATCTTCATCCGCCATAACACAGGGACATCCCTAGCATGGCGGATGAATTAACACAATTTTTTGTTCATTGTATAAACTTCTTTTAATAAATAAATAAATAAATAAATACCTACATCAATTTTCCATCAGCTGATTTGCTAGGTGTTTTACGGCCAGTGGATTTAAACTTTACCTAAAATGTGTGCGGCGAAAGAAACATTTCTGAAGTAAGGATAAAATATTATTGAAGTGAAAACTTCTTTAAAACCGTTGTGATGTGAAACTCGATGAAAACGAAAAAGCGATACTAAAACGAGACAAACACTTACATCTATAAGATTTAGCCTGCGAGAGAATGAGATAGCAATAAAATATTTATTTATTTCACGGTACTCGGTTCCAATATAATACGATTAATCCACGGTCCCACGCAAGTCTCCTGTGGTGGTATGAAGCGCCTGACGAACCTTAGCGACCAGATATTCAGCGGACCAAGGATCGAATCTTACCAAATCCAAAAAAAAATTTTTTTATAAAATCAATATCCAATCTTCAAACCACTCCAAAATGAACAAGCAAAGAAAACACAAAAGAAAGCGACATCCAGCGACTCCGAAGAAGAAATCCCGAATACTCCCCACTCTTGTCTACTTTAATTTTCTGAAGGTTTTACTTCTACCGCGTTTTAATTGCACACTCTGATTTTTTTTCTTCCCAGCTTTATTAAAATTATTGTCGTAAGTGATTCGTCTTGCCGCAATCTTATCTTTTCTGTACATGTTTATAACCTACCCCAATAATCATTGTAATTATTTTAGCCGCGGGAACCAAACATCAAAAAGATTGCAAAAATTGTGCGAAATGTAGAAACAACGTAGTTTTTGGAACACAAAACCGCTTCCTGAAATTTGCCGCTCCGGGCAGCTGTCTACATTGTGTATGCCTAAATACGGCCCTTCTGACATTTCTGCTCCTTGTCTCTCAGCAGGTAGCAGTCTCCAGCTTTGGCTTCCAGATTCCGCACTTGCGTGCTACGTGCTTCGTACTAAAGTAATGTCTGCACCAGCAGTTTAGCAGTTCCCGGGTAAATCGGCCATTAGCTATGCGAGTCACAGGGGCCCGGAGCCAGGAGTCATGTTCCGCTACGTGATCCGAATGGAACATCCGACCGAACCATATTGTTGCCAGTTTATTCGCTAATGGAGAGACCCGTCCGTACGGGAAGTGAATACTAACCTAAACCGACCAGTGAAACTCTGGTGCGGCGCACACATGGATTATTAATGCGGTAACTAAGTTAGGACTTAATATGACGAATGTTGAACGTGCCACTTTTATTAGGTTTGACTCGTACTGAATTTTATAGACATATATACTGAAACTTGAATTTTTGTAAGCCAAAAAAGTAAAAAAAAATAGATATTGAAAGCAGAGGTGGTCGCTGGTAGTGTGGACCAAATTAAGTATTTTTTTGAGATTCATCTCTGAGGAGTGGCAAATGATGCGTATGACTATTTTAATTTTTTAATATTTTATGGTATTTTTAGTGCTCTAACGAGTCATGCATATTCCACAATAAGATCGTCTGCACAATGAAATTTTAATATTTAATTAAATGAAGACACTATGAGCGAAACTCAATCGAGAATCTGGAAACAGAAAAATCAGAAAACGATATTTGCACCTCTGGGACAGACACCATCTAGATTGCATTTAGTTCGGGTTTGAATCTTGCAATCATACATATAGCCAATAAAAATATGCATTAAGAAAATGAAGATAATATGGGTGATTCTTAGTCGAAGTATGGTACAGTTAAAAGTAACCGAATTGAATATCGACACCTTAGCTCAGTGGTCAAGAGCACTCGCCCGGAAAGAGAGAGGTCCTGGTTTCGTGTCCCAGAGGTGCAAATATCTTTTTCCGATTTTTCTGTTTCCAGATTTTTCGATTGAGTTTCGCTCATACTGTCTTCATTTAATTCTATATTACAATTTGAGGTTTTACTCATAAAAGTTAAATAAAAAATAATAATTAAATTTTAAGCTCTTTATTTAATAAATAAAAACAAATCACTTTGTATACACCACTTTTTTAATCAAAATTATCAACATAGGATACTAGGTGCTGCGGTCGCAAGGAACGATTTTACGCGCAATCCTGCAACACTGGCGTGTAGCCTGGTTCCACCACGCCAAATGTCCACCACGATGCACTCTCTGTGACGCTTAGTCTCGGCGTGGCAGCCGTACGCGATGGAGCTTCTGCTCGCCTCACCCGCCAGGTGTGAATAACGCTCTGTAATTCGTTTTTTCGGTGTTCTTTGATATAGTCATATCACTATTGACAAGATTTTGACAGAACATTTGGGATACCACAAGGTCTGCGTAAGGCGGGTCCCAAAAATGCTTACCAAATATCACAAACAACAACGAGTTGAAGAAGCCCGAATTCCTTGAGTGATTTTTTTTTTATGAATACCGCACAAATACCGCTACGTCTGGAGCCAGTGAGACCATGGCATCACCAATTGGGGTATGTTGTGAGGCTGAAGCTAGTGGGGCAGAGGAAGATTGAGAAGTACCTGGCTCTTCAAATCTGGTCACCAAATACGACTAAAGCCATTTCAAGTAACCTTTCAATTCTGAATCATCTTTTGTACAGGGCTCTTGGGGCGATTTTTTCATCGAAAACGGTGGTATATAAATTATAAATGGTTGTCCAAATTTATTATTATTATTAATTAATTTAAAAACTGTTCTTATTTTTTCATATTTCTCGAGTAAAAAATCTTATCTCTAAATTAATTTTCAACCAAAACTTTATATTACGCTGATGCTTTTTTTTTCATATTTTTTGACATTGTTCGTCCATTTCATATGCTGCCTAGGAATACTTGCTTTTGTTTTTTGGGGTCTAAGACTATCATTGTTCATCTGTATAGATGATTTATTCTTATTTTTTATTTCTTTTATCCTTAAAATATTATTATTTGCTACTTTTATTCTTATTTGTTATTTTATTTTATTCTTATTTATACAAGATTCACCTAGTTTAACTCCTTTCCTGTATGTGATCATGTACATAATACTAGTATGAATATTTTCCTTAATGTGTATGCTATATGCTTGTACTTTCATCTACATATATATGGATGATTATTAATATTATATACTTAATATCTTATGAATCTTGACTACCATAATACGGGCATTTGCCTAGCTTGGTAGTCGAAATACCATATAAAACAATCCTGTAATAAACAAAATGAATAAAGAAATTTAAAAAAAAAAAAAAAAAATTGCTGTGTGGCGGGCCGAATCGAGAGACTGGTTGAAGGAGGCCTTTTGACTTTTCAAATCGGACTCATCGCCTTGCACCGCAGTTGACACACTGACCCCCAGATTTCTACCCACCCTCTTTTTCCTTCCCAGAACTTCCTATCCTTCCCTTCCTTAAAAAGACCCTCCACACAGCATCCTCTAAGAAGACATAGGCCCTGAGGGAAGTTATTTTCCTCATTTAAATGAGATTTCTGCCACGCATCTGTAGATGATGTATAACGTCATTGGTCACAAGTATATTTTGTATTTAGTCTGATTGCGTTGTTTAAGAGTCAGGAAATATGAGCCTTAAGTAAAATGCACTCATTTCTAAATACAGTTGGGTAAATGAGTTGGTACGCGTGACTCTGTGGCGATAACAGTATATCCTACGGAATTTTCCTCTCCCCACTGCTTTTATCAGGGAGATAAGGCTTCTTGTTTACTCGGCGGCAGAGGTTGACAACCTTTGATAGGAAACTGCTGATAAGGGCAAGATAAAACACACAATAAAAGCAGCGGTGGTGATACAGCGTAATCAATAATGCAAAGTACCCACACACCACACAAAACTAACTAACACACAACTAACAACCACACAACTCACTACCACACAATTCACAACTCACTACCACACAGGATCGTGGCAAATAACAAATAAAACCATCAAAGCTGGCTGCCTGCCCGCATGTAATAATGGCAGTAGAGCATTCTGGCCGTTTGCGAGCTCAATAGATCGCAATTTCTGCAAACGCAGTCTGCCACCTCTTACCACACCTGACGGCTCACTAGCAGACACCACCACCGAAAAGGCTAACTTATTTGGGAAAACGAGGTGCTGTCCCGCCATCGGTTCTTCACTACGGTTTCTATATGAAAAAGCTGAGGATCCACGTCTTGAGCTAGAGGACCTGACGGAATACTGACCTGACGTATTACAAAGGTAAAGCCGAAATAGCTCCAATTTTGATAAGCTCTTTAAAAAGTCCCTTAATCGTGGCTCTGAACCATCTGGTTGAAAAAAAATGTCATTCACTCTATTCCCAAGAAAGGTGTCGGTGGTACGGCCCCATAGCGATCACATCAGTTCTGTCCAAGTTGATGGAACTTCGACAGATGTGACCCTGACAACAACTTAATTGGTTTACAATAACAGCAGAATCTACGACCAAAATGATTATTTTTTTGTATGGTAGCGCAGACCCATGAAAAATCATGTGAAAATTGAAAAAAAAAGTATTATTAAAAATATAAATGGTTTCCTCGTTATATGACTTTTAACAAATGCTGTCACTGAGCAATAAAGGTTTATAATAATAATAACCAAATGGAAATATCCAATCATATTTCTGTGCTCCTGGTATTTTGTTCTGCTGGGCAGGTATTTACGAAAACGTCGAACGACAAATATCCAAGATTATCTCGTTTATAATCCAGAAAATGACTGAAGGCAGATGTAATAGAAAAAGATGTCACGTTTCGAAATATATGTGATTAGTAAAGATTCAATTCTGCTGAATTGTTCCAGGCTATACACTATACGCAGCCTACAGAAACCAGGGTGAGGATTGACCTGATGTCAGTCAATCTAGGAGAGGACACTTAGGAAGAAGCTAAAATCAAGTTATGATTTTGTTTCTTTCTCAAAACAAAATCAAAATATGGCTAAGAAAACATGAGAAATTATAAAATTTATGAATAGAGGATAGCACCTATAACCTATAACATCAACAAAACAACCTTAAGTCTCTTAGAAATTCCTTTAGGATTCAATGGTGAGTACTATGAATATAGAGAGCTTCTATTATTCTACGACGATTTTTCTTTCTTTGATACACTCATCGATTTCTGCTTGACAACGAGATACCCTAAGCCCAATATAAGTAGACATTCTTTTTCGATATTATCTAATTCAGACATGAGTCAAAGGTACAAGTGAGACCACCCTGTCACCAGACATGGACCAAAGTTCAAATCGTTTGACCAATAATCATATTTCTTAATACGTTGTTATGTCAAATCGGTCAGGTAAGTACAGCCAACAGCCAGATAGCAACAGAAAGAAAGTTGACAGCGAGATAACAATAACTCACGAGGTAACTTTCGATATCAGCAGGATTACTATAACACACACACACAGCGTGCCCACGTAACTGCTGATAACAGCACGAAACTGATAACAACACCACTGATAACAAAATGAAACTGATAAACGGTTGTAATCTTGAACCGGGTGCAGATTATGGGCCAAACGAGGGTGGTCGATATTCGTTCAATTCAAAATATTGAGCCGTCTGATATTTTTATAACAAATTGTACACTGCAACCATGGTTCCAGTGAGACACACAAAGAATTATCATTATTCTGTGACTGAAGAAACTTTTCCATTAATTCTCAAAGTTTTTGCCTTTGACTTTAGCCGCATGATGTTGAATTTGATATATTAGTAGCAACTATCCGACTTTGGATAATAATTTTCAAAAGACTTTTATGGAAATTCTTGAACATTGAAATAGTTGCATTGACCTAGAAAAGTTGTAAAAGAAAATGTTTTATTACTAACATTTTTTCTTTAAAACGCAAAATAATACGAAACAGAGAAGACAACTTTATCGTCAGAAGATGAAAAGATTGAAAAAAAAAACAATTTGTTTAGTCCATATTCAAAATATACAGAGGTCATCATATTTTACGCGTACCACCTACTCAATAAATGAAAAGGCCGGAAATATGCAGGTGTGATAAGCATTACCATGTGAATGTCCGTAGTAGATAGCTAACCGATTAATGAACAGTAAAACGCCGGTCAGTGCAATCTAAAACTGGCCATGACGTACTCCAACTGCATTACATATTCAGAGTACAGAGAACAAGATCAATGAGCTAAGTGTAGCTGACACGAGCACGATTAAAGATGTATTGCTCAGAGCAAGAACGAATTGGTACTTGGGCTGAACAATAAAACCTCATGTACAGTTCGTAGAACTATAAGACTAGCTGCATTGTTGCACCTTTACTGGACTTTTTTTGTTAAATTGTGTTATTTTAAATTTTTATTTACATTATGCAGGTTCTGACAGCGATTACTAAGCTTATTTGAAGTTAAAAATGTGCAATTATATCATTTTGGTCTCCGATTAAATTTTGCTGTGTGAGTGAAAAAAAGATTTACAATTGAACACTTGATACTGGATGGATGAAGACTGTAGTAGGCTAGAGAGCTGGAGATGTGCCATTGAAAATAAAATAAAAGTAGCGTGGATAGTCAGATTGAAGAGATTCAAAATAGGCTGACAATTGTGTCTACAAAGTATCATAACTGCTAAACTGAGATTCGAACCTCCTCGAAGAATGCTCATGTCACTTGCAAAGTAGAAGGTAGGAGAAACAGAAAAATAAGAAAGAAAATCACCCGAACGTTGAACTGACCAAAGTAAGTTGACAATAGAGGAGTTTTCAGGCCAATTTGAGTGGGGGTTATCAGCAGCAATGATACAACGACTCAAGAAGAAGTAAACTGGAGAAGTAGCTGGAACTATGATAAAGGAATTTAAGGAAATGGGTACGCATTATTTGCCGGTTTTCAAGGGTGTTTGCCTTTTTGAAAGAATGATTCAGATCTAAATAGTCTTCTATCCTCCATCCTGCCGCGAAGCCCCTAATCGCAATCTGTTTTCAAATCTAATGATGACCGCAGTCTGATTGATGCTCTTTCTTATTTGATGATATTGTATAACGCAATGCGTTGATTGATGCGTCGAAGCGATGACACTCCGACGCGGAATCAGACATAACAAGTTATATCTGTTATTGCTTAAAAACCAGTCTTTGAGTAAACACTTTTATCTATGGGAACCAAACCCCAGGCAACACAACAACACGTTACGTTATCAGGCCAGTCTGTTTGATTGGGTGAGTATCAAGTTTCTTTGAATTTGGATTGCACATCGTATTTTCCCATTTTATTATTTATAGTTAGTTTGATAATATATCTAATATTAAACTTTATTATCGAATGGTTTGTAGATGAGTGGTGCAGTGCGACCGGTTCACACCAAGACGTCAAGGGTTCAATTTTTTGCAAATCAAGTCCTCCATCATTGCACAACCAACAATTTCAGCATTTGTTTTTTGGGGAAAGAGGGTAAACTAAAATACTCTTAATGCTCGAATGTTTTGTCTTCATTTTAAAAAAAATCTGTTTAAAGCACCTTTGGCAAAAAAGACAAATTCCTTGATTTCCATACATGCTTTACTTTTATGCTTGGATTACTGACTTGCTTATAAAGTTGTGTGGTATTTTTTATAACTACTTTAAGAAGAGCAAAAAAGAAGCAAGAAGAAACAAGGAGAGGCAAAAATAAGCAAAAGAAGGCGAAAAGCGCAAATAAGTAGCAATAAAGGGAAAGAAGAGCCAAGAAAATCCAAAATAAGGCAGTTTGAAGCAATACGATACGTAGATAGAAACTAAGGGAATCAAGAAGAAACACGAAGAATAAAGAGGAACCAGAAAAAGTAAGAAGAACAGAAAAAATACAAGAGACCAGAAGAACCAGCCAGAGTCAAGAAGAGACAAGAAAAAAATGACATAAACGAAGGCAAACAAAAACAAAACAAGCCTCAACCAATTCCTTTATTCTTGCCCTTCCTAAATTCCAATATTGGCTTATTAGGTTGCCATGCATACCGGTTGATTAAACTCCAACCTCCTTCCTATTCCCAGAACACGTGTTCCAAATCCTAAGAAATCAGTGCCCCCCTATCACGGCAGGAGTGCTCCTGGCTGGGGTGGTACATTTATATCGTAACCGCTTTACTTTTACCTTTTCTGCCTGTTGAACGACTATTTTATTGAGATTACTTTTTAATTAGAATTTGCTTAGGTGTAGTTGTGGAGATTAGGCTCATGACGTCTTTTTTAACATTCCTACGACCCGTAGCCTAATGATAATCTCTAATCACCTAATTTATATTTTTGTGACCCAATTGTTGTTTTAGGACTTAACACAATTTTATGGCCTGATAAAGATTTTATCTTTTTTTTATGATGAGCCCACTGAGAAACTAATAATTATTTATTATTTAATTTCTGGTAATGTAACGCTGATAAGAGTTCTGGTTTTTCTGCTAAATCCAGGAAATTATTGAAAATGCGATGTTCGGTTTTATCAATAAATTTATTAATAAATATAATCAATGTGGTTTCCTCTTTCGCGGTTTCGTATTTTGTATATTGAATAAATAAATGACAGATAAGTTTTCGGTTTTCCCTAATCTGATAATATTGTAAATAATATTTGTTCAAATGGTGACAGTCGCTTGTGACATCTATCACGTCTGAAATGCACTCGTATTCTGAGAAGGTATTCTATAATCCATTTACGTATCTATTCATTTGATCGAAATACTAATAAAATAGAACACGATTTTTAAATTAACGTCAAAATATGGCTAAGTAAGCATGAAGATGCAGAAATTATAAAATTTATGAAGAGAGGAAGTATCTATAACACCAACAAAACAACCTACAGTCCGAAACAAGAATCTGAATCGAAATCAGAATCAGGAATCAATCGAAACAGGAATCTCTTTTGAGGAGGGCTGTGAGTATGAAGAACTTCTATTATACTATATTACATAATAAATGCATCTTAAATAGGTGATCGTTAACAAACAAATAAAACAAAATTTAATGATAGTGCGTTCTTGGATCCCTGGGGAATCTGAATCTTTAATGTTTGCTTGTTCATTTATTACCCGAAGTAACTTGTGCTTTAGCGAATTCCACACGGCCCTAACAGTCACAGGACCCCATGAAAACCTGAATGCATTGGAATATTTGTTTGGAAATCCGTTGTTACGAAAATTTGATGTCATCGTTGGATACAATGTTTTGCAATTTGATTGAATAGTTTTGTATTTTTTAGAGATTAATAAATTGTTACACCAGACTTATTAGAAGTTTTGAGTTTTGAGGTTACTCGAGAATGGAAGATCTAATCAGGACAAGTGTTTTGCAGCTAACACAACATTTGCAGACTTTATCGAATTCTTACAACTCACTGAAACAAAACAAAATCTTGACCTATGAGATTGATTTTTAGATTGTAGATACAATCTACGTTAGACGTTAAATCCCTAATTCTGTTTTTGGCGCCGACGTCATACAGTCTCCACTGCAAATACTGACAAAATGATGTATTACTTTTGTCTCGTCTAAAATAAACCATAAGTTCGATAACGATATTTTTGGACGTATTATTACTCAATATAACTTGTTGTTATGTGATAGCAAAAAATAACTTGGTCGTGTAGCGAAGAAGAAAACATGTTAGGTTCATTATCATTTTAATTATTATTTGTCTGCGATAAAACGTAGACTTGACAAAACAAGTGCTGACACAACACTGAAGATAAAATTGTTATGGTTTTTGTTCTATATTATCCATTATACGTAAGTGATAATTATTATCTAGCAACAAAGTATTTACAAGTAGTAGGTACGTTATGTATTAATTTTTCCTGTTTGGTTGTGGCGAGGCATTGTCACAGATAGTAAGAGATGGACGTCTCAATTGATGGCGTCATCCCTACGTCAGAATACTACGAAAATAGGTTAGGTTTTCTATTGCTTTGACAGCTCTCTGGTGTATTTAAGACACAGGCCTCTTTCAAATGTCTCTAGGCTTATGTTTAAAATGCTTTCATTTATTTAGAAGGTTCTAAGATCACTTTCAAGCTTTTGTTTGTATCTGACAGTTGATCATCATCATTAAGGGACGAATTTTAGTCCGTCACTTTAGTTGAATAGTATTCCAACTTCGTCTTACCAGCTCTTGCTCTGTTCAGTTGCTCTGTTCTGAGGTGTCAAAAGTTTGCAAAGACGACCACTCATGGTCTAATTTCTGTTTTTGAGGTTCAGTCTTGTGTAAAGTATCTTAATTTATCATATTTTAAATGAAAATGTTTAATTAGAACGTGGCCCAAGCTTGGAGTTGGAGCTGTTAGTCAGAGCCTTACCCCTCAAACACGGAGGGTCCTATTCAACTTTTCCACGGGGTTTCATTCAAAGAGGTTCCAAAACAATATTGATCCAACGACAATTGACCCACCGACAGTTGGCCCGCCGATAGTTGATCCCTCTGCCAATCGAACTCTCGGACTGTTCATCCCCTAAAACATTTTTTCTTCAAGTAAGTATATAAAGAGGATATACGGCCGTAAAACCAAAGTCGATATATTTATATCTGCATCTTGAGTGGAAATCCGCTTTACAAATATTTTTACTAACAATAATTCCCCGAAATAGCATCCGGTGAGCCTATAGGGCCGAATAAAAAAATACTTACAAGTGCAGTCTGTTTCTGAAATATGTATCTAATTACACATAATATAACTAAGTGTCCCCGAATGGGTACGCAGATGATTGCAATCCAACAGACAGCAATTTTGCCTTTTTCTTTTCTTTTGTCCTTTTTTTTCTAATGTTCACCAAGTGGCTTTTGAGTAATAAAGACCACTGCCCAAAGGAGCGGCCATTTGTTGTCTCTAATGACTACTAACACTTAGCTGTAAGGTAGGTACTTTTGTAAGCATTTGCGTACTGCTTCCTAACACTATGCGGGACATTTGCATTGACATTAGCTTCTTTCATCTTAAGATGAAGCCATAGTAAATAATGCAAAATCACACAAAATCATGTGTTTTTGTTTTGAAAATTTGATCGCTTAGAAATATTATAAATGCTTCAATTAAATAATGCGTGTAGAACATATCTTGGCCCTTAAAAATATCGGTCATTTTTTTTATAAGTCTTTTAATAAGCCTAGAAAAAAATAAAGTAACAGGTCTTTAAAAAAACACTTTCAAGTGCAAACTCTCCTACTTACGACCATCTTTTCGGATATGGTTTTATTGCTTATTGTAGCAAATTTAGTTTCTTTTATGATAATCGCAAAAAAATATGATATTTACGCCCGATATTCACAAAATAAAATAAAATATGCATATTTGCGTTGTTATTTCACAATACGGCTGGCAGCCGACGAATGCGGATTTTCAAATTGACCCTTATGTCGTTCACCGAAGGACTACTGGCTTGCCACACCCTACTTTCTTTCAAAACTCCCCTGGCCGGAGCAGGGAGCGGACGTGTGACTCCACGTCGCTCGGTTCCGTGAAATCAATTTTAAATTTCCTTGTTATTACAATAAACAATGTGTAAAAAAGGAGTTAATGTTTTTTTTAGGTCTTTACGAAATCAACCTGTAAAAAAAATTCTCAAATACCTTTTTCAACCGTTCCAAAAGCTTTTTCTCAAATATTTTTAAACTCCTCCCACAATGGGCGTGAATTCCGACTTCGATTTTTCCCTGGACTATTGGATCCCCTTAATATATATATTTCTTCTGTTCGTGTGTATGTCACTGAACTCCTCCTAAACGGCTGGACCGATTTTGATGAAATTTTTTGTGTGGGTTCAAGGGGATTCGAGAATGGTTTAGATTCACAATTTGGTTCACTGGAAAATGTTCTTTTAATTAATTTTTTATTTCTAAGGAGTTGTTGATTTTGGAATGTTTTACATTGGATCCAGCAGACTGCGCTACCATCGCAGTATCGAATATTCAATATTATTCTATTTTAATTTTAGTTTGTCCCGACAGTTGTGTACAGGACAACGTCTCTCGGGTCCGCTATAAATAAATAAAATAAATTGTGGAACATTCCAGAACACTCTCGAATGTTGCCTGAGCGAAGCCGGGTAACCCAGCTAGTTTATATATAGAATCCTTCTTTTAAAAATATTATAGTCCTTGCGAAAGCCTTGAAGGTGTAACCATAAGTTACTTATACCAGAACAGGAAAATGGTGGGGCCCTCCAAATGTCCAGCGGGTCAATTGTCCAGCGGGATCAACTGTCCGGGGGATCAACTGTCGGCGGGCCAACTATCGGCGGGCCAATTGTCGTCGGATCAATTGTCGGGTCACCATTCTAAAGTAGCAGGGGTTTGAACATTGTTCCAAAAGGCAAGGTCAACTTTCTCAACTGTGAAGTTTCCTGTGATCCAAATTCGAATGAAATAATGATTAGGAACCATGTTTTTAATGTGAATCATCAAGAAATGTGGATTAGTAGACCAACAATGTTATTACCCTGAATTCCGAGAATCTGATTCGAAACGGGTCGTGCGTGCGTGAGTCCTCGCCTAGGGGTGGTTACTAAAAGTAAAAATAAAATTGAAATACTCCAATTAAATGACGTCACAGAACAAGGCCAGCTTCCTCAGAAATTGTTGCACGCCAACTCGTCATTACTCAGAAAGAGTTTAATTTGCTGATAAATGGTTTCTTTCTCTGGAAAAGTGTTAAAAGTTGCGTCACTTGATTTAAAATGGTAATGGATGACTTATATTACAATACCAAGTAAAGGATTTATGCGACAATATGTCACCTTAGTTTTAAGACCTAGAACAGAAAATTCCAAACAGAAAAACTTGTGCTAATCCAACACAATGAATTCATTGCGAATCTTTCTGTTTCATAACCACAGTTTTCAACAGAAAATAGGTTGTGTTGACCTTGAAATTACTGACAAAATGCTGCAAGTACAAATTTCATATTTATTTATTTGTTTATTAATTATATTTTTTACAATTTTTGAGATGAGTGGCAGGGGTTACGAAATGGGATCATATAAGAAACTCGACGATCCGAGACGATCTAAACATTGAACCACTGCTACTCTTCATAGAAAAATCGCAACTGAGGTGGCTTGGGCATGTACTACGAATGCCTGATGACCGA
This sequence comes from Glyphotaelius pellucidus, assembly GCA_936435175.1. NCBI lineage: Eukaryota > Metazoa > Arthropoda > Insecta > Trichoptera > Limnephilidae > Glyphotaelius > Glyphotaelius pellucidus. The sequence goes on from OW386548.1 coordinate 35,503,468, forward strand.
ATTCCGAGGAAGATACTAAGTGCGATTCCAGAGAGTAGACGACTAGTGGGCCGCCCCAGACACAGCTGGGCGAGGCAACTCCAGAAACTGTGTGAGGAGAGAATGGGACTGCCATGGACGGAGGCCGAAAAGTCAGCACAAGACAGGGACGTATGGAGGAGCCTTGTCGATGCAATGGGTCCCCGACCCGAATAGGATAAGGGGATGAAGAAGATGATAATGACAATTTTTAAGAAAATAATGTTACCTTTGGGGTATCCCTTTCTAAGGACACATTGTACATGGTTACGTGTTTAAATTATAAGTAAGTTCATGTTAAAATATTACGAGAGGAAAATTATAAAGTAATATCTAGAAGAAAACACAATACTAATCTTTGTTAGGTTGCAAAATTGTTTCTATATTTTTCAGTGTCCATAATCCAAATCGCTTCTTTGAAGTCGGTTATTTTTTTAAAGGTTTTTATTGCTAGGAGTACTTTCATAATTTTATAGAGAAATATTGCATATTTATTTGTCCAAAGGTCGTTTTAGTTGAATGTTGGTGGATTGTATGTTGTAATGTGGATCTTGTGAATGAATCGGCCTGAGTTTGTCTCTGTAAAGTTTTCCTGGTTTTTAAAAGCGTAAATTAGAACATCTTTTGTACATAGTTGTTTCGGTAACATCAAATTTAGGGCACTAAAAACATAGTCTGTAGAAGTTCCGATGGGGACTCTAAGTATAATTATTTTCAAAATTGCTTTTTATGCTGTGATATCGCCAGAGGCGTTGTTGTGGTTGCTAAACCAAATACACAGGAGTTCAGGAGGACGAACGATAAAACCCTATATCAATATGATATTGACTAAATCCGTCAACTATGGTTAGCTATCGATATTTGCGAGTATAGTCAACAATTGATCAGAAATATTCCGACCGATCATTGATAAAGTTTAGTTGGCAGGTAAGCCATCAATATACAAAACATTTTGAATAATGTCGTTCGATATGCAAAAAAAACGTTTTTATTTTTGACGTGACATCTTATAAATCGATGAACGCCGGCTGCACTCGCGAAAAAGCATGACTCATTGTAACGTTCCGCCTGAGCCGAGCGTGCAAGCGAGAGCGCGGAACAAGCGTTCGGCTTGTGACGCATCTATTTCTCTTCCACTCCATTGTTATTATATGACGTTATCACGTAAAATTATCGTCCGCAAACCGACTTTACAGACAACCAATTTTTTTTTTATATGAATACCGCACAAGAGTCCAAACTGCTACTGTCTGGAGCCTGTGAGACTGTGGCATCGCAATTGGGGTACGTTGTGAGGCTGAAGGTAGTGGGGGAGGGGAAGAGAAAGGTTGAGAACTACCTGGCCAATCAGATCTGGTCACCAAACAAATGGCTAAAGCCATTTCAAGCAACGTTTCAATTCTGAATGGTGGTCTTACACCAGGGCGATACTGAGAGTATCTTCCACTCTGGTAAGTCAGTAATTTATTTATTTATTTTATTTAATGTTTTATTCCATCAGGACTGGGAGGGTTGTGCAATCCTAGTCTGTCATATTTCATAACTATAATACATATAATAATATAAGAGAGTAAGTACATATAGGTAATATGAATAACATAATGAGCGGAGTTACACGAAAGAAGCTCTTAGAATTGAAAGAAGTCCTTTTCCCGATCCGTAGATTTAAATAATTCATCTAAGCGAGGTCGCACACCAGACATACACTTGTATTAGTGTGGCACCACATTTGAAACGCGGACACATTTAACGCCCCCCCCTATATTTGCGCGCAAGCACGCACACCAACGACACGTTTGTAGCGGGTGCAGTTTGTGGCGAGACGTTGGCCGCGCCACATGTATCCGACGTCGAACGCGTTCGTTTTTTGTGGCGCAGTGGTTTGCAAAAATGAAAGACAACATTGAATTTTATATGGAGTTTATTGCAGAAGTTGAAAAAAACCATACATTATATAACCATGGACTCCCTGATTACAGCAATAGACGGCTTACAGAACTCATCTGGACCGAAATCGGCGAAAAATTCAATGAAAGAGGTAAAGTACCTATCAATGTTTGTACCTTTGGTGAAGCTATTTTTTTGTAGTTAGGTTTTGCTTGTGCTTGAATTAAAACTAAATAACTGTTAACAACTTTCTTCTAACGACTTTCCTTGAGGGATGAATATTTTAGATATTTGTAAAAAGCATTAACTTTGTGGCTCGCCGTAATTTACACTAAAAACAGATAAATTTGTTGAAGACCACTTTTATTTTATTACACTCTACCGGTTTCAGAAGCGCCCTTCCTTCGCCAGGAGAATATTGTAACTAATCCACGACGTAGAATATTATCAGACATACAAATTTTAGGTGTGTGAGTGGGAGGTAAGCAAGGGGGGTAGGGGTAATTGCGGGATTTCCGGGAAGAATAGAGCGGTTCACTGGATATATGTATTTTTTAAATGAGACTAAAAGATAAATTAATTTGATTATTCAAAATACTACAATTGAGGTGTGTAGAAGTAAAGGCAGCAATCTCCACTTTCGTTTTTTTAAAGGCGAAAAACACTTTGATATCTTTACTTTCGATACCTATTTTCAAAGGCTTATTATACCTATTTGCATCTACACACCTCAATTGAGGTGCAAAGGCAGCAATCTTCCACTTAAGTGTTTTTGAGAAAAAGGCAAAAAACTTGTAAATATTGTATGGCACCGGTGCAAAGTCGGGAGACACGCCAAACGCGCGCCCACCATATGTACAAGGTTGACATTTGTCACATGAGAACGGGTCGTTTTTTCGACTCGTTCTTGAGTTCAACAGCTCGCCTATGAAATGATCTGCCGGCCTCTGTGTTTCCTCCCTCCTACAACATGGATCTCTTCAAGTTCAGTACCAATGTTCATTCCTTCCTCTCCTCAAAAAGACCCTCCACACAGCATCCCAAATGACATAGGCCCTGAGGGAAATTATTTTTCTCAGGGCCTCCTGTGTGGAGTTAATGTAAAACAAAAAAACACATTGCTCGAAATGACGATCCAGTAGCCAATTCTGAAACAAATTGTTTAATTTTAATGGATCTGAGAAAAACAATTTTTTATCCCATAAAATTATAGATCTAATTATTTAATAATCAACAGTTTTTATTTTCTTCCGTACGATACGTATTTATAAAGTTAAAATACAAATTTAAAAAAGATACTGTTTGCTTTTTGCAGGTGATGATTGCAGGTCAAAATGGAAATCGATACGTTCAGCATACATACGATCTCTGAACACAAAATCAAAAAGTGAGTCTGCTGCTGGGTCTAAAAAGGAGTACTATTTGGCACCATACTTGCTGTTTCTAAACCCTTTTACAAAAAATCGACCTCAAGAGGGTAATATACCCCTAAAACGTGAAGATGAACGACACTTAGTGGATTCTGAACATGAATCTCACGTAGAGGAAACTTCAAATAATGTACCTGAAGATTCACAGAGACATATAGCGCCTACAGATTATTTCTCTGTACCCAGTCCACAGTCCTCAAGTTTTCCAGTACAGACTCCTGATCCATTAAAATATCGGAAGCATAAGAACGAGGCAGACGAATGTGCTATTGATTATTTTACTTTAAAAAAAAAGAAACTAGAAAATAATCAACAGACTGAGAAACAACAAAAAGATCCATGTGAGATGTTTCTTTTAAGTTTAGTTCCGCACATGACATCTATGTCCCAACAACAACAATTAAACTTTCAAAGAGGTTCAATGGAGCTAATATATAATATTAAATATCGGCAGCCCCCACGTAGTTCATCGGATATGGATTCGTCAAATTCAAATTAATCAACATATTATACAAATTTTCGCAAGTTGTACATGACCGTCCTTTGCAACAAGCTCAATCAATCAGAGATTCCTGAATTTGAAAATCAATATTTATTTTTATTTTTTACATTGTTTTAGTAAAGAATGTGTCCTTATTGGGGTACCCCGTTCTAAGGTCACATTGTACATGTTTTTGTGTTTGAATTGTAAGTTAATACCTATTTTAAAATATTACAAGAGGAAAATTATAAAGTTATATCTAAAAGACAGCACAATACAAGCATTAATGAATATTTTAAATATTCCAACTTTAGAAAGCAGACGAAAAATTAACGACCTAACCTTTTTATTAAAATTATTAAATTCTAAATTCAACGGTTGTGAACTCCTGCAATTGATAAATCTACATGTACCTACACGATCGACTAGAGACTAGACTAATATTAACATTTCATATACACACATCTCATTCCATCTATAGTTTGCATTCTCCAATACAGCAGCCTTGGTAACCAATATTTAAAGAATATGGATGTATTTGATAATAAATTAAATTTATCAAACTTTAAATGACGTACGTGCCAACTATTTATTCCTACTTCTTAAACCTCTTTACCTATATTTTTACTTACCACACATTCTATGTTACCTGCTTTGTGTCAACTCTTATATTTTGTGTTATCTATATTTTGTTTCTTATATTTTATGTTATTTCCTATATTTTGTCAAAAACATGTACTGCACTATATGTAAAAGCGCTATGGGCGTTTAAATAAATAAATAAATAAATTAATTAATCTTTATTTGGTTGCAAAATTGTATCTATGTTCTTCCTTCCCATGTCCATAATCCATATCTTAATTGTTCTTTTGAAGTCGTTTATTTTTTTAACGGTTTTTATTGCAGGTGGGAGTATATTAAATAATTTTATAGAGAAGTATTGCATATTTATTTGTCCAAAAGTCGTTTTAGTTGTTGGTTGGTGGATGGAATACACGTTGTAATGTGGATCTTGTGAATCGGCCCGAGTTTGCCTGTGCAAAGTTATTTTGGTTTTTGAATGCGTATATTAGAATATCTTTTGCATATAATTGTTTAAGTGACATTAAATTCAGTGCCTTAAAAACGTAGTCTGTAGGATTTCTGATGGCGACTCTAAGTATAATTTTCAAAATTGCCCTTTGTGCTCTGAAGACTGGTTTTACAGTGGAATCGCACGAGCTTCCCCACCCGATAAGACCATATTGTAAATGAGATTGGGTTAACGCATAATAAATTTTAATTAGCTGTTCTTTATCTAAAATGTTTCTTATTGTTTTGAAAAAGAATGTTAGTTTTTTTTTTAATTTGTTGCTCACATTTTCCACTTGGGAGTTCCAATTTAAGTTTTGGTCAATAATTATTCCAAGGTATTTTATTGTTCGTATTTCTTTCAATTTTGGGCAGTTGCAATAAATTTCTTGGTTCACGTACAGTCTTTAAGAATTGATGAATATGATATGATTACTTTGCAAAGAACATCCGAGACTCCTCAACCAGAAAATCAATATAAAGTGACTGACTCTCTTGTGTAACAACCATCCGAGATTCCTCAATCAGAAGATCATATTGTAATACATAAAATAAAGTAGATAAAATCATAATATTAACATTTTTGACATTTTGTACTGTTTGTATTTTTTTTTGTACTGTTAACATCACTCCCAGTATCTAAAATAATAAATAATAATATATGGTCAATGGTGTAGGTGTTACTTTTAAGTTTACTATTGTTAAAATGCTGTTAAACTAGATTTTTTTTTAATTGCCGGCAACTCGGGCGTTTATTACAGTAACAATATAATACAAGAAAAGTCTGTAACCCGTCTCACTAGACGATGTCTGTTCTGAGACGGGTACATAAATATGCGTGCATGAACATATTAATACACAATTAGCATATAAAAACATATTAATCCTATAAACACATACACACAAACATAACATACATACACAAACGTATGTATAACAAGATACGCTGTAAGACTGTTTGTTGATTCAAATAAATGAGAGAAAAAAGTCATACATACCTTAGAGTGATTAGTAAACGTACTTACTACGTATTTCGTATTTCGGCTGAAGAGCGAAAGTAGTGGGTATTTTGTTTTGTTAAACATGATTCAACTAAGTCCAATAATAATTTGTACGTATTTTGTGACATTCGATGATATATATAAATGAAACTTTTCGCCGTCGAAAAGTAACTCTTGCGAAATTTTGAAATTACCGTAAATTGCAGAATCTTGATTAAACGGGTGAACCCAATAACGTTTTTTTCTCATTAATTGCCACATCAAGAAATCCGAGTCGCCAGATGATGTCGACATTTTCGAATATAAACCACAACTACTGTGGGTCCGGTGTGCGTGTGCGCTACACATATACTCCAAGCAAAAATGTAGCATGCGTATTGTGGCGACGTAAATGTTGCGTGCGTGTAGCGTGTGGCTCCCGTGTGCGGCTACGCTAAGCCGCCATCAGTTTGTTCCGTACGATCTTGGAGAAACGACGGTGGTTGAAATATGACTAAAGACTTCATTAACTAATTAGTACATGCGAAGTGCCAATGTTTTCAATTAGAAATTGTCAAATTATTAGTATTTCTATTTTTTAAGAAAGCCGTTTGACATTTACGTAAACCTATAGAGAGATCCGCCAGTGTTGCCATCGTATATCGATTTCATATTTATTTCCTGACAATATCTGTCTAGCTACTAACAGTGCGGCTGTACTCGGAAAAACAGTATAAAATCTTCGATCCTATCGATTCGATATTGTAAAGTTATCAATTTCACTGGCCAGGTGTTCTGTTTAAAGCGAAAATATACAGTCGAAATGAATTGCAGGTGTCACTGATACAGAAAAACAGCAAAACGATTAATTTCTAACTTGAAAAGCCAAATGCATCAACAATAACAGATACTATTGATAAGTTTGATTAGATAACCTAGTCTGTAAAAATATTATGGTTCAATTGAATTAATAATATTTCCTTGAAAATGCAAATCAGCACCAAGAAATCACCGGATTATAATGCCGGATCAATTGATTACATAAAAGATTCAGAATTATGTTGTTTGAGATTGCTAATCTCAATTAAATATTTCGAAGTAAAAATGCGATGTGGTTTCCTAAGAATTGTGATACAAAATTGAAAAAAATACCCCATTTGAATTTTGTGTCATTTAAAAAAAATTGGAACTGCTTGTTTGTACAAATTCAGATAAAACGATAATATAATATTTTAACAGAAAATGAAATGTCGTTATAAACAAAGTAAAAAATCAAATTATAAATTGTGGTTATAAACAAAGCGATTGTTTTATTTCATTAAATAGGACATTAACCTCAAACTAACAGGATCAGGTCCTAACAGGACACCCGGGAGGTTAACGAAAGGCGGGCAGATCTAGGCTGAGATGGGAGGATGATGTCAGGAAGGATGCAAGGGGACTACTCCATGTTGCAGATTGGAAGACGACGGCCGAGGATAGAGGGCGGTAGAGGCTTATCCTGAAGGAGGCCAATGCTCGAAATGGGCCGTGGCACCATCGAAGAAGAAGAAGAACCTCAAACAGAACCTCCTTGTATCTTCAACAACCCATTTTTCTTTCACATCGAGAGCCAAATTCACTAAATAGGACTGCAGTTTCGATTGGTTTGTATTAAAGTAGTGCGCAGTAGTATTGTTGTGATTTACAACTCCATGACCTCTCCTCCAGTAATGTATGGTCCAAGTCGTTACGCGTCATAAAGCTAAGACAAGATCTCACCATTACAAGAAGCACTTGTTTCCACATTTTGGAGGAAGTTCATTGTAATGACCGTAATGAGACTCTCACGCTATTCTGAACAGACAACTCAATGTTTCTTGACTAATAAATGACTGAGCGAGTGGTACTTGCGCTCCACCGTGAAAATAATACGGCAGGGTGAATATAATTAAATGCTTGAAGGAATTCTGTATGCGCTTGTTTTGT